>CANTUQ010000159.1:3920000-6320000 GCA_947683425.1 Excoecaria cochinchinensis
CGCTTTAGTTGTTTGGGAGAAAATCGGGATGAATGATCCCATTTTATTAAAAGTTGACTCTTCGTTTTGATTGTGATATTTTTATTATTTGGCTAAAACAAGGGACATTGGTCCCAATTTTATTAGTAATAAACCTCAATTTAATTATAGAAATATTTTTGTAACTTTTTATCCCATGCGTGCACAAATAAAATAATTATTTACAAATAAACACAACATAAAGAGAGAGTTGAGAAAGACCTCACCAAAACCGGTGTGATCCTCCATGCATCGCGACTCATCCGGGGAGTCGCGGGAATGCTCACATAACCCGACTCAAGTTAAATTCATACAAAAAATAATATCAAGAATATTAGGCACAATAATAAATAATGATGATAACAATAATAATAATATTGATGCAATACAACACAATAATAATAATAATAATAATAATAATAAAGATGATAATAATAAACATGAAAATGAAAGCAACAGGAACATGATAATAATAATAATAATAATAATAATAATAATAATAATAATAATAATAATAATAATAATAATAATAATAATAATAATAATAATAATAATAATAATAATAATAATAATAATAATAATAATAATAATAATAATGGACAACAACTATAAACAGTAGCAAATATGAAATAAGCAAACAATAAATTAATGACATAATAATAATAATAATAATAATAATAATAATAATAATAATAATAATAATAATAATAATAATAATAATAATAATAATAATAATAATAATAATAATAACAACAACAACAACAACAACAAGAGAGGCTATCGGCAAAACAATGAGCAAATAACAAAACTATAAACGTCAAATAAGCCAACCACCAAGAAATTAAACCAAGAAACTTGAGGTGACAACAATGACAAGGATATTAGAAAATAATAATGGTAATAATAATACCATCGAGAAAATAAGAAAAGAAATAAAACTAGGACAGGCAAATAATTTATCACCGGTAATATTAATCACACTAAAATACCAAAATACCAAAATAAAATGATATCAAAAATAATAATAACAAATAAATGCAAAACAAAATAAAATTAAATGAGTACGGGTCCAAAGTGTTTACACTCAGAGTTGTAGATTGAAGAAAAAGGATGTCTAGATCTGCTCCCCTTGTTGAATTTATGGTGATGACCACCCGAAAAAAATAAAAATCTATGTTTCTAATTAAATTAGTTCAAGAAAATATTTTTGGTGGGATGAATAAGCAAAGAAAATTAATTTTTCTAGCTCAAATCAAACCCAACATGAAATGTTATTAGAGAAGAAAAGATTAAAGCTTGAAAATAAAATTCAAGAATTTTTTTTTTAAGAATTTTTGAAGAAGAAACCAGTTTTTGGAGAGAAGAAGCTAGAGAGAAAAGCCAAAAAAATCCTTGAATAAAATGTTGCCGTCCTCCTAAAGAATGAGTATTGAATCCCATTTTACTGTGTGCCTTGGCTATAAATAGAAAGAGACAGATGAGCTTTATTTTAGTTGATCGAAAATAGGATAAAAACGTGAAAGAAAATCGAAGAAAACGGAGTGAAAATTGCAGAAAACCGGCGAAAACGACGCGAAAATCAGGTGGCCGCGCAGTGAAGAGCGCAACGCGCGCACAGGAGAGGGTTAGCTCGCGCGGTGGGCAATCACCGCGCGCGCAGCCCTCAGCGTGCATACACGCTTGAAGAGGTGCGCAGGGGACCGCGCGTACCCTTAGTACCACGGCCACCACTCCTAGAAGTGGTACCACGCGTGGTACCACTTATAAAGTGGCCAAAAAATCAAAGCTTTTACCGTTTTTTTTTTTAATTAAACTAAAATAATTTAATTAAATCAAATAATTAAATTAATTAAATTAAATTAATTACTTAACTTAATTCAATTAATTTAATTAATTAACTTAATTTCTCACCCTTTTTCAATTAAATTAATTAATTAATTTAATTTAATTCAATTAAATTAATTAACTAATTTAATTTCTCTTTTCCAAAAATAACGCTTCACAATAATATTACTTTTAGAATTAATTTAATTAATAATTTTTTATGATAATATATTTTTATATATATTTATTTTTTATTTAAAAAAAAATAACAAGGGTCTCGACAAGAGAAACATCATTTTTGACACCTCTGCCTGTAAGCCGGTATCATTTTCATCATCGGGTAATTCTGATCTTGGACCGCCTCGGGATCCAGTCTCTACAATGAGCTTTGTGTATATCTTATATATGCAATTTTTCGTGCACATTTCGTGTACATGATTTCTGCATACATATAACACATAATTCTTTGCACATGTTTAACATGCATATCACAAGCACATATCACATGCATTTAATCCTTTACACGTGTAGTTGTGTACACATAATTTTGTACATTAATCCTTGGCATGTGTTGTGTGTATATAGCTTTGTGCATATATTTCACACACATAATTCCATACGCACACACAATCTTTTGTATACATTGCTGTGTACATAACTCTGAGGGAAAGGTCCGAATAGACCTCATGCGCAAAGATGATCCAAGAGATGGATTCAGCTCAACATTGTCGGCCACTATATTCAGCATAAAATCATATGGGTCTGTATAGAGGAGGAAAACCTAGAAGAGCAAGCCTATTCTGGCACACCATGCTGGGGGCAATCAGGTACGTTTCTTTATCATAAAATGTACTGGTTGGGAAAAACACTTAAAAAGTAAGGTTCACCCAAGTGCAGATTCAAGATCCATCCAAAAATTGCAAAAATGCAGAATGCACCTGATGTACAAATTCACATGAAAAAAAAATCTCAATTGTAAATATTAAACAAAAAAATCCAAGATTATTTAAAAAAAAAAAAACACAAAAAAATCAGGACCAAAATCCTCTTAAGAAACAATGAAAATTCTAAAATCTATCTGCTTACATGCAAGCATCGAAACGCCAAATCTAATTTCCTCTAAAGAGGCTCAAATCTAATTTTCCTCTAAGGAGGCTCAAATCTAATTTCCTCTCAGGAGGCTTAAAATCTAAGTCTCACGGTGAGCATTTAAGCCTCTTAGTCAGCATCAAAGCCTCTTAGTAAGCAATCTAAGTCTCTCAATGAGCATTTAAGCCTCTCAATGAGCATCTAAGCCTTTCAATGAATATAAATTTTCAAAATCTCCCTACGAGCACAAAGACCTTTTAAGAGGCATACTGGTTTTTTCAACAAGGAGGCTCCGGTTGGAGATGATAGAGGGCTCGGTATCTGGTATATCACAGTCGGTAAGAGATCTCCAAGAGGATGATATCCACAATGCAACAAGATGATATTCTTATTTCGCAAACCGTTCTCCAGAGAACAACCATCCGTCCTTTAGGGGACACCCGTCTGACATCGACCCCAATAGGTATGTACTGCCACTAGTGCGCATCTCTTTTCTATGCCATGCACATTTATTTTGCCCATTTTTGTAGGAAAAGAGGATCAGGATGAGCACCAGCAAAGACGACAACAATCACATGCCAACCAGACCCGATGGTGGTTAGCAGGGATATGCCGTGCAGGCCCGATGGTGATCGGCAAGACAAATGCGGTATATCAAATGAGTTGTGGTAGAATACACTCACAGCTCAGTGACAACAATCTCATTCCGTGCAGGCCCGATGGTGGTTAGCAAGATAAATGCGGTATATCAAATGAGTTGTAGTAGAATACGCTCACAACTCAATGGCGATAATCATATGTCATGCAGACCCGATTAGCAAGCATATGCCATGCAGACCTGGAGGTGGTCAGCAAAATAATTGCAATATATCAACTGGGTTGTAAGTAGAATACGCTTACAGCTCAATGGTGACAATCATATGCCAAAGTCCCAGAGGCGACAAGCATATGCCAAAGTCCCAAAGGCGACAAGAATATGCCCGGAAGGATTAACCGAAGTCTTTAAAGCGAAGGCTTTGGAACGACTTAGTGGCGACAATCAGAAGCCGCCATCCATGATCTCCAACACAACAAAAAGGTAAAAAGTACCTCAGGTATGCACTTTTTTTCTTGTTCTCTGAATTTTGGCTCACCTAGGCACCCATGCATTAGTTTCTCCAAAATTAGAGGCAAGTATAGACACTAAGTCTCGAGGTAGCCTAAATCAGGGTTACCAATGATGAAATTAAATGCCTGTTCACAGGCAAAAAGGTTGGAAGTTATGGTTTTCTTGTCAAATTTGCTTTTTAGAAATATAAAATATAAAATATAAAAAATAAAAATAAAAAAGAAGTTTGGAAATTATAGTGTTTTAGTCAAAATTGTTATTTTAAAAAAAAAAAGAACATTTTCGGCCGCTAGCACGCTAGGGTAGGCTTCCCCCGTTTGCCGAAAATGTGATATTCCACTAAAAATGCGATTTTTTGGATAAAATTTGATTTTTTTATCATTTTTTCTGGGATTTGCAAAGATAATTCTTATTTTTTAAATATAGATAAGGTAGAATTTGATAAAAATACAATCTCTTTTCCTTAATTGATTAGCTTTTCTCTAAAACTCATATAAATAGAAAAATACAAAAAGAGAAAAGGGGAGAGACTTCTTTTAGGTTAAAAATTTTATTTTCCTATTTTCTTTTTCAAGGGAATTCTCTCTATATTTCTTTTTGAGTTTTCTTCTTCTTAAAAGAAATTTCTTAAGGTTTTAAAAACTAATTCTTAATCAATAATTTTTCTAGAGATAAAAAAATTAATTATTTGTTCTTGAGAATTTTTATTTTCTTTTTTTATTTTTTAAAAATAAATTTTCTTTCTTGAAATAAAAATACAATTTTTATTATTTTTTTAATTCTAATTTTGTGGATCAAAATAAAAAAATCAATCATATTTTTACCTCCATCGAATGCAAATTTAGAGAGTAAATATTCTGAACTCGATCCGTTTCTTTTATTTTATTTTATTTTTATTCAAAATCAATTAGTTACCATGTAGATTTTTAGATCTGTTGTATATTTATTTATTTTATGTGATCTTAGTCATAGGTTTAATATTCTTTAACATTTTTTTAATCTTTTATATTTGTATGATTGTTCATTCTTCTTCTTTTATTATTATTATTATTATTATTATTATTATTATTATTATTATTATTATTATTATTATTATTATTATTATTATTATTATTATTATTATTATTATTATGTATTAATTTATTTGTTTCATTATGTCATTTAATTTATTTGTCATTCATAATGAAATTTTTATTTATTTTAATTTATTATGTATTATTCTATGTGTTTAATTGATTTTCTTAATTTAATTACTAATATTAATTTTATTTGTATTCATTTTTTATTCCAATATCTGTTTTCCTTGTTTGGGCATTCTCGTGAGTAAATGGGGAGATCCAGGAGGCATATTTGGCTTTGACTTATTATTTTTATTATTTATATTATTTCCTTTATTTGGTTTTTATTTATTTTGTCATGTAATTTGTAACAAAATTATTTATTTTATGCACGTTAAAAATAAAATCACAAAAATATTTATATTAATTAATTTGGAATCTTTTCTAATAAAATGGGACCAATGTCCTAATTTCAACTAATAAAATACCACTTTCAAAAGGAGAGTTAGTTTTCATAAAATGGGATCATTCATCTCCGTTTTCTCAAATGTGTCCAAAAATAACTATTCGATTTTTAAGTGAGTATGAAGGAACCAATGTTCTTATTCCAAATAAATATCCCACTTCATCTATGATTTACATTTCCTTTCATTCGGGGTTGTATTCCGCCCCTAGTTTATTGTAAATTATTATGCTTTATCCTCTTTATTTTGAATTTACTTTATTTGCCACTTCTATTGGATGTTTGATCTGTGCTTTAATTATTACATTAAACTATATGAGAAAAGGAATGAAATTTCAATTACAAAGCTCAATTGTAACTTTAGCCAAGATATGAATAAAAGTGGAGTCCCGAACTCTCTCTGATCTTAGGCTTCACGAGTTTAGATAAACCTTTCCAATGTTCTATTGGGAAGGGAAATCCAAAATATCTGCTACTACCCAAAATAGATCCAAACGCATCGTCTTAGACTTCACGAGTTTAGATGAAACTTTCCAATATTTTATTGGAATGGGAATTCCAAAATATCTCTTGTTGCCCAAAATAGACATACGCACTGTCTTAGTCTCAGTGAGGCTAGATGAACTTTTCTAATATTTTATTGGGTGGTGTGAGCATCGTGTCCCGAGACGGTCCAGATCAGAGATTACTCGATGAAGAAATTGATGTCTGTTTCCAAATGAATGGATGAAATTCATAGACTTTGGTCCTTTAGATTCACGAGAATTAAAGATTTTCATTTGCAAAGGAAAGGAATAGAAAAATTGAGAGGTTTTAGCTTGAAAAATGGTTTTTTCCTCCAAGGACGGCCAGGCCGTCTGTGACGGGGCGCCCGTCTGTCGCTGAGGCGATCCGTCTCTCGCTATGAGGGACGGGCCATCGGTGAGGCGAGTGATAGACACGTGTCGGTAAACAGACGCCCGTCCCTCCAGCCCGTGCCTCGCTCTGTCTGTGGCCAAATGACCGCGCGTGTCCTTTCAACAGATGCCCATCGGTGGGTCTCGGACGCCCGTCGGTTGCGGATTTGCTGGCCGGATTTCTTGGAATCAGTTAAGATTATTTTCCTATTTCCTATTGGAAATAGGTTTTAGGGTTTAGGCCAAGGAGGAGCCTATAAAAAGGCATTTTTTACCTCATTTGGGGGTTCTTTTTTTGGCTTTTGGAAGGGAACATTTCCTGAATTTTTTCCTAAGAAAATAAAAAACGTTCATTTTCTTTCAAGGGTTTTTATCTCACAAAAGTTATTTTCATCTTTTTCCTCTTTTGCTTTTGTGGATCTAACTAAATTGAGGTAACAAAAATCAATTAGTTTCCATCAATTTTTATTGATTCCCATATTCAAATTTTGTTAGCTTTCATCAAGAAAAAAATACAAATTTTATTTCCTTGATTTTTGCTCAATTCTCGTGAAGCGTGCGAGATTAAAAACCATTCAAATATTCATCCTAAAAGGTAAGATCCGAGGGTAAATAATCTCGACTGAACATTTGGTTGAGTTATTTTAATTATTTGCATTTGTTTCTGATTTTTGTGTGAAATAAATTATTTTCTTGTGAAAAGTTTGCTTTTTATCATTTTTTTGAGGAACAGAGGTGACCGACGGGCAGTAAGGTCACAAACGCCCGTCGATTGCTTGAGCGACGAAACGTATGTGATGTACTGCACTGCCCTCCGGTCACATAAGGGATGCCCGTTGGTCACGTACTGATGGCCGTTCCTGGGCTTATTTCTCATTTTTTTTAACCATTTTCATTTATTTCTGTCATCCTTTATTTTCTTTTATGTTCAAAATTTCTTTTGGGCTTTCTTTTATCTTATTTTATTTTATTTCGCTTCTGTATTTTATTTAGTGTTATCTTTATTTTGGATTTTTTTTGGTACTAATATATTTGTTTAGTTTGCAAGATAATATTATTTTGTTCCTTAGGTGGTTTGAGTTTGAGGTGATGATCGCTATGCGAACCATGAGGAGATCCGCTCGGTTTAATTCTTTAACCTTTATTGTTTATTTATTCATTTACTTATCTTTATTATTTGCCTTTATTTTATATAAATTTTTTTTATCTCGTTATAATAAAAATGAGCTAATGTTTTGTAGTAATTAATTTGGGATTCTTATAAAAATTGAGGACCAATGTCCTATTTTCATCAAATAAATCCACCACCAAAAAAATATCATTTTTATAATAAATGCATGCGAGGACCAATGTCCCCATTGTTAATGAATATCCCGTTTTATGCATGTCTTGCACCTTTATAATGGGAGTTGTATTCCGCTCCTAGTGTTATTGTATTTTACTTTGTATGAACGTTTTTATTATGTTTTATTTATCGCTTTCGACGTGGATGATTATGCGTTTAATTAAATTGTATCGTGTGAAGAGAGAGTGAAATAATAAACTCAAAATTTAATCATAAAATTAATCAAGGTATAAATAAGTGAGAGGTCCCGAACGTACTCTAGTCTTTGGGCTCAACGAGGCAAGAGGTCCATCCGATAATTCATTGGAAAATGACCTCCAATACACCTCTTGTGTCCCATCAAAAGACTTAATTAATAATCCTAGGCTCCATAGGGTTAGAGGGTCATTCCCAAGGTCTTATTGGGGTGTTCGCCTCCAAGATCCCGTTGGCTTGCCCAAAATGGATATATGCGTCGTCTTAGGCTCACTGAGGCGAGATGAACTTTCCCAATATTTTATTGGGTGGCGACTCCATGAAACCTCCTTGTTGCCCAAAATAGACGCACTTGTAATTCATTGCAAGTTGTCAACGGACCTCACTTGCCCGATCGCTCTCAAGCGGGCGGTCAAGGGGCGCCCTCGGGGTTCGGCGCGTGTCACAGGTGGCGACTCCAAAACACCTCTTATTGCCCAAAATAGACATCCTTGTAATCTTTACAAGTCTTATGAACCTCTCTAATACCCTAAAAGCGGGTTTTCGAGGCCTCCGGGGTTCGACGCGCGTCACAAAATGTATTCCATATTCAATCTTGTATAAAGTCTATATAAACTTACTATTTATATGCCATTCTTTGAGTATTAGACATATTAAGGAATATCCATATCAAATTAGCACAAAAAGTTACACTTAACAAAATAAAGGTCAAAATAGGGGGGGTCGCGGTGGTCATGTTTTTGTGCCCGCCGTGACTCCTATTACACAAAGGGGGTCATGGTGGTTAATGTTTTGTGACCGTTGTGACTCCAGATAATCTTGCAAAATTCGAAAAAGATGCTACATAGAACCACATCTCACGATGGTCACTGTTATGTGCCCACCGTGAGTCATAATGGGTCACGGTGGTTACGATTTCGTGCCCACCGTGAGCCCAAGGAATCTCGAAAGATACCACTAAGATGCTTTCAAGAGCCATGGGCCACGGTGGGCATGATTTAGTGACAATCATGACCACTAAATTTCAAGCCAGTTTTGAAATCAGAAGAATACCTCACGGTGTCACGATTTTGTGCCCACTATGAGCCCCTGTTCTATTGGTTTCCTAAAACAGAACCACACAGATCAATTTTCTAACTCCAACTTGTTTAGTCAAAAGCAACAACTCAAAATCATTTTTAGACAAATTTGTCTTCTTAACAAATGTTTTTTAAGATGTAACTTTAAAATGGCACAAATTTTAGGTAATTTGGATTACTAGAACTCCAGCTATGATCTAAACAACCCAATCTGCTCCTATGACCCGACCAAAGTAGAAATCGTTCTATTTTTTCAATATTTGAGACACTTAAAGACAAAATTAGCTCTAGATTCCTTCTAGAAATATTTAGGTATGTGAGTTACATTTCCAACCCAACTAGAATCATAACATTTGGAGCTCTTCAACTCCACTTACAACCAAAACAATATGTAAGGGTTAAATAAAATTTGGGCAGAGTTTCCCCTTATAACTCAATATGCCCAAATTAATCAATTTAACACAAACCACCACAACAACTCAACCCAAATCAACAAAAATCATTGATCCATACATCAAAACAATCAATTTATTATTATACATACAATAGCACGTAAATTTTCCCAAACCTTGCTCCTTTGTTCTTCTTTAGCTTCAATTTGCTCCTCCTTCACCCACCTTCTCTTTTCCTTTTGCTCCATTAGCCTTTTCCACTACAAAACACATCATGGATTCATCAACCACATAATAACCATATTTTCACTCCTAAACCTGCAACAGAAGAAGAGAGAAGAAGACATAACCACTAATTTACCTTTTTAGCTTGCAAAAACACTAGACTTGATTTACATATTCTTGAAAACGCTTGAGCACAATTTTATAGAGGATTAAATGTATTTTTTAGGGAAGGAAATGGCTCAAAAGAGAGAGAAGGGGGTCAAATTCTTGGCTCCTAATTCAATCGACTTCATGGCTTATAAAGCTATGACGTTTCCTTCCTTTCCTCTTTTAATCTAATCCAACCATTAGTCAACTTTTTATTGGTTCTCCTTTCAAATTCTTCTTTTAGTCCATAATCTCTTATATAAACATTAACCTTTTAATTGACTTAATTCCATACATTAATATATATATAGCTTATTTAATACAATTTAGCCCATAGTAGTTAAATGACAAATCTAACCTTGGCTTTTCAAATAATGCCTGTTATGTCCCCAACACACTTACTTGACATCTTACACATTTTAGGCTACTTTCGTACCTCAATGGTGTTCAAAACAACTAGGGTACAACTCGGGGCCTTACAAGTAGTCTGAGCTAAGTGGTGGGATATCTAAGAAGAAAGCTGCATAGAAAGAGAAAAACCCTAAGGGACTTGCTTCCATTAGGGAAAAGATGGCCACTGGAGGCGAATAGTAAGGCCTACTTAGATTCTATTAAAGAAAAGAAGCAGACTGAGGCTTTTACTATAGGTATTTATATGATGTAAATTAATATTATTCTACTACTTTTAGGAAATCTTGGGTATTAGATACCAAATGTGGATCTTATTTTTATAATGATTTGCAAGACCTTAGAAGTAGTATAAGGGTCGGGAAGGTGGAGATAAATCTACAATTAGCAACTGGTAAAAACATCTATACATAATTTGTGGAGACTTCATTTCTTTAAATAAGTACAAAATTTGTTCCATTTTTTAAAACAATATAGTTTATGTTATGCCATATTTTTACAATGGTATATTTATTCTTGATTTAAATAAATAAATGAACAATATAAATACCAAGAGAACAAAGCAAGATAATCTAAATGCTTCCTAGTTAGGGCACTATCATTTAGGCCATATAAATGAGAAATGGATGGCCAAGTTACAAGTCTGGTGATTTAAGATCATTTTATTATGAATCATTTGATACATGTGAGTCTTACATATTAGTAAAATGACAAAAGTACCCTTTATTAGTAAAGCAGTACGAGTTAATAAGACATTGGAATTAATACATACAGATGTATGTGGTCCAATGAGTGCTCATGCTAGAGGAAGTTATTCCAACTTCATAACTTTCATAGATGATTACTCCAGATATGGATACATGTAATGGCCTCAATACCGGGTTAGCCATGAATAGTATTTCCCGATAGTGAATACTGCTTCTAGGGTGAAAAGTAAACCCGAAAGTGAAAAATATTTTATTTGACTATTGAAAAATATTAGTCACGATGAATCCAGTGTTAAAATTTGGAGTGGATTTGAGGTCAAATGTGTCCTCAAAAGTCGAAAATAAGAAAAAATCACGGCTTCGGTTCAAATAGTAACTAGTTTGACTAAGTGTTTGACCGGACTGTAAAAGATGCTACGGACCTTAGAAAAATAATTCAAAAATATGGGCGTACTCATATTGATGAGTAAAATCATATGGTAATGAAAGATTAATTTTTTTGTGACACTGAAAAATTAAATTATTAGACTGATAAATAATTACTAGATCGAGAAATAGTTTTCGATTGACCCAAAAATATTCTTTGAGTCTAATGAATATATGTTAAGAATTATGGAGTCATTCTATGAGGAATTAAACTTATAAAGTAAGGAAAAGTTACTATTTTGGTTTAAATAGTACTCGGGTTGACCGAAGGTTTGATCAAGGCTTTAAAAATAGTAAATGATTTCCAAAATATATCAAAAATTTCAAATGGACACTAAATAATATTTAGAATTTGTTGACTGTAAAAAGGCAATTTTTCGGTAACATCAGTAATTATTGAATCGGACCGATTTGATTGAGCCAGATCAGAAACGGACTCCGATTGAGTTGAAATTTTGTGTATAGCCTAGTTTTCACCTGTTATGAATTATGGAATCAAATTCGGGATGAATTGGATTTGGAAAGCGAGAAAACAAAACAAAAATTACATAATGGGCTTAAAATTGGAAATTGGGCTTTTAAAGGTTGGACCATTGGTTGGACCAAGGCTTAACCCTTTTAGTTCACTATAAAAGCAATAAGGTGGCAGATTTATTGGTGAGTGCTCCTTATCTCTTCAGCCTCCTTCTTCCCCTTAGCTTGGCCGAAATCTCCTTCATCTCTCTTCTCTCAATTTTCTTCAAACCTTGCTCTATTTCTTCCTAAATTCAAGCATCCTAAGTGTAATTCAGTCCCTCTATAAGATTATAGCAGCCCCTAATATCCATTTGGTGGATTAAAAGTAAGGAAAAATAAGGATCTAAGTTTTTATCTCTAAATTGAGGTAAGAGAAATAGGTTATTTTAAATTTATTTGTTGGTTCTAAATGACAGATTAGGATATGTAAATTATGCTTATGAAGTTATACTTGATAAAAGAATAAAATTAATGGATGTTTTATTGCCTTGTATTTTCGGCCACTAAAGGGAATCAAAAGAAAAAGGCATATCAAAAGTTAAGGACAAGGAATAAGGAGGTTGTGGAAGGTTAAAGCAAGGATATGAGGTTTGTGGTTATATAATAAAAGTATTTTCAATCAAAAATTAGGATTTTACATTATGTTTGTATAGTAAATGTGTGTGAACTGCAAGCATAATTGAAATTGAAGTGATAAATCAGTTTAGGGAGGGTAAATATGCTAATTAGAATGATTAAAGTGCAAGAAAACCAATTGCAAGTCTTGGTCATAATGAGACATAATAGAATATTTAGGTATATTTATACTATACCTTCTGATTAAGTGTAATTAAAGGGTATATACATGTGAATTGGGGTTTAATCTAGTTGAATAAGTAATGAATGGATGAGAAATAAAATGGTAGAGTAAAATCCTAAAGATGGTCGAATTGTTTAAGAAAGAAAATATGGTAGGTTATATTGTATACATGATATATAAGAGATAAATTGGATAAATGAATGACATAGAAGTAAAAGAGAGATCTTAATAAAAAGAAATATATGAAAATCGAATGATTGACTTAAGTAAACTTGTGTTAAATGCATGCTTAAGTGAACATAAGCTTAGAAAAGTGATTAAGGGCCTTTAAATTGACATTGAGAATGCTTAAATGAAATTAGAAGAATTTATAAGGTATAAGACTTACCTTGGCCGAATGGTACTTTAGTGTATACTATGGTATATTTTGAGTATATTTGAAGTTTAATGGCCTAAAATTAATTTAAACATGAAAATAAGTGTTCATGAATTTATTTGGAATTTATGGAATATATATGAATATTTTTTAGTATAATGTTGCATTATGTTTAAAGTGAAACTGATGAATTATGATAAGATAATTCATGAAATGTGCAAAAATGATGAATATGTTGTGTGACTAGTATAATGAAATGGATTTATGGCCATTTAATGGGTTAAATATACTTATTATGTAAAATATGTATATGTTGAGAATTGTGCATAAATGATGAGAATACTGATTGTTTAGTGAATTGAAACGATAATGAAGTGAATAGAATGAAATTTCAAGTAAAAGTGTTAAAGTATGAAAGTTGAACTTTATAACAATTGAGAAAGTTTTGCCCTTAGTAGTAGTCTGGCGGTCTAAATCTAATTCAGGGTATGTTTAGTTAGCCATAGGGACACCCATACCACGGTGCAAGTTATGACGACTTGCTTTACTATGGCAGATTCACGATGGTCTCCCATAGTGCATTGTTAAATGTTATATGTTATACGTTATACATTATATGTTCAATAAAAGTGATGGAGTGGTCCTTCAGGGTCATTCCTTAGTGCAGTGCAGTGGACTTATGGGGTCTGCGACTCGTATATCAAGTCTGCAGATTTTCTGCCAGGATTGCACTAGGGGCATAACGGTAAAATGGCTTAATTATGCAAAAATTAAAGTGAAAATGGGAATTTGAGTTATAAAGGTCTTACATGAAAGAAAATAAAAAGTTTAGGGTTAAAATGGTAATTTACCTAATTAATGAGTCAAATGGGTAATAACGGTAAAATGGCTTAATTATGCAAAAAGTGAAGTAAAAATGAGAATTTGAGTGAAAAAGGGCTTACATGAAAGAAAATAAAAAGTTTAAGTTCAAAAAGGTAATTTATCTAATTAATGAGTCAAACGGGTAATAATGGTAAAATGGCTTAAAGTGAAAATGAGAATTTGAGTGAAAAAGGGTTTACATAAAAGAAAATAAAAAGTTTAGGGTCAAAATAATAATTTATACCCTAATTAAGTAAATAATTGTGAGGAAATTTACTTAATGACTTGTTTGTAAATAAATGGAAAACTAATGGGAAAATGGTAAATTAGTTGAATGGAAGGGTAAATTGGTAAGTACTGAATAAGTTAGGGATTAAATTGTAATTTTCTCAGAATAAGTTCATATCGAAGATTATAGTGTAAATTGGCACTAATTAAGGTTTTAGTGAGTGATTTAAATGAAATTAAGGAATTAATCAAGTATAGTGTATTTTGTGCGTGTATGTACTTAAGTTAGAATTGGAAATTTTTAGATTCGTAACCATCACTGAGTATATTTAATGCTCAGCCCGTAGTTTATTTGACTGCGTGTAGGTACTGAGTAGGGCGTCTGAGGAGCAGTCATGCTATCAATTTTGAGATCAGATTGGACCTTTGGATTGAAGCTAAGAATATTATGTTAGTTGATATTGGTATGTATATGTAACATTTTGGTGTTGAGTTTGTACCGTGTATAAGAGACATGATGAATATGATAAATTATTATTAAATGATGTGATGTGATAAATGTTATGTTCAGACTGGATTAAATGAGACTCGTTAATGACATGGGAGTTTAAAAAGGATAAATGAAAGAACAAGTCGAAAATTTTTTTTACTATATTTGCCATAATTATGGATTAGACGGTAGTTAAACAATTATGGTAATCATTAAAGCAATGTAACGTGCGTAGTGTATGAAGTGATAAGGGTGTTACAAATTTTTAGTATCAGAGTGCGGTTTAGGCAATTATAGATCGAAGTGGGGTTAAATTGTAATGGGCCGAATTGTACCCTAGTAGGAATGTGACTTATTAGGGGTAATTGGATTAGTTTAATTTATAGTCTACTAATCTTTGGATTTAAGTGTAAATAAATTGAGGACCCAATTGCATAAAGAAACAAGTTTAAGTGATCTATTAGCAATTATGCATGATTAAGAGTAAGTGTGGTTAATTAGTGTAATAGAAACAGAATTTGGTTAATCATGATTAGGAAATCAAGTGGAGTGCACGTGTGCCTTTGTAGTGATGCCAACCAAATCCTTTGCATGAAAAGTAAGGGAAATGGTAGTGGAATCCAAGTGGAAAAATCTGTCCTTGCCACCTTAGCTCCCCACATGCAATATAAGCATTGGAAGTGAGAGAAAGTTCATTTTCTGTATTTGGTCTTCATTTCTTCGGCTGCTCTTCTCCACTATTTTCAAGCTTTCTTCTTTTCCATTAGTTAAGATATACAGAATTTTTGCTAAGTGATGAAGTGATCATAAAGTGCATGTGAATTGTCGGCTTTAAGGGTAAGTGGCTAGTACTTATTTTCTCTTTATCTTCTACTCTTTCTTGTGATGGATATTGGTAATTGATGCTTAGAATCCAATTCTGGAGATTGGACTTGGATTTGTAGTTGAGGAAGTAAAGAGAATCAAAGGAGGAGAGAAGGAGGTTGATCAAGGAACTATGTGATTTCTAAGGAGCTAAGGAGAAGAGGTTTGGGAACTAACTATTGTTATGTGTGTGTAAATTAGTTTATTATGTGACAATTGAAAGATGATATAGTTTAAAGATATGATTTTTGTTGAAACTGATGATTGAATTTTTATGAGCTCAATTAAAGTATGAACCCTAGTTAGGAAAAAATTCAGTTTATATGTCACCAGACCTCCGTGTAGTGTTTGGTCATAACTAGAGTTTGAGAACTCCAAATTGAGTTATTATTGTGCCATTTGAACCATGACTCCCATACCTACAAAAGTCACATAAATTACTATGAGCTCATTCTGGCTCTAAGACACTTAAAAATGGAAAAAGACACGACGTGTCTGTACCTTGGTAGGCTCACTAGAAAAGTCTGTATTGTTTAACTTATAACTGATGTTTTACAAGTCCAAATGACTTGAAACCTGTCCTATTTAAAAGAAAACATCCTAAGGAACAAATGTTAAGAAGGAAGTTTTTCCTAAAAAGGTCTTTTACATGTCGGTTTAGGCTGAATAAAAACGGGTAGTGAAGCAGTCCTGAGTTTTGGCTTCTGTTTTGCAAATTTTTAGTATGTCACGGTGACAACCAATTCATTGCCACTGTGACCAATGGCTAGAACTGGCAGAATGCTTATTTTTGGACCTCACGGTCATAACAAAGTCATTGCCACCGTGACCCCTTCTGTTTTGACTATTTTATGTGTTTTTCTTCCCGAATTGGACCCGTATCGCACCGAAACTTTCTAGGATCTATCCGATGCATGTTTAGGACTATTAAATGAGTATAAGAATAGTTATCACTTGGAAAATAAACATGAATAGGATTAAGAATAATAGCAAACTAATGAAGTAATGATGTGTAATTGTATGTAATAGAATCAAGTCAAGTTTAATGACATTATTGAGGATTATAATACCTTAATCTATATGAGCATGTATAATATGAACAAGTGTACATAATTATAAATTGAGATTAAGTTATACACACATGAAGGATATCAAATGAAATAAGTTTGCTTAATGTGAATATGTATAAATGTAATATGTTCAATAAATGTGTGATTGAAGTACTGGCCTAGCATTATTATATGATGCATGAATTAATATAGAGGTCACTAGAATGAATTATTATGCAAGATATTTAAGGATGTTATATTGGTTCATGTGGATAAATGAGTGATCGTATATTATGATAATGATAAATGTGATTAAATGCTTTTAGCTTATGAATTTCTAATTTATATGGACACCAATAATGTGGCAAAACAGGTAAGTATGTATCTATTTAAATGTATAAGTAATTGATTTGAATCAAATGATAAAGCATGAGGTATGCACGAAATGCATTCTGTTTTGATAATTATCTATGTCACGGTCACCGTAAGGCATATGAATGAAGAGTAATTCTTTATATATCATTGTTTAATGTGGTATGATGATATGGAATGGAATCTATAATAGTGTATCAACATCATATAGACTTGTGAAATGATTATGAACTATATGAATGTGTACTTTGGAAAGGAATGTGAACATGATTGTATGCTTACAAACATATGTGAGCTATTATGCATTATGATCAGTTTCATATGACTATATGAACAATGTGAATTGTGAATGATAGATAGATAACTAGAAATAATAATTAGCCTGCGAGTCAAATAGTGGATAGATAGGCATGCCTATAGGGTCTAAGTGCTGTAGCCCAATGCGTCCGATTCCTTTGGAATCATAATGCGATTTGAATCTTTATTGGATTCTTCAATGCGAAATTAATGATAATGTTGATATTTTGTACCTTAGGGTACCAATGCGAATGTGAGGTATCCACGGATACTAATGTGATAACTGTACCCTTTGGGTACCAATGCGATACCCGTTATCCGCGTCTTTGAGTTGCAGGCAAGGCAAAGAAAGATTAATGATAATTATGTGGTCATTTGAAGGAATGTTTTAAAGATGAGAATATGAATGCAAAGTTACATAGTTTGACATGAGATGCATTTATATGATTCATTTGCATGAATGCATATGGATATATATATATACACTTAAATTGCAATGCGTAATGTGCTATGATTGTAATATGTTGTGGATATGTTATATTATCATACCATGTTTATAGAAGCATGACTTTAGGTACTTGTCAATTAATTACAAGCAAGGTTAATGAAAATATTGGGCATTTTAATAGAATGTTTATTGTTGGAAATGTGAATACGATGCGTTAAAATTTGACTTGTGATATAGCCATACGAACATGACTCATTAGTAAGGCTATGAGTAAACTAAGATGTGTGATATGCTATGTTTATATTAATTTGATCCTTAAGTGTATGTGTGTTCAGATATATATGTGTGAATGAGGTATTCTTATGTGCATGGTAACATATCGTTATCCACTTCTAAAAGTGATGAAAACAGAATATAGGATGAATGCTATATTGTGAATATAGCAATGTAAGTTTATGCATGATGCAAGAATTATACTATAAGAGAACTTGAGTATGAGACGTATATGTATAATGACTTATTATTGCATCGATAAGAAAGTCATATATTGTGTATATGTGTTAATTCAAGGCATGATAGGACTTGATCAAATGATTGTTTTGTATAAGAATGTTATGTTATTGTTCCCCACTAAGCGTTATCGCTTAGCATGGATACTTTATCCATGTAGGTTTCTGAAGATAGAGCTTTTGGAGGGCAGTCTTGCATCGCCAATAGCCAACACATTAGGAATCCGGTGTTTTATATAGGTTATTTTATAATAAGTATAAAAAGGGTATTGTTAGTAAGTATGTATATTGAACTAAGTTTTGTATCAGTAAAGTTGTATTCTTTAACGCGAAACTATTGTAAGACAAAAAGTGTTTGTAATGTAATGTATGGATTCTTAGTTTGTAATCCAGTATTATTGATGAAAGAAATTTATTAATTCGGAACTTTGTTTGTAGAACTGTTTAAAGTGCATGTGTTTGTGTTGTAACACTCCATAGTCATCGTAGTAAATCTCTACAGGTGGTTAGGGGGTGTTACATAAATGATTGGATTAAGTTCATATACATGCCAATCGAGTAAAAGGGTTTGAATGGTGCATATGGTTTTATTTTCCGGACTAATCTTATTGAACTCTCTTTCCGTGAATTTGTTGTTATTTGAAGGATGGATTGAGAATGACATTAGGGTTGTGGTTGTGTTAGAATACAAACGATATGTAACTTAAATTTTTAAATTCCTGGTTTTGGAAAAAGGGCACTGAAGTTAGTGTAATTTTTCTGCATCCTAAATGAGATAAAAGGATGGATTACTACAGTTATGGACTAATTATAGGCAGTAGTAGGTCACTACAGAGATGAATAGTTATATGAAAAATTTATTAAATTTGTGCTTTGTTCGATAGACGCTGGCCTTCTTAGTCATGTAGTTTCAGCAGAAGGTATTACAGTCGACCCTAAGAGGAGTAAAGCTATTCTTGAAAGAATAAATAATTGCCTAGGAAGTTTTGAGAGGCCAAAAAGTATGTTTACAGAAGCACAAAACCCTGCATACCCGACCATAGGAAAGAGATTTTATAATATGTAATGACACTTATAGGAATGATTTGGACTGTATGATGATGCAAAGGGGTTAGGTAACTGCCTATGCTTCCATGTAGGTTAAGTCAGACTTGTTATAGCAAGAGAAAGATACCCAGTTGTTAGATGAATGGTTAGATATAGCTATGAAATAGATGAGCGAAGAGAAAGATACTGAGTACTCTCAGTAACAAGCATATGGTAGGAGATCATTGAAGCTAATCCCTTAAGATTTCATTTCATATAAGATCATCTATACATAGAAATAAGCTAATTTGAGTGTTTACTTAGTCTTAAAGACTATGTATGTCGAGTTACTTTTGACGCGCTATAGAGTAATTTGGCAAATATGCAAACTAAACTTGATTTATTACAACAAATATTGATGAAAGATTAATTTTTTGGTGAAAGTGAAAAATTGGATTGTCAGACTGATAAATAATTAGCGGACCGAGAAATGGTTTTCGATTGATCCAAAAATATTCTTAGAGTCTAATGAAAATATGTTAAGAATTATGGAATCATTTTTATGAGGAATTAAACTTAGAAAGTAAGGAAAAGTTACAATTTCGGTTTAAATAGTACTCGGATTGACTGAAGGTTTGACTGAAGCTTTAAAAATAGTAAATGATTTCTAAAATTTATCAAAAATTTCAGATGGACTATAAATAATACTTAGACTTTATTGACAGTAAAAAGGTAATTTTTCGGTAACATCAGTAATTATTGAATCGGATCGATTTAATTGAATTGGATAGAAAATGGATTCCGATTGAGTTAAAATTTTGTGTACAGCCTAGTTTTCACATGTTATGAATTATGGAATCAAATTCGGGATGAATTGGAATTGGAAAGTGGGAAAACCACAGAAGAATTGCATAATGAGCTTAAAATTGCAATTTGGGCTTTTAAAGGTTAGACCAAGGCTCAACCTTTTTGGTTCACTACAAAAGCAATAAGGTGGCAAATTTGGTGGTGAGTGGTCCTTATCTCTTCAGCCTCATTCTTCTCCTTAGCTTGGCCAAAATCTCTTTCATCTCTCTTCTCTCAAGTTTCTTCGAATCTTGCTCCATTTCTTCCTAAATTCAAGCATTCTAAGTGTAATTCAGTCCCTCTATAAGATTATAACAGCCCTAATGTCTATTTGGTGGATTAAAAGTAAGGAAAAACAAGGATCTAAGTTTATGTCTCCAAATTGAGGTAAGATAAATAGGTTATTTTAAATTGATTTGTTGGTTTTAGATGATGGATTGGGATATGTAAAGTATGTTTATGAAGTTAAATTTGATAAAAGAAGGAAATTAATGGATGTTTTGTTACCTTGTATTTTTGACCACTAAAGGGAATCAAGAGAAAAAGGCATCTCAAAGGTTAAGGACAAGGAATAAGGAGTTTATGGAAGGTTAAAGCAAGGATATGAGGTTTGTGGCTACATAATCTAAGTATTTTCAATTGAAAATTAGGGTTTTACATTATGTTTGTATAGTGAATGTGTGTGAATTGCATGTCTAATTGAAATTACAGTGATAAATGAGTTTAAGGAGGGTAAATATGCTAATTAGAATGATTAAAGTGAAAGAAAACCAATTGCAAGTCTTGGTTATAAAGAGACATAATAGTATATTTAGGTATATTTATAGTATACCTTGTGATTAAGTGTAATTAAAGGGTATATACATGTGAATTGGGGTTTAATCTAGTTGAATAAGTAATAAATGGATGAAAAATAAAATGGTATAGCAAAATCATAAAGATAGATGAATGGTTTGAGAAAGAAAATATGGTAGGCTATATTGTATACATGATATATAAGAGATAAATTGGATAAATGAATGACTTAGAAGTAAAAGAGAGGTTTTAATGAAAAGAAATATATGAAAATCGAATAATTGACTTAGGTGAACTTGTATTAAATGCATGCTTAAGTGAATATAAGCTGAAAAAAAAAATGATTAAGGGCCTTTAAATTGACATTTAGAATGCTTAAATGAAATTAAAAGAATTTGTAAGGTATAAGACTTACCTTGGCCGAATAGTACCTTAGTGTATATTAGGGTATATTTTGAGTATATTTGAAGTTTAATAGCCTAAAATGAATTTAGACATGAAAATGAGTGTCCTTGAATTTATTTGTAATTTATGGAATATATATGAATATTTTTGAGTATAATGTTGTATTATGTTTAAAGTGAAAATGATGAATTATGATGACATAATTCATGAAAAGTGCAAAAATGATGAATATGCTATGTAACTAGTGTAATGAAATGGATTTATGGCTATTTAATTTGTTAAATATACTTAATATGTAAAATAAGTACATATTAAGAATTGTGCATAAATGATGAGAATGCTGATTGATTAGTGAATTGAAACAATAATGAAGTGAATGGAATGAAATTTCAGGTAAAAGTGTTAAAGTGTGAAAGTTGAACTTTCTAATAATTAAGAAAGTTTTGCCCTTTGTAGTGGTCTGGCGGTCTAAATCTAGTTCGGGATATGTTTGGCTAGCCATAGGGACACCCATATTGCGGTGTAAGTCATGGCGACTTGCTTTACTATGGTAGATTCGCGATGGTCTCACATAGTACATTGTTAAATATTATATTTTATACGTTATACATTATATGTTCAGTGAAAGTGATTTCGGAGTCATTCCTTATTGTAGTGCAGTGCACTTGTGGGGTCCACATCCCGTATATTCGGTCTGCAGATTTTCTACCGGGATTGTACTAGGGGCATAACGATAAAATGGCTTAATTATGCAGAAAGTAAAGTGAAAATGAGAATTTGAGTGAAAAAGGGCTTACATGAAAGAAAATAAAAAGTTTAGGTCAAAATGGTAATTTACCTAATTAATGAGTCAAGTGGGTAATAACGGTAAAATGGCTTAATTATGCAAAAAGTAAAGTGAAAATGAGAATTTGAGTGAAAAAGGGCTTACATGAAAGAAAATAAAAAGTTTAGGGTCAAAATGGTAATTTACCTAATTAATGAGTCAAACGGATAATAAAGGTAAAATGGCTTAATTATGCAAAAACTAAAGTGAAAATGAGAATTTGAGGGGAAAGGGGCTTACATGAAACAAAATAAAAAGTTTAGGGTCAAAATGGTAATTTATATGCTATTTAAGTAAATAAATGTGAGGAAATTTACTTAATGACCTGTTTGTAAATAAATGGAAACTGAATGGCAAAATGGTAAATTAGTTGGATGCAAGGGTAAATTGGTAAGTACTGAATAAGTTAGGGATTAAATTGTAATTTGGTCAAAATAAGGTCAGATCAAGGATTATAGTGTAAAATGACACTAATTAAGGTTATAGTGAGTGATTTAAATGAAATTAAGGAATTAACCAAGTATTGTATATTTTGTGCATGTGTGTGTGTACTTAAATTAGAATTGGCAATTTTTAGATTTGTAACCATCACTGAGCATATTTAATGATTAGCACGTTATTTATTTGACTGCGTGTAGGTACTGAATAGGGCGTCTGAGGAGCAGGCATGCTATCAGTTTTGATAATTGAAGCTAAGAATATTATGTTGGTTGATATTGGTAGGTATATGTAACATTTTGGAATTGAGTTTGTACCGTGTATTAGAGACGTGATGAATATGATAGATTATTATTAAATGATGTGATGCGATAAATGTTATGTTCGGACTGGATTAAATGAGACTTGTTAGTGACATGTGAGTTTAAAAAGGATAAATGAAAGAATAAGTTGAAATTTTTTTTTACCACATTTACCATAATTATCGATTAGACAATAGTTAAACAATTATGGTAATCGTTAAAGCAATGTAACGTGCATAGTGTATGGAAGTGATAAGTGTGTTACAATACATCTATCTTACGAGGTATAAATATGAAGCTCTTAAAAAATTCAAAGAGTTCAGAAATGAAGTAGTGAAAAAATTTAGAAAGAGTATTAAGACACTAAGACCAGATAGAGGTGGAGAATATTTAAGCCAAGATTCAAAGACTATCTAAGAGATAATGGGATTTTATCTCAATGGACTCCACCACATATACCACAATATAGTGGTGTATGTAAGAGAAGAAATCGAACACTATTTGATGTGGTTTGATCCATGATTAGCCTAGTAGACTTGCCTAAGTCTTTTCGGGGTTTTCACTAGAACATAATGTTTATGCATTAAATAGAGTTCCAAGTAAATTAGTATATGTTACTTCATATGAGATCTGGAATAACAAGAAACCCACACTTTCACATATGAAGGTATGGGGATTTCCTGCTTATGTGAAAAGGATAATGTTAGACAAATTGGATGCCAAGTCTAATAAGTGTTTATTTATTAGATATCCAAAAGTATCAATTGGACACTATTTCTATCATCCCTTGGAATAAAAGGTGTTTATTTAAGGCATGTGTGACGCGCGCCGAACCTCGAGGTGCCCCGAACTGCCAGCTTTTAGGGCTTTCGAGAGAGGCTCGTTAAAACTAGTAAGAAATTACAAGTGCATCCATTTTGGGCAACAAGGAGGTATCTTGGAGTCGCCACCCAATAGAACATTGGGAAAGGTCGTCCAGCCTCAATGAGCCTAAGACAGCACAGCTATGTCCATTTTGGGCAAGCTGGGGGTGTCTTGGAGGCCCCACCCTAATAGAACATTAGGATGGCCCTCTCGCCTCGCGGAGCCTAGGATTTATGCTGCTACGTCCATCTTGGGCAAGCCAGAGGGGTCTTGGAGGCCCCATCCTAATAGAACATTAGGATGGCCCTCTTGCCTCGTGGAGCCTAGGACTATGCAAGTTGGGCCTTTTTCAGGACACAAGAGGTGTCTTGGAGGCCCCACCCCAATAGAACATTGAGGTGGCCCTCTCGCCTCGTTGAGCCCAAAGACCAGAGAAGGTTCGGGACTTCCCATTTATTCATACCTTGGTTAAGTTTATAATTGAGTTTTGAATTTAGCGTTTCATCCCATTTCTCATTCAATTCAGTGCAATTTAATTAAAGTGCATGGTTGGTCATTCAAGAAAAGCGATAAATAAAAGCATAATTAAAATGAAGTGTATGAAAATAAATTACAACAAAACTAGGGGCGGAATACAACACCCATTGTAAATAAAATACACATTATACATAAAAGTGGATTATTTATTAAGGATGAGGACATTAGTCCTCGCATGCATACCTTAAAAAAGGGTGTTAAAGGTGATGGTTTATTTGGGTATGAAAAAAAAATAGGACATCGGTCCCATTTTTATTTTGAAGAAAAACCAAATTAATTAATATAAATATTTTTGTGATTTTCTTTTAAACATGCATAAATAATTTTATTAAAAATTACGTAGTAAAATAAATGAACAATCCGAGTAAGGAAAACAATACAAACAATCAAAAATTAAGGAAAAGACCATGCCAAAGCCTCCTGGATCTCCCCATGTGCTCGCAGAAATGTCCAATCAAAGAAAATAAGTTTTGAAATAAAAATAAACACAAATAAAATAATGTTAGTAATTAAATCAATAAGATCGATTAAACGCATAAAATAATAAATAACAAATTAAAATAAATAAAATGAGATGACATCAAAAGAATGATAAATGAATTAAAATGTTAATCAATCAAAATAAATGAAAAAGGGAATTATGAATGACAAAAGGATTAAATGATGTAATTCAAATAAATAAAACATGTTAATGAATTAATACATAAAAATATGAACATGACAATAATAATAATAATAATAATAATAATAATAATAATAATAATAATAATAATAATGAAAAAGAATGATACGATGATAATAACAATAACCATATTAATAATGATAATAATAACAATAATATATAAACATATTAAATAAAATAAATATACAAACAATAAAATAAATAAATAAATAAAAACAATAAAAGATTTACATGTTAATCAATTAAATATGAAGAAAAATAAATAATAGAAAATAGAAAAAGGATCAAACACAGAATGTTTACCCTCAGAGTTCGGATTCGATGAAGGTAAAAATAATAATTGATTTCCTTGTTTTTGATTTGCAAGATTAGAGGTGAATATGATAAAAATTGGAATTTTATTCCAATAAATAAATATGTTTGGAAAATATGATGAAAACTAAAAAAACAAGTCAAAAAATGAATTTTGAGAGCAAACAATTATTTTATTTGTCTCAAAATTAATTTTTATCAACAAAATTCCATCTAAAGTTCTTAGAAGGAATTCTCTTCAACAAAAGAAGAAGAAGAACTGAAATTTTTAATTTTTTTTTGAGGGGAAAACCTAGATAGAATTGTTGAAGAAGAAGAAGAGAAACTTTAGAAAACCCTAAAAAAGGAACCCACCTTTTTTTCTCTTTCCATCTTTTTCTTTTTATATCAAAAGAAAAATAAAAACCTAACTAATTAATAAAAAAACTTAATTAAATCAGATGTTACTAATTTTAAATTTTAAAAATGGAAAAAATCATTAAAAACCTAAAAAATGGGATAAAGAATCAAATTTGGGTGAAAAAATCAGAAAAAACTGATATTTGGACGAAATTGGCATTTTTCGGCGGAACAGGGCTGACAAACGACCGTTGGCGCACGCGACGAGTGTCGATAGCGCGCGCTGCCGTACCGACACTCACGAAAATAATTTTTTTTTAATTTTAAATTTAACTAAAAATACTACAATTTCTAAACCCCATTTTGAAATCTAATTTTCAAAATATTTTTTATTATTTTTTATTTTTCATTCTAAAATGCAAATTTGACAAGGAAATTATCATTTTTAACCTTTTTACTTGTGAGCAGGCATCTTATCATCATTGGATAACTCCGATTTGGGCTGTCTCAGGACCCGGTGTCTACAGTTGCCCCAAATTTTGGGAAAACTAGTGCACTAGCTCCTAGATGAGCCAAAATTCAGAGAAGAAGGAAAGAGATGCGTACCTGTGGCAGCCCTTACCCTTTTACAGTGTGGAAGGTTGCGACTTATTGCTGTTGAGCTGTAGTGCTATCCAACTGTGGCTCATTCACAACTTGTCCTATTGCATTGTCCCGCTGGCCTCCGCTCGGCTTGTACGGTGCGAGGTGCAGTGTTATCTAACTGCAACTCCATTACGATTTGTCCTGCTGGCCTCATCTCGGCTTGCACGGTGTGAGGAGTAGTGTTCTCTAACTACAACTCAGTTGCAATCTGTTCTTTCGCGTGTGCTCCGCTTTCCTCATCTCGGCTTGCACGGTGGCTGATCTGTCCTGCTGGCCTCATCTTGACCTGCATGGTATCTGTGAGATGCGGTGTTCTCTAACCACAACCATGTTGTGATCTGTTCTATCACATGTGCCCTGCTATCCTTATCTCGGCTTGCATGGTGGCTGATATGTCCTGTTGGCCTCATCTCGACCTGTACGGTGTTCTCTAACCTTAACCCTGTTGCGATATGTTCTATCACGTGTGCTCTGCTGGCCTTGTCCTGGCTCGCGCAGTGTCTGGGAGATGTAGTGTTCTCCAACTACAATCCCGTTGTGATCTATTCTACTGCATGTGCTCTGCTGGCCTCATCTCGGCTCGCGCAGTGTCTATGAGATGTAGTGTTCTCTAACTACAATCCCAATGAAATCTATTCTACCGCATGTGCTCTAATGGCCTCGTCTTGGCTCGTGCAGTGTATGTGAGATGTAGTGTTCTCCAACTACAATCCCGTTGTGATTTGTTCTATAGCCTGTGCTCTGCTGGCCTCGTCTCGGCTCGCGCAGTGCCTGTGAGATGTAGTGTTTTCTAACTACAATCCCATTGTGATATGTTCTACCGCATGTGCTCTGCTGGCCTCATCTCGGCTTGCGCAGTGTCTGTGAGAGGTAGTGCTCTCTAACTACAATCCCATTGCGATCTGTTCTACCGTATGTCCTCTGCTGGCCTCATCTCGGCTCGTGCAGTGTCTGTGAGATGTAGTTTTCTCTAACTGCAACTCGGTTGCAATTTGTTCTACCGCATGTGCTCTATTGTCCTCGTCTTGGCTCGCGCAGTATATGTGAGATGCAGTGTTCTCTAACTGCAACCCGGTTACGATCTGTTCTACCGCATGTGCTCTGCTGGCCATGTCTCGGCTCGCACAGTGTCTGTGAGATGTAGTGTTCTCTAACTACAATCCCGTTGCTATATGTTCTATCGCATGTGATTGAATGTTCTGTCTTGCTAGCCGCTTCTAGGCTAGCATAGCGTAACCTTGGTAACCTCCAACCGATCCGTGTAACATCTTATCTGCTAACCATTATCTAGTCAGTGTAATATCTTCTAACCACCATTCGGTTAGTACAATATCTGATCTGCTAACCACCATCTGGTCAGTACAATATCTGATCTGCTAACCACCATCTGGCTAGCACAATATCTAATATGCTAATCGCCATCCGGTCAGTACAATATCTGATCTGCTAACAACCATCTGGTCAGTACAATATCTAATCTGCTAACCACCATCCGGCTAGTACAATATCTGATCTGCTAACCACCATCTGGCCAATATAATATCTTATCTGCTAACCACCATCCGGTCAGTACAATATTTGATCTACTAACCACCATCCAGCTAGTACAATATCTAATCTGCTAACCACCATCCAGCGAGTACAATATCTGATCTGCTAACCACCATCCGATCAGTATAATATCTGATCTGCTAACCACCATTCGGTCAGTATAATATCTGATCTGCTAACCACCATCCGGCTAGTGCAATACCTGATCTACTAACCACCATCCGGTCAGTATAATATCTGATATGCTAACCACCATCCGGCTAATACAATATCTGATCTGCTAACCACCATCCAACTAGTACAATATCTGATCTGCTAACCACTATCCGGCTAGTACAATATCTGATCTGTTAACCACCATTCGGCTAGTACAATATCTGATCTGCTAACCACCATCCGATTAGTATAATATCTTATCTACTAACCACCATTCGGTCTGTACAATATCTGATCTGCGAACCACCGTCCGGCTATTACAATATCTGATCTACAAACCACCATCCCGTAAGTACAATATCTGATCTGCTAACCACCATCCGGCTAGTACAATATCTTATCTGCTAACCACCATCCGGCTAGTACAATATCTGATCTGCTGACCACCATCCAGCTAGTACAATATTTGATCTGCTAACCACCATCTGGCTTGTACAATATCTGATCTACTAACCACCATCCGACTAGTACAATATCTGATCTGCTAACCACCATCCGGTTAGTATAATATTTGATCTGCTAACCACTATCCGGTCAGTATAATATCTGATCTGCTAACCACCATCCGGCTAGTACGTTATTTGATATGCTAACCACTATCCGGTCAGTATAATATTTGATCTGCTAACCACCATCCGGTCAGTATAATATCTGGTCTGCTATCCACCATCTGGTCAGTATAATGTTTGATCTGCTAACCACCATTCGGTCAGTATAATATTTGATTAGCTAACCATCAGCCGGTCAGTATAATATCTGATTATTGACCATCCTTAGGTCGGCATGGTGACTCGCTCGTCGTTGTCTTTACTGGCGCTTATCCTGAACCACTTTTTTTTCTACAAAAAAGGCAAAGCAAATGTGTGGGGTATATAAAAGGGATACGTACCTGTGGCAGTACATACCTGTTAGGGTTGATGTCAGATGGGTGCCCCCTAAAGGACGGTTGGTTCCTCCTTGGAGAATGGTTAATGGAATATCATCCTCTTAGATTTTCACCAAGTCATTTCAAAACTTCCAAAGCACAGATGCCATTCTCTTGATTGTACCGACTGTGACATGCATGATACCGATTCCTCTATCATCTCCAACGTAGCCTCCTTGTTGAAAAGACCTGCGTACTTCTCAAGAGGGTGAGAGAATTTTATGTTGAGCTTCCAAAGAGAAAAATAGATTTGGGCTTTCTAATAGAAAAAATAGATTGGAGGTTTTGCTTGCCTGCAGGCGGATAGGTTTCAATGTCTTTGGCATCTCTTAAAATGATTTTTTTTTCATTTTTTTGTAAATTTTTGGATTTTCACATTTTATATGTATTTGAATTTTACAGTATGTTGGATTTTCAAGGCCTTGAAAATATCTTCTTCTTTTTTGTTTTGTTTTTTTGTTTTGTTTGTTTTGGTTGTTTTTTGTTTGTTTTTTGTTTTTTGTTGTTTTTGTTTTTTTTTTGTTTGAAGAGTTATATTCTTTGTACATTTGAAGTTGAATTTTGTACACTTATTGTGTGATGTGTGTGAGCATACATCTTATGATAGAGAAACTTACCTGATTGCCCCCGGCATGGTGTGCATAAATAGGCTTATTTGTCCTGGGCGTTCCCCCTCCATACAGATGCACCTGATTTAATGCCGAACATAGTGCACGATGATGTTGAGCTGAACCCATCTCCTTGGATCATCTTTGCGCATGAGGTTTATTCGGACCTTTCCCCCTGAGTCATGTACACAGCAATATATACAAAATATTGTGTGTGCGTATGGAATCATGTGTGTGAAATATACATACAAAACTATATACAGGAAAAACATGTAAAGGATTAATGTACAAAATTATATGTTCGTAACTACACGTATAAAAGGATTGAATGCACGTGATATGCTTATGACGTGCAAAAGATCTATGCATGCGAGATGCACATGTGATGCAAGAATGGATAGACCACATCCTAGGTGGTTAAGGGATTCGTTGAGGATACTGCTCGTACTGTCTGATGCCCTCAAAGATCTAGAAAAGCGTTGTCTTGGCTTTAGGTACTCTGACCCACAATCCTTTCAAAGAGAACTGACCCGTGTGCATCCTTGCCCCCCTGTTAATGAGCATATTGCCCCCAGGACTCTGAATTAAGTTCTGCATTATGCACTACCTGCCTAAAGGGAAGTTATTCTAAGTAATGCCGCCTTATCACTCCAGGCTTCAAAAGTCATTGCTTTAAAGGTAGTGCGTCCCTTGTGGATTTTCACACTAGCTTTTCTCAGCGAGAAATGCATCCCTTTGGGGATTTTCACATAACCCTGTTGTAGACACCAGGTCTCGAGTCGGTCCAAGATCAGAATTATCGAATGATGAAAACAGTACTTGCCAGTAACGGTGTCGAAAATGTTGCTCCCCATGTCGCAAATTCCCTTTGTTCCTCCAAAAATTTCAGTGCGAAAATTTGTTTCGTTTGCTCTCTTTTATTCCTTTTTACTATTTGTGTTTATTTTCTTTTTTTATTTTATTTTATTATTTATTTATTTTTCAGTTCGCGTGCCACGCGTATGGGTGGTGCCCATCACGGCGGCTGCGCGCATGGCAGGGGCTGCGTGTGCTACCGCGCACGCGATAGCAGATGCGCGCTCGCCCATGGGCGCGCGCGTCTTCCCTTCCACACGCTGGCATTTTTACCCTGCGCCTTGTTGTTGCTTTCGCTTGTCATTTTTTCCAGTCTATTTCATGTTTTAAAAGAGTTTTTGCCATTTCCCATTTTGGGACAAAGACAGGAAATCAAATAGGGTTTTGAGATTCATTTTCATAGGGAGCTGCGTTTTTTTTACAAGAGAAAAGAGTGTTTCCTCTCAAACCAAAAGCAGCCGATTATTTTAAAAAAAAATAAATATAATTAGATTTCTTCTTTAGCATTTGGTTTTTCTCCTTCTTTGTTTCTTCAAAATATCTTCTTTTCAGTCGGGAATTTATTTCAAACAAAGGAAAATCAATTTCCTTTGTTTTATATCACCCCGCTAAAATATAATCTCAAGCTTTCCTTGTTCAAACTTGGATTTTTCTTGAACATTTTCTGTTCTTTTACCACCGAATATCGACAAGGGGACGGACCAAGACACCATTTCTCAGATCTATAAATTATGAGGGTAAATATTGTTGGACCCGTTCTCTTTTCATTTTGTATATCATTATTGTTAATATTATTATTTCTTCTTATTATCACCATTATATTATTCATTTGTTATTATATTACATTTATTTGTTTTATATCATTATTATCATTACCATTTTGTATTGTTATCATCATATTATGTGGTTGCTATTATTATTCCATGTTTATTCACTGTTCTTATTATTATTATTATTATTATTATTATTTATTCATCATTATTTCATGTTTATTTGTTTTATATCATTACTATTATTACTATCATTATCACGTTTTGCATGTAAATTGTTTGCCTATTAAAATTGATATGTTCTATATTCATTTTGCCTTTACGCGATTAATTTTCTAGAATTATTACTAACATTTTAATATTATTTTTTCTGTCTGAGATTTGATTTGAGTTGCATTGTGTGAGCATTTTCATGACCTCCCGGATGGGTCACCACGCGTAGAGAATCACGTCGGTTTGGTGAGACCTTTCTTATTTTCCTCATTTTTGTTGTGCTTGTTTGCAAATAATTATTTTATTTATGCACACGTGAGATAAAAAAATCACAAAAGTATTTCTATGATTAAATTAGAATTTTCACTAATAAAATTGGGACCAATGTCCCGCGTTTTAGCCAAGGAATATAAAACATCACAATAAAACGAAGAGTTTCTTTTTCTCTAAAATGGGATCACTCATCCAGGTTTTCACCCAACAAATCAAAACAACTCTTCGAACCCTCTTTTAAAATAAGTACGAAGGAACCAATGTTCCTAAACCTTCAAACAAGCGCGAACGAACCAATGTTCCTAAACCAAACGAATGCCTCGATTTATGTATATTTTCCTTGTGTTTGTTTTTTGTTTGTTTGTTTAAATTCATGTTCATGCATTTTGGGCCCTTATAATTAATTTTGAGTCAACATTATTTAATTTCCATTTGGGATTGTATTCTGTCCCTATTTACATTTTTAATGTTCTTTTATTGGGGCTGTATTTCGCCCCAATTTTCCTTGTAATTGTGTGCTTGGTGTGTTTTCTGCTTTCCTTTATTGCTTTATTTATCGTTTTTCTTTATAGCTTTCCTTTACTTCTTTTTGAATGCTTGTAATGCGCCTTTAATTTAAATACATTGACATGTGAGATAAGAGGTAGAATTTTGGGGAGTTAAAAACCCATTTATAGTTAACCAAAGCATAAATAAGAGTGAAGTTCCGAACACCATCTCTGGTTTAGACCGTAGAGGTTAAATGACCTTTTCCAATTTCTCCTAAATTGGGTGGCGACTCCAAAATACCTCAAAGGTGCCTAAAGGTACCATGAGGCTAGATGATCCTTTCCAATGTTCTATTGGGAAGGAGGCATCAAAGATGTCTCATGGCACCCAAGATCAAAAAGACGTGAACCAATCCCTCGAAGCCTAAAAGCGGGTTCAAATAGGACCTTTGCTAGGTTCAGCGCGCGTCACGGTGGCGACTACACTAGGGATTGTTTGTGACTTTACTCTGAAATGTTTTGGTTAAAATGTATAATTGAGTTTTTAAAACTTAAAATTCTATCACTTTTCAAAATTTGTATCGCATACATTAGAGCCTTATAACTATGTTAGTTGGTCCCCTATCTTACCTCAGTGCGTTCCTGAAGTACGACCCTACTTTCACTCATTGTAGGGAAGTATTAAGGATAATCACCAGCCCAAGCCTCGTACTATTAAATGTATATCAAATGGAGACCCGATCCGTCGCTATGCTCGTGATGACCTAGACCCATTGGCAGGGACCATGCTTGGGTAGACCTAAAAATCACCATCGACCAAAGCTCATGTAATGGCAAATAGAAACTTCCATTAGGTGAAATGCTCCTTAATACGATGCTTGTGATGTGGGCCATTATGTATTAGACAGGATCAAGCAAATTAAGTGGTCTTTTATCAAAGGCTTTCATGCCCCGATAGCTTCAACTTAATTTAATTGAAGTGTCAAAATGCATAATGGCCGAGACCCATACGCATGTGCTTTAAATTAAGAGTGTTATGCTGCCGGTTTTCCACCGTGCACCATACGCACCCATTGGGTTCCCCGTTGACCTATGGGTTAAGCCCACCTAGGAAGAGACTATTTGACCTCGTGTGTGGGGGGAATAAGGTTGGAAGGATCTATCTGCTTACATGTGGTTGTGAATACTGCACAGCGTGCTCGTGCATCGCATGTCATTCATGCATGTCAATAAAATAAATATGTGTGTATATAAATAATAATATATTTTCTCTCATGCTATGCGTGTATATATCTTTATCTGCATGTTATTTTTTCATATGTACATATCATCTTGCGTGTAATTTCGTCCATGCATCCCATCGTATTGTGGTAATTCATTGATCTCGCACTCATCAAAGACCATTTGCATGGCACGATCATGCATTGTATATGTCATCCATGCATCATTCTAACAATCTTGATCTTTCAGCCACCATAGATTCATCCAAGTGGACTAGGGGTTCTGACGGTCGGCTAGTGAGGACAGACTCGCCCTTTGGGTTGCTGGAACTAGTGCCTGCGTGGGATTCTGAGTCACTCTCAGCAACTAGTGAATCATCCTCAGTGGCGAAAGAGGCCGGAGGTCCAACCACTCAAGACCTTGCTAAGAGACTAGAGGATTTTGAGCGAAGGGTGTTGGAAATGATGGGCGCAATGGCCGAAAGAATTGCTCCTCCCCCTGCTGCACAACCACCCGTTGCTCCACAACCACCAATAATCCCTCCTCGGGGGCAAGTTGAGCTTCCCGTGGGCGAAGAGGCCCCCATTATGGGTAATGCTGCATGCCAACCCATCAATGAGCCTAAAGTTGCTGCTGTGCCCGCTGAGCCGAGAAGGGCAAGGGTCCCAAACCCTGATGAGGATTTCGTAATGGAAGAAGAGGTTGAGGAGATTGTAGCCCATCAAGCCGTGAGGGGTAGAGCACCCAGGGTAGAAAATGAGGCTATGAGGGGTATGAGATAGCAAATTGAAGCAATCACTCGCCTATTATCAGCTGGTAAGGGAATCAACCCCGAGCACAAAGATTTAGAGGATGAGGAGTTGCTACACCAAAGGTTTAGGATGCCTGAGTTGCCGAAGTTTGACGAAACATCGGACCCGTCTACACACATCAAGCAATACACCCTGGTGATGAAGGGCATAGGGCTGACTAAGAGGCAAAAAGTGGATTATTTCTGTCTCAGTCTAGCGGGTCTTGTAGTGGACTGGTATTATGGGCTGGATAGGAGATCCAAAGAGGATTGGGACCTTCTGACTGATGATTTCATGAAGCAGTATGACTGCAGCACAAGAATTGAGGTCACCCTAAAGGACCTCGAGCTTCTACAGTAAAGGAGTGACGAGTCATTTCACGAATACCTCACCAGGTGGAGGAATAGGGTCATGGAGATGAAGCGGAAACCTAACACCACTGATCAAATCAGATTATTCATCAGGAACTCCTGCCCTTACTTGAGGACCTTACTCAGCTTCAAGGGGCTTAGAGATTGGGAATCGCTCAAAGACATTGCTGTAGAGGCTGAGGCGGCTCACCTAGCGAGAAAAGCTAGCAAAAATAACTTTGCTAGGAGGAACTTTAGAAACCAGTCAGGGTACAAGTCAGGCGGAGTTGGAAGCAGTAATGGTAGAAATGGTAAGATAGCTGAGATTTTAGCCACTGGAGCATAACAGGGCCAACGGTACTTTTCTAACTTGGGTCGACCTCTATCCTGGGTGGTGGAGAGACTAATGAAGGAGGGCAAGTTGCAGCCATTGCCACCTAGACCAGCTTTAAGTCAGGGATAGCCAGGGCATAAGAGTGATCAATACTGCACCTACCATCAACACACTGGACATCTAACAGACCATTGCTGAATCTTGAGGGGCAAAATCCAGGATTTCATCGACTCCAAGAAGATCACGGACACTGAGAAGAGAGAGAAAAAGAAGAAGACGAGCTACAATGCAGTTCCCCCACCGTGAGTTTGATCGGTTCTGGCAAGATGAGTACGCTGCTGCCATGCATCAGAAGAGCTACATGAAGACTATGTTTTTAGATGCTTTATTTCTTTCTAATTTGAGAGCTCTTTACGACAGTTTGGTTATTTTAATATGATGAACAATTTCTGTTTATTTGTATGGTATTTTTAATGATTTCATTCCTTATGATCACGATGCATTCATTCATTTTTGACATTAACCCAATTAATACGACTCCGTCTAATCTCAAAACTTTGGGGAGTCCAAACAAAATCTTGATAGCATCTGATATAACTCTTGAAGAGAGGATAATTTTGAGAGACAAAAAAAAGAGAGCCTTTGCCTGGACCTGGTATGACATGCCGAAGATTGACAAGGACATTCTCGAGACCATGCTACTTCCACGTGCCAACATGACGACAACCAGAATTTTGAAACCATTCCTTTGCATCCACAACATCTGGGATGCATATGGTGCTGCCAGATAAAATCAAACCCCGAGAGCTATATTAGAAGTTAGACGAATAAAACTCAAGACCTTCACGAGAAACATAACTCATCAGAACCGAACAGCATGACCCCTTTCCTCCCAACCATTTGAAATGTGTACCCCAAAACCAATTAAGATTGACCTTTAACCATCTGGAACCCTTATAGCCAAACTTAGAAAGATACCTTTTTACCATTAAAAAAAGAAAAAAAATAAAAACAAAAGAAAAAAAAATAAAACAAAAAAAGAGAGAAAAAAAAGAGAGAAAAGAAGAAAGAAAAACATAAAAAAAAAAACAAAAAAAAACCATAATCTTTGCCCCAGATCATCCGAGCCTAACCTGTCCCCAATCTCAACCGTTGAAAAACCATTTCAGAATTTGAACCACCAAAGCCAATAAAAGTAAGGTGTGCATCCGAGCCTAACCTGTCCCCAATCTCAACCATTGAGAAACCATTTCAAAATTTGAACCACCAAAGCCAATGAAAGCAAAGTGTGAGATTTCACATCCAAGCCCCAAATAAGGAACCCATCACCTCAACCAGTATGCACAAGGGCCAAGAATAAGATTTTGATACAAAAAAGAAGGAGCAACTTTCCCGGCTAACGAAGATGGAAGCAAATTCAACCAACACTGATGGACTGAAGGAGGGTTCATGGCAAAGGCTAAAATAAAATAATAATAATAATAAAAAGGAGAGAATATATTCAATCAAGAAAACCCGCGAGAGCTAATTGATAACAGGAGTTTGATGCTCTCAAGATCTATCCCAATATTAGATGAGGTCTCATATTTTTTGAGTTAATGCCAAATGATGATCATGTGTTATGAAATCAAATTGAAATACATGCATTTTATAGAATGATATATTGATGTAACTAGAGTAGTTCGTCATGCATACTCAAAGTTGTCTGATTCCAGCATAAAATCAACACATTGGTACTCTCGATCCTTTACCACTCTTGCCACTCGAGCACTTCAGTCGACTCATCCTGCTATCAACTACGAAGTCAATTCAACAGCATTTTCATGATAAAGCCAATTCTACAACATCTTCATGATAAGAACCAAGCTCATACAACCATAATCCGAGACATAAGCACATGCCGATCATACCTAGAAGATCTTTTGCAATAACTTCAACTTCTCTCACAAAAAAAAGGGGGCCGTTAGAGATGAAAACCGTGACTAGCGCTCTAAGCAAAAGTTAGGCCAAAGGGTAGGGTGAAAACCTGGGAACAGGCAGTCTGTCCTACAAAAAATGAAATGAATAAAAGCCGTTGGATTGGGTTGGGTCCATTGTAGGCAAAAAAAATAAGGCACAGGGTTATGTGAAAATTCAAAAAGGACACATTTCCTGCTAAGAAAAGCTAGAGTGAAAATCCACAAGGGACGCACTGTGACGTGCGCCGGATCCCCGCGGCCGCCCATGGGACCGCCCGCTCGAGGGCGATCGGGGTATTTGTGGGTCCGTTGACAGCTTGCAATAAATCGTAAGTGCGTCTATGTTGGGCAACAAGGAGGTTTCATGGAGTCGCCACCCAATAGAACATTGGGAAAGTTACTCTCGCCTCGGAGAGCCTAAGACTGCACTTTGTATCCATTTTGGGCCAGCCAGAGGGGTCTTAGAAGGTAAACCTCTCGCCCTAAGGAGCCTAGGATTAGCGCTAAAGTCTCGTGGCACAAAAAGGTGTCTTGGAGGGTAGACCTCTAGCCTCTTTGAGCCCAAAGACCAGAGCTGGGTCCGGGATTTCTCATCTATTTCTACCTCGGTTATTTTATGATCAAATTTTAATTATCATTAATTCGCTCGCTCTCCACACGATGCAATTAATTAAAGGCGCATTTATTCACATTTGGAAAGCCATAAATGGGCAAGTAAATATCAAAAGCAATAGAGTACAATAATACAAGGAGCGGAATACAACTCCCTTTTGTAAATTTGCGAGACATATACGAATCGGGGGATTGCTTATTTTGAGGACTTTGGTCCTCGCATGCATCATTATCAAAAATTGGATGTTTTATTATTTTATTTGTGATGATTTTATTGGATAAAAATAGGGTGTTGGACCCTTGCTTTTGTCTAAACCTCATTTTATTGAATATAAAACATTGAGTCATTTTTATACATTAACGAGATATGAAAAGAGTATATCCATATACATAAAATAATCAAATGAATAACAAATGAAGGAAATAATCAAAAGGATTAGGAAACTAAACCGGACGAAATCCTCCGAATATGGTAGATAGCCCCTCAAGCTCGAGATAGTCCAAGAGAATCAATATACACTCATGGAAAATTAAAAGATGTTAATATACATAAAATCAACATGAATGAGGCCAAAAGGACCTGAAAAAGGTGGAAAATGGTTTAAAAAGGCAGAGACAGAACCCACCGACAGCCTTTCTTAGGTGACCGACGGGCGTCAGTCGAGATAACCGACATGTCCGTCTGTCACTCAAAAAGAGGGCGTCTGTAGATGAGGTGACCGATGGGCATCGATGATGGAGGTGACCCATCGGTCACCACTGTTTCCGAAAAAAACAGAAAAAGAAAACTCCTTTTTAAGGCCAAAAAAGAGGTTTTATCATTAAATCATATAAAGAGAGTCAAAATAAAGAAATATAATGACAAAATTGAAAGAATCTATGAATAAAGGATAAATATGAAATGATATGAAGAAGAAATCCGGAATATTTACCCTTAGATAATCGCTTCGGGTGAGATTCTTGTGTTGATTAGAGCCCCACGTGTTCCACGGAAAGCAAGATGAAGGATCGAAAAGAGGAAAATAAACTATTTCCTTCTCAACCCTTCAAAAGATTGTCTTTGGAATCAAAATCTAAGGAAAACTAATTAATTTTTAGTCCCTTTTGATGGATTTGATCCTCTTTTGAAAGAGATTTCTTGGTGAAATGTGTTTGCTGGAAGAGAGAGAAAATATGCTAAAATTTGGGCAGAGTTTCCCCTCTTCAAAAATTTTGGAACCCTTTTCTGGTGAAAATCCGGAGCTTTATAAGCCAATTACGACCGACGGGCGTCGGTGTATGGAGGCGGGCATCGGAAGAATCCTTCTGACAAAAGGATTCATCCGACGGCCCTGCCACATCCACCGACGGGCGTCAAAAAGGTTGCGTGCTCCGGGAAACCAGGCGGCGTTCTGACAGGGGCGGTGATTTTCCGACGGGCTTCGGAAAATACCACAAGTCATCGGTGACCCTAAGCGATGGGCTGACTTCACAGACGGGCTGGCCGTCTGTGGAGGAAGAAAAGCCTTTTGACTCGAAAATCCCCCGGTTTCTCCCCCTCTGCCTACGAAAGGTAAAAATACTCACTTCTCGTGGAACGCGGGACTAAAACCTCCAAATCCAAACCGTTTATACAGGCTTGGATACTGATTTCATCATAGGGTAACCTCTGATCCGGACTGCTCCGGGACACGGTACTTACAGTTGCCCCCAGTTTTGGGGAAACTAGTGCACAAGCGCCTAGATAAGCCAAAACTCAGAGAAAGGACAGAAAGAAAGAAGGCGTACCTGCGACGGTTCTTACCTTTTGTGCCTTCTGCCGGGTAGACCTCGTCTCGATTCGTTCGGCGATGCAAAAGATTCCCCTACCGGTCTCGTCTCGACTTGTAGGTGCTGGTGAGACGTAGCATCTTCTGGCTACGAACTTGATATGAAGAGCGGTGTTTTCTCTAACCACAGCTTCGATCTGAAGTTCCTTTGCTAACCCCCATCCGATCTGCAAGGTACGTAGCACTCTCTGGCTGCCGTGCGAACTACGAGATGTAGCGCTCTCTGGCTACAATCTCGATCTGGTGAAGTGCGGCACTCTCTGACCACAGCTTCGATCTGAAGTTCCCTTGCTAACCCCCATCCGGTCTGCGAGGTGCGTAGCGCTCTCTAGCTGTCGCGTGAACTGTGAGATGTAGCAGTCTCTAGCTACAATCTCGATTTGGTGAAGAGCAGTGTTTCTCTAACTGCAGCTTCGATCTGAAGTTCCCTTGCTAACCCCCATTCGATCTGTAAGGTCCGTAGCACTCTCTGGCTACCGCGTGAACTGTGAGATGTAGTGCTCTCTGGCTACGATCTCGATTTGGTTAAGAGCGGCACTCTCTGACCACAGCTTCGATCTGAAGTTCCCTTGCTAACCCCCATCCGGTCTGCGAGGTGCGTAGCGCTCTATGGCTGCCGCGTGAACTGTGAGATGTAGCACTCTCTGGCTACAATCTCGATTTGGTGAAGAGCAGTGTTTCTCTAACTGCAGCTTCGATCTGAAGTTCCCTTGCTAACCCCCATTCGATCTGCAAGGTGCGAGCACTCTCTGGCTGCCGTGCGAACTGTGAGATGTAGCGCTCTCTGGCTACGATCTCGATTTGGTGAAGAGCAGTGTTTCTCTAATTGCAGCTTCGATCTGAAGTTCCCTTGCTAACCCCCATTCGATCTGCAAGGTGCGTAGCACTCTCTGGCTGCCGCGCAAACTGTGAGATGTAGCGCTCTCTGGCTACGATCTCGATCTGTGGTCTGTTCTACCACCAGTGTTCCGCTAGCCTCATCTCAGCCTGCACGGAGTTTGTGAGATGCAGTACTCTCTGACTGTAATCTCGATGTGAAGAGCAGTGTTTCTGTAACCGTAGTTTCTGCTTCTGCTGGCCTCATCTCGACTTGCGCAGGGTTGAAGAGATGTAGCGCTCTCTCGCTACAAACTCGATGTGAAAAGTAGTATTTCTCTGTAACTGTGTGATAAAAGGGTTTTGTTAGCTCATGTTTGAGTGGTCATCTTTTAACCTGTTCATTAATGGCGTGATTTGGCTTTATTTGCTATGCCATGTTTCATTTATATTCTTCTTTATTGAGATGTTATTCATCATTTTTCTGCTTTCCTTGTTTTGGAATGTGAGTAGATGTGGAAGCATGTATCCATATGAATGAATCATAAATAATCGAATAAATGCATAAATCTTGAAAATAAAAGTTTTTCACTAGAAATGTAACGTATATACAAAGCATAAATATACAAAAATATGACTCCCTGAATGTCATAGGGGTGTGTAGTCAGAGGGCTCATCGGGGTCCTCATCATCCGATATATGCACTGTCCCTGGCGGAGGTGGAGGCGGAGCTGGTCGTGCCGGAGGTGGAGGCGGAGCTGTGGAGGGTCCTGCCTCGGCATCGTGGGTCCGCCTGAAGTGGATCTGAGCGTGGCCATCCAAGAAAGGCTGGGTGCAAGTCCTCATGAACTCCAGCGTCTCTGATACTGTGCCTCCCAACTTCTTGAACGCCTGGCTCAACTGAATGGTCTGCTCACTGGCGGCCTTCTTCATGTGCTCTAAGCACTGCTCTGACTGCTCCCTGAACTCCCTCATGGTTTGAGATAAGGGTGGGAGAATCCCCTCTATCGCCTGGACGCGGGATCTCAGAGAGTCAAGTGACTCATCAATCATGTGCAGGGTCATGTCAACCCTCTAAGACGCCTGGTCCTGTGACGTCCTCAAATCATGAGCGAGCTGCTGCCTAAGCTCCCTCTGGCCCTAAGCAATCTGCTCGATCAGCCTCGCCTGCTCACCTCTGAAAGCCTCTATGACCCGAGCCTGCTCATCCCTAAAAGCATCCATGATCCGAGCATGCTCCCGCGTAGTATGCTCGATGTAGCCGGCCTGCTCCTGGGCTAGATGCTCCACCGACTGGGACTGCTCCTGAATAGCAGCCTGCTGGCGATCCAACCTCTCGTGAATAGCTCTGTCCCTCTCATCCTGTGGTCACTCTAAGGCCGTGAACATGAAAGTGAGGAGCTGAGAGAAGTCGGGCTGTGCTGGCTGCTGCTGTGGTGGCTCTGGAGGCGGTGCTGCAGAGGTAGATGCCCCCGGGTTGCCTCTAGAATAAGGGTGATATCTCTCGGGGTGCCCGTGGGTAGTCCTCTGCACCCTAACACTCGGCGACGGGACAGGAGTAGGCGCTCGGGATGCTGGTGAGGCGGCGAAAAGCTCATCCATCGTGAACTCTAAGCCGAAGTCCGATGGGGTCCTGGGCTGCTCCTGCTGCTGTAGCGGTGGCACAGTCTGAGGCTGAGGAGGCTGGGGCTCCGGCTCTGAGTGCAGAGGCTGATGCTCTGGCTGAGGCTCAGGCTGAGGCTGGGGCTCTGGCTGTGGAGGCTGATCCTCTGGGTGCTCCGGGTGGTCTGGATCTAGACCCAAGGGTGGAAGTGAGAACATCCGCCGGGTCTCGTGAATGGTCAGCACCCTGTAGGCCTCTGCCTGCCCTGATATCGGGGAGATCATCCCCATCTGTACTGCTGCTGCGGCATCCACATGGATCCCCTCCTCCAAGGGTGGTCTCAATCTGTCAGGGGCAACTCCCAATCTCAAAAGCAGCCGGGTGATAACTCCTCCCACTATCACCACCGGTGTCAACCCTCTGCCGACTCTAGTCAAGTTGGCCAAGATCTCATGGCTAATGTTGAGATGCTGGCCTGCCACCATAGCCCAGAGGCTCTAGATCTCGGCCGCATTAAGCGACCCTGGATTACCAGCTCGACCGAGGTACGAACTGGATAGCACTCTATGCAAATACCGAAGTGCCTGAGACACCAGTACGGTGCTCTTCGCTGTATCATGATCATACAGCACTCTCGGTATGGCAATAGCCACCCAATGGGCGCGTCTCACAGCTTGCCATGGGATCTCGACCCCCTCCTCTGTAGGGAGCCACATGGCCTGAGCGAATCTCTGCCTGGTGATACTGTAGTGGTTGCCGTCGAACCAAAACTGGACCACCCCTGGCTCGGTATCTGCACTCTGGAAACCGGCATAGCGGAGAGTGGCTAGGACCTGACGAGTGGCCTCTGGAAAAGTCTGGAAGGAAGGGTCAAGGAACTCTGTCCACCCAGCACCCTCGACAAGCAAATCAAACTCTGGGGCCATCCCTAGGGCCTCTAGAAACGGCCTGGACACGAAACGGCTGGCCCGAAGCTCTACATGAGCCAACGCTCTATACCTCTGAGCTGACTCAGCATACATCTAACCCGGAACTATGATCTCGAGCTGGGCCTGCGGTGCTCTACGTCTGGGAGGCATCCTCTAAAGGAGAAAAAATTAGATAGCGAAAATTCGATAAAACAAGTATTATTAGACTTATTTTCAAGGTGAAGGCCCATTTAGGCCTCACCAGGGCAATGGCGGCCCAAAAACTAGATAAAAAAACTGATAATAAATGAAAAGGGCGGACGTCCCGTCAAAGGAAGTTGCCCAACATGCCTCGCGCATATCAAAAGGAAAAACAACATGCAATTAGCATGGAAATAATTTGAAGCGAATGAAAATGGGCTTTCTAGGCCCCAAGGCATGCATTATACACACAAATGTTCAAATTTAGAACAGAATAATAAAAATTTGGGCAGCACCCTGGCAAGGGTATGCCCAACCTCCTGCATAAAAAGGCATCAAAATAGGCCTCAGGCCTCAACAATTATATATGCATGTAAATGGGACGCACCCCGGCAAGAGTGTGTCCCCAACAACACAAAACAATGGCCTCAGGCCTCAAAAATCAATATATACACGAAATAGTGCGCTAGAAAGGCCTATTTCTAAAGCATCAAAGTTATAGAAAAATTCTATTTCTATGTGATCATGCAAAGGTTCAGATTTAATTGCAAGAAAATAAATGGGCAGCATTTCCCCTGAATTTCTAAGGCATCTAAAACTTTCTAATCATTTCTAAAGATTAAAAGAAGAAGAAATGAAGAAATAAATTAAATAAAATTCAAAAAAAAGTAGTTATTTACTTACTTGTAGTCGCGAGAAGTGTAAAAACTGAAGAAATATAAATATCCAAGCACTCGGTGAGTAGAGAATGCGAAAATATGAAGAAATCGCGAAAAAAGAAGAAGAAATGCTTGAAAAAACACTAAAAAACACTAAAAAACGGTTTGGGAGAGGAAATGAAAGGGACAGCAGCGTTTGCACCGTCTGTCACTCGCCCTTCTATAGAATTTCGTGACCGACGGGCAGGGCGTCTGTATTGACCGACGGACTGGCCGTCTGTCATGCAATAAATGCGAGTTAATGCGCATGGTGAATGAGATGCTGACGTATGCGTCTGCCAGGTGGATCTCTACCGACGGGCAGGCCGTCTCTTTAAAGAGACGGGTAGGCCGTCGGTGACACTTCACTATAAATTCTTACAAAATTTTTTCTCTTCTTGTGTTTCTTCATTTTCTAACATCTTGAGCCTTTCATCTCTCCCAACATGTCTTCTTCTCTAGCCCAAAGGATGTACCGTATCTTAGATGACAAACACACCTGGGGAGAAGGTGCCCTTTCCTCTCTGTCCGGGCTGAAATACCTGTACCGGGTGAAAGTCGATTCGAACCTCCTTCTGGCAGCGACCCACTTCTGGAACCCCCGATTCCACGTCTTCCGATTCACCTACCAGGAACTGTGCCCTTTGCCTGAAGAGTTAGCTGCCATTCTTGGAGCCTGGTTCCCTCCTAGCGCTCTGCCTTGCGTCCCCCGCTGCGGCCTATTCCAGACCCGGGACATAGCTATGGCTCTCGGCATGCCTTCTTCTGAGGCCGTCCGGCTGATTTCTCCGGGCTCTTCCTTTGCTCTGGTGCCACTGATCGAGGCTTTGGATCAGTTCACTGACATTCCCACCTATCGGGTAAGCATCATATTCTTATTTTGCATGGTGAACTTCCTCACTGTCGTTCCAGGGGGTTTGACAGGTGACTCTCGCCTGTTCGGAGTCCTGAGCGACTTTCATCTGGGATTATCACCCTTACCACTCATTCTGGCTGAAACCATTCTGGGCTTGGACGCTGTGAGCTCTGGATCCACTACTACTTTTACCGGCAGCCCCTTATTGCTCCAGGTACGTCATTATTTTAAAGGTAGTGCGTCCCTTATGGATTTTCACACTAGCTTTTCTTAGCGGGAGGTGCGTCCTTTCGGATTTTCACACAACCCTGCACCTTATTTTTGCCTGAAGTAAGCCCTACTTACTCCAGCGGCTTTTTTTTCTTTTCTTTTTCTTCTCTTCTTTCTCTTTTTTTTCTTCTTTTTTTTTTATTTAGATTTGGCTGCAAGAGAAACTGAGGATGCTGTCTGAGCCACCTCCTCGAGTTACCCCACAGTACTCGACGAATCACTTCCTTCCGCGTCGACGATTGTACGGGTGCGCCACTGCTGGTGAAGGCATTACCAGATTTGGCGAGCTGTCAGATGACGACATCAGTTTCACATCTGCCTGGCTCCCACTGTCTCATGTGGTCCTTGATGGGCCATCGGGGTGTGTTCCCCTCTGTGGGCTTCGTCGAGCCACCTTCTGCATCACCTCTCAATGTATGCGTTAGCTCGGGATGACCCAGGATGTAGTGAGGGTTCCCTTATCTTTCCGGGGAGGAGCTCTCTCAGTGGTGTTTGCTTCTCGATATCATGAGCTGTGGGGCAAACTACCAGTGAAGACTGTTATCTCGAGGTTTGGCAATCATTCTGTGTCTTCGACTAGCGAGTACAAGAAGTAGATCCTTAGTCCAGCATCTGATAACAGGACTCGAGGGCTCAAGCATCTGGTCGGCGAGAGCAGCAGCAGGACTTAGCTTAGCCTACATATGTATTTCTTTTGGTGCTACATTTCTTTTTAATACAGAACTAGGAAATGACAAAAATGAAAAGAATAATATTCATTCCATTTCACGAATTTGTGTACATTTTCATATAATTTCAACGTACATGATCAGTTTTGGCATTTACTCCGCTGCTTACGCGTTGTTAATACATGAAACCAAATTTTAATAGCATCAACTCCTGTTACCAATCGGCCCTCTCGGGTTTTCACGATTGGATATTTTCTCTCATGCCTCTAATTTTTACACAGGATGCCTTTTTTTGGTTTTCACCCTGTCGAGGCGCCCAATTTTAGCACACCCGCCTTTTTTCGATTTTCGACCTGCAGGGCATTTAATTCTCTTCTTTTTATTTTGGTCTTTAGCCATGGAAGCTTTTGAGTCTGTCGACGTTGATCGGCTCTTTGAATTCGTTCCCATCACTATCCGACAAGATTGCGGCTCCTTTGGACAGCAGCTTTTTAAGGATATACGGCCCCTCCCAGGTCGGTCTGAATTTCCCTCTAATATCTGGTATGCCTGGCCTCATCTGCTTGAACACCAAGTCCCCTTCTTTCAGCAGATGCTTTCTCACCTTTTTTCCAAAAGTCCTGGCCAATCTCTTCTGATAAATCTGGTTATGGTAATAAGCTTTCAGCCTACTCTCGTCCAGTAAGTTCAAGTGCTGTAGCCTCTGCTGCGCCCATTCGGCCTCCGAAATCTGGGCTTCCATAACCACCCTCAGTAATTTGAGCTCTATCTCAACTGGCAATACTGCTTCTGTTCCGTATACCAGGGAAAATGGTGTAGCGCCTGTAGACGTCCTTACCGTTGTTCTATATCCCCACAGAGCGAAGGGTAACTTTTCAGCCCAGTTTTTGTAGGTTTGGACCATCTTAGACAGGATCTTCTTCATGTTCTTATTCGCGGCCTCTACTGCTCCATTCGCTTGAGGTCGGTAGGGAGAAGATTTATGATGCTCAACACCATACTTCTCGAGGAGTTTCCTGGTTTCTCCCATGAACTGCACCCCATTATCAGACACTATGTGATGAGGGAGGCCATATCTGCAGATCAGATTCCTCTCTATGAACTTGGCCATATCCCTTGCGTCAATCTTTTTGAAGGATTCCGCCTCTACCCATTTGGTAAAATAGTCAATTGCGACTATGATGTACCTGTGCGCATTGGATGCCATAGGGCGAATCTCTCCAATGATATCTATCCCCCAAGCAGCGAAAGGCCAAGGCGATGTCAGGTTATGTAGCTCTGATACTGGCAGGTGTCTCAAGTCTGCGTATTGTTGGCACAACTGGCATTGCTTAACATATTTCGAGCAGTCATTATCTATCGTAAGCCAATAGAAGCCTTGTCTCATGATCTTCTTAGCCAGGGTCAAACCATTCATGTGGGCCCCACAGACACCTGCATGGGTTTCCTCCATCACTTTGCGGGCTTCTTTTTCATTCAAGCACCTGAGCTGAATCCCGTCCGACTGTCTTTTGTGCAGCACCCCTTCTAAGGATATGAACTGAGTAGAAAGCTTTCGGATCATCCTCTGGTCTTTCTCAGTAGCTTCTTCCGGAAATTTATTGTGTTCCAAGTAATTCATGATGTCGAAGTACCATGGTTTCCCATCTGCCACCTCTACTTCCATTATAGGCTTGATCTCAAAGCTGGGCTTCTCAGAACTCGAAATTAGTACTGGCTTCATAGCCACTCCTTCAGGGTTATCCCACATTGACACTAATGTTGCCAACGCATCAGCTAGACGATTCTCATCTCTCGGCACGAAGTGGAAAGTGCAAGTCTCAAACTGCCCACACACCTCTCTCAAATATTCAATGTAGGGGACCAGCCGTCCTTCTTTTACAGCCCACTCTCCTCGAATCTGGTTAATCACCAAGGATGAGTCACCAAAGACTTCTATATTCTTTGCCCCTAATGCAGCTAAAGCTTCCAGCCCGAAAGTGCATGCTTCGTATTCAGCTTCGTTGTTGGTTGCCTTGTACCTCAGCTACTTGGCTAGGGGAAGTTTCTCATTATCTGGGGTTGTCAAGATGATTCCAACTCCGGCCCCTCTGTTATTCACTACCCCGTCAAAGTGTAACTGCCAACCCTGTACAGAAATCGCGACTATGCTTTCGTCAGGAAAGGTAAACTCGGGAGTGTCTCCTTGGATAGGATACTCAGCAAGAAATTCAGCTACGACTCGCCCCTTAATGGTTTTGCGAGTGATGTATTGCACATCAAACTCCTGTAGCAAGAGCAGCCACCTTCCCATCTTACTAAGCAAAGACGGTGTAACACCCCCATACCCCCGGTAAGGAATATCGGGGCGCTACGCAGACACTTACGTATACATGTACATGCATTAGCGGAAGCGATAGCATAAACACATTCGTATAAAAGTAATTAAATACTACACTAGGGCCCACTTGCATTTCATATTAACTACATATACATTTACATGTTCATATTACATCTGTTTCCATTTAGCTTTACATATGCATTTACATATAACAACTATACTCTTATATTACATAATGATGTTACTCAAAATGTAAAACTCTAACTCTTTCTTATACAAAAAGCTATAACAAAACTCCTAGTTGCCTTGACCCGCAGATGTCCTCTCACTTGTCCGAACCTGTAACCTACACGGAAATAAACATCCGTGCTAAGCGATAACGCTTAGTGGGGATAAAATAATGGAAAGGACTTCTTTACGAAGTCACAAATAGCTCACACATATGTCATATAACAAATATCAAATACTATGAGTTCACATGCGTATAACATCTACTTATTTTACTTGTTCATATACACTACAACTTGTACATTTCGTTTATTCAAATATACATTGTCATGTAACCACATTCATGTCAATACACTCATGTAATCATGTACTTGTATACAGAACTGTAATGTACTTAAACATTACTTTCATGTACTATAGCTTTATTCAAAGCAACACTATAATCATCTCAAGTTCACTGCACAACATTCAAGAAAACAAGCCTGAGTTCCTCTCATGGTGGATACGGGACGCTCTATAAAAAAAACATTTTCGATAGACCGAAGTCACAAAACATTTTCATCTATCTCTATTAATGACCGTTCTCAGAGGTCGACCCGCTTCGCCCAAACGGGGCGGAACATAGGCAGCTGCACTCGATAATCCCTTTATAAGCATGCTTATCTATCCACTATAACGGTAATCAGGCTCAATACCAACTCACACACTATACACAGACATCAACTCATCAACTAAACTTCAAGTGCATTTATCAAATTCAGAGGCATGTAATTCATATACAATCTTGTTCAACAATTAAAAGAATGTAACATTTAAATTCATTTCATGAACATATAAATCATGCAAAGCAAGATAGAAGAAAACACTCTCTTCAAAATAAATAAAATAGGATGCGAAGAGGTTCACTTTCGCGATCGCAACAAGAAGTCGCGCTCGCGACAGAAGCTAAGTTCATTGTCGCGATCGCGACAAGAGGTCGCGCTCGCGACAGAAGCTAGATTACAAAAAGGCTCTATACTCTATACCAAATGCATTATATAACAATTCATATCACATGGCATCACATGGTCAACGCTAACTCTTATGCCGTAGCATTGGTTACATAGATAACTAATCCTATAATCATTGTTTAATCCTAAACATGTAAAGTATAAATCACGGAAACATTCCGGGGTAATACGGGTTCATTCCGGGGAGTAAAACATCAACAAAATATACAATTTAGTCAAGGGGAAGGGTCAGGGGTTGACCCGTGGCAACTAGGAGCTCAAAAAGGAGAAGAAAAAGCCTAAAATGAGGTGTTATGTCGCGAGGTCGCAACATGTATCGCGCTCGCGACAGAAGCTCCGCTTTGGTGCCTCACAAGACTGGTTTTTACCTTAAACTTGTATCGTCTAAATGAACCTCTAAACTTATTTTTTTGGAAAAACGTTCTTCTTAGCAATTGTTCTCTAGGATATTAGCTTTCAAATAGGAGAAGTTTCAGGTCGTTTGGACATCTATAACAAAAGATATGGTCTAAACAACATATACTATTCCAGTGAACCCGCCAGAACAGGGTCACCTACGTTTTAATAACTTTTTGGGATACTTAGGGCCAGAATTAGATCAAGCACCCTCTTAGACGTTTTTAGACACGAATATTATATTTCATATGCAATTGGAATAAACACAATTGGAGTCCTATAACTCTACTTATGACAAATACAATACACAGGGGTCTGATGACAAATAAGCAGAATTTCACAAAATCAAACTCTATCATCAACACAAACACTCAAATGATCAAGTTACATGCTTATAAACATATATACACATGTCATAAGCACTGGAAGCAATCAAAATGAACAATAAACCAATATACACTAAAAGAGCAATTGGGCTAGTTAAAGCTCATCATATACATCTACATCCAGTCATGGTTCCTTTTAAACACATATCATTCAATCACATGCCAGGAAAACAAAATCGCACTCGATCCCTACCTCTAGGAAGCCCAATCTCTGCTCTTTACTCACTTCTAACCTTCTCTCGCCTTTATCCAACTTCTTGTTTCCAGCTTCCACAAATCATACAAAGCAACCCATGAATTAATCCTTTTTCTTATTTAAAATCAAAACAGAAAACTAAATGGAAGAAGAAGACCAACATACAAGTCTATATCTTACCTCTTCACAAGGACCAAGTCAAATCCCACTCTTACTCATCAAACCATTCTTAATAGCAGCCAAATACAAGACAAGGAATGGAGAACGGCCAAACCCCAAAACAAAGAAGACAAAAGGAGAATAGAAGGCCAAATGCAGAAAAATGAAAGTGAAAATAGGAAAGTGGCCGGTCAAAACCAAACAAAATCCAACAAGTCCTCACATTAATGCCACCCACTTCCATTTAATGCCAACTACTCTCATTAATCCATGTATATCTCTTTTCTTAACAAAATACATACATGTATTTTGACCAAACCAAATAATATCTTATGCCACATGTCACGTCCCTACAAAGCCATGTGTCACTCCCCTAGGATGCCACTTGTCAAACTCCTATGCCGCCATGTGTCAACTCACTACAACTCCAAGTCTCTTAGTCCCACTTATGCACACATCTCATGAGTGGGGGTTTTGTCGCGCTTACGACACTTCTCGCGCTCGCGACAGAACGCTCACGCCCGCAACAACCAGCTGAAGTTCGGAAATCGCTGGAGGGCTCTGTCGCGCCTGCGACACTATTCGCGCTCGCGACAGAACTCTCGCACATAAAACTTACCTTTTTCGAATAAAAACTCTGTAATTCTTCTAGGGCCATTTTGGGGTGTTACAAATCTCTCCCCCTTAAGAAATGTCGTCCTCGAAATTTCCCTGCTAATCACTTACACAGGTAAATCCTTAAACGGATCTCTTAATCGCTATCACTTATACCATACAACTATCAAATCATGTACACTCCACACTTTCCTTAACACACTACACTCTAATCCATATACTTCTTTTATGCATCTAGCACTGAATGTATATCCTGTCAGCTTTTCTCAATGAAATGCATGCAATGATACTTTTTCACATACAAATGAGGGATGCGGATGGAATGGTCATGTAATGATTTATGTATGCGAGATGATGCGAAAATGCAATGTAAGCTACTATAATGCACTTTTCCCATCCCCATATTTCACTATGCTTATGTGCACATGATTTCAAGAAGATAGCTGACAGGAATACAGAGTATCACCTCAAACTCTTACCAATTCACATCTGCTGCTGTCCCTTCTACACTCTCACGCGAGTCGGACTCCATCTATACTTTACACAAACGACATCTGCATTAGGCCACATTCTAGACAACTCAAACATATGCACTATACTCTATTACCTCATAGTCCTGAATCATTTAACCTAGAGCTCTGATACCACTAAATGTAACACCCCCATACCCCCGGTAAGGAATATCGGGGCGCTACGCGGACACTTACGTATACATGTACATGCATTAGCGGAAGCGATAGCATAAACACATTCGTATAAAAGTAATTAAATACTACACTAGGGCCCACTTGCATTTCATATTAACTACATATACATTTACATGTTCATATTACATCTGTTTCCATTTAGCTTTACATATGCATTTACATATAACAACTATACTCTTATATTACATAATGATGTTACTCAAAATGTAAAACTCTAACTCTTTCTTATACAAAAAGCTATAACAAAACTCCTAGTGGCCTTGACCCGCAGATGTCCGCTCACTTGTCCGAACCTATAACCTACACGGAAATAAACATTCGTGCTAAGCGATAACGCTTAGTGGGGATAAAATAATGCAAAGGACTTCTTTACGAAGTCACAAATAGCTCACACATATGTCATATAACAAATATCAAATACTATGAGTTCACATGCGTATAACATCTACTTATTTTACTTGTTCATATACACTACAACTTGTACATTTCGTTTATTCAAATATACATTGTCATGTAACCACATTCATGTCAATACACTCATGTAATCATGTACTTGTATACAGAACTGTAATGTACTTAAACATTACTTTCATGTAATATAGCTTTATTCAAAGCAACACTATAATCATCTCAAGTTCACTGCACAACATTCAAGAAAATAAGCCTGAGTTCCTCTCATGGTGGATACGGGACGCTCTATAAAAAAAACATTTTCGATAGACCGAAGTCACAAAACATTTTCATCTATCTCTATTAATGACCGTTCTCAGAGGTCGACCCGCTTCGCCCAAACGGGGCGGAACATAGGCAGCTGCACTCGATAATCCCTTTATAAGTATGCTTATCTATCCACTATAACGGTAATCAGGCTCAATACCAACTCACACACTATACACAGACATCAACTCATCAACTAAACTTCAAGTGCATTTATCAAATTCAGAGGCATGTAATTCATATACAATCTTGTTCAACAATTAAAAGCATGTAACATTTAAATTCATTTCATGAACATATAAATCATGCAAAGCAAGATAGAAGAAAACACTCTCTTCAAAACAAATAAAACAGGATGCGAAGAGGTTCACTGTCGTGATCGCAACAAGAAGTCGCGCTCATGACAGAAGCTAAGTTCATTGTCGCGATCGCGACAAGAGGTCGCGGTCGCGACAGATGCTAGATTACAAAAAGGCTCTATACTCTATACCAAATGCATTATATAACAATTCATATCACATGATTTCACATGGTCAACGCTAACTCTTATGCCGTAGCATTGGTTACATAGATAACTAATCCTATAATCATTGTTTAATCCTAAACATGTAAAGTATAAATCACGGAAACATTCCGGGGTAATACGGGTTCATTCCGGGGAGTAAAACATCAACAAAATATACAATTTAGTCAAGGGGAAGGGTCAGGGGTTGACCCGTGGCAACTAGGAGCTCAAAAAGGAGAAGAAAAAGCCTAAAATGAGGTGTTCTGTCGCGAGGTCGCGACATGTATCGCGCTCGCGACAGAAGCTCCGCTTTGGTGCCTCACAAGACTGCTTTTTACCCTAAACTTTTATCATCTAAATGAACCTCTAAACGTCTTTTTTTGGAAAAATGTTCTCTTAACAATTGTTCTCTAGGATGTTAGCTGTCAAATGGGACAAGTTTTAGGTCGTTTGGACATCTATCACAAAAGATATGGTCTAAACAACATATACTGTTCCAGTGAACCCGCCAGAACAGGGTCACCTACGTTTTAATAACTTTTTGGGATACTTAGGGCCAGAATTAGATCAAGCACCCTCTTAGACATTTTTAGACACGAATCTTATCTTTCATATGCAAATGGAATAAACACAATTGGAGTCCTATAACTCTACTTATGACAAATACAATACACAGGGGTCTGATGACAAATAAGCAGAATTTCACAAAATCAAACTCTATCATCAACACAAACACTCAAATGATCAAGTTACATGCTTATAAACATATATACACATGTCATAAGCACTGCAAGCAATCAAAATGAACAATAAACCAATATACACTAAAAGAGCAATTGAGCTAGTTAAAGCTCATCATATACATCTACATCCAGTCATGGTTCCTTTTAAACACATATCATTCAATCACATGCCAGGAAAACAAAATCGCACTCGATCCCTACCTCTAGGAAGCCCAATCTCTGCTCTTTACTCACTTCTAACCTTCTCTCGCCTTTATCCAACTTCTTGTTTCTAGCTTCCACAAATCATACAAAGCAACCCATGAATTAATCCTTTTTCTTATTTAAAATCAAAACAGAAAACTAAATGGAAGAAGAAGACCAACATACAAGTCTATATCTTACCTCTTCACAAGGACCAAGTCAAATCCCACTCTTACTCATCAAACCATTCTTAATAGCAGCCAAATACAAGACAAGGAATGGAGAACGGCCAAACCCCAAAACAAAGAAGACAAAAGGAGAATAGAAGGCCAAATGCAGAAAAATGAAAGTGAAAATAGGAAAGTGGCCGGTCAAAACCAAACAAAATCCAACAAGTCCTCACATTAATGCCACCCACTTCCATTTAATGCCAACTACTCTCATTAATCCATGTATATCTCTTTTCTTAACAAAATACATACATGTATTTTGACCAAACCAAATAATATCTTATGCCACATGTCACATCCCTACAAAGCCATGTGTCACTCCCCTAGGATGCCACTTGTCAAACTCCTATGCCGCCATGTGTCAACTCACTACAACTCCAAGTCTCTTAGTCCCACTTATGCACACATCTCATGAGGGGGGGTTCTGTCGCGCTCACGACAGAACGCTCACACCCGCACCAACCAGCTGAAGTTCGAAAACCGCTGGAGGGCTCTGTCGCGCCCGCGACACTATTCGCGCTCGCGACAGAACTCTCGCACATAAAACTTACCTTTTTCGAATAAAAACTCTGTAATTCTTCTAGGGCCATTTTGGGGTGTTACAGACAGTGCTTCCTGCAAATATCTTAACGGATTCTGCTTGGCCACTGCTTGAACTTTTTATGAGTGGAAGTAATGCCTCAATTTCTTTGATGCCCAAATCACTGCAAGGCAGATCTTCTCTACTTCTGCATATTTAATTTCATAAGCCAGGAACTTCTTGCTGAGGTAATAAATTGCAAATTCCACCCCAAATTCATCCTCTTGAGCCATCATGGTGCCCACTGAGCTACCCTCTACGGCCAGATACAGGATAAGCGGTTTGATCGGTTGTGGCGGCCTTAGCACCGGCGGATTCAATAGGTATTCCCTGATGCTGTCAAAAGCTTTCTGGCAGTCTTCGTTCCAGACCACAGGTTGATTCTTTCTAAGCAGCTTAAAAATAGGCTCGCATATTGAAGTGAGCTTGGCGATAAATCGGCTGACATACTGCAGCTTACCCAGGAAACTCCTTACATCCTTCTCCTTTTGCGGCACGGGCATCTCTCTGATGGCCTTCACCTTTTTCGGGTCAATTTCTATTCCCCTCTGGCTGACGACATGTCCCAAAAGTTTTCCCGAAGTCACTCCAAAAATGCACTTCTTGGGGTTAAGTCGCAGATTATACTTGTCAATCCTGGTGAAGAACTTTTCTAGAGCTTCAAAGTGCCCCTCTCGGGTGGCTGACTTGACCATCATGTCATCGACATATACTTCTACTTTTTTGTGGATCAGGTCAATTAAGATCTTGGTCGCCATCCTCTGGTATGTGGCCCCTGTATTCTTCAGGCCGAAAGGCATGACTCGGTAGGCGTAGGTCCCCCATTCTGTGATGAAAGCGGTCTTAACCCGGTCAGCTATTCTGTTCAGGATCTGGTTGTAGCCCACGTAACCATCTCCAAAGCTGTACATCGCGCAATTGGCGGCACTGTCTATCAACACATCGATGTGGGGTAGTGGAAAATCATCTTTAGGGCAGGACTTGTTCAGATCTCAGTAATCCACACACACCCTGACCTTTCCGTTCTTCTTTGCTACAGGAACCACATTTGCCAACCCTGTAGGATACTGCACTTCAACAAGGAACTTGGCTTCAATCTGCTGTCGAATTTCCTCCTTGACCTTGTCAGCCCATTCTGGCCAGAGCCTTCTCAACTTCTGTTTCACAGGCTTATAATCTGGATAAGTCGGGATAGCATGTTCTGCCACGTCTCGGTCAATTCCTGGCATGTCCTCATAGGTCCAGGCAAAGACTTTTTCATGTTTTCTTATTATTCTCTCAAATTTTTTTCTCTCCTCAGGAGTTATATTTGATGCTATTAGAATTTCTCTCGAATTTTCTGAGGTTCCAAGATTAAAGGGCGTTGTATTAGTGGAATCAATGTCAAAAATTGATGGAATATGATCATGTTCATGCATGTTGAAATCATTAGAAACATCGCACAAGTAAGAGAAATTATTTGCCTTATTAATAATATTATAATTGTCATCTACATCATAAAAAAGTTCTGGAATAAAAAGACAGTCTAAGCTAGAGTCTTCTTCTGCCAATCCAGAGGTTGATGCCGTTTCAGCTGGTGCATTAGCTTCCTGATCCAGCAGAGGCCCTTCAGGCATATCGGAGGAAATCTTCAAATCCCCCATCTTCGGTTCTAATTCTGCTAGCTTCTCTTTCCCTTTCAGCTTGGCAGCTATCATCTTCTCGGTAACAACCTCTTCAGGCTCGCATCTGTCCCAAGTGATACCCTAAATCATGACCTCCTCATCCCAAAAGTCTTCAGCAGTCTTGATAAACTCGACTTTCCAGTCAAATACATCGTTAAAGATCTCAAACCCAGGGACAATCCTCCCCTTCACCCATTGCGGTTCATCTTCGCCAGTATAAGCACACACTGAGGATGCCGGTATAAAGCTTTCTGAAATGTGAGGGATCTTACCAGCCGCCTTCTTCTTGCCGAAGCCGCCTCTATACCCCAGACCTTTCCGGTTCTTCTGACCTCGAGTGGTGATTGCGGTTTGCAATCCTTGAGAACTTCTGCCCAAACCAGCCCCAGGGAGATAATGCATCTTCTTCAACATATTAACCACAGCTGGGTTATCCACTGACCCATGCTCTTCTCTTATCATGGACACGTGGAAGCCACTAAATGGCTGATTAGCAATTTCAAGCGCTGAGACCTGGTTCTCCCTTGCTGCCTTGATTGTCACCACCTCCCCTTCATGTGGGAACTTTATCATTTGATGTAGTGTGGATGGCACTCCTCCTAGTTTGTGAAACCAGGGCCTCCCGAGCAGAGCTGAGAAGTTAGCAGGGATGGGCAGAACTACAAATTCCACCTCCACTTTAATGGGTCCTGTCTTGACCAAGGTCTTAAAGGTTCCCGAGGCTTGCCTCCTTGAATTATCGTAGGCTGTGATAGTCAGATCTGATCCACTGACCATATCCTCGTTTAGACCAAAAGCTTGCAGAGCTATCAGGGGGCACACATTGATAGAAGACCCATCGCCTACCATAACGCAAGCGGTGTGCTTGTCGTTAATCTGAGCTTTAATGTACAGGGGTCTGTTATGATTACGGCCTTTGACCGGTAGGTCGGTATCAGAAAAGACCAATCTCTCCTCGGATCCTCCCTTAACTAAACCCAAAAGCTCTGATGGGGAAATCGTGGTGGCGATCGTGGCCTCAACCAAAGCCTGTACTACCTTCTGCCTATGAGAGGGGGACTGTCTCAAAAGATCCCAGATGGATATTTGAGCCGCAGTTTTCTTCAATTGCTTGACAATCTGATTCTCCTCTGGCTCTTTCTCTGCTGGCGGCTGCACTGGCTCAGGTAACCTTGCAATCTCAGGGACCACTCTTCCTCTCTATCTGCGGAACAATCAGCAGCAAAACTCTCGCTCCCATATAGATCTCGTAGCACTTACCACTCTGGCAAGCTAGATCCGATCATAAACACGGGTGGTAGTACGGCATTATAACCGGGCTTCTTCTCAGTTTCCCTCTTCTCAGGGTTAGAAATTTGATTGCTATCAATCAAGTCTTGGATAGAGTGCCACAGCGCTTTGCATTTATCTGTGATATGGCCTGAGTGCTGGTGAAACGCACAGAATTTATTGTCTTTGTGCCCAGGCTTCCCCTGTGTCATAGCAGGTCTAGGAGCTAAGGGCTGCAACTTCCCTTCCTTCATTAGCCTTCTCAAGACCCAAGATAATGGTCTCCCCAAGTTCGAAAACTTCCTCTGGGTGGTTACCTCAGTAGCGGACACCTCACCTGTTCTTCTGGTGCCACTACCAGTGTAACACCCCTTACCCATACTTAGGCAATCCCATCCGATATGGAGTAAGATGCCGTAGGAGTAAAGGTGCCACCACACAGATACAGAAATATACATACAACAATACAGGGTAATTTAAAACTTTACAAGACCATTCAAAGAAGCTGATCATGCATTAATATAATAGAAGCATTACATTACTGTTCTGATCAACTTAGAGATATAAAAGATAATTACATATCCCAAAATTACAAATACAAAAGCGGAAGCTAATACAAAATCATATGAGAGTTCTATACAAAAAGAATCATAAAGCTACAAAAATAAGCCCTACACTAAGACCCTGCTGTGTTGGCTTCGATGGCGACGACTCTCCCACAAGCAACTCCTTCCGCACCTGCACGGGTAAACACTCCGTGCTAAGCGATAAACGCTTAGTGGGGAAAACACACATATAGCAAAAGGACAACCATTCACAACGGTCGTCAAGGCAAATCACATGCGTACTTTATGTACAATGATCATCATGGCATGGCAATAATAATAAACTCATGCTTGCATACATAACGCCATTCATCAAAAGATTCATATCAATAACCATATTCTCATAACAGATTACGTGTTCACCATTGAATCCATAAGGATAGCATATGTTTCCCATATATCAATTCATACAAAACACTGTAATCGTTGAAACACTAAAACACCTGCTGACTCAAGGGAGTGGATAACGAGTATACGGACAGTACTTTACGGGTACGAGCCGATACAGACAGTACTTTACGGGTACGAGTCGAGAAAATTCATTTTACATTTAACTTTTTTACAAAACATTACTAAGGGGATCCTAAACAAGATCCATTCGTTCAAGGGTTCACGAGGAACCAATCGGGGACCTGATCGGGGTCCAACAGAAACAGAAGCTGCAGCAAAGACTCTATTAGGCATGCCTAACTATCCACTGACTAGACTCTAGCAGGTCATACATCAACCATTCAATCCATTTCATAATTTCCAAAATCATCATCGTCAAATGAGCATCATCATACCATAGTTACACTTGCATATTATTTATAGAATACCAAGCATAAATCTCATAACTGCTAAAGTAAACTGAAGTTCAAGGCACACGCGAAGAAAGAAAACTCATTCAGCATACAAGGGATTGTCGCGCTCGCGACGTCTGTCGCGCTCGCGACAGAGACCAAAGTCTCTTCGCTGCGCGTGCGCGACGGATTTCGCGACCGTGGGGAGGACGGAAGAGCCAGGCTCTGTCGCGCTCGCGACGGGTGTCGCGATCGCGACAGAAGACAAACGGTGCTGTCGCGATCTCGCGACGCATCGCGTGCTCGCGATAGCACTTGGCAACAATACTCTCTATCGCGATCGCGACAGTCGTCGCGTTCACGACAGAGGGTATACAACACTTCGGCTGTCGCGGGCTCGCTTTGGATGTCGCGTGCTCGCGACAGCTAAGCTCCCAACACCGCTCTCTGTCGCGATCACGACAGCGTCGGGATTTTGAAAATCTGCAGAAATTCTGCAGATTTTCCTCTTCCATTTCCTCCTCCAACCACACAAATCTTAATCAAATGTCTCTTACCTCAATTCCAGCCATCCATTAACATCAACAACCATATTAGAACATTTATTCACAATAAACCTCATCCAATCCATCAATTTACACATTCAATTTCAAGAATCAATCAAAAACCAAATTTATGCATCAAACCACATTAATTCTAAGATTACCCTAATTAACTCATGCCTTTGCAAGATCCACACTTCAAAGCAAATACCCATATCATATACATCAAAATAAAGAACATCTAACAACCTAATTCCATGAAATCATCAAAACACATCTATGAACATCTTCACATGCAAAAGCAAGAATTCCCAAACCTTCAAAATCCTTAGCTCCTAGTGCTTAGTTCCACTAGATCCAGCAACTTCCTTGCCTTTAGGATCCCGGGGAGGCTCAACTAGGAACAAAACAACACAACACACAAACACCAAAACTCAACTTCAACCCCAAATCCGAAAATAAGAAAAGAGAAGAAGATGGAGAATCAAATGAAGAAAATGAGAAGAAATGCAGTAGATTTACCTTTAAAATGCTATGCAAAGATCAATTTCCACCACTAGAGGCTTGGATCTAAGCTAGAGCACTTAAGAGAGTGAAAAAGGGGAAGAAGAAGAAGGAGAAGAAGAAAAACGGGAATGGGTTTTTAGAAAAATCTGATTTTTCTCTTTTTACTTCTTTCTCTTTCCCACTTTACACATGTCCAACATCTAGTGGAGGAGATTGTTCACTCACACCCTAACTAAGTGCATCACACACACACAATGAGACACTCTATTAATGCATCCTAATCAAGTGTGAGCAACACACACAAGTGCAACTCCTGATTCACACCCTACAACCATATGCATGCCCACATACTAAATCAAACCCACTAGTGCATATCCTACTATGGTGCACTCATGCACACACACAACTCTAACCCAACTAATTCACACCAAGGCACCATGCATGCACCCACGTGCTAGCAAAACCCTTAAAATAAGCAAAATTACCAAAATGCCCTTATGATCCAAAACTCATGCAATTGCACACACATACATATATGGCTCATTCAACTAGGGGGCAAACGGGGTGTGACAACCAGGACCCGCTGGCCTACTGGTTCCTTGACCGGGGTTAGCCCTTTTGGCAAAATTATCATTATTAGCTTTCCGAGCCAAAAACTCTCCCTCTGCTTCGATGGCTATATCCTTGAGAGACTCCCAGTCCTTCAACCCCTTCATCTTCAACCCATCTTTCAAGTACGGGCTTGCGTTCTTGATAAATAAATGAATCTGGTCCTGGGTGTCTGGTTTTCTTCGCATTTCCATTACTCGGTTCAGCCATCGGGTGAGATAATCATGGAAAGATTCTCCGGCCTTCTGCTGGAGCAGTTCAAGATCTTTTAAAGTCACCTCCAATCTGCTGTTACAGTCATACTATCTCAAAAACTCCTCAGTGAGCAAATCCCAATCTTCTTTAGTGCGACGGTCGAGACCATGATACCAGTCGATGGCATGAGCAGTCAGACTCAGACAGAAGTATTCTACTTTCTGCTTCTTGGTCAACATGGTCCCTTTCATTACCAGAGAATATTGCTTTACATGAGCGGTTGGGTCAGAAGTTCCATCAAATTTCGGCACGTCTGGCATCTTGAAGTTGTAAGGAATCGGGTCCTCTCCCTTCAATTCCTTATCCTCTGGATTCATTCCTTGACCCCTGCTCAGTATACGGGCCATAGCTTCGAACCTCTCCTCCATCTTCTTCAAAATGAAGTCATCAGTCTGAGGTGCCTTCCCCCTCTCAGATGCAAGGCTCATCCTATCATCTTCGATATCATCATCAATTCTCAGCACAGGCCTTCTTCTCTGCTCTCCCGAGGCTACTGACCTTAACTCTACTGGCGGCGGCCTAACAGGCTCTTCTCGTCTTTCAACCCTTTCTTCCTCTGGCTCATTCTGTCTCACAGGAGGAGGAGGAGGAGGATTCTGTGGAGCATTCTGCTGTGCCAGGGTGGTCAACATATTCACCATTCTGCCCTCGAATTCCTCAAATCGGCGGCCCACTTCTTCCGCAATTATGGCCCTGGTGGCGTCATCCCCCTAGGCGAGTTTGCCATCTGAGATATAGTACCGCTGATTCCCGATAAAATTTCTGGTAGACCCTCTCTATCTGACAGCTCAGATGCAGGAACTCGGATCAGTCGTTCGGTTGGTGATCTAGTCCACCTGGGCAGATCTATGATGGTTGCAGGGGTAAGACGTTAGATATGATGCATGAAATGCAGGTGTAATGCATGGTCGTGATATGCAGCATTCACAGAGTACAAGCAAGCAAGTGGGTCCTTCCACCCTTATCTCTCCCACACACGTGGTCGTGCAGTCTCTTTCCTAGGTGGGATTAGCCCAAGGGTCAATGAGGGACCCGATGGACGCGTATGGTGCGCGGCGAAAAACCGGCAGCATGACACTCCTATGCTAATGTACAAGCGGATGGATAGTGATCATCATGTATTTAGATGTTCCAAAAATTTCGACATGGCCCTACCGGGGCATGGAAGCCTTTGGCTAGGTTACCAAGCGAGACATCTGGACTCACCCAATACATGAGGATCCATATAGCAAGCATGGAATTACGGTTCATATCACTTGTGGAAAGTAGCTACGGCCATTACATGAGCTTTGGACAAGGGAGATGTTACATTAGGGCTACCCAAGCATGATCCCTGCCGATAGGTCTAGCTCAACACGAGCATAACAACCGATCGGGTCATCATTTGATATACCATTTGATGGCACGAGACTTGGGCTGGTGATTATCCTTAACACTTCCCCAAATTGAGTGAAAATGAGGTCGTGCTTCAGGAATGCACCGGGGCTAAAAGAGGGACCAATCTAGCATATTCTAAGGCTCTAATGATATGCGAATGCAAATTTGAGAGAAAGCAAATTTATGAATTAAATTTTAATCATAAATGTTAAGCGAGGTATTTTCAAATCGAAATCTCGAACCATAAACGTCCCCAGTGGAGTCGCCACTGTGAGGCGAGCCGGATCCCCGCGGCCGCCCATGGGACTGCCCGCTCGAGGGCGATCGGGGCATTTGTGGGTCTGTTGATAGCTAGCAATAAATCGCAAGAGCGTCTATGTTGGGCAACAAGGAGGTTTCATGGAGTCGCCACCCAATAGAACATTGGGAAAGTTACTCTCGCCTCGGAGAGCCTAAGACTGCGCTTTGTATCCATTTTGGGCCAGCCAGAGGGGTCTTAGAAGGTAAACCTCTCGCCCTAAGGAGCCTAGGATTAGCGCTAAAGTCTCGTGGCACAAAAAGGTGTCTTGGAGGGTAGACCTCTAGCCTCTTTGAGCCCAAAGACCAGAGCTGGGTCCGGGATTTCTCATCTATTTCTACCTCGGTTATTTTATGATCAAATTTTAATTATCATTAATTCGCTCACTCTCCACACGATGCAATTAATTAAAGGCGCATTGTAGACACCGGGTCCCGAGTAGCCAAGATCAGGATTGCCCAATAATGAAGTTAAGTGTGCCGATCTATAGGGAAAAAGAATGGAGTTGGAAGTGATGATTTCCTTGTCGATTTATTGTTTTAAAATTAAATAAAAATGTATTTCAAAAATATTTTTAAAGTATTTTAAAATTTATTTTGTGAGGAAAAAAGTGAGTTTTTAAATTATTATATTTTATAGGAATTTAAAAAATAAATAAATTCCGCGCGAGGGACGGGCTGCCCGTCGGTCGCGCCTACGCACGGGCAGGCCGTTGGTCGCGCCTACGCACGGACAGGCCATCGGTCGGCCCCTCCGCGCCCCTGTTCGTCCGTTTTGCCTATTTTGGCCATAACTTCTTCATTTTAAATGCTTTTTAACTCTTTTTTTTTGCAAGATTTAATTCAAAAAGCCTTCTATCTTTCAACCCAATAAATTCAGTGATTTTTTGCAATTATGGGAATTAAATTAATTTAATTTCTTAATTAAAAAAATCTGAATTTTAAGGGGAATAAAAAGAGTTTTTTAGTGGGAATTAGGGGGGATTTTCTTTAGAAAAATATTTTTCTTCTTCTTTTTTCTTTCAAGAACAAATTCTCTCAATTTCTAAAGAAATTTCTAGCAATTATTAAGGAAAAAAATAACTATTTTTGTTCTTGAAAATTTTCTTATTTTCAATCAAACAATTTTCTATTTTGAGACAAACAAATTAATTGTTTGTTCTTGAGTAAAATTCATCTTTCAATATTTTATTTTTTCTTCTAATCATATTTTTTCAAATCAAGACAAGGAATTGGATTATCTACCTTCATCTCTTCAAGATAAATTTTGAGGGTAAACATTTTTGGCTCAATTTCTTAGTTTAATTTTAATTTGTCTTTTTATTTTTAATTAACTAGTTAACATGTAAATTCTTTTAGTTTTATTATTTTCTTCTTATTTCTTGTTTTTTATTTTCTAATTAACTAATCAACATGTAAATTCTTTTAGATCTATTATTTAATTGTTCATATTTCTTTTTTTTTTTTTAATTGTTCATACTATTATTTTTTTGTTCTTATCTCTTCTTTAATTGTTCATGCTATTACTTTTGTTCATATTATTTTTATTTAATTGTTCATATTGTTCATATTATTCATGTTGTTTATATTGTTCATCTTCTTTTATTATTATTATTATTATTATTATTATTATTATTATTATTATTATTGTTGTTGTTGTTGTTGTTGTTGTTGTTGTTGTTATTATGTTTGATTGTTCATATTCTTTATTATTATTATTATTGTATTTGATTGTTCATATTCTTTGTTATTATTGTGTTATTATTATTGTAGTTATTACCATCATCAGTATTATTATTATCATTATCCTTATTCTTGTTTAATTTTATTATTACTATTATTATTTATTTCTTATGCATGTTGATTTTATTATTACTTTTGCTTTTTATACATGTTGCTATTATTAATATGTTTTATGCATGCTGAATTTTATATGTATTATACTTTTTATGCATGATTGGATATTATTGTTGTTATTTATGTCTTTATGCATGTTAAATTCTATCATCATTATTTTATGCTTGTTTTTGCATGTTGAATTTTATTATTATCATGTTATTTTTTTTTATGCATGTTGATTTTGTTAATTTGTTATATTGCATATTTATTATGTCATTTTAATTGGCTTATCATATATGATGCACATTTGTTTGCCTTAATTTAATTATTTTCAAGTCATATGTTTAATTATTTTTATACTAACTTCATTTTTATTTGTTTGTTTTATTTTCATTTTTCAATACTTATTTTTCATATGTGAGTTTTTGTCAAGTGGGAGCCCATGGAGATTTGAAGATCCACTTGGGAGTTGTTTATTATTTTTGTTGCTTTTTATTATTTTGGTTTAATTGATTATTATGTAATTTGTAATAATAAATTTATTTCCATGCACATTAATTAAGAAAATCACCAAAAATATTTCTATTAAACTAAATCGGATTTTATTTAATAAAAATGGGACCAATGTCGTAGATTTTTCATCTAAAGTAAATTATCACTTTAAAATTATTTTCTTAAATTATGCATGAGAGGACCAACGTTCTCATTTTTAATAAATAGCCCCATTTATGTATGATTTGCATTTTATTTACAAATGGGGGTTGTATTCCGCCCCTAGTTTTATTGTAATTTATTTTACTTTATTTATCGCTTTTATTATATGATTGATATGCGTTTAATTAAATTGCTTTAAAATTGAATGAGAAAAGGCATGAAATACTAAATTCAAAACTCGATTATAAACTTAACCAAGGTATGAATAAATGGGGAGTCCCGAACTTTCTCTGGTCTTTGGGCTCAAAGAGGCGAGAGGTTTACCCTCCAAGACACCTCTTGTGTTACGAAACTTGGCGTTAATCCTAAGCTCCTTAGGGCGAGAGGTTTACCTTCCAAGACCCCTTTGGCTGGCCCAAAATGGATACTAAGCGCAGTCTTAGGCTCTCCGAGGAGAGAGAAACTTTCCCAATGTTCTATTGGGTGGCGACTCCATGAAACCTCCTTGTTGCACAACATAGACGCACTTGCGATTTATTGCAAGCTGTTAACGGACCCTCAAGTGCCCGATCGCCCTCAAGCGGGAGGTCATAGGGGCGGCCGAGTGGACATCCGGCCGCGTCACAGTGGCGACTCCACTGGGGAGCTTTGAGACTTCCCTTTGAAAGTACCTTGGTTAAAATTTACAATTGAGTTTTAATTTAAAAATTTTATCTCTTTTAAAATTGCAGTGCATCTATGCTAGAGTCTTAGATTATGCTAGTTTGGTCCCTATTTTAACCCCGGTGCGTTCCCGAAGCACGACCCTATTTTTACTCAATTTAGGGAAGTGTCAAGGATAATCACCAGCCCAAGCCTCGTACCATCAAGGTATATCAAATGGTGACCCAATCGATCGTTATACTCGTGATGAGCTAGACCAGTTGGCAGGGACCATGCTTGGGTAGCCTTAAAGTATCACTACCTTTAACCAAAGCTCATGTAATGGCAATAGATACTTCCACTAGGTGAAATGTACCGTAATACCGTGCTTGCTACCTGGGCCATCATATATTGAACAAAATCGCTTAAATTAAGTGGTCTCCATCAAAGGCTTTCATGCCCCGGTGGGCCCATCTTGATTTAATTGAGGTGTTTAAATACATAATGGCCAAACACACATATGTATGTACATGAGATAAGAGCTGTTATGCTGCCGATTTTCCACCGTGCACCATACGCGTCTAATGGGTTCCCTGTTAACCCTTTAATAAAGCCCACCTAGGAAAGAGACTATGCTACCTCGTGTGTGGGAGAGATAAGGTTAGAAGGATCTATCTGCTTGCATGTGTTTGTCTATGATGCATCAGCACGACCATGCATTGCACTTCAATCATGCATCATCCTAACGAGGTGTATTTTTCAGCCATCATAGATTCACCCGGGTGGTTTAGGGGTCCCGACGGTCGGTTGAGAAGGATTCCACTCTTGTTACTAGAGCTAGTTCAGAGTTCAGTTTCTCTTTCAGAGGGTAGTGAGACTTTCTCTTCAGAATCATCAAGCATGTCTAATCCAGCCAGTGGGTCTGATGCAACCAGGGCTATAATTGCCGAGGAAGTGGGGAGAAAAATGGAAGAGTTTGAGGCTAGAATGATGGCCATGATGGGCAATCTTGCCACTACCATAGCTGGGCAACAAGTTGCTACTGCTCCTATCAGGGGACCAGATGAACAAGGGGCTGTTAGGGAGGATCCCCCTGCTATAGTTGACCCACCTGCGGTTGAGCAAAGAGCACCAGCACCTGTTGAGCGTAGAGAAGGCCCGAGATCTGAGGTTGACCTCTGGGAAGATGAGCAAGAGGAACAGATGGTAGCAAAGGGAAAGTCACCCAAGCTGGAGGAAGCAATGTGGAGAAAGATGGAGGAGAGGTTTGAGGCTATGACAAGGATGATGACGGTAGGAAGGGGAATGAACCCGGAAGATCGTGAGTTGGATGGAGATGATCTGGGCCCCCAGAACTTCAAGATGCCTGATATCCCAAAATTTGATGGCACTTCTGACCCTGCTGCACACATCAAGCAGTATTCACTGGTCATGAAAGGGACAACTTTAACGAGAAAGCAGAAGATAGAGTACTTTTGCTTGAGTCTCACAGGAGCTGCCGTCGATTGGTATCATGGGTTGGACAGGAGGTCCAAAGAAGACTGGGACTTGTTGACTGAAGAGTTCCTAAAGCAATACGATTGCAGTACCCGCATGGAGGTCACAATGAAGGATCTAGAGTTGTTACAGCAGAAGGCTGGGGAGTCTTTTCATGAATACCTCACCCGGTGGAGGAACCGGGTTATGGAGATGAAGCGCAAACCCGATACACCTAATCAGATTCGATTATTCATTCGGAATGCCAGCCCATATCTGAGAGATGGACTTAAAATGAAAGGGCTGAAAGATTGGGAGTCCTTGAAGGACATTGCTATAGAGGCAGAAGGAGAGTATATGGCCAGAAGGGCAAGCAGTGAGGCTTATGCCAAGAAGGGCTACAGTAGTCAAGGTGCAACCAAGTCAGCTAGTTCCAGCAGTGGTAATAGAAATGGAAAGACAGCTGAGGTGTCAGCAATAGGAATGAATCAGAGGTACTTCTCGAATTTGGGTAGGCCTTTGTCATGGGTACTGAAGAGATTGATGAAGGAGGGGAAGCTACAACCCCTACCACCTAGGCCAGCTAGGACCCAAGGGGAGCCAGGGCATAAAGAGCACGAATACTGTGCCTTTCACCAGCATACCGGGCATCTGACAGACAATTGCTATAGGCTGAGGCACCAGATATAGGATCTGATTGATAGTAAGCAGATCACCGATCCTCAAAAGAGAGAAAGCAAGAAGAAGGCTAATTTCAATGCTGTGCCACCACCTGTCTTTATGGTTGGGTCTAGCCTACCAGAATGGCATGTGATGCAGGATTTATATGGAAACCAGTACGTCGCTATCACTCGCCCTGAGGCAAGTGAAGAAGGGATTCCCGTGGCGACAATAGACTGTTGGTCCACTAGTGAGAGTGGAGATGAAGAAGATGAAGAGAAAGATGGAGAATTCTCGGATCCATGGGATTCGGAAGAGGAGGAAAGAGTTGAGGCTGTAATAAGAAGTGGGCGAGTGGTCCCAGAAGTTGAGAAGCCACATGACCCAGCGCAATCACCTATAGAAAAGGAGCCGGAAGAAAGTGCCATAGTGAAGCAGCTGAAAAAGACCACGGCTCAGATATCAATTTGGGACCTTTTGAGACAGTCCCCCTCCCACAGACAGAAGTTGGTTGAGGCATTAAGTGAGTCCACTGTAGCCACTACCATTTCTCCATCTGAGCTGCTAGACCTTGTAAAAGGGGGATCCGGAGAGAAACTGGTGTTTTCTGACGCAGACTTACCGGTAGAGGGCCGCAATCACAATCAGCCGCTGTACATCAAGGCTCAAATTAATGACAAGCATACCGCTTGTGTTATGGTTGATGATGGCTCATCCATAAATGTTTGCCCCCTAGTGGTACTTCAGGCTTTTGGGCTGGACGAGAGTATGTTGAGTAAGTCTGATCTGACCATCACAGCCTACGATAATTCTCGAAGACATGCATCAGGAACATTCAGAGCTCTAGTTAGGACTGGGCCTATTGAGACGGAGGCAGAGTTTGTGGTCTTGCCTATCCCAGCCAATTTCTCAGCCTTATTGGGAAGACCGTGGTTCCATAAATTGGGAGGAGTACCATCCACCCTACATCAAATGGTAAAGATACCTCATAAAGGGGAGGTGGTGATCATTAAAGCAGCAAGAGAGAACCAAGTGTCTGCCTTGGGGATCTCTAATCAGCTATTTAGTGGCTTCCATGTATCAGTAATTGGTGAGGAGCAGGGCTTGGCAGGTAGCCCTTAGGTGATGAACATGATGAAGAAGATGCACTTCCCCCCAGGGGCCGGATTGGGTAGAAATTCGCAGGGGTTGCAAGATGCCATCACAATGCCAGGCCAGAAAGATCGGAAGGGTCTGGGCTACAAAGGAGAGCATGGCAGGAAAAAAGTATCAGAGAAAATCCCCAATATTTCAAAGAGTTTTGTTCCCTCATTTTCAGTCTGTGCCTATATTGGAGAAGAAGAGCTTCAGTGGGTGGATGGAAAGATCATTCCAGGGTTTGAAATTTTTAATGATGTCTTCGACTGGGATGTTGGAGTTATCAAGTCCGCAGAGAACTTTTGGGATGAGGAGATCATGACTCAGTGCAGTGTCTGGGATAGGGATGAGCCTGAGGAGATTGTCACTGATAAGCTGTTAGCTACCAGGTTGAAAGGAAAGGAAAAGATGGTAGAGCCAGAACTAGAGATTGAAGACTTGAAGATCTCATCGGAGGTAGTTGAAAAGCCTCCACCAAGCCAAGAAGTTAGAGTCCAGTCGGCTGCAGCATCATCATCGACAGAAGATGAAGGCAATAGTTGTTTAGATACTATTTTTATGCCATAACTTTTTAATGACAATGTTAATTTTTCTGATTACATCAATGAGATCAATAACTTCGCTTACTTGTGTGATGTTTTTGATGATTTCATTTCTCATAATCATAAACATGATGCATTCATTTTTGACATTAACTCAACTAGCACAACTGCATTTAATCTCAGAACTTTGGAGAATCCAAAGGAAATTTTGATAGCATCAGATATAACTCCTGAAGAGAGGCTAAAATTTGAGAGAATATTAAAAAAATATGAAAAAGTCTTTGCCTGGACCTACGAGGACATGCCAGGAATTGATCGAGATGTAGCCGAACATGCCATTCCAACGTACCTAGAGAGTAAACCGGTCAAGCAAAAGCTCAGAAGACTTAGGCCGGAATGGGCTCAGAAGGTGAAAGAGGAGATCCATAAGCAGATTGAGGCTAAGTTTCTACTGGAGGTTAAATACCCGACGTGGCTGGCTAATGTGGTTCCTGTGGCTAAAAAGGATGAAAAAGTTCGAGTATGTGTGGATTATTGGGACCTGAACAAAGCCTGCCCGAAAGATGATTTTCCTTTGCCTCATATTGAGGTGCTGGTAGACAGTACCGCTGCTTGCATGATGTACAGTTTCATGGATGGGTACGCAGGGTACAATCAAATCCTTAACAAGATAATGGATCGGATTAAGACAGCCTTCATCACCGAGTGGGGTACATTTGCTTACCGAGTTATGCCTTTCGGACTAAAGAACGCAGGAGCAACCTATCAGAGGATGGCCACCAGTGTTCTCAATGATTTGATCCACAAGGAAGTGGAGGTGTATGTTGACAACATGATGATCAAGTCAGCTACCAGAGAAGGTCACTTCAAGGCCTTGGAAAAGTTCTTTCAAAGGATCAATAAGTATGATCTACACCTCAATCCCAAGAAGTGCATTTTTGGAGTTACCTCGGGTAAGCTGTTAGGCCATGTGGTAAGCCAGAGGGGAATTGAAGTAGATCCTGACAAGGTCAGGGCCATCAGAGAGATGCCAGTGCCTCAAAAAGAGAAAGAGGTTAGAAGTTTCCTGGGAAAGCTTCAGTACATCAGCCGGTTTATTGCCAAGCTGGCTTCAGTATGTGAGCCCATCTTCAAGCTTCTTAGGAAGAATCAGCCGGTAGTGTGGAATAATGATTGTCAATTGGCTTTTGGTACTATTAAGGATTATCTCCTGAATCCTCCAGTTTTAAGACCACCACGGCATGCCAAGCCACTAATCTTGTATCTGGCTATAGAAGACAATTCAGTGGGTGCCATGATGGCCCAGGAGGATGATTTTGGGGTAGAGTTTGCTGTCTACTATCTTAGCAAGAAATTCTTGACATATGAAGCCAAATATGTGGAAGTGGAAAAGATTTGTTTAGCAGCTATTTGGGCTTCTAAGAAGTTGCGGCACTACTTTCATTCCTTCAGTGTGCAAGCGGTTAACAAGCACAACCCGCTTAGGTACCTTCAGGAAGCACCCTCTCTGCTGGGAAAGATGGGAAGATGGTTACTACTGTTGCAGGAGTTCGATATCGAATACATCACCAGGAAAACCATTAAAGGAAGAGCTGTAGCTGAGTTCTTGGCTGAGCATCCTATTGAGGGAGACCAATTCGAATACAATTTTCCAGATGAAGATGTCATGGCCATAGCAGTACAAGGATGGCAGATGTTCTTTGATGGGGCAGTTAACAGTAAAGGGGCAGGAGCAGGGATCAATCTTACAACCCCGGATGGTGAGAAGTTGCCGTTAGCCAAAAAGTTGAGGTATAAGTTGACCAATAATGAAGCAGAATATGAAGCTTGCATCTTCGGATTGGAGGCATTGCTGGCTCTGGGGGCAAAGACTGCAGAAGTCTTCGGAGATTCTTCATTAGTAATCCATCAGATCAGAGGGGAATGGTCAGTTAAGGAAGAAAGGCTATTACCTTATGTGAAGCATTTGAGAATGTTGAGTAGCCAGTTTCAGACTTGCACTTTTCATTTTGTTCACAGGGATGAAAATCATTTGGCTGATACTTTAGCGACTTTAGTGTCCATGTGGGATAATCCAACAGGGATTGCTATGAAACCCGTGCTAATCTCTAGCTCGGAAAAGCCTTGTTTTGAAGCTGAGCAGGTAATGGATGTTGGGGCCACCGATGGAAACCCTTGGTACTACGACATTCAAAATTATTTGGAACGGTCAGTTTTTTCAGAGGAAGCCACTGAGAAAAACCAAAGGATGATTCGAAAGTTGTCCACTCAGTTCATCAGTGTAAATGGCACTTTGTATAAAAGACAAGTCGATGGCATCCAGTTAAGATGTTTGGAGGAGAAAGAAGCTGAAAAGGTTATGGAAGAGGTTTATGCCGGAGTCTGTTGAGCTCACATGAATGGCTTAGCCTTAGCGAAGAAGATCATGCGCCAAGGATTCTATTGGCTTACAATGGATACAGATTGTTCAAAATATGTGAAGCAATGCCAGTTATGCCAGCAATACGCGAATTTAAGGCATGTCCCTGTTTCAGAGCTACATAATTTAACATCTCCATGGCCATTTGCAGCTTGGGGTATAGATATCATAGGTGAGATACGTCCTACAGCTTCTAATAGGCATAGATTCATTGTAGTCACCATTGATTATTTCACTAAGTGGGTCGAAGCTGAATCTTCCAAGAAGATTGATGCTAGGGATATGGCTAAGTTCATTGAGCGGAATTTGATATGCAGATATGGTCTCCCACACCATATTGTATCTGATAATGGGGTGCAATTCTTAGCAGAAACTAAACAGATGCTTCAGAGGTATGGAATCCAACATCATAAGTCTTCTCCTTACCGTCCCCAAGCTAACGGTGCGGTTGAAGCGGCGAACAAGAATGTGAAAAGGATATTGGCCAAGATGGTTCAGAGCTATAAAGATTGGGCGGCAAAGCTACCTTTTTCACTCTGGGGTTATAGAACCACAATCAGAACCTCTACGGGGGCAACACCATTCTCTTTGGTATACGGAACCGAAGCAGTTCTGCAGGTTGAAATTGAGCTGAAATCCTTAAGGGTAGTCATGGAAGCCGAGATTCCAGAGACAGAATGGGCACAACAGCGATTGTTGCAGTTGAATCTGTTGGATGAAGATAGGTTGAGAGCCTATTATCACAATCAGGTTTATCAGAAGAGACTAGCTCGGTCCTTTGGCAAGAAGGTACGGAAGCACCCCTTGAAAGAAGGGGATTTGGTCTTTAAGATGATGAGGCCGGGAGTGCCAGACATACGAGGAAAATTCAGGCCAACCTGGGAAGGTCCGTTCATTGTGAAAAAGTTGCTAACAAAGGGAGCAGCAATCTTGGCAGACAGCGATGGGAATGAGTTTAAAGACCCGGTCAATGTCGATAGACTAAAAAGGTTCCATGGCTAAAGACAAAAAAAATAAAAAGAAGAGAATAAATGCCCCGCAGGTCGAAAACCGAAAAAAGGCGGCCTTGCTAAAATTGGGCGCCCTGTCAGGATGAAAACCAAAAAAAGGCATCCTGGGCAAAAATTAAGGGCCAAGAGAAAATGTTCAATCGAGAAAACCCAAGAGGGCCGATTGATAACAGGAGTTTGATGCTTACAAGATCTATTTCGAGATTAGGTGTAGTCTTGTGCTTTTGAATTCTTGTTAAAAAAGGATCATGTATGATGAAATTATATAGAAATGTACTCAATTTTGCAATGAATAAAAGAATGCAGTTTACATTTTCATTGTTCTTTAAGTTCTGTCTTAAAAAGAGACTTATCATCTATTTATCTAATGACTATTGTCTACTCATTCTATCTGAAGATATCTAAGCAGATGTGTGCTGGTCACCCGTAAGGGAATAATAGCTTTCTCTTGTAGTTAAAAAAATAAAAAAATAAAAAAAGAGGCCGTTAGAGATGAAAACCGTAATTGGCTCTCTAAGCAAAAGTTAGGCCAAAGGGCAGGGTGAAAACCTGGAGACAGGCAGTCTGCCCTACAAAAAAAATAATAAAAAATAAAAAGTCGCTGGTTTGGGTTGGGTCCATGCCAGGCAAAAATTAAGCAAAGGGTTATGTGAAAATCCCTAAAGGGACGCATTTCCCACAAAGAAAAGCTAGTGTGAAAATCCACAAGGGACGCACTACCTTTAAAACAATGCTTGGAGTAATAAGGCAGCATATTTCGGATGATCTTCTTTTCAGCTAGATAAGGCATAATTCAGGACATGAGTCAGAATCCTGGGCATATGATCATTGACCGGGGGGCAAAGATGACTGGATGTCTCTTTCAGAAAACTTATTGGGGACGGAATCCCTAAGGTCAAGATGACAATCCTGTTGATTCCGGGGGCATGGTGGAGCAACCAAGCTATATCCTCAGCACACCCAGGGCCACCTAGGGCATGGTCTATACATTCTTGCAAGCATTCGCATCTCATATCATACACATGTTTTCTTGTATATATTTTTGTGCACATAATTTTGTAGGAAATATCTAAAAGAAGACAGTCACCATTCAAAGATGGAATCCTGCATTTTTAGTAGTCTTGTCAGCGACTCGGTGCAGTGCACTTTCGGTAGTCTATAGCAGACTCGGTGCAGCTCAGAAGAGCAAGTTTCGCGTTTCGTAGTCTTGTCAGCGACTCGACGCATCATAATCAGAAGAAGGAACAGTGCACTTTTGGTAGCTTTGGTAGTGGCTCGGTGTAGTTCTTTCGTGCACTTTTGGTAGTCTTGGTAGTGACTCGGTGCATCTCTCTTATGCGTTTTTTAGTAGCCTTGGTAGTGGCTCGGCGCATCACCGTCTCAGGATGGAACCCTGTACATTTAGTAGTCTTGTCAGTGACTCCGTGCAGCGCACTTTTAGTAGCCTTGTCAGCGGCTCGGTGCGATTTATCTTTCGCGTTTTGTAGTCTTGGTAGCCACTCGGCGCATCACCGTCTTAGGATGGTTCCTTGGCACTCTGTAGTCTTGTCAGCGACTCAGTGCAACTCAAGAGAATGAATCACAACACTGTTCCCGAGGGAGCAGCTGGAAGGTGGCAGCCTCAGGTACGCGCTTCTTTCCTTTTCCTGAATTTTGGCTCACCTAGGCAGCCACACACTAGCCTCCCCAAAATTGGGGGCAACTGTAGACACCGGGTCCCGAGTAGCCAAGATCAGGATTACCCAATGATGAAGTTAAGTGTGCAGATCTATAGGCAAAAAGAATGGAGTTGGAAGTGATGATTTCCTTGTCGATTTGTTATTTTAAAATTAAATAAAAATGTATTTCAAAAATATTTTTAAAGTATTTTAAAATTTATTTTGTGAGGAAAAAAGTGAGTTTTTAAATTATTATATTTTATAGGAATTTAAAAAAAATTAAAAATAAAAAAAAATTCCGCGCGAGGGATGGGCTGCCCGTCGGTCGCGCCTACGCACGGGCAGGCCGTCGGTCGGCCCCTCCGCGCCCCTGTTCGTCCGTTTTACCTATTTTGGCTATAACTTCTTCATTTTAAATGCTTTTTAACTCATTTTTTTTGCAAGATTTAATTCAAAAAGCCTTCTATCTTCCAACCCAATAAATACAATGATTTTTTTTAATTATGGGAATTAAATTAATTTAATTTCTTAATTAAAAAAATCTGAATTTTAAGGGGAATAAAAAGAGTTTTTTAGTGGGAATTAGGGGGGATTTTCTTTAGAAAAAATATTTTTCTTCTTCTTTTTTCTTTCAAGAACAAATTCTCTCAATTTCTAAAGAAATTTCCAGCAATTCTTAAGGCAAAAAATAACTATTTTTGTTCTTGAGAATTTTCTTATTTTCAATCAAACAATTTTCCATTTTGAGACAAACAAATTAATTGTTTGTTCTTGAGTAAAATTCATCTTTCAATATTTTATTTTTTCTTCTAATCATATTTTTTCAAATCAAGACAAGGAATTGGATCATCTACCTTCATATCTTCAAGATAAATTTTGAGGGTAAACATTTTTGGCTCAATTTCTTAGTTTAATTTTAATTTGTCTTTTTATTTTTAATTAACTAGTTAACATGTAAATTCTTTTAGTTTTATTATTTTCTTCTTATTTCTTGTTTTTTATTTTCTAATTAACTAATCAACATGTAAATTCTTTTAGATCTATTATTTAATTGTTCATATTTCTTTTTTTTATTATTTAATTGTTCATACTATTATTTTTTTGTTCTTATTTCTTCTTTAATTGTTCATGCTATTACTTTTGTTCATATTATTTTTATTTAATTGTTCATATTGTTCATATTGTTCATGTTGTTCATATTGTTCATCTTCTTTTATTATTATTATTATTATTATTATTATTATTATTATTATTATTATTATTATTATTATTATTATTATTATTATTATTATTATTATTATTATTCTTATTCTTATTCTTATTCTTATTATTATTATTATTATTATTATGTTTGATTGTTCATATTCTTTATTATTATTATTATTGTATTTGATTGTTCATATTCTTTGTTATTATTGTAGTTATTACCATCATTAGTATTATTATTATTATTATTATTATTATTATCCTTCTTCTTGTTTAATTTTATTATTACTATTATTATTTATTTCTTATGCATGTTGATTTTATTATTACTTTTGCTTTTTATACATGTTGCTATTATTAATATGTTTTATGCATGCTGAATTTTATATGTATTATACTTTTTATGCATGATTGGATATTATTGTTGTTATTTTATGTCTTTATGCATGTTAAATTCTATCATCATTATTTTATGCTTGTTTTTGCATGTTGAATTTTATTATTATCATGTTATTTTTTTTATGCATGTTGATTTTGTTAATTTGTTATATTGCATATTTATTATGTCATTTTAATTGGCTTATCATATATGATGCAATTTTGTTTGCCTTAATTTAATTATTTTCAAGTCATATGTTTAATTATTTTTATACTAACTTGATTTTTATTTGTTTTTTTTATTTTCATTTTTCAATACTTATTTTTCATATGTGAGTTTTTGTCAAGTGGGAGCCCATGGAGATTTGAAGATCCATTTGGGAGTTGTTTATTATTTTTGTTGCTTTTTATTATTTTGGTTTAATTGATTATTATGTAATTTGTAATAATAAATTTATTTCCATGCACGTTAATTAAGAAAATCACCAAAAATATTTTTATTAAACTAAATCGGATTTTATTTAATAAAAATGGGACCAATGTCCTAGATTTTTCATCTAAAATAAATTATCACTTCAAAATTATTTTCTTAAATTATGCATGAGAGGACCAACGTTCTCATTTTTAATAAATAGCCTGATTTATGTATGATTTGCATTTTATTTACAAATGGGGGTTGTATTCTGCCCCTAGTTTTATTGTAATTTATTTTACTTTATTTATCGCTTTTATTATATGATTGATATGCGTTTAATTAAATTGCATTAAAATTGAATGAGAAAAGGCATGAAATACTAAATTCAAAACTCGATTATAAACTTAACCAAGGTATGAATAAATGGGGAGTCCCGAACTTTCTCTGGTCTTTGGGCTCAAAGAGGCGAGAGGTTTACCCTCCAAGACACCTCTTGTGTTACGAAACTTGGCGTTAATCCTAGGCTCCTTAGGACGAGAGGTTTACCTTCCAAGACCCCTTTGGCTGGCCCAAAATGGATACTAAGCGCAGTCTTAGGCTCTTCGAGGCGAGAGAAACTTTCCCAATGTTCTATTGGGTGGTGACTCCATGAAACCTCCTTGTTGCCCAACATAGACGCACTTGCGATTTATTGCAAGCTGTTAACGGACCCTCAAGTGCCCGATCGCCCTCAAGCAGGCGGTCATAGGGGCGGCCGAGTGGACATCCAGCGCGCGTCACACGCATTTATTCACATTTGGAAAGTGTGACGCGCGCCGAATGTCCACTCGGCCGCCCCTATGACCGCCCGCTTGAGGGCGATCGGGCACTTGAGGGTCCGTTAACAGCTTGCAATAAATCGCAAGTGCGTCTATGTTGGGCAACAAGGAGGTTTCATGGAGTCGCCACCCAATAGAACATTGGGAAAGTTTCTCTCGCCTCGGAGAGCCTAAGACTGCGCTTAGTATCCATTTTGGGCCAGCCAGAGGGGTCTTGGAAGGTAAACCTCTCGCCCTAAGGAGCCTAGGACTAACGCCAAGTTTCGTAACACAAGAGGTGCCTTGGAGGGTAAACCTCTCGCCTCTTTGAGCCCAAAGACCAGAGAAAGTTCGGGACTCCCCATTTATTCATACCTTGATTAAGTTTATAATCGAGTTTTGAATTTAGTATTTCATGCCTTTTCTCATTCAATTTTAATGCAATTTAATTAAACGCATATCAATCATATAATAAAAGCGATAAATAAAGTAAAATAAATTACAATAAAACTAGGGGCGGAATACAACCCCCATTTGTAAATAAAATGCAAATCATACATAAATCGGGCTATTTATTAAAAATGAGAACGTTGGTCCTCTCATGCATAATTTAAGAAAATAATTTTAAAGTGATAATTTATTTTGGATAAAAATCTAGGACATTGGTCCCATTTTTATTAAATAAAATCCAATTTAGTTTAATAAAAATATTTTTGATGATTTTCTTAATTAACGTGCATGGAAATAAATTTATTATTATAAATTACATAATAATCAATTAAACCAAAATAATAAAAAGCAACAAAAATAATAAACAACTCCCAAATGGATCTTCAAATCTCCATGGGCTCCCACTTGACAAAACTCACATATGAAAATAAGTATTGGAAAATGAAAATAAAAAAAACAAATAAAAATGAAGTTAGTATAAAAATAATTAAACATATGACTTGAAAATAATTAAGTTAAGGCAAACAAAATTGCATCATATATGATAAGCCAATTAAAATGACATAATAAATATGCAATATAACAAATTAACAAAATCAACATGCATAAACAAAATTACATGATAATAATAAAATTCAACATGCAAAAACAAGCATAAAATAATGATGATAGAATTTAACATGCATAAAAACACATAAAATAATAATTATAATATCCAATCATGCATAAAAAGTATAATACATATAAAATTCAGCATGCATAAAACATATTAATAATAACAACATGTATAAAAAGCAAAAGTAATAATAAAATCAACATGCATAAGAAATAAACAATAATAGTAATAATAAAATTAAACAAGAATAAGGATAATAATAATACTAATGATGGTAATAACTACAATAATAATAATAACACAATAATAACAAAGAATATGAACCATCAAACATAATAATAATAATAATAATAATAATAATAATAATAATAATAATAATAATAATAATAATAATAATAATAATAATAATAATAATAATAATAATAATAATAATAATAAATAAAAATAATAATAATAATAATAAAAGATGAACAATATGAACAATATGAACAACATGAACAATATGAACAATTAAATAAAAATAATATGAACAAAAGTAATAGCATGAACAATTAAAGAAGAAATAAGAAATATGAACAATTAAAAAATAAGAAATATGAAAAATTAAATAATAGATCTAAAAGAATTTACATGTTGATTAGTTAATTAGAAAATAAAAAACAAGAAATAAGAAGAAAATAATAAAACTAAAAGAATTTACATGTTAACTAATTAAATAAAAACAAAAGAATGAAATTAAAATTAATTTAAGAAATTGAGCCAAGAATAATTACCCTCAAATTTATCTTGAAGAGATGAAGGTAGATGATCCAATTCTTTATCTTGATTTGATGAATATGATTAGAAAAATAAAATATTGAAAGATGAATTTTACTCAAGAACAAACAATTAATTTGTTTGTCTCAAAGTAGAAAATTGTTTGATTGAAAATAAGAAAATTCTCAAGAACAAAAATAGTTATTTTTTGCCTTAAGAATTGCTGGAAATTTCTTTAGAAATTGAGAGAATTTGTTCTTGAAAGAAGAAGAAAAATATTTTCTCAAGAAAATCCCCCCTAATTCCCCCTAAAAAACTCTTTTTATTCCCCCTTAAAATTCAGATTTTTTAATTAAGAAATTAAATTAATTTAATTCCCATAATTACAAAAAACCACTGAATTTATTGGGTTGGAAGATAAAAGACTTTTTGAATTAAATTTTGCAAAAAAAATGAGTTAAAAAGCATTTAAAATGAAGAAGTTATGGCCAAAAAAGGCAAAACGGACGAACAGGGGCGCGGAGGGGCGACCAACGGCCTGCCCGTCCGAAGGCGTGACCGACGGCCTGCCCGTCCCTCGCGAGGAAATTTTTTTTTTTTAATTCCTATAAAATATAATAATTTAAAAACTCACTTTTTTCATCACAAAATAAATTTTAAATTACTTTAAAAATATTTTTGAAATACATTTTTATTTAATTTTAAAACAACAAATCGACAAGGAAATCGTCACTTCCAACTTCATTCTTTTTGCCTATAGATCGGCACACTTAATTTCATCATTGGGTAATCCTGATCTTGGCTACTCGGGACCCGGTGTCTACAGTTGCCCCCAATTTTGGGGAGGCTAGTGTGTGGGTGCCTAGGTGAGCCAAAATTCAGGAAAAGGAAAGAAGCGCGTACCTGAGGCTGCCTCCTTCCCGCTGCTCCCTCGGGAACAGTGCTATGATTCATCCTCTTGAGTTGCACTGAGTCGCTGACAATACTACAAAGTGCCAAGGAACCATCCTAAGACGGCGATGCGCCGAGTCGCTACCAAGACTACAAAACGCGAACGATAAATCGTACCGAGCCGCTGATAAGGCTACTAAAAGTGCGCTGTACGGAGTCGCTGACAAGACTACTAAACGTACAGGGTTCCATCCTAAGACGGTGATGCGCCGAGCCACTACCAAGGCTACTAAAAACGCACAAGAGAGATGCACCGAGTCACTACCAAGACTACCAAAAGTGCACGAAAGAACTACACCGAGCCACTACCAAGGCTACAAAATGTGCAGCTGCTATCCATAGATGACGATGCACCGAGCCTGCTACAGGCTACAAAAAATGCAAAAGGAAGATTGCACCGAGTCTGCTAAAGACTACAAAAAGTGCAAAAAGAGAACTGTACCGAGTCTGCTACAGACTACTAAAAGTACAGCTGCCATCCGTAGATGACGATGCGCCGAGCCTGCTACAGGCTACAAAAAACGCAAAAGGAAGATACTGCACCGAGTCTGCTACAGACTACTAAAAGCGCAAGAGATGCCCTCTTAGAGGACTGCACCGAGTCTGCTACAGACTACCAAAAGCGCAAGAGATGGACTGCACCGAGTCTGCTACAGACTGCCAAAAGCGCAAGAGATGCCCTCTTAGAGGACTGCACCGAGTCTACTATAGACTGCTAAAAGTGCAAGAGATGTCCTCTTAGAGGACTTCACCGAGTCTGCTATAGACTGCTAAAAGTGCAAGGGATGTCCTCTTAGAGGACTGCATCGAGTCTGCTACAGACTGCTAAAAGTGCAAAGGATACCCTCTTAGAGGACTGCACCGAGTCTGCTACAGACTGATAAAAGTGCAAGGGATGCCCTCTTAGAGGACTGCACCGAGTCTGCTACAGACTGCTAAAAGTGCAAAGGATGCCCTCTTAGAGGACTGCACCGAGTCTGCTACAGACTGCTAAAAGTGCAAGGGATGCCCTCTTAGAGGACTGCACCGAGTCTGCTACAGACTGCTAAAAGTGCAAGGGATGCCCTCTTAGAGGACTGCACCGAGTCTGCTACATACTGCTAAAAGTGCAAGGGATGCCCTCTTAGAGGACTGCACCGAGTCTGCTACAGACTGCTAAAAGTGCAAGGGATGCCCTCTTAGAGGACTGCACCGAGTCTGCTACAGACTGCTAAAAGTGCAAAGGATGCCCTCTTAGAGGACTGCACCGAGTCTGCTACAGACTGCTAAAAGTGCAAAGGATAAAGAGATTAGTCTCCTAAGAGACCTCGGAGAATTACCTCCTAAGAAGTCTCAAAGATTTGCTGGCGTAGATTCTATCTTGACCTGATTGCCCAACAAGGGCGAGTGCCAACGTTGCCGTCCTTGACCAGCTTTATGTGTGTGGTCTTCATTTGGACTTTCCTGCAAAGCTGTGTGCACAGGAATATATACAATAGATTGTGCATGCAAGTGTAAATGACCATATGCAGATGTTTGCTAAAGAATGGTATGAAATGCATGCAAAAATGAATAGACCATGTCCTGAGTGGTTAAGGGTCCGTTGAGGATATGGCTTGGCCGCTCCACCATGCTGAGTGGTTAAAGGTCCGTTGAGGATATGGCTTGGCCGCTCCACCATGCTGAGTGGTTAAAGGTCCGTTGAGGATATGGCTTGGCCGCTCCACCATGCTGAGTGGTTAAAGGTCCGTTGAGGATATGGCTTGGCCGCTCCACCATGCCCCCTGAAGAACTAGAAATGGCATCTTTGCTTAGGGACCCTGACCCGTAAACTCTTCAAAGAGAACCGTCAGGTGTGCATCTTTATCCCCCGGTCAATGAGCAAATGCCTGGGATTCTGACTCATATCCTGAATTAAGCCTTATCTGGCTGAAAGGAAGATCATCCGAAATATGCTGCCTTATTGCTCCAAGCATCGGAGGTCATTATTTTAAAGGTAGTGCGTCCCTTGTGGATTTTCACACTAGCTTTTCTTTGTGGAAAATGCGTCCCTTTAGGGATTTTCACATAACCCTATGCCTAATTTTTGCCTGGCATGGACCCAACCCAAACCAGCGGCTTTTTATTTTTTATTATTATTTTTTTTTTGTAGGGCAGACTGCCTGTCTCCAGGTTTTCACCCTGCCCTTTGGCCTAACTTTTGCTTAGAGAGCCAATTACAGTTTTCATCTCTAACGGCCTCTTTTTTTTATTTTTTTATTTTTTATTTTTTTAACTGCAAGAGAAAGCTATTGTTCCCTTACGGGTAACCAGCACACATCTGCTTAGATATCTTCAGATAGAATGAGTAGACAATAGTCATTAGATAAATAGATGATAAGTCTCTTTTTAAGACAGAACTAAAAGAACAATGTAAACTGTATTCTTTTATTCATTGCCAAATTGAGTATATTTCTATATGATTTCATCATACATGATCCTTATTTAACAAAAATTCAAAAGCACAAGACTACACCTAATCTCGGAATAGATCTTGTAAGCATCAAACTCCTGTTATCAATCGGCCCTCTCGGGTTTTCTCGATTGAACATTTTCTCTTGGCCCTTAATTTTTGCCCAGGATGCCTTTTTTCGGTTTTCACCCTGACAGGGCGCCCAATTTTAGCAAGGCTGCCTTTTTTCGGTTTTCGACCTGCGCGGCATTTATTCTCTTCTTTTTATTTTTTTGGTCTTTAGCCATGGAACCTTTTTAGTCTATCGACATTGACCGGGTCTTTAAACTCATTCCCATCGCTGTCTGCCAAGATTGCTGCTCCTTTCGTTAGCAACTTTTTCACAATGAACGGACCTTCCCAGGTTGGTTTGAATTTTCCTCGTATGTCTGGGACTCCCGGCCTCATCATCTTAAAGACCAAATCCCCTTCTTTCAACGGGTGCTTCCGTACCTTCTTGCCAAAGGATCGAGCTAGTCTCTTCTGATAAACCTGATTGTGATAATAGGCTCTCAACCTATCTTCATCCAACAGATTCAACTGCAACAATCGCTGTTGTGCCCATTCTGTCTCTGGAATCTCGGCTTCCATGACTACCCTTAAGGATTTCAGCTCAATTTCAACCGGCAGAACTGCTTCGGTTTCGTATACCAAAGAGAACGTTGTTGCCCCCGTAGAGGTTCTGACTGTAGTTCTATAACCCCAGAGTGCAAAAGGCAGCTTTTTCGCCCAATCTTTATAACTCTGAACCATCTTGGCCAATATCCTTTTCACATTCTTGTTCGCCGCTTCAACCGCATCGTTAGCTTGAGGACGGTAAGGAGAAGACTTGTGATGCTGGATTCCGTACCTTTGAAGCATCTGTTTAGTTTCTGCTAAGAATTGCACCCCATTATCAGATACAATATGGTGTGGGAGGCCATATCTGCATATCAAATTTCGCTCGATGAACTTAGCTATATCCCTAGCATCAATCTTCTTGAAAGATTCAGCTTCGACCCACTTAGTGAAATAATCAATGGCGACTACGATGAACCTGTGCCCATTAGACGCTGTAGGACGTATCTCGCCTATGATATCTATCCCCCAAGCTGCAAATGGCCATGGAGATGTCAAATTATGTAGCTCTGAAACTGGGACATGCCTTAAATTCGCGTATTGCTGGCATAACTGGCATTGCTTCACATATTTTGAACAATCCGTATCCATTGTGAGCCAATAGAATCCTTGGCGCATGATCTTCTTCGCTAAGGCTAAGCCATTCATGTGAGCTCCACAGACTCCGGCATGAACCTCTTCCATAACCTTTTCAGCTTCTTTCTCCGCCAAACATCTTAACTGGATACCATCAGCTTGCCTCTTATACAAAGTGCCATTTACATTGATGAACTGAGTGGACAACTTTCGAATCATCCTTTGGTCTTTCTCAGTGGCTTCCTCTGGAAAAACTGACGGTTCCAAATAATTCTAAATGTCGTAATACCAAGGGTTTCCATCAGTGGCCCCAACATCCATCACCTGCTCAGCTTCAAAACAAGGCTTTTCCGAGCTAGAGATTAGCACGGGCTTCATAGCAATCCCTGTTGGATTATCCCACATGGAAACTAAAGTTGCGAGAGCATCAGCCAATTGATCTTCATCCCTGGGGGTGAAGTGAAAAGTGCAAGTCTCGAATTGGCTACTCAACATTCTCAAGTGCTTCACGTAAGGTAACAGCCTATCTTCCTTAACTGACCATTCCCCTCTGAACTGATGAATTACTAATGAAGAATCTTCGAAGACTTCTGCGGTCTTTGCCCCCAGAGACAGCAATGCTTCCAATCCGAAGATACAAGCTTCATATTCTGCTTCATTATTGGTCGCCTTGTACCTCAACTTTTTGGCTAATGGCAGCTTTTCTCCATCCGGGGTCATAAGAATGATCCCTGCTCCTGCCCCTTTACTGTTAACTGCCCCATCAAAGAACAATTGCCACCCTTGTACTGCTATGGCCATGACATCTTCATCTGGGAAATTGTATTCGAATTGGTCTCCCTCAATAGGATGCTCAGCCAAGAACTCAGCTACAGCTCTTCCTTTAATGGTTTTCCTGGTGATGTATTCGATATCGAACTCCTGCAATAGTAGTAACCACCTTCCCATCTTTCCCAGCAAAGAGGGCGCTTCCTGAAGGTACCTAAGCGGGTTATGCTTAGCAACCGCTTGTACACTGAAGGAATGAAAATAGTGCCGCAACTTCTTAGAAGCCCAAACAACTGCTAAGCAAATCTTTTCCACTTCCACATATTTGGCTTCATATGTCAGGAATTTCTTGCTAAGATAATAAACAGCAAACTCTACCCCAAAATCATCCTCCTGGGCCATCATGGCACCCACTGAATTGTCTTCTATAGCCAGATACAAGATCAGTGGCTTGGCATGCCGTGGTGGTCTTAAAACTGGAGGATTCAGGAGATAATCCTTAATAGTATCAAAAGCCAATTGACAATCATTATTCCACACCACCGGCTGATTCTTCCTAAGAAGCTTGAAGATGGGCTCACATACTGAAGCCAGCTTGGCAATAAACCGGCTGATGTACTGAAGCTTTCCCAGGAAACTTCTAACCTCTTTCTCTTTCTGAGGCACTGGCATCTCTCTGATGGCCCTAACCTTGTCAGGATCTACTTCAATTCCCCTCTGGCTTACCACATGGCCTAACAGCTTACCCGAGGTAACTCCGAAAATGCACTTCTTGGGATTGAGGCGCAGATCATACTTATTGATCCTTTGAAAGAACTTCTCTAAAGCCTCAAAGTTACCTTCTCTGGTAGCTGACTTGATCATCATGTCGTCAACATACACCTCCACTTCCTTGTGGATCAAATCATTGAGAACTCTGGTGGCCATCCTCTGATAGGTTGCTTCTGCATTCTTTAGTTCGAAAGGCATAACCCGGTAAGCAAATGTACCCCATTCGGTGATGAAGGTTGTCTTAATCCGATCCACTATCTTGTTAAGGATTTGATTGTACCCTGCGTACCTATCCACGAAACTGTACATCATGCAAGCAGCGGCACTATCTACTAGCACATCAATATGAGGCAGAGGAAAATCATCTTTCGGGCAGGCTTTGTTCAGGTCCCGATAGTCCACACATACTTGAACTTTTCCATCCTTTTTAGCCACAAGAACCATATTAGCCAGCCACGTCGGGTATTTAACCTCCAGTAGAAACTTAGCCTCAATCTGCTTATGGATCTCCTCTTTCACCTTCTGAGCCCATTCTGGCCTAAGTCTTCTGAGCTTTTGCTTGACCGGTTTACTTTCTGGGTAAGTTCGAATGGCATGTTCGGCTACATCTCGATCAATTCCCGGCATGTCCTCGTAGGTCCAGGCAAAGACTTTTTCATATTTTTTTAATATTCTCTCAAATTTTAGCCTCTCTTCAGGAGTTATATCTGATGCTATCAAAATTTCCTTTGGATTCTCCAAAGTTCTGAGATTAAATGCAGTTGTGCTAGTTGAGTTAATGTCAAAAATGAATGCATCATGTTTATGATCATGAGAAATGAAATCATCAGAAACATCACACAAGTAAGCAAAGTTATTCATCTCATTAATGTAATCAGAAACATTAACATTGTCATTAAAAAGTTCTGGCATAAAAATAGTATCTAAACAACTATTGTTTTCATCTTCTGTCGACGATGATGCTGCAGCCGACTGGACTTTAACTTCTTGGCTTGGTGGAGGCTTTTCAACTACCTCCAATGAGATCTTCAAGTCTTCAATCTCTAGCTCTGGCTCTACCATCTTTTCCTTTCCTTTCAACCTGGTAGCTAACAGCTTATCAGTGACAATCTCCTCAGGCTCATCCCTGTCCCAGACACTGCACTGAGTCATGATCTCCTCATCCCAAAAGTTCTCTGCGAATTTGATAACTCCAACATCCCAGTCGAAGACATCATTAAAAATTTCAAACCCCGAAATGATCATTCCATCCACCCACTGAGGCTCTTCTTGTCCAGTATAGGCACAGACTGAAGATGAGGGAACAAAACTCTCTAAAATATGGGGAATCTTCTTCGATACTTTCTTCTTACCATGCTCTCCTTTGTAGCCCAGACCCTTCCGATCTTTCTGGCCTTGTGTGGTGATAGCATCCTGCAGCCCTTGCGAGTTTTTACCCAGACTAGCCGCTGGGAAAAAGTGCATCTTCTTCATCATATTCACCACTTGAGGACTATCTGCCAAGCCCTGCTCCTCACCTATCATCGATATATGAAAACCACTGAATGGCTGATTAGAGATCCCCAAGGCAGACACTTGGTTTTCTTTAGCTGCTTTAATAGTCACCACCTCTCCTTCATGAGGTATCTTAATCATCTGGTGTAGGGTAGAGGGCACTCCTCCCAATTTATGGAACCATGGCCTTCCAAGCAGAGCTGAGAAATTCGCCGGGATAGGCAAGACCACAAATTCTGTTTCTGTCTCGATAGGCCCAGTCCTGACCAGAGCTCTGAAAGTTCCCGATGCTTGTCTTCGAGAATTGTCATAGGCTGTGATGGTTAAATCAGATTTGCTTAGCATGCTTTCATTTAGCCCAAAAGCCTGAAGTGCAACTAGAGGGCAAACATTTATGGATGAGCCATCATCAACCATAATACAAGCGGTATGCTTGTCATTAATTTGAGCCTTGATGTATAGTGGTCGATTGTGATTGCGGCCTTCAGCTGGCAAATCTGCATCAGAAAACACTAGTTTCTCTCCGGATCCCCCTTTTACAAGGTCTAGCAGCTCAGATGGAGAAATTGTAGTGGCTACAGTGGACTCACTTAATGCCTCAATCAACTTCTGTCTGTGGGAGGGGGACTGTCTCAAAAGGTCCCAAATTGATATCTGAGCCGTGGTCTTTTTCAGCTGCTTCACTATGGCACTTTCTTCCGGCTCCTTTTCTGCAGGTGATTGCACTGGGTCATGTGGCTTCTCAACTTCTGGGACCACTCTCCCACTTCTTGTTACAGCCTCAACTCTTTCCTCCTCTTCCGAATCCCACGAATCAGCGAATTCTCCATCTTTCTCTTCATTTTCTTCATCTCCACTCTCACTAGTGGACCAACAGTCTATCGTCACCACGGGAATCCCTTCTTCACTTGCCTCAGGGCGAGTGACAGCGACATACTCATTTCCGTATAAATCCTGCATCACATACCATTCTGGTAGGCTAGACCCAACCATAAAGACAGGTGGTGGCACAGCATTGAAATTAGCCTTCTTCTTGCTTTCTCTCTTTTCAGGATCGGTGATCTGCTTACTATCAATCAGATCCTGTATCTGATGCCTCAGCCTATAACAATTGTCTGTCAGATGCCCGGTATGCTGCTGAAAGGCACAGTATTCGTGCTCTTTATGCCCTGGCTCCCCTTGGGTCCTAGCTGGCCTAGGTGGTAGGGGTTGTAGCTTCCCCTCTTTCATCAATCGCTTTAATACCCATGACAAAGGCCTGCCCAAATTCGAGAAGTACCTCTGATTCATTCCTGTTGCCGACACCTCAGCTGTCTTCCCATTTCTATTACCACTGCTGGAACTAGCTGACTTGGTTGCACCTTGACTATTGTAGCCCTTCTTGGCATAAGCCTCACTGCTTGCCCTTCTGGCCATATACTCTCCTTCTGCCTCTATAGCAATGTCCTTCAAGGACTCCCAATCTTTCAGCCCTTTCATTTTAAGTCCATCTCTCAGATATGGGCTGGCATTCCGAATGAATAATCGGATCTGATCAGAAGTATCAGGCTTGCGCTTCATTTCCATAACCCGGTTTCTCCACCGAGTAAGATACTCATGGAAAGACTCCCTAGCCTTCTGCTGTAGTAGCTCTAGATCCTTAAGTGTGACCTCTATCCGAGTACTGCAATCATATTGCTTAAGGAACTCCTCAGTCAACAAGTCCCAATCTTCTTTGGACCTTCTGTCCAACCCATGATACCAATCAACGGCGGCTCCTGTGAGACTCAAGCAAAAGTACTCTATCTTCTGCTTTCTCGTTAAAGTTGTCCCTTTCATGACCAGTGAATACTGCTTGATGTGTGCAGCAGGATCAGAAGTGCCATCAAATTTTGGGATATCAGGCATCTTGAAGTTCTGGGGGACCAGATCATCCCCATCGAGCTCTCGATCCTCGGGATTCATTCCCCTTCCAATCGTCATCATCCTGGTCATAGCCTCAAATTTCTCCTCCATCTTCCTCCACATTGCTTCCTCCAGCTTGGGTGACTTTCCCTTTGCTACCATCTGTTCCTCTTGCTCATCTTCCCAGAGGTCAACCTTAGATCTCGGGCCTTCTCTACGCTCAACAGGTGCTGGTGCTCTTTGCTCAACCGCAAGTGGGTCAACTATAGCAGGGGGATCCTCCCTAACAGCCCCTTGTTCATCTGGCCCCCTAATAGGAGCAGTAGCAACTTGTTGCCCAGCTATGGTAGTGGCAAGATTGCCCATCATGGCCATCATTCTGGCCTCAAACTCCTCCATTTTTCTTCCCACTTCTTCGGCGATCAATGCCTGGGTTGCATCAGACCCACTGGCTGGATTAGACATACTTGTATCAGCTGATGATTCTGAAGAGAAAGTCTCACTACCCTCTGAAAGAGAATCTGAGCTCTGATATGTCACTAGCTCTGGTAACCCCAAGAGTGGAATCCTTCTCAATTGACCGTCGGGACCCCTAAACCACCCCGGTGAATCTATGATGGCTGAAAAAAACACATCTCGTTAGGATGATGCATGATTGAAATGCAATGCATGGTCGTGCTGATACAGCATAGACAAACACATGCAAGCAAATAGATCCTTCCAACCTTATCTCTCCCACACACGAGGTAGTATGGTCTCTTCCCTAGGTGGGCTTTATCCAAGGGTTAACGGGGAACCATTGGATGCGTACGGTGCACGATGAAAAAATCGACAGCATAACCTCTCCTATCTAATGTACATACGTATGGTTGTTTTGACCATCATGTATTTAGGCAGTCCGAATAAGCTGACATGAACCTATCTGGGCATGAAAACCTTTGATTAGGTGACCAATCAGATTATTTGGGTTTGTCCAATACAAAACGATCCATATAGCAAGCAAGGTATTACGGTTCATACCACATAGGGGAAGTATCTATTGCCATTACATGAGCTTTAGTCAAAGGGTGGTGTTACTTTAGGGCTACCCAAGCATGATCCCTGCCGACGGGTCTAGCTCATCACGAGCGTAACGACCGATCGGGTCACCATTTAATATACCATGACGGTACGAGGCTTGGGCTGGTGATTATCCTTAACACTTCCCAAAATTGAGTGAAAATAGGGTTGTGCTTCGGGAACGCACCGGGGCTAGAAAAGGGACCAAACTAGCATAAATCTAAGGCTCTAATGATATGCAAATGCAATTTCGAAAAGGGATGAAATTTTAAATTAAAACTCAATTATAAATTTTAGCCAAGGTATTTTCAAAGGGAAGTCTCTAATATCCCCAGTGGAGTCGCCACTGTGACGCGCGCCGGATGTCCACTCGGCCGCCCCTATGACCGCCCGCTTGAGGGCGATCGGGCACTTGAGGGTCCGTTAACAGCTTGCAATAAATCGCAAGTGCGTCTATGTTGGGCAACAAGGAGGTTTCATGGAGTCGCCACCCAATAGAACATTGGGAAAGTTTCTCTCGCCTCGGAGACCCTAAGACTGCGCTTAGTATCCATTTTGGGCCAGCCAGAGGGGTCTTGGAAGGTAAACCTCTCGCCCTAAGGAGCCTAGGACTAACGCCAAGTTTCGTAACACAAGAGGTGCCTTGGAGGGTAAACCTCTCGCCTCTTTGAGCCCAAAGACCAGAGAAAGCTCGGGACTCCCCATTTATTCATACCTTGGTTAAGTTTATAATCGAGTTTTGAATTTAGTATTTCATGCCTTTTCTCATTCAATTTTAATGCAATTTAATTAAACGCATATCAATCATATAATAAAAGCGATAAATAAAGTAAAATAAATTACAATAAAACTAGGGGCGGAATACAACCCCCATTTGTAAATAAAATGCAAATCATACATAAATCGGGCTATTTATTAAAAATGAGAACGTTGGTCCTCTCATGTATAATTTAAGAAAACAATTTTAAAGTGATAATTTATTTTGGATAAAAATCTAGGACATTGGTCCCATTTTTATTAAATAAAATCCAATTTAGTTTAATAGAAATATTTTTGGTGATTTTCTTAATTAACGTGCATGGAAATAAATTTATTATTACAAATTACATAATAATCAATTAAACCAAAATAATAAAAAGCAACAAAAATAATAAACAACTCCCAAATGGATCTTCAAATCTCCATGGGCTCCCACTTGACAAAACTCACATATGAAAATAAGTATTGGAAAATGAAAATAAAAAAACAAATAAAAATGAAGTTAGTATAAAAATAATTAAACATATGACTTGAAAATAATTAAGTTAAGGCAAACAAAATTGCATCATATATGATAAGCCAATTAAAATGACATAATAAATATGCAATATAACAAATTAACAAAATCAACATGCATAAAAAAAATTACATGATAATAATAAAATTCAACATGCAAAAACAAGCATAAAATAATGATGATAGAATTTAACATGCATAAAAACACATAAAATAATAATTATAATATCCAATCATGCATAAAAAGTATAATACATATAAAATTCAGCATGCATAAAACATATTAATAATAACAACATGTATAAAAAGCAAAAGTAATAATAAAATCAACATGCATAAGAAATAAATAATAATAGTAATAATAAAATTAAACAAGAATAAGGATAATAATAATACTAATGATGGTAATAACTACAATAATAATAATAACACAATAATAACAAAGAATATGAACCATCAAACATAATAATAATAATAATAATAATAATAATAATAATAATAATAATAATAATAATAATAATAATAATAATAATAAAAGATGAACAATATGAACAATATGAACAACATGAAAATTATGAACAATTAAATAAAAATAATATGAACAAAAGTAATAGCATGAACAATTAAAGAAGAAATAAGAAATATGAACAATTAAAAAATAAGAAATATGAACAATTAAATAATAGATCTAAAAGAATTTACATGTTGATTAGTTAATTAGAAAATAAAAAACAAGAAATAAGAAGAAAATAATAAAACTAAAAGAATTTACATGTTAAGTAATTAAATAAAAACAAAAGAATGAAATTAAAATTAATTTAAGAAATTGAGCCAAGAATAATTACCCTCAAATTTATCTTGAAGAGATGAAGGTAGATGATCCAATTCCTTATCTTGATTTGATGAATATGATTAGAAAAATAAACTATTGAAAGATGAATTTTACTCAAGAACAAACAATTAATTTGTTTGTCTCAAAGTAGAAAATTGTTTGATTGAAAATAAGAAAATTCTCAAGAACAAAAATAGTTATTTTTTGCCTTAAGAATTGCTGGAAATTTCTTTAGAAATTGAGAGAATTTGTTCTTGAAAGAAGAAGAAAAATATTTTCTCAAGAAAATCCCCCCTAATTCCCCCTAAAAAACTCTTTTTATTCCCCCTTAAAATTCAGATTTTTTAATTAAGAAATTAAATTAATTTAATTCCCATAATTACAAAAAACCACTGAATTTATTGGGTTGGAAGATAAAAGGCTTTTTGAAATAAATTTTGCAAAAAAAATGAGTTAAAAAGCATTTAAAATGAAGAAGTTATGGCCAAAATAGGCAAAACGGACGAACAGGGGCGCGGAGGGGCGACCAACGGCCTGCCCGTCTGAAGGCGTGACCGACGGCCTGCCCGTCCCTCACGAGGAAATTTTTTTTTTTTAATTCCTATAAAATATAATAATTTAAAAACTCACTTTTTTCATCACAAAATAAATTTTAAAATACTTTAAAAATATTTTTGAAATACATTTTTATTTAATTTTAAAACAACAAATCGACAAGGAAATCGTCACTTCCAACTTCATTCTTTTTGCCTATAGATCGGCACACTTAATTTCATCATTGGGTAATCCTGATCTTGGCTACTCGGGACCCGGTGTCTACAGAAAGCCGTAAATGGGCAAGTAAATATCAAAAGCAATAGAGTACAATAATACAAGGAGCGGAATACAACTCCCTTTTGTAAATTTGTGAGACATACACGAATCGGGGGATTGCTTATTTTGAGGACTTTGGTCGTCGCATGCATCATTATCAAAAATTGGATGTTTTATTATTTTATTTGTGATGATTTTATTGGATAAAAATAGGGCGTTGGACCCTTGCTTTTGTGTAAATCTCATTTTATTGAATATAAAACATTGAGTCATTTTTATACATTAATGAGATATGAAAAGAGTATATCCATATACATAAAATAATCAAATGAATAACAAATGAAGGAAATAATCAAAAGGATTAGGAAACTAAACCGGACGAAATCCTCCGAATATGGTAGATAGCCCCTCAAGCTCGGGATAGTCCAAGAGAATCAATATACACTCATGGAAAATCAAAAGATGTTAATATATATAAAATCAACATGAATGAGGCCAAAAGGACCTGAAAAAGGTGGAAAATGGTTTAAAAAGGCAGAGACAGAACCCACCGACGGCCTTTCTTAGGTGACCGACGGGCGTCAGTCGAGATAACAACATGTCCGTCTGTCACTCAAAAAGAGGATGTCTGTAGGTGAGGTGACCGACGGGCGTCGGTGATGGAGGTGACCCGTCGGTCACCACTGTTTCCGAAAAAAACAGAAAAAGAAAACTCCTTTTTAAGGCCAAAAAAGTGGTTTTATCATAAAATCATATAAAGAGAGTCAAAATAAAGAAATATAATGACAAAATTGAAAGAATCAACGAATAAAGGATAAATATGAAATGATATGAAGAAGAAATCCGGAATATTTACCCTCAGATAATCGCTTCGGGTGAGATTCTTGTGTTGATTAGAGCCCCACGTGTTCCACGGAAAGCAAGATGAAGGATCGAAAAGAGGAAAATAAACTATTTCCTTCTCAACCCTTCAAAAGATTGTCTTTGGAATCAAAATTTAAGGAAAACTAATTAATTTTTAGTCCCTTTTGATGGATTTGATCCTCTTTTGAAAGAGATTTCTTGGTGAAATGTGTTTGCTGGAAGAGAGAGAAAATATGCTCAAATTTGGGCAGAGTTTCCCCTCTTCAAAAATTTTGGAACCCTTTTCTAGTGAAAATCTGGAGCTTTTATAAGCCAGTCATGACCGACGGGCGTCGGTGTATGGAGGCAGGCGTCGGAAGAATCCTTCTGACACAAGGATTCGTCCGACGGCCCTGCCACATCCACCGACGGGCGTCGGAAAGGTTGCGTGCTCCGGGAAACCAGGCGGCATTCTGACAGGGGCGGTGATTTTTCGACGGGCGTCGGAAAATACCACAAGCTGTCGGTGACCCTAAGCGACGGGCTGACTTCACAGACGGGCTGGCCGTCTATGGAGGAAGAAAAGCCTTTTGACTCAAAAATCCCCTGTTTTCTCCCCCTCTGCCTACGAAAGGTAAAAAGACTCACTTCTCGTGGAACGCGGGACTAAAACCTCCAAATCCAAACCGTTTATACAGGCTTGGATACTGATTTCATCATAGGGTAACCTCTAATCCGGACCGCTCCGGGACACGGTGCTTACACGCACTACCTTCAAAGAATGACTACAGGTATCAGAAGAGAACCTCACGATCCCCAAAGGCATGAAATTCAAAAGCAATTCCAGAGGGCACCGATCCTGCTGCAAATTATGACCAAACCGGCTATCGCCTCTGAATCCACTTAGATGAATCCTTGTCTTACATTACTGCATACATATGCATCTCACGTGCATGGTCACCACTTTTCCTGCATATTTTGCTTTCTAAGTCTTGCAGAAAGAGAATCAATGCCAACGCCAACAAAAGGGCAAGCGACGACACCGGTCAAAACACCAATCCAACCAACTATCCGAAGACCTCTCAGGGGGAGATCAGCCGAAGACCTCTTAGGGGGCAGCCACCCATCAGAAGACCTCTCAGGGGGCGGTAAAGCGAAGACCTCTCAGGGGTCGATCAGCCGAAGACTTCTCAGGGAGCAGCCAGCTAACCGAAGACCCCTCAGGGGGCGATCAACCGAAGACTTCTCAGGGAGCAGCCAGCTAACCGAAGACCCCTCAGGGGGCAATCAACCGAAGACTTCTCAGGGAGCAGCCAGCTAACCGAAGACCTCTCAGGGGGCAATCAATCAAAGACTTCTCAGGGAGCAGCTAGCTAACCGAATACCTCTCAGGGGGCAATCAACCGAAGACTTCTCAGGGAGCAGCTAGCTAACCGAAGACCTCTCAGGGGGCAATCAACCGAAGACTTCTCAGGGAGCAGCCAACTAACCGAAGACCTCTCAGGGGGCGATCAACCGAAGACTTCTCAGGGAGCAGCCAGCTAACCGAAGACCTCTCAAGGGGTGATTAATCGAAGACTTTTCAGGGAGCAGCCAGCTAACTGAAGACCTCTCAAGGGGCAGCCAACCATCAGAAGACCTCTCAGGGGGCGGCGAACCGAAGACCTCTCAGGGGGCAATCAATCTAAGACCTCTCTGGGGGCAGCCAGCCATTAAAAGACCTCTCAGGGGGCACCAGTCAATCAACCGAAGACCTCTCAGGGGGCACCACCTCTGAAAAGATAACACGCCAACAATCTCTTCCAGTCCGAAAAAGCGACCGCCTCAGGTACGTGTCTCTTTCCTTCTTTTCTGAATTTTGGCTCACTCAGGCACCTAAGTTCTAAGTTCCCCAAAATTGGGGGCAACTGTAGACACCGGGTCCCGAGTCGGTCAAAGATCAGAATTACCCGACGATGAAAATGATACTTGCCAGTAAAGGTGTCAAAAATGTTGCTCCCCTTGTCGAAAATTCCCTTTGTTCCTCCAAAAATTTCAATGCAAAAATTTGTTTCTTTTGCTCTCTTTTATTCATTTTTACTATTTGTGTTTATTTTCTTTTTTTATTTTATTTTATTTTATTTTTAAATTTATTTTTTTATTTATTTATTTTTCATTTTGCGTGCCACGCGTACGGGCTGTGTCCATCGCAGAGGCTACGCTCGCGTCCCAGGGGGTCGTGCCTCACGCGAGACCGCGCGCCCCGCAGGGGTGCCTCTCGCGTTGGGCGCACATGTCTTCCCTTCCACATGCGGGCATTTTTGCCCCGCGCCTTGCTACCCCGTGTTGTTGCTTTCGCCTATCATTTTTTCCAGTCTGTTTCATGTTTTAATGATAATTTTGGGTAACAAAAATTAAAAGAGTTTTTGTCATTTCCCATTTTGGGACAAAAACAGGAAATAAAATAGGGTTTTGAGATTCATTTTCGAGGGGAGCTGCATTTTTTTTACAAGAGAAAAGAGAGTTTCCTCTCAAACCAAAGAGCAGACGATTATTTTAAAAAAAAAAAAATATAATCAGATTTCTTCTTTAGCATTTGGTTTTTCTCCTTCTTTGTTTCTTCAAAATATCTTCTTTTCAGTCGGGAATTTATTTCAAACAAAGGAAAATCAATTTCCTTTATTTTATATCACCCCGCTAAAATATAATCTCAAGCTTTCCTTGTTCAAACTTGGATTTTTCTTGAACATTTTCTGTTCTTTTACCACCGAATATCGACAAAGGGACGGATCAAGACACCGTTTCTCCGATCTATAAATTATGAGGGTAAATATTGTTGGATCCGTTCTCTTTTCATTTTGTATATTATTTATTGTTGTTAATATTATTATTTCTTCTTATTATCACCATTATATTATTCATTTATTATTATATTACATTTATTTGTTTTATATCATTATTATCATTACCATTTTGTATTGTTATCATCATATTATGTGCTTGCTATTATTATTCCATGTTTCTTCACTATTCTCATTATTATTATTATTATTATTATTATTATTATTATTATTCATCATACTATTATTATTGTTACTACTACTACTACTACTACTACTACTACTACTACTACTACTACTATTACTTCTATTATTATTATTATTATTATTATTATTATTATTATTATTATTATTATTATTATTATTATTATTATTATTATTATATTATTATTTATTTATCATTACTTCATGTTTATTTGTTTTATATCAGTACAATTATTATTATCATGATCACATTTTGCATGTAAATTGTTTGCCTATTAAAATTGATATGTTCTATATTTATTTTGCCTTTACGCGATTAATTTTCTAGAATTATTACTAACATTTTAATATTATTTTTTCTATCTAAGATTTGATTTGAGTTGCATTGTGTGAGCATTTTCATAACCTCCCGAATGGGTCACCACGCGTAGAGGATCACGTCGGTTTGGTGAGACCTTTCTTATTTTCCTCCTTTTTTGTTGTGCTTGTTTGCAAATAATTATTTTATTTATGCACGCGTGAGATAAAAAAATCACAAAAGTATTTCTATAATTAAATTGAAATTTTTACTAATAAAATTGGGACCAATGTCCCGCGTTTTAGCCAAGGAATGTAAAACATCACAATAAAACGAAGAGTTTCTTTTTCTCTAAAATGGGATCACTCATCCCAGTTTTCACCCAACAAATCAAAATAACTCTTCGAACCCTCTTTTCAAATAAGTACGAAGGAACCAATATTCCTAAATCTTCAAACAAGCGCGAAAGAACCAATGTTCCTAAGCCAAACGAATGCCCCGATTTATGTATGTTTTCCTTGTGTTTGTTTTTTGTTTGTTTATTTAAATTCATTTTCATGCATTTTGGGCCCTTGTAATTAATTTTGAGGCAACATTATTTAATTTCCATTTGGGATTGTATTCTGTCCCTATTTACATTTTTAATCTTCTTTTATTGGGGTTGTATTCCGTCCCAATTTCCCTTGTAATTGTGTGCTTGGCGTGTTTACTGCTTTCCTTTATTGCTTTATTTATCGCTTTTCTTTATAGCTTTCCTTTACTGCTTTTTGAATGCTTGTAATGCGCCTTTAATTTAAATACATTGACGTGTGAGATAAGAGGTAGAATTTTGGGGAGTTAGAAACCTATTTATAGTTAACCAAAGCATAAATAAGAGTGAAGTTCCGAACACCATCTCTGGTTTAGATCATAGAGGTTAGATGACCTTTCCCAATTTCTCGTAAATTGGATGGCGACTCCAAAATACCTCAAAGGTGCCTAAAGGTACCATGAGGCTAGATGATCCTTTCCAATGTTCTATTGGGAAGGAGGCATCCAAGATGTCTCATGGCACCCAAGATCAAAAAGACGCGAACCAATCCCTCGAATCCTAAAAGCGGGTTCAAAGAGAGCCTAGGTTTGGCGCGTGTCACACCTGTGCCTAACTTTTTCCAGGAATGGATCCAACCCACTCCAGCGGCTTTTATTCATCTTTTTTTAAAGGACAGACTGCCTATTTCCAGGTTTTCACCCTGCCCTTTGGCCTAACTTTTGCTTAGAGAGCCAATTACGGTTTTTATCTCTAACAGCCTTCTTTTTTTTTTAGGGCATGACTGCAAGAAAAGTTGAAGCTACTATCAGAGCCCCCTTCTAGAGTAATCGATAATTATTCACTGAGGAATTTTCTCCCTAAGCATCTATTGCATTCCTTTGCCTCTCTTGGTGAATGTGTTGCCAGATTGGGTAAGGTGGTGGATGAGTATCAGGTTCCTTAGGGCTTCATGAGGTTGCTTTTTACATTACCACCCATTGTGCTTGATAGTTCAAAGGGATTATTGATGTAGTGAGGCATCCCTATCTTTCCAAGGTGGACCTTTATCTTTGGCTCTTACCTCCAAACATCACGGCCTCTAGGCGAGCTATCGATGAAGACTATTATGCCATCTATCGGGGGTTGTTCTTTTACTACCACTAATGCATTCAAGAGGTAGGTGCTTAGTCTCGCAATCGATACTAGAACTCATCGACTTAGACATCCGGATGGTGAGAGCAGTAGCAGAGTGTAGCCATTTAGATTTCATGCATTCAGCAATGAACGATATTTCTCTTTTTATAAATGAACTAGAAAATAATGAATACATGTATTTGCAAAAATTGTGTACATTTCAATATGATTTCTCTATACATGATCATTATCTAACATCGATTCAAAATGGAAAACTACATCTAATCTCAGAGTAGATCTTGTAAGCATCAAACTCCTGTCTCCAATCAGCCCTCTCGGGTTTTCTTCATTGGACATTTTCTCTCAAGCCTCTAATTTTTGCCCAGGATGCCTTTTTTCAGTTTTCACCCTGACGAGGCGCCCATTTTTAGCAAGGCCGCCTTTTTTTGATTTATGACTTGCGGGGCTTTTATTCTCTTCTTTTGATTTTTAGTCTTTAGCCATGGAACTTCTTGGGTCTGTCGATGTTGACTGATTCTTTGAAGTCATCTTCATCGCTATCTATTGCTGCTCTCTTGGATAATAATCTCTGGAGAACAAATGGGCCTTCCTACACTGGTCTGAATTTTCCTCATTCGTCTGGAACATTCGGACTCATTTGCTTGAAGACTGAATCTCTCTCTCCCGTCGAATGCTTTTCGACCTTCTTCCTGAATGATCGAGTAGAGTGTTTTCTGATAGATCTGATTGTGGCAGTAATCCCATGGCATGTCCTCATCTAATGTGTTTAACTACTGCTGCCATTGCTGCACCCTATCGGCTTCTGGAATCTGGGCTTCCATGACTATCCTAAAGATTTGAGCTCTACTCCGACTGGCCATCACTGCTTCTGCTCCATGTGACTCTCGTAGAGTTTTCGATAGTAGTTCTCTAGCCTCGAAGTGCAAAAGGGCCATTTTTCTGCCTGATCTTTGTAGTTTTGAACCATCTTGACCCAGATCTCCTTGTTAACAGCCTTTCCTTCCACATTGGTTTGAGGGCCATACAGGGAGGACTTGTGGTCTTTAATGTCATACCTCTGGAGCAACTCCCTAGCCTTATCTATAAATTGTCCTTCCATCCTTGAATCCTGTGTGGTGTGGGAGACCATATCGACATATCGGATACTTTTCGATGACCCTATCTGTTGGAGACCATAGGGTGCACCTCCCCTATAATGTCTATTCCCAAACTCGAGCAACCAGTATGCATTGTAAGTCAATAGAATCCTTTTGATCCTTTTCGAAAGTCAAGAAAAATAGCAAATTACGGGCATGTGTAGATCAATGGGATTTGAACAAAGCTTGCCCCCAAATAGTTTCTCTTTTTTTTTTCTACATATTGATTCTTTTCCTTCCTTCTCCTCTTTTTTTTTCAGTATGTTTTTTTTTTGTGTTTTTTTTTATGTTCTTCTTTTTTTTTCGGGCAAGCTTTGTTTAAATCATGATAGCTCATACTTTATCGCTCTTCTTGACTATTAGGATGACGCTGACCAACTAAATCAGGTGTTGAATTTCGACAAGAAATTTTGGCTTTATCTTTGCTTGTGGATCCCTTCTTTAACCTTCTCTGCCCATTCTAGCTTAAATCTTTTGGGCTTCTGCTTGGCCGGTCCATGATCAGGATATGTTGGAATGGTGTGCTTGGCAATTCCATGATCAACTCTTAGCATGTCTTCATAGGTTCAGGCAAAGACTTTTTCATATTTTCTTGAATTTCTCTCAAGTTTTGATCTCTCTTCAGGAGTTACATTAGATGCTATCAAGATTTTCTTTGGGTTTTCCAAAGTTCTGAGATGAAATGGAGTAACATCAATTGAATCAATATCAAATAGGGATGAGTCATGATCATGATTATGCATAATGAAATCATAAGAGATATCACAGAAATAAGCAAAAACGTTCATCTTATTAATGAAATTAGAATGTCATTATTAACAGTTCAAAAATAAAAAGAACATTCTAAATAGCTAATTATTTTCCTCTCTTTTCAACACAGATGCTACAGTTGGTGGTCCATTATCATCCTCAAGAACCATCCTCCCTTCCCCAATTTAGGCACTTAATCCATCTTATTCTTTCCCTCTCGCTTTTCTGGGTCAGAGATCTGCTTGGAGTCAATCAGATCTTGAATAGCATGTCTCAAGGTCTTACAATTATCGTGGTATGCCCGATGTGTGGTTGGAAGGCACAATACTGATCGCCCTTATGATCGGGTTATCCCTGGCTTTTAGCGGGCCTAGCCAGCAATGGTTGTAGCATCCCCTCCTTCATTAGCCTCTTAAGGACCCAGGATAAGGATCTGCCTAAATTAGAAAAATGCCTTCGATTCACTTCTGTGGTTGGCACTTTTCCTATCCTTAGGGCACCACTGGTATTATCATAACAACCCACTCTTAGACTTGCAGGACCAGTAACAGTTTTATTGAGAGGCATTCGGGTAGTTGTAAGCTTGGACTTCATAATTTATTTTTCAAGATCGCCTATCTCTTTTTTCGTGCTTGAGGACCTAGGGATGCCTATTGACTATGAAGGCTCTGTTCCTTCTACCTTTCTTACTTATTCTTGTAACTGCATCAAAGATCCCTTCGATGTTTCACCTAAGTACGGACTTGAGCCTGACCATAAATCATATTCTACCCTTGACGATTTACTATTTAGAGTTTGCATAACTGCTGAAATGTCTTCCTTTTCAGGAATATAGTCGTACTCTAGAGCAGGCTTCTTGTCTCTTCCTTGCTCGACTGGCAAAATAAAGGGTGCCTTGACTCTAGGTTCGAAAGTAAAAGGAGTCATTGCAGTCATCGTAGTATAGGCCTTCTTGACAATGGCCGACTCCACTTGGTTAAGGGTAGTAGTTGCCATAAGTTGAGCTTGGAGAATCAGTGCCATGGCATCCATTCTTTCTTTAATCATGGCCAACAGCCTTTTTTCAAGCTCTTCGAACCTTCTATCCATCTCCTGGGCAATTAGGGCACGAGTCTCTTCAGTCTGTTGTGAGGGGCCAGCCATTTCTAATACCTTCAAAAGCTTTGGTAAGGATGCTAAATCTTGGTCAGCCAACCCAACCTCTAATCACTCTTTAGACAACTATCTGGATCCCTTAACCACCCAAGCAAATGGACTACAGTGGCTGAAAAGCAAAGAGTTAGAATGATGTATGAATGACACACTATGCCTGGTCGTGTTGTACAACAAATGGTATACAATGGCTAAAAACTCAATGAGGTTAGAATAATGTATGCAATGCATGGAACAGATTTATGCACAGGGTGATATGTATATGTAAAGATTATATGCATATAATAGAATGTACACACGCACGAAGGAAATGTATATGTTTTTTTAACATGCATGAATGACATGCGATACATGAGCTTGCTGTGCAACATCCACAACCACATGCAAGTAAGTAGACCCTTCCAACCTTATCTCTCCCACACACTAGGTCGTGAGGTCTCTGTCCTAAGTGGGCTTGATCCATTAACAGGGAACCCAATGGTCACGTATGGTGCATGGTGAAAAACTGGCATCATAACCTCTCTTAGCTAATGTGCATACGCATGGGTTTTGACCATTGTGTATTTAGGCAGTCCGAATAAATCGACATGGGCCTATCGGGGCATGAAAGCCTTTGATTAGGTGACCAATCAAATTATCTGGGTTTGTCCAATACATAATGATCCATATAGCAAGCAAGGTATTATGGTTCATACCACCTAGGGGAAGTATCTATTGCCATTATATGAGCTTTGGCCAGGGTGATGATACTTTAAATCTACCCAAGCATGGTCCCTACCAACGGGTCTAGCTCATCATGAGTGTAACGACCAGTCGGGTCGCCATTTAATATACAATGATGGCACGAGGCTTGAGCTGGTGATTATCCTTAACACTTTTCTACATTAAGTGAACGTAGGGTCGTGCTTCGGGAATGCACCGGCGTTAATAGAGGAACCAAACTAGTGTAGATCTAAGGCTCTAATGATATACAATGCAATTTCGAAAAGGGATGAAAATTTTAAATTAAAACTCAATTATAAGTTTCAATCAAGGCACTTTCGAAGCGAAGTCTCTTTTAAGTCCCCAGCGGAGTTGTCACTGTGACGTGTGCCAAACCTCGGGGTGCCTCAAATAGCCTGCTTTTAGGGCTTTCAACAGAGGCTCATTAAAACTTGTAAGAAATTACAAGTGCGTCTATTTTGGGCAACAAGGAGGTTTCTTGGAGTCGCCACCCAATAGAACTTTAGGAAAGGTTTTTTAACCTCAGTGAGCCTAAGACAGCGCTGCTATGTCCATTTTGGGCAAGCCGGGGGTATCTTGGAGGCCCCACCCTAATACATTAGGATGGCCCTCTCGCCTCGCGGAGCCTAGGATTTATGCTGCTACGTCCATCTTAGGCAAGCTAGAGGGGTCTTGGAGGCCCCATCCTAATAGAATATTAGGATGGCCCTCTCGCCTCATGGAGCCTAGGACTATGCAAGTTGGGCCTTTTTCAGGATACAAGAGGTGTCTTGGAGGCCCCACCCCAATAGAACATTGAGGTGGCCCTCTCGCCTCGTTGAGCCCAAAGACCAGAGAAGGTTTGGGACTTCCCATTTGTTCATACATTGGTTAAGTTTATAATTGAGTTTTGAATTTAGCGTTTCATCCCATTTCTCATTCAATTCAGTGCAATTTAATTAAAGTGCATGGTTGGTCATTCAAGGAAAGCAATAAATAAAAGTATAATTAAAATGAAGCATATGAAAATAAATTACAACAAAACTAGGGGCCAAATACAACCCCCATTGTAAATAAAATACACATCATACATAAAGCGGGTTATTTATTAAGAATGAGGACATTGATCCTCCCATTTATACCTTAAAAAAGGGTGTTAAAGGTGATGGTTTATTTGGGTATGAAAAAAACACTAGAACGTTGATCCCATTTTTATTTAGAAGAAAAATCAAATTAATTAATGTAAATATTTTTGTGATTTTCTTATTAAACGTGCATAAATAATTTTATTAAAGATTACATAGTAAAATAAATGAACAATCAGAGTAAGGAAAACAATACAAACAATCAAAAATTAAGGAAAAGACCACGCCAAACGAGCCTCCTGGATCTCCCCATGTGCTCGCGAAAATGCCCAAGCAAAGAAAATAAGTTTTGAAATAAAAATAAACACAAATAAAATAATATTAGTAATTAAATCAATAAGATCAATTAAATGCATAAAATAATAAATAACAAATTAAAATAAATAAAATGAGATGACATCAAAAGAATGATAAATGAATTAAAATGTTAATCAATCAAAATAAATGAAAAAATGCATTATGAATGACAAAAGGATTAAATGATGTGATTGAAATAAATAAAAACTTGTTAATAAATTAATACATAAAAATATAAACATAACAATAATATTAATAATAAAGAAAAAGAATGATAATGATAATAATAATAATAATAATAATAATAATAATAATAATAATAATAATAATAATAATAATAATAATAATAATAACAATAATAATAATAAGAATAATAATAATAATAATAATAATAATAATGAAAAAAATTATATGATGATAATAACAATAACATATTAATAATGATAATAATAACAATAATATATAAACATATTAAATAAAATAAATATACAAACAATAAAATAAATAAATAAATGAAAACAATAAAAGATTTACATGTTAATAAATTAAATATGAAGAAAAATAAATAAAAGAAAATAAAAAAAAAAAGATCAAACCCAGAATGTTTACCCTCAGAGTTCGGATTCGATGAAGGTAAAAATGATAATTGATTTCCTTGTTTTTGATTTGCAAGATTAGAGTTGAATATGATAAAAATTGGAATTTTATTCCAAGAAATAAATATGCTTGGAAAATATGATGAAAACTAAAAAAACAAGTCAAAAAATGAATTTTGAGAGCAAACAATTATTTTATTTGTCTCAAAATTAATTTGCATCAACAAAATTCCATCTAAAATTCTTAGAAGAAATTCTCTTCAACAAAAGAAGAAGAAGAATTGAATTTTTTTTTTTCTTTTAGGGGAAAACTTAGAGAGAATTGTTGAAGAAGAAGAAAAGAAACTTTAGAAAACCCTAAAAAATGAACCCCCCTTTTTTTCTCTTTCCATCTTTTTCTTTTTATATCAAAAGAAAAATGAAAACCTAACTAATTAATAAAAAAACTTAATTAAATAAGATATTACTAATTTTAAATTTTAAAAATGGAAAAAATCATTAAAAACCCTAAAACATGGGATAGAAAATCAAATTTGGGTGAAAATATCAGAAAAAAACTGATATTTGGGTGAAATTGGCATTTTTCGGCAGAATGGGGCCGACCGAAGCCCGTCGATGCGTGCGATGGGTGTCGGTCGCGCGCGAATGCGTGCTGCGTGTTGTTCCGCGTAGGCAACGCACGCTGGCTCTCCGCGCAGCGCCCGCGCACTTGCGCGCTGCTGTGTCGACACTCGCGAAAATATTTTTTTAAAAATTTTAAATTTAACTAAAAATACTACAGTTTCTAAACTCCATTTTTCAAATCTAATTTTCAAAATATTTTTTATTATTTTTTATTTTTCATTATAAAATGCAAATTTGACAAGGAAATCATCATTTTTAACTTTTTTGCCTGTGAGTAGGCATCTTATCATCATTGGGTAACTCCTATTTGGGTTGTCTCGGGACCCGGTGTCTACAGCATGCTATTTTCTTAAAAAAGGAATTCCACAAGTTCTTAGAAGATCCACTAGGATGCATTCTATTAGAATGACATATGGATTTCTCGTTGACATGGATAAGAATGCAACTGTAGTAGACGACAATGAGTCCATAAGCTATGCAAAAGTTTTGAATAGTTTAGAATGTGAATTATGGCTTAAGGCTATGCATTCCAAAATGGACTTTATGTATGAGAACAAAGTGTGCACTTTGACTCAACCACCTGAAGGGATAAAACCCATAGGGTGTAAATGGGTCTTCAAGAAAAAAGATTGACATGGAAGGTAACATAGTTACCTATAAAGCTCGATTGGTAGCTAAAGGATATCATCAAAGAGAAAGAATCGACTTTGATGAAATCTTTTCTCAAGTAGTGATGCTTAAATCCATTAGAATACTTTTGACCATTACTACTCATTATGATTTTGAGATTTGGCAAATGGATGTGAAGACTGCTTTCCCAAATGGAAATTTGACTGAGGATATGTATATGACCAAGCCTAAAGGATTCACATCTGCAGATAGTGAAAAGGTATGCAAGCTTTAAAAATTCATCTATGGATTGAAGCAATCATCTAAGAGCTAGAACGTTCGGTTCAATGAGATGATAAAAGAATTAGATTTCTCATAAAATGAGGATGAAGCTTTTATGTACAAAAAGGTTAGTAGGAGTGTAATAGTTTTCCTTGTTCTGTATGTAGATGACATATTGATCATAGGAAATGACATTTTTATCCTTTTAATCTGTTAAGATATGGTTATCCAAGCAATTCTTCTTGAAAGACCTTGGAAAAGATCATATATTATGGTAATTATGATATGTAGGGATAAATTTAATAAGTTGCTGGGTCTTTCTCAATAAACATACATAGATAAAGTATTAAAGAAGTTTAATATGGAACTCTCTAAGAAAGGATTTATACCTATGGTGTATGGGAAACATCTTTCTAAGTCTATACGTCCAACGACATAAGAGGAAAGAGAGAGTTTGTATAGAATACCATATACATTTGCAATTGGTTCTATCATGTATCCTAATATTGTGGACACATCCAGATTTAGCATTTAATTTAAGTGTCATAAGAAGATTACAATCTAGCTATGGAGAGGAATACTACAGTACAGTCAAGAATATCCTTAAGTGATTAAGAGGACTAAGGATATATTCTTTGTAAATAGAGAAGGTTATTTGCATTTAAGTGGGTATATTGAAGCTAACATTCGATCAAACAAGGATGATTGTAAATCACAATTTGGTTTTATGTTCATAATAGGAGGAGGACCAGTCAGTTGGAAGTGTAACATCCCAATGCCCCATAGGAGGATATAGGAGTGCTACGGACACTTACACTTTCATATTATATTAATAATAATTATCCAAGCTAACATAAGGTGAACTTAAAACAACACATGTCAAAAACTATTATCATTAATATTAGCTAATTAAAGTTTACATTTAAAAGTACAAAATTATAATATACATTTACATATTCTTGATATACAAAATATGGAACATTATCTATACAATAAAAAAGATTAAACCTAACTAGAAGGCTTCTCCTAGTGGCCAGCAGATGTTCCTCTCAAAACTTGAGTTTCCAAGCTATGAACCTATAAGGGAGATAAACACCCATACTAAGCTATGGCTCAGTGGGGATACATATAGAACACAGTCTAATGCAGGAAATCACAAATTAACATATAATAATATAACATGCTATAGATAAATAATAAGTCAAACATTCGATAATATATATTCTCCATGTCATTATCTTCACTACATATTAACGATGCAATATACTCTAAATTGTTTCTAAATCATGGCAATTATAACATTAAATGCAATACTATAATCAATCAATGAATTAACAATCTTAGTGTAAGCACCGTGTCCCGAGTTAGTCCGGATCAGAGATTACCCGATGAGGAAATCGATGCCCGAGTCCGAATGAACGGCTAAGATTCAGAGATTTTTGGCCCTCTAGATTCATGAGAAATATGTTTTCTGTATTCCTGACAAAGAGGAAAAGAGAATTGGGAGTTTTAGGGTAAAAAAGTAAGTTTACCTCCACAGGCGGCCAGCCCGTCGATCACGGAATGACCATCTCTCGATGGAGAGCCCCGACGCCCGTCTATAGTACTCCGACGATCGCCGGTTAAATCCGATTTCCTATTGGGAAATGGATTCAACCGATTCCCGTTTGTGGCTTCAAACGTCCGTCGATATTTCAAGGCCTATAAAAACCTGTTTTTCACCTGTTTTGGGGGTTGGCTGGATAGTTGGACGAATTTTGCAATTTTTTACCTAAAAACACATTTCCTAGAATTCTTTCTTTCATCTCAAGATTTCTCCATTTTATTTTTGATTTTGTGAATCAAAATTAATTCGAAGGAGCTAAAACTGATTAGTTTCTAAGAATTTTGATTCCAATATTTGTGTATTTCGTGAAAATCAGGAAAGAAAAATCCAAACCCTTCTTTTCTTGATTTTTACCCATTTTCTCGTGAAGCGTGCGGGACTCGAATCATCAAGAATCCAACCTAAAAGGTAAAATCCGAGGGTAAATATTCTGGACACATATTTCATTTAGTTCATTTTAATTATTTTGCTTTTTTTGAGCTTTTTGTGTTGAAAAATTATTCTATTTGAGAAAATTTGGTTTTTACTGTTTTTCTTGAAGAACAGTAGCGACCGACGGGTTATAAGGCCACCGACGCTCATCGCTTGTTTGAGCGACGGCGCGTATGTGACGCGTTACTGCCCATTGGTCACCCCGGGATAAGCCCGTCTCTCGGATGAACGACGGCATGCCAACCCGTCGGTTGCTTCTAGAGACGCCAGTCTGTCATTCGTTAGGGCCGCCCCTGGGATCTGTTTGCAATTCTCAAAACCCTTTTTTTTCTTCATTTTCTTTCTATTCTTTTTTATCTCTATTTCTTTCTAAATCCTTTCTCTTCTGTCTTTTATCAATAGTTTTATTCTTATTATTTTAGTTCAGAATTCTAAACCTCATTTCCGTTAATATTTATTAATGTTTGTTCCTTTTCTATTAACATTCATTGATTATTTTTGTGAAATTATTTTTATGCCTTTGGGATAATTTGGAGCTTAAGAGGAGTTTTGCCATAGGAGACTCCATTTGGTTTACCTCTTTACCCTATATTTATTTATTTATTTATTTGTTATTTATTTATTTATCTATTTATTTGTTTATGTAATAATTTATTTATTTGTTTTTTATTGATTATTTTGTGCTCACAATGAATTGTCTTATTCCACGTTAAATAAAAATGGATAAATATTTTATAGTAAATAAAATTGGGATTTTCTTTTTTAACTCAAGGATCTAACGTCCTAATTTCCATCCAATAAAAGCATCACAATAAAAAATTAGTTTCTTTTATAATAAGTGCATGTAAGGACCAAAGTCCTCAAAATAAATGGATTCCCCGTTTTATGTATACCTCGCATTTTTACAATGGGAGTTGTATTCCGCTCCTAGTATTATTGTAATTTACTTTAGAATGTTTATTTTATTTGTTTATTAATGCTTTTGATGTGAATAAGTGTGCTTTTAATTAAATTTCATCATGTGGAAAGAGAGCGAATTAATAAACTCAAAATCTAATCGTAAAGTTAATCAACGTAGAAATAGATGAAAAGTCCCGAACCCAGCTCTGGTCTTTGGGCTCAACGAGGTGAGAGGTCTTTCCGATCACTCATTGGAACGTGACCTCCAAGACACCTCTTGTGTCCTTTTCAAAGACTTAATCAATAAATCCTAGGCTCCAAGGGAGAGAGGTTCATCCTGCAAGACCCCTTCTAGTTGGCCCAAAATGGATACATGCGCTGTCTTAGGCTCTCTGAGGCGAGAGAAACTTTTCCAATGTTTTATTGGGTGGCGACTCCATGAAACCTCCTTGTTGTCCAAAATAGACGCACTTGTAAATACCTTTACAAGTTGCCAATGGATCCTCAATTGGCCGATCGCCCTCAAGCGGGCGATCAAAGGGGCGGCCTGCGGGGTCCGGCGTGCGTCACAGTGGCGACTCCACTGGGGACTTTGGTTCGAGACTTTGATTTGAAAATACTGTTGATTAAGATTTATGATTAAATTTTAGTTTATAAATTCGCTTTCTTTCAAATTTGCATTTACATCCCATTAGAGCCTTAGACTATGCTAGATTGGTCCTTTCTAAACCTCGGTGCATTCCCGAAGCACAACCCTATGTTCACTCAATATAGGGAAGTGTTAAGGATAATCACCAGCCCGAGCCTCGTACCATTTGGTATATAAAATGGAGACCTAATTGGTCGTTACGCTCACGACGAGCTAGACCAGTTGGCAGGGACCATGCTTGGGTAGACCTAAAGTAACACCACCCTTGACCAAAACTCACATAATGGCCGTAGATACTTCCCCTAGGTAATATGAACCGTAATACCTTGCCTGCTGTATGGGTCCTTATGTATTGTGTGAGTCCAAATGTCTTGCTTGGTTACCTAGCCAAAGGCTTTCATGCCCCGGTAGGGCCACGTCGATATATTTGGATTACTTAAATATGTAATGGCCATTTCCCATGCGCTTGTGCATTAGTTTAGGAGTGTTATGCTGCCGGTTTTTTGCCATGCACCATGCGTGTCCATCGGGTTCCCTGTTGACCCATGGGCTAATCTTGCCTAGGGAAGAGACTATGACCACGTGTGCGAAATTAATAAGGGTGGAAGGACTTATCTGCTTGTATGTGACTTGCGGGTGTTCAATATCACGATCATTCATTTCATTTGCATTCATACATCATTCTAACTCCTTGTTTCTACAGTAATCATAGATCTGCCCAGGTGGACGAGAGGACCCGCGAGGCGATTGATCCGAACTTCCGTGTTTGAATCACCAGAAATGGAAAGCTTCTTATAGAACTATCCAGAAACCAGCTGTACCGCATCAAAGATAGCTAACTCGCCAAGGGGAAATGATGCCACTAGGGCTTTGATTGCTGAAGAGGTTGGTAGAAGATTTGAGGAATTTGAGGGTCGGATTATGAATATGTTGGCTGCATTAACCTAGCGTACTGCTCCGCAAGACCCACTTCCTCCTCCCATGAGACAAAATGAGCGGGGGGAGGATAGAGAAGAAAGGCAGGAAGAGATCCGACCACAGCCGGTGGATTTGAGGTCAGTAGCATCAGGGGTTCAGAGGAGAAGACCGGTTCAGAGGTTAGAGGATGACCGCATGGATGAGGATTATGAAGAGAGTGTCGTGTCGGAAAAGGGGAAAGCGCCCCAGTCAGAAGAGACCATGTGGAAGAAAGTGGAAGAGAAGTTTGAGGCGATCGCTCGAATGTTGAGTAGGGGTCAAGGAATGAATCCTGAAGATAAGGAGCTGGAAGGAGAGGATCCGATCCCATACAATTTCAAAATGCCAGATGTTCCCAAATTTGATGGTACCTCTGACCCAACTGCCCATGTGAAGTAGTACTCATTGATCATGAAGGGGACCACCTTGGCGAAGAGACAAAAGGTGGAATATTTTTGCTTAAGTTTGACTGGTCCGGCTATAGATTGGTACCATGGCCTTGACCGTAGAACCAAAGAAGACTGGGATTCGCTGACGGAAGAGTTCTTGAGGCAATACGATTGTAATACGAGGATGGATGTGACCCTCAAAGATCTAAAATTGCTACAGCAAAAGGTTGGAGAATCTTTCCATGAGTACTTGACTCGTTGGAGGAACAGAGTGATGGAAATGAGAAGGAAGCCGGAGACTCAGGACCAGATTAGATTATTCATCAAGAATGTAAGCCCATACTTGAGAGAAGGGTTGAAGATGAAGGGGTTAAAAGACTGGGAGTCCTTGAAGGATATAGCCATTGAAGCGGAAGGAGAGTACCTGGCCCGAAGAGCGAACAGTGATAGCTATGCCAAGAAGGGGAACGGTAGCCAGGGGGCAAGTAGGCCAGTGGACCCCAGTGGTAGCACCAGAAGAACGATTGAGGTGTCTGCTGCTGACGCAACCACGAGACGTTTTTCAAACTTGGGGAGATCCTTGTCATGGGTTCTGAGGAGACTGATGAAGGAAGGAAAATTGCAGCCATTGCCTCCTAGACCTGCCATGACACAAGGAATGTCGGGTCACAAGGAGAATGAGTACTGTACTTACCATCAGCACACGGGTAATGTGATAGATAACTGTAGGGCTTTGAGGCATGTAATCCAAGACCTGATCGATACAAAGCAGATTACAGACCCTGAGAAGAGGGAAGGCCAGAAGAAAGCCGGATATAACAAGGTGCCCCCACCCGTGTTCATGATTAGATCAAGTTTACCGGAGGAGTTTGTCTTGAATGAATTATACGGCATCAATGTAAACACTGCTGTCGCGAGCCTCTAGGAGGTGAGTGAAAAAGGGATGCCCGCTGCAGTGATCGATTGCTGGTCCACTAGTGAGAGTGGAAGTGATGATGATGAAACTGCTGAGTTTCCTGACCCGTGGGGTTCAGAGGAGGAGGAAGCGAAAGAGCACAAAGGAAAAATGAAGGTAGGAGTGGTGACCCGCAGTGGGAGAGTAATGCCGGAAGTGGCAGCGCCTTAAGAGCCGGTAGAAGGTCAGAAAGAGAAGGGAAAGGAGCCTGAAGGAGATCAGATAGTCAAATAGTTGCAGAAGACACCAGCCCAGATTTCTATTTGGGATTTATTCAGACAATCCCCCTCTCATAGGCAAAGACTGGTAGAGGCTCTATACATGAAGACTGTGGCTATAACGATTTCGCCTACTGCCTACTGAGCTGCTGGAAGTGGTGCAAGGAGGTGCTGGAGAGAGTGTGGTGTTCATGACTGCTGATTTACCGGCGGAAGGCCGTAACCACAATTGCCCTCTGTACATTAGGGCTCAAATCAATCAGAAGCGCACTTCTTGCGTGATGGTGGATGATGGGTCGTCAATTAATGTATGCCCTCAAGTAGCCATGGCAGCTTTTGGAGTGACGGGGGACATGCTAGCCAAATCAGATTTGATGATCACAGCCTATGACAATTCTCATCGGCCTACTTCAGGGACTTTCAAGGCGTTGGTCAAGACGGGGCCAGTGGAGACTGAGGTAGAATTCGTAGTCTTGCCCATACCTGCCAATTTTTCAGCACTGTTGGGGAGATCGTGGTTCCACAAGTTGGGAGGTGTTCCCTCTACTCTCCACCAAATGGTCAAGATACCCCACGAAGGACAAGTGGTGACCATCAAGGCTGCAAGAGAGCATCAGGTGTCGATACTCGAGATAGCAAGGCAGCCTTTTAGTGGATTCCACGTGGCCATAATCAAGGAGGAAGGGATAATAGGAGGAAGCCCACAAGTGCTAGCTATGATGAAGAAGATGTCGTTCCTTCCGGGTGCTGGATTGGGTAAGAAATCCCAAGGGATGCCAAAGGCCATTGCCACTAAAGGTCAGAAGGACAGAAAGGGCCTGGGCTATAAAGGAGGAGCACAGAGAGGAGGGAAGCCAGCATAGGGGATTCTCCACCTTTGGGAAAGTTTTGTACCCGCAACAGCACTTTGCGCTTACACCGGGGAGGCCGAGCCTCGGTTAGTTGATGGGAGGATTGTGCTAGGTTTTGAGGTATTCAGTGATGTTTATGACTGGGATATCGGGATGATCAAGCCAGCTGATGACTTCTGGGATGAATAGGTCTTGACCAACAGAGCTATCTGGGACAGGAAAGAGCCTGAGGAAGTGGTGACCGAAGCTATGCTGACTGCTCATATCAAAGGGAAGGCAAAGATGGAAGAAGCTGCTCAAGAGGTGGAGGAAGAGCCTCTGGTCAACCCTGATGATGCAGTACCGTCGGCTTTGGCAGATCCAGCGGGAGATGAGGAAGAGACCGGTTTAGATTGTATTTTCATTCCTGAACTTTTTAATGATGTAAATGACAATTATAATTTTATTAATGAAATGAATGATTTTGCTTACTTGTGTGATGTTTCTGATAATTTCAACATGCATGATCATGATCACACCCCATCCATATTTCATATTGATTCTACTGATACTACCCCATTTAATCTTGGAACCTCGAAAAATCTAAAAGAAATCTTGATAGCATCAAACATAACTCCTGAGGAAAGAGAAAAATTTGAGAGAATAATTAAAAAATATGAAAAAGTCTTTGCTTTGACCTATGAGGACATGCCGGGAATCGATCAGAACGTCGCGGAACATGCCTTTCCAACTTATCCACACCACAAGCCTGTGAAACAAAAGCTGAGAAGGCTTAGGCCGGAATGGGCAGATAAGGTGAAAGAAGAGATTCGACAACAAATCGAAGCTAAGTTTCTGGTAGAAGTACAGTACCCCACATGGTTAGCCAATGTAGTCCCTGTGGCCAAAAAGAACGGAAAGGTGAGGGTATGCGCGGATTATCTAGATCTGAACAAGGCTTGTCCGAAGGACGATTTCCTGCTGCCCCATATTGATGTATTGATAGACAGTGCCGCCTATTGCGCAATGTATAGCTTTGGGGATGGTTATGTGGGCTACAACCAGATCCTCAATAAGATAATTGATCGGATCAAGACGACTTTTGTCACAGAATGGGGGACATATGCTTATAGAGTGATGCCTTTTGGTTTGAAGAACGCAGGGGCTACCTACCAGAGGATGGTGACAAAGATCTTGAGTGACTTAATCCATAAAGAGGTGGAAGTATACGTAGATGACATGATGGTCAAGTCAGCCACCAGGGAGGGCCACTTTGAAGCATTAGAGAAGTTTTTCTCAAGAATAGATAAGTACAACCTGCGGCTGAATCCCAAAAAGTGTATCTTCGGAGTAACTTCAGGAAAGTTGCTAGGACATGTGGTCAGCCAAAGGGGGATCGAAATTGACCCGGATAAGGTGAAAGCAATTAGGGAAATGCCAGTGCCGCAAAAGGAAAAGGATGTGAGAAGTTTCTTAGGCAAGTTACAATATGTTAGCCGATTCATTGCAAAGCTCACCTCGATATCCGAGCTAATTTTCAAGCTGCTTAGAAAGAATCAGCCTGTGGTATAGAACGAGAACTGCGAGAAGACCTTCGACAGCATCAGAGAGTATTTGCTGAACCCACCAGTACTAAGGCCGCCACAACAAGTCAAGCCGCTCATTTTGTATTTGGCAGTGGAAGATGGCTCTGTAGGTGCCATGATGGCTCAGGAAGATGAATTCGGAGTGGAATTCACAGTCTATTATCTCAGCAAGAAATTCCTTGCTTACGAGGTAAAATATGCAGAAATAGAAAAGATCTGCCTCTCCGTGATCTGGGTATCCAAGATGCTGAGACACTATTTCCTTTCATACAAAGTACAGGCAGTGGCAAAGCAGAACCCTCTGAGGTATTTGCAAAAAGCGTCGTCTTTGCTTGGGAAAATGGGAAGGTGGTTGCTATTGCTATAGGAGTTCGATATCGAGTATGTCACTCGAAAGACTATCAAAGGGCGGGCAGTAGCCGAGTTCCTAGCCGATCATCCCATCCAGGGCGATTCACTTGAGTTCAATTTTCCGGATGAAAGCATAGCGGCAATCTCTGTTCAAGGTTGGCAACTACACTTTGATGGGGCTGTTAACAGTAAGGGGGCCGAAGTCGGAATCATCCTGATAACCCCGGATGACGAAAAACTTCCTTTGGCCAAAAAGTTGAGATACAGGGCCACTAACAATGAAGCTGAGTATGAGGCGTGCACTTTCGGACTGGAAGCTTTAATCGCCCTGGGGGCAAAGGACGTGGAGGTGTATGGAGGTTCATCCTTAGTAATCAACCAGATTTGGGGAGAGTGGGCTATCAAGGAAGAGCGTTTAGTGTCATACGTCGAATATATGAGGGAGCTATGTAGTCGGTTTGAGAGTTGCACGTTCCATTTTGTGCCAAGGGATGAAAACCGATTGGCAGATGCGCTGGCAACCCTAGTGTCAATGTGGAACAATCCGGAAGGAGTAGCCATGAAACCAGTTCTAATCTCGAGTTCTGAGAGGCCTAGCTTTGAGGTCAAACCGTTAATGGAAATAGAGATAGCAGACGGAAAGCCGTGGTATTTTGATATCATGAATTATTTGGAAAGCACGAAATTTCCGGAAGAAGCTACTGAAAAAGACCAAAGAATGATCCGCAAACTGTCCACTCAATTCATATGCATAAATAGTGCATTGTACAAGAGGCAGGCCGACGGTATTCAGCTTAGATGCCTGGATGAAAGGGAGGCTCGGAAGGTGATGGAAGAAACTCATGCAGGTGTATGTGGAGCTCATATGAATGGTTTGACACTAGCCAAGAAAATCATGAGACAAGGATTCTACTGGCTCACTATGGATAATGATTGTTCAAAGTACGTGAAGCAGTGCCAACTATGCCAGCAGTATGCAGATTTGAGACACCTGCCTGTGTCAGAACTACATAGCTTAACGTCTCCTTGGCCGTTTGCAGCCTGGGGAATAGATTTTATTGGGGAGATCTATCCTACAGCATCTAATGGGCACAGATATATCATAGTCACCATCGACTACTTCACCAAATGGGTAGAGGCGGAGTCCTTTAAGAAGATCGATGCACGCGATATGGCAAAGTTTATTGAGAGGAATTTGATTTGCAGATATGGCCTCCCGCATCATGTAGTGTCTGATAATGGGGTCCAATTTATGGGAGAAACGAGGAAGCTGTTTGAGAAGTATGGGATTGAGCACCATAAATCCTCTCCATACCGACCACAGGCTAAAACGTCAAGAAGATTCTAGCCAAAATGGTGTAGACCTATAAAGATTGGGCAGAAAAGCTACCTTTTGCGCTGTGGGGTTACAGGACAATGGTTAGAACATCTACGGGTGCTATGCCATTTTCTCTGGTGTATGGGACGGAAGCAGTGCTGCCAGTGGAGGTAGAGTGGTCATGGAAGCCCAAATTCCTACGGCTGAATGGGCACAGCAAAGGTTGCAACATCTGAACCTGCTGGATGAGAGCAAATTGAAAGCCTTTTGCCACAACCAGGTCTACCAGAAGAGACTCGCCCGGTCCTTTGGGAAGAAGGTTAAGAAGCATCCATTGGAAGAGGGTGACTTGGTATCCAAACAGATGAGACCTGGGGCACCGGATATTCGAGGGAAGTTCAGACCAACTTGGGAAGGGCCGTTCATCCTCAAGAAGCTGCTGTCTAAAGGAGCTGCAATTCTATCGGATAGCGATGGCAACGAATTTAGGGAACCGATCAATATAGACAGACTCAAAAGGTTCCACGGCTAAAGACTAAAAATAAAAAGAAGGGAATAAAATGCCCTGCAGGTCGAAAACCAAAAAAAGGCGGCTTTGCTAAAATTGGGCGCCTCGACAGGGTGAAAACCGAAAAAGGCATCCTGTGCAAAAATTAGAGGCATGAGAGAAAATGTCCGATCGAGAAAACCCGAGAGGGCCGATTGGTAACAGGAGTTGATGCTATCAAGATTTGGTTTCATGAATTAATAGGGCGTACACAGTCGAGTTAATGTCAAAAATAGATCATGTATGCGGAAATTCTGTGGAAATGTACACAATTTTGTGAAATAAAACAAGAATTATTCTTTTTATTTCAGTTATTTTCTAGTTCTGTTTTGAAAAGAAACATAGTGCCCCAAAAGGGTGTACATGTGTAAGATAAGCTAGGTCCTACCGCTACTTTCGCCGGCCAAATGTTTAAGTCCTCGCGTCCTGTTGTCAGATGCCAGGCTGAGAACCCATGTTTTATATTCGCTGGTAGAGGCCACGGAATGAGCTCCGAATCGGGGTATGACGATCTTAACCGGAAGTTGGCTCCACAGCTCATGATAGCGAGAAGCAAAGGCAGCAGAAAAAGCTCCTCCCCAAAAGGATAACGGGACCCTCACCACATCTTGGGTCATCCCGAGCTGACGAGCACATCGAGCCACAATGCAGAAGGTGGCCTGATGAAGCCCGCATAGAGGAATACACCCTGATGATCCGTCAACGACTGTATGAGACAAAAGGAACCAGGCAGACACGAAACTAATGTCATCATCTGATAGCTCGCCAAATCTAGCGGTGCCTTCATCAAGAGTTGTGAAAGAATACAACCGTCGACGCGGGAGGAAGTTTCTTGGTGAGTATTCTGCGATGACTCGGGGAGGTGGATCTGACAGCATCTTCAGTTTCTCCTGCAACCATATCTAAAAAAAAAAAAGCCGCTGGAGTAAGTTGGGTATACTTCAGGCAAAAATTAGGCATAGGGTTGTGTGAAAATTCGAAAGGACGCATTTCCCGCTAAGAAAAGCTAGTGTGAAATCCACAAGGGACGCACTACCTTTTAAAATAATGACGTACCTGGAGTAATAAGGGGCTTTCGATGAATGAGGTGGTGGATCCAGAGCGTACAGCGTCCAGACCCAGGATGGTTTCGGCCAGAATGAGGGGAAAGGGGGAAAATTTGCGGTGAAAATCATCTAGAACCCCAAACAGACGGAGGTCGCCAACCAAGTCTCCTGGAGCTATGGTCAAGAAGCTCATCATACAGAATAAGAACATAATGCTTACCCGATATGTGGGGACATCAGAAAATCTGTCTAAAGCCTCGATCAATGGCTCGAACGGAAAAGTGGGACCCTGTGAGACCAGCCGAGCGGCCTCGGAAGCAGCTATGCCTAGAGATAGGGCGATATCCCGAATCTGAATCAGACCACAGCGAGGGACGCAGGGCAGAGCATGGGGAGGATACCATGCTCCAGTAATAGCAGCGAATTCCTCAAGCAGGGGGCACAACTCTTGATAAGTAAACTTGAAAACATGGAAGCAGGGGTTCCAAAAATGGGTTGCAGATAGGAGTAAGTTGTGGTCTATTTTGGCTCTCCGTAAGTGTTTTAGCCCGGACAGAGTGGTAAGGGCATTATTTTCCCAGGTGTGAGCGTCATCTAAGATGCGGTACATCTTATGGAAAGGAGGAGAAGTCATCCTTTAAAAGTCAAAGATTGAAGATAGAAAAGGGTCAAAATAAGAAAAAAGCACAAATCCCAAGGAAAATTGGTCAAATTTATAGGGACACTCCGCAGACGGCCTGCCTGTGCCTCAGTGGCGGTGGCCTACCCATTGGAAGTCATCCACCTGGCAGATGCATGTATCATCATTGCATTTATCACGCGCATTAATTACGCATTAAATGAGGGAATTTTGAACGACAGACGGGCAGCCCGTGTGTCGCTCCTGGAGGAGCCCAACCCGTCCGTCACGAAAAGCTATATAAGCAGGTGGAGACTAATGGACAGGCAGTTTTTGGCCTTTGTCTTCTTGCTTTCCTCCTTCAAAACCGTCCCTCATTGCGGTTTTTCTCACTTTTCTTCATCTTTCCACATTTTTTTCTTGCATTTTCTTGTTCTTTATGCTACCGGGCACCCAGTGAAGTATATTTTCTCCGTTTTCATCATTTTTCTACCAATTACAGGTTAGTAGTTGCTTTTTTTACTATTATTATCTATGTTTCTTCTACTTATTTGCTTCTTCTTATCTTAATTTAAAGTAAAAGAAATTTATTTTTTCATTTTTTTTATTATTGCTAAAGAGTGTTAGGATGGATATTGTGCTAGGATGGATATTGTGCCTTAATAATTAGCCTTAGGTACTGCTTAAATAAATAATTTTGGTATATATTTTTCCTCAATTACACTACTAGACAACTTTACATGAAAATTTTGTTGCCTTGAATTCTAATAAAGCATGCTTGCTTAGAAATGAGAAATGCTTACGCATATATTAGTTGTGAAGCCAATAAATATTGTGCTGCTGTTGGGGCCTGAGGCCTATGGTTTTCTCGTTTTTCATGCAGGGAGTGGGGCACACCCTTGCCGGGGTGCTGCCTAAATTTTTATTTTTATAATTGATTATTGGGGCCTGAGGCCTGTCGTTATTTTGCATTTGCTAATGCAGGGGGGTGGGCACATCCCTGCTGGGATGTTGCCCAATTTTTTTATTATTATTGTTATTTCATTATTAGGTTATTATTATTTATTTTTATTTTTATTTTCATTTTTATTTTTATTTCTTATGTTTTATTTTTTTATTTTTTTTATTTTTATTTTTCCCTTATTTCTTTTTCGGGTTAGACCCTCCTTGTCTGGGGGATACCCGATTTGCCTTATACCATAAATCGAATCTATTTATGGCCGTTATGTTAATTTAATTGCATAACTTATTTCTTGTAGGATGCCTCCACGATGACGTATCCCACAGGGCCAGCCTGAGCTGCAGGCTCCGGGTTGGATGGACACTGGGGCTGCGCAGAGATATAGAGCACTGGTTCAGGTGGAGTTCCGAGCCAGTTGCTTCATTTCTAGGCCATTCCTAGAGGCCTTGGGGATGGCCGAAGAGATTGACATACTTATGGAGGGCACAGGCTGGGCGGAGTTGTAACACCCCGATATCCCCGTTGGAAGGATACCGGAGTGCCACGCGAGCAAACACATATACGAATCCAAATACATACTAATAAATAAAACCAAATGAGATGGATGTAAAGAAACTTTTAATCATAATCTAGTAAATCCATTAACATATAATGTATCAATATCGTTTTTACAAAAAGGGCTCGTAAGCAAATACATATACAAAATAATTGTTCCTTTATAAAAGATTCGATTTGCTATTAACAAGCCATGTACAAAATAACAGCGGAAGACTCAAAAATAACTTCATCCAAAAGACTTCTAGTGGCCGACCTGCAGATATCTGACTCCAAACCGAACTCGCCACCTGCACGGGAAAAGAACCCGTGCTAAGCGATAACGCTTAGTGGGGAGGAACAAAACAAACTAACAATATACATATACAATATTTACAACAATAATATAATCTCACTGCAACATAAACGTGCAATAAAGCTATGGTTCAAAATCAAAAGGCATCAAAGTTACAACCAAGCCTAATCCATGTTCTCTACTTGACATGCATAAACATACATTACAAGCAATTAACTATTCAATTCGTATATAAGATTTACATAACTCTCACTATTTTAAGTACACAGATACAATGTACATATCATAAAGTTATGCATGAATTCATGTGCATCATATACTTTTAATCTTGTCAAAAATGCATCTCAACATATGCAACACATTTAAACATATAGCCTGATTAGTCTGAAAATACTCTCTAGAAGTGGATACGGTCAAATGGATACTGATAGAACACAGTATCCCAAGCATATAGAGACATGAGTCTCAAACATGTACTTTTCATATAGAGACCGAAGTCTCGCATTATCTCCATATAGACCCATACAGGATCGAAACAAGGATCCAAACGGACCCTCATGTAACATTTTATCATATAGCAGCTGCACACACACACTGACCTAAGTAAGCGCTTACTTATCCACTACTAAGACTTATTCAGGCTTAAAAGACACATCTCATAAAGAAACTCAAGTAATCATCATTTCATGAGAATCGCAATAAATACGAACCTATAACTCATGTATACATGTATATTGATCAAATCGGAAACATATAAATATATAAATTATCAAATACAGGAGATAATAAGGACATGTAACTCACATTGAAATGATTCATATTCATGCAAATTATAATATTTAAATCATGTATATTAATTACTACTCAATTACACAAACCTCATAATTAAACAATTATAACATTAAAGAACAGATTTGGACTTGATCTTGAGTCAAACAGTGAAAATCCCAAGTACAGAAGCTTAAAAACTTTGTTATTTAAAAACAGGGCAGCAGGGAGGGAAGTCCAGTCACGAGTCACCCAGGCAGTGGTGCCTCGTGACGCTGGCTTCACGCGAACGCCACACCAAGCAAGGGCAGTCACGGGTCATGACCATCCGTCACGCCACGTGACGCCAGAGAAGAGAGGGGAGGTCACGAGTCACTGGGCAGAGGTGACTCGTGACACGCAGGGAGGGGAAGCAGGTCACGGCGTGATGCAGCATCACGTCTCGTGACCTTCTTCAGAGAAGAGGTCACGGCGTGATGCTCCCTCACGTCACGTGATCACTTCCCTCACTTCTGCTTCTCCTTCTCAAAACTCCAAAATTTCCAGAAAAATGTCGAAACCAGAAAATCGTGAAACAGAGTACAACCAAAACTCAAAACCCCATTTTGTCTAAAACCATTATTCATGCAATGATTATTCGAATACGTACCTTCAAGTCTCCAGAGCACATATACAGCATTAATCACTCAAATTATTCACATTATCACACAATCAATTATATAAACAGAGGGTCACAAACCCAGAATCTTTTCTTTTAACGCATAAGTATATGGACTTCCCTTTAACATGCAAAGCAACAGATCTTTAACACTACTAATCATACATATAAATTCTATCACACATGCATTTAGCTAAACAAATACACGTAAATAACCTTAACATTAGAATAGTAACAGGATCCATAATGAGAAGGGACAGACACTCCCAAACCTGGAAATGAAGTTCAAAACGTCCACTGTACCCTTCACTCCACTACTTTATCTTTTCCTTTATCCTTCTTCTTCTCTTCAGCAGATTTCAAGAACCGACAAATAAAACCCAATATCAATCCAAAGAGACAGTAATGAACATTCCTTAAGATGGAGAAGATGAAGAACCATACAAAAACTGACAGTCACTTACCTCCTGAAATTTAAATGCTCAAAACCCTAGCCAACAATGGATGAACACTCATGCAAACAAAAAGAAAGAACCGAGAAAGAAGAGAAATGGAGTGGTTAACGTGAGAGAGAGAGCAAGAGAGAGAACTTTTCGTTTCTAGGAAGCTCAAATTCTCAGACATCTCTTTTCTCTCACCCACATGCACACACTCACAACTCCACTTGGCACACATGCACAGGTTTACGCAATCCACTTATCCTTCTTTTACCTTTTACTCCTTAATCTTCTAATAGGTCCTTCTTAATTTCTTTTTACTCACTGAACTAAAAATCTGCAATTAATACTTTGCAAAATAATCCTCTTTTCCTCTTGTAAATTTCTTACTTGATCTAAATTGTCCAATTAAAATCGCTAATTCCAATTAGGCCACTAATGGGGTGTGACAGGAGTTCTTGACACCGGCCTTCCAGACACATCTAGAGGCAGTGCGGCAGGTCCTGGCCACATTGCACTACGGAGGGTACCAGAGATCCGACACCGAGGCTGGAGTGATACAGTTCTGGTTTGATGGTCAGCAGTTCAGCATCACGCATTGGCATTTTGCAGAGGCCATGGGACTCCCACGGGGCGACAGAGTGATGGTGCCCCAGCGAGCAGTGAGACGCGCCCGTTGGGCGGCCATAGCCCTACCCGGAGTGTTGTATGACCATGGTACAGCAAAGAGTACTGTTTTCGTTTCACGGGCGCTCCGGTACTTGCACAGAGTACTCTCCAGCTTGTACCTCGGACGGGCTGGTAACCCAGGGTCGCTTAATGCGCCGGAGATCTGGAGCCTCTTGGCCATGGTGCCAGGCCGGCGTCTCAACATTAGCCATGAGATTTTAGCTAACATGGTCAGGGTTTCCAAGGGGACAGCCCCAGTGGTGATTATCGGCGGAGTTATTACCAGATTACTCCCGGGATTGGGAGTCACCCCGAACAGGCTTGGGGGTGCCTTAGATGAGGGGATATATGTAGATGCGCCAGTCGCTGTACAGATGGGGATAGTGTTGTAGCTAGCAGGGCATCCTGAGGCATTCAGACTCCTTACCATACACGAGACTCGGCGAGCTTTTGCACTTCCTCCACTAGCACCAGTGCAGGAGCAGCCAGAGCAAGCACCGGCACAAGAGCAGGCACCGCCACAGCCATAGGATCAGTAGCCCCTACACCCAGAGTATCTAAGGGAGTAGCCTCCCCAGCACCAAGGCTATCAGGAGGAGCAGCCACAGCTACAGCCAGAGCAGGAGCAGCCCAGGACGCCATCGGACTTTGAGGTGGAGTTCACCCTGGATGACCTGTTCGGCACTCCTACAGCACCGAGGGTGCCGACCCCCACTCCTCCTCCAGTTACGAGGGTGCAGTGAGCCACACTCAGGCCATTAGAGAGGTTCCACCCCTACTCCAGAGGCGACCCGGGGGCATCTACCTCCACAGCTCCGCCACCAGAGCAGACTCCGGAGCCAGTTCAGCCTCAGCCATCACAGCCAGATATCTCCCAGCTCATGGTCTCCATGTTTGCAGCATTTGAGCACATGCAGGACGAGAGGGATAGGGTCCTCCATGAGCAGTTTAGGGAGAGGGACAGACTCACTCAGGAGAGGCTGGACCAGCAGCAGACCATTATTCAGGAGCAGGCGAGTATCATTGAGCGCATGCGCCAGGAGCAGGCCGGGCTTATTGAGCATATGGTCCGAGAGCAGGCCAGGATTGTAGAGCGTATGAGTCAGGAGCAGGCTAGGCTCATAGAGCACATCACGTAGGAGCAGGAGGGCCCCAGAGAGAAGCTCAGGCAGGAGTTGAGGACGTCCCAGGACCAGGTAGCTCAGAGGATCGATGTGACTCTTCAAATGATAGATGAGTCACTTGACTTTCTCAGGTCCAGAGTCCAGGGATTGGAGGGGATGGTTCCTCCCCTAGCTCAACCCATGCGGGAGTTCAGGGGGCAGACAGAGCAGAGACTAGAGAGTATGAGGACCGATTCGATTGAGCAGACTCGCCGGTTGAGCAGGGCCTTCAAGGAGCTAGGGAGGATGATCACAGACACCTTGGGCTTTATGACAGTATGTGCGCAGCCCTTCCTGGACAGGTATGCTTAGGTACAGTTTCAGTCGCAGAGTTCTAAGAGACCACAGCCTCGATCCGTGCCAGTGGCAGTTCCTCCTAGGTTCCAGCCCATGGTTAGAGTATGGGACTCTCAGCGGCCCGACCCAGCAGGTCCTTCTAGCCAGGCTTCTACTTTTGGAGCCGGACCTTCTGCATCTCAGCCTCAGCCTCCACCTCAGCCTCAGCCTCAGCCGATCCATGTATCTGATGATGATGATGACCCCGAGGAGGAGCTCACGGATTATCCGCCATTGTAGTTCATTCAGGGAGTTGGGATGGTATTTTTGTATTTTGTTTCTTTTTTTATATACTATTTATTATCAGTACACTTGTATATACATTATACAAAAATGGAGTTTTAGTGGAAAAAAAACATTTACTTTTAGATTTACATATTTTTATTTCTTTTCTATTCTTTATTTGCGATTTATTTGCATTAAGGATGGTTGTAAACTTTTCTGTTTATCTACTTTAAAATTATATGACCACAAGAAATGATGTATAGAAAATAATGATAAATAATAAATGGTAATCCAAAATCATTTATGAGCATACCAAACAAGAATCACTTATATATGAATTAACAAAAAAAAATTTTTTTTTTCACACAGGAACATTTCTTAATATTGATCCAAGCATAGACATCAATCACATTGGAGGATAGACACATCAAGCGTTATGTCCTCCAAAATCATACTCCAACGGGCCTTCACTTTGCGGATCGGATGGGGATTAGCAGGGAAATGCCAACAAGCAGAGACTGTGGTCAGAGATTACCACACCTCAAAATCCATAGTGTAGTCAGAGAGCACTACACGCCTTGCAGATCGGATGGGGGTTAGCAAGGAATTTCTAACAAAATCGAGATTTCAGTCAGAGAGTGCTGCATCTCACAGTTCACGCGGCAGCCAGAGAGTGCTATGCACCTTGCAGATCCGACGGGGGTTAGCAGGGGAACTTCACAACCGGAGTTACAGTTAGAGAACACTGCTCTCCACCTCGAGATAGTGGTTAGAGAACACCGCATCTCACAATCGAAGTTGCAGTTAGAGAACACTGCTCTTCACACCGGGATTGCAGTCAAAGAGCGCTGCATCTCACCTTCCCCGTGCAGGCCGAGATGAGGCTAGCGAAAGACCATGCAGACCGAGACAAGGTCAGTAGGGTACCAGCGATAGAATACATTACGGCGGGACTGCGGTTAAATAACACTGCATCTTGCAACTGGGATTGCAGTCAGAGAGTGCTGCGTCTCACATCCCCCGTGTAGGTCGAGACGAGGCTAGCGGAAGGCCATGCAGATCGAGATGAGGTCATTAAGGCAACTGAAGTTGCAGTTAGAGAACACTGCTCTTCACAGCAAGGTTGTAGCTAGAGAATGCTACACCTTATCAACCCCTTGCAGGTTGAGACGAGATCGGCAGGGACATCCATCACTATCCGCTGAGCAGACCGAGACAAGGTTTACCCAACAAGAAACACGGAAGGTAAGGATTGCTTCAGGTACGCTATTCTTCCTTCTGTTTTCCTTTTTCTCTAAATTTTTGTTCATCTTGGCACTTGCGCGCTAGTTTTCCCAAAATTAGGGGCAACTTTAAGCACCGTGTCCCGAGTTAGTCCGGATCAGAGATTACCCGATGAAGAAATCGATGCCCGAGTCCAAATGAACAGTTGAGATTCAGAGATTTTCGGCCCTCTAGATTCACGAGAAATATGTATTTTGTATTCCTAACAAAGAGAAAAAGAGAATTGGGAGTTTTAGGGTAAAAAAGTAAGTTTACCTCCATAGGCAGCCAGCCCGTCGATCACGGAATGACCGTCTCTCGATGGAGAGCCCCGACGCTTGTCTGTAGTACTCCGACGACCGCCGGTTAAATCCGATTTCCTATTGGGAAATGGATTCAATTGACGCCCGTCTGTGGCTTCAGAATCCTGTTTCTATGATTCCGACGGTCGTCAGTACTTCAAGGCCTATAAAAACCTATTTTTCACATCTTTTGTGTGTTGGCTGGATAGTTTGATGAATTTTGCAATTTTTTACCTAAAAACACATTTCCTAGCATTCTTTCTTTCATCTCAAGATTTCTCCATTTTATTTTTGATTTTGTGAATCAAAATTAATTCGAAGGAGCTAAAACTGATTAGTTTCTAAGAATTTTGATTCCAACATTTGTGCATTTCGTGGAAATCAGGAAAGAAAAATCCAAACCCTTCTTTTCTTGATTTTTACCCATTATGACACGCGCCGAATCCCCTCGGCCGCCCCTCTGACCGCCCGCTTTAGGGCGATCGGGCAATTGAGGGTCCGTTGGCAACTTGTAAAGATATTTACAAGTGCATCTATTTTGGGCAACTAGGAGGTTTCATGGAGTCGCCACCAAATAGAATATTGGGAAAGTTTCTCTCGCCACGGAGAGCCTAAGACTGCGCTTAGTATCCATTTTGGGCCAACCAAAGGGTTCTTGGAGGGTAAACCTCTCGCCCTAAGGAGCCGAGGATTAACGTCAAAGTCTCGTGACACAAGAGGTGCCTTGGAGGTCATAGTTCGAATGAGTGATCGGGTAGACCTCTTGCCTCTTTGAGCCCAATAACCAGAGCCGGGTTCGGGACTTCTCATCTATTTCTACCTTGATTATTTTATGATCAAATTTTAATTTTCATTAATTCGCTCTCTCTCCACACGATGCAATTGAATCAAACCGCATTTATTCACATTTGGAAAGCGGTAAATGAACAAGTTAAATAATGAAAGCGATAAATTACAATAACACAAGGAGCGGAATACAACTCCCTTTTATAAAAAATGCGATACATACACGAATCGGGGCATTGCTTATTTTGAGGACTTTGGTCCTCGCATGCATCATTATTTAAATGGATATTTTTATTGTGAGGATTTTATTAGATAAAGAATAGGACATGGGGTCCTTGATTTTATGAAGAATTCAGTTTATTAAATATAAAACGTTTGGCCGATTTTACATTACCGAGGAATACAACAATTTTGTCATATATAGGAGTAATAATAAATAAATACATGAAATATAAAAAAAATAGGAAGATAGGAAACTAAACCAGACGAACTTTCCAAATGCGTGAGAACTCCCTTAAGCTCCACCCAGTCCAAGAAACAGAAGCATATTTCTCACAAAACAAGCCAAAGGGATGTTAAAATACGGAAGAAAAGTTATAAATAAACATAAAAATTTGAGAGAACAAAGAGGAAAAAAGAAAAAGAAAAAAAGGTTAAAAATGTGGGACAGAACCCACCGACGGTCTATGCTGAATGACCGACGGGCATCGGTTAGGGAAACCAATACAGTCCGTCGCTTACTCTAAGGGAGCCGTCTGTGGGTGTGACCGACGGGTTATGTTTAAAGGCGACCGACGGGCGTCGGTCACAGCAGATGACCCGTCGGTCACCTCTGTCCCAGAAAATAGAAGCTTTTCAAAAATCAAAAAACCAAAATTTGCACAAATTCAAGAAGAGTAGTAGCGAGAAATGAAAATAAGGACAAAACAAATGTAATATCGAAAATGAAAGTAAAAGAAAGGACAAAAAAGGGTCCGGAATATTTACCCTCAGAACAACCCTTTTGGTTGGATTCCTTGTTGTTATATGGCTTCCCGCACGCTCCACGAGAAAATAAGATAAAAATCGAGAATGAGGAAAATAGGTTGTTTCCTTCTTGATTTTTCTAAAAACTGAATTTCTGGAATCAAAACCTTAGGAAAACCAATTAAATTTAGCTCCTTTAATGGTTTGATTCTTGAATCGATTAAATCTTTTTAGAAGTATGTTTGTTGGAAGAGAGAGAAAACACGCGTGAATTTTGGCAGAGTTTTTCCCTTTAGAAATTTTTCCAACCCTTTTTAAGAGAAAATTCAAAACTTTTATAGGCTAGGCACGACCGACGGGCGTCTGTGGTGGCGACGGGCATCGAAAAAATCCTACTGACACAAGGATTCATCTGACAACCCTCCTTTTTGACCGACGTGCGTCGAAATAATCCTTCTGACACAAGGATACATCCGACGGCCCTGCCATTTTGACCGACGGGCATCGAAAGAATCCTTCTGACACAAGGATTCATCGGTCCTGCCACCTGTCTGACGGGCTGGCCTCCGACCGACGGGCTGTCCGTCTGTCGAGGAAAACACCTTTTTTGGACTTTAAAACTCCCCATTTTCTCCCTTCTGCCTACGAAAGGTAAAAAGACTCGCTTCTCATGGAACATGGGACTAAAGCCTCCGAATCCAAACCGTTTGTACAGGCTAGGATACCGATTTCATCATAGGGTAATCTCTGATCCGGACTGCTCCGGGACACCGTGCTTACAGTTGCCCCCAGTTTTGGGGAAACTAGTGCACAAGCGCCTAGATGAGCTAAAACTCAGAGAAAGGACAGAAAGGAAGAAAGCGTACCTATGGCGGTTCTTACCTTCCGTGCCTTTCACCGGGTAGACCTCGTCTCGGTCTGTTCGGCGGGTGAAGATATCCCTATCGGTCTTGTCTCGACTTATAGGTGTGGGTGAGATGTAGCATTCTCTAGACATGACCTCGATATGAAGAGCAGTGTTTCTTTAACCACAACTTCGATTGTTCCTGCTGGCCTCGTCTCGGCTCGCGCAGTATTGAGGAGATGTAGTACCTTCTGACTACAAACTCGATGTAAAGAGCAGTGTTTTTCTAACTGCAGCTTCGATTGGTGAGAAGCGGTGTTTTCTAACCACAGTCTCGAGGTGAAGAGCACTGTTCTCTAACTGCAACTCTGATTGTGAGATGCAGTGTTCTCTAACCACAGTCTCGAGGTGAAGAGCAGTGTTCTCTAACTGCAACTCCAATTGTGAGATTCCCCTGCTAACCCCCATCCGATCTGCAAGGTGCATATCACTCTTTGGCTGCCGCGTGAACTGTGAGACAAGGTACTCTCTGACTGTAATCTTGATTTTGTAGAGGAGGAGGCCTCGCTGGGTTCCCTTTTCCAAGAAGACATGAATCTTAGACGCTCATGTTCGGATTTTTTATCAATGCTTGTGTTTGGATCAATGTTTCTCTGTACCTGTGTGATAAAGGTTTTGTTAATTCATGTTTGAGTTATTATTTTTTACATGTCTATGAATGGCGTGGTTTTGTTTTATTTACCATGTCATGTTTCAGTTATATTCTTTCTTTTCGTTTTATTAAGTTGTCATTTTGGAATATGGGCAAATGTGAAAACATACACTTATCTGTAATATGAATGAATCATAAATAACTGAATGAATGAATAAATGTATAAAACTGAAGACAAAAGTTTTTCACTAGAAATATCCACTTTTGTACAATGTATATACAAGTGAAAATGTACAAAAATACAAAAAATGACTCCCTAAACATCAGAGGGGCGCATAGTCAAAGGGATATGTACTGTCCTTGGCTGAGGTGGAGGTGGAGCTGGCTGTGTCGGAGGTGGAGGCTGAGCCGTGGAGGGTCCTGCCCCAGCATCATGGGTCTGTCTAAACCTGATCTGTGGGTGCAAGTCCTCATGAATTCCAAAGTCTCTGAGACTGTGCCTCCTAACTTCTTGAATGCCTGGCTCATCTGAGTAGTCTGCTCGCCGGCGGCCCTTCTCATCTGATCTAGACACTACTCCATGTGTTCCCTAAACTCACTCATGGTCTGGGACAAGGGAGGAAGGATCCCCTCTATCGCCTGGACTCGGGATCTCAGGGAGTCGAGTGACTCATCGATCATCTGTAAAGTCATATCACCTCTCTGAGATGCTTGGTCCTGGGACGTCCTCAGATCATGAGTGAGCTGCTGTCTAAGCTCCCTCTGGCCCTGGGCAATCTACTCTACCAGCCTCGCCTGCTCGTCCCTAAAGGTCTCCACGACCTGAGCCTGTTCTCGTACTATGTGCTCAATAAAGCCAGCCTGCTCCTGGGCCAACCGCTCTATCATCCGGGACTGCTCCTGAATAGCAGCCTGCTGACAGTCTAACCTCTACTGTAGAGCTCTGTCTCTCTCATCCTATCGTCGCTTGAAGGCTGCGAACATAGAAGTGAGGAGTTAGGAGAAATTAGGCTGTGCTGGCTGCTACTGTGCTGGCTCTGGCGGTGGGGCCGTGGAGGAAGATGCCCCCGAGTTGCCCCGGAAGTATGGGTGATACCTCTCGGGGGGCCTGAAAGTAGACCTCTGCACCCTGGTGCTCGGTGATGGAGCAGGAGTCGGCACCCTGGATGCCGGTGAAGAACCGAACAGCTTGTCCATGGTGAACTCCACGTCGAAATCCAACGAAGCCCGAGGCGGCTCCTGCTCGGGCTGCGGCTGCGGCTGAGTCTGCGGCTGAGGAGGCTGAGGAGGATGCTTCTCTGGCTCTGGCTGAGGAGGCTGATGCTCTGGCTGCTTTGGGTCTGGACCCAAGGGTGGAAGGGAGAAGACCCGCCTGGTCTCGTGGATAGATAGCAACCTAAAGGCCTCCACCTGCCCTGACAGCTGTGAAATCATCCCCATCTAAATTGTTGCAGAGGCATCCACATGTATCCCCTCATCCATGGGTCCTCTCAGCCTATCCGGGGTGACTCCTAACCCCAAAAGCAAACAAGTGATGACTCCCCCTACTATCACCACGGGCGTCAGTCCTCTGCCAACTCTGATCAGGTTAGCCAAGATCTCATGGCTAACGTTGAGGCGCTGGCCTGCCACCATAGCCCAGAGGCTCCAGATCTCGACCGCGTTAAGTGACCCTAGATTACCAGCTTGACCGAGGTACGAGCTGGATAGCACTCTATGCAGGTACCGGAGTGCTTGAGACACCAGTACGGTGCTCTTCGTTGTATCGTGGTCATACAGTACTCCTGGTAAGGCAATGGCCGCCTAGTGGGCGCGTCTCACCGCTCGCCGTGGGATCTCGACCCCCTCCTCTCTGGGAAGCCCCATGGCCTCTGCGAAGCCCCATGGCCTCTGCGAATCTCTGCCTGGTGATGCTGAAATGCTGGCCATCAAACCAGAACTGTACCACCCCCGGCTCTGTATCTGATCTCTGAAAACTGCCGTATCGCAGGGTGGCTAGCACCTGTCGGGTAGCCTCAGGGAAGGTCTGGAAAGCAGGCTCAAGGAACTCACTCCATCCGGCACCCTCGATAAGCATATCGACCTCCGAGGCCATCCCTAGGGCCTCTAGGAACGGTCGAGACACAAAGCGGCTAGCTCGGATCTCCACCTGAGCCAGCGCTCTGTATCTCTGGGCTGACTCGCAGTCCATCCAACCTAGAACCTCGACCTCGGGCTGGACCTGTGGTGCTCTGCGTCTAGGAGGTATCCTGCAAAAGGAATGTTAGATAACAAAAATTTGACGAAACAGGCGTTATTAAGCTCGTTTTCAAAGTGAAAGCCCATTGAGGCCTCACCCGGGCAATAGCGGCCCGATTACGAGGTGAAACAAAATGGATAAAAAAATATGGGCAACATCAAGGGATGTTGCCCAGCATGCTTCGCACATATCAAAAGCAGAAAAAACATGCAATCGGCATAAAAGGAATTAAAGATTAATAAAAATGGGCAGCACCCCAGCAAGGGTGTACCCCACTTTGTCGTAGAAAAAGATATTCCGAGAGCGAACAAAAATGGACTTTTTAGACCCCAAGACATGCATTATGCACACAAAAATAATCAATTCTAGACTAAAAAAGAAAATTTGGGCAGCACTCCGGCAAGGGTATGCCCAACCTCCTGCATAAAAAAGGCATCAAAACAGGCCTCAGGCCTCAACAACAACATATATATAAATGGGACGCACCCCAGCAAGGGTGTGCCCCCAACAACACAATATATACGCTAGAAAGCTTGTTTCTAAGGCGACAAAGATATAGAAAAGTCTTATTTCTATGTAATCATGCAAAGGCTCAAATTAATTGCACCAAAAAAATTATTAAAGAAACGGGCAGCATTCTCCCTAAATATTTAAGGCATCTAAAGTATCCTAACCATTTTTAAGGCTAAAAGAAGAAGAAATAAATAAGAAATAAATTAAATTAAAAGGTAAAGTAGTTATTTTACTTACTTACAGTCGCGAAAAGTGTAGAAAAACTGAAGAAAAATGAGCGTCCGAGCTTCCGGTGAGTGAAGAACGCGAAAAGATAAAGAAATTGCAAGAAAAAGGGAGAAGAAATACTTGAAAATGAAAAAAAAGGCAAAAAAACTGTTTTGAGAGGGAAAGTGAAAGTGACAGTAGCCCCTGGTCCGTCTGTCACTCGCCCTTATATAGAGTTTCGTGATCGACGGGCTGGGCATCCCTAAGAGCGACCGATGGGCTGTCCGTCTATCGTTCCCCATTCCTCAATTAATGCGCATTTAATGCTCGTGATTAATGCCATGCTGACGTACGCATTTGCCAGGTGGATTTTTACCGACGGGCAGGCCGTCCCTTGTGAGAGACGGGTAGGCTGTTGGTGGCGCTTCTCTATAAATTTCTCCAAAAATTTTGCTTTTTTGTGTCTTTTCATTTTCCCAACATCTTGAGCCCCTCATTCTCTTAAGAATGTCTTCCTCTCTTCTCCAAAGAATGCACCGCATCCTAGATGACAAGCACAATTGGGAAAAAGGCGCCCTGTCTTCCCTGTGTCAGGTCAAAATTGATCAGAACCTTCTTTTGGCGGCGACTCACTTCTAGAACCCCCGATTTCACGTCTTTCGGTTCACTTATCAGGAGTTGTGCCCCCTGCCTGAGGAGTTAGCTGCCATTCTTGGAGCCTGGTACCCCCCTAACGTTCTACCTTGCGTTCCCCGTTGCGGTCTACTCCAGACTCGGGATATAGCTATGGCTCTCGGCATACCCCCTTCTGAGGCTGTCCGGCTGGTTTCTCCGAGCTCTTCCTTTACTTTGGAGTTACTGATCGAGGCTCTAGATCGGTTCACTGGTGTCCCTACATACCGGGTAAGCATCATATTTCTGTTTTGCATGATGAACTTCCTCACTATTGTTCCAGGGGGTTTGACAGGCGACCCTCGCCTGTTCGGGATTCTGAGCGACTTTCATCGGGGATCATCACCCTTCCCACTCATTTTAGCTGAAACCATTATGGGCTTGGACTCTGTGAGCTCTAGATCCACCACTACTTTCACCGGTAGCCCCTTATTGCTCCAAGTACGTCATTGTTTTAAAGGTAGTGCGTCCCTTATGGATTTTCACACTAGCTTTTCTTAGCGGGAGGTGCGTCCTTTCGGATTTTCACACAACCTTTTGCCTTACTTTTGCCTGAAGTAAACCCTACTTACTCCAGTGGCCTTTTTTTTTTTTTTTTTTTAGATCTGGCTACAAGAGAAACTGAGGATGCTGTCTGAGCCACCTCCTCGGGTCATTCCACAGTACTCACCGAGCAATTTCCTTCCGCATCGACGACTGTGTGAGTGTGCCACTGCTGGTGAAGGCATTACCAGATTTGGCGAACTGTCAGATGACGACATCAATTTCACATCTGCCTGGCTCCCACTATCTCATGTGGTTATTGATGGGCCATCGGGGTGTGTTCCCCTCTGTGGGCTCCGTCAAGCCACTTTCTGCATCATTTCTCGATGTGCACGTCAGCTTGGGATGACCTAGGATGTGGTGAGGGTTCCCTTATCTTTACGGGGAGGAGCTCTTTCGGCTGCCTTCGCCTCTAAGTATCATGAGCTATGGAGCAAATTACCAGTGAAGACTGTCATTCCGAGGTTCGGCGATCATTCTGTGGCTTCAACCACCGAGTACAAGAAATGGGTCCTTAGTCCAGCATCTGACAATAGGACACGAGGGCTCAAGCATCTGGTTGGCGAGAGCAGTGGCAGGACTTAGCTTAGCTTACATATGCATTTCTTTTTGGTGTTACATTTCTTTTTAACGCAGAACTAGAAAGTGACGAAAATGAAAAGAATAATATTTGCTCTATTTTACGAAATTGTGTACATTTCCACGTAATTTCAGCATACATGATCATTTTTTGACATCGACTTGACCGTGTACGCCCTATTAATACATGAAACAAAATTTTAACAGCATCAACTCCTGTTACCAATCGGCCCTCTCGGGTTTTCATAATTGGACATTTTCTCTCGTGCCTCTTATTTTTGCACAGGATGCCTTTTTTCGGTTTTCACCCTGTCGAGGCGCCAAATTTTAGCACGGCCGCCTTTTTTTTCGGTTTTCAACCTGTAGGGTATTTTATTCTCTTCTTTTTTATTTTGGTCTTTAGCCATGGAACTTTTTGAGTCTGTCGACATTGATTGGTTCTTTGAATTCATTTCCATCGCTATCTGACAAGATTGCAGCTCCTTTGGACAACAGCTTTTTAAGGATATACGGCCCCTCCCAGGTTGGTCTGAATTTTCCTCTGATATTCGGTATACCTGGTCTCATCTGCTTGAACACTAAGTCCCCTTCCTTCAGCGGATGCTTTCTCACCTTCTTCTCGAATGTCCTGGCCAACCTCTTCTGGTAGATCTGATTGTGATAATAAGCCTTCAGCCTACTCTCATCCAGTAAGTTTAGGTGCTGTAGCCTCTACCGTGCCCATTCAGCCTCCGGAATTTGGGCTTCCATAATCACCCTCAACGATCGGAGCTCTATCTCAATTGGCAATACTGCCTCCATCCCGTATACCAGAGAATATGGCGTAGCGCCCGTAGATGTCCTCACCGTTGTCCTGTATCCCCATAGTGCAAAGGGTAGCTTCTCTGCCCAGTCTTTGTAAGTTTGGACCATCTTGGATAGGATCCTCTTCACATTTTTATTGGCGGCCTCTACTGCCCCGTTAGCTTGTGGTCAGTAGGGAGAGGATCTATGGTGCTTGATACCATACTTCTCAAGGAGCTTCCTGGTTTCCCCCATGAACTGCACCCCATTGTCAGACACTATGTGGTGAGGGAGGCCATATCTGCAGATTAGATTTCTCTCTATGAACTTGGCCATATCCCTTGCGTCAATCTTTTTGAAGGATCCTGCCTCTACCCATTTGGTGAAATAGTCTATGGCGACTATGATGTATCTGTGTCCGTTAAATGCCATAGGGCGAATCTCTCCAATAATATCTATCCCCCAAGCAGCGAAAGGCCAAGGCGAGGTCAGGTTGTGTAGCTCTGATACTGGCAGATGTCTCAAGTCTGCGTACTGTTGCCATAACTGGCATTGCTTGACATACTTTGAGCAGTCATTGTCCATCGTAAGCCAATAGAAGCCTTGCCTCATGATCTTCTTTGCCAGAGTTAAACCGTTCATGTGAGCACCACAGACGCCTACATGGGTCTCCTCCATTACCTTGCGGGCTTCTTTTTTATTTAAGCACCTGAGCTGAATCCCGTCTGCCTGTCTTCTGTACAACACTCCTTCCAAGGATATAAACTGAGTAGATAGCTTCCGGATCATTCTCTGGTCTTTCTCGGTAGCTTCCTCTGGAAACCTAGCATTTTCCAAATAATTCATAATGTCGAAGTACCATGGTTTTCCATCCGCCACTTCCACTTCCATTACTGGCTGGATCTCAAAGTTGGGCTTCTCAGAACTCGAAATCAGCACTAGTTTCATAGCTACCCCTTCAGGATTATCCCACATCGACACTAAGGTTGCTAACGCATCAGCTAGACGATTCTCATCTCTTGGCACGAAGTGGAAAGTGCAGGTTTCAAACTGCCCACATATCTCTTTCAAATATTCAACATAGGGCATCAGCCGCTCTTCTTTTACAGCCCACTCACCTCGGATCTGGTTAATCATCAAGGATGAGTCACCAAAGACTTTTACATTCTTTGCCCCCAAAGCAGCTAAAGCTTCTAACCCGAAAGTGCATGCTTCATATTCGGCCTCATTATTGGTTGCTTTGTACCTCAACTTCTTGGCTAGGAGGAGTTTCTCATTATCTGGGGTTGTCAAAATAATTCCAACTCCGGCCCCCTTTTTATTCACTGCCCCGTCGAAGTGTAACTGCCATCCTTAGATAGAAATTCGACTATGCTCTCATCAGGAAAGGTGAACTCGAGGGTGTCTCCTTGAACAGGATGCTCAGCAAGAAATTCGGCTACGACTCGCCCTTTAATGGTTTTACGAGTGATGTATTCAACATTGAACTCCTGCAACAAAAGCAGCCACCTCCCCATCTTACCAAGCAAAGATGGCGCTTCTTGCAAATATCTCAATGGATTCTGCTTGGCCACTGCCTGAACTTTGTACGAGTGGAAATAATGCCTCAGCTTCCTTGATGCCCAAATCACTGTGAGGCAGATCTTTTCTACTTCAGCATATTTTATCTCATAAGCCAGGAACTTCTTGCTGAGGTAATAAACTGCGAATTCCACTCCAAATTCATCCTCCTGAGCCATCATGGCACCCACAGAACTGCCTTCCACTGCCAGATATAGGATAAGCGGTTTGACTTGTTGCAGCGGCCTCAACACTGGCGGATTCAACAGATATTCCCTGATGTTGTTAAAGGCCTTCTGGCAGTCTTCGTTCTAGACCACAGGCTGATTCTTTCTGAGCAGCTTAAAAATGGGCTAGCATATCGAAGTGAGCTTGGCAATGAATTGGCTGACGTACTGCAGCTTGCCCAAGAAACTCTTTACATCCTTCTCCTTTTGCGCCATGGGCATCTCCCTGATGGCCTTCACCTTATCCGGGTCAATTTCTATTCCCCTCTGGCTGACAACATGTCCCAACAGTTTCCCTAAGGTTACTCCGAAGATACACTTCTTGGGGTTAAGTCGCAGACTGTACTTATCAATCCCGGTAAAGAACTTCTCTAGAGCTTCGAAATAGCCCTCTCGGGTGGCTGACTTGACCATCATGTCATCGACATACACCTCCACCTCCTTGTGGATCAGGTCGCTTAGAATCTTGGTTGCCATCCTCTGGTATGTGGCCCCTGCATTTTTCAGGCCAAAAGGCATAACTCGGTAGGCGTAGGTCCCCCACTCTGTGATGAAAGCGGTCTTAACCCGGTCAGCTATCTTATTTAGGATCTGGTTGTAGCCCACATAACCATCCCCAAAGCTGTACATCGCATAGTTGGCAGCACTGTCTATCAACACATCAATGTGGGGTAGTGGAAAATTATCTTTAGGGCAGGTCTTGTTCAGATCTCGATAATCCACACATACCCTGACCTTCCCATTTTTCTTTGCCACGGGGACTATGTTTGCAAACCATGTAGGATACTGCACTTCAACAAGAAACTTGGCCTCAATCTGCTGCCGAATCTCCTCCTTGACCTTGTCTGCCCATTCTAGCCTGAGCCTTCTCAACTTCTGTTTTTCGGGCTTATAATCTGGATAAGTCGAGATGGCATGTTCTGCTACGTCTCAGTCGATCCCTGGCATGTCTTCATAGGTCCAGGCAAAGACTTTTTCATATTTTCTTATTATTCTCTCAAATTTTTCTCTCTCATCGGGAGTTATATTTGATGCTATTAGAATTTTCTTCGGATTTTCCGAGGTTCCAAGATTAAAAGGCGTTGTATCAGTGGAATCAATATCAAAAATTGATGGAATATGATCATGTTCATGCATGTTGAAATCATTGGAAACATTGCACAAGTAAGAGAAATCATTTGCCTTATTAATAATATTATAATTGTCATTTACATCATAAAAAAGTTCTGGAATAAAAAGACAATCTAAGCTAGAGTCTTCTTCTGCCTCCCTAGAGGTTGATGCTGCTGCAACTTGCTCATTGGCTTCTTGATTCAGCAGAGGCCCTTCAGATATGTCTGAGGAAATCTTTAAATCCCCAATCTTCAGTTCTGGCTCTACCACTTTTTCCTTCCCCTTCTGCCTAGTAATCAACATCCGTTCTGTGACTACCTCTTCGGGCTCATCTCTGTCCCAAGCAATGCACTGAGTCATGACCTCTTCATCCCAGAAGCTCTCAACGGTCTTGATAACCCCGACATCCCAGTCAAATACATCGTTGAAGATTTCAAATCCGGGGACAATCCTCCCATTCACCCACTGCGGCTCATCTTCACCTATATAAGCGCATACTGAGGTTGCGGGCACAAAGCTCTCTGAGATATGAGGGATCTTATCTACTGTCTTCTTCTTGCCAAAACTGCCTCTGTACCCCAGACCCTTTCGGTTCTTCTGACCTTGAGTGGTAATCGCATTCTGCAGCCCCTGAGAGTTTCTACCCAAACCAGCCCAGGGAGATAGTGCATCTTTTTCATCATGTTAACCACTGCTGGGTTATCCACTGGTCCGTGCTCTTCTCCTATCATTGACACGTGGAAGCCACTAAATGGCTGATTAGCAATTTCAAGAGCTGACACTTGATTCTCCCTGGCCGCCTTAATAGTTACCACCTCCCCTTCATGTGGGAACTTTATCATTTGATGCAGCGTGGATGGTACTCCTCCTAGCCTATGAAACCAAGGCCTCCCAAGCAGGGCTGAGAAATTAGCTGGAATGGGTAGAACTACAAACTCTACTTCTACCTCAATGGGTCCCATTTTGACCAGGGTCTTGAATGTTCCCGAGGCTTGTCTTCTTGAATTATCATAGGCTGTGATCGTCAAATCTGATCCACTGAGCATATCCTCACTCAATCCAAAAGCCTGGAGAGTTATCAGAGGGCAAACATTGATAGAAGATCCATCATCTACCATAACGCAAGCGGTGTGCTTATCGTTAATCTGTGCTTTGATGTACAGAGGTCGGTTATGATCGCGGCCTTCGACTGGGAGGTTGGCATCGAAAAAAACCAATCTCTCCCTCGATCCTCTTTTAACTAGACCCAAAAGCTTTGATGGGGAAATTGTGGTGGCGACAGTGGACTCAGTCAAGGCCTCTACCACTTTCTGCCTGTGAGAAGGGGACTGTCTTAAGAGATCCCAGATGGATATCTGAGCCGCGGTCTTCTTCAACTGCTTGACAATCTGGTTCTCCTCCGGCTCTTTTTTCGTCAATGGCTGCGCTGGTTCCGGTACCCTTGTAATCTCGGGGACCACTCTCCCACTTCTTATCAGATCTCGACAAATCAGAGTTCATCTCTCCTTCCTCTTCGGCCTCTTCACCGCTCTCACTGCTCGACCAATAGTCAATAGTCGCTACAGCTGCTCTTTCTTCTCTATCCTCAGAACAAACAACAGCAAAACCCTTGCTCCCAAATAAATCCTGCAGTACGTACCACTCCGGCAAGCTGGATCCGATCGCAAAAACTGGTGGCGGCACGGCATTGTAACCAGGCTTCTTATTGTCTTCCCTCTTCTTAGGCTCGGAAATCTGCTTGTCACCAATTAGATCTTGAATAGAGTTTCTCAGCACCTTACACTTGTCTGTTAGATGGCCTGTGTGCTGGTGAAATGCACAGTATTCATTGTCCTTGTGACCTGGCTTCCCTTACGTCATAGCAGGCCTAGGAGCCAAAGGTTGCAGCTTTCCTTCTTTCATTAACCTTCTTAAGACCCAAGACCCAAGACAGTGGTCTTCCTAAGTTCAAAAACTTCCTCGGGGTAGTTGTGTCGATAGCAGACACCTCAACCGTTCTTCTGGTGCTACCATTGGGACCGGCTGGCCTATTTGTCCCTTTACTGATATTAGCTCTCTTTGCAAAACTATCATTGCTAGCTTTCTGGGCCAAGAAATCTCCCTCCGCTTCAATGTCTATGTCTTTTAGAGACTCCCAATCCTTCAGCCCTTTCATCTTCAGACCATCCTTCAAATACGGGCTCGCATTCTTGATAAACAGGCGGATCTGGTCCTGGGTATCTGGCTTTCTTCGCATTTCCATTACTGTATTCTGCCAGTGGGTGAGATAATCATGAAAAGATTCCCCGTCCTTCTGCTGGAGCAATTCAAGGTCTTTAAGAGTCACCTCCATCCTGGTGTTGCAATCATATTGCCTTAAGAACTCCTCTGTGAGTAGATCCCAATCTTCCTTAGTTCGACGATCGAGGCTATGGTACCATTCGATGGCGGGGCCAGTCAGACTCAAACAAAAGTACTCCACCTTTTGCCTCTTAGACAAAGTGGTCCCTTTCATGACCAGAGAGTACTGCTTCACATGGGCAGTCGGGTCGGAGGTACCGTCGAATTTTGGAACATCAGGCATCTTGAAATTGTAAGGAATCGGGTCTTCTCCCTCCAATTCTTTGTCCTCCGGGTTCATCCCCTGACCTCTACTTAGCATACGGGCCATGGCTTCAAACCTCTCTTCCATCTTCTTCAGAATGGACTCATCAGTTTGGGGAGCCTTCCCTCTCTTAGACATAACACTCATTTTGTCATCTTCGTCATCCCTGTCATCATCTATCCTCAGCGCTGGTCTTTTTCTCTGACCTCCCGAAGCTACTGACCTCAGCTCTATTGGTGGCGACAGAATAGGCTCTTCTTGTCTCTCAGCTCTTTCCTCTCCTTGCTCATTTTGTCTCACAGGAGGAGGTGGTGGTGGATTCTGCGAAGCATTCTGTTGCGCTAAAGCAGTTAGCATGTTCATCATTCTGCCCTCAAACTCTTCAAACCATCAGCCCACTTCTTCTGCAATGATGGCCCTGGTGGTATCATTTCCCCTAAGTGAGTTTGCCATCTTAGATACGGTACAGCTGACTTTCGGTAAGATCTCTGGAAGGCCTTCTCTATCTAGCAGTTCAGATATAGGAATTCGAATCAATCGTCCGGTAGGCACTCTAGTCCACCTAGGCAGATCTATGATGGCTGCAGGGACAAGGCGTTAGATGTGATGCATGGAATGCAGATGCAATGCATGATTGTGATATGCAACACCCACAAAACACAAGCAAGCAGGTAGGTCCTTCCGCCCTTATTTCTCCCACACACATGGTCACGCGGTCTCTTTCCTAGGCAGGATTAGCCCAAGGGTCAGCGGGGGACCCAGTGGACGCACATGGTGCACGGTGAAAAAATCGGCAGCATAACACTCCTATGCTAATGTACAAGCGAATGGATAATGATCATCATGTATTTAGACATTCCAAAAATTTTGACATGGCCCTATCGGGGCATAAAAGCCTTTGGCTAGGTTACCAAGCAAGACATCTGGACTCGCCCAATACATAGGGATCCATACAGCAAGCATGCAATTACGGTTCATATCACCTATGAAAAGTAGCTACGGCCATTACATGAGCTTGGGACAAGGGAGATGTCACTTTAGGGCTACGCAAGCATGATCCCTGCTGACGGGTCTAGCTCATCACGAGCATAACAACCGATCGGGTCATCCCCGCGGTCGCCCCTCTGACCGCCCGCTTGAGGGCGATCGAGCAATTGAGGGTCCATTGGCAACTCGTAAAGATATTTACAAGTGCGTCTATTTTGGGCAACAAGGAGGTTTCATGGAGTCGCCACCCAATAAAATATTGGGAAAGTTTCTCTCGCCTCGGAGAGCCTAAGACTGCGCTTAGTATCCATTTTGGGCCAACCAAAGGGGTCTTGGAGGCTAAACCTCTCGCCCTAAGGAGCCTAGGATTAACGTCAAAGTCTCGTGACACAAGAGGGGTCTTGGAGATCATAGTTCCAATGAGTGATCGGGTAGACCTCTCGCCTCTTTGAGCCCAAAGACCAGAGCCGGGTTCGGGACTTCTCATCTATTTCTACCTTGATTCTTTTATGATCAAATTTTAATTTTCATTAATTCGCTCTCTCTCCACATGATCCAATTGAATCAAAGCGCATTTATTCACATTTGGAAAGCGGTAAATGAACAAGTTAAATAATGAAAGCGATAAATTACAATAACATAAGGAGCGGAATACAACTCCCTTTTATAAAAAATGCGATACATACACGAATCGGGGCATTGCTTATTTTGAGGACTTTGGTCCTCGCATGCATCCTTATTTAAATGGATATTTTTTTTGTGAGGATTTTATTGGATAAAGAATAGGACATGGGGTCCTTGATTTTATGAAGAATTCAGTTTATTAAATATAAAATGTTTGGCCGATTTTACATTAGCGAGGAATACAACAATTTTGTTATATACAGGAGTAACAATAAATAAATACATGAAATATAAAAAAATAGGAAGATAGGAAACTAAACCAGATGAACTTTCCAAATGCGTGAGAACTCCCTCAAGCTCCACCCAGTCCAAGAAACAGAAGCATATTTCTCACTAAACAAGCCAAAGGGATGTTAAAATACGGAAGAAAAGTTATAAATAAACATAAAAATTTGAAAGAACAAAGAGGAAAAAAGAGAAAGAAAAAAAGGTTAAAAATGTGGGACAGAACCCACCGACGGGCTATGCTGAATGACCGACGGGCGTCGGTTAAGGAAACCAATACAGTCTGTCGCTTACTCGAAGGGAGCCATCTGTGGGTGTGACCGACGAGTTATGCTTAAAGGTAACCGACAGGTGTCGGTCACAGCAGATGACCCGTCGGTCACCTCTGTCCCAGAAAACATAAGCTTTTCGAAAAACAAATAAACCAAATTTTACACAAATTCAAGAAGAGTAGTTGCAAGAAATGAAAATAAGGACAAAACAAATGTAATATCGAAAATGAAAGTAAAAGAAAGGACAGAAAAGGGTCCGAAATATTTACCCTCAGAACAACCCTTTTGGTTGGATTCCTTGTTGTTATATGGCTTCCCGCACGCTCCACGAGAAAACAAGATAAAAATCGTGAATGAGGAAAATAGGTTGTTTCCTTCTTGATTTTTTCTAAAAACTGAATTTTTGGAATCAAAACCTTAGGAAAACCAATTAAATTTACCTCCTTTAATGGTTTGATTCTTGAATCGATTAAATCTTTTTAGAAGTATGTTTGTTGGGAGAGAGAGAAAACACGCATGAATTTTGGCAGAGTTTTTCCCTTTAGAAATTTTTTCAACCCTTTTTAAGAGAAAATTCAAAGCTTTTATAGGCCAGGCACGACCAACGGGAGTCTGTGGTGGCGACGGGAGTCGGAAGAATCCTACTGCCACAAGGATTCATCCGACGACCCTCCTTTTTGACCGACGGGCGTCGGAATAATCCTTCTGACACAAGGATACATCCGACGGCCCTACCATTTTGATCGACGGGCGTCGAAAGAATCCTTCTGACACAAGGATTCACCGGTCCTGCCACCTGTCCGACAGGCTGGCCTCCGACCGACGGGCTGGCCGTCTGTTGAGGAAAACACCTTTTTTTGACTTTAAAACTCCCCGTTTTCCCCCTTCTGCCTACGAAAGGTAAAAAGACTCGTTTCTCATGGAACATGGGACTAAAGCCTCCGAATTCAAACCGTTTGTACAGGCTAGGATACCAATTTCATCATAGGGTAATCTCTGATCCGGATCGCTCCGGGACACGGTGCTTATACCTATTTTCTCGTGAAGCGTGCGGGACTCGAATCATCAAGAATCCAACCTAAAACGTAAAATTCGAGGGTAAATATTCTGGACACATATTTCATTTAGTTCATTTTAATTATTTTGCTTTTTTTGAGCTTTTTGTGCTGAAAAATTATTCTATTTGAGAAAATTTGGTTTTTACTGTTTTTTTTGAAGAACAGTAGCGACCGACAAGTTATAAGGCCACCGACGCTCATCGCTCGTTTGAGCGACGGCGCGTATGTGACGCGTTATTGCCCGTCGGTCACCCTGGGATAAGCTTATCTCTCGGATGAACGACGGCATGCCAACCCGTCGGTTGCTTCTAGAGAAGCCCGTCTGTCATTCGTTAGGGCCGTCCCTGGGATCTTTTTTACAATTCTCAAAACCCTTTTTTTTCTTCATTTTCTTTCTATTCTTTTTTATCTCTATTTCTTTCTAAATCCTTTATCTTCTGTCTTTTATCAATAGTTTTATTCTTATTATTTTAGTTCAGAATTCTAAACCTCATTTCCGTTAATATTTATTAATGTTTGTTCCTTTTTTATTAACTTTCATTGATTATTTTTGTGAGATTATTTTTATGCCTTTGGGATAATTTGGAGCTTAAGAGGAGTTTTGCCACAGGAGACTCCATTTGGTTTACCTCTTTACCCTATATTTATTTATTTATTTGTTATTTATTTATTTATCTATTTATTTGTTTATGTAATAATTTATTTATTTGTTTTTTATTGATTATTTTGTGGTCACAATGAATTGACTTATTCCACATTCAATAAAAATGGATAAATATTTTATAGTAAATAAAATTGGGATTTTCTTTTTTAACTCAAGGATCCAACGTCCTAATTTCCATCCAATAAAAGCATCACAATAAAAAATTAGTTTCTTTTATAATAAGTGCATGTGAGGACCAAAGTTCTCAAACTAAATGGAATCCCCGTTTTATGTATACCTCGCATTTTTACAATGGGAGTTGTATTCCGCTCCTAGTATTATTGTAATTTATTTTAGAATGTTTATTTTTATCTTTGTTTTATTTGTTTATTAACGCTTTTGATGTGAATAAGTGCGCTTTTAATTAAATTGCATCGTGTGGAGAGAAAGCGAATTAATAAACTCAAAATCTAATCGTAAAGTTAATCAAGGTAGAAATAGATGAGAAGTCCCGAACCCAGCTCTGGTCTTTGGACTCAACGAGGCAAGAGGTCTTTCCGATCACTCATTGGAACGTGACCTCCAAGACACCTCTTGTGTCCTTTTTAAAGACTTAATCAATAAATCCTAGGCTCCAAGGGAGAGAGGTTAATCCTCCAAGACCCCTTCTAGTTGGCCCAAAATGGATACATGTGCTGTCTTAGGCTCTCTGAGGTGAGAGAAACTTTCCCAACGTTTTATTGGGTGGCGACTCCATGAAACCTCCTTGTTGCTCAAAATAGACGCACTTGTAAATACCTTTACAAGTTGCCAATGGATCCTCAATTGCCCGATCGCGGTCAAAGGGGCGGCCTGCGGGGTCCGGCGCGCGTCACACTTAGTATAACCTAAATCAATACAATAGTGGATAACAGGAACGCTGGATACCACTTGGGTACCGATCACTAAATACCGGGGCAAAACAGTATTAACACTGGAGATATGCAAATCTCAAATCACTAAATACCAAACGACATTAACACTGGATACCAAATGGGTACCAACACTTGCAGCTGTGGATACTAGCCCTTATAGGCATGCCTACCTATCCATGACTCTATTACAGGCTAAACAATTAATCCACTCAATATTCACATGAATAAATACATTTATCATTACCATATGCATAGACATTCAAAGGCCAAATACCATAATTCACATAAAATAAGATAAATAACTTGCATTGATATATTTCCAGTCATGTCGCGCTCGCGATAGACCAAGGATTTACCATTTGTTGCACTCGCGGCAAAGCTTGCGCACGCAACAGAAGATAAAAAAAGCTCTTCTGTCGCATTCATGATAAATCTTGTGATCACAATAGAACACGGTCTGATAACCTTATGCTGTGGAGCACTTTATCGCGCTTGCGACAGAGCCTGAACTTCATGTTCAAACTCCCAATTTCACCTAATTTCTATCACACACTTTGCTATATTCTCATGCATAACCTCATCCATCACTCAATTACCAATTCTAGCCAAAAAGGCCTTCCAAGCAAAATAGTCATATACCAATATCTTCCTCATGCACAATTTGTAACATACTCAATATCAACATGCCAACAATCAAAACTCAATACCACTTTAAATTGTCAATAACACTTCATCAATTCAACTATATTAACCCATTTACAATTTAAACATTAGAAGAGTTATATAACTCTTCAATACCCATAATTTTCCTAATTTAACCAAACATGCATCTAATAAAGAAAATTAAATACAATGCCAAACCTTTGACTGCTAGATCCTTCAACTTCACCAAATCAAGTAGCCTTCTCTTTACCCTTTGCTTTCCTACTTGATTCTCCAACCTTCAAACCAACAATACACACACATACAAAATGGAATTAGAGCTCTGAACTGAAGTCCAAATCAATAGGAGAAGGAAACCAATCTCAATCTTACCTTTAAAACTTGATCTAGCTTAACAATCAAACTCTTTAGTCACTAAACTATTATATTTCATGCAATTAAGTCCTTAATTCTCAATTACAATTTAGTCCACAAATTATAAATCTTAAATTAAACTCACTTAATCACTCTAATCATATTCAATACTACTAGGGTGAATTTCGGGTCATTACAGGAAGAGTTCCAAAATGGAAATAACTATGGATTCAACTACAGAAGTTGAGTACATTACTGCTTTAGAAGCGACTAAAGAGGCAATATGGATAAAGAAGTTCATAACTGAATGAGGAGTGGACCCTAGAATTGTTGATCCAATACCTTTGTATTGTGATAATAATGCCATTACGCAAGCAAATGAACCACATTATCATTAGTGATCTAAACATGTTCTCAGACACTACCATCTCATTAGGGAAATCATAGCAAGAATTGATGTGAAGATAGAAAGAGTTTCCACAATTGATAATATGGCAAATCCTCTCACAAAGGCACTATCCTATAACAAGTTCGATCACCACATACACAATATGGGCTTAAGACGTGATTGGCTCTAGTGCAAGTGGGAGATTGCTAGGAGTAAGCCCTAGAGCCTATGTATATTAGGGACATTTTTCATGTATACAAACTCATTATTATTTATGAGCAGGCATAATTCATTTATTAATGCTATTTTAATTATATCTTGCTTGCTTATATCATAAATTAATAAATAAAGTCCTTGGTATTACAAACACAGTACAATGGTAATCATGAAAGAGTTCATGATGTGAGATCTTATTGTATGCAAATGTGTTAATACCTTAATATCCTAGTCATAGTATTAACAAGATATGATATTGTTAATACGAGTAAATTAGCACACATTATACTTCTTCAAAGGTTCAAGCAGAGGTTCTCAAAGCTATGATCATAGAGATGATCAAAGTTAACATGTGGATGATTGTTAAAAGAACAAGTACATTGGAGATCTGCCAAGAGAATCTTCATATGGATATTGCATCTATGTTAATGAGAAATCTCTTCATAGCAGCAGTGTAAGTATCCCTAGACTTGAGATTGCCAAAGTTATCTTAAGTAGTGAATGGTATACTTTGACACCATAACTACTTAGCTCTATCGAGATGTAAACATAGTTAGGAGGTTAGGTATATCATGATATACTTGAAGGTAGTTGAGTGATCAATACAGGATTCACCATCCCAGATTTATTAAGGGAATTATCTTATAAGTTCTAAACTATCCTTATCGAAAGAATTTATGGCTAGAGTGAACTGCCAAAGTGAATAAAATTCAAAAGGGACATTTTGGGAACAAATATTAAATAGTATTAGAATAACTATGTTAAGGTTTATATGAGTTGACATTAATCCATACTTAAAATCTAAATGAAATAAAAATAAGGTCAAATGAGAAATTGCATAGTAACTGTTCTATGGACAGGTATGGTCACACCACTTTACATTTTTTGGCACTGAGGTAGTCATGATGCTTGGCTAGAAGCTTCTCATGATTTTTACATGAACATATGGGTAAATATTAATTGAAGAATTCATATAATGATTTAAAAAAGTTTAAATCATGCAATTCTATAATTGCTGCTATGTCTGTACTACTAGACAGACTAAAAAACCCAATGGGTCACACCTATAGGAAAAGGGAATTTTCATAAAAATAAATTGTTAATAATATTAGATATTATTATGGACTAGGAAAAAGAGAAAAGAAAAAATTAATTAAAGGGTTTAATTAATTATCTATGCTTGGAGGCCTCATGAACGAAATCTGTGCGTGAATTGGAGAATGGGTCAGAATGGTCCATTTTGAAGTTAAATAAAATATCATTGAACTATAAATCTTATAGGGCTGACATAATGATTTTGGAACACTTGGATAATTAATATTGGTCCTTAAAGTTAAAGTAGCCTGCATAGAAGCCCTATAGGAAAGGGATCTATGCAGATCACTAACAAAAGGCCTTAGAGGCCTAGTCTTTAGGCCAAATCAAATTAAACATATTATTTAAGTGTTATGGACCTCATATATTTAATTTTAAGGCATTTGGAATTAATTTGGGTATTTAAATCCAAGTCTGCACAGAAAAGTCCACTAGAGAGCTTTATGTGAAAAAGCCTTTTTGATAGGGCCTGAATTGGATTTAAATGAAGCCCAAATTAGTTAATTAATTTATTAAGCCCAAGTTAATTATTTCTCTAGAATTTTAAAGTATCCTAAACCAATTAGAATTAGGTTTTTACCTTAGGATATAAAAACCGAAGATTATTAAGCCTAGTAGCCAAATTCCATTACTAGCACCTATAAAATTTCAGCTGGTGTCATTCCAAAGTATTTTTTGTTCTTCTTGCCTTTCTGTAGTGTAGATTAATACATTGAAGGTGTAGAAGTCTAGACACTGTGGTATGAAATAACCCAGTACGGTGAAAATTAACTGTTCAACAACCTTCTAAGGTGATTTTTGAAATACTCTTAGATAGGATTTATAATTTCATGGCAAGAATAGACCCTTAATGAATTTAAAGTTATGTTTTTTTGCCTTGTGCAGACACTGGATCCCGAGGCACCTAGATCAAAGCTACCCTATGAGGATGATACTACTTATATTATATGTGGTTAACGGAAATGTCGGTTCCCATCCTTGGTTTTCAAAATTTTTAAAAAGGTTTTTTCTCGAGTTTACCCCATTTGCATTTTTTTGGAGCTGAAATGGGGTTTTAATTGCAACATTTAGCTTTTTGGTTGACAGATGCCCATCTCTCAACTATAGATGCCCGTCTGTTACCTATTTACCCTGCTCGACACTCGCTGGCATGCTTTGTATCTGTCTCTCTTCCTTCTCGTGACTTGCTGAGTTGCGCCTTATGAGCTGAGTCACGATAAAAGGGGCACATTTGTAATTTTAACTTCATTTTCTACTGTCGCCCGTCTGTCGGAGCCAGTGCCACCCGTCTGTGGTGATCTTTATATCGAGAAAAACTTGACCTTTTAAAATAGATTTTGGAACAGATTTGGGGGATATTTTTCCATTTTAAAAATGGATTTTGAGCATATTTCATGGGATTTTCCATTGTAAAATAGATTCGGAACCATATTTATGGGGATTAATTTTTTCAAATTTGGGGATAGATTTTCTCTAAAATCAAGGATTTCCATTTTAAATGGGAGGATAAAAGGCCTCTTTATATAAAAAAATAAAGGGGGATTCTTATGTGAAAAAAGGCAAAAAATAAAGAGAAAAATCAATTTCTTTTCTTGGGAAACAGTTATTTTTCCTATTCCATTATCTTTCTTAAAGAACACAGTAAATAAAAATCAAAAATATCCTTTCAATTTCGAATCCAATTGTGAAACTCAAGGAGAGGTAACGAAGCATAATTTTTCGTTCTCTAAAAATCAAACACACACTAAGGGTAATATTCTAAGCTCAGTTCTCCATATCTCTCTGTGTTTAAAATTAACTAAATATCATGTAAATATTCTTTTCAGATCCATTATGTGAGATATTTTAGTTGCTTAAATTCTGTGGTTGTATGTTGTTTTGCATGTTTAGATACTTCTTCCAGGTTTATTATACCATGATTGAGTGAAAATAACCAAGGATCATGTAGAAAAGCATGTGTATAGGTCTTTTATCCATTAATGTATATTTATGACTTTTTTATTTTTAAATCTATGATCTTTTAGTATTTACATTTTTTTATGGTTTAGATAAGTTTTTGGAGATCAAGATGTGATTTTATTGTGTTTTATGTCATTATTTGCATGTTTAGGTTTGCTTTTGCATGAAAATTGTTTCCTATGCTCGGGACTAGGCTCAGAGCGTGAGCCACTTGAAGAAAGCATGGGCGATGCCCGTCCCTTGTAGCGAGCAACGGGACATAGTGGGGCTTTCATTCCCATCGCTCATCCATTTTGGTCGTCTGTCACACTTTTTGGACATCCGTGACCCTCTGATTTGTTGGTTTTAACTCTTTCAATGCATGTTTTTCATGCTCTTTGTGTTATATTGCATGGTTTATTTTATTTTCTTAATTTTTAGCATATAATCTTATTTTCTGTCATTTGCATGTTCTTTTTATTTCTTATTTATTTTTATTTTAGTATGTATGTATTTATTTATTTAAGCACTTTTCATTTATTTATTACATTTCTAATGAATTATTTTCTTTTATCTCTTTTTTGCCTAAAATACCCCACATAAATGCGTTTTCCATTGAATAGAGATTCGAAGGCTAGGATGAGGTCATAGTAATTTTTGTACTTTAGTTGTTTTCAATTTTGCTTTTCTTTTGGTTTGAATTTGTAATAATAAAGGAATTTTTCCATCCGCTAATATAGAAATTCACTTAAAAGGTTTTTACAAATAAAATGGAATTTTTCCTTAATAAATAGGACCAATATCCAATTTTCCTCCCAAAAAGTCACATAAAGGATGAGTTCTTATTTTTACTAAAATTGGATCACTCTTTCCCTTGTTCTAAAAAACTTGTTTGAGAACTTTTCATTTTCGCAAATATGCATACGAGAACCTATGTTCCCACCTAAATTAATTCTCCATTTTATTTATGTTTTATTTTCTATTTTGTGGACCATTTTACTTTATTTTTATGGTTTTGTTACATTGCTTGCATTATGTTTTTATTTATTTATCTTTATAAATTGTGTGAGAAAAGATATAGGGAATTAATTTTAAAAACTCACATATATAAATATTAACTAAGGTATAAGTAAGAGTGATGCCCCAAACCATCTCTGGTTTTGGATTCATAAGATTAGAATAACTTTTTCAATGTTTTATTGGGTGGCAACTCCATAAGACCTACCTTATGGGGCCCAACTGACACCCTCGTACGTTGATCGCCAATAATGGAATATGGGTACCTCGAGACATTGTCTCATCCCTTTTTGAGGCTTAAGGCTTAATGAATTGGGTTGAATTCCTATCTATTATGAAGTGACCAATCTTTACGAGTTTAGTGAGCCTTCATCTGATCGCGGGTCCTAAAAGCGGACTTAGTGTGTACACTATGCCCTCGCCTGCGGAGAAAGAGCATAAAGAAAATTAGATTTTAAAGTAGCTGAAGAAAACTCCTACCTAAGTTTCTATTTGAGATTTACTTTGGCAGTCACCTTCACACAGACAAAAAGTGGTTGAAGCTTTATGTGAATCGACTATGGCCACCACAATTTCTCCTTCAGAATTGCTAGACTTGGTAAAAGGAGGATCGAAAGAGAGTGTTATTTATACAGATGCAGATTTGCCCGTTAAAGGTCGAAACTACAATCGCCCTTTATACATAAGAGCCCAAATTAATGGCAAGCACATAGCTTGTGTAATGGTAGATGATAGGTTTTCAATCAACACTACAAAAAAGGGAAATTAATGATGACAAATTTTGTCGCTACTAGTCCAAATTTCGTCACTAATTACTTTTAGCAACGAAACAACTAACCCGTACAAATTGCACCGTTCCACGGAATTTTACGACCAAAACAAAAAACTGTCGCTACAAATAGCGACGGAATAATTGTCGCTAAAAACAAAAAATTCCGTCACTAAAAACCCTTAAAATTACTCGTCATAAATATTAAAAAATTATTAGCGACAAAAAATTCTGTCGCTAAAAATATTAAATTTTTTATTATTATTTTTATTTTAATTTTTTATTATTATTTTCAATTTAATATTTTTATTATTATTACATCTAAAATTTAATTTATATAAATAATAATTATGCAATATTATTAACAATACTATTAATTTTAAAAAAATATAATATTATAGAAGTACATTAAATTGAAAAATTAGGGGTGTGCAAATATTCGGTTCGGTTTGGTTTTAGACCGAACCGAATAGATCGAAAATTGAACTTATATTCAAGAAAATAAAACCTTTTAAAATAAGTAAAACAAAAATTACATACATAACTTTGTCATATTATGTTCCTAATAAATACTAAGCAAAATTACACTAAAAAAACATACATTAAAAATAAATACAACATAAATTCTAATTAATAATATATTCAATGTCCTCCGATTTTAGTCTAATAGCTTTTCTCTTTAAATTTTTTGATGTTGCCTCTGATTTCGTAGCTTGATTGGTCTGAGACTGATTTTGAATCTCACCTTGAGTGATGAGAGTTTGAGTCTCATCTTGAATAGAGGCCTAAAATCAAAAAAATAAAAATAAAAATAAACAAACTTGAAATATATGTAGATTATTCTGCCTAAGAAAATAATTATAATTGCGTACCATAACTTTTTACATACTGATAATAATAATAATAATAATAATAATAATAATAATAATAATAATAATAATAATAACAACAACAAAAAATAAAACAACAATAACAATAATAATAATAATAATAAAATAGCAATAATAACCATATACATGCATTTCATTTCCAATCCACTATCTTTTATCACAATAACACTATATAACATGCCTTCTTAATTTTACTTATTATGCAACTCTAGGTTACATTTCATGTTCGTATTCAGTTATACTCTATTAAATTATCGTTATACTTCTTTCTTACTTTCCTTGTTCGCATAACATGTTAGTCTTTTCTTGATTTATTTCAAGTCATTACACTTGTTGTACATAACCAAAATTTAGGAAAGACGTGCATTTACTCTTCATGCATAATTGTAAAACTCCTACATATAACATTTTATAATACTTACCATCAATATGAAATTAAACTATAGCTTAAAATTCCATTTCTAAATCTCTTGTTTATTGTTCATTATTTCTTATTTATTATCATAATTCATTCAATATACATGCAAAATTTTAAACTCCATATCATGCATAATTCAACCCTCCATGCATACATTTTAGAATGCAATCTCATACATGCATAAATCTTATTTAAACATAATATATATATCCAATCATATTAACAAAAATTAACAATTTATGCTTAAATGACCACTTAAAAAAAAAAAAAAACTAAACTAATCACTAACTTTTCACCTAAGTTGATTTTTTTTTTATTATAACATTATAGCTAAGCCAATTTCTTCATTTTATATCTTAGTTTCATATTTTATTTTCTTTATTAGTCATTCAAACGTGCAGTTAGATTTTAAGTTTCTAAGTTATGTTACACAATATACTCCCAAATTTTATTATTCCAATTCAGCTTAAAAATATATTACAACTTTCTATTCAATGGGATACTCCTAATTTGGGTCCATCATATTCAAATATATATAATATATGCATATTAACAATACTATGCTCGTTAATAGGCCTTTCCTATTTATTTTCTTCCTATCATCATGAAAATCAAATCAAAATTTTTAAACTCTTATAGATCCAAGGTTTATGGAGAGATTTCAAGTCTCAACTTAAAATCCATTTGTAACTAATAAAGAGTTAGATCATATGGTATTCATGAAATTTATTCTCCTGTGCATTAACTTTCCACAGAAATTGAATTTATTGGATTCTGAGATAAGAAAGTTATCACCAAATTCCCAAGAGCTATTTCTACCAATTTATACAATTTTAGATTTGGAAAAAATTGATGTCCTATATTAGAGGCCAATTTTAAGAAAGTTAGACATATAATTAGGCAGCTTAGCTCTCTTCATGAAATTTACAACCTTAAACAGGGACTACACTTGATTATTCCTACCTATATATACTTAAATTTATACAACTTCTATCATTTAAATACTAATAGTTAATTAAATTAAATTTAAATTAAGCCCATTCATCAAGAACACTGCCAATTTACCAATCAATTTTGTAAACCACAATAACAAACAAATTATATTCAACAATTATATATACCTAACAAACTTAATTTATATAAAATTCATAGGGAAAGGTAATTTTGGTTGTCACATACTAGTTGAAATCGAAATTCCATAATTTTTGCTCGATTCTGCCATTTCCTTCATCGATCACCGGTTACCAGAACCTCATCGGAGTATCATCGGAGAGACACTGCCATCAGCGAAGGGAAGCTCAAGATGTTGGAACTTCATTTTCGGTGATCACGCACCTATCTGCAGCACTATTTGCTCGAAATCTCGCTCGAAAGGTTTCGGTTCCTCATTCCTGATCTCCCTTTTTTTGGTGATTGGGGAAGGCTGATCGACATTGGAGGAAATGCCAGGTTGCCGGGATTTGAGCGGTGGTGTCACACCCCGTTTTCCCCCTAGTAGAACGAGCCATGTGTGTGTATGTATTTGTATGTGTTTTGGCATGATTATAAGGGCATTTAGGTAATATTGTATGATTTGGGGTTTTTCTGGTGCGTGTGTGCATGTGTTGCACCATGGTGTGAATTAGTTGGGAAAGATTTGTGTGTGTATGAGTGCACCATAGTAGGATATGCACTAGTGGGTTATTGTGGTGTATGCATTCATACATTTGTAGGGTGTGTCATTGAGGGAGCATTGTATGTGTTGCTCATACATGTGTGGGGTGCATTATTAGGGTGTTTCATTGTGTGTATGTGATACATTTAGTTAGGGTGTGAGTAAGTAATCTCCTCCACTAGATGGTTGACATGTGTAAAGGGGAAAGAAAGATGGGAAAGAGAAAATAAAAAAGGGAAAAATCAGATTTTTGAAACCCATTTCCCGTTTTCTCTCTTCCTTCTTCTTCTTTCTTCCTCCTTTGCACTCTCCTAAGTGTTTTACTTAGATTCAAGCTCAAGTGGTGGAATTAATTACTCCCTTAAATCTTCCTTGGTAAGTTCTTGCTTTTTCCTTGTGTTATTCATGCATTTTCTTCTTCTTCTTGGGTTGGATCTAAGTTAGGGTTTGTGTTTTTGGTGTTTTGGTGCTTTTTTGTGCTTAGTTGAGCCTCCTCGCGAGCCAAAGGGCAAAGAGAAGGCTGGAACTAGTGGATCCAAGCAATAGGAGCTAAGGATTTTGAGGTTTGGGAATTTCTTGGTTTTCCTATATATATATGTTTATGTATGAGATTTGATGGTTTCTTAGAATCAGGTTGTTATATGTTCTTTATTTTTATGTATATACTATGGGTTTTTGTTTTGGAATGTGGATCTTGCAAGAGTATGAGTTAATTGTGATAATGTTGGAGTTGATGTGGTTTTGTGCATAAATTGGGGTTTTGGATGAATCTTAGAATTGGAGGTTTAAATTAATGAATTGTGTGAAATTTCTTGTTGATTAATGTTATATTATGGTTGTTGATGCTAATGGATGGCTGGGTTTGAGGTAAGAGGTTCTTGGATGAAGTTTTGTGTGTTTGTGGTTGATTGTGGGAGGAAGAAAATCTGCAGAATTCTGCAGATTTTGGAAAACCCGATGCTGTCGCGAGCACGACAGAGATCGACGTTTTGGAGCTTCGCTATCGCGAGCACGCGACATCCGTCGCGAGCTCGCGATAGTCGAAGTGTTGAGCACACTCTGTCGCGAGCACGCCATCCGTCGCGATCGCGACAAAGCGCGATGTTGGCTAAGTGCTATCGTGAGCCCGCGACAGCAATATTTGTTCTCTGTCGCGATCGCGACATTTATCGCGAGCGCGACAGAGCCTGGCCCCTCCATCCTCCTCGCGGTCGCGAAATTCGTCGCACAAGCACAGCGAAGAGGCTTCAATCTCTGTCGCGAGCGCGATAACTCCCTGTATGCTGAATAAGTTTTCTTTTGTTGTGTGCGGTTTTTGAACTCCAGTTTCCTTTAATGTCTATGAGATTTATGCTTGATGTCTTATAAATTATATGAATGCGGATCCATGATATGACTATGTACATGTATGATGATGATTTTGGAATGTTATGAAATGGATTGAATTATTTATGCATGACCTGCTAGAGTCTAGAAAGTGGATAGTTAGGCATGCCTAATAGAGTCTTATAGCTGCAGCCCTCAGTTTTGTTTGGACCCCGATCAGGTCCCCGCTTGGTTCCTCGAGAACCCCTATGTGCTCGGATCTTGTTTAAGATCCCTTTTGAAAATGTTTTGTAAAAGTTAAAAGTATCTTGGTTTTTCGATTCGTACCCGTAAGGTATTATTTGTGATCGGCTCGTACCCGTAAAGTACTGTCCGTATACTTGTTATCCACTCCCTCGAGTCAGCAGGTGTCTAGTAAGAATTGTGTTATGAGGAAATGTATGTGATACATGTGTGAACTCATAAATGAAAAGTATAATCTGTTATGGGAAAATGAATATTGTTATGAGCTTCTGAATGTACGGCTTTAGTATATATGCATGCTTATGCAATCGATATGCTATGATTATGGTATTTATGATGAACGCTTGTGTTTTGCCTTGACGACCGTTGTGAATGGTTGTCCTTTAATATATGTGTGTTCCCCACTAAGCGTTTATCACTTAGCACGGTGTGTTTACCCGTGCAGGTGCGGAAGGAGTTGCTTTGGGAGAGTCGCCGTAGTCTAAGCCAATGCAGCAGGGTTTAGAATAGGACTGAGTTTTGTATTTTGAGATTCTTTTTGTATAGAACTCTCTTATATTTGTTTTGTAATAGCTTTCGCTTTTGTTTATATAATTTGGGATTTGTAATTAACTATTGTATCTCTTAGTTGATCAGAACAGTAATGTAATGCCTCCGTTATATTAATGCATGATCAGCTTTCGCTTCTTTTACTTCGCAAAAGTTTTTAATTACCTCGCTTTTGTGTATGTTTATCTACGCTTTCTTCTCTGCTTTGTTTGGTTGCACCCTGAATCGTAAGTCATCTTACTCCTCATGGGATTGGATCGCCTGAGTACGAGTAAGGGGTGTCACAGGTTATGGTATCAGAGCCTAGGTTTAGTTGTTTCTTGGTGATTGTCTGTGTGATGCTATGTGTGGATATGTCTATGTCTAGGGCTGTGTTGGCTAATGCGGCTGTCCTCTTATTTATTAGAAGGATTCTGATTCTGCTCATGGTGCGCTCGAGGAGTCCGCTGAAAGTGTGAATCCTCCAGCTGTAGATCCGTCTGTTTTTGTTTCAATGTCGGCTCAACGTGCTAGGGTCCAGCCCGAGGCCGCTTCCATGCCTTTTGAGGCAATGTTCAGATTGCATCAGGACATGGCTCGAGTTTTAGAAAGGGTGACTGCCCCTAAAGCTCCGATAGAGAGTTTAAGAAGAACTGGTGTTGAGGATTTTTATGTGACTGGACTTGATGAGTCAGAGTTAGCTGAAAAGTGGCTTTATAAAGTAAAGAGAGCTTTAAGGGAAGTCAGGTGTCCTCCCAATCAACAAGCTGAGTGTGCTGTGGCATTGCTTCAGGGATCGGCTTACGAAATGGTGGGAGTTGGTGTGTAGGCGACCTCAGATGCCTGATCCAGTTACTTGGGATTTCTTCAGTGAGGAGTTCACTAAGAAGTATGTGACTCAGGCTTATAGAGACTCAAGATGGGCACAGTTTCTGAGTTTGAAGCAGAGAGCCTTGTCAGTTTTTGATTATGAGAAAGAGTTTAATCGGTTGTCTCGCTATGCTCCACGTGGGGTTATGACAGATGATTTTAGATGCAAACATTTTGAAGCCGGGTTGAACGAGTCTTTGAAGATTGCTTTGATTTCTTTGATGTGTATGCCTGGGGTAAGTTATTATCAGATTGCAGAGGCTGCCATGAGGGCGGAGAAGACGGAATCTTTGTTTAGGGAGAGAGCTCAGCGAAGGAATTCTGCTTGGGGTGGTTCTTCCTCATCTTCGGGTAAGAGATCTAGGAACCCGCAAGATGAGTCGCCAGTTGGTTCGGCTGCTAGAGGGAGAAGGCAAGGTTCAGCTGCAGTAGCTAGTACTGGTAGGTGTGGCCGGTCTGATGCTATGCCTGTTTGTGAGCATTGCGATAAGGCTCACCGGGGTGAGTGTAGGTGGCTCACTGGTGGGTGCTTTAGGTGTGGGAGCACCGAGCACCGTTTGGCAAATTGTCCATAGAGGAGCAAAGATTCAGGACCTCAGGGGGGAGCTAGCAGAGTTGGATCGAATGCTTCTCAGGCTACAAGACGTAGAGGTAGAGGTAGAGGTCGAGGCGGTCGACCAAGAGATGGAGCTGTCTCTGAGACGGTTGAGCATCCTCCACCAGTTGCAGCTAGAGCTTATGCAGTTAGAGGCAGAGAGGAGCAGGATGCCCCTGATGTGATTGCTGGTAAGTTCCTACTCCATGACACTGAATAAATATGCTCTAATATATCTTGGTTCCACACACTCATATTTGTGCACGGATAAGATTATTGATAAGTTGCATGTGGTAGACCAGTTAGACTATGAGATATGTTTGACCAATCCATTAGGGCATAGTGTCAGTGTGAGTAGAGTTTTTAGGAATTGTCCTTTGATGGTTGAGGGAGTTGAGTTCCCTGCGGATTTGATAAAGTTGCCCTTTAGAGAGTATGATTTGATTTTGGGTATGGATTGGTTGGGCGAGCATCGAGCTATAGTTGATTGTCATAGGAAGACCTTCGTGCTTCGGGATAGGAACCAAGCTCCAGTGTTTGTAAGAGGTTTGGGTGCGAGTTCTATGAACAATGTGATTTCTGCAATTCAAGCCAAGAGGTTTATGAGAAAGGGTTGTGAGGCGTTTCTGGCTGTGGTTTTGAATTCCAAGAGGGATCAAGTTAGGATTGAGGACATCCCTGTTGTTCGAGAGTTTAGTGATGTTTTTCCAAGTGATTTTTCGAGTTTGCCTCTAGAGAGAGAAGTTGAGCTAGCCATAGAGATTATACCGGAGGTACCTTATCGAATGGCTCCTGTAGAGTTGAGAGAATTAAAAACTCAACTACAAGAGCTCTTGGATAAGGGGTTTATTCGACCCAGCATATCTCCTTGGGGAGCTCCGGTTCTGTTCGTTAAGAAAAAGGATGGATCCTTGAGGATGTGCATAGACTACAGGCAGATTAATAAGATAACAATGAAGAACAAGTATCCGTTGCCTAGGGTTGAAGATTTGTTTGATCAGCTTCGAGGTTCCGATGTTTTCTCTAAGATAGATCTACCGTCGGGGTATTATCAGCTTCGTGTTAAGGATGAGGATGTGTTTAAGACTGCATTTCGGACTCCGTATGGCCATTATGAGTTCCTTGTGATGCCGTTTGGTCTGACTAATGCTCCAGCGGCATTCATGGATTTGATGAATAGAGTGTTTAGGCCATACTTAGACCGGTTTGTGGTAGTGTTTATAGATGATATCCTTGTGTATTCCAAGGATGAGAGCGAGCATGAGGAGCATCTCCGATTGGTTTTGCAAGTGTTGAGGGAACATCGGTTGTTTGCTAAGTTGAGTAAGTGTGATTTTTGGCTTCGGGAAGTGTCGTTTTTGGGCCACATAGTTTCAGCCAAGGGTATTCAAGTAGATCCAGCTAAGATTGAGGCGATAATCGATTGGAAGGCGCCTAGGAATGTTCAGGAGGTGCGGAGTTTCCTTGGTCTGGCGGGTTATTACCTTCGGTTTGTTAAGAGTTTTTCTGTGATTGCCACTCCGATGACTAGTTTGTTGAGGAAAGGAGTTAAGTTTGAGTGGTCGGATAAATGTCAGGCTTGCTTTGAGAGGTTGAAGCAGTTGTTGGTTGAAGCTCCTATACTGACTCAACCCATCTAGGGTAAGGAGTTTGTTATGTATAGTGACGCTTCAGGTGTTAGTCTGGGATGTGTTCTGATGCAGGAAGGTAAGGTGGTGGCTTATGCTTCTCGACAGTTGAAGCCACATGAGAGGAACTATCCGACGCATGATCTTGAGTTAGCAGCGGTTGTCTTTGCTTTGAAGATTTGGCGTCATTATCTGTATGGGGAGAAGTGTAGAATCTTTTCGGACCACAAGAGTTTGAAGTATTTCCTGACTCAGAAGGAATTGAGCATGAGGCAGCGTCGATGGCTTGAGCTGTTTAAGGATTATGATTGCATTGTGGATTACCATCCGAGTAAGTCCAATGTAGTTGCAGATGCTTTGAGTCGGAAGTCAGTTTCTGCCTATTTTTGAGACGGTTCAGATGGTGGTTTAGTTTAGATGGGGCTTTGATAGCTCAGTTGAGGGTCAAGCCTTTCTTGAGACAGCGGATAGTAGATGCTCAGAAGATTGATGAGAAGCTTCAGCGGATTGTGCAAGAAGTCAGTTTAGGCAAGCAGTCAGAGTTTTCGATTCAGGATGGGGTTCTTCTGTTTAGAAACCGTTTGTGTGTACCGGATAATGAAGATTTAAGAAGACAGCTTTTGGATGAGGCACATAGTACAGTTTTCACCATGCATCCCGGGAGTAGCAAGATGTACCGGGATATGAAGCAGTTTTATTGGTGGTCTGGTATGTAGAGGGATATAGTGGACTTTGTATCCAAGTGCTTGACTTGTCAGCAGGTAAAGGCTGAGCACCAAGTTCCTTCTGGATTGCTCACGCCTTTGTCCGTTCCGGAGTGGAAATGGGATGACATTGCCATGGATTTTGTTTCTGGGTTGCCTTTGACTCAGAAAAAGCATGATTCTGTTTGGGTTATTGTGGATCGACTCACAAAGTCCGCTCACTTTTTGCCGGTTAGGATGGATTACAAGATGGATAGATTGGCCAGTATCTATGTGGATGAGATAGTTCGGTTGCATGGAGTGCCTTTGTCTATAGTTTCAGATCGGGATCCAAGGTTCACATCTAAGTTTTGGAAAGAGTTGCAACGAGCTTTGGGTACTAAGCTGAATTTTAGTACAGCATTTCATCCTCAGACAGACGGTCAGTCCGAACGAGTGATTCAGATCTTAGAGGATATGTTAAGGGCTTGTGTTTTGGACTTTCCGGGTAGTTGGGACAAGTATGTATCGTTGATGGAGTTTGCCTACAACAATAGTTTTCAGTCGAGTATTGGTATGTCACCGTATGAGGCTCTGTATGGACGGCAGTGTAGGACTCCAGTTTGTTGGACAGAGCTTTCTGAGAGGTCAGTGATTGGGCCAGATCTGGTTAGAGATACAGAGGAGAAGATCAGAGTTGTGCAGTGGAACTTGAAAGTAGCTAAGGATCGACAGAAGTCTTATGCCAACCTGAAGAGAAAAGATGTGCAGTTTGAAGTTGGGGATAAAGTCTTTCTGAAAGTTTCTCCTTGGAGAAAAGTGCTTCGGTTTGGGAAGAAAGGAAAGCTTAGTCCTCGCTTTATTGGTCTGTATGAAGTGTTGGCAAGAGTTGGTCCAGTAGCTTACAGATTGGCTTTGCCGATGGAATTATCGAAGCTTCATGTTGTGTTTCACATTTCGATGCTCCATCGGTATAGATCGGATCCTTCTCATGTGTTGTCGGTTCAAGAGGTTCAAGTGCAGTCTGATTTTTCCTACGATGAGGAGCCTAGAGCTATCTTAGCTCAGGAAGTAAGACAGTTGAGGAACAAGCAGATTCCTTTGGTCAAGGTTAAGTGGAATCACCATGGGGTCAAGGAAGTAACATGGGAACCGGAGGAGTCGACGAGAACTCAGTACCCGCAGTTGTTCAGTTCAGGTGAGAATTTCGAGGACGAAATTCTTATTAGTAGGGGAGAGTTGTCACACCCCGTTTGCCCCCTAGTAGAACGAGCCATGTGTGTGTGTGTATTTGTATGTGTTTTGGCATGATCATAAGGGCATTTAGGTAATATTGTATGATTTGGGGTTTTTCTAGTGCGTGAGTGCATGTGTTGCACCATGGTGTGAATTAGTTGGAACAGATTTGTGTGTGTATGAGTGCACCATTGTAGGATATGCACTAGTGGGTTATTGTGGTGTATGCATTCATACATTTGTAGGGTGTGTCATTGAGGGAGCATTGTATGTGTTGCTCATACATGTGTGGGGTGCATTATTAGGGTGTTTCATTGTGTGTATGTGATACATTTAGTTAGGGTGTGAGTAAGTAATCTCCTCCACCAGATGGTTGACATGTGTAAAGGGGAAAGAAATATGGGAAAGAGAAAATGAAAAAGGGAAAAATCAGATTTTTGAAATCCATTTCCCGTTTTCTCTCTTCCTTCTTCTTCTTTCTTCCTCCTTTGCACTCTCCTAAGTGTTTTACTTAGATTCAAGCTCAAGTGGTGGAATTAATTACTCCCTTACATCTTCCTTGGTAAGTTCTTGCTTTTTCCTTGTGTTATTCATGCATTTTCTTCTTCTTCTTGGATTGGATCTAAGTTAGGGTTTGTGTTTTTGGTGTTTGGGTGCTTGTTTGTGCTTAGTTGAGCCTCCTCGCGAGCCAAAGGGCAAAGAGAAGGCTGGAACTAGTGGATCCAAGCAATAGGAGCTAAGGATTTTGAGGTTTGGGAATTTCTTGGTTTTCCTGTATATATATGTTTATGTATGAGATTTGATGGTTTCTTAGAATCAGGATGTTATATGTTCTTTATTTTTATGTATATACTATGGGTTTTTGTTTTGGAATGTGGATCTTGCAAGAGTATGAGTTAATTGTGATAATGTTGGAGTTGATGTGGTTTTGTGCATAAATTGGGGTTTTGGATGAATCTTAGAATTGGAGGTTTAAATTAATGAATTGTGTGAAGTTTCTTGTTGATTAATATTATATTATGGTTGTTGATGCTAATGGATGGCTGGGTTTGAGGTAAGAGGTTCTTGGATGAAGTTTTGTGTGTTTGTGGTTGATTGTGGGAGGAAGAAAATCTGCAGAATTCTGTAGATTTTGGAAAACCCGATGCTGTCGCGATCGAGACGATGTCACGAGCGCGACAGAGATCGGCGTTTTGGAGCTTCGCTATCATGAGCACGCTCCGTCGCGAGCCCGCGATAGTCGAAGTGTTAAGCACCCTCTGTCGCGAGCGCGCCATCCGTCGCGATCGCGACAAAGCGCGATGCTGGCTAAGTGCTATCGCGAGCACGCGATTCGTCGTGAGCCCACGACAGCAATATTTGTTCTCTGTCGCGATCGCGACATTTGTCGCGAGCGCGACAGAGCCTGGCCCCTCCGTCCTCCTCGCGGTCGCGAAATCCGTCGCGCACGCGCAGTGAAGAGGCTTTGATCTCTGTCACGAGCGCGATAGACGTCGCGAGCGCGACAGCTCCCTGTATGCTGAATAAGTTTTCTTTTGTTGTGTGCGGTTTTTGAACTCCAGTTTCCTTTAATGTCTATGAGATTTATGCTTGATGTCTTATGAATTATATGAATGCGGATCCATGATATGACTATGTACATGTATAATGATGATTTTGGAATGTTATGAAATGGATTGAATTGTTTATGCATGACCTGCTAGAGTCTAGAAAGTGGATAGTTAGGCATGCCTAATAGAGTCTTATAGCTGCATCCCTCAGTTTCGTTTGGACCCCGATCGGGTCCCCGCTTGGTTCCTCGCGAACCCCTATGTGCTCGGATCTTGTTTAAGATCCCTTTTGAAAATGTTTTGTGAAAGTTAAAAGTATCTTGGTTTTTCGATTCGTACCCGTAAGGTACTATTTGTGATCTGCTCGTACCCGTAAAGTACTGTCCGTATACTCGTTATCCACTCCCTCGAGTCAGCAGGTGCCTGGTATGAATTGTGTTATGAGGAAATGTATGTGATACATGTGTGAACTCATAAATGAAAAGTATAATCTGTTATGGGAAAATGAATATTGTTATGAGCTTCTGAATGTACGGCTTTAGTATATATGCATGCTTATGCAATTGATATGCTATGAGTATGGTATTTATGATGAACGCTTGTGTTTTGCCTTGATGACCGTTGTGAATGGTTGTCCTTTAATATATGTGTGTTCCCCACTAAGCGTTTATCGCTTAGCACGGTGTGTTTACCCGTGCAGGTGCGGAAGGAGTTGCTTTGGGAGAGTCGCCGCAGTCTAAGCCAATGCAGCAGGGTTTAGAATAAGACTGAGTTTTGTATTTTGAGATTCTTTTTGTATAGAACTCTCTTATATTGGATTTGTAATAGCTTTCGCTTTTGTTTATGTAATTTGGGATTTGTAATTAACTATTGTATCTCTTAGTTAATCAGAACAGTAATGTAATGCCTCCGTTATATTAATGCATGATCAGCTTTCGCTTCTTTTACTTCGCAAAAGTTTTTAATTACCTCGCTTTTGTGTATGTTTATCTACGCTTTGTTCTCTGCTTTGTTTGGTTGCACCCTGAATCGTACGGCATCTTACTCCTCATGGGATAGGATCGCCTGAGTACGGGTAAGGGTGTCACAGGTGGTGTCCATTTCTCCAACCGTCATCGGAGTTTGCCGGATAGGAGGAATGAAGCTTCGGTTCTCTCTCTCCTATAAGCATGGCAGAACGGCGTGAACGAAGAAGAAAATCAATAGGCACTGCACAAACAATCACCTATACCATGCGACGCCGCTCTCCAGCCCCTTTGCCGTGCACCAACGCTCTTTCTCTCTTCTTTCTTCCTCTTGGATTTTGCTCTCAGGTCTGATCTCTCTTGCTCCTCCATTTTCATCACTCCCCTGTTTCACACTCTCCCTTTTTTTTCATTTCCCCCCCATAATTCTAGACTTAAGGGATTTTATGTATTATTATTTATATAATATAAAAACTTTTTAACGACTAAATTAGCGATGATAAAAAATCATTGCTATATGAAATATGTATTTCTATAAAAATAAATAGTGACGAATAATTTTGTCGCTATTCCATCGCTAAAATATCACTTTAATTTCTGGAAATTATATTCATATTTAAAAAATTTAAAAATTTTTTAGCGACAGAAAAATCGATCGCTAATTCAAATATGTTTAGCGATAACAAGAGTTCGTCGCTAAATCCGTTGTAAACAAAGGCACTAAAATTGCCTCCAAATTTAGCGACTGATATTGTCGCCGCTATTTTAGCGATAAATTATTCCGTCACTAAATTAGTGACAAAAAAGGTGCCATAAATTATCGCAAAAATTTTGCGGTTGTTTCTTTTTCTCGTTACTATTCTGTCACTAAATTAGTCACGGAAAAAGGAAAAATGGTCACTAATCTATTGCTAATTAGTGATAGAAATATGCCCGTCGCTAATTTTGATTTTTTTTTAGTGCAATGTTTGTTCATTAGTGGCGATCCCTACTTTTTGTTTGAATGAAGCTATGCTGAGCAAGTCTGATTTAACCATTATGGCTTAGGACAATTCGAGAAGACTGACAGCTGGGACCTTTAAGGCAATTATGAAGATGGGGCGGTTGAATCAGAAGTAGAGTTTGTAGTTTTGCTAATTTTGACTAATTTTTCAATGCTGTTGGGGAGACCGTGGTTCCATAAGCTTGGAGGAGTCTCATCCACCTTACACCAAATGATAAAGATACCACATAAGGGCCAAGTGGTTATGATTAAAGCTGATAAAGATACCACATGAGAGCTGAGTGGTTATGATTAAAGCTGCTAAAGAGAATCAAGTTTTTATTTGGGGAATTTTAAATCAACCTTTTAGTGGTTTTCATGTAGTAGTTATTAATGCTGACGAGGAGAGTGGTTCAGTAGAAAGCCCTCAGATTATTAGTATGATGAAAAAGATGCATTTTTTGCCGGGCACTAAATTAGGGAAAGATTCACAAGGGTTATGCTGCAGTTACGACACGGGGTCAAAATGATAAGAAAGGCTTAGGATATGGTGTGATGAGTAAAGGGGATAAGTCCAAAGTGATATCGGTTAAGATACCTCATATCCTGGATAGCTTTGTGCCAGATTCGCCATAATGCAATTACTATGGAGAGGCAAAGCCACAATTGATTAAAGGTAGAATCATCTCGAGTTTTAAGGTGTTTAATGATGTATTTTACTAGTCGTGCTATCAAAACAATTGAGGGTTTTTAGGATGAAAAAATTATGATGCAAAGTTCTAAATGGGATTGCAAGGTTCTAGAGGAGGTTGTTACTCATAACTTGTTGTCCACCAGGATAAAAGGAAAGGAGAAAGTGGAGTTCGAAGCACCGAAAACAAATGAGAATACCTCATTATGCACCAAGAGTGGAGAGGCATCGGGTGCAGCACTTGCTCTGCCAGAAGTAAAAGAAGATGCTATTATAGATGTGCTTTTTATTCCTAAACTTTTTAATAATGATGTACGCGGCATGGATTATATTAATAATATGAATGATTTTTCTTACTTATGTGATTTTTCTCATGATTTCACTATGCATGATCACGACCATGAGTCATTTATAATTGATATTAATTCAACAAATACAACTTTATTTAATCTCATTACTTTGGAAAACCCAAAAGAAATCCTAATAGCATTTGATGTAAACCATGAAGAGAGGAAGAATTTTGAGGGAATATTAGAAAAAATATGTAAAAGCCTTGGCCTGGACCTATAAAGATATGCTGGGGATTGACCGTGATGTTACTGAACATGCCATTCCTACATACCCAAATCACAAGCCAATTAAATAGAAGCTCAGAAGGCTTAGACCAATTTTGCATGGATCCGCATGACTTCCATTCCATGGGGATTTCATCTTGATCTGATGGTCCAACATGATGAACGCTAATGTTGAGCTGAAGTCGCCCCTTGCACCACTTTTGTACATGAGGTCTATTTGGACCTTTCCTTCAAAGTTACTCGCAAAAGAAAAATGTACAAGAGTGTGGGTACATAAAGAGTTATACGTAAAATATATGTACAAAGCTATGTACATGAAGCACATGCAAAGGATTATATAGAAGGAGTATCGGGCAAAATGTGTGCAAAGATTTATCATGCCAACAGAATCGTGGGTGCGGGAAACATGCAAAAAGTGTGCATACATGATATGTGGAAAATATGTGCGAAGAGTGTGCATGCGAGATATGTGAGGATACACGCAAAGAATGTGCATGTGAGATATGTGCAAAGAACGCATATAGGATATGTGCAGAATATGTGCAAAGAATGTGTGCATGAGATATCTGCAAAAAAGGTGTATGAAAGAGACATGCAAAAGTGTGCACATAAAAATAAAGTTTGCAAATAAAAGAAAGAACAAGAGAAGGGTGGGGCTTGGCATCGTTCCAGTGCTGGAACGACGCCACTGTCAGCCTCTCTCCCTAGTTCTCATAGCCCCAAAATCCAATGTTTAATGCATGACTCGTGTCTAAAATCATCAAAAACTCATATTTGCACAATATAAAATTTATTTAAGTGACAAATGAAGAAACATAAAAATGGACAGCATAAAGCAAGATGGAGAAGCTGAGTAATAGTAAAAACCAATTAATTTATTTATTCGACTCTTGCATGATTTTAATGAGTTTTCATGAATTAATAATCAAAATAAACACATAGATCTAAAATAAACTTGATTTGATTGACAAATGAAGTTAAAACACAAAACTTGATTTTAGAGAGAAACAGAGCACAGAAGATGATGATGAACAGTGTTTTTCATTTTTATTGTTTTTTATTCTTTTAATTCATTTAAATTATCACAAACATCAAATAAACTAAAGGAAAGATGAAATAAACGATTTTTACACTATATTATTCATAGAAATTCAAGATAAAAGAAATCAAAGTTTGAACTAAATTATGAATATTTACTTGTTTAAATAGTATCTTAGAGGTTCAGGCCTTTTATATTACCTTCAGTTTTGTGAGCTCAAGATCAAGAAAATCTTGCACATAAATCTCTCTGTGTGTTGGGTTTGGTTTCATTTTGTTCTTGCTCGGTTCTCTCTCTGTTCTGTGTAATTTTTACTTTCTCTTTCTATTTCTTTTCTTTATTTTCGACGATTGCCTAGCCCCGAAAGGTCAAGTCCAAGACCCCATTAATAACGAGTAGCTAGTAATCCTCGAAGGAGGGAATAATGGCTTCGGAGGAAATAATCATGAGAACTCTTGCCTTGAGGAAAACAGTGTGAAAGATATTGGAGTCGCCAAGGTTTTAACCATTGGAACTACTCAAGGCTACTATTCCATCTAGGATAAGTCCTTATCTGAGCATTTCTTTCATTTCTTTGATAAGGGGAAGTTATAGCCGTTGCCTCCTAAGCCCGCCAAAAGCCAGGGACATCCCAATCACAGGGCGGATCAGTATTGCGCCTTCCACCAACACACTGGGCATCTAATTGACTATTGTCGGACTTTAAGGGACCGGGTATAAGACCTCATTGATAGCAAGCAGATCTCTGACCCAGAAGAGCGGAAGAAGGAGAGGAAGATAAATTGAGTACCTAAGTAGAGAAGACGGTTCTCATGAGTGATAATGGACCATTGACTATAGCACCTGTGCAGAAGACTATGTTTTAGATGCTTTATTTCATTTTATTTTAAGAACTTCTTATAATAGTGTTGGTTATCTTAATATGATGATCAATTTTTCTTATTTGCATGGTGTTTCTAATGATTTCGTTTCTTATGATCATGACGCATCCATTTTTTTTTACATTAACCCAATTGATACGGCTTCATTTAATCTTGGAACTTTGGGAAATCCAAACAAAATCTTGATAGCATCTAATATAACTCCTGTAGAGAGGGAAATTTAGAGAGAAAATAAATAAAAGAAATAAAAACTAGTTGCAATTAGGGGATTAGATGGAAACTCACTAAGAGCACTAGAACCTTTCTGATTACCCGTCAAAGTGATCCCTGGATAAAACGGAACCTAGAAAATGATTTAAGCAGCCCTTCTTTATATAGCTCTCTAAATGACCATTTCCTACCTTTATTTCGCAATTGCTTACTAGCACGTTGAGCCTTTATGCTGGTATGCTAAATGCGTACCGATTTTGTTGTTACACATGTTGAAACTACTCTTTACCTAAAATAATTTTTACCTCCCCTTAGAAAAATGGCCGCTCTAGTAAGAATGGATGTACATCATTGACAATTTTTTGGGTTATCAAAAATTACCCTGATAAGGATAAGTTTACATTTCGGGAAGAAGGTTTTAACCATGCGCAAAAAAACTGGAGCTCTCAAAAAAAATAAAATAATAAAAATAAATAATAAAAATAAAAAAAACATAAAAATAAAAATAAATAAAAAAAATAGAGCTCGAGATAGTAACCACTTGACGAGTTTCGAAGATTATCTTTTTAATTGTTATTCTGATCTTGATGAGCTAAAATGTTACCGAGCCCAAATTCAAGAATACCTTTGTATATGCAACTGAGCTGAGAACAGTTCACTAATCAGTCGAGTAAATATTGCGGCTATTTTTCTCTAGCGACCTGATCCTTCTTTAACAGCTATCTACCTAAGTCTAACGTTGCAACCAAAGTAGGACCTCTTGATTCTTGGTTCAGTCTCATTCAATTAGCGGAGATGACCTTCTAGTAAGGTTTGGTATGTAAGAAGAGGCATATGGTGTTTCTTGAGCTTCAAGCGGGGAGCCATGAGTGCATTCGTGCATTCGAGTTGAATCTCATCCCCAACATTGCATCTAGAATTCGCATTCAAAGAAAGAAAAAAAATGAGGGCTGAGAGAAAATATTCAATCATGAAAATCCGAGGGGGCTGATTGATAACAGGAGTTAGATGCTTTCAAGATCCATCCCGAGATTAGATGAGGTTTTGTGTTTTGAGATTAATGCCAAATAACGATCATGTGTTACGAAATCAAATTGAAATATATGCATCTATGCAATGTTGTTGATATGATCAGAGCAGTTCATTTTACATACTCAAAGTTTTTTGGTTCCAGTATAAAATCAGTGCATGGTTACTATCTATCCTCTACTACTCTTGCTACTCAAGCACTTCAGTCGACTCATCCTGCTATCAACTGTGAAGCCATTTCTATAGCATCTTCATGATAAAAACCAAGTTCAAGCTTTTACAATCATGATCTGAGACGTAAGCACATGTCGATCATACCCGGGAGATCTTGATAACAGTTTCAATCCCTTTCTCCTAAAAAAACAAGGCCGTTAGAGATGAAAACCGTAATTGGCGCTCTAAGCAAAAGTTAGGCCAAAAGGCAGGGTAAAAACCTGGGAACAGGCAGTCTGTCCTACAAAAAAATGAAATGAATAAAAGCCGCTAGATTGGGTTGGGTCCATTCCAGGCAAAAATAAGGCACAGGGTTATGTGAAAATCCGAAAGGACAAATTTTCCACTAAGAAAAGCTAGTGTGAAAATCCTCAAGGGATGCACTACCTTTAAAACAATGACTTTTGAAGCCTAAAGTGATAATACGGTATTACTTCGAATAACTTCCCTTTACGCATATGGCACGGGACACGAGTTAAAGTTTTTGGGGTAGAATGCTCATTGACCGAGGGGAAAAGATGTGCACGGGTCGGTTCTCTTTGAAAAGACTATGGGTCAGAATCCCTAAAGCAAAGACGATGCTTTTCTAAGATCCTTGGGGGCATCAGACAATGTGAGCAGCCGAGCAGTACCCTCAACAAATCTCTTGACCACCTAGGATGCGGTCTATCCATTTTTGCATCTCACATGCATCTCACATGCATAGATCGGTGCGCCCAATGTCAGAGGGAAATTCAGACCGATATGGGAAGGGCCTTTCATCCTCAAGAAGCTATGGTCAAAAGAAGCGGTGATTCTATCAGATAGCGATAGCAATGGCTTCAACGAACCGATCAACATTAATAGACTCAAGAGTTTCCATGTCAAAAGGCAATAAAAATCAAAAGAAGAGAATAAAAGCCCCGCAGGTCGAAAACCGAAAAAATGAGGCCTTGCTAAAATTAGGTACCGCGTCAGGGTGAAATTCGAAAAACGCATCCTGGTCAAAAATTAGAGGCTTGAGTGAAAATGTCCAATCAAGAAAACCTGAGAGGGCTGATTGGTAACAGGAGTTGATGCTATCAAGATTTTGCTCCTTGAATGAATGTAGTTTTGCATTTTTTAATTAATGTTAAATGACGATCATGTATATTGAAATCCTAATGAAATGTAAACAATTTTGTGAAATGAAATAAAACTGAATTTATTCATTTATATTGTTGTCTAGTTCTGTTTTAAAAAAGAAACATATTGCTCAAAATGCATACAAATCTAAACTAGGCCCTACTACTACTCTCGCTGGACAGATGTATAAGTCGTCGTATCCTGTTATCGACAGCAGGGCTAAATACCCATATCTTGTAAGCATTAGTGGGAGTGAAAGAACAACCCCCGATGGATGGTATAATAATCTTCACCGATAGCTTGCCTAGAGGCCATGATGTATGGAGGTAAAAGCCAAAGCTAAGGGTCCATCTTGGAAAGGTAGGAATGCCTCACCATATCGTTAATCCCTCTGAATTATCAAGCACAACGGGTGGTAATGTAAAAGGTAGCCTCAAGAAACCCTAAAGAACCCGATCCTCGTCCGCTACCTCACCCAATCTAGCAACACATTCATCAAGAGAGGCCACGTAATGCAATCGATGCCTAAGGAGAAAATACCTTAGAGAATAACTACTGATTACCTTAGAAAGGGGCTTTAATAGTGGCTTCAACTTTTCTTGCAACCATACCTGAAAGGCAGGAGAGTCTCGAGAGAAAAAAGAAAAAAAAAAGAGGCCATTAGAGATGAAAACCGTGACTGGCTCTCTAAGCAAAAGTTAGGCCAAAAGGCAGGGTGAAAACCTAGAAACAGGCAGTCTGTCCTACAAAATAGAATGAGTAGAAGCCGCTGGAATGGGTTGGGTTCATTCCAGGCAAAAATTAGGCACAGGATTATGTGAAAATCTCCAAAAAGAAGCATTTTCTACTAAGAAAAGCTAGTGTGAAAATCCACAAGGGACGCACTACCTTTAAAATAATGACTTTTGAAGCCTGGAGCGATAAGGTAGCATTACTTTGAATAACTTCCCTTTTGGCAGGTAGTGTATAATGCAAAACTTGATTCAGAGTCCTGGGGGCAAAATGCTCATTGACCAAAGGGCAAAGATACACATGGGTCCGTTCTATTTGAAAAGAGTGTGGGTCAGAGTGCCTAAAGCCAAGATGATGCTTTTCTAGATCCTTAAGGGCACAGAGCAGCTGAGCAGTATCCTCAATGAATCCCTTAACCACCTGGGATGTGGTATATTCATTTTTGCATATCACATGCATGTCACGTGCATTCAGTCTTTTACACGTATAGATATGCACACACAATTCTTGTACATTAATCCTTTGCTCGTGTTTCGTGTATATAGCTTTATGCATATATTTCCCACACATAGTTCCACACGCACACACAATCTTTTATATATGTTGTTGTGTACATGACTTAGAGGGAAAGGTCCGTATAGACCTCACGAGAAAGGATGGGTTCAACTCAACATTATCGACCACTGTATCCAGCATAAAATTATGTGAATATGTGAGGAGGTGGAATGCCAAGAAGAACAAGCCTATTCGGGCACATCATGCTAAGAGCAATCTGGAATCACACAAATCTACAGAAAAGAAGATCTTTTGAGAAGCCCACACATACTTTAGTTGAAGACAATCAGATGCAAAAGTGGGCTGAGTTACATTTTCAGCTCTACATTAATGCTCATCCGTGCCAAATAGTCAGATCAAGATAAAGTCCTCATGAGAATAGAATCTCGTGAACCCGCTCCCAAGAAGACATTTAAAAGAGCAAGCCTGCTCATCCACGCCATGCTGGGAACCACCAGGTAAGTTTCTCTATCATAAGATATATGCTTGCACACATCACACAATAGGTGCACAAAATCCAAATTCAAATATACAAAGAATACAAATTCTCAAAAACAAAACAACACAAAACAAAAAGAAGAAGATGTTTTCAAGGCCTTGAAAATCCAATATACTGTAAAAATTCAAATACATCCAAAATGTAAGAATCCCAAAAACTTACAAGTAAAGGAAAAAAAAAACAAACAAAAACAAAAACAAAAACAAGGATCATTTTAAGAGACATCAAAGACATTGAAACCTATCCGCCTGTGGGCAAGCAACCAAAATCTCCAATCTAAATTTCCTCTCTGGAGGCTCAAATATAATTCCTCTGAGGAGGCTCAAATATAATTTTCCTCTGAGGAGGCTCAAATCCAATTTCCTCTCTAGAGGCTCAAATATAATTTTCCTCTGAGGAGGCTCAAACCTATTTTCCTCTCTAGAGTCTTGAAATCAAAGTCTCTCAGTGAGCATTAAAGACTCTCAGTGAGCATCAAAGACTCTCAGTGAGCATTTAAACCTCTCGGTGAGCACATATTTTTAAAGTCTCCCTACGAACATAGAGCCCTCTCGAGAGGTATGCAGGTCTTTTCAACAAGGAGGTTCTGATTGGAGATGATAGAGGAAAATGTATCTGGCATGTCACAGTCGATAAGGGATCTCTAAGAGGATGATACCTGAACTTTGCAAGAAGATGATGTCCGCACTTTAGATGCTTGGAAAATGACTCGAGGCAATCAAGGGGAGGATGTTCATATTCCACAAATCCTTCTCTAGGGGAACAACCAACCCTCTTTCAGGGAGCACCTGTTTGACATCGACCCCAACATGCATGCACTGCGACAGGTAAGCATCTCTTTTATATACCTTGCACATTTGCTTTTCCCTTTTTTGTAAAAAAAAAAAGATGAAGTGGTTCAGGATAAGCGACAGCAAAGAAAATGGTGAACGAGCCACCATGCCGACCTAAGGATGGTCGACAGTCAGATATTGCACTAGCCAAATGCGGATCAGAATATTGTACTAGCCGGATGGGGGTTAGCAGATCAGACATTATACTAGCTGGATGGGGGTTAGCAGATCAGAATATTGTACTAGCTGGATGGTGGTTAGCATATCAGAATATTGTACTAGCCGGATGGGGGTTAGTAGGTCAGACATTGTACTAACCAGATGGGGGTTAGCAGATTAGAATATTGTACTAGCCGGATGGGGGTTAGCAGATCAGAATATTGTACTAGACGGATGGCGGTTAGCAGATCATAATATTATACTAGCCGGATGGGTGTTAGCAGATCAAAATATTGTACTAGCCGGATGGGGGTTAGTAGATCAGAATATTCTACTAGCCGGATGGGGATTAGCAGATCAGATATTGTACTAGTCGAATGGGGGTTAGCAGATCAGAATATTGTACTAGCGGGACGGGGGTTAGCAGATCAGATATTTTACTAGCCGAACGGGAGTTAGCAGATCAGACATTGTACTAAGCCGGGTGTTAGCGGATCAGTATACTATTCTAGCCGGAAGAGGGTTAGCAGATCAGACATTGCAGTAGCTGGATGGGGGTTAGCAGATAAGAATATTATACTAGCCGGATGGGGGTTAGCAGATCAGATATTGTACTAGCCGGATGGGGGTTAGCAGATCAAAATATTATACTAGCCGGATTGTGGTTAGCAGATCAGATATTATACTAACTGGATGGTGGTTAGCAGATCAGATATTGTACTGACCGGATGGTAGTTAAAAGATCAGATATTGTACTAACCGGACGGTGGTTAACAGATCAGATATTATACTGACCGGATGGTGGTTTGCAGATATTACGCTGACCGAATAACTGTTAGCAGATAGGATGTTACACGGATCGGTTGGAGGTTACCAAGGTTATGCTGTGCAAGCCCAGAAGCGGCTACCAAGACAGAACGTTCAATCACATGTGATAGAACAGATCATAACGGGATTGTAGTTAGAGAACATTACATCTCACAGACACTGCACGAGCCCAGATGAGGTCAGCAGAGCACATGCGGTAGAACAGACCGCAACCGGGATTGTAGCTAGAGAATACTACAGCTCACAGACATTGCGCGAGCCGAGACGAGGCTAGCAGAGCACATGCGGTAGAACAAATCGCAATCGGGATTGTAGTTAGAGAACACTATATCTCACAGACACTGCGCGAGCTGAGATGAGGCCAGCAGAACACATGCGGTAGAATAGATCACAACCGAGTTGCAGTTAGAGAACATTGCATCTTACAGATACTGCGCGAGCTGAAATGAGGCTAGCAGAATACACGGGATAGAACAGATTGTAAACAGAGGTTGTAGTTAGAGAACACTGCATCTCACAGACTTCGTGTGGACCAGGATGAGGGTAGCGGGACACAAGCGATAGAACAGATCGCAAACAGAGGTTGTAGTCAGAGAGCACTGCATCTCACAGACACCGTGCAAGCCGAGATGAGGACAGCGAGACAGACCAACCACCGTGCATGCCGAGACAAGGACAGCGGGGCACACGCGATAAAATAGATCGCAACGGGACTGTGGTTAGAGAATACCGCATCCCACAGACACCGTGTAAGCCGAGATGAGGCCAGCGGGACAGATCAACCACCGTGCATGCCGAGATGAGGACAGCGGGGCACACGCGATAGAACAGATCGCAACAGGACTATTGTTAGAGGACACCGCATGTCACAAACGCCGTGCAAGCCGACTGAAGGCAAGCAGGACAATGCGATAAAAAATATTGCAAATGAGCCACAGTTGGATAGCACTACAGCTCAATGGCAACTAGTCGCAATATTCAACACGGCAAAAAGGTAAGGGCTGCCTCAGGTGCGCATCTCTTTCCTTCGTCTCTGAATTTTGGCTCTTCTAGGCACTAGTGCACTAGTTTCCCCAAAATTGGGGGCAACTGTAGAAACCGTGTAACACCCCTTACCCATACGTAGGCGATCCCATCCGATATGGAGTAAGACGCCGTAGGAGTAAAGGTGTCACCACATAGATACAAAATATACATACATTCATACATAAACGTACATACCAAAATACAGGGTAAATTAAAACTTTACCAAATCATTCATGGAAGCTGATCATGCATTAATATAATGAAAGCATTACATTACTGTTCTGATCAACTGAGAGAAACAACAGATAATTACATATCCCAAAATTACAATTACAAAAGCGGAAGCTAACACAAAATCATATGAGAGTTCTATACAAAAAGAATCATAGAACTACAAAAATAAGCCCTATACTACGACCCTGCTGTGTTGGCTTTGATGGCGACGACTCTCCCAGAAGCAACTCCTTCCGCACCTGCACGGGTAAACACACCGTGCTAAGCGATAAACGCTTAGTGGGGAAAACACACATAATATAAAGACAACCATTCACAATGGTCGTCAAGGCAAATCACATGCGTAAGTACATAAAGCCGTTCTCCATAAAGATTCATATCAATAATCATATTCTCATTATAGATTGTACTTTTCATCATTGATTCCAGAAGGATAATACATGTATTTGCTCATATCACAAGTCATACAAGTACTTAAACAATGAAATCCCTGCTGACTCAAGGTAGTGGATAACGAGTGAACAGAAAGTACTTTACGAGTACCAATCGAATACGAAAAACCATTTTAACCTTTCATTCATAAACAATTCCAGAAGGACCTTAAACAAGATCCAAACACAATACAGAAGTTCGCGAGGAACGAACGGGACCTGATCGGGGTCTAAACAGAAATAACAGAAGCTGCAGCAAAGACTCTATTAGGCATGCCTAACTATCCACTGACTAGACTCTAGCAGGTCATATATATATATATATATCATTCAAACCATTTCACAGTTTCCAAAATCATCATCATCAAATGGGCATAATCATATCATGGTTAAACTTGCATATCATTTATAGAATACCAAGCATAAATCTCATAACTGCTAAAGTAAACTGAAGTTCAAGGCACACGCGAAGGAAGGAAACTCATTCAGCATACAAGGGACTGTCGCGCTCGCGACGTCTGTCGCGCTCGCGACAGAGACCAAAGTCTCTTCGCTGTGCGAGCGCGACAGATTTCGCGACCGCGGGGAGAACGGAAGAGCCAGGCTCTGTCGCGCTCGCGACAGATGTCGCGATCGCGACAGAAAGCAAAGGGTGCTGTCGCGATCTCGCGACGGATCGCGTGGTCGCGATAACACCAGACAACAATACTCTCTGTCGCGATCGCGACAGTTGTCGCGCTCGCGACAGTTGTCGCGCTCGCGACAGTTGTCGCGCTCGCGACAGAAGGTATACAACACTTCGGCTGTCGCGACTCGCGGCGGACGTCGCGTGCTCGCGACAATGAAGCTCCCACTACCGTTCTCTGTCGCGACCTCGCGACAGTCGTCGCGATCGCGACAGAGTCGGGATTTTGAAAATCTGCAGAAATTCTGCAGATTTTCCTCTTCCATTTCTTCCTCCAACCACTCAAATCTCAAACAAAGGTGACTTACCTCAAATCCAGCCATCCAAAAGCATAAACAACCATAATATAACATTTATTAACAATAAACTTCATACAATCCATCAATTTGAACATTTAATTTCAATAATCATTCACAAACTCCATTTATGCATCAAATTACTTCAAATCCGAATTCATCATGATTAATTCATAATCTTGCAAGTTCGACATTCTAAAACAAAGACCCATAGCATAAACCTCAAAATAAAGGACATCTAACAACTTAATTCCAAGAAAACATCAAGAACACACTCATGAACATTTTCACATAAAAAGGAAGAAATTCCCAAACCTCAAAATCCTTAGCTCCTAGTGTTTAATTCCACTTGATCCCGCAACTTCCTTGCCTTTAGGATCCCGGGGAGGCTCAACTAGGAAACCCAACCAAGAACAAGCAAACAAAACCAAAAATCCAAACTTCAAACCCATTTCGAAAACAAGAAAAGAGAAGAAGATGGAAACTCAAACAAAGGTAAAATGAATGCATGAAACTTACCAATTACTACAAAGTGATGATCAAACCCCACTAGCAACCTTGAATCTCAACCAAAGTCCAAGAGAAGAAGAAAAGAAGAAGAGAAGAGAAGAGGGCGGCGTGAAGAACGGGAAACACAATGAGGAAATCTGATTTTTGCCCTTTCTCTTCTTTCCCTTTTTCTTTTCTTAACCCTAGACACATGTCAAGATCCTAAGGGTGGGATTTGGTCACTCACACCCTAGATGCTAATGCAATACACACACACTAGACTCTCCCAACTAACACATACCCTACAACCATATGCATGCCCACATACTAAATTAAACCCACTAGTGCACAACCTATTTTGGTGCACTCACGCACACACCATTCCAATCCCACTAACTCACACCATGGCACCACGCATGCACCCACATGCAAGCAAATCTCTAATAACATGCAAAATTACTAAAATGCCCTTATAATCCAAAACTCATGCAATTGCATACACATACAAAATATGGCTCATTCAACTAGGGGGCAAACGGGGTGTGACAACTCTCCCCTACTAACAAGAATTTCGTCCTCGAAATTCTCACCTGAACAGAACAATTGCGGATACTGCAATCTCATCGACTCCTCCGGTTCCCAAGTTGCTTCCTCAACCCCATGGTGATTCCACAAAACCTTGACCAAAGGAATCTGCTTATTCCTCAGCTGTCTTACTTCCCGCTCTAGGATAGCTCTAGGCTCCTCATCATAGGAAAAATCTGATTGCACTTGAACTTCTTGAATCGACAACACATGGGAAGGATCCGATCTATATCGACGGAGCATAGAAACGTGAAACACATCATGAAGCTTTGACAATTCCATCGGCAAAGCTAGTCTGTATGCCACTGGACCCACTCTTGCCAACACCTCATACGGACCAATAAAGCGAGGACTAAGCTTCCCTTTCTTTCCAAATCGAAGCACTTTTCTCCAAGGAGACACTTTAAGAAAAACCTTGTCCCCAACTTCAAACTGTACATCCTTTCTCTTCAGGTTAGCATAAGACTTCTGTCGATCCTTGGCCACTTTCAGATTCCGCTGCACAACTCTAATCTTTTCCTCGGTATCTCTAACCAGATCTGGCCCAATCATTGACCTCTCAGACAACTCTGTCCAACAAACAGGAGTCCTACACTGACGTCCATACAGAGCCTCATAAGGTGACATACCAATACTCGACTGGAAACTGTTGTTGTAGGCAAATTCCATCAATGATACGTACTTGTCCCAGCTACCCAGAAAGTCCAAAACACAAGCCCTCATCATATCCTCTAAGATCTGAATCACACGCTCGGACTGACCATCTGTCTGCGGATGAAATGCTGTACTGAACTTCAACTTGGTACCCAAAGCTCGCTGCAACTCTTTCCAGAACTTAGATGTGAACCTTGGGTCCCTATCAGAAACTATGGACAGAGGTACCCCATGCAATCGCACTATCTCATCAACATACATACTGGCCAATCTACTCATCGAATAATCCATCCTAACTGGTAAAAAGTGAGCAGACTTCGTGAGTCGATCGACAACAACCCAAACAGAATCATGCTTTCTCTGAGACAAAGGTAAACCGGAGACAAAATCCATGGCGATGTCATCCCACTTCCATTCGGGAATAGACAAAGGCATGAGCAAACCAGAAGGAACCTGGTGCTCAGCCTTGACTTGCTGACAAGTCAGGCACTTGGATACAAAGTCCACTATGTTCCTCTTCATACCCGACCACCAAAAGAACTGCTTCAAATCCCGATACATCTTCACACTGCCAGGATGCATGGTGAAAACTGAACTATGCGCCTCATCCAAAATCTGTCTCCTTAACTCTTCACTATCCGGCACACACAAACGGTTTCCAAACAGAAGAACCCCATCCTGAATCGAAAACTCTGACTGCTTACCCAAACCGACTTCTTGAACAATCCGCTGAAGTTTCTCATCTACTTTCTGAGCATCAACTATCTGCTGTCTCAAAGTAGGCTTGACCCTCAACTGAACTAACAAAGCTCCATCGGAACCAAACCTCCATCTAAACCTTCTCAAAAACAAGGCAGAAACTGACTTCCTACTCAACGCATCCGCGACTACATTAGCCTTACCCGGATGGTAATCCACAATGCAATCGTAGTCCTTAAACAGCTCAAGCCAACGACGTTGCCTCATATTCAATTCCTTCTGGGTCAGAAAATACTTCAAACTTTTGTGGTCCGAAAAGATCCTACACTTCTCCCCGTAGAGATAATGACGCCAAATCTTCAAAGCGAAGACCACTGCAGCTAACTCAAGATCATGCGTCGGATAATTCCTTTCGTGCGGCTTCAACTGTCGAGAAGCATAAGCCACTACCTTACCTTCCTGCATCAGAACACATCCCAAACCAACACCTGAAGCGTCACTATATATAACAAACTCCTTACCCGAGGTGGGTTGAGTTAATATAGGAGCTTCAACCAACAACTGCTTCAACCTCTCGAAACAAGCTTGGCACTTATCCGACCATTCGAACTTAACTCCCTTCCTCAACAACCTGGTCATCGGAGCAGCAATCACTGAAAAACCCTTAACGAACCGACGGTAATAACCCGCCAGACCAAGGAAACTCCTCACTTCCTGGACATTCCTAGGCGATTTCCAATCCACTATCGCCTCAATCTTAGCTGGATCCACTTGAATACCCTTCGCTGAAACTATATGACCCAAAAACGACACTTCCTTAAGCCAAAAATCACTCTTACTCAACTTAGCAAACAACCGATGCTCTCTCAAAATCTGCAAAACTAACCGAAGATGCTCTTCATGCTCGGCTTCATCCTTGGAAAATACCAAAATATCATCTATGAAAACTACTACAAACCGGTCTAAGTATGGCCTGAACACTCTATTCATCAAATCCATGAATGCCGCTGGAGCGTTAGTCAAACCAAACGGCATAACAAGGAACTCATAGTGGCCATACCGAGTCCGAAATGCAGTCTTAACCACATCCTCGTCCTTAACACGAAGCTGATAATACCCAGACCGAAGGTCAATCTTAGAAAACACACCCGCACCTCGCAGCTGATCAAACAAATCTTCAACTCTGGGCAACGGATACTTATTCTTCACTGTGACCTTATTCATCTGCCTGTAGTCTATACACATCCTCAAGGATCCATCCTTCTTCTTAACAAACAGGACCGGAGCTCCCCAAGGAGATATGCTGGGTCGAATGTATCCCTTATCCAACAGCTCTTGCAATTGAGTTTTAAGTTCTCTCAACTCTACAGGAGCCATCCGATAAGGTGCCTTCGACACCGGTGTGGTACCCGGCATAATCTCTATGGCTAGCTCAACCTCCCTCTCCGGAGGCAAACCAGGCAAGTCACTCGGAAAAACATCACTGAACTCTCGAACAACAGGGATGTCCTCAATCCTAACTTGATCCCTCCTGGAATCCAAAACCACAGCCAGAAAAGCTTCACAACCTTTTCTCATGAACCTCTTAGCTTGAATAGCAGAAATCACATTGTGCACGGAACTCGCACCCAAACCTCTGACAAACACTGGAGCTCGATTCCTATCTCGAAGCACGAAAGTCTTCCTATGACAATCAACCACGGCTCTATGCTTACTCAACCAATCCATACCCAAAATCAAGTCATACTCTCTGAAGGGCAACTCTATCAAATCCACAGGAAACTCAACATCCTCAACCATCAACGGACAATTCCTGTAAACTCTACTCACACTGACACTATGCCCTAACGGATTGGTCACACAAATCTCATAGTCTAACTGTTCTACCACATGCAACTTATCAATAAACTTATGTGTGCACAAATATGAGTGTGTGGAACCAGGATCTATTAGAGCATATAATTCAGTGTCATGGAGTAGGAACTTACCAGCAATCACATCAGGGGCATCCTGCTCATCTCTGGCTCTCACTGCATAAGCTCTAACGGCACCCTGAGGAGGACGCTCAACTGTCTCAGAACCAGCTACATCTCTGGGTCGACCGCCTCGACCTCTTCCTCTACCTCTACCTCTAGGGGCCTGCGGCGCATTCGATCCAACTCTGCTAGCTCCTCCCTGAGGACCTGAGTCTTCACTCATCTGAGGACAATTAGCCACACGGTGTTCAGTGCTTCCACACCTGAAACACCCACCAGTAAGCCACCTACACTCACCCCAGTGAGCCTTACTGCAGTTCGAACAAACGGGTGCAGCATCAGACCGGCCACCCCTACCAGAACCAGACACTGCAGCTGAACCTTGCCTTCTCCCCCTTGAAGCCGAACCAGCCGCAGGATCATCTTGCGGGTTCCTAGACCTCTTACCCGAAGATGAGGAAACACCACCTCTAGCAGAACTTCGGCGCTGAGCTCTCTCTCTAATCAAAGTTTTCGCTTTCTCTGCCCTCAACGCAGCTTCAGCAATCTGATAATACTGTACCCCCGGCATACACATCAAAGAAACTAAAGCAATCTTCAAAGAATCATTCAACCCGGCCTCGAAGTGCTTGCATCTGAAATCATCCGTCATGACCCCACGCGGAGCATAACGGGACAACCGGTTAAACTCCTTCTCATAATCTGCCACAGACAAGGCCCTTTGCCTCAAACTCAAAAACTGCGCCCATCTTGCGTCCTTATACGCCTGAGTCACATACTTCTTAGAAAATTGCTCATCAAAGAAATCCCATGTCAAAGGGTCAGGCATTTGAGGCTGCCTACACACCAACTCCCACCATTCAAAAGCTGAACCCTGAAGCAAGGCTACAGCACACTCAGCTTGCTGATCGGGAGGACACCTAATTTCCCTCAAAGCTCTCTTAACTTTATCTAGCCACTTCTCAGCTAACTCAGATTCATCAAGCCCAGTTCCATAGAAATCCTCGACACCCGCTCTTCTCAGACTCACAATCGGGGCTTTCGGGGCAGTCACTCTTTCCAAAACCCGCGCCATGTCTTGATGCAATCTAAGCATCGCCTCAAAAGGCATGGCAGCGGCCTCAGGTTGGACCCTAGCATGTTGAGCCGACACCGAAACCGAGACAGACGGATCTACCGCTGGAGGGTTCACACTTTCAGCGGACTCCTCGAGCGCACCGTGAGCAGAATCAGAATTCATCTAACAAACAAGAGGACAACCACATCAGCCAACACAGCCCTAAACATAGACATATACACACATAGCATCATATAAGCAATCACCCAGAAACGCCTAAACCGGAGCTCTGATACCACAACTTGTAACACCCCTTACCCATACGTAGGCGATCCCATCCGATATGGAGTAAGACGCCGTAGGAGTAAAGGTGTCACCACATAGATACAAAATATACATACATTCATACATAAACGTACATACCAAAATACAGGGTAAATTAAAACTTTACCAAATCATTCATGGAAGCTGATCATGCATTAATATAATGAAAGCATTACATTACTGTTCTGATCAACTGAGAGAAACAACAGATAATTACATATCCCAAAATTACAATTACAAAAGCGGAAGCTAACACAAAATCATATGAGAGTTCTATACAAAAAGAATCATAGAACTACAAAAATAAGCCCTATACTACGACCCTGCTGTGTTGGCTTTGATGGCGACGACTCTCCCAGAAGCAACTCCTTCCGCACCTGCACGGGTAAACACACCGTGCTAAGCGATAAACGCTTAGTGGGGAAAACACACATAATATAAAGACAACCATTCACAACGGTCGTGAAGGCAAATCACATGCGTAAGTACATAAAGCCATTCTCCATAAAGATTCATATCAATAATCATATTCTCATTATAGATTGTACTTTTCATCATTGATTCCAGAAGGATAATACATGTATTTGCTCATATCACAAGTCATACAAGTACTTAAACAATGAAATCCCTGCTGACTCAAGGTAGTGGATAACGAGTGAACAGAAAGTACTTTACGAGTACCAATCGAATACGAAAAACCATTTTAACCTTTCATTCATAAACAATTCCAGAAGGACCTTAAACAAGATCCAAACACAATACAGAAGTTCGCGAGGAACGAACGGGACCTGATCGGGGTCTAAACAGAAATAACAGAAGCTGCAGCAAAGACTCTATTAGGCATGCCTAACTATCCACTGACTAGACTCTAGCAGGTCATATATATATATATATATCATTCAAACCATTTCACAGTTTCCAAAATCATCATCATCAAATGGGCATAATCATATCATGGTTACACTTGCATATCATTTATAGAATACCAAGCATAAATCTCATAACTGCTAAAGTAAACTGAAGTTCAAGGCACACGCGAAGGAAGGAAACTCATTCAGCATACAAGGGACTGTCGCGCTCGCAACGTCTGTCGCGCTCGCGACAGAGACCAAAGTCTCTTCGCTGTGCGAGCGCGACAGATTTCGCGACCGCGGGGAGAACGGAAGAGCCAGGCTCTGTCGCGCTCGCGACAGATGTCGCGATCGCGACAGAAAGCAAAGGGTGCTGTCGCGATCTCGCGACGGATCGCGTGGTCGCGATAACACCAGACAACAATACTCTCTGTCGCGATCGCGACAGTTGTCGCGCTCGCGACAGAAGGTATACAACACTTCGGCTGTCGCGACTCGCGGCGGACGTCGCGTGCTCGCGACAATGAAGCTCCCACTACCGTTCTCTGTCGCGACCTCGCGACAGTCGTCGCGATCGCGACAGAGTCGGGATTTTGAAAATCTGCAGAAATTCTGCAGATTTTCCTCTTCCATTTCTTCCTCCAACCACTCAAATCTCAAACAAAGGTGACTTACCTCAAATCCAGCCATCCAAAAGCATAAACAACCATAATATAACATTTATTAACAATAAACTTCATACAATCCATCAATTTGAACATTTAATTTCAATAATCATTCACAAACTCCATTTATGCATCAAATTACTTTAAATCCGAATTCATCATGATTAATTCATAATCTTGCAAGTTCGACATTCTAAAACAAAGACCCATAGCATAAACCTCAAAATAAAGGACATCTAACAACTTAATTCCAAGAAAACATCAAGAACACACTCATGAACATTTTCACATAAAAAGGAAGAAATTCCCAAACCTCAAAATCCTTAGCTCCTAGTGTTTAATTCCACTTGATCCCGCAACTTCCTTGCCTTTAGGATCCCGGGGAGGCTCAACTAGGAAACCCAACCAAGAACAAGCAAACAAAACCAAAAATCCAAACTTCAAACCCATTTCGAAAACAAGAAAAGAGAAGAAGATGGAAACTCAAACAAAGGTAAAATGAATGCATGAAACTTACCAATTACTACAAAGTGATGATCAAACCCCACTAGCAACCTTGAATCTCAACCAAAGTCCAAGAGAAGAAGAAAAGAAGAAGAGAAGAGAAGAGGGCGGCGTGAAGAACGGGAAACACAATGAGGAAATCTGATTTTTGCCCTTTCTCTTCTTTCCCTTTTTCTTTTCTTAACCCTAGACACATGTCAAGATCCTAAGGGTGGGATTTGGTCACTCACACCCTAGATGCTAATGCAATACACACACACTAGACTCTCCCAACTAACACATACCCTACAACCATATGCATGCCCACATACTAAATTAAACCCACTAGTGCACAACCTATTTTGGTGCACTCACGCACACACCATTCCAATCCCACTAACTCACACCATGGCACCACGCATGCACCCACATGCAAGCAAATCTCTAATAACATGCAAAATTACTAAAATGCCCTTATAATCCAAAACTCATGCAATTGCATACACATACAAAATATGGCTCATTCAACTAGGGGGCAAACGGGGTGTGACAAACCGGGTCCTGAGACAGTCAAGATCAGAGTTACCCAATGATGATAAGATGCCTTTTCACAGACAAAAAGGTTGAAAGTGGTGATTTCCTTGTCAAGTTTGCATTTTAGAGAGAAAAAAATACAAAATAATAAAAAATATTTTTAAAATTAGATTTGAAAAATGGGGTTTAGAAATTATAGTATTTTTAGTTAATTTTTAATAATAATAATAATAAAAAATCGAGCGTCGGCGCCTTGCAGCAGCACACAGAGACTGTGCGCTCGGAGCTCCGCGCACGCGATGGGTTAGCCGTCGCTTACCCGTCTCGCCTACCAGCGCGCGGCGCGCACGCTGGCAGCCCATCGTTCACCAGTGACGGGCGTCGGTCGCCCCTGTTCCGCCGTAAAACGCAAATTTGCCCCAAAATCAGTTTTTTCCGATTTTTTCACCCAAAATTGGATTTTCTATCCCATTTTTAAAGGGTTTTCAGGTTTTTTTTTTCATTTTTAAAACTTAGATAAATAATATTTTGAATTAATTAATTAGTTTTCCTTAATTAATTTTATTTTCCATTTTTTTCTGAATATAAAAAGAAAAAGATAAAAAAATGAAGGGGGCGAATTTTTTAGGGTTTTTTTTCTTAAGGTTTTCTCTTCTTCTTTCTCTCCAAATACTCTCTAATTGGACTGAAATTTTCCCCAACAAAAATAGTTCAATTCTTCTTCTTTTTTCTAATGGAATTTCTTCTAATACATATTTTTAGAAGGAATTTTATATATGGAATTTAATTTTGAGACAAACATAACAATTGTTTGCTCTCAAAATTCATTTTTTGGCTTATTATTTTTTTAGTTTTCAATTAAACTTTTTTCAAAGATTTTTATTTGTATCCCTTTTTGATGAAAAATAGATTTTGAGACATTCAAAATAAATGTTTGTTCTCGAAATCTAATTTTTCATTTGATTTTCTAAAACACGAGTTTTTTTCATAAATGATTTTTTTCTTGAGACAAACAAAATAATTGTTTGTTCTTGAGAACATTTTTTATCAATAAAAATAATTCTTTAGGCAAAGAAATCAATTCTTTGTTCTTGAAGAATTTTTTGATTTTCCTTTCATCATTTTTCAAAGATATTTTTTTCGGAATAAAATTCCAACATTTTTATTATTCAATTCTAATCTTGCAAATAAAAAACAAGGAAATCAATCATCATTTTTACGTTCATCGAATCCGAAACTCTGAGGGAAAATATTCTGGGCTTGATCTTTTATTTTATATATTATTTTGTTCATATTTAATTGATTAACATGTATATTTTATTATTTTCATTTATTCTATTATTTTTATATTTGTTTCAATTAATATATTTATATATTATTTTTGTTCATGTAAATATTGATTTCTTATCATTTCTAACATATAAATATTGATTTCTTATTATTGCTAATATGTAAATATCTTATTATTGCTTTGATTTCTCATTATTTTTAACATGTACTTAATTAATTTATTTTGATTGATCTTTTTTTGCCATGTAAATGTTTTATGTTAATCGGGATAACATTAATTAATCATGTCATTTATTTAATTATTTTCATCATTCTTTTATTTATTTTTTATCATTCTTTTTCATTGCTATTGTCATATATTTATTATTTATTATTTTATTTTTTTATTGTCATTGTTCATTATTATTATTATCATGTTCATATTTTTATGTATTAATTCATTAACATGTTTTATTTATTTTAATCAAATCATTTAATTCTTTTATCATTTAATGCATATTTTTATTTATTTTGATTTGTTAACATGTTAATTCATTTATCATCATTCATGTCATCTTATTTTATCTTAATTTGTTGTTCATTATTTTATATGTTTAATTGATTTTATTGATTTAATTACTAATATTATTTCATTTGTGTTTTATTTTTTTATGTTAAAACTTATTTTCTTTACTTGGCCATTTTTGCAAGCACTCGAGGAGATTCAGAAGGCTCGTTTGGGTTAAATATTTATTTGCTTTATTTGTAATATTTCATTTATTTGGATTTTTCATTTATTCTACCATGTAATTTTCTTATAAAATTGTTTATTTTAGGCACGCTAAAAAGAAAATCACAAAAACATTTTTATTAATTAACTTGGAATCTTTCTTAATAAAAATGGGACCAATGTCCCAATTTTCTCCATCCAAAATAAAAATTATCACATCAAAATTATTTTATAATAAATATGCATGCGAGGACCAATGTCCTTATCTTTAACAAATAGCCCATTTTATGTATAATTTGTATTTTTATTTACAATGGGGATTGTATTCCGCCCCTAATTTTATTTTAATTTATTTTCATGCACTTTACTTTAATTATGCTTTATTTATTTATCGCTTTCCCTGAATGGACAATCTGCGCTTTAACTTAACTGCATTAAATTGAATGAGAAATGGGATGAAACGATAAATTCAAAACTCAACTATAAATCTAACCAAGGTATGAATAAATGGAAAGTCCCGAACCTTCTCTGGTCTTTGGGCTCAATGAGGTGAGAGGGCCATCTCAATGTTCTATTGGGATGGGGCCTCCAAGACACCTCTTGTGTCCCATAAAAGGCTCAAAATTGCACAGTCCTAGACGCCACGAGGCGAGAGGGCCATCCTAAAGTTCTATTAGGGTGGATGCCTCCAAGACACCTCTGGTTTGCCCAAGCGTGAGGCTAGAGGACCATCCTATCATTAGGGTGGAAGCCTCCAAGACACCTCCGGCTTGCCTATAATAGACGTAGCAGCGCTGTCTTAGGCTCACTGAGGCTAGACGACCTTTCCCAATGTTCTATTGGGTGGCGACTCCAAGAAACCTTCTTGTTGCCCAAAATAGACGCCCTTGCAATTTCACTTGCAAGTTTCATGAACCTCCTCCCGAAAGCCCTAAAAGCGGGCTGTTCGAGGTGCCCCGGGGTTTGGCGCACGTCATAAAAAGTACACCTAGAGGTAAAAAATATTTTATTAGACCATAAATAAGAATAGTATAGAAGGAGTATAGGGATGAAATTTGAAGTCGTATCGAGGTCAAATAGGTCCCTAAAAGTTGGAATTAATAAAAAGTCCAAATCCGATCTAAATAGTAATCGGGTTTGACCGAAGCTTGATCGGACTATTAAAAATAGCCATTGAACTTTAAAATTTATTTGTAGGCATAGATAGACTCTAAATATTATTTAGGAATTTTTGGCAGTGAAAGGTTATTTTTACGATAACACCGAAAATCGAGTTATTAGATCGATATGAGTTAATTGGATCCGAAACGGACTCTGATTGGGCTAAAAATTTGTGTGTATCCTCATTAATATATTTTATAAATTATAAAATTGATTTTGGGAGAATTTGAGCTTGGAAAGAGATAGAATTAAATTAAGTGTGCATGTTGGACCATATAAGTGTGTGGGTTTTGAATTGGTTGGCCTAAATTGGTTGGACCCAAAACCAACCCAAAAACCCACTATAAATACTCTAAAATATCTTAAGAATTCCTAGATTTTAGTTCTTCCTCTCTCTTTTTCCCTCTCTTTGGCCGAAACTTTCATTTTTTCTTCTCCCAATGTTTTTTTTTTTTCATTTTCCTCTTAAGCCTTCCATTAATCCAAGCTTCTTATGTGATCTTCAAGCCCTTTAAGTGATTTGTGTAGTCTCTAGTCTTGAATTGAAGGGTTTCTAAGGGTTGATTTCAAGAGATTAAAAAATTGGGTAAATTCAAGGTTAGTGAAAATTGATGGTTTTAAATTGTTTCAAAGGCTGTAATAGTTTAATTAGGATGTATTTAGAGTTATTATGTTGTTTGATTGAAATTTTGAAGCAAATATTGATTGGGTTTTCTTGTAAGGGAATTTAGCTAAGATGGAATTCTTTTTGGGGATGAAGTTTCTTCTGTGAAATAAGACAAGGAGAGGGAGTTTTGAATGGAGTATTAAAGGATTGAAGGTTAGTGATTACAAAATCCTAATTTTTTTTCCATGGATTAAATGTGATTTTAGGTTATGTTTGTAATGAAATTATGTCGTAACTACATGATTAATTGAAATTGATGATATAATTATGAAATTGGAGGTTAGAATTATTGATTTGAGTTGTTAAAATTAAACGAATGAAATTGAAATGGAAACCCTAGGTTGGACCGAATTAGGGTTAAGGTTGATTTAGGGTTTATGTTGTAGTTTAATGTTCGATAATTGAGCTAAATTAATATGTAATTAGGTAACAATTGATAAATGGAAAGAAATTAATTATGGAGGAAAAAATGATGGTCGAATGGAATTTAAACATTTTAGGTCGTGATTTCAAATGGTCAATGGTGTATAATTGGGTAATTATGCTAACTGACATGAATTAAAGTAGAAAAGGTGATAAATGAAATAAAAATAATTATATGCATAATGTATGTACCATGGCCGAATGGATTATTATATGTACGATTGGAGAAATTTTGATAGTTTAGTGGAATAAATGTCATAATGTGAATGTATAATTAATTTGGTATGTATAAGAATTTATTTGAAAATTTTAGAGTGTAATAATGCGTTATATATATAATGGAAATTGTGGGTTATGTTAAGATAAAGTGAATTTATGGTATAGTTGGTGTTAGACTTGATTAATTAGTGAATTGGATTTTAATTTAGTGGAAAAAAGAAAAAACTGGATATGAAAATGTTACTTGGATTGAATGGTAAGTATGAGTGAATTGAAGGATATTTTGATAAAGTGTCAAGTATAATAGTATAAATTGAATGTAAAATGAAAATTAATTATATGTTAATTTATTTGGAATTTGTTTGAATATAATCTAGTTGTGATTATATTATGCTTATCTTGAAATTTATGGAATATGTTATTCTAAAATGAAAAATTATTTTAATGTTGCATTATGTTCAAATTGAATATCGTGATATAATTGTTATTGGAATTGGAGATTTACTGATTTGGAATGAATTTTGTTGGAAAAGAATTAATGTAATGAGAAAATACCATGTTGGCCAATTGGTACCTTAAATGTTATAATACTGTCAATTGAGTTCATATTATGTATTTAATGGAATTGAATTGAGTGAATTTTATGAAAAAGAATTTAATGTGATAAAGTTACCTTGATTGGTGAATGGTAACTCTAATATGTTAATATTGTGAATTAAATATATGCTATATTTTATGAAAATTGAAAGAAGTGGATGTTTTAATTGCCCTTAGTAGTAATCTGGTGGTGAAATCTAGCTCAAGATATACTTGGCTAGCCATAGAGATACCTATACCGCAGTGTGAGTCATGGCAACTTGCTTGGATAGATTCGCGATGGTTTACCATAGTGATTAAATTTTTACAGTGCAATGTTCAATAAAAGCAATGACAACGAAATGCTATGGGTGGTCCTTCGAGATCACTCTTCAATGTTTGGACCTGTGGGGTCCACATCTCGAGTATTCGGATCAAAGATTTATGCCGAGTTTATACTAGGGGCAAAATAGTAGAAGTGAACAAAGTGACAAAAGTATTCTAAAATGGTAAAAGTAATTAAATTTGTACTGCACAGGTTAAATAAAGATTAAATTGTAATTGTCATGTAAATTATTGATATTATTGTGATTATGTGAAGTGGGTGGAAAATTTTTAATTAAGTGAAAGTTAGGGACTATTATGTACTTTGTCTATAATAAAGCTAATTAAAGGATTATTATGCAATTTGACTAGTAATATGGATATTTTGTGTAATTGCAAGGTAATTATATATTTATGGTTAAATCAAACACAATGATGATAATAATGTACAAAGAAGTTATTAAGCAAATTGCATGTAAACATTGGATAATAATATTACTAATACGTAATACATATTGTGTGAATAAATATATGCACATTTAATCGCATGTCATGCAATCAAGTAAGACTTAAATATGGTAAAGTGTGGCATGATTGTAATTGAAGACATTGTTAAGGTAATTAATAAAAAAAAATGGATATTTTATACATGGATCAATAAGGTAAACATGGAATTTAATTAAGTAATGATAACTAGTAATTTAATTGTCCTAAGAAGTAACAGTGGAGAAATAGGAAATTAATTGATTAAATAATTAAGATGAAATTCAAGGGTAAAATCATAAATATTATAAGTTGAAGGTTTAAAATGTGAATTGACCATAGTAAGGATAGTGGAAGATTTTAATTGTAATCTAATTAGATAATTGACTTCTGATTTTAATTAAAAAGGGATATAAGGTTATTTCATAAATGAATTAGAGAATAATAGTAATAATAATAATAATAATAATAATAATAATAATATAGTTATTGTTAAGATAATTTTATTAACATCAATTATGAAATTTTTAGTGAGAATAATAGTGATGAATTTCATTGGTAAATAAAATGCATACATAATATAGTGAAAATTGACAAGATAATATATACGCATGATGTATGAATTTGAGATAAGAATGTATGAATGAATTTTGAATAAGAAGGTAGGTGTGAGAATGAAATGTGGAAGTCTTAATCTGGAATTAAAATGTATGAAATTTTAACAAGGTTTGAATATATATATATATAGTTACACATCAGTAGACAACTATAAGATAGAATATTATTATATTATAGATATGTAATTGTAATATTTTAAAATAATATACATATAAAATTATAAAGTAATGAACAATGGTCATGCATTAAAGTGATATTTTATTTAAGTAAGAGTAAATTTGTGATAATTAATTAAGATAGAGAAATTCAGTAAAGTTAGTAATTAATGAATGCTTTTAAAATGTGTATGAGTTCATAATTATAATTATCGCAAGGTTTGTTAAATTGCAAAGTAACTATATAGAGTGTAATTAAAGGTTAAAATTGGTAATGTCATATTATATTTTAGTATGCATGGTATGCATGTGAGTTGCAAGAATTAGATTAGTGAAAACCTTTGGATTTGTAGCTACCACTGAGTGTATTTAATTCTCAGCACGTAGTTTATATTGACTGCATGCAGGTACCAATATGATTATTGTTGGAGCAAGCAAACCTTAAGTTGGAAATATTTTGGGGAAGACTTTGTTAAGAACATTTTTGTATATTGATCTAGACTTATGTATGGATTGGTTGGAATTTGGTTATATATGTATATATATGGCATGTATATGGACCTTTTATGGACATAGGAACAATATATTATTAGTTTATGACTCTTAGAGTAATGAATGTTAATGATTGGACTGAATTGTGAATGTTTAATGATATAATAATATTATGCCCCTGAGTGGGCTATGGACTGTTCGAATTACAGGATGGGTAGGTTAAAATTATATCTGTTATGCTGCCGAATTTATGACTAAATGTAAAGTAAGATAAGACGGTTATAGGTTTATCAGCAAGATATAAATATGATTATTAAGTGAATAGTTTATGCATGACTTTTGAGGTTATATGATTTAGTATTGGACTAAGTTAACATTGGATGTCTAAGTAATAAGTTATATAAAAAAAATAATTTACCCACTTTTGAAGTAAACAAGTATTAGTCAAATTTCAATCTAGTACGGTATTTGTCTAGCGGGTGTAATGTATGTACAGTATGAATGAATTAAGGGTGTTACACCAGTAGCGGGCAGCAACTAATAGAAGGGTTCTATCTAGCCTATGTCTTCTCAGAAACTTCAGATCAGCATAAGGGGATAAAGTGGAATTTTCTCAATTTTTAAGGTCATCTAAAAGTTTGTGCAAATTATTAATGACCGGTGTCGACACATTGGGATTGCTTGTGTAGAAAAAAAATGGGAAAAAGAAAAAAAAACAAAAGGAAAAGAAAAGGGAAAGAAGGAAAATTACCTGATGAGAAGATTTGACCAAGCAGCCAAGGAGATCTGATACATAATGAGTCAAAAATTGAGCTTTATTTATAGGAACACCTTAACAGACGGGCGTGACTCCTTTAGTGAGTCACGGCTAGCCCGTCACTCACCTGTAACTCACTTGAACGAATTATTTCTCTACATTTCTGTGCATATGTTTATTTTTGTATATTTATTTTGCCAATTTTTGCAGGAAAAGAAATATGATGTGGGCACCGGTAAGGGTCAAGCTTGAATATTCAGGAAATATAAAAAAAAAAGTGGTGAAAATTAATCAACAAGAAGACGACAATAAATTCATGCTTTGCTAAAGCTTAGTTAATGCAACCAATTAACAAGTTTTTTTTTAACACATAGGTGAATGGCTATACCATCCAATTCCCAAAACTTTAATGAATTCCCATAAGCAGGAATCATGCAAACGTACAAAAACCAAGATGAAGTCCTTTCAATAGGCATAAAGTCTTTTCCACATGCCTAAAGTCCTTTCAACACGCATAAAGTCCTTTCAACATGCATGAAGTGTAATGGCCCAAAATTGTAATTTTTATGAATAGTGACTTATGGGCCGTGAATAGTGACATCAGGGGATGAAGTCCTTTCAACAGGCATAAAGTCTTTTCCACATGCCTAAAGTCCTTTCAACACGCATAAAGTCCTTTCAACATGCATGAACTGTAATGGCCCAAAATTGTAATTTTTATGAATAGTGACTTATGGGCCATAAATAGTGACATCAAGGGGAATAATATCACCCGGAGTCGAAAACTATTTTATTAGACCATTAGAAAGAGTATGTTAGTAGGAGTCTAATGATGAAATTTAGGGTCAAATAGGTGTGACGCGCACCGAACCCCGAAGGCCTCGAAAACCCGCATTTAGGGATCGAAAAGGTTCATAAAACTTGTAAAGATTACATGGGCATCTATTTTGGGCAACAAGAGGTGTTTTAGAGTCGCCATCCAATAGAACATTAGGAAAGTTCATCTAGGCCCATTGAGCTTAAGACGATGTGTATATGTCTATTTTGGGCAACAAATAGATATTTTGGAATTCCCATGCTAATAGAACATTAAGAAGGTTCATCTAACCTCATGAAACCTAAGACCAGAGAGAGTTCGGGACTTTACTTTTATTTATACCTTGGTCAAAGCTATAAGTGAGTTTTTGAAGCTAAAATTCCATTCCTCTTCTCATACAATCTAATGCAATTATTAAAGTGCAATTAAAACATATAACGAAAAGCAATAAATAATACGATTAAAATAAAGCGAATAAAAGTACATTAACTTATAATAAGATTGGGGCGGAATACAACCCCAATAAAAGGAAATATAAATCAAACATAAAACAGGACATTTATTCGAGGTGAGGACATTGGTCCTCGCATATATTCTTGAAAGAATTGTCTTAGGTGGCATTTCATTGGAGGAAAAAATTAGGATTTTGGTCCCATTTTATTAAAGAAAACCTTATTTTAATTATAAAAATTCTTTTGGTGCTTTTTTATATTAACGAACAGAAAAATAAAAGTGGAGAGTAACAAAAAAAAATTAATTAATAAAAAGAAAAGGGTGAGAAGAATGAACCAAAATGATGTCTCCAAATTATCCCAATTTTGAGCCTCCATTTTACCATCCATACTCAACAAAATAGAACTCATAAAACCAAAATAGACTAACATGTTAGCATCAATAAAATAAAATATTAAAAGCATAATAAATGGCAAAACAACAGAAGAATATTATTGACATACCTAAAATTAATAATGCAAAGACATAATATAGAAAAAGAAATTGAAATAATTAAAAAAGGGAAAGAAAAAATCTAGGGACAGCCAAGGAAAGATAAGGGACGGTCGTCCGAGAGGTGGCCGACGAGCAGAAGAAGCTTTCCGTAATGTCCCATCGCTCGCTTTGAGCGACGGACGTCAGACAGTCCTTCTTCCCATCGGTAGTCTCCAGGATTCAAAACAACCAAAAAACTCTATTTTCAAATGCTTAAATTTCTTACCTTTTACGAATCTTAGACCACTATGTCATGCAATTAGGTTAAATAAACCATCAATAAAGTAAATCCAATCATGAAATAACAAAATTATCAAGCAGATAAATTAATTTACATTTTAAAACTAAATCACATTTCCATGTCAAAATATTGAAATTAACCCAAGAATGACTAATCTAGAATATTTACCCTTCGAATATTTGATCTCTAGAAGGAAAAAGCTGTATAGATCTCCCTTGAATTCTATAAGAATTGGTTGACAGTTGAACAAATTTAAAACAATTTTTCTCTCCCACAAAAATCGTTCTTTTAAAATAATTTGAAGTCTTGGGAAGGTAAATCAAGAAAAGGGAATTGATTTCCCTTTCTCAAATTCGCTTCAATCTTTTTCAATAAATTTCAAAAGAAAATATAAATATAAAGAGAAAACTTTTATTTTAAAATCAGTTTTTCTCTCCTAAAAAAACTCCCCCCATTTTCCTTCATTAGCCTTCTATTTATAAGCTAACTCTGATCTAGGGATAAAGATAAAAAATAAATATTTACCTTCTAAGATAAATACAAAATTTTAATTATCCTTAAAGATAAATATTAAGTCTGATTTATTTTTAAGGATAAATGTTATCAAATTATCTTTTAGAGGATAAAATCAAATATTTATATTTACCCTTGAAGATAAATATCAAATATTTGATTTATCCATAGAGATAAAGTGATTTTAAATAATCTTTAAATATAAAATCAAATACCTTTAGTTTATCCTTGAGGATAAACATCCAAAAAAATTTTGTATTTATCCCCAAACAACCAGAATTTTGTTGTCAAGCCTCGATCGATGGGCATCCCTCGGACGTGGGACGAGTGTCTGTCAATAGGGGATAGCCTCAGCTGTCGAGCGACGGACACCCGCTCGTGCGAGAGGAACGAGCATCCCTCAAACGCAAGCAACGGGCACCTACTTATGCGAGAGATGAGCATCCCTCAGGCGCGACCGACAAGCACTTGCTCACGCAAGGGATGGGCACCCCTCGGGTGGGAAATAGCAATTAACCGTCATTTGACGCATCCGACAGGCATCCTAATTGATCGACAGGCATCGCTTAACCGAAAGAAAAACTTTCAGATAAAAAGGCTTCTTTCAAAATAAAAGAGACTCAAAAGGATTTTTGGTTACCATCATCCTTAAAATTTGTGAAATTCAAAGTCGAAAACCTATAACCTTACTCCTTTACCTGTGAAACATGCACCAATATCTTCATTGGACAACTCTGATCTGGGCTGCCTCGGGACTCGATATCTACAATAGGCCTTTAAAATGTGAAAAGAAAGAGAACACTAAGGTGTGGGCATCTATTAATGACAGGCGGGCATATGTGGTGAGTCATGGGCGTCTGTTACTCCGGATCTGAATAGTGATCCGTTCTTGACCAAGGTTTGAACAAATTTTTAAGTGTGCTATCAACCTCCAAAAAATTATCTGAAAATATGGACATGCTCAAAATAATTTTTAGAATCATGTTGTAAAGAAAAATTAATTTTATGGTAACACTAAAAATTGGATTATCCAACTGGTAAATATTTATCGAAACGAAAAATGGGCTCCGATTAACCCAAAATATTCGTGTAGACTAATGAAAGAGGCATCTAGTCTCCACTGTAGTAAGCAATATGTACTCATCGAGATGACTAGGTATCTGAGCTACCATCCCCATAGTCTGGGCTGCAGCTAAGTCAACATAAAAATCCTCGTCCAATGGAGACCCAAAGTCAACTAAAGGAACCTCAGGCATGTCAATAACCTGGTGATCACACCCCCAACAGATATAAAAGGAGCCATCCTATGTGCCAGTCTAACCAGATTAGCCAAAATCTCATGGCTAATATTTAGTTGTCGGCCCGTCACCATCGCCCATAGACTCCAAATCTTCGTGCAATTGACCGATCCAGGATTTTTAGCCCAGCTATGTAACACCCCCATACCCCCGCTAAGGAATATCGGGGCGCTATGCGGACACTTACATATACTTGCACATGCATTAGCGGAAGCGGTAACAATAAATTAGAAATAAGTTGGGCCCAAACAAAATTTCTTTTATTATACATATAAACTATACATATACAAAAGTTTTATAGTTATTACATATTCATTTACGTTATATATACAAATACTTTTAATGATTACATGTAACGACTATACTCTCTATATACATAATGATGTTACTCAAAACATCATTAACTCTAATTCTATCTTATACAAAAAGGGTATATCAAAAAGCTCCTAGTGGCCCTCACTTGCAGATGAACGCTTTCACTGGTCCGCACCTTTCAACCTACACGGAAACAGACATCCGTGCTAAGCGATCATGCTTAGTGGGGATGAAATAATGCAAAGGACTTCTTTCGAAGTCTCAAAATAAATTATATATACACCACATATATTAGTCAAAGCACACATGCATATATTTGCACACTCATGTAAATCATGTATTCCAATTCATATAAACATATACTTGTATACACAACTATCACGTTTCATTATTCTCATGTACTTTAACTTTTATTCGTAACACTACATACAATCATTTCATGTTCACTATACACTAGCAATAACAATAAGCCTGAATTCCTTTCATGGTGGATACGGGTAACTCTGGATACTGTTTACAGTATCTTACATATGGAGAATTAACTCAAACTTTATGGAATACACAAGGTATTCCGAACTCTGGGCACAGTTAAGGCCAACTCTAGCAGCTGCACTCTAGCCCTTTATAAGCATGCTTATCTATCCACTATAACGGTAATCAGGCTCTAACAACTCATATACTGTACACTGATATCAACTCATTTACTGTAATTGTAGACACCGGGTCCTGAGTAAGCCTAGATCGAAGTTACCCAATGATGATAATTGCCTTCACAGGCTTAAAAGGTTAAAAGTGATGTTTTTCTCGTCAAATTTGCATTTTAGAGTGAAAAACTAAAAAAATAATAAAAAAATATTTAAAAAATTAATTTTAAAAAATGGGGGCTTAAAATTATGGTGTTTTTAGTTAATTTAAAATAGAAAAAAATATAAAAAAAAAAAAATAAAATAAAAAAAAAAATAAAAAAAAAAAAAAGAATTTTCGGACCGCGAGTGTCGGGCGCGGCAGCGCGCACGCGCGCTGGCGCCCAGCTCGCAGGCGCGGGCGCCCAGCTCGCGGGCGCCAGGCGCCCAGCACGCCGACGCCCAGGCGCCCAGCGCGCTGGGCGAGATTTGGCGACGCGCAGCGTCGCCAATAGCGCGCGTCGCTAAAGAGCGACGCGCAGCGTTGCGCGCTGCGCGCCGCACCGCGCGCCTCTGCGCGCGATTCCCGCCCGGGCGCTGCGCGCGAATCCCGCCTGGTCGCCGCGTGAGTCCCCGTCGCTCTATAGCGACGGGCGGCGTCCCTCTGGCGACGGTCTTCAGGCCGTCGGTATAGGGTCTGTTACCCCATTTTCCTTTTTTCCAGCTTTTTTCCGATTTTTTCACCCAAAAATCCGTTTTTATCCCAAAATTAAGGGTTTTTGACTTCAAATAAAATTCCAAAATATTTTTTATAGATTATTAATTAATAAAACTTGATTTTATCCCCAAAAATAAAGGAATTTGAATAAAATTAGGTTTGTTTTCCTTAATTAAATTAGGGCAACATTTCCTATCTTTTAAATAGTTTAGGATGAAATCTAAAGAGGAGAGAGCCTCCACATTTTTGAGACCTAATTTTCCAGAATTCTTCTTCTATTTTTTTTCTCTTGAAAATTTCAGATTTCTTTTTTTGAATTAATAAGGTTTAATTGAAATTGAAAGGCCAATTTTCAATTGTTAATTATTCCAATTAATTTCTTTGTTTTTGTTCCATAAACACAAGAAATTAATCATTATTTTGACATCAATTTCTTTTTAATCTTAAGCATACAAATCAATTCCTTTGTTTTTCTTCATAAACAAAGAGAATTAATTTTATTGATTATTCTTTCAAGCAATTTTCCGGAAAATCATCACTTTTCCTTCATCAAATCCAATACTCTGAGGGTAAATATTCTTGGCTCCATTTCTATTTTATTTTATTTTTATTTAATTTATTCATATATATTTTATTGTTTTTATTGATTTATTTATTGTTTTCATCTATTCATTTGTTGTATTCATCTTATATATGTTCCATTTAATTGTTTATATATATGATTTGATTTTTATTCATGTGAACATTGTTTTTTTTCCTAACATGTAAATAATTTATTTTGATTCCTCATTATTTTTAACATGCAAATAATTAAATAATTTAAATTAATCTTTTTGCCATGTAAATAGTTTGTATTAACTATGAACACATCAATTAACCTTGTTATATATCATTATTATTTTCATCATTCCTTTGTTTACATGATTTTATTGTCATTTGTTTATTTATTCATTCATTATTTTTCACATATCATCATTTTTCATCATGTTCATATTTTTACATATATTAATTAAGTAACATGTCATATTTTATTTTATTCACATCATTTAATCATTTGTCATACATAATGCATGTTTTTCATTTATTTTAGTTTATTAACATTTTGATTCCATTATCATTCTTTTCATATCATCTTATTTTATTTTAATTTGTTATTCGTTATTTTGTATATTTAATTGATTTAATTGATTTAATCACTAACATTATTTTTTTTGTACTTTGTTTTTATGTCTAAACTAATTTTTTTCCGCTTGGGCGTTTTTGCGAGCACATCGGGGAGGTCCAAAAAAGGCTCGTTTGGTTTATTCATTTTCTTTATTTGTAAGATTTTATTTAATTTTGTCATATAATTTTCTTGTAAAATTATTTTATTTAGGCTCGCTAAAAAGAAAATCACAAAAACATTTTTATTAATTAACTTGACATTTTTTTTTTTTTTTCTAAATAAAAAATGGGACCAATGTCCTAGTTTTTCATACCCGAATAAATCATCACATCAAAATTGTTTCATAATAAATATGCATGCAAGGACCAATGTTCTCACTATTAATGAATAACCCGTTTTATGCATGTATTTCATTTTTATAAATGGGAGTTGTATTCCGCTCCTAGTGTTATTGTAATTTATTTTGAATGCTTTATTTTGGATTTCGCTTACATTTACCGCTTTTGATATGAATGATTGCGCCTTTAAATTAAAATTGCATTGTGTGGAAAGTTGATGGAACAATGAATTCAAAACGTAATTATGATATTAATCAAGGTATAAATAAATGAGAAGTCCCGAACCAGCTCTGGTCTTTGGGCTCAAGAGGTTAGAGGTTATCCTCCAAGATACTTCTTGTGTCACGAGACTTTAGCGTTAATCCTAGGCCTCATGGCCCAATATGGATAAAATGTGCAAGTCTTAGGCTCTCCGAGGCGAGAGAAACTTTCCCAATGTTCTATTGGGTGGCGACTCCATGAAACCTCCTTGTTGCCCAACATAGACGCACTTGCGATTTATCGCAAGCTGTTGACGGACCCACAATTGCCCCGATCGCCCACGTGCGGGCGGTCGAGCGGGCGGCCGCGGGGATCCGGCGCGCGTCACAGTAATTCAAATACATTTAATTTCTGTATAACTTTTAATAATCAAGCACATTTAAGGTTACTAATCATATAGGAGATTTAAAAAAAATGATTTAAACCAAACACAGGCTAAATGATAACATGCAAGACTCATTTAGACCTTTAACCACTCAAAACAGGAGCAAAAGACAAAAACAAGACAAAACAGGCGGAAAACAACTCACTGTCGCGATCGCAACTTGTGTCGCGCTCGCGACAGTAGCTTGAGGAAACAGGGCCGTCACGAGGCGCACACTCGATTGCGTCTCGTGATGATCTGCTTCGCTTCACGCCCACCAGGAAGGAAGAGGTCACGAAGCGTGACTGCCCATCACGTCTCGTGACAGGATCCTCACAACTAAGAGAGGACATCACGGGTCGTGATGCCATCTCACGCCTCGCCGGTGGAAGGTCACGCGGTATGACTACTCGTCACGTCTCGTGACGGAACTCTCATAACAACTTAGAGAGGCATTGCGAGACGTGATGCCATTTCACGCCTCACGTCGAGGCTCGCCCAAGGGTCACGAGTCGTGACCTACCCTCACGTCTCGTGACTCTCTGCTCACAACTCTGAAAATCAAATTCCAACTCGCTTTCTACGGAAATGAAAGACGCGATTCTGTCGCGATCGCTGCTTATGTCACGCTCGCGACAGAATCGTGTTTCCCAATTCCAAAGGCAAAAACCACACACAGTTAAACTCAAACCAACTCTTTTATTTTTCACATGCAACCACTCCTCTTTTAACATGTAATTGCCCTATAAATCATGCTCATAACTAAGTTTTCACTCAAATCACACAATCACTTTAGACATTGAAACATTACAAGTCATCAAAAATGATTTCACACACACTTAAAAAGCAATTGAGGTAATTTAAGCTCCAAGTACATTTCTTTATACAACTAAATCTCTATTAACACATTCAAAGTCACAACACATGCAAAAATAGGAAAACCGCACACGATCCCTACCTCTAGGACGTTGAACCGCGCTCTCTACTCGGCTCCGACCTTCTCTTTGCCTTTATTGGGCCTCTTGTCCACAGCTTCCATACACAAACCATTCAAAAATACCAAAGTTACTCTTCTCTCTTACTTTAAATCAAAAACAGAAATAAAATAGAAGAAGAAGACCAATACTAACTGAAGAGCATTACTTACCTTCTTAGGAGACCTAATCAAGCTCTACTAACCCCTCTCAAAGCCAACCCAAATGAATCACTCAAAACAGTGTAAAGAAGAAGAAGAAGGAACGAAAGAAAGAGCAGGGCCAAGGAAAAGAAAGAAACTCACGTGAAAGAAGCAGATAGTCTAAGTCAATCCAACAATTACTATAGTAATAAATGCCATCTACCACTTAAATGCATAGTTATCTTCTTATTCCCTTTTAATTAATCCTAATCTCCTTTCTTTAACTCTTAATCACTCTTACCATGGGTTAATCTATTGCCACTTGTCACTTCCCTACAAAGCCATGTGTCATTCTCCTACAAAGCTACTACTTAAAAGGCCAATTTAATAACCCTATCACCGATGGACTCTGTCGCGCCCACGACGCTTGTCGCGCTCGCGACAGGACTCACACTCGCAACACTACTCTTTCTTGAACAAAAATTCTGTCATTCTTCTAGGGCGATTTCGGGGTGTTACAATAACCATTCATATAAACAAGGTAATATAGCACACAGTAGGGGAAAAAGCCATAAAAGCATTTGAAAGTCATTTCATAAGAAAACTAGTCAATTGGGGAACAAGTAAAAACAGAAAAGGCCATAAGAGCATATAAAAGTATAACATGAATCATACAGTAGTATAAGTCCTTACAGAAGAGGTAGGAAATTCATTTTGGTTGAAACTGGGCTAATTCGGAAAAATGGGGCTGAAGGGGGTCGGTCACGAGCCATGTCACGACTCGTGACTGGCCTCAATGGAGGGTCACGAGTCGTGACATAGTGTCACGCCTCGTGACACGCAAGGGAGTCACGGGACGTGACTCTAAGTCACGCCTCGTGACACGCAAGGGAGTCACGGGACGTGACTCTAAGTCACGCCTCGTGACACGCAAGGGAGTCACGAGCCGTGACTCTAAGTCACGAGTCGTGACTTGCCTCACACAGGGCAGTCACGCTTCGCGACTGGGAATCACGCCTCGCGACTGCTTCCAGCCCGCCGAGAAGTCACGCGTCACGTGTCGTGACTGAGAGTCCCGACTTGTGACTTGTCTCTCTCAGGGAAGTCACGACACATGTTGGAAACAGAAATTCCACCAGAATCGCGATTTCCCGTTCCCAGCATGCCTAGAATTCACAGAACTCAACAAAATCATTTTCAATCTGATTCAAAACACTACCAAACTCATCTTACCTTCCAGAAGATCATTCATACATCATAATGACATAAAACCAGCTTGATTCAAAAATCAAAACAACCAAAATCATGCATAAACACATTTAATTCCCTCAAGAACATAAACCCTAAAAGTTACAGTAAGTTCAAAACCCAAACTCAGTACCTTCAATTCAATCCATATCATGCATTACTAACACATCTACTCACATAAATCATGCATATTCACATTCCAAAACACACCAAATTCCAGAAATTAAACAATGCAAACACATTAACAACCTAAGTGAGAAATAGGGCAAAAACAACTCAGAAGTTCAAATGCAGGAATCACAGCTCCCAAACCTTGAATTGAAGATCCAAAAATCACACTTCCAGCTTCAATCTTCAATCCTCTACTTGTCCTTAAGCTTCTTCATGCAATCCAAAGCTTGCACAAATAAGAAACCCACAAAATCCTTAGTCCAAACCCTAACTGAAGTAAAACCAGGAGAAGAAGAAGAAGAAGACAGCACGCAGGAAACCTTAACCCAACTTACCTCTACAAACAAAGCACAATCCAAGCCAAATACAACTCCAAGCCAAAAGAGAAAGAAAGGAAAAGCAGAGAAAGGAGAAGAGAAGAAGAAAGGAGGCGTGAGAGGAGGGGACGGGAAAGCCAACAATCTGTGTTCCCTCTCTCTTCCTCTTTCTTTTCTTCTCTTTCTTCATTCACTGCCCATCCACCACTGCCACATGGCAGCTCCCTATTGGACTATAAAACCCACTTAGACTTTTCAACCCATGGCACCAAACACTCACATGCACCCAATCCTTTCTTGAATAAATATCTCATGCCAAGGTACCAAACTCACACTTCACTAGATAAATGCCACAACCAAAACACCCTATAACCGTATACCACATGCACACTCTAACATTTCTCTTCTTAACATACTTAATTAATTAATTACCATTAAGTCCTTATTATCCAAATTCTCATGCACAAATTACTGAAATACCCTTGCATTCCCGACTTAGCATGCACATTCCGACCAGGGCTATTTTGGGGTGTGACAAGCCAAGGTAGGAGCTGGATAACACTCTGTGTATGTACCTCAAGGTCTGTGATGAGAGCATAGTGCTCTTCATCGTGTCATGGTCATATGGAGCTCCTGGAAGTGTAATAGCCTCACAATGCTGCCTCCGGATCGTCCTCTCTGGTGTCATCACATCTACTCTAGATGGAAGTCCCATCGCCTGGGCAAAGACCCTGCAAGTGATGCTAAAGAAGTCTCCTCGGACCCGAAACTGTATGACACCCTCCTTGGTGTCTAGTCTCTGAAACCCCCTATAATAAAGGGTGGTTAAGAACTCCCTTGCTATCTCTGGGTGAGTCTGGAATGATGGTAGGAGAAACTCGGTACACCCTGCTGCTTCTAAAAGTGCCTCAACGTCATTATTATCCCCATGCACTATAGGATGGGCCTGGAGATCTACCGACTAGTACGAAACTAGACGCAGGCTAAATGTTGAAATCTCTCCCTCAGATCGGGGGTCATCCATGCTGGAGCCTGAGGCTCAGGCTGGTCTTCTAGGACGTTTCGTCTTGGAGGCATCCTAAAAAAAGTAAGAGTTATTTTAGGCCTTGAAAATATGTTAATTGTAAAATATTTGCATTTTGAGAATTTTTAAAAGTTTCGGCAGTATTTCGATTAGGATATGCAAAAACATTTCAGGAGCATCCCGGCAGGGTATGCCTATCCCCCTCCATTAGAAATGCAATCAACAGGCCTCAGGCCCCAACAATAATTTTAAAAGTATAATTATTTTGTTAAAAAAATAAATACATAAATGGAAAATCCTACTTTACTGTTTTATTTTACTCCTAATAACATCAATTTATAGAAATAGAATAATTTTACAAAATAATTAATTAATTATAACTAATACTTAATTAATTTTTTTTACTATTTTATATATTTTTTATTTAATTGGTAGTGTGCGAAGCTTAAACTAAAAGAAAACAAAAAGGACATAATTTCATCTACATTTCTCAGTATGCATATCTACAGTGCATTTAGAATGCAAAAATTGAAGGAACAAAATTCAAAGAAGAAAGAGATTGTAACACCCCTTACCCATACTCAGGCGATCCCATCCGATAAGGAGTGAGATGCCGTAGGAGTAAAGGTGCCACCACATAGATACATAATACACATACACTCATCCATAAACATACATAACAAAATACCAGGTAATTTAAAACTTTACAAAACCATTCACAAAAGCTGATCATGCATTTATATAATAGAGGCATTACATTACTGTTCTGATCAACTGAGAGATATAAAAGATAATTACAAATCCCAAAATTACATATACAAAAGCGGAAGCTATTACAAAATCATATGAGAGTTCTATACAAAAAGAATCCTCAAACTACAAAAGTAAGCCCTACACTAAGACCCTGCTGTGTTGGCTTCGCTGGCGGCGACTCTCCCAAAGATAACTCCTTCCGCACCTGCACGGGTAAACACACCGTGCTAAGCGATAAACGCTTAGTGGGGAAACAAACATAGCATAAGGACAACCATTCACAACGGTCGTCAAGACAATTCACATGCGTACATCATGTACAAACGATAATCATGGCATGACAATAATAATAAACTCATGCTCGCATACATAAAGCCATTCATCAGAAGATTCATAACGATAATCATATTCTCATAACAGATTACATTCTCACCATTGAATCCATAAGGATATAACATATGTTTTCCCATATAACAATTCATACGAAACACTTTAAACATTGAAACACTAAAACACCTGCTGACTCAAGGGAGTGGATAACGAGTATACAGACAGTACTTTACGGGTACGAGCCGATACAGACAGTACTTTACGGGTACGAGCCGATAAAACTAATTTTACATTTAACTTTTACAAAACATTACAAAGGGGGATCTTAAACAAGATCCTTTCAGATAAGGGTTCGCGAGGAACCATTCGGGGACCTGATCGGGGTCCAAACAGAAAACAGAAGCTGCAGCAAAGACTCTATTAGGCATGCCTAACTATCCACTGACTAGACTCTAGCAGGTCATACATAAGCCATTCAATCCATTTCATAATTTTCAAAATCATCATCATCAATGAACATAATCATACCATGGTTACACTTGCATATTATTTAGAGAATACCAAGCATAAATCTCCAAATTGCTAAAGAAAACTGAAGTTCAAGCCACCGGGAATGAAGGAAAACTCATTCAGCAAACAGGGGACTGTCGCGCTCGCGACGTCTGTTGCGCTCGCGACAGAGACAAAAGTCTCTTCGCTGCACGCGCACGACGGATTCCGTGACCGCGAGGAGGACGGAAGGGCCAGGCTCTGTCGCGCTCGCGACATATGTCGCGATCGCGACAGAGGGCATTTGGTGCTGTCGCGGACTCGCGACAGATCGCGTGCTCGCGATAGCACTTGGCCAACGATACGCTCTGTCGCGATCGCGACAGTCGTCGCGCTCGCGACAGAGAGTACACAACACCTCTGCTGTCGCGGGCTCGCGACAGCGAGGCTCCCAACACCGCTTTCTGTCGCGATCGCGATAGAGAGTACACAACACCTCTGCTATCGCGGGCGCGCGACAGCGACGCTCCCAACACCGCTTTCTGTCGCGATCACGACAGCGTCTGGACTTCGAAAATCTGCAGAAATTCTACAGATTTTCCTCTTCCAAATCCTCCTCCAACCACACAAATCTCAATCCAAGGTTACTTACCTCAAATCCAGCCATTCAAAAGCATCAACAACCATAATACGACATTTATTAACCATAAACTTCATACAATCCATTAATTTAAACGTTCAATTTCAAGAATCAATCAAAAACCCAATTTATGCATCAAACCACATCAATTCTAAAATTACCATAATCAACTCAAGCTTTTGCAGGATTCACACTTCACAGCAAATACCCATATCATAAGCATCAAAATAAAGAACATCTAACAACCTAATTCCATGAAATCATCAAAATACATATAAGAACATATTCACATGCAAAAGCAAGAATTCCCAAACCTCAAAAATCCTTGCTCCTATTGTTTAGTTCCACTTGGTCCGACCTTCTCTTTACCCTTCGGTTCACGAGGAGGTTCAACTAAGCAACAAAAGCAACCCAACACAGAAACACAAAATCCACTTCAAACCCATTTCCGAAAATAAGAAAGAGAGAAGAAGAAGATGGAGAATCCAATGAAGAAAAATGAGAATAAATGCAGTAGATTTACCTTTAAAATGCTATGCAAAGATCAATTTCCACCACTAGAGGCTTGGATCTAAGCTAGGGCACTTAAGAGAGTGAGAAAGGGGAAGAAGAAGAAGGAGAAGAAGGAAGAACGGGAAATGGGTTCTCAAAAATCCAATTTTTCCTTTTTCATCTTTTTCTCTTTCCCACTTTACACATGTCAATCATCTAGTGGAGGAGATTGTTCACTCACACCCTAACTAAGTGCATCACACACACACAATGAGACACTTTATTAATGCATCCTACTCATGTGTGAGCAACACACACAAGTGCAACTCCTAACTCACACCCTACAACCATATGCATGTCTACACACTACAATAACCCACTAGTGCATGTCCTATTATGGTGCACTCATGCTCACACCATTCTAACCCAACTAACTCACACCATGGAACCATGCATGCACCCACATGCTAGCAAAACTCTTAAAACATGCAAAAATTACCAAAATGCCCTTATGATACAAAACTTATGCAATTGCACACATATACATATATGGCTCATTCAACTAGGGGGCAAACGGGGTGTGACAACTCTCCCCTACTAACAAGAATTTCGTCCTCGAAATTCTCACCTGAATTGAACAATTGCGGGTACTGCAATCTCATCGACTCCTCCGGTTCCCAAGTTGCTTCCTCAACCCCATGGTGATTCCACAAAACCTTGACCAAAGGAATCTGCTTGTTTCTCAGCTGTCTTACTTCCCTCTCTAGGATAGCTCTAGGCTCCTCATCGTAGAAGAAATCTGACTGCACTTAAACTTCTTGAATCGACAAAACATGGGAAGGATCCGATCTATACCGACGGAGCATCAAAACGTGAAACACATCATGAAGCTTCGACAATTCCATCGGCAAAGCTAATCTGTAGGCCACTGGACCAACTCTTGCCAACACCTCATACGGACCAATGAAACGAGGACTAAGCTTCCCTTTCTTTCCAAATCGAAGTACTTTTCTCCAAGGAGACACTTTAAGAAAAACCTTGTCCCCAACTTCAAACTGTACATCCTTTCTCTTCAGGTTGGCATAAGACTTCTGTCGATCCTTGGCCACCTTCAGATTCCGCTGCACAACTCTGATCTTCTCCTCTGTATCTCTAACCAGATCTGGCCCAATCACTGACCTCTCAGATAACTCTGTCCAACAAACTGGAGTCCGACACTGACGTCCATATAGAGCCTCATATGGTGACATACCAATACTCGACTGAAAACTGTTGTTGTAGTCAAACTCCATCAATGATACATACTTGTCCCAACTACCCGGAAAGTCCAAAACACAAGCCCTCATCATATCTTCTAAGATCTGAATCACACGCTCGGACTGACCATCTGTTTGAGGATGGAATGCTGTACTGAACTTCAGCTTGGTACACAAAGCTCGCTGCAATTCTTTCCAGAACTTGGATGTGAACCTTGGGTCTCTATCAGAAACTATGGACAAAGGTACTCCATGCAACCGAACTATCTCATCCACATAAATACTGGCCAATCTATTCATCGGATAATCCATCCTAACTGGCAAAAAGTGAGCAGACTTCGTGAGTCGATCCACAATCACCTAAACAGAATCATGCTTCCTCTGAGACAAAGGCAATCCGGAGACAAAATCCATAGCGATGTCATCCCATTTCCACTCTGGGACGGACAAAGGCGTAAGCAATCCAGAAGGAACCTGGTGCTCAGCCTTGACCTGCTGACAAGTCAGGCACTTAGATAAAAAGTCCACTATGTCCCTCTTCATTCCAGACCACCAAAAGAACTGCTTCAAATCCCGATACATCTTCACACTGCCAGGATGCATGGTGAAAACTGAACTATGTGCCTCATCCAAAATCTGTCTTCTTAACTCTTCACTATCCGGCACACACAAACGGTTTCCAAACAGGAGAACCCCATCCTGAACCGACAACTCTGACTGCTTGCCAAATTAACTTCTTGCACAAACCGCTGAATTTTCTCATCAACCCTCTGAGCATCAACTATCTGCTGTCTCAGAGTAGGCTTGACCCTCAACTGAGCTATCAAAGCCCCATCTGAGCCAAACCTCCATCTGAACCGTCTCAAAAACAAGGCAGAAACTGACTTCCTACTCAACGCATCTGCAACTACATTGGCCTTACCCGGATGGTAATCCACAATGCAATCGTAGTCCTTAAACAGCTCAAGCCACCGACGTTGCCTCATATTCAATTCCTTCTGAGTCAGAAAATACTTCAAACTCTTGTGATCCGTAAAGATCCTGCACTTCTCCCCGTAGAGATAATGACGCCAAATCTTCAAAGCGAAGACAACCGCAGCTAACTCAAGATCATGCGTCGGATAGTTCCTCTCGTGTGGCTTCAACTGTCGAGAAGCATAAGCCACAACCTTACGTTCCTGCATCAGAACACATCCCAAACCGACACCTGAAGCGTCACTATACATAACAAACTCCTTACCCGAGGTGGGTTGAGTTAGTATAGGAACTTCAACTAACAACTGCTTCAACCTCTCAAAACAGGCTTGACACTTATCCGACCATTCGAACTTAACTCCTTTCCTCAATAACCTGGTCATCGGAGCAGCAATCACTGAAAAACCCTTAACAAACCGACGGTAATAACCCGCCAGACCAAGGAAACTCCTCACTTCCTGGACATTCCTAGGCGCTTTCCAATCCACTATCGCCTCAATCTTAGCTGGATCCACTTGGATACCCTTAGCTGAAACTATATGGCCCAAAAACGACACTTCTCGAAGCCAAAAATCACACTTACTTAACTTGGCAACCAACCGATGCTCTCTCAGAACTTGCAAAACTAGCCGAAGATGCTCTTCATGCTCGGTCTCATCCTTGGAATATACCAAAATATCATCTATAAACACCACTACAAACCGGTCTAAGTATGGCCTAAACACTCTATTCATCAAATCCATGAATGCCGCTGGAGCATTAGTCAACCCAAACGGCATAACAAGGAACTCGTAGTGGCCATACCGAGTCCGAAACGTAGTCTTAACCACATCCTCGTCCTTAACACAAAGCTGATAATACCCAGATCGAAGATCTACCTTAGAAAACACACCCGCACCCTGAAGCTGATCAAACAAATCTTCAACCCTAGGCAACGGATACTTATTCTTCACTGTGACCTTATTAATCTGCCTGTAGTCGATACACATCCTCAAGGACCCATCCTTTTTCTTAACAAACAGAACTGGAGCTCCCCAAGGAGATATGCTGGGTCGAATGAACCCCTTATCCAATAGCTCTTGTAGTTGAGTTTTAAGTTCTCTCAACTCCACAGGAGCCATCCGATAAGGTGCTTTCGATACCGGTGTGGTACCCGACATAATCTCTATGGCTAGCTCAACTTCTCTCTCTGGGGGCAAACCCGGCAAGTCACTCGGGAAAACATCACTAAACTCTCGGACAACAGGGATGTCCTCAATCCTAACTTGATCCCTCTTGGAATCCAAAACCACAGCCAGAAAAGCCTGACAACCTTTTCTCATAAACCTCTTAGCTTGAATAGCAGAAATCACATTGTGAACGGAACTCGCACCCAAACCTCTGACAAACACTGGAACTCGGTTTCTATCCCGAAGCACGAAAGTCTTCCTATGACAATCAACCACGGCTCTATGCTTGCTCAACCAATCCATACCCAAAATCAAGTCATACTCTCTGAAGGGCAACTCTATCAAATCCACAGGAAACTCAACACCCTCAACCATCAACGGACAATTCCTATAAACTCTACTCACACTGACACTATGCCCTAATGGATTGGTCACACATATCTCATAGTCTAACTGTTCTACCACATGCAACTTATCAACAAACTTATGCGTGCACAAATATGAGTGTGTGGAACCAGGATCTATTAGAGCATATAATTCAGTGTCATGGAGTAGGAACTTACCAGCAATTACATCAGGGGCATCCTACTCCTCTCTGGCTCTAACTGCATATGCTCTAGCGGCCATTGGGGGAGGACGCTCAACTGTCTCAGAACCAGCTCCATCTCTAGGTCGACCGCCTCGACCTCTACCTCTACCTCTACCTCTCGCAGCCTGAGAAGCAGTCGATCCAACTCTGCTAGCTCCTCCCTGAGGACCCGAGTCTTCGCCCATCTGAGGACAATTAGCCACACGGTGCTCGGTGCTCCCACACCTGAAACACCCACCAGTGAGCCACCTACACTCACCCCGGTGAGCCTTACCACAATTCTCACAAATTAGAATAGCATCAGACCGACCACCTCTACTAGATCCAGATACTGCAGCTGAACCTTGCCTTCTCCCTCTGGTAGCCGAACCAGCTGAAGGTTCATCTTGCGGGTTCCTAGACCTTTTACCCGAAGATGAGGAAACACCACCTCTAGCAGAACTCCGGCGCTGAGCTCTCTCTCTAATCAAAGTCTCCGCCTTCTCTGCCCTCAAAGCAGCCTCAGCAATCTGATAATACTGTACCCCCAGCATACACATCAAAGAAACTAAAGCGATCTTCAAAGAATCATTCAACCCGGCCTCAAAGTGCTTGCATCTGAAATCATCTGTCATAACCCCACGCGGAGCATAACGAGACAACCGGTTAAACTCCTTCTCATAATCCGCAACCGACAAGGCCCTTTGCCTCAAACTCAGAAACTGCGCCCATCTAGCGTCCTTATATGCCTGAGTCACATACTTCTTAGAAAACTGCTCATCAAAGAAATCCCATGTCAAAGGATCAGGCATCTGAGGTTGCCTACACACCAACTCCCACCATTCATAAGCTGAACCTTGAAGCAAAGCTATAGCACACTCAGCTTGCTGATCAGGAGGACACCTGACTTCCCTAAGAGCTCTCTTAACCTTATCAAGCCACTTCTCAGCTAACTCAGATTCATCAAGTCCGATCCCATAAAAATCCTCGACGCCAGCTCTTCTCAGACTTACTATCGGAGCTTTCGGGGCAGTCACCCTTTCTAAAACCCGAGCCATGTCTTGATGCAATCTGAGCATCGCCTCAAAAGGCATGGCAGCGGCCTCTGGCTGAACCCTAGCACGTTGAGCCGACACCGAAATAGAGACAGACAGATCTACCGCTGGAGGGTTCACACTTTCAGCGGACTCCTCGAGCGCACCGTGAGCAGAATCAGAATTCATCTAACAACAAGAGGACAACCACATCAGCCAACACAGCCCTAGACATAGACATATGCACACATAACATCATGCAAACAATCACCCAGAAATGCCTAAACCAGGCTCTGATACCTCAACTTGTAACACCCCTTACCCATACTCAGGCGATCCCATCCGATAAGGAGTGAGATGCCGTAGGAGTAAAGGTGCCACCACACAGATACATAACACACATACACTCATCCATAAACATACATAACAAAATACCAGGTAATTTAAAACTTTACAAAACCATTCACAAAAGCTGATCATGCATTTATATAATGGAGGCATTACATTACTGTTCTGATCAACTGAGAGATATAAAAGATAATTACAAATCCCAAAATTACATATACAAAAGCGGAAGCTATTACAAAATCATATGAGAGTTCTATACAAAAAGAATCCTCAAACTACAAAAGTAAGCCCTACACTAAGACCCTGCTGTGTTGGCTTCGCTGGCGGCGACTCTCCCAAAGATAACTCCTTCCGAACCTGCACGGGTAAACACACCGTGCTAAGCGATAAACGCTTAGTGGGGAAACAAACATAGCATAAGGACAACCATTCACAACGGTCGTCAAGACAATTCACATGCGTACATCATGTACAAACGATAATCATGGCATGACAATAATAATAAACTCATGCTCGCATACATAAAGCCATTCATCAGAAGATTCATAACGATAATCATATTCTCATAACAGATTACATTCTCACTATTGAATCCATAAGGATATAACATATGTTTTCCCATATAACAATTCATACGAAACACTTTAAACATTGAAACACTAAAACACCTGCTGACTCAAGGGAGTGGATAACGAGTATACAGACAGTACTTTACGGGTACGAGCCGATACAGACAGTACTTTACGGGTACGAGCCGATAAAACTAATTTTACATTTAACTTTTACAAAACATTACAAAGGGGGATCTTAAACAAGATCCTTTCAGATAAGGGTTCGCGAGGAACCATTCGGGGACCTGATCGGGGTCCAAACAGAAAACAGAAGCTGCAACAAAGACTCTATTAGGCATGCCTAACTATCCACTGACTAGACTCTAGCAGGTCATACATAAGCCATTCAATCCATTTCATAATTTTCAAAATCATCATCATCAATGAACATAATCATACCATGGTTACACTTGCATATTATTTAGAGAATACCAAGCATAAATCTCAAAATTGCTAAAGAAAACTGAAGTTCAAGCCACCAAGAATGAAGGAAAACTCATTCAGCAAATAGGGAACTGTCGCGCTCGCGACGTCTGTTGCGCTCGCGACAGAGACAAAAGTCTCTTCGCTGCACGCGCGCGACAGATTCCGCGACCGCGAGGAGGACGGAAGGGCCAGGCTCTGTCGCACTCGCGACATATGTCGCGATCACGACAGAGGGCATTTGGTGCTGTCGCGGACTCGCGACAGATCGCGTGCTCGCGATAGCACTTGGCCAACGATACGCTCTGTCGCGATCGCGACAGTCGTCGTGCTCGCGACAGAGAGTACACAACACCTCTGCTGTTGCGGGCTCGCGACAGCGAGGCTCCCAACACCGCTTTCTATCGCGATCGCGATAGAGAGTACACAACACCTCTGCTGTCACGGGCTCGCGACAGCGAGGCTCCCAACACCGCTTTCTGTCGTGATCGCGACAGCGTCTGGACTTCGAAAATCTGCAGAAATTCTGCAGATTTTCCTGCAGATTTTCCTCTTCCAAATCCTCCTCCAACCACACAAATCTCAATCCAAGGTTACTTACCTCAAATCCAGCCAATCAAAAGCATCAACAACCATAATACGACATTTATTAACCATAAACTTCATACAATCCATTAATTTAAACGTTCAATTTCAAGAATCAATCAAAAACCCAATTTATGCATCAAACCACATCAATTCTAAAATTACCATAATCAACTCAAGCTTTTGCAAGATTCACACTTCACAGCAAATACCCATATCATAAGCATCAAAATAAAGAACATCTAACAACCTAATTCCATGAAATCATCAAAACACATATAAGAACATATTCACATGCAAAAGCAAGAATTCCCAAACCTCAAAAATCCTTGCTCCTATTGTTTAGTTCCACTTGGTCCGACCTTCTCTTTACCCTTCGGTTCACGAGGAGGTTCAACTAAGCAACGAAAGCAACCCAACACAGAAACACAAAATCCACTTCAAACCCATTTCCGAAAATAAGAAAGAGAGAAGAAGAAGATGGAGAATCCAATGAAGAAAAATGAGAATAAATGCAGTAGATTTACCTTTAAAATGCTATGCAAAGATCAATTTCCACCACTAGAGGCTTGGATCTATGCTAGGGCACTTAAGAGAGTGAGAAAGGGGAAGAAGAAGAAGGAGAAGAAGGAAGAACGGGAAATGGGTTCTCAAAAATCCAATTTTTCCTTTTTCATCTTTTTCTCTTTCCCACTTTACACATGTCAATCATCTAGTGGAGGAGATTGTTCACTCACACCCTAACTAAGTGCATCACACACACACAATGAGACACTCTATTAATGCATCCTACTCATGTGTGAGCAACACACACAAGTGCAACTCCTAACTCACACCCTACAACTATATGCATGTCTACACACTACAATAACCCACTAGTGCATGTCCTATTATGGTGCACTCATGCTCACACCATTCTAACCCAACTAACTCACACCATGGCACCATGCATGCACCCACATGCTAGCAAAACTCTTAAAACATGCAAAAATTACCAAAATGCCCTTATGATACAAAACTTATGCAATTGCACACATATACATATATGGCTCATTCAACTAGGGGGCAAACGGGGTGTGACAGAGATAAGTTGCCAAAAACCAACCTGTGAGTTGATGAACTACACTGAAAAAATACATGAAATAAATTGCTGAGAACTAGACTTATACGTGTGTGGCTATCACAGGAATGTTTTGGTGGAAATAGCAAAAAGAACAAAAAAGGCTGGAGAAAATGTTTAAAAACCAAATAGGAGCGTCGGTTCGCACAGAGGAAATAAAGAAGAAGAAGAAGAAGAAAGTGAAGAGGTGGGTAACGGCTCGCCTTATATAGGATTTCATGACCGACGGGCAAGCCGTGCATAGAGCGAGCAACGGGCTATATCAGAAGCCCGTCGGTCGTTCTGAATTTTCAAATTTGTTTTCAGGACTCTAGTTTTTGCCTTGGGACAATTTAAAATACTCCCTGAATATCTCGTTCCCTGATTTTAGTGTATGATTGCATCCATCAAATTTATTTCCTTGCAAAACTTATCATGGCAAAAATATACGTAAATGATTTATGCATGTGAAATTCTTCAGTCATACAGAGAAAATGTTGCAGTAGGATCCACCCAGGCAGTCCAAGGTTGACCAACGGGCTTGCTATTACTTGCTCAAGCCATGTCGTCGATGGTCTTTCTATAAATAAGCGCTTTTTCCTTGGATTTTGTGCATTTCTCCTTTTGGTTTTTTGGTCAGTGCTCTTCCTCCAGGTATTTTCCCCTCTTCTCTTCCTCTTTCTTTTTTGTTTCTTTTACTTTCCTTGCTTATATTTAATATTTGCCCCGAAGTCTTGAAAATGTTGACATCAACCCTTAACAAAATGTACCATTTTCTGGATGACCCCCGAACTTGGGAAAACACCACTTTGACCCCTTATTCTGGTTTGAAATTTCTAAGGAGGGTTGAGGTAGATAGGAACCTTCTGTTGGCTATGGTTTACTTCTAGGACCCCCGGTCCACATTTTCAGATTTACCTATCAATAATTGTGCCCCCTGCCTGAAGAATTTGCTGCAATTATCAGAACGAGGTTTTCTCCTGGCATAATATTTTATTCCCGATCTGTGGATTGATTCATGGAAGGGATACAGCACTGACCCTAGGTATTTCACCTTCAACCATGGCTAGATTGGCTCTTCATGATGTCACTTTTATTTTGGAACCGTTGATTACTAGAAGGCTTCTTTGATGTACCCACATACTAGGCCAGTGTTGCTTTACTATTTTACTTTTCTAGATATCTGACGGTGGTTTCTAAGGAGTTGATTGGTGATTACAAGTTATTTGGGGTTGTGGATGGCATACATCACGGGCTGACCCCATTTCCCCTAATTCTTGCTAAGACGATCCTAGGTTTGGACACTAGCAATACTGACCCTTTTGCTTTCTTCAACGGAAGCCCCTTATTACTCTAGGTAAGTATTTGTCCTTCTTTTAAAAGGTAGTGCGTCCCTTATGGATTTTCACACTAGCTTTTCTTTAGCAGGAAATGCGCTTTTCAGATTTTCACATAACCTTGTGCCTTATTTTTGCCTGGAGTGGACCCCACCCATTCCAATGGCTTTTTTTTTAAAGCATGAAAGTTGAATATAAAGCAAAAGGTATAGAATATTAATGGCTTAGCGCTTTATTATTGCTAAAAATCAGTCAATGCTATACATGACAATCCAAAGAATAAACTTGGTATTCTACATCCCTAATTTCTCTAATTTTCCTTATCTTTCAGGTATGGTTATAAGAGAAACTGAAACAACTATCAGAGCCTCCTTCTAGGGTAGTTAGCAACTATTTATTGAGGCATTTCCTTCCCAGGCAGTGGTTGTATTCCTTTGAATCTCCCGATGAAGGCTTTGCTCGATTGGGCGAGGCGGCAGGTGACAACATCAACTTCATATGCCTCTGGCTATCCCTTTCTTCTGCAACTCTGGATGGTTCTTCAGGATGTGTTGCTTTGTGTGGGCTACATAAAGCCACCTTCTATATTATCACTCGTTGCATTCGACAATTCGGAGGGAGTCAAGATGTTGTGAGGCACCCCCTATCTTTCCAAGGTGGCATCTTATCCTTAGCTTTCACTTCCAGGTACCATAGCCTATGCGCGCAGCTGCCTGTAAAGACCGTTATACAACAGATTAGAGACTGCACCTTTACTTCTACTAGTGCGTACAAGAGGTGGGTGATTAGTCCTGCAGTTGATAATAGGACCCATCAACTTAAATATCTGACCGGTGAGAGTAGAAGAGCACAGTTATTAGATTACATAAATTCAGTAAAGAATAATGTTTTTCTTTTTATAAAAAGTAGAATTGTTTCCGTTTTATATTTTTTTGCAAAATTGCATACATTTCAGTATGATTTCACCATACATGACCATTATTTAACATAAATCAAAATGCAAAACCGCACTCAATCTCAAAATGTATCTTGAAAGCATCAAACTCCTATTTCCATTCAGCCCTTTCGGGTTTTCTTGGTTGGATATTTTCTCTCAAGCCTCTAATTTTTGCCCAGGGTGCCTTTTTTCGATTTTCACCCTAACGAGGCACCCAATTTTAGCAAGGTCACCTTTTTTTCTATTTTTGACCCGCAGGGCATCTATTCTCTTATTTTGATTTTTCAGTCTTTAGCCATGGAACCTTTTGAGTCTATCAATGTTGACTGGTTCTTTGAACTCGTTTCTATCGCTGTCCGTTAGAATCACTGCTCCTTTAGATAACAATTTCTTAAGAACAAAAGGGCCTTCCCATGTTGGCCTAAATTTACCGTGTATGTCTGGAACACCCGACCTCATTTGGTTAAAAATTAAATCTCCCTCTTTTAGCAGATGCCTTCTGATCTTTTTCTCGAATGACAAAGCAAGTTTTTTCTAATAGATTTGGTAGTGATAATAAGCCCGCAACCTGTTCTTATCTAATATATTCAGCTGTAGCAATCGTTGTTGCGCCCAATCGGCTTCTGGAATCTGGGCTTTCATGACTACTCTTAAAGATCTAATTATTTCAACTAGCAGTACTGCTTCTGTCCCATATACCAAAGAATAAGGCATTCTAATGGTGGTTCTATAGCCCTAGAGTGCAAAAGGCAACTTCTCTGCCCAATCCTTGTAGTTCTGAACCATTTTGGACAAGATCTTTTTGACATTTTTATTAGTCGCTTTAACTGCCCCATTAGCCTGTGGATGATATGGAGAGGACTTATGGTGCTCGATGCCATACTTCTGGAGTAACTTCTTAGTTTTAGCCATAAATTGTACCCCATTGTCAGACACAACGTAGTTGGAGAGACCATATCTACACACCAAATTCTTTTTAATGAACTTGGCCATGTCCCAGGTGTGACGCGCGCCGGATCCCGAGCGCCGCCCTTTCGGACCGCCCGCACGTGGGCGATCGGGGCATTTGCGGGTCCGTTGACATCTTGCGATAAATCGCAAGTGCGTCTATGTTGGGCAACAAGGAGGTATCATGGAGTCGCCACCCAATAGAACATTGGGAAAGTTTCTCTCGCCTCGGAGAGCCTAAGACTTGCGCATTTTATCCATATTGGGCCATGAGGCCTAGGATTAGCGCTAAAGCCTCGTGACCCAAGAAGTATTTTGGAGGATAACCTCTAACCTCTCGAGCCCAAAGACCAGAGCTGGGTCCGGGATTTCTCATCTATTTCTACCTCGATTAATTTATGATCAAATTTTAATTATCATTAATTCGCTCTCTCTCCACACGATGCAATTTTAATCTAAAAGCGCATTTATACATGTTAGAAAAACCATAAATTAGCAAGTAAAGCAATGAATTACAATAATACAAGGAGCGGAATACAATTCCCTTTTAAAAGTGCAAACATGCATAAAACCGGGGAATTTATTAATCATGAGGACTTTGGTCCCCGCATGCACAATTAAAGAAAATATTCTGGATGTGATGATCTTATTTGGGATGAAAACTGGGACATTGGTCCCGCTTTATTATGAAAGATCCAAGTTAATTTAGTAAAAATATTTTGGTGATTTTTATTTTGGTGCGCATAAGAAAACATTTTATTTAATGAATATATACAAGGCAATGTAAATAAAATGGGAATTAAAAATGTATAAAGAAAATACCAAACCCCGCAACTCCTCCTTCATGTGCATGGATGCTCAAATGAGAATAAAATAATGATTTGCAACCAAAAATCAAAAAGAAATTCATGTTAGTGATTAGGCCAACGAAATAATACAACATAAAAGGTAATATGTACAATGACCATATAACATGCATAAGATACTATAACATGCATAAAAAATAATTATGATGCAATTTAACATGCATAAAGTGATTAAAATGCAATTTAACATGCATAAGGTGATGAAGTATCATGGCATATGCAACTTATTAATAATAGTTATTAACATACATGGAAGATTAGTGACAATCAATTTTATTATTGTTAAGACATGAATAAATGTGTAACATGAGAATAACACAACTTAACATGCATGACTAGCATAAAATAATGATTATAACACTCATACATGCAAAAGAATGCATAATAATAAACATGATATAGCATTAAGAAATTAAAGGTATTTACAACCTAAAACATGCATAATTACATGAACAAAGAATAATTTGACATAAAAAAAGATAATGGGATTTAAAAAGCTTATTTGTTATATGAATAATTGAAGATAAAAAAAATAAGAAGAAGAATATGGAGACTAAGAGAATTTACATGTTTGATATGTTAATTGGAAGCCAAAATAAATGAAATTAACTAGAGAATTAATGAGTAAAGCCAAGAATAATTACCCTCAAATTCAGTTTTGAAGAATTGAAGATAGAAGTGTTGAATTCCTTGTCTTCTCTTGTGAAAATCCTTATAAAATAGCTTGAAAACTTGAAGAAAAGCTCTTGGAAACAAGTGTGTAAGATGAATTTTTTTCTCTCAACTCAAAGCTCCAAAATTCAGTTTTTTTCTCACAAAATGTTCTTGGTTCGTCCTCCCTTTGTTCTGAATTTTTCTAGTGTTTTTAACCATCAAAAACTACCCAAAAACCACCCAAAACCGTCCAAAAACCGCTAAAAATCGTGTTTGGGTCGAAAAATGGGCGAAGTGGGGCGAGAAATCGGCGTCAGGGGCGAGAGATCGTGCGCGTCGCGCACGTTTCCACGCGATTTGCGCGGAGTTTCCGCGCACGACGTGCGCGAGGCGAGCGACGCCCTGCGCGTCGCTCGCGCGGAGCGCCCGACGCCTAGGGCGTCGGACGCGCGGAGCGCACGAAAATTCGCGACGGCCCTTGGCCGTCGCCTTTTCGTCGCGATTATTTTCCCCTATTTTATTTTCAACATTTTTCCATCATTTTTCACCTTTTTTTTTTTTTTTTATATAAAATACCCTCAACCTAAAACACACTTTTTCTTCTTCAAAATAATTTAAAAAATATTTTTAAAATACCCTTTTTACTCACCGAAAAGACAAGGAAAATCACTTCTGAACTCCAATCTTTTTGCCTATAAGCCGGCATAGCTAAATTTCATCATCGGGTAATCCTGATCAAGGCTACTCGGGACCCGGTGTCTACAGTTGCCCCCAATTTTGAAGAGACTAGTGCATGGGTGCCTAGGTGAGCCAAAATTCAGGAAAAGGAAAGAAATGCGTACCTGAAGCAGCGATCTTCCTGCTTGATGGAGTTATGATGATAGCTACTGCTGTCTTTTGGTTGTAGCTGGTAATACCGTAGGTGCGCTAACCTCTTGTGGGTGGCGCCGCTATCGTGCTAAACATTGTGAGTTGGTAATGCCGTGGTCGTGCTAACCTCTTGTGGGTAATGCCGCCATCGTGCTAACCGCTGTGAATTGGTAGTACCGTGGTCATGCTAACCTCTTGTGGGTAGTGCCGCCATCGTGCTAACCGCTGTGAATTGGTAGTGCCGTGGTCGTGCTAACCTCTTGTGGGTAGTGCCGCCATCGTGCTAACCGCTGTGAATTGGTAGTGCCGTGGTCGTGCTAACCTCTTGTGGGTAGTGCCGCCATCGTGCTAACCGCTGTGAATTGGTAGTGCCGTGGTCGTGCTAACCTCTTGTGGGTAGTGCCGCCATCGTGCTAACCGCTGTGAATTGGTGGTGCCGTGGTCGTGCTAACCTCTTGTGGGTAGTGCCGCCATCATGCTAACCGCTGTGAATTTATTTTTTATTTTTTTATTTTTTATTTTTTTGCTCCTTTAGATGTTTGGACTAGTGTCATCACTTGGCTTTTGTGGGTGTTTCCCGCCGATTTCTCCTGCAAGATTGTATGCATAGGAGTATACAAGAAATCATGTGTGTATGTTATGGAATGCAAATGCTTGCAAAAATGTATAGATCGCGCCCTAGGTGATCCATGGTTTGCTGAACTTATAGCTTGTTTGCTGTACCATGCCCCCTGAATCCTGAGGATCGTCGACAAGCTTTCTGAAAGAGACGTCCGGTGTATATCCCTTGCCCCCTGGTCAATGATCATTTACCTGGGATTCTATTTCATGTTCTGTGTTGTGTGTTGTCTGACTGATAGAAGATCATCTTGAAATAATGTCGCCTTATCGCTCCAGGCATTGAATGTCATTGTTTTAAAGGTAGTGCGTCCCTTGTGGATTTTCGCACTAGCTTTTCTTTGCGGGAAATGCGTCCCTTATGGGATTTTCACACAACCCTTTGCCTAACTTTTGCCTGGAATGGACCCAACCCAATCCAGCGGCTTTTGTTTATTTTATTTTTTTGTAGGGCAGACTGCCTGTTTCCAGATTTTCACCCTGCCCTTTGGCCTAACTTTTGCTTAGAGAGCCAGTTACGGTTTTCATCTCTAACGGCCTTTTTTTTTTTTTTTTTTTTTTTTTTTTTAATTTTAGAGAAGGTTATCACCAAAGCTTCTGTTAAGAGCAAATAGGACATATCTGATGAGCGATAATCATTAGATGAAAAAATGATATAACTCTTTTTGAGGCAGAACTGAAAGATCAATGAAAATATATTCTTTTATTCCTTGCAAAATTGTGTACATTTCTATATGATTTCATCATGCATGATTTTTCATTTGACAAGAATTCAAAAGCATGTGACTACACCTAATCTCGGAGTGGGTTTTGTCAGCATCAAACTCCTGTTATCAATCGGCCCTCTCAGGTTTTCTCGATTGAATATTTTCTCTTGGCCCTTAATTTTTGCCCAGGATGCCTTTTTTCCGGTTTTCACCCTGACAGGGCGCCCAATTTTAGCAAGGCCGCCTTTTTTTCGGTTTTCGACCCGCGGGGCATTTATTCTCTTCTTTTTATTTTTGGTCTTTAGCCATGGAACCTTTTAAGTCTATCGACATTGACCGGGTCCTTGAACTCATTCCCATCGCTGTCTGCTAAAATCGCTGCTCCTTTTGTTAGCAACTTTTTCAAAATGAAAGGTCCTTCCCAGGTTGGTCTGAATTTTCCTCGTATGTCTGGAACTCCCGGCCTCATCATCTTAAAGACCAAGTCCCCCTCCTTCAACGGGTGCTTTCGTACTTTCTTGCCAAACGACCGAGCCAGCCTCTTCTGATAAACCTGATTGTGGTAATAGGCTCTCAACCTATCTTCATCCAATAGATTCAACTGCAACAATCGCTGTTGTGCCCATTCTGTCTCCGGAATCTCGGCTTCCAGGACTACCCTTAATGATTTCAGCTCAATTTCAACCTGCAGGACTGCTTCAGTTCCATACACCAGAGAGAATGGTATTGCCCCCGTAGAGGTTCTGACTGTTGTTCTATAACCCCAAAGTGCGAAGGGTAGCTTTTCTGCCCAATCCTTGTAGTTCTGAACCATCTTGGCTAAAATTCTCTTCACATTCTTATTCGCCGCTTCAACTGCACCATTCGCTTGAGGACGGTAAGGAGAAGACTTATGATGTTGGATCCCATATTTCTGGAGCATCTGTTTAGTCTCTGCTAGGAATTGTACCCCATTATCAGATACAATGTGATGTGGGAGACCATATCTGCATATCAAATTCCGCTCGATGAATTTAGCCATATCCCTTGCATCAACCTTCTTGAAAGATTCAGCCTCAACCCACTTAGTGAAGTAGTCAATGGCAACTATGATGAACCTATGCCCATTAGAAGCAGTAGGATGGATTTCGCCTATGATGTCTATTCCCCATGCTGCAAATGGCCATGGAGATGTTAAGTTATGTAACTCTGAAACTGGCACATGCCTCAAATTCGCATACTGTTGGCATAACTGGCATTGCTTCACAAATTTTGAACAATCTGTATCCATTGTGAGCCAATAAAACCCTTGGCGCATGATCTTCTTTGCTAAGGCTAAGCCATTCATGTGAGCTCCACAAACCCCGGCATGAACCTCTTCCATAACTCTTCTAGCTTCTTTCTCTGCCAGACATCTTAACTGGATACCATCAGCTTGCCTTTTGTACAAAGTGCCATTAACACTGATGAATTGAGTGGATAACTTCCTGATCATTCTTTGGTCCTTCTCATTGGCTTCCTCTGGAAAGACTGATCTCTCTAAATAATTCTGAATGTCATAATACCATGGATTTCCATCAATGGCCTCAATGTCCATCACCTGTTCCGCTTCAAAACCAGGTCTTTCCGAACTATATATCAGCATGGGTTTCATCGCAACTCCTGTTGGGTTGTCCCACATAGACACTAATGTTGCTAGAGCATCAGCTAACTGATTTTCGTCTCTGGGGATGAAGTGAAAAGTGCAAAACTCAAACTGGTTGCTCAACGTTCTCAAGTGCTTTACATAAGGCAGCAGCCTTTCTTCCTTGACTGACCACTCCCTTCTGATCTGATGAATTACCAAGGAAGAATCTCCGAATACTTCTGCGGTCTTTGCCCCCAGAGCAAGTAATGCTTCCAATCGAAAGATGCAAGCTTCGTATTCTGCTTCATTATTGGTAGCCTTATACCTCAGCTTCTTAGCCAATGGTAACCTTTCACCATCTGGGGTCGTAAGAATAACTCCTACGCCTGCTCCCTTATTATTGACTGCTCCATCGAAGAATAACTACCACCCTTGCTCTGCTATGGCCGTGACATCTTCATCTGGGAAGTTGTATTCAAACTGATCTCCCTCAATAGGATGCTCGGCTAAGAACTCCGCTACAGCTCTTCCCTTAATGGTTTTCCTGGTTATGTACTCAATGTCAAATTCCTGCAACAGCAGTAACCATCTTCCCATCTTCCCTAGTAAAGAGGGTGCTTCTTGGAGGTATCTAAGCGGATTATGTTTGGCAACCGTTTGTACCTTGAAGGAATGAAAGTAGTGTCGCAACTTCTTAGAAGCCCAGATAACTGCTAAACAAATCTTTTCTACCTCCACATATTTGGCTTCGTAAGGCAAGAACTTCTTGCTAAGATAGTAAACGGCAAACTCTACACCAAAATCGTCTTCCTGAGACATCATAGCACCCACTGAGTTATCTTCCACAGTCAGGTACAGGATTAATGGTTTGGCACGGCGTGGTGGTCTTAACACCGGAGGATTTAACAAATACCTCTTAATGGTGTCAAAGGCCAATTGGCAGTCATCGTTCCATAGCACCGGCTGATTCTTCCTAAGAAGCTTGAAAATAGGCTCACATACCGAAGCTAGCTTGGCAATAAATCGGCTGATGTACTGAAGCTTTCCTAGGAAACTTCTAACGTCCTTCTCCTTCTGGGGCACTGGCATCTCTCTTATGGCTTTGACTTTATCGGGATCTACCTCGATTCCCCTCTGGCTTACCACATGGCCTAACAACTTTCCTGATGTAACTCCAAAAATGCACTTCTTGGGATTGAGTCGCAGATCATACTTGCTAATCCTTTGAAAGAACTTTTCTAATGCCTCAAAGTGACCTTCCCTGGTAGCCGACTTAATCATCATGTCATCGACGTACACCTCCACTTCTTTGTGGATTAAGTCATTGAGAACCTTGGTTGCCATCCTCTAATAGGTTGCTCCTGCATTCTTCAACCCAAAAGGCATAACCCGATAGGCATATGTCCCCCACTCGGTGATAAAGGCTGTCTTGATCCGGTCCACTATCTTGTTAAGAATTTGATTGTACCCTGCGTATCCATCCACAAAGCTATACATCATACAAGCAGCAGCACTATCTACTAGCACATCAATATGAGGCAGTGGAAAATCATCTTTAGGGCAAGCTTTGTTCAGGTCTCGATAGTAGACGCATACTCGAACCTTACCGTCTTTCTTAGCTACAGGAACCACATTAGCTAACCATGTTAGGTATTGAACCTCTATCAGGAACTTAGCCTCAATCTGCTTATGGATCTCCTCTTTCACTTTCTGTGCCCATTCTGGCCTAAGCCTCCGAAGCTTTTGCTTGACTGGTTTAAACTCTGGGTAAGTTGGGATGGCATGTTCGGCAACATCTCAATCTATTCCCGGCATATCCTCATAGGTCCAGGCAAAGACTTTTTTATATTTTTTTAATATTCTCTCAAATTTTATTCTCTCTTCAGGAGTTATGTCTGATGCTAGCAAAATTTCCTTTGGATTTTCCAAAGTTCCGAGATTAAATGCAGTTGTGCCAGTTGAATTAATATCAAAAATGAATGCATCATGCTTATGATCATGCGATATGAAATCATCAGAAACATCACACAAGTAAGCAAAGTTGTTCATCTCATTAACGTAATCAGAAACATTAACATTGTTCTCAAAGAGTTATGGTATAAAAAGAGAATCTAAATGACTATCAACTTTAGTCGACGCTGATGCTACAGATGACTGTGCTTTGGCTTCTTGATTTGGTGAAATCTTGAGATCTTCAATCTTCGGCTCTGGCTCCACTATCTTCTCCTTCCCCTTAAGTCTGGTGGCTAACAGCTTATCAGTTACAATCTCTTCAGGCTCATCCCTGTCCCATATGCTGCATTGGGTCATAATCTCCTCATCCCAAAAGTTCTCTACAGCTTTAACAACTCCGATCTCCCAATCAAAGACATCGTTGAAAATTTCAAATCCAGGGATAATCTTCCCATCTACCCACTGTGGCTCTTCTTCTCCGATGTAAGCACAAACCGATGATGATGGCACAAAGTTCTCCGAAATATGGGGAATCTTCCCTGACCCTTTCTTCTTACCATATTCTCCTTTGTAGCCCAACCCCTTTCGATCTTTCTGACCACGTGTAGTGATAGCATTCTGCAGCCCTTGTGACTCTTTTCCCAAACCAGCCCCTGGGAGGAAGTGCATCTTCTTCAGCATATTCACCACTTGAGGGCTACCTTCTAGGTTTTGCTCTTCTCCGATCATCGATACATGAAAGCCACTGAATGGCTGATTAGAGATCTCCAAGGCAGACACTTGGTTCTCTCTTGCTGCTTTAATGGTCACTACTTCTCCTTCATGGGGTATTTTAATTATCTGGTGTAAGGTAGATGGCACTCCCCCTAACTTGTGAAACCACGGTCTACCAAGTAGAGCTGAAAAGTTTGCTGGGATCGGCAGAACCACAAAATCCGTTTCTGTCTCAATAGGCCCTGTCTTTACCAAAGCTTTGAAAATTCCCGATGCTTGCCTCCTGGAGTTATCATAGGCAGTGATGGTCAGGTCAGATTTGCTTAACATACTCTCATCCATCCCAAAGGCCTGAAGTGCCACCAAAGGGCAGACATTTATCGATGACCCGTCATCAACCATGACACAAGCGGTGTGTTTACCATTGATCTGTGCCTTGATGTACAAAGGTCGGTTGTGGTTGCGACCCTCTGTTGGTAGGTCTGCATCAGAAAAAACCAACTTCTCCCCGGATCCCCCCTTTACAAGGTCTAAAAGCTCGGATGGAGAGATTGTAGTTGCTACGGTGGATACGCTCAATGCTTCGACTAACTTCTGTCGGTGCGAGGGGGACTGTCTCAAGAGGTCCCAAATAGATATCTGAGCCGTGGTCTTTTTCAGTTGCTTCACTATTGAATTTTCTTCCGGCTCTTTCTCTGCGATCGCTTGTGCTGGGTCCTGCTGCTTCTCGGCTTCTGGAATGACCCTCCCACTTCTTGTTACTGCTTCTACTCTTTCTTCTTCCTCTGAATCCCACGGATCCGTAAACTCTCCATTTTTCTCATCTTCGTCATCTCCACTCTCACTAGTGGACCAACAGTCTATCGCTGCCACGGAAACCCCTTTTTCATCCACTGCAGGGCGAGTAATAGCGACATACTCATTTCCATATAGGTCTTGCATCACATACCATTCTGGTAGGCTCGATCCGATCATAAAGACTGGAGGTGGCACTGTGTTATAACTAGACTTCTTCTTGCTTTCTCTCTGCTCAGGATCGGTGATCTGCTTGTTGTCAATTAGATCTTGGACCTGATGTCTTAGCGTTATACACTCATCCGTCAAATGCCCGGTATGTTGGTGGAATGCACAGTATTCATTCTCTTTATGCCCCGGCTGTCCTTGGGCCTTGGCCGGTTTAGGTGATAGGGGCCGCAGTTTTCCTTCTTTTATTAGCCTCTTCAGCACCCATGATAAAGGCTTACCCAAGTTGGAGAAATACCTCTGACTTACGCCGGTTGCAGACACCTCGGCAGTCTTCCCAACTCTGTTACCACTGCTTGAACCTACTGGTTTGGCCGTCCCCTGATTGCTGTATCCCCTCCGGGCATAGGACTCACTATTTGCCCTCTTGGATAAATATTCTCCTTCCGCTTCTATGGCAATGTCCTTCAAAGACTCCCAATCCTTGAGTCCCTTCATTTTCAGTCCCTCTCTCAAGTAAGGACTGGCATTTCGAATGAATAGCCGGATCTGATCAGAAGTGTCCGGTTTGCGTTTCATCTCCATAACCCGGTTTCTCCACCGAGTAAGGTACTCGTGGAAGGACTCCCCAGCCTTCTGCTGTAACAACTCGAGATCTTTCAAAGTGACCTTTATCCGGGTACTGCAATCGTACTGCTTAAGGAACTCTTTGATCAACAAGTCCCAGTCCTCCTTGGATCTCCTGTCAAGCCCATAGTACCAATCAATAGCAGCTCCTGTGAGACTCAAGCAGAAATATTCTATCTTCTGCTTTCTTGTTAAGGTCGTTCCCTTCATGACCAGCGAGTATTGCTTGATGTGTGCGGCAGGGTCAGAGGTTCCATCAAATTTGGGGATGTCCGGCATCTTAAAATTCTGGGGAATTAGGTCATCCCCATCCAGCTCTCGATCTTTCGGGTTCATTCCTTTTCCCACGGTCATCATCCTTGCCATGACCTCAAATCTCTCTTCCATTTTCCTCCACATTGCCTCGTCCAGTTTTGGCAACTTTTCTTTAGCTACTGCATGCTCCTCATGCTCATCTCCCCCAAACTCAACTTCAGACCTAGGGCCTTCTCTGCGCTCAATGGGTGTAGGTACTCTTTGCTCAATAATAGGTGGGTCAACCACTGGTTGGTTAACCGCAGCAGGACGTTCTTCTCTAACAACCTCTTGTTCAGCTGGTACTCGGACAGGAATAGCAGCAGCTTGTTGCCCAGCTATAGTGGCGGCAAGATTGCCTGTCACACCCCATAAGTGGCCTAATTGGATTTAGTAATTTTTAATTGGACAATTAAGGGTAATTGAGTAATTTGTTAGTAAAGAGGATTAAATTGAAAGGAAATAAAAGATTTAAATGGCAGATTTTTGTCTAGTGAGTAAAGAGTATTTTGACAAGGACTTTTTGGTAATTATTTTGGATCAAATGGTAAAAGTGGATTAAGTGGGTCTGTGTTTCGTGCATGTGTGCCAAGTGGTGAGTGAGTGTGTGTATACGTGGGTGAGAGAAAAGAAAGGGGCTGAATATTTTAGTTTCTGGAAAACAAAACACATGAGTTTTTCTCTCTTGCTCTCTCTCACGTAAAACCACTCCTCTTCCCTTGTGTTTCTGTTCTTCTTTTGATTTGCATGGGTTGTTCATCCATTTGTTTTTGAGCTACGGTTTTGAGTATTGAAGATCAAGAGGTGAGTAAATGAGTTACTATGACTGAACTTCTCCTTGTGTCTCTCTCTGTTACGAGGGTTTAAGTATGAAGTTTTAGTTTCGGTTATCTGAACTTTTGGTCTTGTTTTTGTCGGTTCATGAATCTGTTGAAGAGAAGAAGGATAAAGGGAAAGAGAAGGTGGTTGATTGAAGAAGGATACAGTGGGCATTTTGGGACTTCAGTATCAGGTTTGGGAGTGTCTGTTCTTTTGCTCATTTTTGGATCCTAGTTACTGTGTTAATGTGGATGTTAGTATGTGTGTTTGTTTATTTATATGCATGAAAAATATAATGTGTATACATGAATTCTGAGGAAGTGAATATCGATGAGTATGTAAACAGGATGAATATGTATGAGTTTGAATGTAAAATTCTGAGTTGTGACTTTCTCTGTTAATTTACTGTGATTATATGATATTGTGAATTTGTGAATGAAATTGCTGTAAATGTGTTCAGAAGACTTAAAGGTACGTGTATGGATGATTTTTGCATGAAAAATGGTTTTAGACAAATGGGGTTTTGAATTTGGAGAGTGCTCTGTTTTCTGGACTTTCTGGTTTTCACGTTTTTCTGGGAAATTTTGAGGATTGGTTTGGAGAAGAAGAAGAGACTGTGAGAAGAAGATCACGTGACGTGATGGAGCATCACGCCGTGACCCCCTCCGTTGGGAAGTCACGAGACGTGATGGGGCATCACGCCGTGATCCCCTCCTCTGGGAACTCTTTGTGAAGAAAGGAAGAAGCAGAAGTGAGGGAAGAGATCACGTGACGTGAGGGAGCATCACGCCGTGACCTCTTCTCTGAAGAAGGTCACGAGACGTGATGCCTCATCACGCCGTGACCTGCTTCCTCTTCCTGCGTGTCACGACACAGATCTCGTGACTTCTCTTCCTCCCTTCTCAGGCGTCACGAGACGTGACTGTTGGTCACGCCGTGACTGCCTGCTGTTCTTGCTTGGTGCTCGCGTGAAGCCTGCGTCACAAGATTGCCTGGCGTTCGTGTGAATCTGGGGTCACGACGTGACTGGAGGTCACGACGTGACCAGCCTTCCTCCAGCTGCCTGTTTTCTTAAAAGCAAGGTTTAAAACTTCTGATTTCAAGGGTTTTACACTGCATAACAACTAATTATTTTTAAAAATCTGAATTGTAGTTAATAATTGAATAGTATTGGGTTTTGAATACATGATTAATAATTAATATACATGATTTACACTTTTTATAATTTATTTGACATGGATTAATTCAATGTGAGCTATATGTCCTTATTACCTTCAGTATTGATATTTATATGTTTAAATGTTTCTGAATTTGCTTATAATATAAGTATACATGATTTATAAGCTAGTATTTAATGGAATTCTCATGATTTGATATATGAATTGTTGAGTTGTATCATTTGAGCCTGAATAGTCATAGTAGTGGATAAGTAAGCGCTTACTTAGGTCAGTGTGTGTGTGCAGCTGCTATATGATAAAAATGTTATATGCGGGTCCGTTTGGATCCTTGTTTCGACCATGTTTGGTCTATATAGAAATAAAGCGAGACCTCGGTCTCTATATGAAAAATTACATGTTTTGAGACTCATGTCTCTATATGCTTGGGATACTGTGTTCTATCAGTATCCATTTGACCGCATCCACTTCTAGAGAGTATTTTAGACTAGTCAGGCTATGAGTTTAAATGTGTTGCATATATTGAAATGCACTTTTGACATGATTACAAGTATATGATGTATATGAATTCTTGCATAGCATTATTTCGCACCTTGAATCTATATTCTTGTAATGATGAGATTTATGAATTGAGTACTTAATTGCCTTTGAGTTTGAATCTTTAGATTATTGTATTGTAGTAAATATTGTATGTGTATATTGTATGTTTGCTTTGTTCCTCCCCACTAAGCGTTATCGCTTAGCACGGGCTCTTTTCCCGTGCAGGTGGCGAGTTTGGATTTGGAGTCAGATATCTGCGGGTCGGCCACTAGGAGTCTTTTTGGATGAAGTTGTTACATTTGAAGTCTTCCGCTGTAATTTTTGTACATGGCTTGTGTATAGCAAAATGAATCTTTTGTAAAGAAACAAGTATATTTTTGTATATGTATTTGCTTACGAGCCCTTTTTTGTAAAAAACGATATAAATATGATATATGTATAAGGACTTGATATATATATATATGTTACAGGAATTTTCTGATTAAATGATAAAAAGTTTCTTTAAATCTCATTTGGTTTTCTTTTATTTATTTATACAAGAGTAAATGTATATGATTATATGTGTTTACCCGCGTGGCACTCCGGTATCCTTCCAACGGGGATGGCGGGGTGTTACAGCTTGGTATCAGAGCCCAGGTTTGGTGGTTCTGGGTTATGTTGTGATTGTTTGAGTGTCGAGTCGAGTCTATGCATGAGAGTCAGTTTTGTATAGTGGCCTAATGCAGATGTCTTGTGTTTTGTAGAGTTTATATGGAGTCGGATCCAAGTGAGTATATGGGCGACACTATGAGCAGTTATAATGTGGGTCCGAGAGAGAATCCAGTTAGAAGAAATGATCCAGTTAGACAGGATAGACATGAGCGGGAACCTGCACCAGCTGAAGGTGCAAATAGAGGTGTTGCTTTTGATCCAGCGTTAGTTCAGGGGTTATTACAAGTGGTTGATAGGTTGACTGTACCTAAGGCTCCAACTGAATTGTTAAGAAAGAGAGGAGCAGAGGATTTTAATGGGACTGCCTTAGATGAATCCGATGTGGCTGAGTTTTGGCTGAAGAGAGTGGACAGGATTTTGCAAGAGATTAGATGTCCTGCTGATCAGAGAGCTTCTTGTGCTATATCGTTGCTTCAGGGACCAGCATATGATTGGTGGGAACTTGTGATGAGGAATCCTCAGCGACCAGCCGAACTGACTTGGGAATATTTCAAGAAAGAGTTTGAGCAAAAGTATATATCGAAGGCATACCAAGAAGCGAAATGGAGAGAGTTCATTAGTTTGAAGCAAAGGGGAATGACTGTTAGTGAGTATGACAAGGAGTTCAATAGGCTAAGTAAGTATGTGCCTGAGCAATTGTTGACAGATGAGTTCAGATGTAGGCACTTTTTAGAGGGATTGCGTGAAGTATTCAGAGGCCCTTTGTCTGCGATGATTGTCTTGCAGCCAGTTGGGTATTATCAGATTGTGGCTGCAGCAATGAGGTTAGAGGAATCTGAGGAGATCAAGCAGAGAATGGCACAGAAGAGAAGAGCACCAGAAGGAGGAAATGTGAGTGCTAAGAAAGCAAAGGGTACACCAGTTGAGCAAGGATCTAGAGGGAGTGTTCCGATGCCTTCACAGGTTGAGAGTGTAGCCCCACATGGTAGTAAAGGAAATCGAGCACCAGAATGTGAGCACTGTCATAGGTACCATTGGGGTACGTGTCGCAAGATTACCGGCGCTTGTTTCAAGTGTGGAAGCATGGAACATCGGTTTGCCTTTTGCCCTGATCGACAAGTGGACCAGAATCAACAAGAGAGTAAGAGATCCAATGTCATCCAAAGCAATAGGGATGCAAGTAGAGCTCCGAGAGCACCATCTGAGACGGTGCAGCGACCTGGTGCTACGGAGGATCGTAATCAGCATAGGGCATATGCTATGACTGCTGAGAATGTAGCGGGTGCTGCTGGACCTTCGGGTAAGCATTTATATGATTGAGTTCTGTTCCCTTTCAGTTTTGGTTTTCGAGTTGTGTTTGGATAAGCAAGGAAATTTCGAGGACGAAATTTTCTTAAGGAGGGGTGAGTTGTCACACCCCATAAGTGGCCTAATTGGATTTAGTAATTTTTAATTGGACAATTAAGGGTAATTGAGTAATTTATTAGTAAAGAGGATTAAATTGAAAGGAAATAAAAGATTTAAATGGCAGATTTTTGTCTAGTGAGTAAAGAGTATTTTGACAAGGACTTTTTGGTAATTATTTTTTATCAAATGGTAAAAGTGGATTAAGTGGGTCTGTGTTTCGTGCATGTGTGCCAAGTGGTGAGTGAGTGTGTGTATACGTGGGTGAGAGAAAAGAAAGGGGCTGAATATTTTAGTTTCTGGAAAACAAAACACATGAGTTTTTCTCTCTTGCTCTCTCTCACGTAAAACCACTCCTCTTCCCTTGTGTTTCTGTTCTTCTTTTGATTTGCATGGGTTGTTCATCCATTTGTTTTTGAGCTACGGTTTTGAGTATTGAAGATCAAGAGGTGAGTAAATGAGTTACTATGACTGAACTTCTCCTTGTGTCTCTCTCTGTTACGAGGGTTTAAGTATGAAGTTTTAGTTTCGGTTATCTGAACTTTTGGTCTTGTTTTTGTCGGTTCATGAATCTGTTGAAGAGAAGAAGGATAAAGGGAAAGAGAAGGTGGTTGATTGAAGAAGGATACAGTGGGCATTTTGGGACTTCAGTATCAGGTTTGGGAGTGTCTGTTCTTTTGCTCATTTTTGGATCCTAGTTACTGTGTTAATGTGGATGTTAGTATGTGTGTTTGTTTATTTATATGCATGAAAAATATAATGTGTATACATGAATTCTGAGGAAGTGAATATCGATGAGTATGTAAACAGGATGAATATGTATGAGTTTGAATGTAAAATTCTGAGTTGTGACTTTCTCTGTTAATTTACTGTGATTATATGATATTCTGAATTTGTGAATGAAATTGCTGTAAATGTGTTCAGAAGACTTAAAGGTACGTGTATGGATGATTTTTGCATGAAAAATGGTTTTAGACAAATGGGGTTTTGAATTTGGAGAGTGCTCTGTTTTCTGGACTTTCTGGTTTTCACGTTTTTCTGGGAAATTTTGAGGATTGGTTTGGAGAAGAAGAAGAGACTGTGAGAAGAAGATCACGTGACGTGATGGAGCATCACGCCGTGACCCCCTCCTTTGGGAAGTCACGAGACGTGATGGGGCATCACGCCGTGATCCCCTCCTCTGGGAACTCTTTGTGAAGAAAGGAAGAAGCAGAAGTGAGGGAAGAGATCACGTGACGTGAGGGAGCATCACGCCGTGACCTCTTCTCTGAAGAAGGTCACGAGACGTGATGCCTCATCACGCCGTGACCTGCTTCCTCTTCCTGCGTGTCACGACACAGATCTCGTGACTTCTCCTCCTCCCTTCTCAGGCGTCACGAGACGTGACTGTTGGTCACGCCGTGACTGCCTGCTGTTCTTGCTTGGCGCTCGCGTGAAGCTTGCATCACAAGATTGCCTGGCGTTCGCGTGAATCTGGGGTCACGACGTGACTGGAGGTCACGACGTGACCAGCCTTCCTCCAGCTGCCTGTTTTCTTAAAAGCAAGGTTTAAAACTTCTGATTTCAAGGGTTTTACACTGCATAACAACTAATTATTTTTAAAAATCTGAATTATAGTTAATAATTGAATAGTATTGGGTTTTGAATACATGATTAATAATTAATATACATGATTTACACTTTTTATAATTTATTTGACATGGATTAATTCAATGTGAGCTATATGTCCTTATTACCTTCAGTATTGATATTTATATGTTTAAATGTTTCTGAATTTGCTTATGATATAAGTATACATGATTTATAAGCTAGTATTTAATGGAATTCTCATGATTTGATATATGAATTGTTGAGTTGTATCATTTGAGCCTGAATAGTCATAGTAGTGGATAAGTAAGCGCTTACTTAGGTCAGTGTGTGTGTGCAGCTGCTATATGATAAAAATGTTATATGCGGGTCCGTTTGGATCCTTGTTTCGACCATGTTTGGTCTATATAGAAATAAAGCGAGACCTCGGTCTCTATATGAAAAATTACATGTTTTGAGACTCATGTCTCTATATGCTTGGGATACTGTGTTCTATCAGTATCCATTTGACCGCATCCACTTCTAGAGAGTATTTTAGACTAGTCAGGCTATGAGTTTAAATGTGTTGCATATATTGAAATGCACTTTTGACATGATTACAAGTATATGATGTATATGAATTCTTGCATAGCATTATTTCGCACCTTGAATCTATATTCTTGTAATGATGAGATTTATGAATTGAGTACTTAATTGCCTTTGAGTTTGAATCTTTAGATTATTGTATTGTAGTAAATATTGTATGTGTATATTGTATGTTTGCTTTGTTCCTCCCCACTAAGCGTTATCGCTTAGCACGGGCTCTTTTCCCGTGCAGGTGGCGAGTTTGGATCTGGAGTCAGATATCTGCGGGTCGGCCACTAGGAGTCTTTTTGGATGAAGTTGTTACATTTGAAGTCTTCCGCTGTAATTTTTGTACATGGCTTGTGTATAGCAAAATGAATCTTTTGTAAAGAAACAAGTATATTTTTGTATATGTATTTGCTTACGAGCCCTTTTTTGTAAAAAATGATATAAATATGATATATGTATAAGGACTTGATATATATATATATGTTACAGGAATTTTCTGATTAAATGATTAAAAGTTTCTTTAAATCTCATTTGGTTTTCTTTTATTTATTTATACAAGAGTAAATGTATATGATTATATGTGTTTACCCGCGTGGCACTCCGGTATCCTTCCAACGGGGATGGCGGGGTGTTACATTGCCCATCATTGCAATCATTCGGGCTTCAAATTCCTCCATTCTCTTTCCTACCTCCTCAACGATTACTGCCCGGGTTGCATCAGACTCATTTGATGGATTAGCCATGCTTACTTCTGTTGATGATTCGGAAGAAAACCCCACACTATTTTCTGAGATTGAATCTGAACTCTGAGCTGACACTAACTCAGTTAACCCCAAAAGCGGCGTCCTTCTTAACCGTCCGTCGGGACCTCTAGACCACCCAGGAGAATCTATGATGGCTGAAATGCAAAAATTGTTAAGATGATGCATGATTAAAATGCAATGCATGCTCGTGCTGATGCAACATAGACAAACACATGCAAGCAGATAGATCTTTCCAACCTTGTATCTCCCACACACGTGGTAATGCGGTCTCTTTCCTAGGTGGGCTTGATCCATGGGTTAACGGGGAACCCAATGGACACGTATGGTGCGCGGTGAAAAACCGGCAGCATAACAGCTCCTATCTAATGTACATACGTATGGGTGTTTGGCAATTATGTATTTAAACAATTCAACTTAACTAAGATGGGCCCACCAGGGCATGAAAGCATTTGATGAAGACCATTTAATTAAATTGATTTCGTTTAATATATGATGGCCCATATAGCAAGCATAGTATTACGGTACATTTCACCTAGTGGAAGTATCTATTGCCATTACATGAGCTTTGGACAAGGGAGATGTTACTTTAAGGCTACCCAAGCATGATCCCTGCCGACGGGTCTAGCTCATCACAAGCATAGCGACCGGTCGGGTCGTCATTTTGATATACCATTGAGGTACGTGGCTTGGGCTGGTGATTATCCTTAACACTTCCCCAAATTGAGTGAAAATGAGGTCGTGCTTCGGGAACGCACCGGGGCTTGAAAAGGGACCAAACTAACTTAATCTAAAGCTCTAATGAGATGATATGCAATTTTGAGATAAAGCGAATTTATGAATTAAATTTTAGCCACAAATGTTAAACGAGGTATTTTCAAATTGAAATCTCGAACCATATCGTCCCCAGTGGAGTCGCCACTGTGACGCGCGCCGGATCCCGAGCGCCGCCCTTTCGGACCGCCCGCACGTGGGCGATCGGGGCATTTGCGGGTCCGTTGACATCTTGCGATAAATCGCAAGTGCGTCTATGTTGGGCAACAAGGAGGTATCATGGAGTCGCCACCCAATAGAACATTGGGAAAGTTTCTCTCGCCTCGGAGAGCCTAAGACTTGCGCATTTTATCCATATTGGGCCATGAGGCCTAGGATTAGCGCTAAAGCCTCGTGACCCAAGAAGTATTTTGGAGGATAACCTCTAACCTCTCGAGCCCAAAGACCAGAGCTGGGTCCGGGATTTCTCATCTATTTCTACCTCGATTAATTTATGATCAAATTTTAATTATCATTAATTCGCTCTCTCTCCACACGATGCAATTTTAATCTAAAAGCGCATTTATACATGTTAGAAAAACCATAAATTAGCAAGTAAAGCAATGAATTACAATAATATAAGGAGCGGAATACAATTCCCTTTTAAAAGTGCAAACATGCATAAAACCGGGGAATTTATTAATCATGAGGACTTTGGTCCCCGCATGCACAATTAAAGAAAATATTCTGGATGTGATGATCTTATTTGGGATGAAAACTGGGACATTGGTCCCGCTTTATTATGAAAGATCCAAGTTAATTTAGTAAAAATATTTTGGTGATTTTTATTTTGGTGCGCATAAGAAAACATTTTATTTAATGAATATATACAAGGCAATGTAAATAAAATGGGAATTAAAAATGTATAAAGAAAATACCAAACCCCGCAACTCCTCCTTCATGTGCATGGATGCTCAAATGAGAATAAAACAATGATTTGCAACCAAAAATCAAAAAGAAATTCATGTTAGTGATTAGGCCAACGAAATAATACAACATAAAAGGTAATATGTACAATGACCATATAACATGCATAAGATACTATAACATGCATAAAAAATAATTATGATGCAATTTAACATGCATAAAGTGATTAGGATGCAATTTAACATGCATAAGGTGATGAAGTATCATGGCATATGCAACTTATAAATAATAGTTATTAACATACATGGAAGATTAGTGACAATCAATTTTATTATTGTTAAGACATGAATAAATGTGTAACATGAGAATAACACAACTTAACATGCATGACTAGCATAAAATAATGATTATAACACTCATACATGCAAAAGAATGCATAATAATAAACATGATATAGCATTAAGAAATTAAAGGTATTTACAACCTAAAACATGCATAATTACATGAACAAAGAATAATTTGACATAAAAAAAGATAATGGGATTTAAAAAGCTTATTTGTTATATGAATAATTGAAGATATAAAAAATAAGAAGAAGAATATGGAGACTAAGAGAATTTACATGTTTGATATGTTAATTGGAAGCCAAAATAAATGAAATTAACAAGAGAATTAATGAGTAAAGCCAAGAATAATTACCCTCAAATTCAGTTTTGAAGAATTGAAGATAGAAGTGTTGAATTCCTTGTCTTCTCTTGTGAAAATCCTTAGAAAATAGCTTGAAAACTTGAAGAAAAGCTCTTGGAAACAAGTGTGTAAGATGAATTTTTTTCTCTCAACTCAAAGCTCCAAAATTCAGTTTTTTTCTCACAAAATGTTCTTGGTTCGTCCTCCCTTTGTTCTGAATTTTTCTAGTGTTTTTAACCATCAAAAACTACCCAAAAACCACCCAAAACCGTCCAAAAACCGCTAAAAATCGTGTTTGGGTCGAAAAATGGGCGAAATGGGCGAAGTGGGGCGAGAAATCGGCGTCAGGGGCGAGAGATCGTGCGCGTCGCGCACGTTTCCGCGCGATTTGCGCGGAGTTTCCGCGCACGACGTGCGCGAGGCGAGCGACGCCCTGCGCGTCGCTCGCGCGGAGCGCGCGCTCCGTGCGCGGAGCGCACGGAAATTCCCGACGGCCCTTGGCCGTCGCCTTTTCGTCGCGATTATTTTCCCCTATTTTATTTTCAACATTTTTCCATCATTTTTCACTTTTTTTTTTTTTTTTTTTTTTTTATAAAATACCCTCAACCTAAAACACACTTTTTCTTCTTCAAAATAATTTAAAAAATATTTTTAAATATTTTTAAAATACCCTTTTTACTCACCGAAAAGACAAGGAAAATCACTTCTGAACTCCAATCTTTTTGCCTATAAGCCGGCATAGCTAAATTTCATCATCGGGTAATCCTGATCAAGGCTACTCGGGACCCGGTGTCTACACCGGGCATCGATTTTCTTGAAAGATTCAGCCTCTACCCACTTGGTGAAGTAATCGATGAAGACTATGATAAACCTATATCCATTGGAGGCTGTAGAGCGTATCTCTCCCATAATATCTATTTCCAAAGCTGCAAATGGCCAAGGTGATGTTAAGTTATGCAATTCTGAAACCGGCAGATGCCTGAAGTCCGCATATTGTTGGCATAATTGACACTGCTTCACATATTTTGAATAGTCCGTATCCATTGTGAGCCAATAAAACCCTTATCGCATAATCTTTTTTGCTAACTTTAGACCGTTCATGTGATCTCTATAGAGCCCAACATGAGTTTCTTCCATAACTTTCATGGCTTCTCTCTCATCTAAGCATCTTAATTGAATACCATCAACTTCTCATTTGTACAGCACACCATTTACAAAGATAAACTGAGTGGAAAGCTTGTGAATCAATCTTTGATCCTTCTTGGTGGCCTCTTCGGGGAATAATGTCTTTTCTAAGTAATTCTTAATGTCATAAAACCATGGCTTCTCATTAACAACCTCAATTTCCATTATCTATTCAGATTCAAAGATGGGCTTTTCTGAACTTGGGATTAACATTGGTTTCATTATGACCCCTTCGGGGCTATCTCACATGGATACAAAGTGGCAAGGGCATCCACCAACTGGTTTTCATCCTTAGGGACAAAGCGAAATGTACATGTTTCGAATTGATTGCTCAAAATCTTCAAGTGTTTTATGTACTGCATCAATCGCTCTTCCTTAATAGACCACTCTCCTCGAATCTGATGGATTATAAGCGATAAATCCCTGAAAACTTTTTCTTTCTTTGCCCCAAGGCCAGTAATACCTCCAATCTAAAAATACAAGCCTTGTATTCGGCTTCGTTATTAGTAGCCTTGTACCTTAGTTTCTTGGCTAATTGAAATTTTTCACCATCTGGGGTTGTAAGAATGGTCTCTACTCCTACCCCCTTATTGTTAACTGCTCTATCAAAATGTGAATGCCAACCCTGAACTGCAATGGCCGTAACGTCCTCATCTGGGAAATTAAACTCAATTAAATCTCCTTCGATAGGGTGCTCTGCCAAGAATTCTACTACTGTGCGCCCCTTGATTGTTTTTTTGGTGACATATTCAACATCAAATTCTTGTAGGAGCAGTAACCATCTTCCCATCTTTCCTACTAAAGAAGGTACTTCTTGAAGGTATCTGAGAGGATTCTTCTTAGCGATAGCTTGCACCTTATAAGAATGGAAGTAGTGTCTTAATTTCTTAGAGGCCCAAATCACCACTAGGCAAATCTTTTTGACTTCCGTATATTTGATCTCATAAGAAAAAAACTTCTTACTAAGATAATAAACTGCAAATTCTATTCCGAATTCATCTTCTTGAGCCATCATGGCACCTACAGAGCTATTTTTTATTGCTAAGTGTGGGATCAAAGGCTTGATTGGATGAGATGGTCTCAAAATTGGAGGGTTTAACAAATATTCCTCAATGGTTTCGAAAATCGTTTGACAGTCATCATTCCATATCACAAGCTAATTCTTCCTGGGCAGTTTAAAGATGGGCTCACAAATTGATGTAAGTTTAGCAATGAATCTGCTGATGTATTGCAATTTCCCTAGGAAACTCCTGACATCATTTTCCTTTTGGGGAACTGGCATGTCCCTGATGGCCTTGACCTTATCAGGATTGATCTTAATTCCTCTCTAACTGACCACATGACCCACAAGCTTCACCGAGGTAACTCCAAAGATGCACTTCTTAGGGTTCAGCTGTAAGTTATATCTATCAATCCTCCAAAAGAATTTCTCTAAAGCCTCAAAATGATCTTCTCTGGTAGCCGACTTGATCATCATGTCGTCGACATATACTTTCACTTTTTTATGAATCAGGTCATCGAGGATCCTAGTAGCCATCATTTGATAGGTTGCACCCGCATTTTTCAAATAAAAAGGCATTTCCTTATAAGAGAATGTACACCATTCGGTGATGAAGGCTGTCTTAATCCAATCAACTATCTTATTGAGGATCTGATTATACCCAGCATATCCATCCACAAAGCTATAAATCATACAAGTAGCTACACTTTCCACTAAGACGTCGATGTATGGTAGAGAAAAATCATCTTTTGGACAAGCCTTGCTCAAATCCCGATAGTCTACACATACGTATACTTTTCCATTGTTCTTGGACATTGGGACAAAATTAGCCAACCAAGTCGGCTATTGAACTTCTATGAGAAACTTGGCCTCAATCTATTTGTGAACCTTTTCCTTAAACTTTTTCGTCCATTTTGGAAGGAGACATCTAAGTTTTTACTTAACTGGTTTATGATTTTGATATGTTGGTAAGGCATGTTCGGCGATTTCATGGTCGATTCTTGGCATGTTATCGTAAGTCCAGTCAAAGACTTTTTCATATTTTTTTAAGATTCTCTCAAAGTTTAATCTCTCTTAAGGAGTTATGTTAGATGCTATCAAGATTTCCTTTGGGTTTTCCAAAGTTTTGAGATTAAATGGAGTGGCATTAGTTGAATTAATATCAAATATGAATGAGTCATGATAATAATTATGCATAGTGAAATCATTAGAAACATTGCACAGGCAAGCAAAATTGTTCATCTTATTAATGGAATCAGAAACATCATAAACATCGCTAAAAAGTTCTGGAATAAAAAGAAAATCTAATTGAGTATTATCTTCTTTCACTAGCGATGTGGATGTTGCAGCCGATAGTTGAGTAGCATCTTGACTTTTTAGAGGCTCTTCAGCAACCTCCAATGGAATCTTGTCCTTGTTCTTCAAGCTTGCAGCTTTTTCTTCTACCTTCTTTTTACCCTTCACTCGAGTAGCCATCAGCCTATTATTGATGATCTCTTCAAGTGTATCTCGAAGCCAAAGAATGCCTTGGATCATAATTTCTTCATCCCAAAAGCCCTCTATTGGCTTGATAAATCCAATGTCCCAATCAAAGATGTCATTAAAAACCTCGAATCCTAGTACGATCCTCCCGATCTATCCACTGGGGTTTAGCTTTTCCAGTATAAGCACATACCGAGGTAGCTGGCACAAAACTCTCTATAATGTGAGGGATCTTAATGCCGTCTTCTTACTCATCATTGTTGTGCCTTTATACCCGAGGCCCCTCCGATCTTTCTGTCCCCTTATTGTAAAAGCTGCTTGTGGCTGTGACACATGAGGAACCCCGCTCGGCGTCCGGGTCATTCTCAAAAGTTCGCTTTTAGGACTCGAGACTAGATGGAGGTTCATTAGAACTCGTGAAAGCTGGTCGCTTCGCAATGGATAGGGATTCACCCCCCCATTCCATTGTTGGCAATCAACCTACGAGGGCGCTTATTGGGTATCATAAGGCAGGTATCATGGAGTCGCCACCCAACAAAACATTGGAAAATGAATTCTAACCTTATAAGGCCAAAACTAGAGAGAGTTCGGGACCTCACTCTTATTTATACCTTTGGTTAATGTTATAGGACTGAGTTTTAGAGTTAATTATTTTATCTCCCTCCTCATACAATCATGTAATAAATTAAAGCAGATTTCAAGCATTATTGGAAAGCAGTAAGGAAAGCAATAAATAAATTACAAGTGAAAAATTGGGACAAAACAATCTCCCAAAATAATAAAAGTATAAGCAAATAAAATTGCCCCAAAATTAATTACAAGGGCCCAAAATAAATAAATACACAAAAAGAATGAAGTAAAATAGACAATACATAAATTGAGATATTTATTAGATTTTAGGAACATTGGTTCCCTTTTGTTAGCTTAAAAATTTGAGAGTTATTTTTGGGCGATAAAAAAATAATAGGGATAATTGGTTCCCGCTTTATGAAAATTAACTCTTTTTTGAAAATGAAAGTTTATTGGCTAAAACCAAGACATTGATCCTATTTTATTAATAAAAATTCCAATTTTTATTATTGTAAAAAAATATGAGTTTCTGTAAAATAAATGCATTCAAATACCATTTTGCATAAAATATACAAAATAATAAAATAAGGAAAATAAAGAAATCAAAATGCAAACCAATATTGAAGGCTCCTAATCCTTGATTTTCCAGCTCGCACAGGAACATCACTCGCAGTGAAATAAATAAGTTTAGCAAACAACAAAAACAAGAATAAAATGAAATGTTAGCAAAATGAATCAAACGGATAATAAAAATAAACAATTCAATGAAACAAATAAAATAAATAATATGATAAAAATAAAGCAACCAAATGAGACAGGCGTAATAAATAATTATAATTGAGAAACATACTTATGATTATTAAAAGAATCATATTTGATAGAAAAAGGGAAATCAATAGAATGGATTGCACAAAATAAATCTAGTGGAAAGTAAATTATTACTGAATATTTTACAGATCTAAATCAAGTTGCATGCATCATGTAAATAAATTAATTAAATTAAACTAAATTCAAGCTGATTATAGCAAACAACAACACATAAATTAATAGCAATTTACAATATATACAATGGAGGAAATAAATTAATGACGCAAAATAAAAAAGAAAGATTTGGCTCTAACCCATTTATTTACCCTCAGAAGTTTTGATTTTGGCTGCAAAACAAGAAAGTGATGATTTCCTGTCAATTGCAAAAGAATAAAGAAAATTGAAGCTCGAAAACTTTTTATTTCTAAAGAAATCGGATGATGAGAACTATAATTTAAACACAAAAGAATTAATTTTCCTTGGCTCCAGAATCAGTCTTAGAATTTTCAAAAAACATAGAAAATATTTTCTCTCTTTTTGAATTTTTTTCAGTCACCATTCAAACGCTCCCCCCTTTCCAAGGTGTTTTACTTTTCTTTTTATATCATCCTAGGAATAATTAGGTTTCAAGACTTTAATCTTATTCAAATTTCTAATTATCCTTTTAGAAATCCAGTTTCGTCCTTTTGAAAATTGGAAAAAGAATTTGAATTTAATTTTAACTAAAATTCAAAAAAAAAACAGAGTCCGCGCGAGGTAGGAGATGCACGAGTGCGGCCGTTGCGCTAGAGGCCATGCCTCACACGTGCTTCGAGTAGGTGCCGCGCCGCGCGGTTGCAGGTCACCAAAAACACAAAAAAATAATATCAATTTTTTTATTTAAAAAGAAGAATCGACAAGAAAATCATCACTTCTAACCTTTTTGCCTATAAACAAGCATCACTTTTATCACTGGGTAACCTTGGTCTGGGCTGCCTTAGGACCTGTTTTCTACAGTTACCCCCAGTTTTGAGGAAAGTACTGCATAGGTACCTAGGTGAGCCAAAACTCAAAGATAAAGAAAGACACGCACCTGAGGCAGCTATCTTTTCGGTCTGAAAGAAGTTATTGCGGGTGTAGACACTGGATCCTGAGACAGCCCAAATCGGAGTTACCCAATAATGATAAGATGGCTGCTCACAGGCAAAAAGGTTAAAAATGATGATTTTCTTATCAAATTTGCATTTTAGAATGAAAAATAAAAAAAAAAAAATAAGTATTTTGAGAATTAAATTTGAAAATGGAATTTAGAAATTGTAATATTTTTAGTTAAATTTAAAATTAAAAAAAAATATTTTCGCGAGTGTCGGCACGGCAGCACGCGCGGGCGAGTGCTGCGCGGAGCGCCAGTGCATAGCGATGCGTAGCGCGCATCCGTGCGCTGCTCCGCGCCCAACGCGGGAGACCGATGCCCGTCGCGTCCGCCGACGGGCGTCGGTCGCCCTTATTCCGCCGAAAAATTCCAATTTCGCCCAAATATTAGTTTTTTTCACCAAAAATTGATTTTCTATCCCATTTTTTAGGGTTTTTAATGATTTTTTTCATTTTTAAAATTTAAAATTAGTAATATCTGATTTAATCAAGTTTTTTTTATTAATTAGTTACGTTTTAATTTTTCTTTTGATATAAAAAGAAATAGATGGAAGGAGAAAAAGGGGGGACTCATTTTTAGGGTTTTTTCTTTATTTTTTTCTCTTCTTCTTCTACAAAATTCTCTCTAGGTTTTTTAGGTTTCCCCTCAAAAATAAAAACTGAAAATTTCAATTCTTCATCTTCATCTTTTTTTGGTTCAATAAAATTTCTTCTAAGAAATTTAGATGGAATTTTGTTGATAAAAATTAATTTTGGGACAAATAAAACAATTGTTTGCTCTCAAAATTCAATTTTTGGCTTGTTATTTTTTCTTTGTTTTCAATTAAATTTTGTTCAAAGATTTTTATTGGAATCCTGTTATAAAGAAAAATAGATTTTGGGGCAAACAAAATAACTATTTATTCTTGAAATCTATATTTTTCATTTTATATTCTAAAAAATAAGTTTTTTCATAAAAAAAAAAATTCTTGAGACAAACAAAAATCATTGTTTGCGCTTGAGAACATTTTTATTTTTTTAATCAATAAAAATCATTTTTTAAACAAAGAAATTCATTTTTTTGTTATTAGAATTTTTTTTTTATTTTCTTTCATCATTTTAATCAAATTTTCTCTTTTGGAATAAAATTTCAATTTTTTCCAATCTTTAATTCTAATTTTGAAAAATAAAGCAAGGAAATCAATCGACTTTTTCCCTCATCGAATCCGAACTATAAGGGTAAACATTTTGGGCTCGATTTCTCATTTTTAATTTTTAATTTATTTATTTTTGTTCATATTTAATTTATTAACATGTACATTTTTGTTGTTTTCATTTATTTATTTATTCTATTATTTGCATATTTGTTTTATTTGATATGTTTATATATTATTTTGTTCATGTAAATATTGCACTCTTCACTTTATTATTTTCATCATGTAATTAATCAATTTGTTTTTGCCTCGATCGATTTTCTTTTCTTTGCTATTTAAATATTTATGTTAATTATGATAACATGTAAATAGCTAATTTAATCAAATCAATTTTGTATCTTTAGTTCTATCACGCTATGTTGCTAATTTAATTATTTATTTTGTCCACGCACACACATTATTCCATTCATTCTCACACTCGTATGCTTTTATTCTTTTCATTTATTTGATTTATTTTGTTGATTGGCTTAATTAAAATATTTGTTAGTTAGATTCATTTGATTTGGTTCATTATTTTACTTTATGTATTTCGTTTAATTTGATTGATTTATTTTATTGTCTTGTATTTTTTTTATTAGATTTAATTACTAACCTTAATTCTCTATTTCTTTTTGGCTACAATACTTGTTTTTTTATTTGAGTATTATCCATGGACGAAGATGGGAGATCGAGGAATTTGGAATCTCGTTTTGGTTTGCATATTTAAATTTCGCTTTTCCTTTATGTCGATTTATTTGCCGCATTTATGTATTTTATATAAAATTGTTTATTTAGGCACACTAAAAAGAAAATCACAAAAATATTTTTATTAATTAACTTGTAATATTTTCTGATAAAAATGGGACCAATGTCCCAGATTTTACCATCCAAAATAAATTGTCACTGTGACGCGCGCCGGGCCCCGCGTGCCGCCTGTACGACCGCCGGCTGGAGGGCGATCGAGGCATTTGTGGGTCTGTTGGCAACTTGCAATAAATTACGAGTATGTCTATTTTGGGCAATAAGGAGATTTCATGGAGTCGCAACCCAATAGAACATTGAAAAAGTTTCTCTCACCTTGGAGAGCCTAAGACTGCGCTTATCATCCATTTTGGGCCAACCAAAGGGGTCTTGGAGGGTAAACCTCTCTCCCAAAGGAGCCTAGGATTAACGTCTAAGTCTCGTGACACAAGAGGTGTCTTGGAGGCCTTAGTTCCAACGAGTGATCGGATAGACCTCTCGCCTCTTTGAGCCCAAAGACCAGAGGTAGGTTTGGGACTTCTCATTTATTCGTATCTTGATTAATTTTACAATTAAGTTTTGAATTTATTATTTCACCCTCTTTCCACATGATGCAATTAATTAAAAGGCGTAATCATTCACGTAAAAGCAGAAAATAAAAGCGAAACTAAGGTGAAGCATTCAAAAGTAAATTACAATAAAATTAGGGGCGGAATACAATCCCCATTATAAATAAGGTACAAAACAAGCATAAATCGGGATGTTCATTTAGACGGGAACATTGGTTCCCAAATACTCATTTTACAAAAAAGTATAGAATTCTCAAATCAAGTTAAACCTTTTGGCTCGAGATGAAAATGAGGACATTGGTCCAGTTTTATTAACCAATATTTTATTTGGTAGGAAATATTTGTGTGGTGGTTCTTTATAAGAGCGGTCGAAAATCGTTTTATTTTTACATACCACAAATAAATAAAATAAGATAAAATAGTAATCACATATTTTCAAATAAATAAATAAATTCTAAATAAACGATTAAATGAATTAAATTAGAAGAACTAATGGATTCAAAATATGATGACAATTATAATAATCCAACGAAAATAAAAATGCTAACAATAATATCATACAATAATAATATTAATAATAAAACAAATAGTATTTGATAATAATAATAATAATAGCAATAATGCAAATAATAATAATAATAATAATACTAATATTATAAAATAAATGAACATAACATAAATAATAAATAAATAAAAGAAAATAGAAATATTAAATAATTAAAGACATAATCATAATAATAAATATAACGAACATAATAAAACCACAATGATGATTATAATAGTAATAATATACCAATAACAATAACAATAGACATGATAATCATAATCAACTTAAAATAAACATAAATTAAATAATACTAATAATTATAAAATTACTGCCAATAACAATAATAATAATAACAATACTTATAATATAACAACAATCACAATAATAATTATAATTAATCATAACAAATAAAGAATAAAATAATAGCAATAAAAAATAACAATAACAATATATAAAAACTGAAAATAATAACAAATGAATAAATATAACAATTAATTAATAACACCCAAATAATAATAATAATAATAATAATAAATCAAATAATAATAATAATAATGATAATATAAAATAAATATATAATAATAATAAAAATATTAATAATAAAAACAGAATAATACTAATAATAAAGAAATAATAATAATAATAATAATATTAATATTAATAATAATAACAATAATAATAATAATAGATAAAATAATATAAAATAGGGGGAAGTGGAATTTACCTCACCAGAGCCTCACCGGAGGGAGGGTGGTCGACACCACCGTCGCCTGAAGGGAGATCGGACCGCCGGGATCCCGTCGGAGTGGGTCACGCGCCGGAACGAGCGCTGCCGTCGCCAAAAAATGTCTTGAAGCGTTCGGGTCTTCTTCTCTCACGCGCCGGCTTCTAGCGGCCGATGGAGGAACAGCGACCACTGATGGTTTCGTCCGGACCTCCTCTCCACGGTGGCGGGACGCGTGCGGCGATCGGCGGCCGTGGCTGGTCGGCGGAGGCAACACCTCCTTCCCCTCTCTCTTTTCTTCTTTCTCTTCTTCTCTTCGATGCCGTTGGTCTCTGTTGGCCCCTGTTCCACCCTCTCTTCTTCTTTCTACTTTCCTCCTATTTCTCTTTGATATTGGTCCCTTTTTCCTTGCTCTCTCTTGCTATGTCTTATACTCCCTCTCTCTTTTGCTCTCTTTTCTACTCTCTTTTCTATTTCTTTTCTTATTCTCCTATGGCCGGCCACCACTGCTCTCAGCTCTCCCTTTCTTTTTCTTTTCTTTGGCTTTTTCCTTGCTTAGCCGACCTCCCTCTCTTCTTTCTCTTTTCCTTTTCTTTTTCTTGGTCTTTTTGCCTTGATCTGCCGAGATAGCTCCCTTTTTTCCTTCATTCCTTTTCTTTTTATACTCCAAAACTAGGGCAAATTAGGTGCACAATGGTAATTTCCTACATTTTAATTTCTTAATTAATTTAACTTAATTCAAATAACACACATTAATTAATTTAAACATTACATATTAATTAAATTACATATTTTACATCTTAATATAATTAATCTATTTAATATATCCTATAATTTATCTAATTAATTAACCACTTTACATATTAACTAATTAATCTTTAATCTTTCATGCGTTTTAATTATCTAATTAAACTTACAATATTAATAAATTAAATTAACCCAACATTAATAATTAATTTCTAATTTTACCTACCTGATCTATATTATATATATATATATATATTTTTTTTTTCTGGAGGGAATTACTAAGGACCCAAAATCACTTTTTGACATTAAACCTGACTCGGGACCCGGTGTCTACAGCTGCTCCCAATTTTGGAGAAGCTAGTGGTAGACACCTAGGTGAGCCAAAATTCAAAGGAGAAAGACAAAAATTCAAAGATCGAAGAGAGGGAATTACATACCTGGGGATGCCGGACCTTACCTTGTTGGCGCTGGTACATGTGCCCTTACCGGTCTTGTCTCGACCTGCTTCTGCTGGCCTCGTCTCGGCTCGCGCAGCTTTGGTGAGATGTAGTGCTCTCTGACTACAACCTCTATTTGTGGTTTGTTCTACCACGAGTGTTCCGCTAGCCTCGTCTCGGCCTGCACGGAGTTTGTGAGATGCAGCGCTCACTGACTACAACCTCTGTTTGCGATCTATTCTATCGCTGGCGCCCCGCTAACCTCGTCTCGATCTGCACGGTGGCTGGTCTGTACCGCTAGCCTCGTCTCGGCCTGCACGGTGTGAGGTGTAGTTTCTCTAACTCCAACCTCTGTTTGCGATCTGTTCTATCGATGGCGTCCTGCTAACCTTATCTCGGTCTGCACGGTGTAAGGTGTAGTTTCTCTAACTCCAACCTCGATCTGTGGTCTATTCTACCACGAGTGTTCCGCTAGCCTCATCTCGGTCTACATTGTGTGAGGTGTAGTTTATCTAACTCCAACCTCGATCTGTGGTCTATTCTACCACGAGTGTTCCGCTAGCCTTGTCTCGGCCTGCATGGAAATTGTGAGATGCAGTGCTCTTTGACTGCAATCCCGGTTGCAAGATGCAGTGTTATCTAACCGTAATCCGGCCAAGATGTATTCTATCGCTGGTGCCCTACTGACCTCGTCTCGGTCTGCATGGCCTTCCGCTAGCCTCGTCTCGGCCTGCACGGGGAATGTGAGATGCAGTACTCTCTGACTGCAATCCCGACTTGTTGGAGTTCCCTTGTTAACCCCCATCCGATCTGCAAGGTGCGTAGCACTCTCTGGCTGCCGTGTGAACTGTGAGATATAGCACTATCTGGCTACAATCCCGGTGTGAAGAGCAGTGTTCTCTAACTGCAACTTCGATTTGTGAAGTTCCCTTGCTAACCCCCATCCGATCTATAAGGTGCGTAGCACTCTCTAGCTGCCGCGTGAACTGTGAGATGTAGCACTCTCTGGCTACAATCCCGGTGTGAAGAGCAGTGTTCTCTATCTGCAACTTCGATTTGTGAAGTTCCCTTGCTAACCCCCATCCGATCTGTAAGGTGCGTAGCACTCTCTGGCTGCCGCATGAACTGTGAGATGTAGCACTCTCTGGCTACAATCCCGGTGTGAAGAGCAGTGTTCTCTAACTGCAACTTTGATTTGTGAAGTTCCCTTGCGAACCCCCATCCGATCTGCAAGGTGCGTAGCACTCTCTAGCTGCCGCGTGAACTGTGAGATGTAGCACTCTCTGGCTACAATCCCGGTGTGAAGAGCAGTGTTCTCTAACTGCAACTTCGATTTTTGAAGTTCCCTTGCTAACCCCCATCCGATCTGCAAGGTGTGTAGCACTCTCTGGCTGCTGCGTGAACTGTGAGATGTAGCACTCTCTGGCTACAATCTCGGTGTGAAGAGTAATGTTCTCTAACTGCAACTTCGATTTGTGAAGTTCCTTTGCTAACCCCCATCCGATCTGCAAGGTGCGTAGCACTCTCTGGCTGCCGTGTGAACTGTAAGATGTAGCACTCTCTGGCTACAATCCCGGTGTGAAGAGCAGTGTTCTCTAACTGCAACTTCGATTTGTGAAGTTCCCTTGCTAACCCCCATCCGATCTGCAAGGTGCGTAGCACTCTCTGGCTGCCGCGTGAACTGTGAGATGTAGCACTCTCTGGATACAATCTCGGTGTGAAGAGCAGTGTTCTCTAACTGCAACTTCGATTTGTGAAGTTCCCTTGCTAACCCCCATCCGATCTGCAGGGTGCGTAGCACTCTCTGGCTACCGTGCGAACTGTGAGATGTAGCACTCTCTGGCTACAATCTCGGTGTGAAGAGCAGTGTTCTCTAACTGTAGTCCCGCCTTGTGAGGTGTAGTGCTCTCTGACTACAACCTCGATTTGTGAGATGCAGTGTTTTCTAACTGCAGTCCCGTCGCGATGTATTCTATCGCTGATGTTTATATTGAACTTTCTTTTTTTTGTAAAAAAAGGAAAACTCAAATTTGTAGGGTAAATTATAAAAGAGATACGTACCTGTAGCAGCACCTGCCTGTTGGGGTGATTGTCAGTTGATGCTCACTGGGAGACTTGGATGCTCACCAAGAGGCTTTGATGCTCACCGAGAGGCTTTGATACTCACTAGGAGGTTTTGATGCTCAGGCTTTGATGCTTACTGTGAGACTTTGATGCTCCCTGAAAAATCTATAAAAGTGTCGTATTGCTTCATGGACTCTGACCCACAATCTTCTGACCCGTGTGCATCTTTGCCCCCGGACTTGGGTTGACTTGAGAATTGCCTCTTCAGAGGACTTGAGAATTGCCTCTTCAGAGAACTTGGAGAATTTCCTCTTCTTCAGAGGATTTAAAGATTTTCGGAAAAGTTAGCTTGTTTACGTGGGACTGATGTATACTATCTAGTGTGCGTTCGACACCATGTATGCATGGAATGCATGTGAAAGGCTATGCTTTTATGAAATGACATGCAAAGGACTATATCATGGAACATGTGTCATGAATCATTATTCTAACATGTTTGCAAATGATCATGAATAAGAAAAACATGTAAAGGTTCAAGCATGATAAATATATACAAGGGGATTATGTATGCAGAGTATGTGCAAATGATCATACACGTGACAAGGATAAAAAGTCATTTATCGGCATAGATGTAAAGAATCATACTCAAAGATAGGCAGAAGCCATTATATACACGAAGGCTATGTAAAGTAATGGGTGTGTGCGGTGTATGCACCTACAACTATGTATATAAAACACGTGTAGAAAAAATTATATACATGTATGTACTGAATGCATGTAAAAATTGTGGATATGAGAATTGTGGATGTGAGATACGGGCAAAGGATATGCCCATAAAGAACCATGTGTGTCAAAAGCACATATGAAATATATTCGCTAAAGCTCTTATGCCAAAAGACGTGCACCAAGAATTCTATATGTAAAACTATTTTATGAGAATGTTTGCTACAGTTATGCGTAAAAATATTTGCAGAAAGCATATGTACAAAGAATATTGTTGGGAGTGTAAGCGAAGTATCATTTTTATGGGTAGTGATAAGAAATACCCCAAGATTGTAAAATGAGTGCAACCTATTAGGTACCTCAAACTCGAGTTTCTATCTGCCTTTGAGGATATTAAATGAACCACATTCTCAACCGATTCAATCTCAGCAAAAGAATTTGGGGGCCATTACCAATGAAGTGCAAGAAGGTAAACACGTAAGTATCAATGTTTACTAAATCAGCATGTAAATACGAGGCATACCATGCGACCTCTGTGTGTATGTGCAAAAGGCCAAAACAAGATTTTTCATTTTTCAAAAGCAAATTCTAGATGCAATGTCGAGGACAAAACTCAACTCGAATGCATAAGTGCACTCATGGCTTCTCGCTTGAAGCTCAAGAAATACCATATGCCTCTTTCTACGTACCAAACCTTATTAGAAGGTCATCTCCGCTAGTTAGATAAGGCCGAACCAAGAATCAAGAGGTCTTACTTTGGTTGTAATGTTAGGCTTGGGTAATTGGCTATCAAAGGAGGATCAGGTCACTAGAGAAAAATGGCCGCAACGTTCATTCGGATGATGGAAGGACCATTCCCAACCCCAATTGTATACTGTCTAGATATTCTTGGATTTGAATTTGGTAATACTTGATCTCATCAAGCTCAGCATAAAAATTAAGCTAAAAAGATAGCTACTGAAACTCGTCAAGGGGTACTACCATGAGCTCTACGTTTTTTTTTTTGTTTTTTTTTCTCTCTTTTTTTTTTCATTTTTTTTTCTCTTTTGTTTTTCTTTTCAAAAGCTCATGTCTCTAATTACACAAAAAGTTTATCAATGATTCAAACCCCTTTTGCAGAAGTGTAGCCCAAAAATTATCGATGATTGAAAATTTTTCTCAAGGAGTAAACCCATCCTTATCAGGGTGATTATTGATAGCTCAAAGAATTGTCAAAAATTGAGGCTCTTTTCCCCAAAGTGTAAATCCATTTTTATTGGGGTGACTTTTGATGGTCCGAAAGAATATCATAACGTACATCCATCCTTACTAGAGCAGCTATTATTCTAAGGGGAAGCCAAAATCATTTTAAGTGAATGGGGTAGTTTTAACGTGTGTAACAATAAAAGCTGGTACGTATTTAGCATACCGAAATAAAGGCTCAAGGGGCTAACAAGTGGTTGCAAAATAAAGGTAGGAAATGGTCATTTAGAGGGCTATACAAAGAAATGATTGCCTAAATCATTTTCTAGATCCAGCCTTATCTAGGGATCACTTTGATGGGTAATCGGAAAGGTTCTAGTGCTCTTAGTGAGTTTTCATCCAATCCTCTAATTGCAACTAGTTTTTCAGTTTATTTTCAAAACGGGCCAAAAAGTGCTATAAACTTAGAAATGACATGGTATAGCCAAATATTTTCATGTAATCTAGCTCTTAAAGATCAAACATATCTACCCTTTACTTAATTCAAAGTGGAATGAAACACAGAATTCTAGCATTAAGATCAAAGCCATTCATAGTTGAGAACTACTTCGGCAGAGTCGAACTTTGAATCAGAGGTACCCTAATGAGGTACAAATATGTCACGTTTTAGGGTATGACTTAACACAAAAAATTTTGACTCTATCAAAATGTATATACACAAAAATCATTTAAACAAATAGAGAATTTTTTTTTTTTTTTTAAATATGCACAAACTATGCGTTAAGAATCATGTATATGGAATGGCATATGCAACAGCGTCATGTATATTAACAATGCATGCAAGGAACTGTATGTACGAAACATGTGTAAAAACATTTTGTATAAAAATGCGTACATGAAATATGTGCAAAGATGTGTGTGTAAAACACCTGCGAGAAAAATATGTGTAAACACTGCATGATAAATGACGTGCATGCATAAATTTGCAGTGTACATGTATACGATGAAAGCATGAGTACAACCTATGGCACAGTATGGGGATGAATGTTCATGATATATGGTACATGTGAATATGGCATAATTTAGACAAGATAGGAATACATGATGCAAGGTGAAGATGACCTAGCATGGTAATGTGCACCAACGAGTCGCGAGAAATGGCAAAACTCACATACATAAAAGTGCAAAATATATACAAATAATGCACATGAGATGGGACAAAAGTGGTTGCGAAAAATGAATAGGTTTACAAAACATGTGTATTTATGTGGTATGCCTGCAAAAACATGGTATGGTATATACAGTGACTAACATGCATGATGTAACATTCATATGTGCATGACATAACGCATGTATGATAATGCATGTTCATGATATGGCACACAATGTGAGAGATGCAAAGTGTCATGATGTGTATAATGTCTAGTCTAATGAAGTATGCTAATGTGTGCACACTATGACATGCAATAGTATATGTATGTTCCAGCGCACAATGTTTATGTACATGTGTAATGTGAGCATACGGATATGTACATGCTATGACACATGGTAAATGCATTATGTTGACTATATATTATTTTTTATTATTTTTTGTTTTCATTTTTATTTTTATTTTTTTTCATATCACGGTGGTAATATGCCTGTGCATGCTATGATGCATGTCGATACGTACCTTCGGGGACGCATGCCATATGTACTGGTTATGGTGCATGATGAATGTAATGGATGTCATAATGTTAGCGTGAGTCATGACAAGCGCTGCTATGTATGTACATGCATGACAAATACATGTTATATTTATATTCAGAAATTATGATACAAGCAATTTTATATACAGAGTGCACAGGTTCTATTATTGTATGGAAAGAATTATACATGAAACAAAATGCATGTGTTTTATTTACTATTATCACTCATAAAAGAATGTACAAGTACAAATACACACAAAAGAAAAGAGTTCCTTCCCACCTTATTTTTATCACACAGGGGGTCGTGCGGGCTCTTTCCCTAGGTAGGCTTGATCCATGGGTTAACGGGGAACCCAATGAGCGCATACAGCATGCTGCGAAGCACGAACTCTCATTATTAAAAGAGCATGGAGATGAATTTTCGGCTATCGTGTATTTAAACAATTCTAATAAACCAAAACACGCCCCTCAGGGTATGAAAATCTTTAAGGAGTGAACATCTAAATTTATTTGGATTTGTTCAATACACAATAACCCACTACACAAACAATGTATTATGGCACATGCCCCCTAGTGGAAGTGTCTATGTCCATTACATGGGCTTTGGTCCAAGGTGGTGTTACTTTAGGGCTACCCAAGCATGGTCCCTGCTGACGGGTCTAGCTCATCACGAGCGTAACGACCGATCGGGTCACCATTTAATATACCATGATGGCACAAGGCTTGGGCTGGTGATTATCCTTAACACTTCCCTACATTGAGTGAACATAGGGTCGTGCTTCGAGAATGCACCGGAGTTGATAGGGGGACCAATCTAGCATAATCTAAGGCTCTAATGGGATGTAATGCAATTTTGAAAGAAGAGCGAAATTTATAAACTAAAACTTAATTATAAATTTTAATCAAGTTACTTTCGAATCGAAGTCTCGAACATGTCGCCAGTGGAGTCGCCACTGTGACGCGTGCCGGGCCCCGCGTGCCGTCTGTAAGATCGCCCGCTCGAGGGCGATCGGGGCATTTGTGGGTCCGTTGGCAACTTGCAATGAATTGCGAGTACGTTTATTTTGGGCAACAAGGAGGTTTCATGGAGTCGCCACCCAATAGAACAATGGGAAAGTTTCTCTCGCCTCGGAGAGCCTAAGACTGCTCTTATCATCCATTTTGGGCCAACCAAAGTGGTCTTGGAGGGTAAACCTCTGTGCCAAAGGAGCCTAGGATTAACGTCTAAGTCTCGTGGCACAAGAGGTGTCTTGGAGGTCTTAGTTCCAACGAGTGATCGGATAGACCTCTCGCCTCTTTGAGCCCAAAGACCAGAGGTAGGTTCGGGACTTCTCATTTATTCGTATCTTGATTAATTTTACAATTAAGTTTTGAATTTATTATTTCACCCTCTTTCCACATGATGCAATTAATTAAAAGGCGCAATCATTCACGTAAAAGCAAAAAATAAAAGCGAAACTAAGGTGAAGCATTCAAAAGTAAATTATAATAAAACTAGGGGCGGAATACAACCCCCATTATAAATAAGGTACAAAACAAGCATAAATCGGGATGTTCATTTAGACGGGAACATTGGTTCCCAAATACTCATTTTACAAAAAAGTATAGAATTCTCAAATCAAGTTAAACCTTTTGGATCGAGATGAAAATGAGGACATTGGTCCAGTTTTATTACCCAATATTTTATTTGGTAGGAAACATTTGTGTGGTGGTTCTTTTTAAGAGCGGTCGAAAATCGTTTTATTATTACAGACCACAAATACATAAAATAAGATAAAATAGTAATCACATATTTTCGAATAAATAAATAAATTCTAAATGAATGATTAAATGAATTAAATTAGAAGAATTAATGGATGCAAAATATGATGACAATTATAATAATCCAACGAAAATAAAAATGCTAACAATAATATCATACAATAATAATATTAATAATAAAACAAATAGTATTTGATAATAATAATAATAATAGCAATAATGCAAATAATAATAATAATAATACTAATATTATAAAATAAATGAACATAACATAAATAATAAATAAATAAAAGAAAATAACAATATTAAATAATTAAAGACATAATCATAATAATAAATATAAAGAACATAATAAAACCACAATAATGATTATAATAGTAATAATATACCAATAACAATAACAATAGACATGATAATCATAATCAACTTAAAATAAACATAAATTAAATAATACTACTAATTATAAAATTACTAATAAACAAAGGCAATAACAATAATAATAATAATAACAATACTTATAATATAACAACAATCACAATAATAATTATAATTAATCATAACAAATAAAGAATAAAATAATAGCAATAAAAAATAATAATAACAATATATAAAAACAGAAAATAATAACAAATGAATAAATATAACAATTAATTAATAACACCCAAATAATAAAAATAATAATAATAATAAATCAAATAATAATAATAATAATGATAATATAAAATAAATATATAATAATAATAAAAATCTTAATAATAAAAACAAAATAATACTAATAATAAATAAATAAAATAATAATAATAATAATAATAATAATAATAATAATAATAATAATAATAATAATAGATAAAATAATATAAAATAGGGGGAAGTGGAATTTACCTCACCAGAGCCTCACCGGAGGGAAGGTGGTCGACACCACCGTCGCCTGAAGGGAGATCGGACCGCCGGGATCCCGCCGGAGTGGGTCAAGCGCCGGAACGAGTGCTGCCGTCGCCGGAAAACGTCTTGAAGCGTCCGGGTCTCCTTCTCTCACGCACCGGCTTCCGGCGGCCGATGGAGGAACGGCGACCACCGATGGTTTCGTCCGGACCTCCTCTCCACGGTGGCGGGACGCGTGCAGCGATCGGCGGCCGTGGCTGGCCGACGGAGGCAACGCCTCCTTCCCCTCTCTCTTTTCTTCTTTCTCTTCTTCTCTCCGGCGCCGTTGGTCTCCGTTGGCCCCTGTTCCACCCTCTCTTCTTCTTTCTACTTTCCTCCTATTTCTCTTTGATCTTGGTCCCTTTTTCCTTGCTCTCTCTTGCTATGTCTTATACTCCCTCTCTCTTTTCTCTCTCTTTTCTATTTCTTTTCTTCTTCTCCTATAGCCGGCCACCACTACTCTCAGCTCTCCCTTTCTTTTTCTTTTCTTTTTCTTTTCTTTGGCTTTTTCCTTGCTTAGTTGACCTCCCTCTCTTCTTTCTCTTTTTCTTTTCTTTTTCTTGGTCTTTTTGCCTTGATCTGCCGAGAGAGCTCCCTTTTTTCCTTCATTCCTTTTCTTTTTATACTCCAAAACTAGGGCAAATTTGGTGCACAATGGTAATTTCCTCCATTTTAATTTCTTAATTAATTTAACTTAATTCAAATAACACACATTAATTAATTTAAACATTACATATTAATTAAACATTACATATTAATTACATTACATATTTTACATCTTAATATAATTAATCTATTTAATATATCATATAATTTATCTAATTAATTAAACGCTTTACATATTAACTAATTAATCTTTAATCTTTCATGCATTTTAATTATCTAATTAAACTTACAATATTAATAAATTAAATTAACCCAACATTAATAATTAATTTCTAATTTTACCTACCTAATCTATATAATATATTTTTTTTTTTCCGGAGGGACTTACTAAGGACCCAAAATCACTTTTTGACATTAAACCCGACTCGAGACCCGGTGTCTACAATCACATTAAAATTATTTTCTTTAAACATGAATATGGGGACCAATGTCCTCATCCTTAACAAATAGCCCATTTTATGTATGATTTGTATTTTATTTACAATGAAAGTTGTATTCCGCCCCTAATTTTGTTGTAACTTATCCATTGAAAAAAAAAAGTACTATATTAATGACAATCCAGAATAATAGTAATATTGATCTGAAAAAGCACAAATGAGACTCCGATCCTCAATTCAATATATTAAAAGAGAAATTAAAAAAATGAATTTAGTGTATAGAGAACTAAAATATTAGAGTTGAGAAATCTTCTGTAATTTTTAATTATATTATATTAAATGAGTTCGATGTTTAATACTTGTACCGATTATTAATGTCTACAATTGGTTTATATCATGAGTACAAAGTCACAAATTTTAATCACATTTTTTTTATTGAGAAATGGAGATTCAAAATATGAAATTTCTTACAGTGTTGGATCGGTTTTAGAGTTGGAATTTACCGCAATTAAACTCTTCATAATTAAAAGGATTTCTATTTTCTTATATTACATATATTTATTATTTTCTTATCAAACATATTCCATTATATTATTAACAAAAATACAAAAATTTTAAATTTGAGTTTATAATTTATATTTTCAGGAAAAAAAGAAGCAATTATAAATTATAATCCTTGAAATATGCGCACGTAAATTTCCAGTAAAACGAAGAGAGAGAAGTTGTGCGAAGCACGACCTTCTAACATAGGTCAAAGTCAAATAAGCAACTCCACTTTCCACGAAAATTTAACGGTTATTAACTGAAAATCTCTTCCACTAAACATCATCTTTTCTCATCCAAACAAATTTTAGCAAAATTAGTCCCAAAATAATTCTCTCTTTTCCTCCTATCTCCCCATTTCACTGTAACTAATTAATCTCTCTTCATGGAAAAAATCCCACTAGAAAATTCCACAAGCATTTCACCTCCTGACAATGGCGACACCAATCAAAATCCATCACTTAAACAACAGAAATCACTCGACATCAAAGTATCTCATCCTTTCAAGAGGTATGCAGGTCTTTTCAACAAGAAGGCTCCGATTGGAGACAATAGAGGGATCGATATCTGGTATATCACAGTTGATAAGGGATCTCTAAGAAGATGATGTTCGAACTTTGCAACAAGATGATATCCGTACTTTGAAAGCCTGGAAAACGACTCAAGGCAATCAAGGGGAAGATGTTCACATTCCACAAATCCTTCTCTAGGGGAACAACCAACTGTCTTTTAGGGGGGACCCATCTGACATCAACCCTAATAGGTATGTACTGCCACAGGTACGCATCCCTTTTATATACCCCACACATTTGCTTTGCATTTTTTGTAGAAAAAAAAGAGGTTCAGGATAAGCGCCAGTAAAGATAACCATGAGCGAGTCACCATGCCGACGTAAGGATGGTCAATAATCAGATATTATACTGACCAGATGGTGGTTGGCAGATCAGTTATTGTACTAGCCGGATGGTGGTTAGCAGATTAGATATTATATTGACCGGATAGTGGTTGGCAGATCAGAAATTGTACTAGTCGGATGGTGGCAGATCAGATATTGTACTAGCATGATGGTGGTTAGTAGATCAGATATTGTACTAGCCGGATGGTGGTTAGCAGATCAGATATTGTACTAGCCAGATGGTGGTTAGCAGATCAGATATTGTACTGACCTGATGGTGGTTAGCAGATTAGATATTATACTGACCGGATGGTTGTTAGTAGATCAGATATTGTACTAGCCAGATGGTGGTTAGTAAATCAGATATTGTACTAGCTGGATGGTGGTTAGCAGATCAGATATTTTAATAGCTGGAAGGTGGTTAGCAGATCAGATATTATACTGACCGGATGGTGGTTAGCAGATCAGATATTGTACTAGCCGGATGGTGGTTAGCATATCAGATATTGTACTGACCGGATTGTGGTTAGCAGATCAGATATTGTACTGACCGGATGGTGATTAGCAGATCAGATATTATACTGACCGGATGGTGGTTAGCAGATCAGATATTATACTCGCCGGATGGTGGTTAGCAGATCAGATATTGTACTCGCCGGATGGTGCTTAGCATATCAGATATTATACTAGCTGGATTGTGGTTAGCAGATCATATATTGTACTGACTAGATGGTGGTTAGCAGATCAGATATTATACTAACCGAATGGTAGTTAGCATATCAGATATTGTACTAGCCGGATGGTGGTTAGCAGATCAGATATTGTACTGACCGGATGGTGGTTAGCAGTTGACCGAATGGTAGTTAGCAAATCAAATATTTTACTAACCGGATGGTGGTTAGCAAATCAGATATTGTACTAGCCGGATGGTGGTTAGCAGATCACATATTGTACTGATCGGATAGTTTTTAGCAGATCAGATATTTTATTGATCGGATGGCGGTTAGCAGATTAGATATTGTACTAGCCAGATGGTGGTTAGCAGATTAGATATTGTACTGACCAGATGGTGGTTAGCAGGTCAGATATTGTACTGACTGGATGGTAGTTAGCAGATATTACACTGACAGAATAATGGTTAGTAGATAAGATATTACACAGATTTGTTGGAGGTTACCAAGGTTATGCTTTGCAAGCCCAAAAGCGGCTAGCAAGACAGAACGTTCAATCACATGCGATAGAACAGATCGCAACGGGATTCTAGTTAGAGAACACTACATTTCACAGACACTGCGCGAGCCGAGACGAGGCCAGCAGAGCACATACGATTGAACAGATCGCAACAGGAATGTAGTTAGAGAACACTACATCTCACAGACACTGCATGAGCCGAGATGAGGCCAACAGAGCACATATGGTAGAACAGATCGCAACGGGATTGTAGTTAGAGAACACTACATCTCACTGACACTGCGCGTGCCGAGATGAGGCCAACAGAGCACATGCAGTAGAACAGATCGCAACCAAATTGCAGTTAGAGAACATTGTAGCTCAAAGATACTGTACAAGCCGAGGCGGTAGTACAGATTGCAATGGGATTGTAGTCAAAGAACACTACATCTCACAGACACTGCGCGAGCCGAGACGAGGCCAGCAAAGCACATGTGGTAGAACAGATCGCAACGGGATTGTAGTTAGAGAACACTACATCTCACAGACACTGCGTGAGCCAAGACGAGGAGAGCATAGCACATGCGGTAGAATAAATCACAACGGGATTGTAGTTGGAGAACACTACATCTCACAGACACTGCGCGAGCCAAGATGAGGCTAGCAGAGGACATGCGGTAGAACATATCACAACGGGATTGTAGTTGGAGAACACTACATCTCACAGACACTGTGAGAGCCGGGACGAGGCCAGCAGAATACACGTGATAGAACATATCAGAACAGGGTTGTGGTTAGAGAACACCACATCTCACAGACACCGTGAAGGTCAAGATGAGGCCAGCGGGACAGATCGGCCATCGTGCAAGCCGAGATGAGGACAACAGGGCACACGCGATAGAACAGATCGCAACAGGGTTGTGGTTAGAGAACACCGCATCTCATAGATACCGTGCAGGTCGAGATGAGGCCAGCAGGACAGATCAGCCACCGTGCAAGCTGAGATGAGGACAGCGGGGCACACATGATAGAACAGATCGCAACTGAGTTGTAGTTAGAGAACACTACTCCCCGCACCGTGCTAGCCAAGATGAGGCCAGCGAGACAAATCATAATGGAGTTTCGGTTAGATAACACTGCACCTCACACCGTGCAAGCCGAGAGGAGGCCAGCGGGACAATGGGATAGGACAAGTTGCAAACGAGCCACAGTTGCATAACACTATAGCTCAACGGTAATAAGCTGCAACCTTCCACATGGCAAAAGGGTAAGGGCTGTCACAGGTACGCATCTCTTTTCTTCTTCTCTAAATTTTGGCTCATCTAGGCACTAGTGCACTAGTTTCCCCAAAATTAGGGGCAACTGTAGACACTGGGTCCTGAGACAACCCAAATCGGAGTTACCCAATGATGATAAGATGCCTTCTCACAGGCAAAAAGGTTAAAAATGATGATTTCCTTGTCAAATTTGTATTTTAGAACTAAAAATAAAAAATAATAAAAAAAATATTTTGAGAATTAGATTTGAAAATGGGGTTTAGAAATTGTAGTATTTTCAGTTAAATTTAAAATAAAAAAAAATTATTTTCGCGAGTGTCGACGCAGTAGCGCGCAAACGAGAAGGCCGTGCGCAGCGCGGCGCCCCGCCTCAGAGTGCCAGCGCGCATCGGTCGCGCGCATCCGTGCGTTGCTCCGCACCGACGAGCGTCGGTCGGCCCTGTTCCACCGAAAAATGCCAATTTCGCCCAAATATCAGTTTTTTCTGATTATTTCACCAAAATTTTATTTTCTATCCCATTTTTTAGGGTTTTTAATGATTTCTTTCATTTTTAAATTTAAAATTAGTAATATCGGATTTAATTAATTTTTATTATTAATTAGTTAGGTTTTCATTTTTCTTTTGATATAAAAAGAAAAAGATGGAAAGAGAAAAAGGGGGGATTCATTTTTAGGGTTTCTTCTTTATATGTTTCTCTTCTTCTTCTTCAAAATTCTCTTTAGCTTTTTTAGGTTTCCCCTCAAAAATAAAAACTGAAAATTTCAATTCTTCATTTTCATCTTTTTTTTGTTCAATAAAATTTCTTCTAAGAACTTTAGATGGAGTTTTGTTGATAAAAATTAATTTTGGGACAAATAAAATAATTGTTTGCTCTCAAAGTTCAAATTTTGACTTGTTAGTTTTTCTTTGTTTTCAATTAAACTTTGTTCAAAGATTTTTATTGGAATCCCTTTTTGATTAAAACTGGATTTTGGGGCAAACAAAATAACTGTTTGTTGTTGAAATCTATATTTTTCATTTAATTTTCTAAAAAATAAGTTTTTTCATAAAATATTTTTTTCTTGAGACAAACAAAAATCATTGTTTGCTCTTGAGAGCATTTTTATTTTTTTAATCAATAAAAATCATTTTTTAAACAAAGAAATTCATTTTTTTGTTCTTGGAATTTTTTTTTTCATCATTTTTAATCAAATTTTCTCTTTTGGAATAAAATTCCAATTTTTTCCAATCTTTAATTCTAATTTTGCAAAATAAAGCAAGGAAATCAATCGACTTTTTTCCATCATTAAATCAAAACTCTGAGGCTAAATATTGTAGGCTCGATTTCTCATTTTTAATTTTTAATTTATTTATTTTTGTTCATATTTAATTTATTAACATGTACATTTTTGTTGTTTTCATTTATTTATTTATTCTATTATTTGCATATTTGTTTTATTTGATATGTTTATATATTGTTTTGTTCATGTAAATATTGCACTCTTCATTTTATTATTTTCAACATGTAATTAATTTATTTATTTTTGCCTCGATCGATTTTCTTTTCTTTGCTATTTAAATATTTATGTTAATTATGATAACATATAAATAGCTAATTTAATCAAATCAATTTTGTATCTTTAGTTCTATCACGCTATGTTGGTAATTTAATTAATTTATTTTGTCCATGCACACACATTATTCCAGTCATTCTCACAATCGCATGTTTTTATTCTTTTTATTTATTTGATTTATTTTCTTGATTGGCTTAATTAAAATATTTGTTAGTCGGATTCATTTGATTTTTTTCATTATTTTACTTTATGTATTTCATTTAATTTGATTGATTGATTTTATTTTATTGTATTTTATTCGATTAGATTTAATTACGAACCTTAATTCTCTTTTTCTTTTTTGCTACAATACTTCTTTTTTTATTTGAGCATTATCCATAGACGAAGATGAGAGATCGAGGAATTAGGAATCTCGTTTTGGTTTGTATATTTAAATTTCGCTTTTCCTTTATGTCGATTTATTTGCCACATTTATGTATTTTATATAAAATTGTTTATTTAGGCACGCTAAAAAGAAAATCACAAAAATATTTTTATTAATTAACTTGGAATCTTTTCTGATAAAAATGGGACCACTGTCCCAGTTTTCTCCATCCAAAATAAATAGTCACATTAAAATTATTTTCTTTAAACATGCATGTGAGGACCAATGTCCTCATCCTTAACAAATAGCACGTTTTATGTAAGATTTGTATTTTATTTACAATGGGGGTTGTATTCCGCCCCTAGTTTTGTTGTAACTTATTTTCATATGCTTTATTTTAATTATGCTTTTATTTATCGCTTTCCTTGAATGACCAACATGCGCTTTAATTAAATTGCATTAATTGAATGAGAAATGGGATGAAACGCTCAATTCAAAACTCAATTATAAACTTAACCAAGGTATGAATAAATAGGAAGTCCCGAACCTTCTCTGGTCTTTGGGCTCAATGAGGCGAGAGGGCCATCTCAATGTTATATTGGGGTGGGGCCTCCAAGACACCTCTTGTGTCCCGAAAAAGGCCCAACTTGTAAAGTCCTAGGCTCCACGAGGCGAGAGGGCCATCCTAATGTTTTATTAGGATGGGGCCTCCAAGACACCTCTGGCTTGCCTAAGATGGATGTAGCAACATAAGTCCTTGGCTCCACGAGGCGAGAGGGCCATCCTAATGCTCTATTAGGGTGGGGCCTCCAAAACACCTTCGGCTTGCCCAAAATGGACATAGCAGTGCTGTCTTAGGCTCACTGTGGTTACACGACCTTTCCCAATGTTCTATTGGGTGGCGACTCCAAGAAACCTCCTTGTTGCCCAAAATGGACGCACTTATAATTTCTTACAAGTTTTATGAATCTCTCTCGAAAGCCCTAAAAGCGGGCTGTTAGGGGTACCCCGAGGTTCGGCGCGCGTAACAGCGGGTAGCTATCGTCAATTTGTCGACGTGTTAACCCTTATCGTTTTGTCATCTAACTTGTGCGGTGTCTAACCTCTGACGTTGCGGCATCTAACCTCTGACGCACACACATTATTCCATTCATTCTCACACTCTCATATTTTTATTCTTTTTATTTTCTTGATTGGCTTAATTAAAATATTTGTTCGTCGGATTCATTTGATTTTGTTCATTATTTTACTTTATGCATTTCATTTACTTTGATTGATTTAATTTATTTTATTGTATTTTATTCGATTAGATTTAATTACTAACCTTAATTCTCTTTTTCTTTTTGGCTACAATACTTGTGTTTTTATTTGAGCATTATCCATGGACGAAGATGGGAGATCGAGGAATTAGGAATCTCGTTTCAGTTTGTATATTTAAATTTCGCTTTTCCTTTATGCCGATTTATTTGCCGCATTTTTGTATTTTATATAAAATTATTTATTTAGGCACGCTAAAAAGAAAATCACAAAAATATTTTTATTAATTAACTTGTAATCTTTTCTAATAAAAATGGGACCAATGTCGCAGTTTTTTCCATCCAAAATAAATTGTCACATTAAAATTATTTTCTTTGAACATGCATGTGAGGACCAATGTCCTCATCCTTAACAAATAGCCCGTTTTATGTATGATTTGTATTTTATTTACAATGGGAGTTGTATTCTGCCCCTAGTTTTGTTGTAACTTATTTTCACATGCTTTATTTTAATTATGCTTTTATTTATCGCTTTCCTTGAATGACCAATATGCACTTTAATTAAATTGCATTAAATTCAGTGAGAAATGGGATGAAACGCTAAATTCAAAACTCAATTATAAACTTAACCAAGGTATGAATAAATGGGAAGTCCCGAACCTTCTCTGGTCTTTGGGCTCAATAAAGCGAGAGGGCCATCTCAATGTTCTATTGGGGTGGGGCCTCCAAGACACCTCTTGTGTCCCGAAAAAGGCTCAACTTGCATAGTCCTAGGCTCCATGAGGTGAGAGGGCCATCCTAATATTCTATTAGGATGGGGCCTCCAAGACCCCTCTGGCTTGCCTAAGATGGACGTAGCAACATAAGTCCTAGGCTCCGCGACGCGAGAGGGCCATCCTAATGTTCTATTAGGGTGGGGCCTCCAAGACACCTCTGACTTGCCTAAAAAGGACATAGCAGCACTGTCTTAGGCTCACTGTGGTTAGACGACCTTTCCCAATGTTTTATTGGGTGGCGACTCCAAGAAACCTCCTTGTTGCCCAAAATGGATGCACTTGTAATTTCTTACAAGTTTTTATGAACCTCTCTCGAAAGCCCTAAAAGCGGGTTGTTCGGGGTACCCCGAGGGTCAACGCGCATCACAGCGGGTAGCTATCATCAATTTGTCGACGTGTTAACCCTTATCGTTTTGGCATCTAACTTGTGTGGTGTCTAACCTCTGACGTTGCGGCATCTAACCTGTGTGGTGTCTAGCCCGAACCATGTCGGTATCTAAGAAGTTGGTGTGGTGTCTTACCTCCTCTGTGGTGGCATCTAACCTGTGCGGTATATAGCCCCAGCTATGTCAGTATCTAACCTATTGATGCATTGTCTATCCTCCTTCGTTGTGGCATTTAAACTATGCGGTTTATAGCCCCAGCTGTGTCGGTATCTAACTTGTTGGTGTGGTGTCTAACCTCCTCCGTTGTGGCATCTAACCTGTGCGGTTTATCGCCCCAGCCGTGTCGGTATCTAACCTATTTATGTGGTAGTGCCGTGGTCGTGCTAACCTTCCATAGAATGGTAGTGCCGCCATCGTGCTAACGTTTTTGACATTTGAAGTGGTGCCCCCCTTAGGGGTCTTTGGTTGATTTTTGGATTGGTGCTTGGATTGATGTCGCTACTCAGCTTTCTTCAGTGTTCTCATCGAATTTCTCTTACTACAAAACTGGAAAACCAAATATGCAGAAAAAATAGTGAGTATGCAAGTGAAATGCATGGGTCATGCAGAAATGTAGTACAAGAATTTATCTAAGTAAGTTTAGGGATGATAGCCGGGCTAAGCTCAATTTGCGATAGGATCATAACCCTTTGATTGATTTTCATCTTAAGACGACTTGGAAGGATTTACCTCTTAAAAAGACTTTGAAGGGTTTACCTCTTAAGAGAACTTTGAAGGTTTTGCCTCTTAAGAGGACTTTGAAGGGTTTTCCTCTTAAGAGGACTTTGAAGGATTTGCCTCTTAAGAGGACTTAGGAATTTGCCTCTTAAGAGGACTTGGGTATTTGTCTCTTAAGAGGACTTAGGGGTTTGAACCTGCGTAGACTTAATCTTGATTTGACTGTCCAGCACAGACGAGTGCCTATGTTGTGTTGAAGCTGTCCTCGACCCGCTTTCGCGCACGTGGTCTTTACTTTGACATTTTCTACAAATTTATGTGCACAGGAATATTTACAAAATATTGTGTGTGCATGTGAAAAGTTAAATGCAAATGTTTGCAAAAAAATTGTATGATATGAAATGCATGTAAAAATGAATCGCTCGTGTCTTGAGTGGTTAAGGGTTCGTCGAGGCTATAACGTGGCCACTCACATCGTTTGAAGCCTTCTAGAGACCTAGAGGAGTGTTGTCTTGGCTTAAGAAACTTGGTTCATAATCTTTCAAAGAGAACCGGCCTGTGCGCATCTTTGCCACCCCGTCAATAAGCATTTTGCCCCCAAGACTTTAACTCGTGTCCTTATGCATTATTTGCTTGAAGGGAGACTATTTGGGTGGCCTTAGCGCTCCATGTACGGTTGGTCATTTATTAAAGGTAGTGCGTCCCTTGTGGATTTTCACACTAGCTTTTCTTTGCAGGAAATGCATCCCTTTGGGGATTTTCACATAACCTTATGCCTAACTTTTGCCTGGAATGGACCCAACCCAATCCAGTGGCTTTTATTCATTTTATTTTTTGTAGGACAGACTGCCTTTTTCCAGGTTTTCACCCTGCCATTTGGCCTAACTTTTGCTTAGAGAACCAATTACGATTTTCATCTCTAATGGTCTTTTTTTTTTGACTGTGTGGATTTCGATTTTTCTCATGAAGGTGTTGCATGATTAGCTCAAGATAATGACGGGCAAGTTAGCTAAAACGTCAGGATGATGATAGGAGTGGAGGCCGTATAGGAAAAGAGAAACAATGTGCTACTTTTTATACTGAAACCCAAACAATTTTGAGTATGCGAGATAAGGTGCTCTGTTTATATTAATATATCATGGAATAAATGAGTATGTTTCAGTCCGATTTCATCACACATAAAAGTCATTTGGCATTAATCTCAAAAATACAAGACCCTATCTAATCTCGAGATGGATCCCAAAATATCAAACTCCTGTTATCAATTAGCCCTCTTGGGTTTTCATGATTGAACATTTTCTATTTGCCACTAATATTTGCCCAAGATGCCTTTTCAATTTTCATCTTAACGGGGTGCCCAATTTAGCAAGGTCGCCTTTTTTTATTTTCAACCCGCGAGGCATTTTTTTAGCCTTTGCCATGGAACCTCCCTCAATCCGTTGGCGTCAATTGGTTTCTTTAGATTCTCTTTCATCCTTGTTAGCTTCGAAGGCTACTTCTTCTGACAGTGCTTCTTTTTTAGCATCAAAGGCTTTTCCTTGACCCTTGTGCAAACAGGCTGATAAGTTTTCCATTTGGAACTTAAATATGAAATCTTGCAACTTATTTTTATTGTCCTTGGTGGCTCAATTTCTAAAGTAGCCTTTGATGGTCGAGATTTGATTGCAAGTTAGCATTAGGTGGACAAAACTATATTTTTTTTTGCTTTGCTTTTTTGTAAAGGTAACGAGCTCTCCTTCTAAGTTTAGCTATAAGTGCCCACGCCTTACTCACCTTGGTCCCCGATGGTTAAAGGTCAATCTTGATTGGCTTTGTAATGAATCTCTCAAATGGGAGGAAAGGAATTCTAAGGCTTAGTTCTAATGATCTACTTCTTGTGAAGGCCCAGAGTTTCGTTTTAAACTTTTTAAGGATTAGAGCTTGACTTTGTTAGGCTTTATCATATGCGTCCAAGATTTTGAGGAAGCCAAGGAATGGCTTTTGAAATTTTACTCGTTGTCATGTCGGCTTATTGAAGCAATGCTTGTTCCAATAATGCCCTTGTTAATGTCATTCTAGGTCCAGGCAAAGGCTTTTTTTCATTTTTTTTCATTTTTATTTCTTTTTTTTTTCATTTTTATGAATCTCTCAGAATATTCATCTCTTTAGGAGTAATATTAGATGCCAACGGGATCGTAAGATTGAATAAGGCAGTATTCATTAAGTTAATATCAAATGTAAATGACTCATAGTTGCGATCATGCATAACGAAATCACGAGAGACATAAAAAAAAAGCCATTAATATAATTAATGTAAACAGTACTGCATACATAAAGATTGAAAAGTTTAATAATAAAATGAAAAGCACATCTAATAGAAAATCTTCTCTCCTACTACTTGCTATGCGTAGCCACCTTCTAGGACTCTTTATTAGTGTCTTGAAATCCTTTTATGCCTTCTTCTTCTTCTCTCTCTTTTTAGGGTCAGTAATTTCCTTGGAATCAATAAGATCATGGATCTTGTTCCTCAAGGTTCGGCAATAATCTGTCAGGTGTCCCGTGTGCTGATGGTAGGCGCAGTACTGATCATCTCTGTGCCCTAGCTGTCCTTGATTCATGGCTGGCCTGGGTGTTAATGGTCTCAACTTGCCCTCCTTTGTCAATTTTTCTAATACCCAGGATAGAGAGCAGCCTAAATTAGAATAGTACCTCTGACCTTGTATATATTCAGTGGCTAAAACCTCGGTTGTCTTGCCACTTCTATTATTACTGCTCCCAGCACCACTTGATTTGTACCCTAATTAGTTACCAAAGTTACTTTGACTTTCTTTCTTTGCTAGGTACTCACCTTCTACCTCGATAGCTATGTCCTTTAGAGACTCCCAATCTTTAAGCCCCTTCATATTTAGCCCTTCCTTGAGATATGGACTAGCATTTCGGATGAACAACTGAATCTAATCTGGAGTATCCGGCTTCCTCTTCATCTCCATTACTCGATTTCTCCACCGAGTAAGATACTCGTGGAATAACTCATCAAATTTCTATTGAAGTAATTTCAGATCCTTCAAAGTAACCTCCATTCAGGTGCTACAATCATATTATTTGAGGAACTATTCAGTCAACAGGTCCCAATCTTCTTTTGTTCTCCTATCCAAACCGTGGTACCAATCTATAGCAGGCCCAGTCAAGCTAAGGCAGAAATATTCTACCTTCTGCCTCTTGGTAAGCATAGTCCACTTCATCACCAGCATGTACGACTTGATGTGAGCAGACGGATCTGAAGTGCCGCCAAACTTGGGAAGCTCAGGCATTTTAAATTTTCGAGGAAGCATCTCCTTGTCATCCAAATTCCTATCCTCGGGGCTTATCCCTTTTTCGAAAGATAGTAGGTGGGCCATTGAGCGACGGACACCAGCTTGTGCGAGAGGAATAGGCATCCCTCAAACGCGAGCGACGGGCACTTGCTCACACGAGGGATGGGCGTCCCTCAGGCGCGAGCAATGGACACCTGCTCACGCGAGGGAGGGGCACCCCTTGGATGAGAAACAGCGATCGACTGTCGTTCGACACATCCGACGGGCATCACGATTGACCGACGGGTGTCGATCAACCAAAAGAAAAATTTATGATGAAAAGGCTTCTTTCAAAATAAAAGAGACTCAAAAGGATTTTCGATCACTAATATCCTTAAAATTTGAGAAATTTAAGGGTGAAAACCTACAGTTTCACTCTTTTACCTATGAAAAACGCACTGATATTTTTTTTGGGTAGCTCTGATCTTGGCTTCTTCGGGACACGGTGTCTATAATATGCCTTTAAAATGCAAAAAGAAAGAGAAAACTAAGGTGTGGGCATCTGTCAATGACAGAAGGATCATTGACAGATGGGCGTCTGTAGTAAGTCATGGGCATTTGTTACTCCGAATTTGAATAGTGATCCGGTCTTGACCAAGGTTTGATCGAATTTTTAAGGGTTCTATCGGTCCCTAAAAAATTATCAGAAAATATGGACGTGCTCAAAATAATTTAGAGAATCATATGGTAAAGAAAAATTAATTTTATGGTAACACCGAAAATTGGATTATCGAACCAGTAAATATTTATCGGAATGGAAACGGTTTTTGATTGACCCAAAATATTTATGTAGACTAATGAATATATTTTATGAATTATGGAACTATTTCTATGAGAATTTGAGTTTGGGAAGTGAGAAAAATTAATTTGGGTCAAATAATGGCTAATTAATAGATTTGGGCTTAAGAATTGGGTTGGCCTAATTGGTTGGACCAAGCCCAACCCATTAGGACCTCATATAAAAGGGGAAAATATCTGATTTTGGATAGAATTTCCAGCAATTCTCTCCTCTCTCCTCTCCCCCTTTTTGGCCGAATGTTTTACTCCCTCATTCGCCATGGTTTTCTTCAATTTTCTTCCATAAATTCCATCAAATCAATGTTTCTTAATTGAAATTCAGCCTTTCTTTTCATGGGTGATCATCTTTAGAGCTTGATTATAGTGGTGTAAGTGGAAGGAATCAAGGAGATAAAGTTGAATCAAGTAAGTGATTTTGAGGTTTTTAATTTGATTTAAAGATTTTTACGGATATATTAGGGGTTGTATAGCTTAAATATATGGTTGTATTGAATTAAGAAGCAAAGCAATTGATGGGTTTTTTAATTGGTATTTTCGGCAATCATAGAAAAAAAGAGAGAAGAAGGTGAAAAGAAAGCAAAGTGAAGCAAAAAGGGAATCACTTGAGGTTAGGGAACTTTCTTTGTTGAACTTGATTAAGAATAAATGATATTTATTTTGAATGCATAATGAACATTTTTATTGGTTTGAATATTTAATGATATTATATGTTTATTTGAGCTTGGTTTTGGTTGTTTGTATTGGTTGTGTACTTAATCTGTGGAATATAGGATAGTTAGGAGAAATTCTGTCAAAATGTCACTAGACCTTATGTGACTTTTATGGCCATAAGTTGCGTTATATAACTTTGAATTGCATGAAATTAGTGTCATTCGAAAGATAAGACATTTACCTACCAATGTATTAGAAATGTTCATGAGCAAATTATTAGTTTAAGAGCTTTTAAATTGGGTTCCAATTCAATGCACTTGTTCTTGCCGAGTCATGGGAGCAGTTTGGATTGTTAAGGCCCTTTCCAGAGTTCTAGTGATCCAAATTGTGTGAGTAAAAATTCTAATTAAAGTAGACATCTAGGAAAACAAATTGTTGGAAGAGAGTATAGTCATATTATGTCTCTATTATTTCCATCAAATTTTCAAATTTGGGGCACAATTCAGTCCCTAGAAGTTGCCTTAAAACAATCCAAACTTATTTGGCCGTATCTCTCAGGATATGATTCCAAATGATATGAAATTTTACCAGTAGAAATTTCAGAGAGAGGGGAACAAAAGTCTAGGAGATTATATTTGCTAAAAATGCCTTTTTCTAGATCAGTTTGGCCGTACAAAGTAAGGGCCAGATTCTGCCCAGAAACAGACTTTGTGCAGACTTGGCACAGCCTTTTGCCCATTTATTTTTCTTTTGTTGTTTTTTGTACCTCTTTTCATGCTAAGCTAAATAGATACAATTCTAATATGGGAACTATATGAAAAGGATTTTATTAACATTAAAACATGATTAAAAATAATTAAAAAAATTAATTATAGTGTGATTATCTTAAGATTTTGTAAATAAATAAATGTGGCGTACCATTTAATATGGTATAAATTTGAATGGATACATATGTGATAAATTGGACATGTGATAATCATTATATGGTTATATTATGTGTTTGGAAATGTGATGAACACAATAATGATACAAAAATTATAAGAATGTGACACGATTATAAGTATTAGCTTGCGTTAACTGAGTCGTTATAGGGTCCTCTGTCACCACAGCCTATGTGTTTTGGACCCCATTTGGGTCCCTATGCATTTTTAGTTCCCTTTGGATTCCTTTATGTTAATGGATCCCGGTGGGATCCTTATATGTGTAATAACCCGATTTGCACCCTAGTAGAATTGGTAGTGAGAATTTATGTATTTGTATAAGATTAAATGGAATTAAGGACTTAATTGAGTGGAATTTATAAGTTGCTTGAAGGAGAAATTGATTTGAGGGACTTAGAGGGATAATTACCTTGGACTTAACGGAAAGTTTGCATGTTAGTGGACAAGTGGCTGGGTTGGACATGTGGCGAGTTAAGAGGATGCCACATGGGATTGTACATGCAATATATAGGTTGTTAGTTAGAAAATCTGTCCCCAATTGGATTGCATGCATTTTCTTCTTTCTTTCCCTCTTTCTCTCAGTTTTCCTTCTCTCCATTCTCCTCCTTAAAGTTTTGTTTTGCTTGTGGTTTGAATTTTGCATTTTGATTTGGATTGAAGAATAACTGATAAGGATTAAGTTAAGAAGGTAAGTGTCTTTGGACTGAGTTTCTTCTCCTACTCCTTTCTTTGTGTTTGTATTTGGTTGAGTATTAAATTAAGAGTTGTTCTAGATTGCAAGAAACTGAGGCTAGAAGAAGGGAGAAAGGCAAGGATAAGGTCTGATTTTGGTGGAGGTTCAACTGCTTCTAGAGGTTAGGATCATGTGCCTTTTTAGTTGTGCCTGTGTTTTGGATTTAAGAGTAATTGATGCATGTTGTGTTTTGAGTTAGTACTAAGAATATGCATGTGTTGTTAGTTTGACTACTGTGAATTTAGACCCTATTTTAGAGCATGTTAATTGTAAGTATGCTTAGTAGTGTATTTGCGAAGCATGTGTTCTTGATTTGGTTGTTCATGTTCTTTGTTGGAATTTGGTATTTGATTTAGTGTTAATTGATGATTAGAGCCTTGTAGTGTAATTGGCATATTGTATTACAAGTCTTTGAAGTCATGCTTGTGAATATTGATGAGTGAAGAGTGTATATGTAACGCCCCAAAAATTTCAATGGTTTTATTTAATAAATTGATGCGCTAAAAATTTATCGAAAATTGATTTTTGACGCATAAGAGTGGAATTTTCCTTAAAGTTGCTCAATTTAATTATTCAAATAATTTTAAGTCTCTCTCTCTCTATATATATATAGTGTATGTTTACATGCAAATAAATAAGAAAATAATAAACAAAGAAATAAAGTGTAAATAGACAAGATAAATAATTTTTCCATGTGACAAATATTATTAGTCTAAGAGTGTCCAATTATTATAAGGAATTATGAGCTAGAAATTGTGGGAATTAAATGAAATGGACAAAGAAAACAGGGGAGAACGGGCAAGGAGACCGAGAAACCGAGAGAGAGAGAGAGCAGCAGCGGGAGGCAGCGCCGACGACCACCGAAGGCGATCGGAGGTGGCGATCGGACCGTCGCAACCCGCAGCACCGTTCCCGTGGCGTTTTCCTCTGACCCGAGGCGTCGCTAATCCAGGAGAGCGGGAGGAACCCGCAAGCTTCTTCAGTGTGTTCCGGCCAGCTCCGGCGACAAGAGACGACACGAGTGGCACCGGAGGACTCCTGGTGAGCAGACGAATCTTCCGGTGGCCATGGATCCTCCTCAATCGCCGATGACGAGCAGATCGGAGAGAGAGGAACCGAAGCTTCTCTTGCGTTTTCCGGCGAGCTCCGACGGCGAGAGGCAACACGAGTGGTGCGACTGGACTCACGGCGGCCAGGCGAACATCCCGGTGGCTGCAGATCGTCCTCACTCGCCGGTGATGAGGAGATCGGCGTTGGGAAGAACCGAAGCTGCCGACGTCGATTCCGGCGAAACGGAGAGCAGTCACGGCGCGTGATCACCGAAAATGGAAACCCGAGGCTTCGAGCTCTCTCCCGGTGGTTTCAGTGCCTCCGGTGGAGCTCCGACGAGACTCCGGTGAGGCTCCGGCGACGGTGACGGGACCAAAAATAGCAGAAAATTGATATGTGGCCACCAAAATTACCTTTCTAAGTGATTTTTCCATAAGTAAAATTTATTAAGAGTTATTTTACTAAATGCATTATGTGAAGAAATGTATTTGTGGGATTATTTTTGACAGTAGGGATCGAAAGGTATACTGACATTAATTTCTATTAATCTAATTTTAATGAATACTTATTAAATATGCATGGTTAGACCATTTAAACAAGAACTAAACAAAGGAGGCTGAAATAATTGATAGTGCTTAGAACTAAGTCTTGGCCAATTAATTTAGTAATAATTTTTAGTTGAATCTTGATAAGAAATGAACCATCGAAGCATAAAATGACTAGATGAGTATGAAATGAATGATAAATTGTAACAAAATAATTTTAATTGGTGAAAATTTAAGATGAACTAAAATGTTTAAAATGTTTGATGAATAATTTGCTAATGTACAGAGGACTTTTAATGTATGTATATAGGTGTCTGAAATATGAATTCATTGTATATCATTTTGTTAGAATAAGGGAAAAGTAATGAAACTAGAATTGAATATACATAACAAATAAAAAAAAAGTGATTTGAAAATAGTAGGTAGCATTATATCAGTATGTTATGCATGAAATTAAAAAGTAAGAGCATAATTTGATTAATTATGTTGTACATAAGGAATAATTGATGGGGGAATTAGAAATAAAACTTTAGGAATAGATAGTGTATTTTGACCTAATATGTGTAATTAATAATTAAAGATTTTATTTGATTTAATGTCATAATAATATTGGTGTAAAACAATATAAAAGAACTTGAGGTAGTTATGTGATTTTGGGTATGTATATTTTGTTTAAGCAAAACTTATGCTTATATATATAATTGTATTCCAAAATGTATGTACAAATAGGGTTGTTCTTATAATGTCACTACTTATGTATTTATGTGTATATGTGGTCTTGAACAATGCAGATTAATTGGAAGAAATTGTATTAAGGTGAAATTTAATATAATACATGTAGGATCAGAAAAGTGTTAAACTATAGCTAAAAGTAAACAAGGGTTATACGTGTTTAAATGGGGTAAATTGTAAGAAGGATTGGATTAATGAAAAAGAGTGCATCCCTATATAAACAATAATGTATTAATGATATGGTATGAAATAAACTTAATTTGACGAAATAAAATGAAAATGAACTGAAATGGAAAGAAAGAGTAGTGGCAGAATGTATACTGGTATAAATGAGGTATATTATTATTGTTAACACATTTTAAATGTATAAATATGATTAATGGCTTGCTGTGAAGCTAAATTAGTGAAATGTGATAAATAATGGAATGTTATGAGAAAATGATGATGGATGATACCGTGATTATTTCTGAAAAATTGAATTGAAATGTATATTGATCTTATTTTATGTAAAGATCAAAGTTTGGATTTGTTTAAATAACATTTATTAATGTGGCCCTATTCGATCAGCTGGTAGTCAAGTCTATTTCAGGATATAGTGGCTAGCCATAGGGAAATAAGACCGCGGGAGTGAGCATGACGTCTCACTATCTTTATAGGTCATTGATGACCTATTCTGTATTTTTAAAAGTATCTGTTCTGGAGTAATCCTTCGGGATTCTTCAGGTTTGGAATGTACTGGAGTAATCCTTCGGGATTCTTCAGGTTTGGAATGTACTGGAGTAATCTTTCGGGGTTCTTCAGGTTTGGAATGTACTGGAGTAATCTTTCGGGGTTCTTCAGGTTTGGAATGTACTGGATTGATCCTCTAAGGTCTCTCCAGGTTATTGTGAGCTCTTAGGGGTTCACATCCCGTTTATCCTGTGCATAGAGTCTGCCAGCATTGTACTATGGGCAAAATGGTAAATTGCAAAGTGAATTGGTGAATGTGAAATAAATGTGTGAATCATGAAATTGAATGATTAATAAATGAAGCATGGTAAATGGTGGATTTAAATAATAAATTTATAATCCATATTAAATGTATAACTTAAGAAGTTAGATGGCAAGTGTGAAAGTAAATGTGGATTAAGAAGCCATAAAGTAACTTAATGACAGAAGTAAAGTTGAAGGATAAAATAGTACAACTGTTAAAGGGGTGTTAATTAGTAGATAAGAGTGAAATTTAAAGTTATATATATATATATATATATATATATATATATATATATATGTGTATATGTATATATTGATAAAGCTGATGGTTTTGTGAAAAAAAAAAAAATTCTAATTGAGTAAATGATATCAGTAAATGATCCTAATGAAATTAATAATATAATGAAGTAGCTTTATGTATGTAAATAAACTTCATAATCGCTAGTGTGTGTTACATACATGTATATATATATTGGCTGGTATTACTGACTAGATGAAAGCCATAATAATTGTCATGTAGAAATGTAATATTAACTGCTATGTCAGAAGCATATTGACTGTTTAATAATTCATGGAATTTGCTTAGCGATGCATGATAAGCATGTTTTGTACATTGTCAAAATGTTAGGAAATTTCAGTTATGGATTTGGAAACTTGAATATGCAAGTTTAAGAAATTTCAGCATTTTTAAAAGAATATTGAATATTTTGCATAAATATGGTTTTATCTTACAAATCATTCATATTTAATTTGGAGTTAAATAGCTATGGGTATATTATTATAAAGTATTATATTGATTATGAAAAGAAAAAGTAATTTGCGATATTAATGTATGAATGATCAATTATATGTGTATATATCTTATTTATGCTTTGGATAAGTAAATTTGGTAGTCACCACTAAGCGTAAAGCTTAGCGCGTGGTTTATCTTTGCGCAGGTATAAGACAGAGATCAAGTGAATGTCAGCACAGTTTCAAAGGAATAACGTGGAATGGTAAGTATGACAATAAGAGGATGAGAATGTAATTTTTGGGATTTGATAATGTGAATCTCAGCTCTAGATGGCATGTACACTGTATAGATATTTAGGATTCTATTGTATCAAGAGTTGTACTACATATTTGTTATAGTAGATAGTTGACATATTAATATTATGTCTTGTATTTTGTATAATTGATGTAAATAGTGAGCTGATGATATTATGAGTTATTATATAAGTATGTAATTGGAATTAAATTGGAGGAGGGGCAAAATTGTGTTGGAGTTTGAATTGGAGTAGGATGGATGAATATGTATGTGATTATAGAAGTGTAAAGACTTTGTTTACAGGGGGATAGGCAATATTATAGAGGAGACTCTGCCGAAATTTCGGTAGAATTTAAGTAGCCTATTTGAGAATGATTGTGTGCATAGTAAGGTGTAATAGTTGAAAAAAAAAAAAATTTCCCGGATTTTCGTAATGATTTTAAGAATAGTTTAAGACAATTAAGTTATTATGTACAGTAAAAAGGGTGTTACAGTATATGCATGTGATAGTTATGTGACTTGTTGGTTTGGAACATTTAGTTCTGTTTTATCATGAGCGCGATAGAATGTGTCTGGGCGAGGTCCGCCTGCCAAGCAGTGCCAGCCCTGCCGAGTTCTCTCGCGCATGGCCGAGCGATGTCGAGCCTGGTCGCGAGCACGACAAAAGCCAATTTGGCATTCTGTCGCGAGGGCGATGAGGTCTGTGTGCGCGACTTCTGCGAGAATCCTGTTCTGTCGCGAGCGCGACACTATGTAGTTTTGTAAGCTTGAGTCTTTTATGCTCATTGGTGTTTGTCATTGCATTGGTACATGTTTGTATATGCATGATGAAGATTATGTGTATGATATATATGTTTGAAACTTATACTTGTTGGGTTATTTAATTGTTCATAAATTGATTGATCTTATGATTATGTGATTGGATACTTGAGTGTTGAGTTAATGCGTATAGTTCGTATGTTAAGCCTGAACGGTCAAGGTAGTGGATAGATAAGCATGCTTATAAAGGGCTAGTGTTTTGCAACTGCTTGTGTCAACCCGTATGGGTTTAGTTTTTAGACTTCGATCTTCTGATACTGCTAGTCAGTATTCTGATTACCTGTATCCACCATCATTTTGAACTCAGGCTTTTGTACTATTTTGTATATGTATGAGTTATTATTAAGCTTGTATTTGTCATATGATTCTATATAATCCTAATTTTTAGCAATTGTTATTGCTTCTATATTTGTAACGACTTTGGGCAAGATAAAGTTATGCTTATGCTATTTTTTTATGATAAGCTTCTGAATTTTGATCCAAGTACCTGTGTTATATGCATGTATACTGTTATTATTGTGGCTTCTTTGGAAGTACTCTGTATCTGTATATCCCCACTAAACGTTATCGCTTAGCACGGATGTTTTGTCTCCGTGTAGGTTTGCAGGTTTGGTTCTGAAGTGTGGGTCCCCAGCTGCTGGTCATTAGGAGTGAAGTAATTCTTTTTTTTATATGTATAGAACTTTTGTATATGTAAGAGAAGGCATGTAATATTGATTTATAATATTGTAATGATTTTGTATATGTGTATATTATAAGTTCAGCAGTGCAAGTATGTTTTGTTCCTGAATGCTTTCGCTTTAGTTTTGCATGAGAGTATGTGTGTTTGCTTGTGTAGCATCCCGATATTTCTTCTGAGGGGTATTGGGGTGTTACAATGTGTACGAGATATAAATATGATTGTACCCTAGGGTACCTATGCTTCTCAACTTGTTATCTACCTCTTTGGAAATGCAGGCAATAGTTGAGCACAAGAATAGTAAGTGAATAACACGGAGAATATTAATAAATGAATGTACTTTTATGTATTAACTTTAAATGCATATTATGATAATTATTTATGTAATTAGTAAATGAATGCATTTATATGAATGAACTCGAAAGGTGTACGATAATAAATGCTCATGTGATTTGCTAATCGAGATTGACTCTTTGATGACTATATTATTTATGCTTGGAAAGTTAATATGAAAATAAGCATTCCACATGTAAGTGATAGCATTGGTTATTTATTAACGCTCATATTTAATATGTTAAAAATGTTCATGAATAAATATACTATATGTTTTATCTTTAATATGTTAAAATTGGACTATGAATTAAGTTAGGTATTCTAACTTAGTAATGAGGCAAGAGATGTATATTGACACTACTGTGTGTAGCAGAAAGGGATGACTTTGTAATTTTATTTGTAGCCATATGCTTTGTCAATGTGAAATGTACACATATGCTTTTGATTGCATGAAATTTGTAATAATTCAATACGATTATTAATATGAATATGCTTTGAAGGAAAACCCATATACATTAAATATGTAGGAATATTCTCATACTATTTGTAAGTGAATGTGATGAAAGGCTAAGCATGTAAGTATGTAAACATGAAACATAAATTAAGGTAAATATAGGAAATGTAGCCTAAATGAAGAATGTAAATAAGAAAGAGATATTAGCTTCCGTAAATGTTTAATAAATATCTTTGTGGAATTATATATGTTTTGCATCGATAGAGGTATAAGGTAAATAATAATTTTGAAAGATACATGATAAATAAATAGCATGGCACCTCACATTATATATATATATATATATATATATATATAATTGTGTGTATATGATAGCTCCTTAATTGATGTATTATTTAGTGCATGTTTTCTGTAAGATTAGGAAGTTAAGTATGTAAATATATTTATCTTTCATGTGTTTTTGTCTAGTTTATGTGTTTATATGATTTTTAGGTGTTTTTGGTGAAAACAAGGAAGAAGAGATGCCAGGCTCGTGCAAAGGAGCACGAGTCGTGAAGGAATCAAACAAAGGAGCACGAGTCGTGAAGGGATGCACGACTCGTGAACATACGCAGTATCGAAGACTGAAATGCATGACTAGTGAAGCAATGCAAGGGTCGCGAAGAAGTTCTCGACTCGTGAAGATGAAATTGAAGCGCACGAGTCGTGAAGTCGTGAAGCACAACACGAATCGAGAAGAGAAGAAAGCGAAGTTCGACTCGTGAAGGCAGACACGACTCATGACAAGTCGCAGTACAGAAGAAGAAAAGAACGATTCGGTGTCCAAAGCACGAGTCGGACAGAAGGGCATGAGTCGTGCACTAGAGGAAAAGCAAAAGAAGAAGAGGAGAGCAAGCAAGGGAAATCGCATTCTATCGCGAGCGTGACAGAAAGAGCCGTTGGATGGTTACTTTCAAAAAGTCACTTGAAGGGGCATACTTCTCCACTAACCTTTGTAACTCTTTGAAGAAAGGGACACAACTCTTAGAAAACTATAAATATAAAATTCAACTGTAACTTTAGGAAAGATTTTTAGATGATGAATTTTTCTTTAACTAATTTATTTTTTCTGTAAGTTTGAAGAACAGTTTTTAGATAGTTAAAGTTCTAAGTTAGATTTTATGTTTTGAAGAAGAAGACCAAGACGGAGAAAAATTTATTAAAAGGGTTTAAAAAAAGGGTTGAGAGATTTATTTCTTCTAACTCTTATCTTTTATTTTCTTCTCTGTAATTTAAATGAATGTTATTTAATGAACTTGAATTATATTAATTTCTTCTATTTCCATCTATGTTAGTAATCCTTGAATGCAGAATTTCCAATTAGTATATTATTGCATGATCTTTATAAGTTAAGGTAGAATTGAGAGGTTCATTTTAACTTACAACTAATAGGAATTCATTATTTGAACATAACTAGAGAGATCAGTATGTTGAAATAATTGCTATAGGTTGGTGAATAATCTTAGAATAAGTAATTGAAATTAACTAGTTCATTAATGAGAGTTAGGGATTAGCATTTCAATTGCATATTTTAGGCATTCTAATTCATGGTTGAGAGAGTGAATTAGAACAACATTCCAACTTGGCTTGCTTATAAGATTAAAATTATAATTAAATGATGAAATCAAGTTTCATAATTATTAAATTTTCATTATATACTTTGTCTTCTTTGATTTTCATTAACTAGGCTTCATTAAGTTACATGATAATAATAGTTTAGAGTTAACTTTCAAATTAATGAATATTGCAAACAAGATTAAAATTGAGTAGTAATAGTGTGTAATATTAATCTACATTCCTCATGGGATCGGCATCTTTTGTACTATAATCGGTACACCGTATACTTGCGAAATTAGCGTGTAGAAATACGCCTAACAAGTTTTTGGTGCCGTTGCGGGAGAATTATTTTGATTAGATTTATTGCATTATGAATCTTGATTTATGATTTTGGATTACAATACTTTATTAGTTTTCTGTTTGTTTTGTTTGTTTTTACAGGATTGGATAGTTAAAGTATATGCCTAATACAAGGAGTTCTCAAGAAGAACTTGAACCATTGAATCTAGAAATAGAATGATTTATATCAAGTAACCGAAAATCCAACAAGAAGAAGAATAAAACTAGGAGACTAATCATGGCTGAAGAAGAGAATCCACCAAGGTTGATGGATTTTGCTATGCCAACGTTGAGCGGGGCTCAACAAGGGGTGGTAAGGCCTATGGTAAATGCTAATCAATTCGAAATTAAGCCATCTCTTTTACAAATGATTCAAAATAGTGTTTAGTTTTAAGGTTTGGCAAATGAGGATCCAAATGCTCATTTGGCAAATTTCTTAGAAATTTGAGATACCTTTAAAATTAATGGAGTTTTGGCAGATGCAATTACGCTTAGACTTTTTCCTTTTACTTTGAAGGATAAGGCAAAGGCTTGGTTGAATTCACTAACTAGAGTGTCTATAACAACTTGGGACCAATTGGCCCAAGGATTTCTATATAAATATTTCCTTCTAGCCAAAACTGCAAAAATTATAAAGGATATTACTACTTTTGTTCAACATGATAATGAATCTTTGTATGAAGCTTGGGAAAGGTTTAAAGAATTGCAGAGAAGTTGCCCACACCATAACCTTCCAAGGGAGTTGTTAATGCAAACATTTTACAACGGAGTGAATCCCACCACTAGAGGGACGATAGATGCTGCAACCGGTGGTTCACTTATGTGAAAAACAACGGAAGCTGCATTGAGTTGTTAGAGGAGATGTCCATGAATAATTGTATGTGGCCTACCGAAAGAGTAAGTGAATCAAATTCTTCTAATGCTAGGGGGGTACATTCAATCGATTCTGTAGTAGCATTGCAAGCCCAAGTTGAGGCTTTAACTCATAAGGTTAATAGCCTAGGTATGGGAGGAAATTCACAAAATGCATGCAATATTTGTGGTCAATAAGGTCATAAAAGTGAAGTTTGCAAATTGGTAATGGTTAGTAAGGAGGAACAAGTAAATTTTATTCAAAGCCAAAGATGTGGTAACCCTTATTCCAATACCTATAATCCTAGTTGGCGTATCCATCTAAATGTTTCATAGGGAAATAGCAACAATAACCAAAATAAAGGAGTAGGAGGATATCAACAACCACAAGATAGGTGTGGAGTTTTAGAAGTAAAAATTGATAAATTTATTGAGGATATCAACTTTAAGATTGGCTCTCAAGATGAGAATCAAAAGAGGCTTAGGCAAAAGTTGACCAAATCACTAAAAATAATGCTTCATCCATTCACAATCTTGAGGTTCAATTAGGACAACTTGCCAATTCATTACCATCGAGAAGTATAGGGTGTCTTCCAAGTAATACGAAAGAAAATCCTAGAGAGCACATGAAATCCTAGTATTTTATAGTATCTTATTTCGGTTGCTTAATTAAGTTTTTGTTTTATATGCATGCTATTTTATTTTATGTTTCTTTTATGTTATCTTGTTATTTCATTTTCATATTTTGGATTTTAATATTACTAACACAGTTTTTGTTCTACAGGTAAAACTAGTAAAAATTATGTGTTGTTTTATTTATTGTGAATACATGAGAAATTAGAAAAACAAAATTGTGTAAGACAGGGTGATTCTTTCACCAGCACGACAACCATCGCGATCGCGACAAAAGGCGATGCAACACGAGTGCAAGAGGAGATGATTCTGTCACGAGCGCGACAAGCATTGCGATCGTGACAGAATGAGCAAACGTTGAAGCTAAGCCGACTCGTGGTTTTTCTTCATGAGTGGAACAGCAAGTGCACGAATTGTGCACTTACGCCTGACTCGTGCTGCCGTTCACAAGTGATTCAGGTAAGTGGCTTCTTCATGAGTCGTGCTGATATTCACGACTCGTGTTGTATGAAAAGGGACAAATCGAGTCGTGAAATCTTGATCGAGTCGAATCCACTGTAAGTAATTTTTTCTAATTCATTTTATTTCCGTTTTATTTTTCTACTAATTTGATTAATTTTCTTTCTCCTCAGTTTAGTGGGTGTCATAATTTAATTTGATTTAAATTAAAAAGAAAACAAACAAAGGAAAAACAAAAAGGGGAAAATAAAACTGGAAGTATTTTTCTAAGGCCTAATTTTTTCTACACGTCCTGACCTTTGGTTTCTATTTTGTCATTTCGACTTCTCTTGCTTATTTGTATTCTCTTCTTTACTCGTGTTTAGACATTCACGAGTTAAGCACGACCCTTAGCTTCCCATTTCTCTTCAACGTTTCCCTTTTAAACTTTCGTCTTCTTGTTTCCGTTACCCATTCACGAGTAGTGTATTTCCCTCGGCTTTCTCTTTGCTTTGATTCTTCTTTTTTCTGCTTTCATTATTTTTCTTCTTTCTCTTCGGTGTTACATTATACTTTCCTTTAAATTTTTGCTTTAACACAATGGTCAGAACAAAAAACCCCTCATCCTCACGAGTTGATAATGCGAGACAGGATCAAGGTGATCTTTCAGACACGTTTGGAGCTAGTTTCCTAATTTCCTCTGTTGAAGAAGGTAACCATTTTCTTGCTCTTCAGATGAGAGCCATACTATAATGTACGTTTTTTCCTGTTTCCCTTCTTGAGCAAGTAGGTATGCTAGATTCTGTTAATGAAATGCTATCACAGTGTGGATTGTTGAGATTTGTGAACATGCATGAGCACTATTATCCTGATTTAATGTTGGAATTTTATACTAATTTGAAAACTAATGAGGAAAATAATAGGCTATTAGACTTTAAATTAGCAGGTAGGAATCACACACTCACTTATTTTATGATGCACAGATTCTTTGGTTTTAAACAGTCTGGATTATGTGACCCTCCTAAATCCTTTCATACTAATGAATTTTGGTCATTTTTCACTGGTTTGACAACACCCTTTAGAACTAGAGAAGCTAAGTGTAAGCACCGTGTCCCGGAACGGTCCGGATCAAAGGTTACCCTATGATGAATTCAGTATCCGAGCCTGTATAAATGGTTTGGATTTGGGGGTTTTAGTCCCGCGTTCCACGAGAAGTGAGTCTTTTTACCTTTCGTCGACAGAGGGGGAGAAAATAGGGGATTTTCGAGTCAAAAAGGTATGTTTTTCCTCCACAGACGACCAGCCCGTCTGTGAGGCTAGCCCATCGCTTAGGGTCACAGACGGCCTGTGGTATTTTCCGACGCCCGTCGGAAAATCACTGCCCCTGTCAGAGCACCGCCTGGTTTCCCGGAGCACGCAACCTTTCCGACGCCCGTCGGTGGATGTGGCAGGGCCGTCGGACGAATCCTTGTGTCAGAAGGATTCTTCTGATGCCCGCCTCCATACACCGACGCCCGTCGGTCGTGTCTGGCTTATAAAAGCTCCGAATTTTCACTAGAAAAGGGTTCCAAAAATTTTCAAGAGGGGAAACTCTACCAAAATTCAAGCATATTTTCTCTCTCTTCCAGCAAACACATTTCATAAAGAAATCTCTTTAAAGGAGGATCAAATCAATCAAAAGGAACTAAAAACTAATTAGTTTTCTTTAGATTTTGATTCCAAAATCAGTCTTTTGAGGGGTTAAAGAAGAAATAGTCCATTTCCTTTTCTTTGATCCTTCATCTTTGCTTCTCGTGGAACGCGCGGAGCTCTAATCAACACAAGAATCTCACCCAAAGCAATTATCTGAGGGTAAATATTCCGGATTCCTTCTCCATATCATTTCATATTTACTCCTTATTTTGTTGATTATTTCAATTTTGTCATTATTCTTCTTTATTTTGACTCTCTTTATCTCATTTTGTGTTAAAAACCCTTTTTTGACTTTCAAAAAGAGTCCTTTTTACTGTTTTTTTGGAGACAGTGGTGACCGACGTGTCATCTTCTGTACCGACGCCCGTCGGTCACCCCACTCACAGACGCTCTTCCACTTGAGTGAGCGACGGACATGTCAATCAATTTGACAGGCGCCCGTCGGTAACCTAAGAAAGGCCGTCGCTGGGTTCTGTCTCCACACCTTCAAATCTTTTTCATCTCTTTTAAGTCCTCCTGACTTTATTTATGTTGATTCTTTTTATATTGACATCTTTTAACTTTTCGTGAGCATTGTATTGATTTCCCGGGACCATCCTGAGCTTGAGGGGTCATCTACCATATTCGGAGGATTTCGTCTGGTTTAGTTTCCTAACCTTCTTGGTTATTTCCTTCATTTGTTATTCATTGACTATTTTATATATATGGATATACTCTTTTCATATCTCGTTAAGTGTAAAAACGGATCAATGTTTTATACTCAAATAAAAGCGAGGTTTGTATAAATGTAAAAGGGGCCAAAGCCCTATTTTTATCCAATAAAAATCATCACAAACATTAAAAACATTCAATTTTAATAATAATGCATGCGAGGACCAAAGCCCTAAAAATAAGCAATCCCCCAATTCGTGTATGTATCGCACATTTACAAAAGGGAGTTGTATTCTGCTCCTTGTATTATTGTAATCTATTGCTTTTGATATTTACTTGCTCATTTATGGCTTTCCAAAGTGTGAATAAATGCGCCTTCGATTAATTGCATTGTGTGGAGAGAGAGCGAATTAATGACAAATAAAATTTGATCATAAAATAACCGAGGTAGAAATAGATGAGAAATCCCGGACCCAGCTCTAGTCTTTAGGCTCAAAGAGGTTAGAGGTCTACCCTCTAAGACACCTTTTTGTGCCACGAGACTTTATCGCTAATCCTAGGCTCCTTAGGGCGAGAGGTTTACCTTCCAAGGCCCCTCTAGCTGGCCCAAAATGGATACTAAGCGCAGTCTTAGGCTCTCCGAGGCGAGAGAAACTTTCCCAATGTTCTATTGGGTGGCGACTCCATGAAACCTCCTTGTTGCCCAACATAGACGCACTTGCAATTTATTGCAAGCTATCAACGGACCCACAAATGCCCCGATCGCCCTCAAGTGGGCGGTCCCATGGGCGGCCGCGGGGATTTGCCGCGTCACAGTGGCGACTCCACTGGGGACGTTTATGGTTTGAGATTTCGATTTGAAAATACCTTGCTTAACATTTATGATTAAAATTTAATTCATAAATTCGCTTTCTCTCAAAATTGCATTCGCATATCATTAGAGCCTTAGAATATGCTAGTTTGGTCCCTCTTTTAGCCCCGGTGAGTTCCTGAAGCACGACCCCATTTTCACTCAATTTGGGGAAGTGTTAAGGATAATCACCAGCCCAAGCCATGTACCTCAATGGTATATCAAAATGATGACCCGATCGGTCGCTATGCTCGTGATGGGCTAGACCTGTCGGCAGGGATCATTCTTGGGTAGCCTTAAAGAAACATCTCCCTTGTCCAAAGCTCATGTAATGGCTGTAGCTACTTTCCACAGGTGAAATGAACCCTAATTCCATGCTTGCTGTATGGATCCTCATGTATTGGGTAAGTCCAGATGTCTCGCTTGGTAACCTAGACAAAGGCTATCATGCCCCGGTAGGGCCATATCGAAACTTGTAGAACGTCCAAAATACGTGACGATCGTTATCCATCCGCTTGTACATTAGCATAGGAGTGTCGTGCTGCTGGTTTTTCGCCGTGCAACATGCGTGTCCATTGGGTCCGTCGTTGACCCTTGGGCTAATCCCACCTAGGAAAGAGACTACACGACCACGTGTGTGGGAGAAATAAGGGGGGAAGGACCTACTTGCTTGCTTGTGCTCTGTGAATGTCGCATATCACGACCATGCATTACACCTGCATTTCATGCATCATGTCTAACGTCTTACCCCTGCAGCCATCATAGATCTGCCCAGGTGGACTAGATCACCAACAAGACGACTGATCCGAGTTCCTGCTTTCGAGCTGTCAGATAGAGAGGGCCTGCTAGAAATTTTACCAGGAATCAGCAGTACTGTATCTCAGATGGCAAACTCGCCTAAAGGGGATGACGCCACTAGGGCCATGATCGCGGAAGAAGTGGGCCGGCGATTTGAGGAATTCGAGGGTAGAATGATGAATATGTTGACCGCCCTGGCACAGCAGAATGCTCCACAGAATCCTCCTCCTCCTATGAGACAGAATGAGCCAGAGGAAGAAAGGGCTGAAAGACGAGAAGAGCCTGTTAGGCCGCCGCCAGTAGAGTTAAGGTCAGTAGCCTCGGGAGAGCAGAGAAGAAGGCCTATGCTGAGAATTGATGATGATAGAGATATCGAAGATGATAGGATGAGCATTGCATCTGAGAGGGGGAAGGCACCTCAGACTGATGACTTCATTTTAAAGAAGATGGAAGAGAGGTTCGAAGCTATGGCTCGTATGCTGAGCCGGGGTCAGGGGATGAACCCAGAGGATAAGGAATTGGAGGGAGAGGACCCGATTCCTTACAACTTTAAGATGCCAGACGTGCCAAAATTTGATGGTACTTCTGACCCGACCGCTCATGTGAAATAATATTCCTTGGTCATGAAAGGGACCACGTTGTCTAAGAAGCAGAAAGTAGAATACTTTTGTCTGAGTCTAACCGCTCATGCTATCGACTGGTATCATGGTCTCGACCGTCGCACTAAAGAAGATTGGGATCTGCTCACTGAGGAGTTTTTGAGACAGTATGACTGCAACACCAGAATGGAGGTGACTTTAAAAGATCTTGAACTGCTCCAGCAGAAGGTCGGAGAATCTTTCCATTATTATCTCACCCGATGGCGGAACTGAGTAATGGAGATGCGGAGAAAGCCGGACACCCAGGACCAGATTCATTTATTTATCAAGAACGCAAGCCCATAATTGAAAGATGGGTTGAAGATGAAGGGGTTGAAGGACTGGGAGTCTCTCAAGGATATAGCCATCGAGGCAGAGGGAGAGTTCTTGGCTAGGAAAGCTAACAGTGATAATTTTGCTAAAAGGCTAACCCCAGCCAAGGAACCGGTAGGCCGGCAGGTCCTAGTAGTAGCACCAGAAGAACAGGTGAGGTGTCTGCTACTGAGGTAACCACCCAGAGGAAGTTTTCAAACTTGGGGAGACCATTATCTTGGGTCTTGAGAAGGTTAATGAAGGAAGGGAAATTGCAGCCCTTAGCTCCTAGACCTGCTATGACGCAGGGGAAGCCTGGGTACAAAGACAGTGAATTCTGTGCGTTTCACCAGCACTCAGGCCATATCACAGATAAATACAAAGCGCTGCGGCACTCTATCCAAGACTTGATTGATAGCAAGCAAATTTCTGACCCTGAGAAGAAGCCCGGTTATAATGTCGTACCACCACCCGTGTTTATGATCGGATCTAGCTTGCCAGAGTGGTACGTGCTACAAGATCTATATGGGAGTGAGAATTTTGCTGCTGATTGTTCCGAGGACAGAAAGGTGGAAGCAGTCGTGGCGACCCTTGACTGCTGGTCTAGCAGTGAGAGCGGTGGAGAAGCCGAGGAGGAGGGAGAGATGAACCTTAATTTGTGGGGGTCTGATGAAGACAAAAAAGAGATAGGGGCTGTAACGAGGAGTGGAAGAGTGGTCCTCGAGATTGCGAGGCTACCTGAGCCAGTGCAGCCATCAGTAGAGAAAGAGCCAGAGGAGAATTAGATTGTCAGACAGTTGAAGAAGACTACTGCTCAAATATCCATCTGGGATCTTTTGAGACAGTCCCCCTCTCATAGGCAGAAGGTAGTAGAGGCATTGGTCGAGGCCACGGTCGCCACCACGATTTTCCCATCAGAACTTTTGTGCTTAGTTAAGGGAGGATCCGAGGAGAGATTGGTCTTTTCTGATGCCGACCTACCGGTCGAAGGCCGCAATCATAACCAACCCCTATACATTAAAGCACAGATTAACGATAAGCACACTGCTTGCGTTATGGTAGACGATGGATCTTCTATCAATGTATGCCCTCTGATAGCTCTGCAAGCCTTTGGTCTAAACGAGGATATGCTCAGTGGATCAGATCTGACTATCACAGCCTACGATAATTCAAGGAGGCAAGCATCGGGAACCTTTAAGACCTTGGTCAAGACAGGACCCATTGAAGTGGAGGTAGAATTTGTTGTTCTGCCCATCCCTGCTAACTTCTCATCTCTGCTCGGGAGACCCTGGTTTCACAAATTAGGAGGAGTGCCATCCACACTGCATCAAATGATAAAGTTCCCACATGAAGGGGAGGTGGTGACTATCAAGGCAGCCAGGGAGAACCAGGTCTCATCACTTGAAATAGCTAATCAGCCATTTAGTGGCTTCCACGTGTCCATGATAAGAGAAGAGCATGGGTCAGTGGATAACCCAGCTGTGGTTAATATGATGAAGAAGATGCACTATCTCCCTGGGGCTGGTTTGGGTAGAAATTCTCAAGGATTGCAAACCGCAATCACCACTCGAGGTCAGAAGAACCGGAAAGGTCTGGGGTACAGAGGTGGCTTCGGCAAGAAGAAGGCGGCGGATAAGATCCCTCACATTTCAGAAAGCTTCGTACCAGCATCCTCAGTTTGTGCTTATACTGGCAAAAACGAGTCGCAATGGGTGAAGGTGAGGATTGTCCCTGGGTTCGAGATCTTTAACGATGTATTTGACTGCCGTGTCTGGTTTATCAAGACCACTGAGAACTTCTGGGATGAGGAGGTCATGACTCAGGGTATCACTTGGGACAGGTGCGAGCTAGAAGAGGTCGTTACCGAGAAGATGATAGCTGCCAGGCTGAAGGGGAAAGAGAAGATAGCAGAATTAGAACTGGAAATAGGGGATTTGAAGATTTCCTCAGACATGCCTGAGGGGCCTCTGCTGAATCAGGAAGCCAATGAGCAAGCTGCAACAGCATCAACCTCTGGAGTGGCAGAAGAAGACTCTAGCTTAGACTGTCTTTTTATTCCAGAACTCTTTTATGATGTAAATGACAATTATAATATTATTAATAAGGCAAACGATTTCTCTTACTTGTGCGATGTTTCCAATGATTTCAACATGCATGAACATGATCATATTCCATCAATTTTTGACTTTGATTCTACTGATACAACGCCTTTTAATCTTGGAACCTCAGAAAATCCGAGAGAAATTCTAATAGCATCGAATATAACTCCTGAGGAGAGAAAAAATTTTGAGAGAATAATAAGAAAACATGAAAAAAGTCTTTGCCTGGACCTATGAGGACATGCCAGGAATTGATCGAGACGTGGCAGAACATGCTATCCCGACTTATCCGGACTATAAGCCTGTGAAACAGAAGTTGAGGAGGCTCAGGCCAGAATGGGCTGACAAGGTCAAGGAGGAAATTCGACATCAAATTGAAGCCAAGTTCCTTGTTGAAGTGCAGTATCCTACATGGTTAGCAAATGTGGTCCCTGTAACGAAGAAGAATGGAAAGGTCAGGGTGTGTGTGGATTATCGAGATCTGAACAAGGCCTGCCCTAAAGATGATTTTCCACTACCCCACATCGATGTGTTGATAGACAGTGCCGCCAATTGCACGATGTACAGCTTTGGAGATGGTTATGTGGGCTATAACCAGATCCTGAAAAAAATAGCTGACCGGGTTAAGACCGCTTTCATCGCAGAATGGGGGACCTACGCCTACCGAGTCATGCCTTTCGGCCTGAAGAATGCAGGGGCCACATACCAGAGGATGGCAACCAAGATCTTAAGTGACCTGATCCATAAAGAAGTAGAAGTGTATGTCGATGACATGATGGTCAAGTCAGCCACCCGAGAGGGGCACTTTGAAGCTCTAGAAAAGTTCTTCACCAGGATTGACAAGTATAATCTGCGACTTAACCCCAAGAAGTGCATTTTCGGAGTGACTTCAGGAAAACTATTGGGACATGTCGTCAGCCAGAGGGGAATAGAAATTGACCCAGACAAGGTGAAGGCCATCAGAGAGATGCCTGTGCCGCAAAAAGAGAAGGATGTAAGGAGTTTCCTGGGTAAGCTGCAGTATGTCAGCCGATTTATTGCCAAGCTCACTTCAATATGCGAGCCTGTTTTTAAGCTGCTTAGAAAGAATCAACTTGTGGTCTGGAATGAAGACTGCCAGAAGGCTTTTGACAGCATCAGGGAATACCTGTTGAATCCGCCAGTGCTAAGGCCGCCGCAACTGATCAAACCGCTTATCTTGTATCTGGCAGTAGAGGGCAGTTTTGTGGGTGCCATGATGGCTCAGGAGGATGAATTTGGGGTGGAATTTGCAATTTATTACCTCAGCAAGAAGTTCCTGGCTTATGAAATCAATATGCTGAAGTAGAGAAGATCTGCCTTGCAGTGATTTGGGCATCAAAGAAATTGAGGCATTACTTCCACTCATACAAAGTTCAGGCAGTGGCCAAGCAGAATCCGTTAAGATATTTGCAGGAAGCACCGTCTTTGCTTGGTAAGATGGGGAGGTGGCTGCTCTTGCTACAGGAGTTTGATGTGCAATACATCACTCGCAAAACTATTAAGGGGCGAGCCGTAGCCAAATTTCTTGCTGAGCATCCTATTCAAGGAGACACTCCCGAATTTACCTTTCCTGATGAAAGCATAGTCGCGATTTCTGTCTAGGGTTGGCAGTTACACTTCGACAGGGCAGTGAATAACAGAGGGGCCGGAGTTGGAATCATCTTGACAGCCCCAGATAATGAGAAACTCCCTCTAGCCAAGAAGCTGAGCTATAAAGCAACCAACAATGAAGCCGAATACGAAGCGTGCACTTTCGGGTTAGGGGCAAAGAATATAGAAGTCTTTGGTGACTCATCCTTGGTGATTAACCAGATTCGAGGTGAGTGGGCTGTAAAAGAAGAACGGCTGGTACCTTATGTTGAATATTTGAAAGAGGTATGTGGGCAGTTTGAGACTTGCACTTTCCACTTCGTGCCGAGAGATGAGAATCGTCTAGCTGATGCGTTGGCAACCTTAGTATCCATGTGGGATAATCCTGAAGGAGTGGCTATGAAGCAAGTACTAATTTCGAGTTCTGAGAAGCCCAGCTTTGAGATCAAGCCTGTAATGGAAGTAGAAGTGGCGGATGGGAAACCATGGTACTTCGATATCATGAATTACTTGGAAAACAATAAATTTCCAGAAGAAGCTACTGAGAAAGACCAGAAGATGATCCAGAAGCTATCTACTCAGTTCATATCCTTAGAAGTGGTGTTGTATAAAAGACAGTCGGACGGGATTCAGCTCAGGTGCTTGAATGAAAAAGAAGCCCGCAAAGTTATGGAGGAAACCCATGCAGGTGTCTGTGGGGCCCACATGAACGGTTTGACCTTAGCCAAGAAGATCATGAGACAAGGCTTCTATTGGCTTACGATAGACAATGACTGCTCAAAATATGTTAAGCAATGCCAGTTGTGCCAACAATACGCAGACTTGAGACACCTGCCAGTATCAGAGCTACATAACCTGACATCACCTTGGCCTTTCGCTGCTTAGGGGATAGATATCATTGGAGAGATTCGCCCTACGGTATCCAATGGGCATAGGTACATCATAGTCGCAATTGACTATTTTACCAAATGGGTAGAGGCGGAATCCTTTAAAAAGATTGACGCGAGGGATATGGCCAAGTTCATAGAGAGGAATCTGATCTACAGATATGGCCTCCCCCATCACATAGTGTCTGATAATGGGGTGCAGTTCATGGGGGAAACCAAGAAGCTCCTCGAGAAGTATGGTGTCGAACATCATAAATCCTCTCCCTACCGACCTCAAGCGAATGGAGCAGTAGAGGCCGCGAATAAAAATATGAAGAAGATCTTGTCCAAGATGGTCCAAACCTACAAAGACTGGGCTGAAAAGTTACCCTTCGCCCTGTGGGGATATAGAACAATGGTAAGGACGTCTACAGGCTCTACACCATTTTCCCTGGTATATGGAACAGAAGCAGTATTGCCAGTTGAGATAGAGCTCAAATCACTGAGGGTGGTCATGGAAGCCCAAATTCCGGAGGCCGAATGGGCGCGGCAAAGGCTACAGCACTTGAACTTACTGGACGAGAGTAGGCTGAAAGCTTATTATCATAACCAGATTTACCAGAAGAGATTGGCAAGGACTTTCGGAAAGAAGGTGAGAAAGCATCCGCTGAAAGAAGGGGACTTGGTGTTCAAGCAGATAAGGCCAGGCATACCAGATATTAGAGGGAAATTCAGACCAACCTGGGAGGGGCCGTATATCCTTAAAAAGCTGATGTCCAAAGGAGCCGCAATCTTGTCGGATAGTGATGGGAATGAATTCAAAGAGCCGATAAACGTCGACAGACTCAAAAGGTTTCATGGCTAAAGACCAAAATAAAAAGAAGAGAATAAAATGCCCTGCAGGTCGAAAACCGAAAAAAGGTGATTGTGCTAAAATTGGGCGCCTCGATAGGGTGAAAACCGAAAAAAGGCATCCTGTACAAAAATTAGAGGCATGAGAGAAAATGTCCGATCGTGAAAACCCGAGAGGGCCGATTGGTAACAGGAGTTGATGCTGTTAAAATTTGGTTTCATGTATTAACAGCACGTAAGCAGCTAAGTAAATGCCAAAACTGATCATGTATGTTGAAATTATATGAAAATGTACATAATTTCGTGAAATAGAATGAATATTATTCTTTTCATTTTTGTCATCTCCTAGTTCTGCATTAAAAAGAAATGTAGCACCAAAAGAAATACATATGTAAGCTAAGCTAAGTCATGCTGCTGCTCTCGCCGACCAGATGCTTGAGCCCTCGAGTCCTGTTATCAGATGCTGGACTAAGGATCCACTTCTTGTACTCGTTAGTCGAAGACACAGAATGATTGCCAAACCTCGGGATAACAGTCCTCACTGGTAGTTTAGCCCACAGCTCATGATACCGAGAAGCAAACGCAACCGAGAGAGCTCCTCCCCGAAAAGATAAGGGAACCCTCACTACATCCTGGGTCATCCTGAGCTTACGCGTACATCGAGAGGTGATGCAGAAGGTGGCTTGACGAATCCCACAGAGGGGAACACACCCCGATGGCCCATCAATGACCACATGAGACAGTGGGAGCCAGGCAGATGTGAAACTGATGTCATCATCCGACAGCTCGCCAAATTTGGTAATGCCTTCACCAGTAGTGGCGCACCTGTACAATCGTCAACGCGGAAGAAAGTGATTCGGCGAGTACTGTGGGGTAACCCTAAGAGGTGGCTCAGACAACATTCTCAGTTTCTCTTGCAGCCAGATCTGAAAAAAAAAAAAAGCCGCTGGAGTAAGTAGGGTTTACTTCAGGCAAAAATAAGGCGCAGGGTTGTGTGAAAATCCGAAAGGACGCACCTCCCGCTAAGAAAAGCTATTGTGAAAATCCACAAGGGATGTATTACCTTTGAAATAATGACATACCTGGAGCAATAAGGGGCTGCCGGTAAAGGTTGTAGTGGATCCAGAGCTCACAGCATCCAAGCCCAGGATGGTCTCAGCCAGGATGAGTGGTAAGGGTGATAATCCCAGATGAAAATCAGGACTCCGAACAGGCGGAAGTCACCTGTCAAACCCCCTGGAACAACAGTGTGGAAGTTCACTATGCAAAATAAGAATATGATGCTTACCCGGTAGGTGGGAATGTCAGTGAACTAATCCAAAGCCTCGATCAATGGCCCCAGAGCAAAGGAGGAGCCCGGAGGAATCAGCCGGACGGCCTCAGAAGAAGGTATGATAAGAGCCATAGCTATGTCCCGGGTCTGGAATAGGCCGCAGCGGGGGACGCAAGGCAGAGCGCTAGGAGGGAACCAGGCTCCAAGAATGGTAGCTAACTCCTCAGGCAAAGGGCACAATTCCTGGTAGGTGAATCGGAAGACGTGGAACCGAGGGTTCCAGAAGTGGGTCGCCGCCAGAAGGAGGTTCTGATCGACTTTGACCCGGCATAGATATTTCAGCCCGGACAGAGAGGAAAGGGCGCTTTCTTCCCAAGTGTGTTTGTCATCTAAGATACGGTGTATCCTTTGGGCTAGAGAAGAAGACATGTTGAGAAAGATGAAAGGCTCAAGATGTTGGAAAATGAAGAGACATAAGAGGACCAAAAATTTTGTGAGAATTTATAGGGGAGTGTCACCGACGGCCTACCCGCCTCTCCTGACAGACGGCCTGCCCGTCGGTATAGATCCACCTGGCAGACGCATACGTTAGCATTGCATTCATCACGTGCATTAACTCGCATTTATTGAGTGACAGACGGCCAGCCCGTCGGTCGCTCCTACAGATGCCCTGCCCGTCGGTTATGAAATTCTATATGAGGGCGAGTGACAGACGGTGCCATACGACACGAGAGCAGGCTCGGATCATGGATTCTTTTAGGGATGAGCAGGCTCAGGTCATAGAGGCCTTCAGAGGTGAGCAGGCAAGGCTGATCGAGCAGATTGCTTAGGGTCAGAGGGAGCTTAGGCAGCAGCTCGCTCATGATTTGAGGACGTCACCGGACCAGGCGTCTCAGAGGGTTGACATGACCCTATAGATGATTGACGAGTCGCTCGACTCTCTTAGATCCCGCGTCCATGCGGTAGAGGGGATCCTGCCACCCTTGTCTCAGACCATGAGGGAGTTCAGGGAGCAGTCAGAGCAGTGCCTAGAGCATATGAAGAGGGCTGCCAGTGAGCAGACCACTCAGTTGAGCCAGGCGTTCAAGAAGTTGGGAGGCACGGTATCAGAGACGTTGGAGTTCATGAGGACTTGCAGCCAGCCTTTCTTGGATTGCCACGCTCAGATCCGTTTCAAGCGGACCCACGATGCCGAGGCAGGGCCCTCCACGGCTCAGCCACCACCTCCGGCACGGCCAGCTCCGCCTCCACCTCCGCCAGGGACAGTGCATATATCGGATGATGAGGACCCCGATGAGCCCTCTGACTACACACCCCTATGACATTCAGGGAGTCATATTTTTATACATTTACACTTTGTATATACGTTGTACAAAATAGATTTTTCTAGTGAAAAACTTTTATTTTCAAGATTTATGCATTTATTCGATTATTTATGATTCATTCATATAGCAGGTGAACATATGCCTTCACATTCACTCATATTCCAAAACAAAAACGATGAAAAATGATGAATAACAACTCAATAAGAAAGAATATAAATGAAACATGGCATAGCAGATAAAGCAAAATCACGCCATTAATGAACAGGTTAAAAGATGACCACTCAAACATGAACTAACAAAACCTTTTATCACACAGGTACAGAGAAATACTACTTTTCACCTCGAAACTGTGGTTAGAGAACACTGCATCTCACAATCGAAGCTGCAGTTAGAGAAACACTGCTCTTCACCAAATCGAGATCGTAGCCAAAGAGCGCTACATCTCACAGTTCGCGCGGCAGCCAGAGAGCGCTACGCACCTTGCAGATCGGATGGGGGTTAGCAAGGGAACTTCAGATCGAAAGTGTGGTTAGAAAAACACCACTCTTCACATCGGGATTGTGGCCAGAGAGTGCTACATCTCACAGTTCGTGCGGCAGCCAGAGAGCGCTACGCATCTTGCAGATCGGATGGGGGTTAGCAAGGGAACTTCAGATCGCAGCTGCAGTTAGAGAAACACTGCTCTTCACCAAATCGAGATTGTAGCCAGAGAGCGCTACATCTCACAGTTCGCGCGGCAGGCAGAGAGTGCTACGCACCTTGCAGATCGAATGGGGGTTAGCAAGGGAACTTCAGATCGAAGCTGTGGTTAGAGAAACACCGCTCTTCATATCAAGTTCGTAGCCAGAGGATGCTACATCTCACCAGCACCTACAAGTCGAGACGAGACCGGTAGGGGTATCTTCGCATCGCCGAATGGACCGAGACGAGGCCTACCCGGCAAAAGGCAAGAAAGGTAAGAACCGTCGCAGGTACGCCTTCTTTCTTTCTGTCCTTTCTCTGAGTTTTGGCTTATCTAGGCGCTTGTGCACTAGTTTTCCCAAAATTGGGGGCAACTGTAAGCACCGTGTCCCGGAGCGGTCCGGATCAGAGGTTACCCTATGATGAAATCAATATCCGAGCCTGTATAAATGGTTTGGATTTGGGGGTTTTAGTCCCGCGTTCCATGAGAAGTGAGTCTTTTTACCTTTCGTAGACAGAGGGGGAGAAAACAGGGGATTTTCGAGTCAAAAAGGTATGTTTTTCCTCCACAGACGGCCAGCCCGTCTGTGAGGCCAGCCCGTCGCTTAGGGTCACAGACGGCCTGTGGTATTTTTTGATGCCCGTCGAAAAATCACCGCCTAGTTTCCCGGAGCACGCAACCTTTTCGACGCCTGTCGGTGGAAGTGGCAGGGCCGTCGGACAAATCCTTATGTCAGAAGGATTCTTCCGACGCCCGCCTCCATACACCGACGCCCGTCGATCGTGTTTGGCTTATAAAAGCTCCGAATTTTCACTAGAAAAGGGTTTCAAAATTTTTTAAGAGGGGAAACTCTGCCAAAATTCAAGCATATTTTCTCTCTCTTCCAGCAAACACATTTCATAAAGAAATCTCTTTAAAGGAGGATCAAATCAATCAAAAGGAACTAAAAACTAATTAGTTTTCTCTAGATTTTGATTCCAAAATCAGTCTTTTGAGGGGTAAAAGAAGAAATAGTCCATTTTCTTTTCTTTGATCCTTCATCTTTGCTTCTCGTGGAACGTGCGGAGCTCTAATCAACACAAGAATCTCACCCAAAGCAATTATCTGAGGGTAAATATTCCGTATTCCTTCTCCATATCATTTCATATTTACTCCTTATTTTGTTGATTATTTCAATTTTGTCATTATTCTTCTTTATTTTGACTCTCTTTATCTCATTTTGTGTTAAAAACCCTTTTTTTGACTTTCAAAAAGAGTCCTTTTTACTGTTTTTTCGGAGACAGTGGTGACCGACTAGTCATCTTCTGTACCGATGCCCGTCGGTCACCCCACTCACAGACGCTCTTCCACTTGAGTGAGCGACGGACATGTCAATCAATTTGACAGATGCCCGTCGGTAACCTAAGAAAGGCCGTCGCTGGGTTCTGTCTCCACACCTTCAAATCTTTTTCATCTCTTTCAAGTCCTCCTGACTTTATTTATGTTGATTCTTTTTATATTGACATCTTTTAACTTTCCATGAGCAATGTATTGATTTCCCGGGACCATCCTGAGCTTGAGGGGTCATCTACCATATTCGGAGGATTTCGTCCGGTTTAGTTTCCTAACCTTCTTGGTTATTTCCTTCATTTGTTATTCATTGACTATTTTATGTATATGGATATACTCTTTTCATATCTCGTTAAGTGTAAAAACGGATCAATGTTTTATACTCAAATAAAAGCGAGGTTTGTATAAATGCAAAAGGGGCCAAAGCCCTATTTTTATCCAATAAAAATCATCACAAACATTAAAAACATTCAATTTTAATAATGATGCATGCGAGGACCAAAGTCCTCAAAATAAGCAATCCCCCGATTCGTGTATGTATCGCACATTTACAAAAGGGAGTTGTATTCTGCTCCTTGTATTATTGTAATCTATTGCTTTTGATATTTACTTGCTCATTTATGGCTTTCCAAAGTGTGAATAAATGCGCCTTCGATTAATTGCATTGTGTGGAGACAGAGCGAATTAATGACAATTAAAATTTGATCATAAAATAACCGAGGTAGAAATAGATGAGAAATCCCGGACCCAGCTCTGGTCTTTGGGCTCAAAGAGGTTAGAGGTCTACCCTCCAAGACACCTTTTTGTGCCACGAGACTTTAGCGCTAATCCTAGGCTCCTTAGGGCGAGAGGTTTACCTTCCGAGACCCCTCTGGCTGGCCCAAAATGGATACTAAGCGCAGTCTTAGGCTCTCCGAGGTGAGAGAAACTTTCCCAATGTTCTATTGGGTGGTGACTCCATGAAACCTCCTTGTTGCCCAACATAGACGCACTTGCGATTTATTGTAAGCTGTCAACAGACCCACAAATGCCTCGATCGCCCTACAGTGGGCGGTCCCATGGGCGTCCGCGGGGATCCGGCGCGCGTCACACTAAGTCAATGTTTATCCAGGATCTAAAATACTGGATTTTGCATAAAATTTTAGCTTCCTTAGTTTTTAACAGATCTGAATTTAATAGAGTTTATTCTCATGAGTTGTTTTTAATGTGGTATGTGCATAAAGGAAAATCAGTGTGTTGGTCATATTGGGTTTTTAATCAGTTAATGCTGGTAGATATGATGCACCTCTTACACATGGGCACATTATATCTATGATTATAAGGAATTTGGATATTGATCTTTATACTTATATTAGAGTCCGTCCTTGTATATATTTTACTAAGCATCTGTTTGTGCGTGGAGAGGTTGTGAATAATGCATTTCAAGAAATTCCACACCATTCAAGGTCTTGTTGGAGGGATCTCCCAGGATCCTCTGCTCAACAAGAGGAAGGTAGTGATGATGAGAGCAGTAGGGATGCAGATATGCAAGATGTGGCTGTAGTGCCTACTGTTGGGTTTTCTTCTCATAACATACCAGCCATGTTTGAACAAATCCTGCAGAATCAGTCCACCATTCAAGATCAACTGTTTTCTTTGGCTAGACATCAACGCATGCTTCAGCATAAGGTGGACACTTTTATTGCACAAGCTGGTTATATCGTATCCTCTCCTCCACCCACACCTTGATTATCAGGGGAGTTCTCTTATCTTTGTTTTATCTTTTTCTTTATTTTTCATTTCATTTCATTTCATTTCTTCACATTGAGGATAATGTTTCTTCTAAGTGTGGGGGAATTGGTATGTTTGTAAGTTTGTTTGTGTTTTATGAGTTTTTGTATGTGTTTTATATGTTAGTGCATGTGTATTTGTGTGTATTCATTTTTCTATTAGGCTTTTTAGTGAGTTTTATTATAAAGCATTGTTCTTTTGTATATAATATAGGTTGTAAGTGAGTCATTTACCTTTTATGCTCATTTTATTAGTGTTTCAAAATTTTTTAGCATGCGTTTTATGTTTTTCAAGTTATCTTCTTTTTACTTCTTTCAACATTTTAGATTATTCAGTTTCTTTACTAACTATGCTTTAAAGTTAGGAATTGCTCACTTAGTTTAAGATTTTAGGATTTCAAAATTTTTTATATGTGTTTTATGTTTTTCAAGTTATCATCTTTTTACTTCTTTCAACATTTTAGATTATTCAGTTTCTTTACTAACTATGCTTTAAAGTTAGGAATTGCTCATTTAGTTTAAGATTTTAAGGTTCTAGTTGCCCTATGGAAACTATAGCCATAATACTTACCCTTAGACCTTTCAATAATGGATGATGACTCACAAAGAAAAAATAAGTGGGATGGAGCATAAAATGCACCCACAATATTCATAAAACTAAAAGAAAAAAAAGGAAGATGTTTATCTAAAATTGCATTACAGTATGGGATGGAACGTAAAATGCACCCAATACTACATTCTCTTACTATTTTCAAATTCATGGGATAAAGTCTAAAAGTATACCCATGCTCAAAACAAAAAGAAAATAAAAGAGCAACAAGAAAAGAAAAGAAAAGTCTAAAAATGCCATGAGATTAGATTAAGGGTATGTGTGCTTACAAATTGTCCTAAAAAGGCAACTAGAAACCTTAGAATTTTAAAGTTTATGATCAATATTCTCTCTTTGAAGCATGTTTAGTTTTGAGACTTTATAGTCTTGATGTTGGAATTAGTAAATTTAGATGACTTGTTAAATTTGGAATACATGTTTTAAGAGTTGATTTACTGGTATTTTGAGTCTTCAGGGGATTTGATTTCTTTTCAATCCTATTAGATATGCATAATGAACAATGTTTTATAATAAAATTTACTTAGCGTATCTTAGTATTAAATTTTCTCATTCTTTTCTCTTGCTTGAGGGAAAGCAAGGTTTAAGTGTGGGGGAATTTGATAGCTGCTTAATTGATGTATTATTAGTGCATGTTTTCTGTAAGATTAGGAAGTTAAGTATGTAAATATATTTATCTTTCATGTATTTTTGTCTAGTTTATGCTTTTATATGCTTTGTAGGTGTTTTGGGTGAAAATAAGGAAGAAGAGATGCCAGACTCGTGCAAAGGAGCACGAGTCATGAAGGAATTAAACAAAGGAACACGAGTCATGAAGGGATGCACGACTCTTGAACATATGCAGTATCGAAGACTGAAATGCATGACTAGTGAAGCAATGCACGGTTCGTGAAGAAGTTCTCGACTCGTGAAGATGAAATTGAAGCGCACAAGTCGTGAAGCACAGAACGACTCGAGAAGAGAAGAAAGCGAAGTCCGACTCATGAAGGCGGACACGACTCATCACAAGTTGCAGTACAGAGGAAGAAAAGCACGATTCGGTGTCCAGAGCACGAGTCAGACAGAAGTGCACGAGTCGTGCACTAGAGGAAAAGCAAAAGAAGAAGAGGAGAGCAAGCAAGGGAAATCGCATTCTGTCGCGAGCGCGATAGAAAGAGCCGTTGGACAGTTTCTTTCAAAAAGTCACTTGAAGGGGCATACTTCTCCACTAACGTTTGTAACTCTTTGAAGAAAGGGACACAACTCTTAGAACACTATAAATATGTAATTCAACTGTAACTTTAGGAAAGATTTTTAGATGATTAGTTTTTCTTTAACTAATTTATTTTTTCTATAAGTTTGAAGAACAGTTTTTAGATAGTTAAAGTTCTAAGTTAGATTTTATGTTTTGAAGAAGAAGACCAAGGAGGAGAAAATTTTATTAAAAGGTTTTAAGAAAAGGGTTGAGAGATTTCTTTCTTCTAACTCTTATCTTTTATTTTCTTCTCTATAATTTAAATGGATGTTATTTAATGAACTTGAATTATATTAATTTCTTCTATTTCCATCTATGTTAGTAATCCTTGAATGCATAATTTCCTATTAGTATATTATTGCATGATCTTTATAAGTTAAGGTAGAATTGAGAGGTTCATTTTGACTTACAACTAATAGGAATTCATTATTTGAACATAACTAGAGAGATCAGTATGTTGAAATAATTGCTATAGGTTAGTGAATAATCTTAGAATAAGTAACTGAAATTAACTAATTCATTAATGAGAGTTAGTGATTAGCATTTCAATTGCATATTTTATGCATTCTAATTCGTGGTCGAGAGAGTGAATTAGAACAACATTCCTACTTGGCTTGCTTATAAGATTAAAATTATAATTAATGATGGAATCAAGTTTCATAATTTTTAAATCTTCATTATATACTTTGTCTTCTTTAATTATCAATAACTAGGCTTAATTAAGTTACATGAAATAATAGTTTAGAGTTAACTTTCAAATTAATGAATATTGTAAACAAGATTAAAATTGAGTAGTAATAGTGTGTAATATTAATCTATATTCCTCGTGGGATCGATATCTTTTGTACTATAATCGGTACACCGTATACTTGCGGAATTAGCTTGTAAAAATATGCCTAACAGTATATGTATGTGTACTATTGTAAACGCCTATCCTATTGATTAGAGGTGTATTATTATGGAACTATAAAAGTGTGTATATGAGTTTAATGTCTACTTTTACCTTATTTAAATAAATGCAATCATTTAAGTGTATGTGTTGATGACTACTACGAGTGGTTGTCCATTTTATGTTGTTCCCCATTAAGCCTTTGTGCTTAGCACGGGCGTTTCATCCATGCAGGTATTGAAGATAGGTGTTTTGCCAAGGACATTTTGCACTCTTTCAAGGCCAACAAGTCTTTAGGAATTCTTTGAATAGTCTATGTACTGTATTTAATAACATAATGTAATATGTAAAGATATGGATCCACTTATATATGAAAGTTAAATTATGGAATTGTAATTGTCCAATAAATCAGCTTTGAATTTGTATTGTCACTCACGTAGATTGTAGGTGTAAAGTGAAATTGTGAACTTTGGTTATTGTGTTGTATGAAGACATTTTATATTCCAATCTTTGGTAACTGTTTCTATATCAAGTGTGCTTAGTTGTGTAGCATTCCTTCACTCATAGTTGTAAACCGGCCAGGTATTCTCACGGTTTGCTACATATGGGTAAGTCGTGTTATATGAAGTCCTTTCAACAAGCATAAAGTTCTTTCGACAGGCATAAAGTTCTTTCGACAGGCATAAAGTCCTTTCGACAAGTGCTAAAGTTCTTCTTACAGGCCCTAAGGCCCTTTCAATAGGCCAACCTTAACCATCAAGATTAAGCAATTCGGTTATCGCGAACAAGTCAACATGAATCATTATATCATCAATAATGGTAAGATCGCTACCTCAAGTACGTGACTCTTTCCTTCACTCTGAATTTTTGCTTACCTAGGCATTGATCAACTAGCCTCCCAAAAATTAGGGGCAATTGCGGACATCGGGTTTCGAGGCAGCCCAGAATAGAGTTACCCAATAAGGATGATGTCACCTATATTATAGGTGGAGAATGGAAGTGTCAGTTCTCGTTCTTCGTTTCCATAATTTTTAAAAAGGTTTTTTCTCGGGTTTACCCCTTTTACATTTTTCGGAGCTGAAATGAGGTTTTAATTGCAAAATTTAGCTTTTTAGTTGACACATGTCTGTCTCTTAACTCTAAATGCCCGTTTATTACCTATTTGCCCTGCCCGGCACTCGCTGGCAGACTTTGTCCCATCCCTGTCTCCCTTCCTTTTCGTGACTCGCTGAGTTGCACCCGTAACTCGCTAAGTCACGAGCACAGGTGAGTTGAGTCACAATAAAAGGGAACATTTGTAATTTTAGCTTCATTTTTTACTGCCGCCTATCTGTCAGAGCCAATGCTGCCCGTCTATGTTGGTTTTTACAGCGGCAAAATATGATATTTTAAAATAGATTTTGGGGATATTTTTCATTTTAAAAACGGATTTTGAGTAGATTTCTTGGGATTTTCCATTTTAAAAAAGATTTGAAACCATATTTATAGGGATTGATTTTTTCAAATTTGGGGAGAGATTTTATGTAAAATCAAGGATTTCCATTTTGAATGGGAGGATAAAAAGCCTCTTTATAGAAAAAAGAGAGGGGGATTTTTACATGAAAAAAGGCAGGAAAAAGAGGAAAAAAAATTTTGAGAGAGAAAAATCAATTTCTTTTCTGAGGAAACTCTTCTTCTTCTTCTTATTCCATTATCTTTCTGAAAGAACATAACAAACAAAAATCAAAACTAGCCTTTCGATTTTGAAACCAATTGTGAAACTCATGGAGAGGAAATGAAGCATGGTTTTTCGTTCTCTGGAAATCAAACACACATTGAGGGTAATATTCTGGGCTCAGTTCTCCATATCTCTATGTGTTTAAAATTAACAAAAATATCATGAAAATGTTCTTTTGAGATCTATTATATGAGATATTTTAGTTGCTTGATTTTTGTGGTTGTATGTTGTTTTGCATGTTTAGGTACTTCTCCTAGTTTTATTATACCATGATTGAGTTAAAATAACCAAGGATCAAGTAGAAAAGCATGTTTATAGGTCTTTTATCCATTAATGCATGTTTATGCCTTTTTATGTTTAAATTTGTGATCTTTTATTATTTACAGTTTTTCATGGTTTAAATAAGTTTATGGAGATCTAGATGTGATGTTATTGTGTTTTAGGTCATTATTTGTATATTTTGGTTTGCTTTGGCATGAAAATTATTTCCTGTGCTCGGGACTACGATCAGAGTGTGAGCCATGAGAAGAAAGCCGAGCAACACTCGTGTGACACCCCCATCGCCGTCCCCGTTGGAAGGACGCCGACGGACGTGCTACACGACGCTCACATATACCGATATACACATGCACAATGCGGAAGCATACATTCATACATAACATGCATACAGAAATTACGGGTTAATTAAAAACTTACATTGACTTACTTTGCGGTACAGACTGAATATGCAATAATTCACGCACATGCAGGCACTAAGCTGAAGCATACACGGAAGCATACATATGACCATTCAACGGAAGCATAATCGAAATAATAAAACAAAGGAATAACTAAACATAAGGACATACTAACTATTACATTCCCAAAAGAAAACTCAAGATTAAAACATAATTAAATACATATACAATACTACAGAATTACAAAAGCTGAAATACAGAAGCTGAACCAAATACAGAACTTCTAACTCCTACGTGGCCGACCTTGCAGAAGCGCGACTCGAACAGAACCAAACCTGCCACCTGCACGGAAAGGAAATCCGTGCTAAGCGATAAACGCTTAGTGGGGAGAACACACAAGAGTATGGACGGCCATTCACAATGGTCGCCAAGGCAAAACACATTCAAATGACAAACGCGGATATTCATAACATATAAATAATCAGACTTGCATATTAAAGGCATTCATTTCAATACTCACAATCGAACCATAACTTCATGTTCAGGATAGACTAAAACAGACATAGTACAATACACATTACAAGCATCATCATGTTGAACCACATACTATATCTCATGCATAAACCTACATGGGTAGCAAATATTAACATCTTACTGTGCAGAGTCACAAGAGCTTTACTCATGCAATTGACATAACTAAATACCCATGCATGAACTGACAACCAACCATCATGTTAAGAATGCTAGCCATTTAACATACTTAGACATGCTAAACACATACACTAGTCAAATATCCAAAGGATAACATTTAGAGCTTCACAATACCGCTGCGCAACTCTAATATATATAAAGCATCATGCAAAAACACTCTGATAGCGGAGACTGAAGACGTAACCACTTAGTATTACATTCATATCATCATCATGCAGAAAGTACAATAATCATCACATACTTACCATCACAGCTGCTTCGGTTCACATGCTAATATATATAACAAAACTATGCTGAAGTCATATACTTAAATACATCAACCAAATCATTTCAAAGCAATCAGAAACTTATAACAAATCACATGACAAGTACGGATAATCATGTTAAATATAAAGTCATGCTTACTTGAAACCGACATACATTCTGAAGGCCATAGTCACATTCATAAGCATATAAACTGATTCCTGAAATCCTTAACAAGCTCAAACGGATATCACATTCAAAGGCTAAAACATAATCTATATAAGCATGCTCATATAATAAAGCCATACAATCAGTATTTCATAATCATATTTATTCAGGAAAATCCGATATACATTACATTAATATACTCATTCGGATAATCCATTTATAGCCAAATCAGATCAGAGCAGTTCAGATAAACATTCAAAGAACACCTGCTGACTCTAGGTAGTGGATAACGAGTGTACAGACAGTACTTTCCGGGTACGAGCCGATTACAGACAGTACGTTACGGGTACGAACCGATTAAACCATTATACTTTAACTTTCACAGATATTTTCACAAGGGACCTTAAACAAGATCCAATACAGAAAAGGGTTCGCGAGGAACCAAACGGGGACCTGATCAAGGTCCAAATCATTCAAAGGGCGCTGCAGCTACAGAAGACTCTATTAGGCATGCCTAACTATCCACTTACTTGACTCTAGCAGGTTATGCGTAACCCAATTTACATTTCGAATCGCACAATGCATATATAATCAACATGCATAAACAGAGAACGACAGACATTTAATTATTCTCATAAAGTTGGTCACAAATCATACAATTCGCATTGCAAAACATATTACAGTCCATACATTTTAACATTAAACAATATTCTAAAGCATGCCCAGAATCAGATTAAGAAGCACTACCATGCCAATGATTATCAATACAAAATCCTAATCATGCATTAGGTGAAGATACTAAGCATAAACCATGCATAGTCCAAATTGCATTTAACATAACACAATGAGTTCAAAGGCTAAAGCATAATATCAATCAAAGCTCATACAAGTCATATTCAGAAGCATGCAATAATTCCATTAATCACATTTTAGCAGTACTCATCAAATTAAAGCATGTCAGGAACACATGTGGAAACATATTATGCTAATGACCAAAGACGCATCATCTAAATCGGGGAAAGTTACTACATAATCTTAAGCATGGCAAATTATTCTTAAAGAAGAAGCATACTAAAGCTATGCATAATATAATTCACATTAAGACAGAACATGTTTACGAACTAACAATCAGAAAGTTAACCTTTATAAATCCTTCGCAATCAAAATATGACGTGCAATACATATCACAATAATAAACATATTACAGTCCAAACCATACTGTTAAAATCCCACAGTCATTTAACAGAATCATTGTAATCCAAAACTTATTTCAAAATACCAGAGTAACTTATCATAGACAACATGTTATTAATACCAACTAAATTGGAATAATCAGTCATACCATCAATATAATATAACACACAGTAGAGGAAAATACCATGAAAAGCTTTTGGAAACCATTTTATAAAGACTGGACGCTTGGGAAAGACAAACAGAAGCAAATCAGAGGAATCGGGAGACTGAGCAACCTTCACGTCACGTGAAGGTTGCTCACGTTGCGTGAGCAAAGCTCACGTCTCGTGAGCATTGCTCACGTCGTGAGCAATCTGCTCACGTGGCGTGAGCATTGCTCACGTCGTGAGCAATCTGCTCACGTCGTGAGGATTGCTCACGTCGCGTGAGCTGCCTCCTTCCTCTTCCCCGATCCCAATTTTTCAGATTCCATCGTTTTCCAGAAATCCATTCTAAAACCATTCAGAATTCATTCAATCATGCATAAACTCATTCTTTATCACATGAATACATAACACAACATACTCAAGATCAATTTAAACTCAACATCCCAGAATTTACTCAAAACAATCAAAAGCAAGCGAAATCATATTCCAAATTCTTTCAAGAACAGAAACCCTAAAATCACAGCAAGTTAAACTCAGCACTTTTAATTCAATCTTAAGCATGCCTTATTAATACATCTAATCACATAGATCATACATAAACACATGCCAAACATACCAAATTCCAGAAATGCAATCACATATGCATCCTATGTGAGAAGTAGGGCAAAAACACTAAGAACTTCAAATACGGTAAACAGAGCTTCCAAACATTGCATGCAATCCAAAATGCTCCCAAACTTGGAAATGAAGATCCAGAAATCAAGCTTCAAAATCAATCCTCAATCCTTTCCTTGCCTTTACTTTGCTTTTCCTTACAATCCAATGCTTGCACAAATAAGAAACCACACAATCCTTAGCCAAACCCTAACTTAACCAAAACAGGAGAAAGAAGAAGAAGAACAGGAGCACGTACAAAATCTTAAACCCACTTACCTCTTCAAGCAAAGCACAATCCAAGCCAACACAACTCCAAGCCAAACGTGAAAGAAAGGAAAAGCAGAGAAAGGAGAAGAGAAGAAGAAGGGCAGGCGTGAGAGGGGAGGTCGGGTTGCAATCTGTGTTTCCTCTCTCACTCACTTTCCTTTCTTCTTTTCTTCATTCAATGCCCACCTAACAATCCACATGGCAGATCCTAATAGGACCACACAATTCACTCAACTTTTCCAAACCAAAAATACTCTTAAGTCCTTAAATAAAATACATTTCACTCACTTGCACAATTCTTCCTTACAAACTTAATTAACTTTTCAATTAGATCCTTAGCACTCCAAATTCTCAAACACAAATTACTGGAATACCCTTCCGATCCCGACTTAGCATGCACAATCCGACTAGGGCTATTTTGGGGTGTGACAACTCTTCCCTCCTAAAAGAATTTCGTCCTCGAAATTCACAGCGAAACACTTACATCCGAATAACCCAAGCAAACAAAACTTACTTAAACTAAAGCTTGCAATGCAACTTACCAGAAGAACCTGCAGTCTCCTTCGAATCCTTGCTAGATGCTACAAACTATGTAGGCACTCGAGAAGATCTGAGCAGATCTTCCACTTCCTTTCTAGCTTGCCCAGCTAGACTCTCACTCATCTTTTTTAGGACAACCGGCAATCTGGTGTACCATACTGTCACACCTAAAACAAGCACCTGAGAGCTTCCTACATGGGCCCCGATGTCGCTTCTGACAGTGCTGACATAAAAGTGATACCCACTTCCTACACTTGATCCCATGTTGCTTCTGACATTGTTGATACACTGAAGGTTCTCGAACCCTCTTCCCTGCTGACACTTCACTAACCGATCCTTTTCTCTTTTGAAGAACATGCTGAACAAAATCTTGAGAAACACGAGGAGCAGTCAATCTATCCAAAATCCGAATCAATCCTTGTACTAATGTCCTATCATCAGAAACACGACCAGAATCTTCAACTGGAAGACGCTCGGAAACATCCAGATCAGCACTAATTCGATTCACACTTTCTGTTGTCTCACCCACATTCTCACTAGGATCAGACTCCATCTAGACATGACACAAAACAAGACGCATCTGCAGTAGGCCACGACCCAAAACCGACTCTCATGCAAAGACTCAACACAAAACAAACAACATACCCAGAACCATCAAACCTGGGCTCTGATACCACTAACTGTGACACCCCCATCGCCGTCCCCGTTGGAAGGACGCCGACGGACGTGCTACATGACGCTCACATATACCGATATACACATGCACAATGCGGAAGCATACATTCATACATAACATGCATACAGAAATTACGGGTTAATTAAAAACTTACATTGACTTACTTTGCGGTACAGACTGAATATGCAATAATTCACGCACATGCAGGCACTAAGCTGAAGCATACACGGAAGCATACATATGACCATTCAATGGAAGCATAATCGAAATAATAAAATAAAGGAATAACTAAACATAAGGACATACTAACTATTACATTCCCAAAAGAAAACTCAAGATTAAAACATAATTAAATACATATACAATACTACAGAATTACAAAAGCTGAAATACAGAAGCTGAACCAAATACAGAACTTCTAACTCCTACGTGGCCGACCTTGCAGAAGCGCGACTCGAACAGAACCAAACCTGCCACCTGCACGGAAAGGAAATCCGTGCTAAGCGATAAACGCTTAGTGGGGAGAACACACAAGAGTATGGACGGCCATTCACAATGGTCGCCAAGGCAAAACACATTCAAATGACAAATGCGGATATTCATAACATATAAATAATCAGACTTGCATATTAAAGGCATTCATTTCAATACTCACAATCGAACCATAACTTCATGTTCAGGATAGACTAAAACAGACATAGTACAATACACATTACAAGCATCATCATGTTGAACCACATACTATATCTCATGCATAAACCTACATGGGTAGCAAATATTAACATCTTACTGTGCAGAGTCACAAGAGCTTTACTCATGCAATTGACATAACTAAATACCCATGCATGAACTGACAACCAACCATCATGTTAAGAATGCTAGCCATTTAACATACTTAGACATGCCAAACACATACACTAGTCAAATATCCAAAGGATAACATTTAGAGCTTCACAATACCGCTGCGCAACTCTAATATATATAAAGCATCATGCAAAAACACTCTGATAGCGGAGACTGAAGACGTAACCACTTAGTATTACATTCATATCATCATCATGCAGAAAGTACAATAATCATCACATACTTACCATCACAGCTGCTTCGGTTCACATGCTAATATATATAACAAAACTATGCTGAAGTCATATACTTAAATACATCAACCAAATCATTTCAAAGCAATCAGAAACTTATAACAAATCACATGGCAAGTACGGATAATCATGTTAAATATAAAGTCATGCTTACTTGAAACCGACATACATTCTGAAGCCCATAGTCACATTCATAAGCATATAAACTGATTCCTGAAATCCTTAACAAGCTCAAACGGATATCACATTCAAAGGCTAAAACATAATCTATATAAGCATGCTCATATAATAAAGCCATACAATCAGTATTTCATAATCATATTTATTCAGGAAAATCCGATATACATTACATTAATATACTCATTCGGATAATCCATTTATAGCCAAATCAGATCAGAGCAGTTCAGATAAACATTCAAAGAACACCTGCTGACTCTAGGTAGTGGATAACGAGTGTACAGACAGTACTTTCCGGGTACGAGCCGATTACAGACAGTACGTTACGGGTACGAACCGATTAAACCATTATACTTTAACTTTCACAGATATTTTCACAAGGGACCTTAAACAAGATCCAATACAGAAAAGGGTTCGCGAGGAACCAAACGGGGACCTGATCAGGGTCCAAATCATTCAAAGGGCGCTGCAGCTACAGAAGACTCTATTAGGCATGCCTAACTATCCACTTACTTGACTCTAGCAGGTTATGCGTAACCCAATTTACATTTCGAATCGCACAATGCATATATAATCAGCATGCATAAACAGAGAACGACAGACATTTAATTATTCTCATAAAGTTGGTCACAAATCATACAATTCGCATTGCAAAACATATTACAGTCCATACATTTTAACATTAAACAATATTCTAAAGCATGCCCAGAATCAGATTAAGAAGCACTACCATGCCAATGATTATCAATACAAAATCCTAATCATGCATTAGGTGAAGATACTAAGCATAAACCATGCATAGTCCAAATTGCATTTAACATAACACAATGAGTTCAAAGGCTAAAGCATAATATCAATCAAAGCTCATACAAGTCATATTCAGAAGCATGCAATAATTCCATTAATCACATTTTAGCAGTACTCATCAAATTAAAGCATGTCAGGAACACATGTGGAAACATATTATGCTAATGACCAAAGACGCATCATCTAAATCGGGGAAAGTTACTACATAATCTTAAGCATGGCAAATTATTCTTAAAGAAGAAGCAGACTAAAGCTATGCATAATATAATTCACATTAAGACAGAACATGTTTACGAACTAACAATCAGAAAGTTAACCTTTATAAATCCTTCGCAATCAAAATATGACGTGCAATACATATCACAATAATAAACATATTACAGTCTAAACCATACTGTTAAAATCCCACAGTCATTTAACAGAATCATTGTAATCCAAAACTTATTTCAAAATACCAGAGTAACTTATCATAGACAACATGTTATTAATACCAACTAAATTGGAATAATCAGTCATACCATCAATATAATATAACACACAGTAGAGGAAAATACCATGAAAAGCTTTTGGAAACCATTTTATAAAGACTGGACGCTTGGGAAAGACAAACAGAAGCAAATCAGAGGAATCGGGAGACTGAGCAACCTTCACGTCACGTGAAGGTTGCTCACGTTGTGAGCAATTGCTCACGTCTCGTGAGCATTGCTCACGTCTCGTGAGCATTGCTCACGTCGTGAGCAATCTGCTCACGTGGCGTGAGCATTGCTCACGTCGTGAGCAATCTGCTCACGTTACGTGAGCTTTGCTCACGTCGTGAGCAATCTGCTCACGTCGTGAGGATTGCTCACGTCGCGTGAGCTGCCTCCTTCCTCTTCCCCGATCCCAATTTTTCAGATTCCATCGTTTTCCAGAAATCCATTCTAAAACCATTCAGAATTCATTCAATCATGCATAAACTCATTCTTTATCACATGAATACATAACACAACATACTCAAGATCAATTTAAACTCAACATCCCAGAATTTACTCAAAACAATCAAAAGCAAGCGAAATCATATTCCAAATTCTTTCAAGAATAGAAACCCTAAAATCACAGCAAGTTAAACTCAGCACTTTTAATTCAATCTTAAGCATGCCTTATTAATACATCTAATCACATAGATCATACATAAACACATGCCAAACATACCAAATTCCAGAAATGCAATCACATATGCATCCTATGTGAGAAGTAGGGCAAAAACACTAAGAACTTCAAATACGGTAAACAGAGCTTCCAAACATTGCATGCAATCCAAAATGCTCCCAAACCTGGAAATGAAGATCCAGAAATCAAGCTTCAAAATCAATCCTCAATCCTTTCCTTGCCTTTACTTTGCTTTTCCTTACAATCCAATGCTTGCACAAATAAGAAACCACACAATCCTTAGCCAAACCCTAACTTAACCAAAACAGGAGAAAGAAGAAGAAGAACAGGAGCACGTACAAAATCTTAAACCCACTTACCTCTTCAAGCAAAGCACAATCCAAGCCAACACAACTCCAAGCCAAACGTGAAAGAAAGGAAAAGCAGAGAAAGGAGAAGAGAAGAAGAAGGGCAGGCGTGAGAGGGGAGGTCGGGTTGCAATCTGTGTTTCCTCTCTCACTCACTTTCCTTTCTTCTTTTCTTCATTCAATGCCCACCTAACAATCCACATGGCAGATCCTAATAGGACCACACAATCCACTCAACTTTTCCAAACCAAAAATACTCTTAAGTCCTTAAATAAAATACATTTCACTCACTTGCACAATTCTTCCTTACAAACTTAATTAACTTTTCAATTAGATCCTTAGCACTCCAAATTCTCAAACACAAATTACTGGAATACCCTTCCGATCCCGACTTAGCATGCACAATCCGACTAGGGCTATTTTGGGGTGTGACAACTCGTCACTCATAGCGAGCGACAAGATGTAGCTAGGATTTCCTTCACGTCGCTCATCCCATTTGGCAGTCTGTGTAACACTCCTTATCCGTACGTAGTAAACTATAACTTCATGTTGCAGGTTACCATAACAATATGGTTAATTAACAATTTATACTGTCCATTTAATTTTAATTGCATTACCTATCTTACTTACATGCCTTATATTAAGTCAGAAGTACAAAATTTCTTTTCTCTTTACATTGGTTTGTGCATACTGTTATGCCTTATAATAATTAATATATATATATATATATATATATATATATATATATATATATATTACAGTACAATGTCCAAAAGCCTACACAAAAAAGGTTCTATTGATGTGTCGGTTGTTGAAGAGGCGGGATTTCCTTATCAAAATTTCTATCGTTAAAACCTGCACGGATTGATAACCCGTGCTAAGCACAAAGGTTTAGTGAGGAAATAAACACGATATGGACGACTACTCACCGTAGCCATCAATGCATACACACACACATATGAATCATGCATATAACAAAGCAAGTCATAAAAATAATATTCTTATTCATAAATATTAATTTTTAAAGAAAATCCTCTTTATAGCATCTATCCAAAATTCACGCATACATGCCTGTGTATGTAATAAATATTCTTTCAATAAAGTTGCCTGCCTTCCCTGAGGAAGTGGATAACAGAAAACTGTGGATACCATTAAGGTGTCAACTATAGATATTGAATTCCAGTATCAAAAATGGAGAGACAAAATTGTCTCAGTAGACTATAGCAATGAGGGCGTTAGAACTATGGACAAGATAAACGTGTCAAACTAAAATAGTAGCAACTGTATCCCGATAGGCATGCCTATCTATCCCCAACCCGAGCATAAGCAGGCGATTAATTTATTTCACATATAATCATTATAAATTCACGAGTAAATTCATATAGGTGTTATTCATTTCATTTCCAATACCATGGACTAATTTATTCAATTATATTACCTTGCATATTCCATAAATGATAACATTTCATTAGCATAGCATTTATTCTCATGTAAACCATATATTTCAATTTACATGTCACGGACAAATCAATTCAATTATATTCTCATGTATATTCCATAAGTAATTATCATTAAATTTATATTTAAAATCATATAACAAACTCATACAATAACCATGCATAATGTAAAAATTATACCATTTTATTTAAATCACAATATTTACTTCATATGCATTCCATATTAAATCACAATATTATATATATATATATATATATATATATATATATATATATATATTTATTTATTTATTCCATATTAAATTACAATATTTATTCTATATATTTATTATTAATATCTTATAAACTTCATTCTTTGTCTTATTTATACATTAACAATATTCTTGTAGACATTGGAATTGAGAATGGCACACAAAGTGCAAATGAAATATAAAAGGGAAAGTGGGGCTGTAACGAGTCATAACCTATGTGATGACTCATTAAAGAGGCTTGCTGTGCCGAGTCAGCGTAGCCTCTGGTACCGAGTCGGCACAGATACCCAGTTTGCATCCTGGCAGACTCTGACCTCCATTTTATGCTCCTAAAATGAGCTACCAAATGGGATTTTTAGCCAAAGTGGTCTCTTATAAAATGTTCCCCGAGATGTTAACTTTCTAATGGCACAAATATCAGGTCATTGGCTAAATCCTTGAGTCAAGTTGAAGCTTAATTTCAAGCATCTTAAAGCAAAAATTAGCTCATGGCTCTTTCTAGCACAAATGTATATATAGGTCTTAACTTTCTAATTAATCTATAATCATGCAATTTGAAGATGTGTAACTCAATTTATACCTAAAACATTCTCTAATGGTCCGATGGGATTTTAGCAGAATTTCTCTTAAAATTCTATCTTCCCAAATGAAGCATTACCACAACAATAGCGAACACCATTCAACCCAATTTCACAAATATCATCCATATACATATAAAATCATTTAAATTTATCATCAAAGACACAAAACACACAAAATTCCTAAACCTCTTTCTTTGCTCTTCTCTTGCTTCAATTGGCTTTCTTTTCACTCACTTTCTCCTTCCCTTTTGCTCCACCACCTTCTACCTCTACAAAATATTCCAATAATTTAGAAATTAAACAATAACCATAATTCCATCCCCAAACCCAAGGTAGAAGAGAAGAAGAAGAAGAAGAAGAAGAAGAAGATGAAGAAGATGAATCAACTCTCTTACCTTAAGCTTGCACAAACACTAAAATTAACTTGCCTAGCTTGGAAAACACTTGAGCAGAATTTTTAGTAGAGATTTTGGTGACTTAAGTGAGGAAGAAAATGGATGCAATGGGAAGAGAGGATGCCAGATTTTTCAACCTCAAGAACCGTTCTTCATGGCTTTTATAGCCATGAAGACTCATTCCTCTTCTAAAAAGTCAAGGTGCCACAAAAAGATTGGCCAATTCTACCTAATTAAATTTTAGTCCTTAATTTCTTTAAATCATACGTTCACCTTTTAATTACTTCAATTTCATACTTTAGCATACCAAAGAACACAATTAATGTATTTTAGTCCATAGGGGTCAAATGACCATTTTACCCCTGACTTTTTATTTAATAACTATTATATCCCTAACATATATAATCAACCAAATACACATTCTCAGCCACTGTCGTACCCTAAATGTGTCAAAAATGACTAGGGTACAAGTCGAGACCTTACAGCCTGTCTCTCCTTTTGGCCATCGTGACCCTCTGGTTTGTTTTATTTTATTTTATTTTTTAGGATGTAATCTTATTATCTATCATTTATATGTTCTTTTTATTTCTTATTTATTTTTATTCTAGTATGCATGTATTTATTTATTTAAGCATGCGACGCGCGCTGAACCCCGGTTGTGCCCCGAACGCCCGCCTTTAGGGCGATCGAGAGAGGTTCATAAAACTTGCAAGAAATTACAAGGGCATCTATTTTAGGCAACAAGGAGGTTTCATGGAGTCGCCACCCAATAGAACATTGGAAAAGTTCGTCTAGTCTCAGTGAGCCTAAGACAGTGCAGCTATGTCCATCATAGGCAAGCCGGAGGTGTCTTGGAGGCCCCACCCTAACATTAGGATGGCCCTCTCGGCCTCGCGTTTGGGCCAACCAGAGGTGTCTTGGAGGCCCTACCCTAATAGAATATTAGGATGGCCCTCTCGCCTCGTGGCGCCTAGGATTGTGCAAATTGAGCCTTTTTACGGGACACAAGAGGTGTCTTGGAGGCCCCACCCTAATAGAACATTAGGATGGCCCTCTCGCCTCGTGGCGCCTAGGACTGTGCAAATTGAGCCTTTTTACAGGACACAAGAGGTTTTAGTGCTCTTAGTGAGTTTTCATCCAATCCTTTAATTGGAACTTGTTTTTTTTTCACTACTTTCTATTTTTATTTTCAGCTCTTAGATTTTTCTCTCTTCAAGAGTTATATCAGATGTTATCAAGATTTTCTTTGAATTTCCCAAAGTTTCGAGATTAAATGTAATCGTATTAATTGAATTAATATCAAAAAATGAATGCATCGTGATCATGAGAAATGAAATCATTAGAGACACTATATGAATACGCAAGATTGTTCATTTTATTAAAATTAACAATACTGCAAATATTATCATCAAAAGTGCTCTTGGAATAAAAAGCAACTAAAAACATATTCTTCTCCTCCGATCACATTCATGGTGGGTGAGCTGCATTATAGCCTGCCCTTTTCTTCTTGTCTCTTTTCTCAGGGTCAGTGATCTCCTAAGAATCAATAAGATCTTGAATTTTGTTCCTCAGAGTTCGGCAATAATCTATTAGATGCCCGGTGTGCTGATGGTAAGCGCAGTATTAATCCTCTCTATGCCCTGACTTTCCTTGATTCATGGCTGGCTTAGGCTGCAATGGTCTCAGCTTGCCTTCCTTTGTCAACTTCTCCAATACCAAAGACAGAGAGCGACCCAAATTGGAGTAGTTCCTCTGAACCTATCCAACCTCAGTGGCTAAAACCTCGGCCGTCTTACCATTTCTATTATTACTGCTTCCTGCACCGCCTAGTTTGTACCCTGATTGGTTGCCATAACCTTTCCCAGCAAAGTTATTTTGGCTTGCTTTCTTTGCTAGGTAAACCCCCTCAGCTTCTACAGCGATGTCCTTAAGGGACTCCCAGTCTCTGAGTCCTTTAAAGCTGAGCAAGTCCCTCAAGTAAGGGCAAGAGTTCCTAATAAATAGCCTGATTTGGTCAGCAGTGTCAGGCTTTCTCTTCATCTCCATGACCCTATTTCTCCATCTTGTAAGGTATTCATGGAACGACTCATCATTCTTCTGCTGTAAAAGCTCGAGGTCCTTTAAGGTGACCTCCATTCTGGTGCTGCGGTCATACTGCTTCATGAACTCTTCGGTCAAAAGATCCCAATCTTCCTTGGACCTCCTATATAACCCATGATACCAGTCCACATCCGGACCCACCAAACTAAGGCAGAAATATTCCACCTTCTGTTTCTTGGTCAACCCTGTGCCTTTCATCACCAGGGTATACTGCTTAATATGTGTAGATGGATTCGAAGTACCATCAAACTTCGATAGCTCAGGCATTTTAAACCTTAGGGGCAATAGCTCTTTGTCCCCTAAATATCTGTCTTCAGGGTTGATCCCCTTTCCGACTGATAGCATGCGGGTGATTGCTTCAATCTATTGCCTCATCCCTCTCATCGCCTCATCCTCTGCCCTGGGTGCTCTGGCCCCCACAAATTGAGGTGCTACTACCTCTTCATTTCACTCCTCCATCATAAAATCTTCTTTAGGATTAGGGATTATTGCCCTTCTTGGCTTAGCGTGCACAGCAGATATATGTTCATTAACAAGCTGGCGAGCAGCATTAACTACAACGGGGGCTTCTCTACTAGCAGGTGGTTCAACCATCGGGGGTTGTGGAGCAACGGTTTGACGTGGAGCAGCTGGTGGTTGTGGAGTAGGAGGATGAGCAATCCTATCAGCCATAGCGCCCATCATTTCTAACATTCTTCGCTCAAAATCTTGTAGCCTCCTAGTAAGGTCTTGAGTTGTTAAGGCCCCGGTCTCTTCTGCCATTTGTGATTCTATGGATGACTCTCCGGTCATTGAGGGTGGCTCAGAATTCCAATCAAACACTAATTCTATCAATCCAAGGGGCAGATCTATCCTCACCAGCCGGCCGTCAGAACCTCTAGTCCACTTCGGTGAATCTATGATGGCCTCAAAATTAGATGTGATGAATATATTCCGGCATGACTCATGCATTTCACATGCATGCTCACTATTTTTCCTACATATTTGGTTTTCTAATTTTGCAGAAAGAGAGACTCGATGCGAACACCGACAAAAGGCGAGTGACGACATCAATCAAAACACCAATCCAATAATCAACCATAGGCCTCTCAGGGGGCAACCAACCAAAACGACATCAATCCAAACATCAATTCAAGCATCAATCCAAGCATCAACCAAAGACCTCTCAGGGGGCAATCAACCAAAGGGCTCACAGAGGGCACCGCTTCAAATCTTAGAACGGTTAACATGATGGCGGCACTACCATTCTACGGAAGGTTAGCACTACCACGACACTACCACTTCAGAAGGGTTAGCACGATAACGGCACTACTACTCCCCAGAGGGTTAGCACGATCACGGCACTACCACTTCACCAACTCAGAAGGTTTAGCACGATGGCGGCACTACCATTCTACGGAAGGTTGGCACGACCACGACACTACCACTTCAGAAGGGTTAGCACGATGATGGTACTACCACTCCCCGAAGGGGTAGCACGATCATGGCACTACCACTTAACCAACTCATAAGGGTTAGCACGATGGCGGCACTACCATTCTACGGAAGGTTAGCACGACCACGGTACTACCACTTCAGAAGGGTTAGCACGATGACGGCACTACCACTCCCTGGAGGGTTAGCACAATCACGACACTACCACTTCATCAACTCAGAAGGACTAGCACGATGACGGCACTACCACTCCACGGAGAGTTTGAACGATCACGGCACTACCGCTTCAACACGCCGACAGCATGGCGACAACTATCCCAATAACATCATCCGTTCCGAAAAGACGGTTGTCTCAGGTATGTGTCTCTTTCCTTCTTTTCTCTGAGTTTAGGCTCATCTAGACACTAGTGTACGAGTGTGACGTGCGCCGGACCCCGGGGCGCCCCTTTGACCGCCCGCTTTAGGGCGATCGGGCTGATGAGGTCCGTTGACAACTTGTAACGAATTACAAGTGCGTCTATTTTGAGCAACAAGGAGGTTTCATGGAGTCGCCACCCAATAGAACATTGGGAAAGTTCGTCTCGCCTCAGTGAGCCTAAGACGGCGCATATTTCCATTTTGGGCAAACCAAAGGGGTCTTGGAGGCAATCACCCCAATAGAACATTGGGAATGATCCTCTAACCCTATGGAGCCTAGGATTTATTAAGCCTTTTTGACACATGAGGTGTCTTGGAGGTCTCGTTCCAATAAATAATCGGATAGACCTCTCTCCTCGTTGAGCCGAAAGACCAGAGAAGGTTTGGGACTTCCCATTTATTAATATCTTGGTTAAATTTATAATTGAGTTTTGAATTTACCTTTTCGTCTCTTTTCTCACGCGTTTAGATGCAATAAAAATTAAAGCGCAGTATCAACCATATAAATGAAGCCATAAAGAATAACATAAAGCTCATAAACATAAATTACAACAAAACTAGGGGCGGAATACAACCCCCATTTTAAATAAGCTGCGATCCACGCATAAATCGGGTTATTCATTTGAGGATGAGGAATTGGTCCTCGCATGGATATTTAAAGAAAACACTTTTGATGTGGCAATTTTATTTAGGATGAAAATTTAGGACTTTGGTCCTATTTTATTAGAAAAAACCAATTTATTCTATAAAATATTTTTATGTGATTTTTTATTTAAGCGTGCATAAAAACCATTTTATTTAACAATTACATACACGGAAATAAAAAATATAAACAAAATGAGAATTAAAATGTACAATAAAGATACCAAACCCCGAATCTCTTCCTTCACGTGCATGGATGCTCAAATAAGAATAAAACAACAATTTGCAACCAAAAAATAAAAAAAAAATAAAATTCATGTTAGTGATTGAGCCAAAGAAATTATTTAAACATATAAAATAACAAATTATAGATTAAAATAAATAAAACATGCATTATTTATGACAAAATTAATTAAATGACATGATAAAATATATAATTTAACAAATTAGCAATTTTACATGCACAAAATAACACAACATAATGACGAACACAAATTATAAATAAAGATTAGCATGCATAAAAAATTAATAATAACAAATTTATCATACCTAAAACATGCATAAAATAATTATGAGGCAATTTAACATGCATAAGAATAAAATACATTAATCATGCCAAACATGTTAAATAAATAATTATAATAACAACAATTTTGAACAAAGAATAAAAATATTAACATATGCAAGAAATAATTTAACAAGTAAATAAAATAAAAGATTTAAAAGAATTTACATATTAAATAAATAATTAAAGATAAAAATAAGAAGAAAATAATAGGCTAAAAGAATTTACATACTAAATAATTAATCAAAAACAAAACAAAATAAAGGATCTAAAAGAATTTACATGCTAATTAGTTAATTGAAAACAAAATAAATGAAATTAACAAAAAGAATAAAGGACTAAAGACAAGAATAATTACCCTCAATATTTTCTTGTAGAATTGAAGGTAGATGAATTAATCCTTTGCCTTGATTTGTTGGAATAATAATAAAATTCAGATGTAAGAAATTGAAAATAATTTTATGTAATTTTTTGATGAAAAATGAAGCAATTTTCTAAGAAAATCCTTTCCAAAATTTTCAGCCAAAACCCAATTTTTTCTCCCTAAGAAAAATCAGATTTTTTTCCCAAAAACCTCTCTAAAAACTCCCAAAAATCCTCCTCTTCAAGTCCTAAAATTTTCCCCTTTAATTCCCTCAAAAAACGGACAAAAAACCACCCCAAAAGCCCCTAAAACCGTCCAAAAATCGTAACTGGGAAGTGGGGGGAGAAAATGGGCGAGGGATGCCCGTCGGCCGATGCGCGCGAAAATCGTGGGTAGTGCACGGACGCTCCACGCACGACACGCTAGGCGTCGCTCGCGATGCTCACGCGCACGGTGGGCGCTGTACGTCGCCCAGTGCAAGGGCGAGCGCTCCACGTGCTGGCGCGCTCGCCCCGACGCTCGCGAAAAAAATATAATATATTTTTTTTAAAATAAAAAAAACCTAAAAACTCATTTTTTACCCCAAAATAATTTTTTTAAATATTTTTTAAAATATTTAAGAAAAATACATTTTTCTCCATTCCTAACAAATCCAAATGACAAGCGAATTTACTTCCGACCTTCATTCTTTTTGCCTATAACCCGGCATAGCTAAATTTCATCATCGGGTAATCCTGATCAAGGCTACTTAGGACCCAGTATCTATAGTTGCCCCCAATTTTGGGGAGGTTAGTGCGTGGGTGCCTAGGTGAGCCAAAATTCAGGAAAAGGAAAGAAGCGCGTACCTGAAGTTGCGACCTTCCTGCTGCTCCCTAGGGAACACTGCTATGACTTGAAATATGAATATCCTCTCCGAGTTGCACTGAGTCGCTGACAAGACTAAGAAGTGATAGGGACCATCCTCAGATGGTGATGCGCCGAGTAGCTACCAAGACTACAAAATGCGAAAGATAAATCGCACTGAACCGCTGACAAGGCTACTAAAAGTGCGCTGCACGGAGTCGCTGACAAGACTACTAAACGTATAGGTGCTATCCGCAGATAGCGATGCGCCGAGCCACTAACAAGACTACTAAAAGCGCTGAATGAAAAATCACATCGAGCCGCTGATAAGGCTACAAAAAGTGCGCTGTACGGAGTGGCTTACAAGACTACTAAACGTGCAGGGTTCCATCCTAAGACGGTGATGCGCCGAGCCGCTGACAAGGATGCTAAAAACGATGCACCGAGTCACTACCAAGACTACCAAAAGTGCACGAAAGAACTACATCGAGCCACTACCAAGGCTACCAAAAGTGCACTGTTCCATGTTCTGATGATGATGCGTCGAGTTGCTGACAAGAATACGAAACGCGAAACTTGCTCTTCTGAGCTGCATCGAGTCTGCTACAGATTACCAAAAATTCACTGCATCGAGTCGCTGACAAGACTACTAAAAGTGCAGGATTCCATCTTCGAATGGTGACTGTCTTCTTTTAGATATTTCCTGCAAAATTATGTGCACAAAAATAAATATAAGAAAACGTGTGTGTATGATATGAGATGCGAATGCTTGCAAGAACGTATAGACCATGCCCTAGGTGGCCCAGGGTGTGCTGAGGATATAGCTTGGTTGCTCCACCATGCCCCCTGAATCAAGAGGATTGTCATCTTGGCCTTAGGGATTCCGTCCCCAATAAGTTTTCTGAAAGAGACATCCAGTGCATCTTTGCCCCCCGGTCGATGATCATATACCCAGGAATCTTATTCATGTCCCGTGCTACATGTTATCTGATTGAAAGAAGATCATCTGAAGTAATGCTGCCTTATCGCTCCAGGCATCGAACGTCATTGTTTTAAAGGTAGTGCGTCTCTTGCGGATTTTCACACTAGCTTTTCTTTGCGAAAAATGCGTCCTTTCGGATTTTCAAATAACCCTGTGCCTTATTTTTTGCCTGGAATGGACACAACCCAATCCAGCGGCTTTTTATTTATTTCATTTTTTGTAGGGCAGACTGCCTGTTTCCAGGTTTTCACCCTGCCCTTTGGCCTAACTTTTGCTTAGAGAGCCAGTTACGGTTTTCATCTCTAACGGCCTTTTTTTTTTTAAGGAACTATTGGAGAAAGCGATTATCAGAATAATTGCCAGGAGGTGGCCAACATATATCCACTTAGACATCTTTCGACACCAAGATTATACAATAGTAATTAGATAGATAAATGATACATTTTTTTTTAAGACAGAACTAAAAGAACAATGAAAATGTATTCTTTTACTCATTGTAAGGTTGTGTACATTTTTATATGACTTCATTATACATGATTCTCATTTGACAGGAATTCAAAAGAAACACAAGACTACACCTAATCTCGGAATAGATCTTGTAAGCATCAAACTCCTGTTATCAATCGGCCCTCTCAGGTTTTCTCGATTGAACATTTTCTCTTGGCCCATAATTTTTGCCCAGGATGCCTTTTTTCGGTTTTCACCCTGACAGGGCGCCCAATTTTAGCAAGGCCGCCTTTTTTCGATTTTCGACCTGCAGGGAATTTATTCTCTTCTTTTTATTTTTGGTCTTTAGCCATGAAACCTTTTTAGTCTATCGACATTGACCGGGTCCTTGAACTCATTCCCATCGCTATCCGCCAAGATTGCTGCTCCTTTTTTTAGCAACTTCTTTAAAACGAACGGACCTTCCCAGGTTGGCCTGAATTTTCCTCGTATGTTCGGCACTCCCGGCCTCATCATCTTAAAGACCAAATCCCCCTCCTTCAACGGGTGCTTCTGTACTTTCTTGCCAAATGACCGAGCTAGCCTCTTCTGGTAAACTTGATTGTCATAATAAGCCCGTAACCTATCTTCATCCAACAAATTTAGCTGCGACAATCGCTGTTGTGCCCATTCTGCCTCTGGAATCTCGGCTTCCATGACTACCCTTAAAGACTTCAACTCAATTTCAATCGATAGGACCACTTCAGTTCCATATACCAGAGAGAATGGTGTCGGCCCCATAGAAGTCCTGACTGTGGTTCTATAACCCCAAAGTGCAAAAGGTAACTTTTCTGCCCAGTCTTTATAGCTCTGAACCATCTTGGCCAATATCCTTTTCACGTTCTTGTTCGCTGCTTCAACCGCACCATTGGCCTGAGGACGGTAGGGAGAAGACTTATAATGCGGGATTCCTGGAGCATCTATTTAGTTTCTGCTAGGAACTGTACCCCATTGTCAGACACAATGTGATGCGGGAGACTATATCTGCATATCAAGTTCCGCTCGATGAACTTAGCCATGTCCCTTGCATCAACCTTCTTGAAAGATTCAGTTTCAACTCACTTAGTGAAGTAGTCAATGGCAACTATAATGAACCTGTGCTCATTAGAAGCTATAGGGCGGATCTCGCCTATGATATCTATCCCCCAAGGTACAAATGGCCATGGAGAAGTCAAGTTATGCAGTTCTAAGACCGGCACGTGCCTCAAATTTACGTATTGCTGGCATAACTGGCATTATATTTCGAACAATCTGTATCCATTGTGAGCAAATAGAATCCTTGGCGCATGATCTTTTTTGCTAAGGCTAAGCCATTCATGTGAGCTCCACAGACCCCGGCATGAACCTCCTCCATAACTCTCTTCGCTTCTTTCGCTGCCAAGCATCTTAACTAGATACCATCCACTTGGCTTTTATACAATGTGCCGTTTACGCTAATGAACTGAGTGGATAGCTTCCGAATCATTCTTTGGTCTTTGTCCGTGGCTTCTTCTGGAAAAACTGACTTTTCTAAATAATTCTGAATGTCATAGTACCAAGGGTTTCCATCGGCGTCCTCAACATCCATCACCTGCTCAGCTTCAAAGCAAGGCCTTTCTGAGCTAGAAATCAGCACAGGTTTCATAGCAATTCCTGTTGGATTATCCCACATAGACACTAACGTCGCTAGAGCATTAGCCAACGGATTTTCATCTCTCGGGATAAAGCGAAAAGTGCAAGTATCGAACTGGCTACATAGCATTCTCAAGCATTTCACATAAGGCAGTAGCCTCTCTTCTTTGACTGACCACTCCCCTTTGATCTGATGAATTACTAAGGAAGAATCTCCAAATACTTCTGCAGTCTTTGCTCCCAGGGCGAGCAGCACTTACAATCCAAAGATGCAATCCTCGTATTCTGCTTCATTATTGGTAGCCTTATACCTCAGCTTCCTGGCTAATGGTAGCTTTTCACCATCTGGGGTCATAAGAATAACTCCTACTCCTGTCCCCTTACTGTTGACTGCTCCATCAAAGAACAACTGCCACCCTTGCACCGCTATGGCCGTGACATCTTCATCTGGAAAAATGTACTCAAACTGATCTCCCTCAATAGGATGCTCGGCTAAGAACTCCGCTACGACTCTTCCCTTAATGGTTTTCTTGGTTATGTATTCAATGTTGAACTCTTGCAACAACAGTAACCATCTCCCCATTTTCCTTAACAGAGAGGGCGCTTCCTGAAGATACCTAAGAGGTTATGCTTGGCAACCGTCTGTACCCTAAAGGAATGAAAGTAATGTCGCAACTTCTTAGAAGCCTAGATAACTGCCAAGCAAATCTTCTCTACCTCAACATATCTGGCTTCATACGGTAGGAACTTTTTGCTAAGATAGTAAACCGCAAACTCCATACCAAAATCATCGTCCTGAGCCATCATAGCACCCACTGAATTATCCTCTACAGCCAGATACAAGATTAGTGGTTTGGCACGGCGTGGTGGTCTTAAGACTGGCGAATTTAAGAGATAATCCTTAATGGTGTCAAAGGCCAATTGATAATCATCGTTCCATACCACAGGCTGGTTCTTCCTTAGAAGCTTAAAAATGGGCTCACATACCGAAGCTAGCTTGGCAATGAACCGGCTGATATACTGAAGCTTTCCCAGGAAACTCCTAACCTCCTTTTCCTTTCGAGGCACTGGCATCTCTCTAATGGCTCTGACCTTATCAGGATCTACCTCGATTCCCCTCTGGCTTACTACATGGCCTAACAACTTTCCTGAGGTAACTCAAAAAATGCACTTCTTGGGATTGAGGCGCAGATCATACTTGCTAATCCTTTGAAAGAACTTTTCTAAAGCGTCAAAGTGACCTTCTCTGGTAGTCGACTTAATCATCATGTCATCAACGTACACTTCCACCTCTTTGTTGATCAATTCATTGAGAACTCTGGTAGCCATCCTCCGATAAGTTGCTCCTGCATTTTTTAAACCAAAAGGCATAACCCGGTAGGCATATGTCCCCCACTCGGTAATGAAGGCCGTCTTAATCCGATCCACTATCTTGTTAAGGATTGGATTGTACCCCGCGTATACATCCACAAAGTTGTACATTATGCAAGCAGCGGCACTATCTACCAGAACATCAATATGAGGCAGAGGGAAATCGTCTTTCGGGCAAGCTTTGTTCAGATCCAGATAATCCACGCATACTCGAACTTTTTCGTCCTTCTTAGCCACAGGAACCACGTTAGCTAACCATGTTGGGTATTGAACCTCTATCAGGAACTTAGCCTTAATTTGCTTATGGATCTCCTCTTTCACTTTCAGCGCCCATTTTGGCCTTAGTCTCCGGAGCTTTTGCTTAAATGGTTTAAACTCTGGGTAAGTTGGGATTGCATGCTCGGCGACATCCCGATCGATTCCTGGCATATCCTCGCAGGTCCAGGCAAAGACTTTTTCATATTTTTTTAATATTCTCTCAAATTTTATCCTCTTTTCAGGAGTTACGTCTGATGCTATCAAAATTTCCTTTGGATTCTCCAAAGTTTCGAGATTAAATGTAGTTGTGCTAGTTGAATTAATGTCAAAAATGAATGCATCATGCTTATGATCATGCGAAATGAAATCATCAGAAACATCACACAAGTAAGCAAAGTTGTTCAACTCATTAACATAATCAGAAACATTAATATTGTCATTAAAAAGTTCTTGTATAAAAAGAGCATCTAAATAACTATCATCTTCATCTCCTGCCGATGCCGATGCTGCGGCTGACTGTACTTTAGCTCCTTGACTTGGAGGCTTTTCAACTACCTCCTGTGAAATCTTGAGACCTTCAATCTTCGGCTCTGGCTCTACCATCTTCTCCTTCCCTTTGAGTTTGGTGGCCAACAGCTTATCAGTTACAATCTCTTCGGGCTCATCCCTATCCCAGATGCTGCATTGGGTCATAATCTCCTCATCCCAGAAGTTTTCTATAGTCTTAATAACTCCAACCTCCCAGTCGAAGACATCATTAAAAATTTCAAAATCCGGAATGATCTTCCCATCTACCCACTGCGGCTCCTCTTCTCCAGCGTAAGCACAAACAGAGGATGCTGACAGAAAGCTCTCTGAAATGTGGTTACCATACTCTCCTTTATAGCCTAACCACTTCCGATCTTTCTGGCTATGCGAAGTGATGACATCCTGCCGCCCTTGTGAATCTTTGCCCAAACCAGCCCCTGGGAGGAAGTGCATCTTCTTTAGCATGTTCACCACCTGAGAGCTACCTTCTAAGCTTTGCTCTTCTCCGATCATTGATACATAAAAGCCATTGAACGGCTCATTAGAGATCTCCAAGGCAGACACTTGGTTCTCTCTTGCTGCTTTAATGGTCACCACCTCTCCTTCGTGAGGTATCTTAATCATTTGGTGTAAAGTGGATGGCACTCCCCCCAACTTATGGAACCACAGTCTTCCAAGTAAAGCTGAGAAATTTGCTGGGATGGGTAAGACTACAAACTCTGTTTCTGTCTCAATGGGTCTTGTCCTGAAAATAGCTTTGAAAGTTCCCGATGCCTACCTCCTGGAATTGTCATAAGCTATGATGGTCAGGTCAGACTTGCTCAGCAAGCTTTCATTTATCCCAAAAGCCTGAAGCGGCACTAAAGGACAGACATTTATTGATGACCCATCGTCAACCATAACGCAAGCAGTGTGCTTATCGTTAATCTATGCTTTGATATATAATGGCCGGTTATGGCTGCGACCCTTAGCTGGCAAATCTGCATCAGAAAACACCAGTTTCTCCCCGGATCCCCCTTTAATAAGGTCTAGCATCTCAGATGGAGAAATTGTAGTGGCTACAGTGGACATACTCAATGCCTCGACCAACTTCTATCTATGGAAGGGGGACTGCCTTAAAAGGTCCCAAATTGATATTTGAGCCATGGTCTTTTTCAGCTGCTTTACTATGGGACTTTCTTCCGGCTGCTTCTCTGCGGTTGCTTGCACTGGGTCCTGTTGCTTCTCAACTTCGGGGACCACTCTCCCACTTCTTGTTACGACCTCAACTCTTTCCTCCTCTTTCGATTCCCACGGATTCGTGAACTCTCCATCTTTCTCTTCGTCTTCTTCATCTCCACTCTCACTAGTAGACCAACAATCGATCATCACCACTGGAATCCCTTCTTCATTTGCCTCAGAGCGAGTGATAGCGACGTACTCATTTCCATATAAATCTTGCATCACATACCATTCTGGTAAGCTCGATCATATCATAAAGACTGGCGGTGGCACAATATTATAATTAGACTTCTTTTTGCTCTCTCTCTTTTCAGGGTCGGTGATCTGCTTACTATCGATCAGATCCTGAATTAGGTGCCTCAGCCTGAAACAATTGTCAGTCAGATGTCCTGTATATTGGTGAAAGGTGCAATACTCATTCTCTTTGTGCACTAGATGCCCTTGGGTCCTAGCTGGCCTAGGTGGCAGGGGTTGTAGCTTCCCTTCCTTTATCAGCCTCTTCAAAATCCATGACAAAGGCCTACCCAAATTGGAGAAGTACCTTTGATTCACGCCTATTGCAGACACCTCGGCTGTCTTTCCTCCCCTGTTTTCACTGCTAGAACTTGCTGACTTGGCTGTCCCTTGATTGCTATAGCCCTTCTTGGCATAGGACTCATTATTTACCCTCTTGGCCATATATTCTCCTTTCGCTTCTATGGCAATGTCTTTTAAGGACTCCCAATCCTTCAGCCCCTTCATCTTTAGTCTGTCTCTCAAGTGTGGGCTGGCATTCCGAATGAATAACCGAATCTGATTAGGAGTGTCTGGCTTGCGTTTTATCTCCATAACTCGATTCCTCCACCGAGTAAGGTACTCGTGGAAGGACTCTCCAGACTTCTGCTGTAATAACTCCAGATCTTTTAAAGTAACTTCCATTTGAGTGCTGCAATCGTACTGCTTAAGGAACTCCTCAGTCAACAAGTCCCAATCCTTTTTGGACCTTCTGTCCAGTCCATGGTACCAATCAATGGTAGCTCCTGTGAGACTCAAGCAAAAATACTCTATTTTCTGCTTTCTTGTTAAAGTTGTACCCTTAATGACAAACGAGTACTGCTTGATGTGAGCAGCAGGGTCAGAGGTGCCATCAAATTTTAGAATATCGGGCATCTTAATGTTCTGGGGAATCAGGTTATCCCCATCTAGCTCTCGGTCCTTCGGGTTCATTCCTCTCCCTACAGTCATCATCCTTGTCATGGCTTCAAATTTCTCTTCCATTTTTCTCCACATCACCTCCTCTAATTTCAGCGACTTTCCCTTAGCTACCGCATGCTCCTCTTGCTCATCTTCCCCAAAATTAACCTCGGACCTAGGGCCTTCTCCGCGCTCGACGGGTACAGGCACTTTTTGCTCCATAGCAGGTGGGTCAACCGCAGGTTGGCTAATTACAGCAGGGGGATCCTCTCTAACGACCCCTTGTTCAACTGGCACTCGGATAGGGGCAGCAGTAGCTTGTTGCCCAGCTATGGTGGTGGCTAGGTTGCCCATCATTGCAATTATTCGGGCCTCAAACTCCTCCATTCTTCTTCCTACTTCCTCGACAATTATTACCCGGGTTGCATCAGACTCATTCGATGGATTGGGCATATTTACGCCTGTCGATGAGTCAAAAGAAAACCCCTCACTGTCTTCTATGAGAGAATCTGAACTCTGATCCGATACTAACTCTGGTAACCCCAAAAGCGGAATCCTTCTTAACCATCCGTCGGGACCTCTAGACCACCTAGGAGAATCTATGATGGCTGAAAGAAAATATTACGTTAAGATGATGCATGATTAAAAAAAATGCAATGCATGCTCATGCTGATGCAACATAGACAAACACATGCAAGCAGATAGATCCTTCCGACCTTATCTCTCCCACACATGTGGTATTGCAGTCTCTTTCCTAGGTGGGCTTAGTCCATGGGTTAACGGGGAACTCAATGGAAACATATGGTGCACGGTGGAAAACCGGCAGCATAACAGCTCTTATCTAATGTACACACGTATGAGTGTTTGGCCATTATGTATTTAAACAATTCAACTTAATTAAGATGGGACCACCGGGGCATGAAAGCCTTTGATAAAGACCATTTAATTAAATTAACTTTGTCCAATATATGACGGCCCATATAGCTAACATGGTATTACGGTACATTTCACCTAGTGGAAGTATCTATTGCCATTACATGAGCTTTGGTCAATGGGTAATGATATTTTAGGGCTACCCAAGCATGGTTCCTACCAACGGGTGTAACACCCCAAAACCCCCTTGGAAGTTTGAGCCTGTCTGTGTCTGTATGTGTGCATATTTGTGTACACTTTTGGTATGCCTGTGTGTTATGTTATTTTAATTATGTGTTTATGTAGTATAGTAAGAGGAGTGGAGTTATGTTAGCGTGTGTGCGTAAGATAGGGAAGTAGGGTATGAGTAAAGGAGAAGAATTATGTGTAGGTGAGAGTATGGAAGTAGGGTATTCTTGTGGGATCAATTCCTATGAGAGAGTGACACTTGGCAAGTGGATAGAGTTGAATTAATGAGTAAAGAGAGAGAGAGAACAGCTATAAATCACTTGGGTTTTTCTTCCTCCTTTCCCGTTCTCCTCTTCCTCCTCACGCCATTCATCTTTTTCTTTCTCTTCTTTTTCTTTCCTTTTTCTTCTTTACTCGTTTCTGCTCTTTCTTCTTTCCTTGGGTGGTTTGAGTTGCTTCTAAGAGGTAAGTTAGGATTGCAGGTGGCTGATTTCTCTTTTCCCTTGTTTTGGTTTTAAATTGGATGAGCTAGGGTTATAGATTAAGTAATTTTCTGGGTTTGTTGTGCAAGGAATTGGTGTTAAGAAGAAGAAGAAAGGAAAAGAGAAGGTAGAAGAGTGAAGAGCAACTTGGTTGAGCTTGATTTCCAGGTTTTGGAGCTTTTGTTGCTTATATGTGGTTGTGTGTAATTTTGTTTATTTGATGTGTGATTATATGCATATGGAATTTGTGTGTTATTATGTGTTAGTTGATAGATGATATGGATGAGATATAGTTGAATTTTGTTGGAATTGTTGGTTAATTGCCATGGGACCTTAGCTAGGGCTTGAACACTAATTCAAGGGAAGTTCTGGTTAAATGTTACTAGACCTCTGCGTATTGTTTTGATCATAGAGGGCGTTTTACAACTCCAATATGAGTGTTTGTTGCACCATTTTAACCATGGCTTCTGTACCACTAAAAGTCTAAGAGAGACCATGATTTAATTCTGAGTGTAAGTGGCTTAAAAATAGCAAAAACCGACGTGTTTCTGCTTAGACGGGTTCAGTTGAACAGTCTGTAATGTTTAGTGTATATCTATTAATCTAGGAATTCAATGGACCTAAAACCTGTTCCATTTGAAAGGTAAGAGGTAGGGGAACAAAGGTTAAGAAGGACACTTTGTCTAAAAATGATGTTTAGACGTCGGTATAGGCTATACAAAATGGTGGTGTGAACCAGTCCCGAAATTTTGATTCTGTTTTGCAACATTTTGGTATGTCACGGTGGCAACCAAAATGGTTACCACCGTGACCTATGAAAATGCAGGGCAGAATGCTCATTTTTGGACCTCACGGTGACAACCAATTGGTTACCACCGTGACCAACCCCTAATATGTATATTTTGAGTGTTTTTCTTCCCGAAACGCACCCGAACTTCATGGTAAGTTCCTATAGCATGTCCAACTCATTTCTAACCTTACGAAATGAGTATGTGGGTGGTTGTCAATCCAAGTTTTAAGTGATTAAAGCTATAGCATAAGAGTTTAGTAATGAAATTAAATGTATATAGGGGATATGAGTAATGAATGCATGATTAAAGAAATTGCCTAACAATATTATACGATGCATGCATTGGTAATAAATGTTATTAGAATGTGTTAGTATGTAAGATATTTATGATAATGATAAATGTGATTTAATGCTTTTAGTTGATGAATTCCTCCTTTAAATAGGGACCTATAATGTGGCAAACCGGGTAAGTATGTGTTTATGTAAATGTATAAATAGTTTGTATGGATGAAATGATCAAGTGTGAGGGATAGCATTCTGTTTTGAGGTTTTTGGTATGTCACGGTGGCAATGAATGTGGTTACCATCGTGACCTACCTCAGATTGGCATTCTGTTTTGAGAGCTTTGGTATGTCACGGTGGCAATGAATGTGGTTACCACTGTGACCTACCGCAGATTTGCATTCTGTTTTGGGTTCATGGTATGTCACGGTGACAACCTAATGGGTTACGACCGTGAGGTACCCCAAGAGTGCTTTCTGCCGAGAGTTTTGGTATATCACGGTGACAACCAACCTGGTTGTGACCGTGACCTACCCTATTTTTGTAAAATGTGCTTAGTTGTTAAAAGCAAAGTTTGAGTGTTAAGTTAATGATTGGATGGAATTATATTGTAGGCTTGGTAAAACGAATAGTATGATGCATGGCTAATATTGTGAATTTCTTTACATGTCTACTATATTTCGGATTAAATGTGATGATATTTATATACTGTCTGATATGACCCATGTTTTGAATGATGCATGACCTGCGAGAGTCAGTCTAGTGGATAGTTAGGCATGCCTAATAGAGTCTATGTATGTGTAGCTGCAGCGCCCTTTGAACGATTTGGACCCTGATCAGGTCCCCGAATGGTTCCTCGCGAACCCCTATTATGTGTATGTGTATGGATCTTGTTTAAGGTCCTGTTCAGTGAAATGTTGCTTTCCGACTTGTACCTGTAAGGTACGTTATATTATGTGTTCGATTCGTACCCGTAAGGTACCATTCAGTACTAGTTATCCACTATTGTGAGTCAGCAGGTGTATGATTTGTTATGTTATATTTATAAGCATGCGATTCTGATCAGTTATGATTATAGTTATGTGAATTAATAAGTGCAGACTTATTGGCTCTCTGGAATACCGTGATTGGAATGCAATATTGTATAGTTGCTTATGTTAAAGATTAATGTTGCGCAGCGGAAGTGTGATGGTATTGTGATTATGTACCTATGCTCTCAGCTACTGTATATGTATTATAATATGATTGTTGTATGTGTAGACTCTAGTGATTTTTGCTCGGGAATTTGTGGGCACTATGGTGTGAACAGTTAGGGTACTAGTTCTCGGGACTGGGATACGGTTATTTTTGGTGAGATAAGTGCATGATTAAGTTGTTATGTATCTATGCATGATGTACTTTCAAAAAGCCTGACTTCCCAGTGTGCTTGGTAAGTGTATGCATATGAAGACCTTTATTGGTATGACGATACAAGTATTAGCATATAAATATAATGTTACCGACATGTAATGTATAGGTAAGTGCATGCATGTGAAGTTACATGTAGTTGTGCATGAACATACTCACATCTTGTATGGTGATGTTTGATTTGGTTGGTGTCACACATATAAGTACATGAATATGATTAGAAACATTTGAATGCATAGTTATTATATGTAATTATATACATTTCTCGGTAAGAACTAGGTGTGTATGATGTTGTGTGTGTTATGCCTTGACGACCATTGTGAATGGCCGTCCATACTTTTATGTTTGTTCTCCCCACTAAGCGTTATCGCTTAGCACGGGTTCTTTTTCCCGTGCAGGTGGCAGGTCTGGTCCAGTTCGAGTCGCACATCTGCAGAGTCGGCCACATAGGAGCTAGGAGCTTTGGTTTTTGTCCAGCTTCTTTATTTTGGATTTTGTAATTCTGTAAAATATGTATATGTAATAATATGTAAAGATACTTATGTAATATTCTGGGCCATGTAAATATTTGTATAGCGATGATTTGAGAATAACTTTTGTTGTATGCTTGTAAGCTTTCACAACTGTATGCTTTTGCTTAGTGTATGCGCATTTGCGAAGTATGCATGTCCAAATCTACTCCTCAAGTTTTAAATTCTTCCGTATTTTAGTATGCTTTGTCTCGTTTCAGTCCGGTAACACACCTACTCGTACGGCTTCCTACTCCCTTGCGGTTGGGTTCGCCCACGTATGAGTTGGGGTGTTACATTTAGTGGTATCAGAGCGCGGTTTGACGGTTCCGGTTGCCTTTGTTTATTTGAGTGTCAGGTCTTTGTATGCTAGTTGGTATGTGTCGTGTTTTGTGGATAAGTCAATTTGGTGTCGTGGCCTAATGCAGATGGGTCTTGTTCTGTGTGTGTTGTGTTAGATGGAGTCTGACCCGAGTGAGAAGATGGGCGAGACGACAGAAAGTGTGAATCCAGTTAGTGTTGGTCAGAGTATTTCTGAGCATCCTCTGGATAGGGATTTTGGTTCTGTTTTCGATGATAGGGCTCTAGTGCGAGGGTTGGTTCGAATTTTGGATAGGTTAACTACCCCTCACATCCCTCAGGATTTTGTTTCGAAGATACCTCAGAAAAGGAAAGTTTCAGGCAGTGAAGTGTCAACAAGGAAAAGGATTCGAGAAGCTCCAGTATGCCAATTCTGTCAGAAGCAACATTGGGGTCTTTATCGAAAGCTCACTGGAACTTGTTTCCGATGTGGCAGCAAAGCCCATCAGCTTGCCGATTGTCCGAAGTCAAGGGAGAATTTAGCCCGGCAAGCTAGGAAGGATATGGAGGATTTGTTTAGAGCAATTTATGGACCAGCTGGATTTGTTGAGCACCGTAGAGTAGTGACGGAGCCTGCAGAGCCTTCCAGTAAGTTTATATTAATATGTTTGAGCAAGTTTTTCTTTTAATATTTGGAAGTGGATGAGTATTGGGATTCTATAAGGTTTTGGTAGTATTCTATATACCTGTCGGCTATCTCCAGAAAAGTGTTTAAATAAAAGCATCTTGAATCATGGGGATGGGATAAAGTGCATCATTTTAGCATCAATTGCATTTCTTCCGTATTATTCTGCATACATGAATCATCACATACTCATTGCATCATTACCTCTTTGACCATACATGATAAGCATTTGCATATGTGTTTTGATGGAGAGGAAGCTGACAGGGTATACGTGCACTATTTGTTACTAAGGATTAAGAGTGAAAGGAGCAAGTATAGCATTGGTTAAAGAAAGTATTCTATGTTTGGTGTAAGTTGAGTAGGAAGTAATTAAGAGTACTGCAATGGTAATAAGTGTAAGTAAGTGAATAGTTTGGAAATGTAATGTATGAGTCTGAGGGTGATTGGAAGTGTAATTTTAGGGTCTCTTCCGGTGTAAGTGAATTTCGAGGACGAAATTCTGTTAAGTGGGGGAGTATTGTAACACCCCAAAACCCCCTTGGAAGTTTGAGCCTGTCTGTGTCTGTATGTGTGCGTATTTGTGTACACTTTTGGTATGCCTGTGTGTTATGTTATTTTAATTATGTGTTTGTGTAGTATAGTAAGAGGAGTGGAGTTATGTTAGCGTGTGTGCGTAAGATAGGGAAGTAGGGTATGAGTAAAGGAGAAGAATTATGTGTAGGTGAGAGTATGGAAGTAGGGTATTCTTGTGGGATCAATTCCTATGAGAGAGTGACACTTGGCAAGTGGATAGAGTTGAATTAATGAGTAAAGAGAGAGAGAGGACAGCTGTAAATCACTTGGGTTTTTCATCCTCCTTTCCCGTTCTCCTCTTCCTCCTCACGCCATTCATCTTTTTCTTTCTCTTCCTCTTCTTTCCTTTTTCTTCTTTACTCGTTTCTGCTCTTTCTTCTTTCCTTGGGTGGTTTGAGTTGCTTCTAAGAGGTAAGTTAGGATTGCAGGTGGCTGATTTCTCTTTTCCCTTGTTTTGGTTTTAAATTGGATGAGCTAGGGTTATAGATTAAGTAATTTTCTGGGTTTGTTGTGCAAGGAATTGGTGTTAAGAAGAAGGAGAAAGGAAAAGAGAAGGTAGAAGAGTGAAGAGCAGCTTGGTTGAGCTTGATTTCCAGGTTTGGGAGCTTTGGTTGCTTATATGTGGTTGTGTGTAATTTTGTTTATTTGATGTGTGATTATATGCATATGGAATTTGTGTGTTATTATGTGTTAGTTGATAGATGATATGGATGAGATATAGTTGAATTTTGTTGGAATTTTTGGTTAATTGCCATGGGACCTTAGCTAGGGCTTGAACACTAATTCAAGGGAAGTTCTGGTTAAATGTTACTAGACCTCTGCGTATTGTTTTGATCATAGAGGGAGTTTTACAACTCCAATATGAGTGTTTATTGCGCCATTTTAACCATGGCTTCTGTATCTCTAAAAGTCTAAGAGAGACCATGATTTAATTCTGAGTTTAAGTGGCTAAAAAATAGCAAAAACCGAAGTGTTTCTGCTTAGACGGGTTCATTTGAACAGTCTATAATTTTTAGTGTATATCTATTAATCTAAGAATTCAATGAACCTGAAACCTGTCCCATTTTAAAGCTAAGAGGTAGGGGAACAAAGGTGAAGAAGGACACTTTGTCTAAAAATGATGTTTAGACGTCCGTATAGGCTATACAAAATGGTGGTGTGAACCAGTTCTGAAATTTTGATTCTGTTTTGCAACATTTTGGTGTGTCACGGTGGCAACCAAAATGGTTACCACCGTGACCTATGAAAATGCAGGGCAGAATGCTCATTTTTGGACCTCACGGTGACAACCAATTGGTTACCACCGTGACCACCCCCTAATATGTATATTTTGAGTGTTTTTCTTCCCGAAACGCACCCGAACTTCATGGTAAGTTCCTATAGCATGTCCAACTCATTTCTAACCTTACGAAATGAGTATGTGGGTGGTTGTCAATCCAAGTTATAAGTGATTAAAACTATAGCATAAGAGTTTAGTAATGAAATTAAATGTATATAGGGGATATGAGTAATGAATGCATGATTAAAGAAATTGCCTAACAATATTATACGATGCATGCATTGGTAATAAATGTTATTAGAATGTGTTAGTATGTAAGATATTTATGATAATGATAAATGTGATTTAATGCTTTTAGTTGATGAATTCCTCCTTTAAATAGGGACCTATAATGTGGCAAACCGGGTAAGTATGTGTTTATGTAAATGTATAAATAGTTTGTATGGATGAAATGATCAAGTGTGAGGGATAGCATTCTGTTTTGAGGTTTTTTGTATGTCACGGTGGCAATGAATGTGGTTACCACCGTGACCTACCTCAGATTGGCATTCTGTTTTGAGAGCTTTGGTATGTCACGGTGGCAATGAATGTGGTTACCACCGTGACCTACCGCAGATTTGCATTTTGTTTTGGGTTCATGGTATGTCACGGTGACAACCTAATGGGTTACGACCGTGAGGTACCCCAAGAGTGCTTTCTGCCGAGAGTTTTGGTATATCACGGTGACAACCAACCTGGTTGTGACCGTGACCTACCCTGTTTTTCTAAAATGTGCTTAGTTGTTAAAAGCAAAGTTTGAGTGTTAAGTTAATGATTGGATGGAATTATATTGTAGGCTTGGTAAAACGAATAGTATGATGCATGGCTAATATTGTGAATTTCTTTACATGTCTACTATATTTCGGATTAAATGTGATGATATTTATATACTGTCTGATATGACCCATGTTTTGAAAGATGCATGACCTGCGAGAGTCAGTCTAGTGGATAGTTAGGCATGCCTAATAGAGTCTATGTATGTGTAGCTGCAGCGCCCTTTGAACGATTTGGACCCTGATCAGGTCCCCGAATGGTTCCTCGTGAACCCCTATTATGTGTATGTGTATGGATCTTGTTTAAGGTCCTGTTCAGTGAAATGTTGCTTTCCGACTTGTGCCTGTAAGGTACGTTATATTATGTGTTCGATTCGTACCCGTAAGGTACCATTCAGTACTCATTATCCACTATTGTGAGTAAGCAGGTGTATGATTTGTTATGTTATATTTATAAGTGTAACACCTCCATCGCCGTCCCCATTGGAAGGACGCCGACGGGCGCGCTACACGACGCTCACACATACAGATATACACATGCACAATGCGGAAGCATACATTCATACATAACATACATACGGAAATACGGGTGAATTAAAAACTTACCTTACCTGAGGCACAGACTGAACATACAATAACTCACGCACACGCAGGCATTAAGCAAAAGCATACACAGAAGCATACATATAACCATTCAACGGAAGCATAATCGAAATAATAAAACAAAGGAATAACTAAACATAAAAACATACTAACTATTACATTCCCAAAAGAAAACTCAAGATCAAAACATAATTAATTACATATACAATACTACAGAATTACAAAAGCTGAAATACAGAAGCTGAACAAAATACAGAACTTCTAACTCCTACGTGGCCGACCATGCAGAAGTGCGACTCGAACAGAACCCAAACCTGCCACCTGCACGGAAAGGAAATCCGTGCTAAGCGATAAACGCTTAGTGGGGAGAACACACCAGAATATGGACGGCCATTCACAATGGTCGCCGAAGCATAACACAATCAAATAACAAATGCGGATATTCATAACAAATATGATCATGTTGGCATAGTAAAGGCATTCATTCGATAACTCACAATCAAACCATAAACTCATGTCCAGGATAGACCAAAACAGACATAATACAATACACGATACAAGCATCATCATGCTGAACTACATACTATATCACATGCATAAACCTACATGGGTAGCAAGTATCAACATCTTACCGTGCGGAGTCACATGAGCTTTACACATGCAATTGACATAACTAAGCACCCATGCATGAACCGACAACCCGTTCATCATGTTAAGAATGCTAGCTAAACAACATACCTTGACATACTAAACACACACACTAGTCAAAAATCCAAGGTACAACATTTAGAGTATCACATACCGCTGCACAACTCTAATATATTAAGTATCATGCAAAAACACTCTGATAGCGGAGACTGAAAGCATAACCACATAACATTACATTCATATCATCATCATGCAGAAAGTACAGTTAATCATTACATACTTACCATCACAACTGCTTCAGTTCACATGCTAATATATAACAAAATTATGCTTAAGTCATATACTTAAATACATCAATCGAATCATTTCAAAGCATTCAGAAACTTATAACAAATCACATGACCAGTACGGATAATCATGTTAGATATAAAAATCATGCTTATTTAATACAGACATACCTTCTGAAGCCCTTAGTCACATTCATATACATATAAACTGATTTTTGAAATCCTTATCATAATCAATAGGATATCACATTTTGATAGCTATTTCAAAGTAACGAGTACAATGTGCAAAGGCTAAAACATAATCCATATAAACATGCTCATATAATAAAGCCATACAATCAGTATTTCCTAATCATATTCTGTAACACCCCCATACCCCCGGTAAGGAATATCGGGGCGCTACGCGGACACTTACGTGTACTTGCACATGCATTAGCGGAAGTGGTAACAATAAGTTATTAGAAATAAGTTGGGCCCAAACAAAATTACTTTTATTATACATATAAACTATACATATACAAAAGTTATATAGTTATTACTTATTCATTTACGTTACATATACAAATACATTTAACGATTATATGTCGAGACTAAACTCTCTATATACATAATGATGTTACTCAAAACATCAGAAACTCTAATTCTATCTTATACAAAAAGGGTATATCAAAAAGCTCCTAGTGGCCCTCATTTGCAGATGAACGCTTTCACTGGTCCGCACCTGTCAACCTACACGGAAACAAACATCCGTGCTAAGCGATAACGCTTAGTGGGGATGAAAATAATGCAAAGGACTTCTTTCGAAGTCACTAGTAAAATATACATGTCACATGCACTGCTCCAACAACTCATGCATATGTTTTCACAATCATGTAAATCATGGATTCTAATTCATATAAACATAGCATTAATCTCGTGTACTTTAACATTTACTTATAACACTACATCTGATCATTTCATGTTCACTATACACTAGCAATAACAATAAGCCTGAATTCCTTTCATGGTGGATACGGGTAACTCTGGATACTGTTTACAGTATCTTACATGTGGAGAATTAACTCAAAACTCTATGGAATACACGAGGTATTCCGAACTCTGGGCACAATTAAGGCCAACTCTAGCAGCTGCACTCTAGACCTTTATAAGCATGCTTATCTATCCACTATAACGGTAATCAGGCTCAGATACAACTCATATACTGTACACAGATATCAGCTTAGTTACTTAATTCATGTATACATGTTATCACTTCATTGCATCAACATATAAATTAAGACAGAAGAAAACATATCTCAACTTAGAACAAGACGAGAAGGTTCACTATCGCGATCGCGACAAGGAGTCGCGCTCGCGACAGAAGCCAGATTTACTGTAGCGATGGCGACAAGATGTCGCGCTCGCGACAGAAGCCATTTTGCCAAAAGGCTCTAGGTACTATACCAAATGCATATACAATCTTTATTAGTTAAATTACAAATCTTAAACATGTTCAAATGTATTTCCCCGTTGATAACTATTTTATAGTCATTTACTAACCCTAAACATGCATAATAAGCTAAGGGGAAGGGTAAGGGGTTCACCCATGGCAACTAGGAGCTCAAAAAGACGAAGAAAAAGCTTTAAATGAGTTGTTCTGTCGCGAGGTCGAGACATGTGTCGCGATCGCGACAGAAGACTCGCCTTTGGTGCCTCACAGCACCACTTTTTACCCTAAACTTGTATCGCCAAAACGACCCTCTAGAACACATTATTAGGAAAAGTTTTCTTCATAAGAATTGTTCACTAGGATGTTAGATTTCAAATGGAACAATTATCAGGTCATTTGGACATGTACAACTCCAAATATGATTCAAACAATCTATACTGTTCCAGTGAACCCACCAGAACAGGGTCACTTACGTTCTAATTGCTTTTATGGATACTTATAGCCAGAATTAGCTCAAGCACCCTCTTAGACATTTTTAGCTACGGATTTTATCTTTCAGATGCAATTGGAATCAACACAATTGGAGTCCTATAACTCTACTTATCACAAATACTATACACAGAGGTCTATGAACAACTAAACAGAATTTTACCCGTAACACACCTCACAACTAGAAAACATGTACAACTCATTTAACACTCATATAACCACAACATATGCATATTCAAACATCATATATCACAACAAGCAATCAAAACGAGTAAAAGAAAAACCGCACACGATCCCTACCTCTAGGAGTTGAACCGCGCTCTCTACTCGGCTCCGACCTTCTCTTTGCCTTTATTGGGCCTCTTGTCCACAGCTTCCATACACAAACCATTCAAAATACCAAAGTTACTCTTCTCTCTTACTTTAAATCAAAAACAGATAGAAGATAGAAGAAGAAGACCAATACTAACTAAATAGCATTACTTACCTTCTTAGGAGACCTAATCAAGCTCTACTAACCCCTCTCAAAGTTAATCCAAATGAATCACTCAAAACATGTAAAGAAGAAGAATAAGGAAAGGGCAAAGCAAGTGGACGGCAGAAACTTTAGGAAAAGGAAAAGGAAAGAAGCATATGGCCAAAGCAAAGAGACCAACGTGAAAAGAAGAAGGAAAAGAGCAGATAGTCTAAGTCAATCCAAAATTAATTACACTAATAAATGCTACCTATTCCATTAATTACATAATTATCTTCTTTTCCCTTTTTAAATAATCCTAATCTCTTATTAGCTAATATAATGCTAATTAAGCTCTTGCCACATGTCACCTCCCTACAGTGCCATGTGTCGCTCTCCTACAAGCCACAACTTAAAAATTCCAATTTACATACCCTAACACCGGAGTGGTTCTGCCGCGCCCGCGACGCTTGTCGCGCTCGCGACAGGACTCACACTCCCAACACTAATCTTTCTTGAACCAAAATTCTATAATTCTTCTAGGGCTATTTCGGGGTGTTACATATTCATTCAGAAATAATCCGATATACATTACATCGATATACTCATTCAGATAATCCATTTATAGCCAAATCAGATCAGAGCAGTTCAAATAAACATTCAAAGAACACCTGCTGACTCTAGGTAGTGGATAACGAGTGTACAGACAGTACTTTTCGGGTACGAGCCGATTACAGACAGTAATTTACGGGTACGAATCGATTAAACCATTATACTTTACTTTCACAGATATTTTCAAAAGGGACCTTAAACAAGATCCAATACAGAAAAGGGTTCGCGAGGAACCAAACGGGGACCTGATCGGGGTCCAAACAGAACTATGGGCTACAGCTAACAGACTCTATTAGGCATGCCTAACTATCCACTAGACTGACTCTCGCAGGCCATGCATAAAACAATTCACGCTTCGAATCGCATAACGCATAAATATATATACATCATGCATAAACTAGAGAATGATAGACATATAAATATGCTCATAAAGTTGGTCATATCTCATACAATTCCCATTGCAAAACATAATACAGTCAATATACTTTAATATTTAACAATGTTCTAAAGCATGTCAAGAATCAGGTATAGAAACACTACCATACCAATGATTATCAAAACATAATCCTAAACATGCGTTTAGGTGAGGATAACTAAGTATAAATCATGCATAATCCAAATTACATTTAACATAACACAATGAGTTCCAAGGCTAAAGCATAACAATGCATTCAGACATTAACCATATTATTCAAATAAATATAGCATAGCATAATATCAATCATACCTCATACAAGTCATATTATGGAGCATGCGAAAATTCCATCAATCATATTTTTGCAATACTCATCATACAAAAGCATGTCAGGAACACATGTGGAATCATATTATGCCAATGACCAAAGACGCATCATCTCAATCGGGGAAAATTACAATATAATCTTAAGCATGGCAAATTATTCCTAAAGAAGAAATAGACCAAAGATATGCGTAACATAATTCACATTAAGACAGAACGTGTTTGGGACTAAACAATCAGAAAGTCAGCCTTCATAATTCCTTCGCATTCAAAATATGACGTGCAATACATATCACAACAATAGGCATATCTCAATCCAAACCATACAGTTAAAATCCCACAGTCATTTAACAGGATCACTGTAATCCAAAACTTATTCCAAAATACCACATATAACTTATCATAGATAACATATTATTAATACCAAATAAATTGGGATAATCAATCATATCAGCAAGGTAATATAGTACACAGTAAAGGAAAATACCATTAAAAAGCGTTTGGAAATCATTTTATAAAAACTGGTCACTTAGGGAAAGAAAAACAGAAGCAAAACAGAAGAATTGGGAGACCTGAGCAACCTTCACGTCACGTGAAGGTTGCTCACGTCGCGTGAGCATAGCTCACGCCTTGTGAGCATTGCTCATGTCGCGTGAGCCGCTTCCTTCTTCTTCCCCGCTATCGCAAACTTGCAGATTTCCCATCGTTTTCCCAGAAATTCTTTCTAAAACCACTCAGAATTCATTCAATCATGCATAAACTCTTACCTTATCACTCAGATGCACAACCCAACATACTCGAGATCAAACTAAACTCAGCATTCCAGAAATTAATCAAACATTCAAAATCAAGCATAACCACATACAGTAAGTTCAAAACACAAACTCAATAACTTCCATTCAATCCTATACATGCATTATTAACACATCTAATCACATAAATCATGCATATACACATTTCAAAACATAACAAATTCCAGAAATTAGATAATGCAAACACATTTACAAGCCTAGTGAGAAATAGGGCAGAGACATGCTGAAATTGAAGAACACAGAAGCTTCCAAACATTGCATGCATTCAAAACACTCCCAAACCTGGAAATGACGATCCAAAATCAGCTTCAAGATCAGTCCTCAATCCTTTCCTTGCCTTAACTTTGCTTCTTCTTACAATCCAAGGCTTGCACAAACAAGAAACCCACAATTACTCTTCAAAACCCTAACTAAAGTAAAACCAGGAAGAAGAAACACAGCACGTAACAAATCTTAAACTAACTCACCTCTTCAAACAAAGCACAATCCAAGCCAAACACAACTCTAAGCCAAATGAGAAAGAAAGGGAAAAGCAGAGAAAGGAGAAGAGAAGAGGAAGAAGGAGCGTGAGAGGAGGGGACGAACGGGAATGCAATCTGTGTTCCCTCTCTCACTCTCTTTCCTTTCTTCTTTTCTTCACTCAATGCCCACCTAACAAATCCACATGGCAACTCCTAATTAGACAACAAACTCCACTAAGACTATTCCAAATCAATTAATGCTCTTAAGTCCTTAGACAAAATACACTTTACTCACTTACACAATTCTTCCTTACAAACTTAATTATCTTTTCAATTAGGTCCTTAACACTCCAGATTTCTCAAGCACAAATTACCGAAATACCCTTCCGATCCCGACTTCGCATGCAAATCCCGACTAGGGCCATTTTGGGGTGTGACAATAAGCATGCGATTCTGATCAGTTATGATTATAGTTATGTGAATTAATAAGTGCAGACTTATTGGCTCTCTGGAATACCGTGATTGGAATGCAATATTGTATAGTTGCTTATGTTAAAGATTAATGTTGCGCAGCAGAAGTGTGATGGTATTGTGATTATGTACCTATGCTCTCAGCTAGTGTATATGTATTATAATATGATTATTGTATGCGTAGACTCTAGTGATTTTTGCTCGGGAATTTGTGGGCACTATGGTGTGAACAGTTAGGGTACTAGTTCTCGGGACTGGGATACGGTTATTTTTGGTGAGATAAGTGCATGATTAAGTTGTTATGTATCTATGCATGATGTACTTTCCAAAAGCCTGACTTCCCAGTGTGCTGGGTAAATGTATGCATATGAGGACCTTTATTGGTATGACGATACAAGTATTAGCATATAAATATAATGTTACCGACATGTAATGTATAGGTAAGTGCATGCATGTGAAGTTACATGTAGTTGTGCATGAACATACTCACATCTTGTATGGTGATGTTTGATTTGGTTAGTGTCACACATATAAGTACATGAATATGATTAGAAACATTTGAATGCATAGTTATTATATGTAATTATATACATTTCTCGGTAAGAACTAGGTGTGTATGATGTTGTGTGTGTTATGCCTTGATGACCATTGTGAATGGCCGTCCATACTTTTATGTTTGTTCTCCCCACTAAGCGTTATCGCTTAGCACGGGTTCTTTTTCCCATGCAGGTGGCAGGTCTGGTCCAGTTCGAGTCGCACATCTGCAGAGTCGGCCACATAGGAGCTAGGAGCTTTGGTTTTTGTCCAGCTTCTTTATTTTGGATTTTGTAATTCTATAAAATATGTATATGTAATAATATGTAAAGATACTTATGTAATATTCTGGGCCATGTAAATATTTGTATAGCGATGATTTGAGAATAACTTCTGTTGTATGCTTGTAAGCTTTCACAACTGTATGCTTTTGCTTAGTGTATGCGCATTTGCGAAGTATGCATGTCCAAATCTACTCCTCAAGTTTTAAATTCTTCCGTATTTTAGTATGCTTTGTCTCATTTCAGTCTGGTAACACACCTACTCGTACGGCTTCCTACTCCCTTGCGGTTGGGTTCGCCCACGTATGAGTTGGGGTGTTACAACGGGTCTAGCTCATCATAAGCACAACCAATTGGGTCACCATTTGATATAGAATAAGGTACGAGGCTTGGGCTGGTGATTATCCTTAACACTTCCCCACATTGAGTGAACGTAGGGTCATGCTTCGGGAACGTACCGGGGTTAAGATAGGGACAAAACTAGCATAATCTAAGGCTCTAGCATGGATGCAATGCAATTTCGAAAAGAGATGAAATTCTTAAATTAAAACTAAATTGTAAATTTTAACCAAGGTACTTTCGAAGGAAAGTCTCTTAGCTCCCCAGTGGAGTCGCCACTATGACGCGCGCTGGACCCCGCGGCGCCCCTTTGACTGCCCGCTTTAGGGCGATCGGGCTGATGAGGTCCATTGACAACTTGCAACGAATTACAAGTGCGTCTATTTTGGGCAACAAGGAGGTTTCATGGAGTCGCCACCCAATAGAACATTGGGAAAGTTCGTCTCACCTCAGTGAGCCTAAGACGGTGCATATTTCCATTTTGGGCAAACCAAAGGGGTCTTGGAGGCAATCACCCCAACAGAACATTAGGAATGATCCTCTAACCCTATGGAGCCTAGGATTTATTAAGCCTTTTTGACACAAGAGGCGTCTTGGAGGTCTCGTTCTAATGAATGATCGGATAGACCTCTCGCCTCGTTGAGCCCAAAGACCAGAGAAGGTTCGGGACTTCCCATTTATTTATATCTTGGTTAAATTTATAATTGAGTTTTGAATTTACCTTTTTGTCTCTTTTCTCACGCATTTAAATACAATAAAAATTAAAGCGCAGTACCAACCATATAAATGAAGCGATAAAGAATAACATAAAGCGCATAAACATAAATTACAATAAAACTAGGGGCGGAATACAACCCCCATTTTAAATAAGCTGCGATCCACGCATAAATCGGGTTATTCATTTAAGGATGAGGAATTGGTCCTCGCATGCATATTTAAAGAAAACACTTTTGATGTGGCAATTTTATTTAGGATGAAAATTTAGGACTTTGGTCCTATTTTATTAGAAAAAACCAATTTATTCTATAAAATATTTTTATGTGATTTTTTATTTAAGCGTGCATAAAAACCATTTTATTTAACAATTACATACACGAAAATAAAAAATATAAACAAAATGAGAATTAAAATGTATAATAAAGATACCAAACCCCGCGTCTCCTCATTCACGTGCATGGATGCTCAAATAAGAATAAAACAACAATTTGCAACCAAAAAATAAAAAAACAAATAAAATTCATGTTAGTGATTGAGCCAAAGAAATTATTTAAACATATAAAATAACAAATTATAGATTCAAATAAATAAAACATGCATTATTTATGACAAAATTAATTAAATGACATGATAAAATATATAATTTAACAAATTAGCAATTTTACATGCACAAAATAACACAACATAATGACGAACACAAATTATAAATAAAGATTAGCATGCATAAAAAATTAATAATAACAAATTTATCATACCTAAAACATGCATAAAATAATTATGAGGCAATTTAACATGCATAAGAATAAAATACATTAATCATGCCAAACATGTTAAATAAATAATTATAATAACAGCAATTTTGAGCAAAGAATAAAAATATTAACATATGCAAGAAACAATTTAACAAGAAAATAAAATAATAGATTTAAAAGAATTTACATATTAAATAAATAAATAAAGATAAAAATAAGAAGAAAATAATAGGCTAAAATAATTTACATACTAAATAATTAATCAAAAAAAAAACAAAATAAAGGATCTAAAAGAATTTACATGCTAATTAGTTAATTGAAAACAAAATAAATGAAATTAACAAAAAGAATAAAGGAGTAAAGCCAAGAATAATTACCCTCAATATTTTCTTGTAGAATTGAAGGTAGATGAATTAATCCTTTGCCTTGATTTGTTGGAATAATCATAAAATTCAAATGTAAGATATTGAAAATAATTTTATGTAATTTTTTGAAGAAAAATGAAGCAATTTTCTAAGAATATCCTATCCAAAATTTTCAGCCAAAACCCAATTTTTTCTCCCTAAGAAAAATAAGATTTTTTTTCCTAAAAACCTCTCTAAAAACTCCCAAAAATCCTCCTCTTGAAGTCCTAAAATTTTCCCCTTTAATTCCCTCAAAAAACTGCCAAAAAACTAACCCAAAAGCCCCTAAAACCGTCCAAAAACCTTAATTGGGAAGTGGGGGGCGAAAATGGGTGAGGGATGTGCCGACGGGCGTCCCAGCGCGCGGAAATCGAGCATGCTCCGCGCGCGACGCGCTAGGCGTCGCTCACGCCAGCGTGCTGCCAGGCCCCGACGCTCGCGAAAAAAAATATATATTTTTTTAAAAAAAAAAAAACCTAAAAGCTCATTTTTTACCCCAAAATAATTTTTTTAAATATTTTTTAAAATATTTAAGAAAAATACATTTTTCTCCATTCCTAACAAATCCAAATGACAAGCCAATTTACTTCCGACCTTCATTCTTTTTGCTTATAAGCCGGCATAGCTAAATTTCATCATCGGGTAATCCTGATCAAGGCTACTTGGGACCCGGTATCTACAACTAGCTTCCCCAAAACTGGAGGCAACTGTAGACACCGGGTCCCGAGTAAGCCTATATCAGGATTACCCAATGATGAAATTAAGTGTGCCTTTTTATTGGCAAAAATGAAAGTTGGAAGTGATGATTTTCTTGTCGGTTTGATTTATTAGGAATAAATAAAAATGTATTAAAAAAATATTTTAAATGTTTTAAAAATTATTTTGAGGCAAAAAGGGTATGTTTTGAAATTATTGTGTTTTAGCAAAATTTTTTAAAAAATAAAAAATTTCGCGAGTGTAGGGCTGCGGCAGCGCGCCGCAGCTCCCAGCGCGCAGGCGGGTAACGCTCGCCCGTTCGCTGGGCATCGCTCCCGTGCGCGAGCGATGCCCTAGGTGTCGCGCGCGCGACTGCCTGCGAGTTGCGCGCCGACGAGCGTTTCTCGCCCCTGCGCGCACCTCCGACTCCCGATCAGCCCCCAATCCGTTTTTGGCCGTTTTTTATGGGTTTTTGCTCATTTTTTTTGTATATTTTAATTTTTTAAACCTTTTATCTTCTATACTCTTCAAATTCTTCTGTTTTTTTTTTTTGTTAATGGGAATTAAATCATTTTAATTTTTTCATTAAAAATCTGATTTTTTTGGGGGTATAAATTATTTTTTAGAGAGAATTTTGAGGGGGGATTTTTCTTAAGAAAAATATTGTTTTCTCTCTTCTTCTTCTTCTTCAAGAAAAATTCTTCAAGTGTTCTAATTTGATTTTATTATGTTAATTCTTAAAACAAATAAATTAATTATTTGTTCTTGAGAATTTACTTCTTATTTTTCATAATTTTTTTTATGACAAATAAATTAATTATTTGTTTTTGGGATAAATTTTCATTATATATTTTATTTTTCCAAATCAAAGCAAGGAAACTTATCATCCAATTTTATTCACCACGTCAAATTTTGAGGGTAAGCATTTTTGGCTCAATTTTTAATTTAATTTTTATTTACAATTAGTTAGCTATCATGTAAATTCTTTTAGATCTATTATTTATTTTACTTTTTATTTCTTGCATGTTTATTTAATTGTTCATATTATTATTTTTTATTATTTTTTTTATTTAGTTGTTCATATTATTATTTCTTATTCTTATTTTTTATCTAATTGTTCATATTATTATTTCTTATTTCTCATGTCTATTTAATTGTTCATATTATTATTTCTTATTCTCATTGTTTATTTAATTGTTCATTTTATTATTATTATCATTACTTTTGTTCATATATTATTATTAGTATTATCATTTAACATGTTTTAGCATGATTGGCTTGTTTTATTTTCATTTTATTCTTGCATATTTAATTTGGTTGTTCATCTTCTTTGATGTTATTGTGTCGTCGTCATCATCATCATCATCATCATCATCATCATGATTATTATTATTATTATTATTATTATTGTTATTATTATTATTATTATTATTATTGTTATTGCGATTGGTGTTATTATTAGTTATTATTTATCATTGCTACTATCATTATTATTTTTATTAGTTTTATTTATTATTATAATTTATTATTGTTGTCATCATCATTATTATTTTCATGTTTTCAAGCATGTTGAATTTTATTATTGTTGTTATTTTTATTATTTATGCACGTTGAATTTTTCATGTGTTAAGTTATATTTTTTGTTATGCCATCTAATTAATTTGTCATGAATGATGTACTTTATTTGTTTTAATTCATTTTTTACATGTTACATGTTTAACTGATTTTCATTATTAACATCACTTTCATTTGTGTTGTTTTATTTCAATAATTATTTTTATGTGTGAGCCTTTTCAATGGCGAGTGCGAACCCATGGAAGTTTGAAGACAACATTTTCGTGGAATGTATTTTTTTAGTATTTTTAGTATTATTTTACTTTTATTTGATTTTATTATTTAATATGTAATTTGTAATAAGTTTGTTTATTTTCATGCGCATTAATTAAAAAGTCACATAAAGTTTTATATTAATAAATTGGGATTGTTTCTAACAAAATGGGACCAATGTCTTAGTTTTTATCCAAAAAAATTGTCACTTTAAAATCATTTTCTTTAATTATGCATGCGAGGACCAATGTCCTCATCTTTAATAAATAACCCATTTTATGTATGATTTATATTTTATTTGCAACGGGGGTTGTATTTCGCCCCTAATTTTATTGTAATCTATTTTATTTACCCTTATTTTAATTTACCGTTTTATTATGTGATTAATTATTGCATCAAAATGTATGAGAAAAGGGATGAAAGCTTAAAATTCAAAACTCAATTGTAATTTAACCAAGGTATGAATAAATGAGAAGTTCTGAACCATCTCTAGTCTTTGGGCTCAACAAGGCGAGAGGGCCATCTCAATGTTCTATTGGGATGGGGCCTCCAAGACACCTCTCGTGTCCCGTAAAAAGGCTCAATTTGCACAGTCCTAGGTGCCACGAGGTGAGAGGGCCATCATAATATTCTATTCGGGTGGGACCTCCAAGACACCTCTGGTTTGCCCAAGCGCGAGGCCGAGAGGGCCATCCTAATGTTAGGGTGCGGCCTCCAAGACACCTCCGGATTGCCTATGATGGACATAGTTGCGCTGTCTTAGGCTCACTGAGGCTAGACGAACTTTCCCAATGTTCTATTGGGTGGCGACTCCATGAAACCTCCTTATTGCCCGAAATAGACGCCCTTGTAATTTTACTTGCAAGTTTCAATGAACCTCTCTCAAAAGCGCTAAAAGCGGGTCTTCGGGGCACCGCAGGGTTCGGCGCGCATCACAAAACACTTTTCATTTATTTATTACAATTCTAATGAATTATTTTCTTTTGTCTCTTTTTGGCCTAAAATACCCCACATACATGCATTTTCTGTTGAATGGAGATTCGGAGGCTAGGATGCATTCATAGTAATTTTTGAACTTTATTTGTTTTCAGTTTTGCTTTTCTTTTGGTTTGGATTTGTAATAAAAAAGGAATTTTTCCGTCTGCTAATATAAAAATTCACTTAAAAGGTTTTCACAAATAAAATGGAATTTTTCCTTAATAAATAGGACCAATGTCTAGTTTTCCTCCCAAAACATCTCATAAAGGAAGAGTTTTTATTTTTACCAAAATGGGATCTGTAACGCCCCGTTACTGCCCTGGTAGTTTGAGCATTTGATATGTGGAGTTGTGTGTGTGTTTAATTGTTGCATGTGCTATTTATATATATATATATATATATGTATGTATATATATATATATATATACACGATTTAAATTTTAATGTTATGTAATTATGGGTTTGCTTGAGTGTGATAGTGTATAAGAGATTAGGGTGTGAAGGTGAAGTTTGGCTTGAGTGTAAGTAAGAGGATAGGTTTTGGGTATGTCTTAGGAAGCTCTCCAATAGGAAGTTATCATGTGGCACTAGAGTGGGTATGTATTAAGTGAGGAGAGAGGAGTGAGGATTAGCTTTGTTCTTCCTTTTCTTTCCCATTTTCTTCTTTCTACCGTTCTTTCTTTTCCTCTTCTTTTCTTCTTTGCTTTCTTATAATCTTTCCCCTCTAGCTTTAATTTTTGTGGGTTTGGGTGATCTTAAGTTGATTTAGGAAGGTAAGAGTTTATTGTTCTTCCTCACCTTCTTAACTCCTTTTATTTTAAGTTAATTGAGCAATTAGGTATTTTTGGGGTTTGAGTTTTAAGCGTGTTGTGTTGGGTATTTTGTTCATAAATCCCTCCTAGAGAGCCCAAAGGCAAGGAAATCGCAAGTGGAAGTGGAGCCCGTGATTAGAGCTCAAGCAATCAAGGTTTGGGAACGTTGTGGTTTTTGTGTGTGTTTGGTATGATTTTTGTGTTTTGGTGTTAAATGTTGGAATTGATGGGAGATAAGATGAGTATTTGTATCTAATTGATATGGGTATTGGATGTTTTGGGTTAAGATGCATGATTAGTGAAGAATTGAGTTGTGGTATGTGTTTGTATGAAATTTTATGGGAAATTGTTGGTTTGATAAATTTTGGAATTTGATCTTATAAATTTGATGATTTGATGATAACGATTAGTTTATAAGTTGAGTTTTAGGTGGTCTAAGGAGTTGTGAATGAACTATTTGTGTGGGGTTGTGTTTTGAAGCTAATTGAGCGATTGGGTGAATTTTGGAAAAGGAATCTTGCAGATTTTCACGTAAGGGCTGGAAATCCCGACCCTGTCGTGAGAGCGACATCGTCGCAAGGTCACGACAGAGCTCGGTGATTGCAGCCTTCATGAGAGCTGTATGCGCGCTGCCGAGCAGCTTCGGTGAGAGCTCTCTATCGCGAGCGCGATATATGTCGCGAGCGCGACAGAGCGCTCAATCGACGCTCGATCTTGGACAGCCTTCTATCGTGAGTGCATGCCTGTGCGTGAGCACGACAGAAGCTACTGGCTGCTCACTATCGCGAGTGTGATGACTGCCGCGAGCGCGACAGTGAGGTGTGTATTTTGTCCTCGCGTCAGCGCGAGGGCTGTCATGACCGCGACTTGAGGCAGATCTTCGCCTCCGTCTTGAGCGCGACACCTCCTGGCTTCAAAAAGTAAATTTCTTGTATACTTCTAAAGTTTAATTTTCAGTTTCGTTATGCTTTCCTAGTTATAAATAGACAATTTTGAGAATGATATGAATGTAAATTAGTTGCTCTATGCTTAACCTGTGAAAGTCAAATTAAGTGGATGATAGGCATGCCTATAGAGTTCAGTTGCTGCAGCTATGCGTATGCGTTCAGGTCCCTGAATCGGATCCACGCGATCCCCTTTTTTACTTGAATCTTGTGTAAGATTCCATGAAAAAATATTTTGGAATAAACAGAAAAAGATGATTTTGATGCCCTCGTGTATCCATGCGTTTCGAATAAATTATGCATTACTCGCTATCCACTACTTTGAACAAGCAGGTCTTTCTTTTTATGTGAATATGAGTCTTGATTTGACAATGTACACTTGTTTTGATTACCTATAGATATCCTTATCCTCAGTATGTTGAATTGTTTAAGTAGTGATTTACATTTGTGCCATGTGTATGTGATTTGTATTAACATCCGCTGTGAGTGGTCATTTTTCATTGTGCTTTTCCCCACTAAGCGTATTCGCTTAGCATGGGTGTTTCATCCGTGCAAGTGTGAAAGATGTTGGAGTCTATGAGCAGGGTGATCCATTCCAGAAGGGCCGACATAGCTAGGAGAGTGATTTTGTAGTTCTGACTGTATCTCTTTTTGCCTATGTAATAGTTTAGTAACTTTTGTAAAGAAACTATTGATGCAAGTTCTTCTTTTGTAATTGGGCTTCGATACCTTTGTATTTTGATATGTAAAGACTATTATGTACATTAATAATATTACATTATAACTTTTATTTCAACCTTTGGTCTTGTGTTTGTGAAATTTTATTTTATTGTTTAAGTGTATGATTAGTGTTATATAGTTGTGCTTGGGTTTTTGCATAACAACTCTCATCTATCGGGAACCTTCATTCCCCTCTAAGGATGAAGCTTCCTACGTATAGGTAAGGGGTGTTACAAGATCTCTCATCCTCTTGTTCCAAAAAACTTGTTTGATAACTCTTCATTTTCGTAAATATGTATGTGGAAACCAATGTTCGCACCTAAATGAATTTCCCATTTTATATATGTTTTATTTTCTATTTTTTGGATAATTTTACTTTATTTTTATGGTTTTGTTACATTATTTGCATTGCATTTTTATTTATTTATCTTTATAAATTGTGTGAGAAAAGAGATAGGGAATTAATTTTAAAAACTCACTTATACAAATATTAACCAAGGTATAAGTACGAGTGATTTCCCGAACCATATCTAGTTTTTTCTTCATAAGGTTATAATAACTTTTCCAATGTTTTATTAGGTGACGACTCCATAATACCTACCTTGTGATGCCCAACTAATGCCCTTGTAGGTTGATTACCAACAATGGAATAAGGGTACCCTGAAATGCTGGCTCATGCCTTTTTAGGCCTAACGCTTGGCGAATCTCTATCTATTGTGAAGCGGCCAATCTTCACGAGTTTAGTGACCCTTCATCCGTCTTTGGTTCTAAAAGCGGACATTCGAGAGGACAATGTGGTTCGGCGCACGTCACACCTTGTATGTGATGTATGAACCTTTTAAATTCCAATAGGATTAGACGAAGAAAGAAGAAAACTAAGATCAAGGAGCAAGATGGGCTGAATGGAGGATCTAAGAAGAAATAAGACATATTGTATTGTTCTTTTCTTTTGGTTTTATAACTAGTGCATTCTACGGGTTTCCTTCATGGCTCAAGGAAACCAAAGTATAAAGTCCATAATTAACTCATGTATTTAAGAGTTAATATGTATGCATGATTAATTAGATTAATGTATTTGCATGTGCATGCCAATGCATGCTAACCATGAATAATACGATATAAAAGTAACAAACCATTTAATTAATATTAAGACCTAAATCCTTCTATTAATTTGAGGAGAACTAGAGTTATTTATCGCATTGGATTGTTAAGCAAACTCAAGCCCATATTATAACGAATATGTTCGGATCATATTAATAGGTTGTCTTAACTAGCCCATTAATTCATTGAGCAAACTCAAGGCTAATAGACCTAGAGGCAAGGATGTGTTTTGCATATCAAGATATGAATTCATCAATAGTTGGTGGAGCAATAATTTAATAGTTGCATATAAATACAATTGGTGTATGATACAAACCTTTCAAGTTAGGGTTTGGTTTGTTGAGCAAACTCAAGGTAACTAAGGATTGAATATTGACCCACTAGGAAAACCAACGGCTTTTCTTAGATCAATAATGAGGGCCATTGGTTTGCAATAAAATAGTGGGAGTAAAATGGATTAATAAGAGATTTTATTAATGCATTGATATACATGGACATATTCTAGAATTTTTTGTTCTTCACACCGAGATTGTTTCATCATGAACATTACTCACCTAAACCTGCATAGCATGCATGATGCTAAGCAAATGTTTGGAAACCAATTGTTAGACTGATAAGGAAAATTGAGAATTGTTCTTAAGTCTAAATAGATTGCCTATGTGTTGAACACATGAATTCCATCTACTCCAATAGATGATGCCTCTTGTAACACCCCCACCGTCGCCCCCGTTGGGAGAGCGCCGGCGGGTGCGCTACCCGAACGCTCACTCACTATGCACGATCATACATACACTAAGCGGAAGCATTCACTACCAATAATAACAGAAAATCATATATCATATAATTAAAAATTTATTTATAAACAGAATCCAAAAAATATTACATCTTAAATTCTTTACAAAAAGAAATACAGGAGGAGATAACAAAAACAGCTCTACTCCTATGTGACCGACCTGCAGACGTGCCACACGAACAAGCTCCCTAAAACCTGTCACCTACACGGGACAAGAACCCGTGCTAAGCGATAACGCTTAGTGGGGAGGAATACAACACAACAGAACACTATACAAGATATTAAGCATTAACATATAAAATTCATTAAGTACCAGAGGACAGAAGTATATATATAGAGTAAGAATCACTATATAAAATCAGAATTTAAAATAGAAGGCATGAAGCAATTACCATAATTAAGATCACGCAATAATTAAAATACTTCACTAAACCAATACCAGACACTTTACACAATAGCCTGAATTTCAATGGTGGAGGATACGGGAATACGGTACGGGAGATCGAAGCCTCAAATATAATTTTAATACCTAAAGGTAGCGCGAGAGATCGGAGTCTCAAAACATTTTATCACTACACAGAAAATAACCATCTCGGAGGTCGACTGCTTCGCCCAAATGGGGCGGACACGGGCAGCTGCACTCACAACCCTTCTTAAGCATGCTTAATTATCCACTACCTTGACACTTCAGGCTCGACAACTCACTCTCAATCACAACACTTACTACACATGTCTCGAATCAAAACTCCAACATCAAATTAATCCACTACAACGACACTAGTACAATAATGTCAAGAAGATACAACGCGAACATGTACCATGCAATAGTGAGAAACCGTGCAAAATGCGACAAAAGAATCACATTCAGAAAGCAGGGCAGACATGAAGGGCTTCTGTCGCGATCGCTACAGGCGTCGCGCTCGCGACAGAATGCAGGGTACCACGTCGCGGGCTCGAGCTCGCGACAATACACGCTCGGCAGACTCACACAAACCGAGCTCTGTCGCGACAGAGGCCGGCTACTTCCACCTCGCGCGCACGCTCGGCAACATGCTCGCGTTCAGGATTCGGCTACCGAGCTCTCTGTCGCGCTCGCGACAACATCGCGATCGCGACAGAGGGCTCTCTAAGAACAAGGGACAAAATCCGCACTCTGTCGCACTGGCGAGAACGTCGCGATCGCGATAGAACCCATATTTGCCCATAATCTGCATATTTCTTGCTCTCCTACACACTCAACCTCCAAAACACTCATTCAATCATGCACAAACACTTACCTTGTTACACCCATGCATATAAAACACGCTCATGATCAAAATATACTTAACTTTACATCAACTTGGACATGAATTAACAATTAATCATCAAGAATACACACAAAGCACACTTTACCCAACACAACTATTTCACTCCAATTAACATGCCAAGCACTACAATTAAATCATGTTAAACCCATACTCCAATAATTCACATATATACAATTACATACAAATTAACACTTAAGATCACTAATAACATGGAATCACACATTACATCTAATCCAAAAAAAATTAGGGAACAACACTTCCAAATTTGGAACACAACAACAAAGCTCCCAAACCTCTTGTAGTCCAAAACCCAGCTGATCTTCACTCTTGAACCTTCTCCTTGCCTTTACTCTTCTTCTTGTCACTCGATTCTTGCACAAACCCAATCAAAACACACTTAAATCCAACCCAGAAATTCATCCAAACCGGAAAACAAAGACAAAGAAAAGAAGATGAAGAAGTCCAAAGTAAACCCAAACACTTACCTTTCACAAACCCAGCTCAAAACTTCAGGAATCCCACTCAAAACTCAAAGAAGCACACATGGGAAAGTTGAGAGCAGCCAAATGAAGAAAGGAAAGAGAAGAGAGGACGGGAAAGAGTGCGCAAGATAGGGAATGGGTAGCTTCCACAGGAAGCTATCCCATTTTAGCCTTTCCTCTCTCCTCCTCTCACCTCACTCCTTTTCTTCATTAAATGCTCACCTAATAATTCCACTTGGAATGCTCCTACTGGTTCCCATAACCAATCTTGACCTATTCCTTCAAAGCACCAAACACAACACACACACACACAATCATCTCCTACATAAAATCCACATTCTTGTTACCAAACCCATAATCCATTAAATCATTTCTCATAAAACACTTTACATACAAGGCACCATACACACTAACCACACTAGATTAATCCCAATAGATGCCCTACTTCCATACACCACAAGCACACCATATAATTTCTCATCTTAACATACTCAATTAATTTCTTAGCACTAAAGTCCTTATTATCCAAATTTTCTCTTGCTAAAATTACTGAAATACCCTTACTTTTCTGACTTACCACGCAGATTCCGACTAAGCCCCTTTTTGGTTATTACAATCACTCCCCCTTAAAGAAATTTCGTCCTCGAAATTTTCCTGGTAACCACTTATATCCAAACAACCCAAAACTCAAACCAAACTTAACAAAAGCTAATAACACAACTTATCGGAAGGTCCTGCTCGATCCGCTGCATCCTCTCCTAGCATCGCATACACTCGCGGACGCACATACACTTCTTCAGTTGGCGATTTTTGCACTGTCTCTGACAGCGCCTGAGAAGGACGTCCACTACCTCTTCCACTTTTATTCCCTCTCAATCTCTGACCACTAACTCTACTCTCGGGTTGACCCTGAAGCTCTCTTCGATCCGGGCAGTTAGCTACCATATGCTCTTGGCTTCCACATCTGAAGCACGTTCTAGAGATCCTTCTACACTCGCCCCAATGGTGCTTATGACAATGCTCACACTCCGGAATCACACTTCCCTTGCTAGAGGGTGGCGCTATGCTACCGACTTTCGAACGTATAGGAGTCGAACTCTTCACACCTTTGCCACTCGGGACATGCTTTCTTGCCACTACCAATCCCACTATCCAGTGCTTTCCTGTTGTTCTCGATTCTCTGTTTGATTAACTCGGATTCCTCTAACTTGATCGCCTCTGCCACTAACTGATAGTACCCCACTGGTTGCATGACTGACATTGCAGATAAAGGACCTCTGATCACCTCACACAATCCCTCTTGAAAGTACCTACATCTAAACTCATCCGTCAACAATGGCTCGGGCACATACTTACTCAACCGGCTGAATTCCTTCTCGTACTCACTCACGGTCATACCCCGCTGCTTCAAACTAATGAACTCTCTCTACTTGGCTTCCCGGTATGCCTTCGCCACATACTTCTGCTCGAACTCTTGCATGAAGAACTCCCATGTCAACTCAACTGGTCGTTGAGGATTTCGCATCACAAGCTCCCACCAATCATATGCTGACCCTTGAAGCAATGACACTGCACAAAGTACCCTCTGATCTGCAGGAATCTAATCTCTTGCAAAATTCGGCCTACCCTCTTAAGCCAAAACTCGACCGCATCTGATTGGTCCAATGCAGTCCCATGAAAGTCTTATGCTCCTCTCTTTCTTAATAACTCGGTCGGAACCTTAGGAGCAGTTAACCTCTCTACTAATTGAAGCAAACCTTGCACTAGGACCGAATTTTCATGTCCCAAACCCACACCAGGAACCTCTTCTTGCTGACGTTGAGGAGCAGGTTGCTCACCCCTCACTACACTCGCACTACCAGCCGTCTCACCCACGTTCTCACTTGGATCAGACTCTATGTAGACACTACACAAGACAAGACACATCTGCATTAGGCCACGACATAAAACCGATGCTCATGCAAAGACTCGACACATAATAAACAGAGGCAACAAGAACCGCCTAAACCGGCGCTCTGATACCACAAACTGTAACAGCCCCACCGTCGCCCCCGTTGGGAGGGCGCTGGCGGGCGCGCTACCCGAACACTCACTCACTACGCACGATAATACATGCACTAAGCAGAAGCATTCACTAACAATAATAACAGAAAATCATATATCATATAATTAAAAATTTCTTTATAAACAGAATCCAAAAAATATTACATCTTAAATTCTTTAGAAAAAGAAATACAGGAGGAGATAACAAAAACAGCTCTACTCCTATGTGGCCGACCTGCAGACGTGCAACACGAACAAGCTCCCAAAAACCTGTCACCTACACGAGACAAGAACCCGTGCTAAGCGATAACGCTTAGTGGGGAGGAACAAAACACAACAGAACACTATACAAGATATTAAGCATTAACATACAATTAAGTACCAGAGGACAGAAGTATATATATAGAGTAAGAATCACTATATAAAATCAGAATTTAAAATAGAAGGCATGAAGCAATTACCATAATCAAGATCAGGCAATAATCAAAACACTTCATTAAACCAATACCAGACACTTTACACAATAGCCTGAATTTCAATGGTGGAGGATACGAAAACACGGCACGGGAGACCGAAGCCTCAAAATTAATTTTAATATCCGAAGGTAATGCGGGAGACCGGAGTCTCAAAACATTTTATCACTACACGGAAAATGACCATCTCGGAGGTCGAACGCTTCGCCCAAACGGGGCGGACACGGGCAGCTGCACTCACAACCCTTCTTAAGCATGCTTAATTATCCACTACCTTGACACTTCAGGCTCGACAACTCACTCTCAATCACAACACTTACTACACACGTCTCGAATCAAAACTCCAACATCAAATTAATCCACTACAACGACACTAGTACAATAATGTCAACAAGATAAAACGAGAACATGTACCATGCAATAGGGAGAAACCATGCAAAGTGGGACAAAAGAATCACATTCAGAAAGCAGGGCAGACAGGACGGGCTTCTGTCGCGATCGCGACAGGCGTCGCGCTCGCAATAGAACGCAGGGTACCTCATCGCGGGCTCGCGCTAGGAGTCGCGCTTGCAACGACGCACACTCAGCAGACTCACACAAATCAAGCTCTGTCGCGGTCGCGACAGCATCGCGGTCGCGACAGAGGTCGGCTACTGCCTCCTCGCGCCCACGCTCGGCAGCATGCTCGCATTGAGGATTCGGCTACAGGCTCTCTGTCGCGCTCGCAATAACGTCGCGATCACGATAGGGGGCTCTCTAAGAACAAGGGACCAAATCCGCACTCTGCCGCGCTCGCGAGAACGTCGCAATCGCGACAGAACCCAGATTTGCCCAGAATCTGCATTTTTCCTGCTCTCCTACACACTCAACCTCCAAAACACTCATTCAATCATGCACAAACACTTACCTTGTTACACCCATGCATATAAAACATGCTCATGATCAAAATACACTTAACTTTACATCAACTTGGACAATAATTCACAATTAATCATCAAGAATACACACAAAGCACACTTTACCCAACACAACTATTTCACTCCAATTAACATGCCAAGCACTACAATTAAATCATGTTAAACCCATACTCTAATAATTCACATATATACAACAAGATATAAATTAACACTTAAGATCACTAATAACATACAATCACACATTACATCTAATCCAAAAAGAAATTAGGGAAAAACACTTTAAAATTTAGAACACAACAACAAAGCTCCTAAACCTCTTGTAGTCCAAAACCCAGCTGATCTTCACTCTTGAACCTTCTCCTTGCCTTTACACTTCTTCTTGCCACTCGATTCTTGCATAAACCCAATCAAAACACACTTAAATCCAACCCAGAAATTCATCCAAACCGGAAAACAAAGACAAAGAAAAGAAGATAAAGAAGTCCAAAGTAAACCCAAACACTTACCTTTCACAAACCCAGCTCAAAACTTCAAGAATCCCACTCAAAACTCAAAGAAGCACACATGGGAAAGTGGAGAGCAGCCAAATGAAGAAAGGAAAGAGAAGAGAGGATGGGAAAGAGTGCGCAAGATAGGGAATGGGTAGCTTCCACGGGAAGCTATCCCATTTCAGCCTTTCCTCTCTCCTCCTCTCACCTCACTCCTTTTCTTCATTAAATGCTCACTTAATAATTCCACTTGGCATGCTCCTACTGGTTCCCATAACCAATCTTGACTTATTCCTTCAAAGCACCAAACATAACACACACACAATCATCTACTACATAAAATCCACATCCTTGTTACCAAACCCATAATCCATTAAATCATTTCTCATAAAACACTTTACATACAAGGCACCATACACACTAACCACACTAGATTAATCCCAATAAATACCCTACTTCCATACACCACAAGCACACCATATAATTTCTCATCTTAACATACTCAATTAATTTCTTAGCACTAAAGTCCTTATTATCAAAATTTTCTCTTGCTAAAATTACTGAAATACCCTTACTTTTCTGACTTACCATGTAGATTCCGACTAGGCCCCTTTTTGGTTATTACACCTCTGATAAAAATCATAAGGCATTTCTAAAATATCATGTAGATAGAGATTGGGCAACATGTATCATGGTTGACTCTATCCACAACTTTAGAAATAACATAAGCACATTGAAGCTTATACTATCATGAAACATCTAAGAGAGTTGTTCACTGAACAAGCTTGAATGGGTTGATGTGAAATATGAAAGTTGTTATTCCATTCTAAGATGTTGAAGGGCACTTTAATTATGCAAGAAAGGTTGAAGATGTTGCGTTGTATGGAGAAGTTCACCTTTTTAAGTTTAGCAATGGGTCACGAATTAAGTGTGAACTTAATTCTTCAACTTTTTCCTTATAGTTATTCACAATTTGCTTTTATCTATTGTATAAGGAAGAATGCCACCACATTGGTTTAATTAGTTAACTTATACCAAGGCCGTTAAGCTTTCTATTTTTGAGAATTAGAAAGTAGTCCTTGTGGTTGATCCTACTTCTTAAATGAAGAATAATTCTTCTAAGAATAGGAAGGAGTTAGTCAAGGCCCAAGATGCAATAAAGAAAACTAATACCAAAAATACTTACTTCCTTTGTTATAAGAGTTAATCACTAGAGGAAAAATTGGAAGATGAATTTTGAATCTCTTAAGAGGGAGAAAAAAGAAGATGCTTCGACTTTAAGTATTTACCAAAAAAGAAAATCCTTAATATAAATACTAAGAGATCAAAGAAGGACACTTTGAAAATGTCTTTCTTATCGCATTATCGTTCAAGCAGTAGTTCTCATTAGCTATGATCATTGAGATGGTTAAAGTTAACATTTGGATGCTTGTTAGAAGAACAAGTGAATTGGAGACCTATCATGAGAAACTTCACATGGATATTTATAATATATAAGTGAAGTATCACATCATATCATTAGTGCAAGTACCCTTGGACTTGAGATCACTAAGGTATCTCAAGTAGCAAATGTTATACTTTGACTCCTATGCTTTTACTCTTTGTAGGGGTATATATAGCTCTGAGTTTTGGTAAAGCATGAATGACATGGAGGTAGTTGCATGACCAATAAAGGATTCACCACCCCAATTATAGTGGGGAGTTCCATCTCAAGTATTCCTATACTTCTTGGTTCAAAAAACCTTGGGCAAGGTGGAATGTAAGGTGAGTGAGATTCATAAGGGCATTTTGGTAATAAAGATAAAAGTATGAGAATACAATAAGTTTATGAATGAATTGAAACATGCTATATTCAATTCATGAATGAGAATAGAAGAATGGTGAAATAAGTAATTGCATGGTAACTCGATATGGAAGGGTAAAAGTGAAAGCTACTGAATTCTTATCATTTGTGTAGTCATAATGCTTGACTATAATCCTCTAATGATTTGTACATTAATGTATGGTAAATATCCATTGATATTTGATAATATTGTTTAAAAGAGTTTAATTTAGAGGATTCTAAATTTAGCTAGGATTCTTAGTTTCATTTTGTACTGCTAACATGCATAGGAAACCCAAAAAGTCATACACATACTAGAAATAAGGTTTGAGGTGAAATGCAATGCATAAGAATGAAATTTTATGTCTTGGGAACTTCCTATATCATAGAAAAAAATGGATAAGTTAATTTGGAGACATTTTGGGATTGAAAGCTCAAAAGCTTTGCTTAAAAAGCCCAAACTAGGTTTTTTACGCATGGAGACAAAAAGGGCCTAGAGATTATTTTTCTCTAGGGCCCATATGGCATTTAATTACACATTATAAATTTGATGGGGTCTAACTAAATAGTTAAAGGCTAGTCATAAGCTAGCATGGGCCTAGAGCTCAAGTTAGTTTTGCAGAAGAAGTCGCTCAAAGGACCATGCACAGAAATGGTATATTGTGCCTTTGAGTGTCACTTAAGCCTAGTTAAATGCACTAAGCCCAACCTAAAATTATAGCCATCTAAACCTAACCCTAGGCTAACCTTAAAGTCAAAATTAGGATAACACACTCTATAGCCTCTTAAACCCTATGAGAAAATCTCTCTTTTTCTCTCCTTTCTCTCTAGCCGGATTTTACACATTTCATCTCCTTTAGAGTGTTCTTAGACCTCTTTTTTTTGGTGCAGATACACTTAGACATGGCCATTGTTTGGGCATTAGTGGTTTGCTATAACTAAATGCGAAATAAATTCATCTGAATAACAAACTGCAAAGGTAAAATATTTCGACTCTATTCATTAGGTTTTGCTATTTTTATGAAAAAATCTTAGATTAGGGGATTTAAAATTTTTGTTTTTCCATTGTGCATAGGAACATGATTCTTAATGTTTTTGATCAATTAATTCATGTAATTTGATGAATCCTAATTTAGTTCGCTATTTTAAATTCAGAAAACTAAAATTGGGATTTGATCCAAATCAAAAAGTAAAACCTAGGTCAATTTTGTTTTCTAGGACCACCTTATAGGGCAAATCTGAACTTTGATGTTTTTGGCCCAATTGGATTTATCTCATTTCCAACCCTACACAAATTAATATGGATATTCAAATTTATTTTAATATTTTAATTTGGCCTAAAGAGCTAATTATAACCGAATGACCTAATCATTAAAGACTTAATTAAGTGACTTTAATTACTAGAGTGGGACTGTAAGTCGTTTGGCCCATCCAAGACAAAAAGGGCTACAAATAGTGAAATTAAGCCCAACAATGCATCCTTAATGAGATAATACATGAAATGATTAAGGCTTTAAATGGAAATTATTTAAATTCAATATTTGTTGTATCTAAGACCTATTTATTCAATTAACAAGATTACATAATTAAATATGGTAGTCAATTGCTAATGAGATCAGTAATTGGAAGCAAAATATGAAAAAGAAACATTTTTAGGAAAATAGTCTTTAAACTAGTCAAAAGGTTTTCATTTTGAAATATTCAATGTCTATGTCAATGTTTAATTAAAAGAAGGTTAAGGATCTAAAGGGTTATTTGTTAAAGTAACCAATAGGAGCTTGGCTTTTGTAAATTTTATGGCCACAAATTTTATTATATATATAGTTGAGGGAGAGAGTGCAGTCAGCTAAAACAAGGCTAAAAATTTTACAGCAAATTCATTTCTTCTTCTCCTTATTCTCCTTGCTAAATTGGTACATCAAAGATTAAGGAAGATCGGGTTAAGTTTTAAGCTTGTAAGGTAATTTTTATATGTGTGTTTTCTCCCTTTTTCTTACATATTTCTTGAGACTAGAAATTATGAGTTTGAGGGAGATTGTAATGTGATTTTAGTGTGGTTAAGTGAAGGATTCTAGCAAGAAAGCTAAGGGAGAGGAGAAAGTGTAAGCAAGTGTGGCCTAAAGAAGCTAATTGATCCATCTAAGAGGTTTGGAAACATCTACATTCATCCATGTGTGTATTTGAGATTTGATGTATGATATGAGTTAAATTGAATGTGTTTGAGTTGATGTGTTGTGGAAATGATGAGATTTTGCATGGAAATTGAGTATTTAGGCTTAAGTAGCTCATAAGTGAAAAACTGTGTAAGGGTACACTTGACCCCTTCTCGGTTATTAGGCTATAATATGAGTTATAGACCTCTAATTGATGTGATTCTAGTTGGAAAATGACCTTAAGGTATATACCTATAATTGTTATGCAGAACTTGTAAATTGATTTGGCTTGTAGGATGCAAGATGCTTGAATTTAGCCTTAAAGTTGTTCACCGGATTCTGCCGAGCCATTTGGAGTAGTTAGTGTTCTCAATGGAGTTGCTCCTAATTTCGATGTCCAAATTAGGTGATTTTTGTGCCATTAGAAACATAAGATAGAGGAAACAAATTTCTAGAATAAGTTTTGCCCAGAAATTCCTCTAGATAGGTGAAAAGCCCTGTACAAAATCAGACTTGGAATCTGCCCTATGCAGAGTAGGGCAGAATAGGTTTTCATGGCTGGCAGGGATTCCAGCCCCCCTTGTAAAAGCATTCTTCCTCTTCCATACCCATTTTTGTCACCCCATAAGCAGGTTAAGAATGTATACCCACTGTGTGGCCTCAAATTTGAACCTATATTGTGCATTTTTCTTCCCAAATTGAACCCGAACTTCACCGGAACTTTTCGAAACTTGTCCAACACATGTTTAGGGTTATGTAATGAATATATGTATAGTTACTACCCTAAAATATATATGATTGGATTTCAAAACATGAACAACTAACGAATTATTTAAAGGTAAATTTGACTAGAAATTACCGAATATATCTAGAAACAACTTGGCATATCATATTGAATTTGTATAGGTAATATAAATTTGTTTGTGATTATTTATTGATATTTTAAAAATGTGAATGTTTGCATATTATGTTGAATATTAAAACATGATAAGGGTATAATTGAAAGAATTATTGATACATAAATTTGGATTATGAATTGATAATGGATTAATGAAACACATATTGATATAAACATAAATTGCTATTAATTCTTCTGAATTACTAATTATATGATCATTAAAATATTGGTTATGCTTCAATGTGAATAACTTGTCTTAATTTAAGCATTAGCCTACTTTAATCAGGATGTGGAACTATAAAGTGACTTACACAAAATGTTATAAATTATTAATGAGTTGTATTTGATATTGGACATAAGCTTGGGGCTATGAGTAAATGGTTGTGAATGAATTGTATTCAAGTTTTACTATTGTACATTGAATATTATATAATGTGCATTCATGTGTATATGATAATATACAAATGAATTGTATGTGATTATGTGTTAACTCATAAAATAAGGATATGAATTTTTATACATATAATAAGGCTATGTACGATTATAGTAAATGATTGTGACTATGAAGTGTAACTTATTGATACAAGTACCATAAGTTTGAAAGTAAATATGACTGAGAGCCTACTTTTGACAAGATAGTGGATAGATAGGCATGCCTATAACTGCTCTGTCGGCCCAGTTTGGGTCATGATTTGGATCTCGTTTAGGTCCCTGTGCTTATACGTTATTAATATGATATAATGTGATATGTGAAAGTACCATCGGGTACTCATGCATTCTATTTTGTTTCCCATTATCCACTCCTTTTGGGAAAGTGCAGGCATATTATTAAAGAAATTATATTAAAAAACTAACATGGAAATTTGACTCTTTAATGGTTAAGGAGATATGTATATATGTATGGATAAGTAAGTGTATTTGATATATGTTTGTTATATTAATGTTAATTTATTATAATTGCATGTATTTATATGAGTACATTACATACGTATGGCTTTGATAATTATTTAGAAAGATGTCAGTAGTAGAATGTACATTTGATAAGTTTAGATTGAATTCTGAATAAAACCATATATTATAACACTGCATGAGAACAAAAAATGTTTATGCATAATAATTCGACATGCTAACAATATGATTATATTCGAAATTTTAATTATATATTGAGTACTAAGTTGTTAATATTGCCTGAAACATAGGTAGGCTAGTGTGAATATCCTTGCTTGAATATGTACAATAAAAGAATATCTATACACAGTTGTTAAAGAAAATGTGTTTTGAATGAATATCTATATATATATATATATATATATATATATATATATATATATATATATGTTAAATATGTAAGAATATCTTATGTATTCTATTCTTGTGGAATATATTAAATAACCTCAAGGTGACTCATGTTAAGATATTAATTATATGATCACGATATATATAAAATGTGCACCAATATGCGTACTAAAGACTAAGCGTGGTTGAAATATATTATGTGAAATAGCTTTTGCTGGTTAGGTATACTAAATGAATATGATTAATGTGTGTAATAAAAATAGTTCAATATTTTAAATAAGCTCTTGTTGTATACAAGCATTTGCATGTGTTAGTCATGACATAAAAAATAAAAAAATGTAATCTAAGGTGTGAATTGAAGATTAACTGTAAATAAGGTATGCTCTATGGAATATATATTATGAGTTGTAAGCGATAAAGGAATAGGTTTAGTATTGCAATCCAGAAATTGTATGATTATCAAGGTGTGGGTAAAGCACATGTATAAAATTAATGTACACATTAATCTTAGTTATGTATATTATTATGATAAAATGCTTCATATCAATATATGCATTCACCATATGTGTGGATAGTTAATGATGACTGCTGTGAGTGGTTGTCCACATCTCATATGTTTTGCACTAAGCTTTATGCTTAGCACGAGTGTTCCATCCATGCAGGTACCAAAGATAGGTTTGGCACCAAGGACATCCTGCAACCACTAAGGCCAGCACATCAGTAGAAACTCTTTTTTGTATGACTTATATTTTGTTACAGCAATGCAATTTCTAATCTTTTGATGTAAGTAAGTTTCTTAAATATACAATATGAATGACGTTATGTAATGAAAAAGAAATTTTATAATTCTGAATTCGATGTATGTTATTAAGGTAAATATGCTTATTTTGGTAGCACCCTTAGCTGGTCATTGTGAACTGCCATACCATGGCATGGTTTACTGCGTGCAGGTAAGGGGTGTTACAATTATGGAGATAGTGATTGGGCAACATGTATTATGATTGCCTCAATGTCTCCCAACTTTAGAAATATCATGAGCACATTAATGCTCATACATCATCAAACATTTGAGACTTATTCACTAAACAAGCTCGAATGGATCGATAAAAGATATTGAAGTTGTTATTCCATTTTAAGATGTTAAAGTGCACTTCAGTTATGCAAGATAGGATGAAGATATTGGGCTATATTGAGAGGTTCACCTCTTTAAGTTTAGTGATGGGTCACGAATTAAGTGTAGACTTAATTTTTTGACTTCTTCCTTATAGTTCTTCATAATTTGTATTTATCTATCGTATGAGGGAGAATGCCACCACATTGTCTAAACTAGTGAACTTACACCAAGACTTCTAAGCTTTCTATTATGAGAATTGGAAAGCAATCACAATGGTTGATTATAATTCTTCAATGAAGAATAAGTCTTCTAAAAAGAAGAATAAGTAAGTGAAGGCCCTAGATGGAATAATGAAAAATGGCATGCATTCTATTGAGACTAACACCAAAAGGACTTATTAGCTTTGTGACAAGAGTTGATCGCTAAAGGAAGAATTGCAAGATCAATTTTGAATCTCTTAAGAGGAAGAAGTAGGGAGATGCTTCGACATCAAGTATTTATCAGATAAGAAAATTATTAATATAAATACTAAGAAATCAAAGAAAGATACTTTGAAAACATCTTTCTTATTGCATTGTCGTTTATGCCATATCAATGAAACATGCATGTCTAAGTTACATAATTTTGGTGACTTAGGTTCATTTGATTATGAGTCATTTGAAGCATGTGAACCTTCTTTATTGGGAAAAATGACTAAGGTTCCCTTTAGTGGTAAAGGTGCATGAGCTAGTGATAAATTGGAACTTATACATTCATATGTATGTGTCCAATGTCCATGCATGCCAGAGGAGGTTATCTATACTTCATAACCTTCATAGATGACTATTCCAGATATAGATATATTTATCTAATGAATGTCAAGTCTGAAGCCTTTGAAAAGTTCAAAGAATTTGGAAATGAAGTAGAGAAACAACTTGGCAAAAGTATGAAAACACTAAGATCAAATCGAGGTAGAGAATACTTAAGCTAAGAGTTTCAAAGTTATCTTAGAGATAATAGGATATTATCTCAATGAAATTCTCCATATGCACCACAAAATAATGGTGTATCTGAAAGGAGAAATGGAACACTATTAGCTATGGTTCGATCCATGATGAGTCTTGTAGACTTGCCCAAATCCTATTGGGGATATGCACTTGAAATTGGTGTTTATGCATTAAATGGACTTCCAAGTAAATTGGTTGATGTTACTCCATATGAGATATGGAATAATAAGAAACCTATATTGTAAGGACCTAAAATAGCCCCTAGTCATAATAAGACATGTTTCGGGAGAAGTGAAGTACCGAATGCGCATCTATTGGTTGTGTATGCATTAAAAAGAACGTAATTGTCATTATTGCAAAAGTTTCGATAAGTGCGGCAAATTGAAAATTTGTTAATTATGATTTGAATTGCATTAAAAGAATCAATTTAATGGGCTAATGTGTGAAGAAAAGGAAAAAAGGAAGGATTTATGTTGTAATATGCCATGACCAATCATAAGTTGACACTTATTACTTCTGAAATACAGAAATTAGGTAGGTATTTATAGGCTTGAGGTAGTGGGAAATGGAGTAAGGAATTCTAGAATTCTCTACCTCTATTTTCACTCCAATATCTGTCTTTCTAATACCAGGAAGTTGCTTCTAAAGGAAAAATGAGTTTTGCATGTGAAAAGTCTTCAAATTGGTAAGTTTTAGTCCTTTTCATCTTCTTCTACTCCTTTAATGTGATCAAGAGAGATAATTATGTAATAAAGAATTATTGGTGTTGAGAATTTCTGATGAATTTTAGTTGATAATTCTATCAAGAGAGACAAAGGAAAGAAGGAGGAGCAATAGAAAAGCTTAAAGTGTAAGAAGGGGACTTAAGCAAGGTTTGGGAACTTAACTCTATTCATTGTGCATGAATAACTGAATTGACATGAAATTAAGGTTTGTATGGAGTAAGTAATAGTTTTAATGTGTTGTTCATTATGTAATTGGCCGAATTAAAGGTCTTTGATTTTAGGGGATGACTGGTGTTGAACTTTGTTTTTTAGTTTACTTGAACAACTTCTGGTATTTCAGTTATAGATTGGTTTATAGTGCCTCAAATTAATTGATTCCAACTGGAATAGAATCTTTAAACATAAACCAACTTATGTCTAGAAGGAATGAATACCTGATTGTGCTTCTAAATTAGGTGAAAATGTAGTTAAAGGATGGAAATGAATTCTATTTTTGCTTAAGGAACAGGTTGTGTTGTAATGAGCATAAATCTTATATTATGTGTTTAATTGAAATCATGCTTATGTCAAGACAAACTTAAGACTTGTAAGATCTTTTATTAGGAAGGAAGTTTAGCTCAAAAAAGTCATTTGATAGGTGAAATCCCTTTAATAAGATGGACCTGTAAATCTATAGAATTTTATACCTGAAATTGCCCAGTTACATGGTGGTCAAGAAATCCTATTCACTGTGTACGGCTATTGGAATGCCTGAATAGCTTAAAATTCATTTTACACGGTGGTCAAGGATTCCTGCCTGCCTTGTAATTAGCTACTGGATCACTCACTTTGCCTACAGTTCATTTTACATGGCGGTCAGAGAATCCATGCCCACCGTGTAACTACTTCTGCCAGCCGTGCGGGTAAGTCTGCCCGCCGTGTAAAATTTCTACCCACCATGTAAATAGCTTATGCCTTGCAAATGCCCAATCCTGTCATTTTACACAGTGGTTAGAGAGTCCTGTTCGCCATGCATCTCCTAGTTTTCAGCTTCTAATGTGATATTTTTACTGGATTTTGAACTTGATTTCAACCCGACATTTCTGAGACTTGTATGTCACATTTCTAATGATCTAAAATTAATATGTATGCATGTAATATAGTAAAATATGACACTTTTATATCAACGCAGTAGATACTATGAATGTACATGCAATATGCTATACTGTCGATAATGGTAGTTATACACCGACTTGACATTAAAACTGTGATTATTATTTTGAATTGTTTGGAATTTCTATTTATCAATATGAACTATTTAATCATGCTTGAATATGAATACAATTTAAACTCAAATTTCATTAAGTACTCCGAAGTTTGTCAAATGCATACTTGAGGTTAAATAATTATTGTTAAGAGCATAATGCCTCACCAAAGGAATGAAGCATGTGTTGGTTATGTAATTGTCGATTATAACTAAAAGGACGTGACATGCACTACTAATTTTATATTATAAATGTATAATTATAAACATAAGTCTGTGAAATCAAAAGATAAATAAAAGCCTATAATAAACTTGGAAACCGGTATAATGAATATAGTTTGTATTTGACACATTATGTTTATTTTATCATGATATTATTAGCATCATTTTAATATCTGTCTTAAGCTTGTCCGTTTATGATATACATGTAATACATGTAAAGTGACATGGAAAGGTTATGTCATGAATACAATCCTCCTGCAAGGAGTTAGGCCTAGATTTATTATCTGACATTAACATTGCTCAGAATTATTTAGATAATTGTATTACTTGTCTGCTACTTACCTAATGACATGCGATAAATGCATAATCCAATATTGCAACAACCTTATCTCATTGTACAGTACATACAGCGGTCATGTCACAACAGTGCACAATCACGAGACACGTTACAGAAAACAATTCAGTAATTTTTTTTTTCAAACATTAATGACCATTATGCCTAAGTAACAGCATAACAATCCACATAATACCATCCACTTTCTATAACAGTCTATGAATAACTCCGATTAAAATCTATATTTATGCATACACTTAAGTCAAAACCTAATCATACACATACTTAATTTCGTCCAATAAGATCATATGCATGCCATGCCTACGCTCTTGTTCTTGCTTCCCAAACATTCTTCTCGTTAGTCAGCAAACCTCGGCCACTTTACACTTTATTACCTCCATTACCCGTGCGCAATAACACACTACGTGCTGAGCATTAAAATGATCAATGATGGATACATATCCCAAACTTTCCATTACTATAATCACATGTAAGCACACACACAAGCATTCATATTTCCTAGGTTATGTAGGTTTTAACTCATTTAATACACTTGAATTATATTCACTAATATCAAGCAATTAACTTTAAATTCACATTCATGTTCATTGCCATAGCTATTAATATTGTATGCATATATGACTCCATTTATCTCTGCTTATTACTATCGTCATCATTTTCTTTTTTTTTTTTTAGTTCTCTACTTCAGTTTTGTTGGCACTAATATTATCATTATTGTTATTCTTATTAGCATTAAGTAAATAAATTCATACTAGCTTACACAATATATTGTGGTATTTTTATATTATTAGTAGCATTGTTATTAATATTATTTGTCTCTTTATCTAGCTCACACTTAATTATTATTGTTTGAAAATTTGTTTTATACTTTGTTTTCTATTAAATCATATGAAATTATAATCTAACATTACCAGTTACACATTTACATATGGCCCCTAACTTACCATCCACTGCCACCTATCTTGCTCCCATTATTACTATTATTTACTAGAATAACTTTACCATTTCTTTACTTTAATATCTCAGTTCTTTCTCTTAATATTATTATCATGACCCATGTACGCATACTTGCTCACTTTTCTCTGCACATACATACAATGATTTACGTAATTAACTTCTATTTCATTTCCAACTAAGCTATATTATTTTCTAATTCTTCAATCCCCCAGTTCTTACACGTCACATACATCATAATTACATATTTTACTATTTTGTAAAAAAAAAAAATTACATATTTTACTATCGTTTAACCTATCATTATATCTCATACAATTTTTTCACATTGCACTAACAATTCTATTATTCCAGTTAGCACTATAATATTATTACAATTTATTAACTCAAATTTTCTTACACATTATTTCCATCACTGTCACTTTCATTTCTTTATAATTATTTTCTTTAACAAATTTATATGATTCCTGTAGATCCATGTCATTATTATCCACATTCCTTCCGGGCTTCCACTACTACATTACTAATATTACTATTATCATCATCATTAATATTAAATTTATTTTTATCTTCTTATTTCCTTACCAGGTCCATTATAGTAACTTCTTTTATTTTGTTCTATTTAATGTGTCAGGTCACATATCCATAATAAACTACTTTTATGGTATCTTAATTGTATACATATATCACATATATTTATTCACTTATTATATTATTATTCACATACATTACACTTAATTTTGTTTATATTATTATTATTCTCAACGCTAATATTAACATTATTATTATTTTTATTATTAACATTAATATTAAGACGACCAACCTTGATATATTATTCAATGCTATTAATCTTATGACTTTTATTTTATTAATATTCCATTATCTTCTCTTTATTCCCCTCATGGTCCAAGTATGACCACGTAACATCATTACTTTTATTTATTAATTTGACTATTACTTTTTTTTTTCATTCTATATCCACTGTCGTACTCTTTCAATATTATTACACACAAAATAAGTACATAGCATTTCACTATTTAAGTCACTTTATTTTTTAGTTGTCACTTATATTTTGTATATCCCATACTCATATTTTAAATTCACGGTTATATTTGTTGTTCTTGACTGATAGAGTTTGGGTACGCCCATAACTCTATTTTGGATAAAAGTCCAATTCAGATTAAATTGAGTTATTTAATCTGATTAAAATTACCAAATCCTATCTCAGAAAAAGTCTGAGTTAAACTAGAGTTTGGACTCTAACTTTTATGATCTCTATAAATAGAGGTGAGGTCCTCATAATTTGGTAACGAGAAAACGTATACGCCGCAAGACTGCTCGTTCCCACTCACAAGTTTTCTGTCTTAATTTTCAGGGGCATTTAGATTGTGATCTAGTTGCTCTTACCCCGAGTGGGTAAAAGCTGGACCAGTGACCAAAACAAACGGGATCTTGGTAGACGCTTTCGCAACGAGTTTCTGCGCTACAAGAGGTAGGTACATTTATTTAATATTACCTCCAGTTAAATTATATGTGTTATAATTTTTTCCATATCCATCATTGGTATCAGACCCGTTGTTTTTGCGTCCTGGCATGTGGCTAAACAGATCTAAAATTTTATGTGTAAAATTATTAGATCTGAGATGCAATGAACACAACAAAAATTTGTTTTTTTTTTGTGAAAAATATATATGCGTGTATATTTCGGCTCGATTCCGTGTATATGTACACTGAAACCCGAGGGGACGAACATGAGTGTTTAAAACGCCGAACTAGAAGTCGAAATTTTTTATTTTTGACCTCACCATTGGATTCAGAGACCCCACAAACCCCCCACCGGCCGGAACCGGAGCGTCAAATTCGGCCGGGAAGGCGGCGCGTGGACTACAGGCGGTGCATACGTTCGGCGTGTGCGCATGGACGGTGGCCCACACGTGCATCGCCATGTGTCAGCAGTATTGCGTCACTGCTGACACGTGGCCCAATAGCCGAGTGCCACCTGGCATAATGTGGGGCGGACACGTGGACAAATCAAAGGATGACACGTGGCTGACTGAGGTCATGCCACGTGTCATGATGACATGTCAATAATTGACACGTGCCCAACCAAGAATCGACACGTGGACCACTGAGGTGCCGCCATGTGTCATGTCAGGTGTTAGTGATGACGTGGCATCACCGACACGTGGCCCAATAGACGTGAGACACGTGGCAGACTGTGGTCACGCCACGTGGCTCTGACGTGTCACAGGTGCCACGCGGGCGCCACGTGGTCCAATCATATGTTGACGCGTGTCAGACTGAGGTCTGCCATGTGTCGGTGCTGACGTGTCACGTGTGACACGTGGACCAATGGGATGCTGACACGTGTCGTTGACTTGCCACGTAAGCACCAGGCAGACCAATAGCATTCAGACACGTGGCGTGACTGGATGTGGACACGTGGCTCAATATGGTGTTGCCACGTGGCAGGTCCGAGGTAGGGCGCGCGTGTGGCGCTTGAAGGCACGTGAGCGCGTCTTCCTCCCGTTAGTCGGCACGTGCGGGCGCATGCGGTGTCCTCCGACCACCATTTCACCTCCGTTTTTTGTGAAATTGATTTTTCAAATTATTTCTGATTTTTTGGTCATGTTTTAAAAATTTTTTAATGACCAGAAAATGTATTTTGTAATTTTTGATATTTAAATGTGTTTAATTTCAAAATAAAATATTAAAAAATTTGTAGAAAATGTGTTTTCTATTTTATAAAATTTTTGAAAATATTTTGAAAAAATTTTGAGGTTGTGTCCTTATTTATTAATTGAAATACGTTTCAATGTTGTGTATTTATACATGAGTGTATAAATTTTTCTTGTAATATGTTACAGAAATGTTGAATAAGGATAGCCGGTTCTTCCTTAAAAAACGCATAGGTTGCTTTGAGAATTGTAAGAGTGCAATCAATAAGCAAAATAAAACTGTGAAGGAAGATTTGAGCTGATGACATTGATGTAATAGTGCATCATAAAATACATATGTGAGAATAAATGCAAGAGTGCATTTGAACTGGTGGTCCGAGTACGAAAATAAAATTTTGGTTTGAGTTACCAAAAGAAAAGTGTTGAGAAGTTACACTAAAATTCTTTGATGGTGTTGAGAAATGGATGAGCGTGCATTGTCCAAGGCTTCATCAATGGACTTATGAGTCACTTGATGAATTGATTGAATTAGTCAAACAAATAATCCCAATATCAAGAAAGATTTTATGAAATCTAGACTTCTACAATAGTTGACATAAGTGTCAATTTGAGTTGGCGTTTGTTGTTATTAAAATAGGATTTATGTTTCCTATTAATATTTGACATGAGTATCTTATTTTGGAATTATTGGATTTTTGGTTAAATAAATGTGTTTATTTACTTATCATGATGGCATTTAACTTTATAATAAATGAGTTTACTTTAATTGTTAATTGCCTTGCGATATTTTATGAGTAAAACAATTGCATATTTATTAAGTAGAGACTTAATAAAAGTCCCCTCATAAGCTTGAGAACTTGATAATCCAATAATTCAGATTTATTATGCTTTTCGAATTTGAGCCTAATAGAAAATTTTACTAGGTTATTATTTCAGGTGCATAATAAATTGCATGTATTGTCTTATCTCTTTTTAAATATTTGCAACATTGTTCCATTTGAGATCAGAGGATTTTAATGGATATTGCTTCAAAGTTATAATTATGAAATCTGGAATACAAAGATCCAGTATGTGCTTGAAGAGCAAGAGGCTCTTAAATCTTCAAGTTCGGTTATGGCTGAACTTGAGGATGACACTATAACGCAGCATAAGCAGGACCGGGATACCTATGTTGCATCACATCACTAAGCAATTTTGCAAGTATCAAAATGCAATGGATCTGTGGATCGCTTTACAGGAGAAGTTCAGAGATGTGACTCTGAATAAGCTCCGATCATTGTAAATCAAATTTGATACATATTAGAAAAGTCTGATTATTCGATACGAAAACATCTAAGAGAGATGAAAAAGAAAAGTGAGCAAAGTGAGCTTAGTAGTCATAAGTGACTGATAAGCAGAAGGTCCAAACTGTTATCCGTTCTTTACCCAAGAGTTGGTAGCATGTGAGGATGCAACTAACTCACATAGATAAGCAAAAAGACATTTGAGGATGTCACTTGTTATTTGAAGCTTAAAAGAGGTCGTCTGACAGTGATTAAGGTCAATGTCATATGGCATAGTCCTATTCTAATAGAATGAGTTCTTATTAGAACAAGATAATAAGCTTCATCAATAGGGATAAAGAAAAGGCTTGAGAGCCTGAAAAGCAAAAGGAAAAGAATCATGTATGGTCCAAAGGCAAAAATGAGATAAAATTTCCAACCTATAGAAATGACATTATACAAGAGATGTATTATGCCTAAAAAGATACACTATTCTGACTCAAGAGTGAGTGGAATTTATGTATCTAGTTCTGAACTTCATCCTTTGTCGGTGATAGATTTAGAACCAATTGACCGTGTAACAAGGGATCGAGATACCTTTGTTATGAAATTTAGGTTCTATTCTTGCTTTATTGAAATTTATTTTCAATTTATATTTTGAGGATAACAGTGCACGCTTATGCTTGAATGATTTTATTGTTATGGATGTGGACCATAAGTATTTGAGTAAAACTAGTTTGTTATTTTTCACATAGTTATGAGGACAATGTGAAATTATGGCATGCTAAATTAAACCATATTTAACAAGACCGAATGAGTCGGTTAGTTAAAATAGGTTTAATAAGTGATTTAAATAAGTTTGAATTGCCTTCGTGTGAGCATTGCCTAAAAGGAAAAACTAGTTAGAAAATCATTTTAATAAGGAACTATAGCCACATTTCTATTGCAATTAGTCCATTCTGACGAATATGGTCAAATGAATGTGAGGGTAAGGTATGGGGCCTATTATTTCATCACATTTATAGATGACTGTACTAGGTATGGTCATATCTATTTAATTTCTCACAAGTCAGAAGCATCGGGTTGCTTCAAGACTTATATGAGTATAGTTGAGAATTAATTAAATAAAAAGATTAAAGCTTTAAGAACTGACAGAGGTCAGTAATATCTTACAGATAAATTTAAAGCTTCATGTGATGAAAAGAATTGAACATTAGTTGTTCATTCCTATAAATCCACAACAAAACGGTATTGAGGAAAGGAGAAATAAGACTCTCCTATATATGGTTAGATCTATGATGACAAAGGCAAATTGCCTATCTCCTATTGGGGAGATATTTTATTGACTGTCACATATGTTCTGAACTATATGCCCTCTAAATCTGTCATTATCATAACTTATGAGTTGTGAACTGGTCGACAAGTTGACCGAAGCCATTTACCTCAATTATGGGTTGTAATGCTTACGTCCATGATACCTCAATTTGGTAAATTTGAGACCAAGAGGTGAAAAAAGTGTCTATGTGAGATATTCTTAAGTATCAAGAGGATACATTTTCGTGGGTCAGTAAGAAATGGCATAATAACAGAATTTGGATCACTAGACGTCATATTCTTAAGAGAATGAATTTCCAAAGTTGGGCGAAGTGAATTAAGATTTCACTTTATATTTCAGGAAGAGACCATCAGGATCACTCCATCCGAGTGGGAGGGAGTTAGAGGAAAAAGGTTAAGACCTTCATCCTCCAAACGATCCGGATGTTCGAGACCTAATATAAATGGGAGTATTCTTGACTCCAGTGGGAGGAAAGAATACAGTATTCCTGACTCCAGTGGGAGTATGGAATATAGTCTCAGTGGGAGCATTATGAATCACGATGAATATATGAGACATGTTTATCAAGATTCAGAACTGTAAAAATCTAAAAGGATAAGTGTTCCATGCTGACGATTTAAAATCGAAGGCTAGAATGAAGCCCTTTTAGTTATCCCACAAGACAAGAAAAAGCATAATAATATTCAAAAAGCTTTTTCATGCCCATTTAAGAGAAAAATGGACTAAAGCAATGGAAAAGGAAATGGCATCCATAGATCAAACCATGTTTGAGAACTAGTTGATCTACTGAAAGGACACAAATTGAGAATAAATGTATTCTCAAAGTAAAGCGAAAGGCTGATAAAGGTATCGAAAGATATAAAACTCGGCTAGTCGCTAAAGGGTTTATACAACAGGAAGAGATTGACTATGAGTAGACTTTCTCATCTGTTGTAAAAATTTACGTCCATAAGGTTCATTCTAGCCATAGTGGCGAGTTTGAATGTAGAGCTTCATCAAATGGATGAAAAGACTACTTTTCTCAATGGAGAAATGGATGGAACAACCTATGTGTTTCATCGGAAAAAGGCAGCAAACATAAGGTTTGCTGATTGATGTGTTCAATCAATTGCCTTAAACAGTCTTCAACACAATGGTGCTTGAGACTTCATCATATAATCATGTCGAATATGTTCAGCATGATTGATGAAGATCATTGTGTTTATAGTAAAAGCTCTAAAAATGAATTTATTATTTTGGCATTGTATGTAAACGACATACTCAAAGCTGAAAATGATAAATGGTACGTAAATGAAATCAAAGATGGGTTACCGTCCAACTTTGAGACAAAGGAAATGGGTCATGCATATTACATTCTTGAAGTTAAGATTTCAAGAGATCATTCAAGAAGATTGTTGCTATTTCTTGAGAGAAATATTTCAACAATGATCTTGAGCAATTTAATATGCAAAACCCTAAACTCATACATTACCCCATTGCCAAGAATCCGTTTCTTAGCAAAGATCCGTGTCCTATGACGCCAGAATAAATGAACGTATGAGGAACATTCAATATGCCAGTGTCATGGGTAGTCTTATGTATGCAGTGTTGTATACAAGACATGATATGTACTATACAGTGGGCATGGTAAATAAATATCAATCTAACCCAGGCAAAGCACATTAGAAGCAATTGAAAGGATACTTATATACCTTAAAAGTACTGCAGAATATTCTCTCTATTTTCAAGAAAATGATCTGCATTGAGAGAATACAGAGACGTTGATTGGGCAGGAGATGTGGATGGGAGGAAATCCATTCCAGGTTTCATATTCTTGTTTAGCAAGAGTGCCATCTCGTGGAGTAACAAGAATTAAGCCTATGTAGCCCTATCAATAGTGGAAGTTGAATTTGTCACTTCCTCAATTACAGTACAGGAGATAGTTTGGTTGAAATGGTTTGTGAGCCATTTAAGAGTAACTGACTCAAAGGTATTAGTGACAGTCTATAGTGACAGTCAGTCGTTGATAGCTTATAGAGGAGCTAAGCATATCGACATTAAGTATCAATATACGAGAGATATTGTTGCACAGGGAGAAGTGAACTTACAGTACATTTCTACACATGCAGATCCATTGAGTAAACCTATAACGAGAGATGTGTTTTGGGAAATACATTAGATCTTGAGGTTTGCGTAGAATTTAATTGGTACTATTATATTTTATATAATCCCTTAACGTTATTATTTGCAAATAATAACTAAAGTTCATTGTTGGCAATACATGAGTGTGAATGTTTATGTGTATACATTTACTGTTATTGATATGAGATTGAGCATGTCGGACAGAGAAGTAGCCCACTCACAAGGGTGTTTACCTTAGTTTTGTCAATGAGTTGGCAAAGACTAAGATGAGGCGATTTTTGAACATATGAGAATGCTCGAGAGCCTGTCCAAAATAAAAGTGCCGTCTAGCAGAAATTATAAGATGAGTCTTATTAAGGCGCAAGATAAAGACATACATAAAGTTGTATGCTTTGGATTGAGATCCAAATAAGAATTGTATGGAATCCGATGGTAAGTTATATGTAACTACCATATTCTGTCTAAAAAGCCAGAAGTAGTCCTTAAGTAAGTGGACTAAAGTTGGGTGCTTCGGTGCATCGCAACCTTACGCTTCTGTATGGTGTTTGATATACACATTATTAAAATGTGAGACATGCGCTCCTTTAAGGGAAGGAAAGAACACCATAACACATGTTTTATACCGTGTGTGCTTATGTGACCACATGGATGGGAATTTAATAATATTAATGATCTCAACTTTCCCTATTGTGAGACCCTATTTATATTTCGACCCTTAGAACCCTTAACTTATCCCTGAAGTATGGTTCAATGTGGCTAGCTTAGTTAGTTTCCAAGAGGTTCGGGAAAAATTTAGGCCTGGCAGATCTAACTAGAAAAGTGAGTTGAATCATGATGGATGGCATACAGTAAGAGGGGAAGATAGCCTTTGGATCACTTTCATAATGTTTCATAGTTCACCGGCATGCCTATTATAGTTTATATGAGTAGAAACATAATAGTGAACACGAAAATTATTTTATGAGATCATGAGTTAAAACATTGAATGTGAGAAGGCAATCTAGGGTTAGGCATACATGAAGAAGAGGATCTTGTTTTGACGAGACGCTATGTATCCCTAATAGGTGTATAGCATTAGTGCTCTCGAGGTATGCTGGTCACACAATCTATTTGCCAGTATAACTGAAGATTAAGACTGGAATGCGTTCCGTCATGTGCGAGTGGGAGATGATAGAGTTTGGGTACGCCCATGACTCTAATTTGGATAAAGGTCCAATTCAGATTAAATTGAGTTATTTAATCTGATTAAAATTACCAAATCCTATCTCAGAAGGAGTCTGAGTTAAACTAGAGTTAGGACTCTAGCTTTTAGGATCTCTATAAATAGAGGTGAGGTCCTCATAATTTGGTAACGAGAAAACGTATACGCCGCAAGGCTGCTCGTTCCCACTCATAAGTTTTCTGTCTTAATTTTCAGGGGCATTTAGATTGTGATCTAGCTGCTCTTACCCCGAGTGGGTAAAAGCCGGACTAGCAAAACAAATGGGATCTTGGTAGACGCTTCCGCAACGAGTTTCTGCGCTACAAGAGGTAGGTACATTTATTTAATGTTACCTCGAGTTAAATTATATGTGTTATAATTTTTCCCATATTGACAATGCTAACGTTGTTAGCATCAATATTAATATTTTTATTACCACTAATAATGCTTTTACCATTATTATTATTATTATTATTATTATTATTAACATCACTTTTTCTATATTACTTATTAAACTTATTTAAATCTTCTAATTCAATTACTCATCATATTATTATTTAAATTTCATATTAGTCCTTCCAATAACATTAATACAGTCCATTTATAATTTAGTCCTCTAAATTTTCTGATTGATGATATTACCCTTGATTTTACCATAATGAACCACTATTGCACTACTTTACTTCTTTTCATTCATAATTCATAACTTAACATGCAAAGTTACCATTTAGTCCCTAAATCTCATTTTCACGCCTGATTATAATTTAAATCATCTTTTCTTACTTTACTACATAATTATTATTTCTCCATATTCACTCTTTAGTCATTAATATTTTACACAATTACCATTTGACTACTAATTCTTTGAGTAAGAATTATATGTTGGCCGAATTTAATGTGCATGAAAATTAATATGTATCTTAAATAATTGTTAAGTGTTAAGCTATATAAATGCATATAAACATGATTTGTGGTGAATATTAGTTAAATGGCATTTATTTGAATTAAATTGAATAATTATAGTGAAATATGCTATTATGGATATAGTAAAAAAAATGTAAATTTTGTTGAATTAAAATGAGTTTGTTGTATAATTGATGTTAAAATTTGACTATTTAGCGAATTGAATATGATTTCAATGAGGAAGAATTTAATTGGAAATGAATTGCCTTGACCGAATGGCCTTCATAAAAAATTTAATGAATATTTCGATTATTTGCTTAATGTAATAGCATAAAATGAATATATATTAAAAATGTAGTATATGATGATTTGTTTGGAATTGTTAGAACTTATTTCAATATTTTGAAGTGAAATAATGTAGGATATTCATATTGAATATTGTGAAATTTTTGACGTAAAGAAAAATTTCCGTATATTTGATACTAAAATTGGATAATTAGTTTTGAATTTAAAATTGTTGGAAAAAGAATAAATTGAATATGAAATTTCCATGTTGGTATTTTGATATTCAAATGATGTAATATGGTGTATTGAATTCATATTATATTTTTTAATGGAAATGAAGTAATTGAATGTGGTGTATAAATTAATTGGCCTTATTAAGAGTTTGGTGGTCAAATCTAGCTCAGGATATAATTGGCTAGTCATAGAGACATATATATCGCGGTGCAAGTCATGGCAACTTGCTTTGCTTTGGTATATTCGCGATGGTCTACCGTAGCAATTCAATGTTTAAAATGCAGTGATCAATCATAAAGTGATTGAAATGAAATGAAAATGCTTGAGTGGTCCTTCGGAATTACTCAAAAATGTAATGGACCTATGGGGTCCACGTCTCGAGTATCCGGATCAGAGATTTCTATCAGTGTTATACTACGGCGTAATTGAACAAAAGTGACAAAAGTGAATGAATAACAAAAGTACTTTAAATGGTAAAGTGATTTTGATATGTGATTTTTGGGACTAAATTATAAATTGCATGCCAAGTAATAAAATAATATGATTATAATGTTAGTTATGGCATTGTTGTAATTATGTGAAGTAGTTGATATTATTGTAATTATGTGAAATGATGGCATTATTGAAATTGTGTGAAGTGAGTGGCAATAAATTTTATTTGAGTGGAAGTTAGGGACTATTATGTACTTTTTCTATAATAAGGCTAACTAAAGAGTTAGTATGCAATTTGACCGGTAATTTGGATATATTTTGTTATTGCAAGGTAATTATAGATTTATGGTTAAATTGAACAGAATGAGGATATTAGTGTACAAAGAAGTTATTAAGTAGATTGCATGCAAACACTGGATAATAATGTAGGGATTTTATATATTTTGTCATACCTATTGTGCGAATAAATATATGCACATTTACTCGCATGTCATGTAATAAAGTAAGACTTAAATATGGTAGAGTGTGCCGTGATTGTAATCGATGGAATTGTTAAAGAAGTTAATTAAAAAAATAAGGTTATTTTATATATGAATCAATGAGGTAAGCATCGAAATTAACTAAGTGATGTTAAATAGTAATTTAATTGTCATATAGAGTGATAGTGGAAGATTTTAATTGTAATATAAATTAAATAATTGACTTCTGATTCTATTTTTTTTTTAAAAAAAAAGAAGAAGAATATAAGGTTATTGCATAAATGAATTAGATAATAATAATAATAATAATAATAATAATAATAATAATAATAATAATAATAATAATAATAATATAGTTAATGTCAAGATAATTTTATTAACATTAATTATGAAATTATTAGTAAGATGAATAATGATGAATTTCATTGGTAAATAACATGTATATTAATTTTATATTATAGATATGTACTAGTAATAGTTGGAAACATTATGCATAAAGTTATAAAGTAAAAAACAAAGATCATGCATTGAAGTGATATTGTAATTAAGTAAGAGTATGTTTAACTTGTAGAATTTAATGTAATTAATTAAATTGTATATGTGCATAAAAAATTTAGTAAGTTTAAATAAAATAATGATATAACTAAGTGAAATAAGCTAATGATAATAGTTGTGTGGAAATGGTGATGGAAACAATTTGTAAATAGTAATTAATAGTTATAGAAGGTAAATTCGTAACTAATGAAATTGTAGAGACTTAATCGAAAATTGTTAATGCTAGTGTTAAAAGAAGGTTTTGTATGTAATTAGAGTAAGTTTGTAATAATTAATTGAGATAGAGAATTAAGTAAAGTTATTAATTAATGAATGTACTTAAAATGCGTATGAGGTCATAATTATAATTATGGCAAAGTTAATTAAATTGATTTCATCAGAGGAATTGAGAAAACGCTAAATTTTACAAATGAGATAAATGAATTAGTGTAAGTTATAAGAACAAGCATATAGGAATGTAATGGACCTGAGATTATGCAATTAATATGTTAAATGCAATCCTGCTAAAAATGGAGATAAACTATTTGGGCATGATTTAGTTAAATTGTAATGTAATTGTACAAAGTGTAAATTAAGGGTTAAATTTGGTAATGTCATATTATATTTTAGTATGCATGGTATGCACGTGATTCGCTTGATGTAGATGGGTGGAAACTTTAGATTTGTAATCACCGCTAAGCGTATTTAATGCTCAACACATAGTTTATATTGACTGTGTAACATCCCAAATTAGGGGCTAGTAGGATTTGCATGAGTATTTGGTTCTTTAAGGGTACTATCGTATTTTGCAAGGAAGGATTTAATTAATTTGGGGGATTAATTAAATAGGAATATTAGTATTGTAAAAGAATTAAAGGAAGATTTGACTTTTGGACCTTTGGGAAGTGACACATGGCAAGTTAGTGAGGAGCAATTAATGAAAGGAGGGAAGAGAGAGGGAAGGGGCAGATTTTTGGGTTGAGCTTCCTGTGGAAGCTGTCTTCTTCCCCTCTCCTACTCTTTCCCGTCCTCTTGCTCTCTCTTTCCTTTCAATTTTGTTGCTCCTTACCCCTTCTCTAGTGTTGATCTTCAAAGTGTGAGCTTGGTTTCTTGTGTTTTGAGCTGGGTTTTTCAAGAGGTAAGTGGTTAGTTGTCTTCAATCTTCATCTTCTTCTTTTGGTTTTGAATTTGGATTTTGATGTTGGATTAAAAGAATTTCTGGGTTTATTTATGCAAGAACCTGAAGAGAGAAGGAAGAGTAAAGGCAAAGAGAAAGTGGGTTCTTGAAGAAGTGGTTTGAAGCTTCATTTTTGAGGTTTGGGAGTCATTTGCTTACTTCTTCTCGGATCATAGTTTGATTGTTAATTTCTGAGATTTTGAGCGTGATGCATGTCTATATGCATGTGTTTGTTTGACTAGTGAAGATGATATGAAATGTTAGTGCTTTGTTGGGTTATATGTGAGTTTTAAAGTGATATTGGCATCAGTTTCGTGTGGATTTTGGGTTGGATGTTCTTGTGATGTATTTGTGTTTTAAGTTAAATTCATGTGAATTTGTGGTTTTTATGAGTATAGCATGCTTGGAATGCATTTGTTGAATGAATTGAAGTTGCATGTTTGTTGGAGTGGTTTTGGGTTTCCTTGAACACCTAGAGCAGAGCAAAATTTTTGGGGTTTTGGGTTTCACACGGCAATATAGCTTTCCTAACCGCCATGTGATCGTGCCAAAAGCATTGAAATTTAGCTGCCTACGGCTTCACACGGCGGTAAGAGAAATCCTAACCGTTGTGTAAAGTGCTTATGGATTCTGAATCTGGGTTTTCATCTATTTACACGGCGGTAAGACTTAGTCTTACCACCGTGTAAATCAATTCTGGAAAGATAGTTTGTGGCGGGATCAGTTAACACGGCGGTATGGTTTTCCTGACTGCCTTGTAAAGTGATTCTGCCCCATTGGGTTTTGAGCTGTGTCTTTCACACGGCGGTATGATTTTATCCTTACCACCGTGTGGATGTCACACGGCGGTATGGTTTGGCCTGACCGCCATGTAAAAGTGATCTGTATGCTTGATTAAAGTGCAAGTTGTGTGCTAGTTATTAGAATACGTTATATGAGTATCTTGAGTTGAGTTATGTAGTTATGTTATTATTTTTTTTTATGTTAATAGTAATTCCTCAGACTTGTGATAAATGTTTTGAACTGGTTCAGCCTGAATGGTCAATCTAGTGGATAGATAAGCATGCTTATAAAGGGCTAGTGGTTGTAGCTGCTAGTGTTTGACCCCGTTTAGGTCTAGTGTTTGATACACTTTGGTATCCCCTGTTTTCCAAATAAAATGTTTTGAGACTTCAGTCTCCAATGTATGATAGTGTTCGCAGTATCTAGTGTACCCGTATCCACCACCAATGTAAATTCAAGCTAGTGTTTCTGAGTTGATTAGTGTATGGTGATATTTGTACCGACCCTTGTATATGTGTGCGATGTTAATGGCTTATTGAGGGACTTATTGTTTAGTGATGTATATAAGTTATGGCTATGCTTAGATTATAGTTTGCATGTGAAAGTTAGTTATTTGAGTGGATTCTTCATCTTTCGTGATTGTTTGCTTACAACTTCGTTAGAAGTCTTTTATTTGTGTTTTCTCCCCACTAAGCGTTATCACTTAGCACGGGTGCTTTTCCCCGTGTAGGTGGTAGGTTCAGTTCCGGTTCGCGTGGCGCATCTGCAGGTCGGCCATTAGGAGTTAGAATTGTCTATTTTGTATTTCAGCTCCTATAATTTCTGCACCTGTAATTAAGTATTTATTTTTGTATAGTGGAATATGTATATGTATATAAGGATCCTTTTGTAAATTTTTGTAAGTATTGCATAATTTTTTTGTATATTATTTATATTAGTTTCTTTTTATATGATTATTATAGTTATATATATTTTTTTAGCTTTTGTGCCTTCGCTTCCACATGTTTTGTGTGATTTGAGTGCGTGGCGCTCCGGTATCCTTCAAGCGGGGCTATCGGGGTGTTACAGACTGCGTGCAGGTACCGATAAGATGATTGTTATAGTTAGCATGCCTCAAATTGGATAAATATTGGGGGAAGACTATTATTAGGAACATTTTGGTATGCTATTCTAGACTTGTGTATAAATTTGATGGATTTTAGTTATGTATATGTCATGTATATAGACATTGGAATATATTATTTTCTTATGATTCTTATAGTTGTGAGGGTTAAGAATTAGGATGGTTTGTGATTGCAAAATGGCATATGAATTGTTGTGCCCCTAAATGGGTTATGAATTGTTTGAATTGCAGGATGGATAGGTCAAGATTATAGCTGTTATGCTACCGAATTTTAGACAAAATGAATAGTATAGTGGAGCAATTATATTTTTTGCGGTAAGATATAAATGTGATTAGTAAATGAATGGTTTATGTATGATATTGAAGTTAAATGAAGCGACATTTGACTATGTAAACATTGGACATAAGAATACAATTGGTTTTAAAAAAAAATTATTTTGCCGCATTGTAAGTTTGTAATATTGCATATTCGAAGTTAGGTTAGTGTGCAATACGTACGTTTGGTATGAGTGTAGTGTGGGTATTATAGAGAAAAGGAAGAAAAATGAAGAAATTAATGGAGAAAGCAAGGAAAGAAATTCGGCCAAAGTGAGAGAAGGAGAAGGATGCATAATTCTGATGAGTTTTCTACATTTTTCTGATATTTCCAAGTATTTATAGGTCTCTTAAAGGGTTGGGCCTGGTCCAACCAAGTTGGGCCAACCAATTCTAAGCCCATTTAGGTAATTAAGCCCACTATGGAAATCCATTTTATTTCTCTTACTTCTTAAACTCAATTTCTACCAAAACTGATTATAACATTCTCCAAATATATTTACTAGGCTCCACGAATATTTTCAGGTCGATCGAAGACCGTTTCCTGATCATGTAATTTCTTACAAGTCCGATAACTCAATTTTTTGTCTCATAATAAAATTTATTTTTCATCACCATATGATTCCCCTCATTATTAAGAGCAAATCCATATTTTCAGATAATTTTTTTGAAGTCCGTATTTAGAGCTCGATAAACTCTTGGTCAAACTGGTCAAACTGTGGTCAAACTAAACGGGTCTTACTGGCTCAGTTTGCTATACATCCTCCCCTTTCCTTTTGCTCTTTAGGGCCTATTTGACTCCGATTTCAGCTCAATCAGGGTACATTTTCAATTCGGTTCACTTAAATCGGTCTGATTCACCAATTTTCAATGTTACCATAAAATTACTTTTTCACTATCAAATAATTCTACATATTATTCTGAGTCTTATAGAGGTTGTCACACCCCATAAGTGACCTATTTGGATTTAGTAATTTTTAATTGGACAATTAATGTAACAACCCAAAATGGCCCTAGTCGGAATTTGCATGCGAAGTCGGGAACGGAAGGGTATCTCGGTAATTTATGCTTGAGAAAAAATGGATATTAAGGATTAATTTGCAAAGGAAATAATTAAATAAGTTTAGTGGAGGAAGTTTATGGTGTGCTTGTGATGTATGGATGTAGGGTACTTTTATTGTGTTTTAATCTAGTGGTTTGTGTGTATGATGCTAAGGATGGGAAAATATCTACTTAAGAATTATATAATGAGGTAAGAGTTTGGTGCCATGGAATGTAAGCCTTTGATTTGAGGGATCAACTATAGTGCATGTGTTGTTTGGTGTGTTAGAGCATAAAGTCAAGTGAGTGGGAATTGTGGTCCAATTGAAGCTTGCCACATAGGATGAGTAGGTGAAGGGCATTAATGAGGAGAGAGGGAAGAGAAGAAAGCAGAATTTCTACTTCTCCTCTACGTTTTCCACTTTCATTTTTCCCTCTCCTTTCTTCTTTCATTTTTGCTCTTCCTTACTTGCCCTAGCGTGGATCTTCAAGAGTCTAAGTTGGATTTGCTGAGTTTGAGCTGGATTTCTAGAGGTAAGTTCTTGAGTTTTAAGTGGGTGTTCTTCTTCATCTTCTACTCTATTTTCTGGGTTTTGGATGTGGTGTGTTTGTTGGATTAAGTGAGTTTTTGGCTGGGTTTTGTGCAAGATTTGGAGGAGAAAAGCAATAGTAAAGGCAAGGAGAAGGTTCAAGAGTGAAGATCAGCTGGGATTTTGTCTACAAGAGGTTTGGGAGCTTTGATTTCTTCATTTGTGTTTGAGTTGTCTTTTGCCTATTTTCTCCTTGGATCATGTTTGTATTGTTGTTTTGTTTTCTGAAAATTTGAAGTGCTTTGATATGAGTTTATGCATGATTTCATTTGAGTAAATGTGTTAGTAATCCAGGTTATTGAATGAGATGAATGTGTATGTAAGTTGGCATTGAAATGCATGAGTTTGGGAAATCCTTTGAATTTGATGTTTGATGGTGATTTTGGGCAATTCTGTCCCGTTTTTATTTGACCTCTGTGCATTGTTTTTGTCATAGGTGTAGTTATAGAGCTATGAATCGTGTGATTCTTGATCGATTAGAACCCTGATTCCCATGCCTTTAAATGTCTAAGAAATAGCCTTGGACAAATTCTCACTCTAAGACATCGAAAAATTGATTAAAAATGTAGTGTCCCTGTTGTGTCGGGTTGTTTGAACAGTTTGGGTTGTGGAGATCATATCTGGAGTTATAGGTATCCTTTTGACCTGAAATTTGTTGCATGTGAACAGTAACATCCTAGGAAACATTTGTTAAGAGGAAGTTTTGGCTAAAAATGAGGTTTAGAGGTTGGTTTAGGCAATGAAAATCTGGGGCGTTAAACAGTCTTTTTCGGGTTCTGAGATGAGCCTCTGTCGCGATCGCGACAAGGGTCGCGACCTCGCGACAGAAAAACCTATATTAGCCTTTATTTCTTCATTTTTGAGCCCTCGATTGATTCGGATCAATCCCGTACCTTCCCCTCAGCTTTTTATGCATGTTTAGGGTAATTAAACGACTATATAAGTAATTGTCTTTGGGAGAAACTTAGGAGTATGATTAAGGTTGGTAATTTAGCTAGTAAATAATGATAGATATAATTTTGTGAAGGATGAGGATTAATATGTGTTAATCTTATGAGTAACCTAAGCACGATGTATCACACGTTTGAATGCATTTAACATGGGTGCGATTGAGACGAGTGACGAATAATGATGTTGTTATAGATTGTGTATATGGATATTGTTAGTGGTATGTTTTATCGAAATTCTTGATACGGATGTTGTGTTTATGTTGTTAATGATGTGTGGCTTGCTGGAGTTGAGGTAAGAGACCTTTGGTTATGTTTTGTGTGTTTGTAGGTGAGTATGAGGAAGGAAAGATTCTGTAGATTTTCGGAATCATGACTCTGTCGCGATCGCGACACTGTCGCGAGCGCGACAGAGACCGGTGATCCTAATGCTATGCCATCGCGAGTACGCGACGCTGTCGCAAGCCCGTGATAGCAATAGCTTGTATGCTCTCTGTCGCGAGCGCGACAACTGTCGCGATCGCGACAGAGCACATTGTTGGCCTGTGCTATCGCGAGCACGCGACTTGTCGCGACCCCGCGATAGCAATGCTTACCCTCTGTCGCGATCGCGACAACGTCGCGAGCGCGACAGAGCCGGGCTCTTCTCTCCTTCCCGCGATCGCGAAGTCCGTCGCGCGCACGCAGCCAAGAGACTATGGTCTCTGTCGCGAGCGCGACAGGCATCGCGAGCGCGACAGATGTGTTGTGCTGAATGAGTTTTCTTGGTGATTCCAATGCCTAATTTCTGAACTTGTGATGCCTTTAGGTTTATACTTTGACTATTTTATGAAGTATGATAATATAATTGGATGTATTATGCATATCTATACTTCTGACCTCTCTGCAAGATTATTATGTGATGCTTAAGTGTAAATTGTATGATGCATGATTGACTTTATGAACTTATTCATATGTCTCATCTATTGCTAATTATGCATAATGATATAAATTATGTGATTTGAAATATGAATTGTATTATGCATGACCTGCGAGAGTCAGTCTAGTGGATAGTTAGGCATGCCTAAAAGAGTCTTCCGCTGCAGCTTCCGTTATCGTTTGGACCCCGATCAGGTCCCCGTTTGGTTCCTCGCGAACCCCTTTAATGTATTTGGATCTTGTTTAAGATCCTTCCGAAAAATGTTGGTGAATGAAAATTGAAATGGTTTTCGATTTGTACCCGTAAGGTACTTTCCGTAATCGATTGGTACCCGTAATGTACCTTCCGTTCACTCGTTATCCACTACGTTGAGTCAGCAGGTGTTTTATTGTTTTGTGTTACTCTGAATAACTATAAGAATGTGACCTCCGAATGGATATATTAATGATTTGAGGAATCAGTTTCTATGTATACGAACATGACTCTGGGCTTTGGAATGTATGTCTGTATTATGTAAGTATGATTTTTATATTTAACACCAGTATCTGCACTTATTATGTGATGTGTTATAAGCTTCAGAATGCTTTGAATGTAATTCGACTAATGTATTTAAGTATGTGACTCAAGCATGGTTTTATTGTATATAAGCAAGTGAATCGGATCTATTGTGATGGCAAGTATGTAAGATTTAACTGTACTTTCCGCATGGTGATGTTATGAATGTGATTATGTCTTTGGTCTCTTCTATTGGAGGGTGTCTGGCATGATATTTTATGTATTAGAGTTGCATAGTGGAAGTGTGGTGGTTTGATGTTGTACCTTGAGTTCCAGTTAGCGTATGCATCTTGTGACATGATAAATGTATGTTTGGATAACTAGTGTTCTCGGCATGATAGTTGGGTGTGTTACTGTATGATAATTGTATTGCATGTGAATGGGTCTCCAGTTAATGAGTACTTAGGTATGATGATTGTATGTGATTATGAACCTTGGAATGCATGGCTCTCTTATGCAGGTTTGTATATCCATCCATTGGGATTATTTGCATATGCCATTCATGTATGTGACTTGTTTTGGCGACCATTGTGAATGGCCGTCCATATTGCTTGTGTTTTCTCCCCACTAAGCGTTTATCGCTTAGCACGGGCTCTTTTCCCGTGCAGGTGGCAGGTTTGGTTCGGTTCGAGTCGAGCATCTGCAAGGTCGGCCACATAGGAGTTAGAAGCGTTTTGTTATTTTGTTAAGCTTCCGTATTTCTGATTCTGTAATTTTGTAGCCTTTTCTTATGTTTTTGGTTATGTAAAGGATATTATTGTAATTAAGTTTTCAGTTATTCCTCAGTTTTATCTTTCGCCTTATGCTTCCGCTGAGTGATTATATGTATGTATGTGAGTTAATGTATGTTCAGCTTTTGTTTCTTTAAAGTTTTAATTTACCCTGTATTTTGGTATGTATGTTTATGTATGAATGTATGTATATTCTGTATCTGCGTGGTGGCACCTTTACTCTTACGGCATCTCACTCCTTATCGGATGGGATCGCCTAAGTACGGGTAAGGGGTGTTACAAGTTGTGGTATCAGAGCGCAGGTTTGGCGGTTCTGGTTGCCTTTGTTTGTTTGAGTGTCAAGTCTTGGTATGCTAGTTGGTTTGTGTCATGTCTTTGCATGAGAGTCAGTGTTGTGTTGTGGCCTAATGCAGATGTGTCGTGTCTTGTGTCGTGCTTAGATGGAGTCTGATCCGAGTGAGAATGTGGGCGAGACAACTGAAAGTGTGAACCCAGTTAGAGCTGGTCAGAGTGTTTCCGAGCGTCCTCCGGTTGAAGATTCTGGTCATGTTTCTGAGGATAGGGCTTTAGTGCAAGGGTTGATTCGGATTTTGGATAGGTTAACCGCTCCTCAGGTTTCTCAAGATTTGATTCGGAAGGTACCTCAGAAGAGAAAAGTTTCGGGTAGAGAAGTACCAACGGGGAAAAGGATTCGAGAGGCATCGATGTGTCAACATTGTCAGAAGCGACATTGGGGCCCATGTCGGAAGCTCTCGGGTGCTTGTTTCAGGTGTGGCAGCTTAGAGCATCAGATAGTCGATTGTCCTAAGAAGACGAGTGAGAATCTAGCTCGGCAAGCTAGAAAGGATGTGGAGGAGTTGCTTCGAGCGACACGAGCATCATCGGGATTAGTCAGCAAGTTAGATGCCTCCAAGGATTCAGCCAGAGTATCTGTCTCTAGCCGCATAGAAGTGACTGAGTCTGCAGAGCCTTCCGGTAAGTATGTGTTGTAAGTTTTTGTTTCAGTCGGTTTTGTTTGTTTGGGTTGTTTGGATGTAAGTGTTTAGCGGGGAAATTTCGAGGACGAAATTTCTTAAGGGGGAGAGATTTGTAACAACCCAAAATGGCCCTAGTCGGAATTTGCATGCGAAGTCGGGAACGGAAGGGTATCTTGGTAATTTATGCTTGAGAAAAATTGGATATTAAGGATTAATTTGCAAAGGAAATAATTAAATAAGTTTAGTGGAGGAAGTTTATGGTGTGCTTGTGATGTATGGATGTAGGGTACTTTTATTGTGTTTTAATCTAGTGGTTTGTGTGTATGGTGCTAAGGATGGGAAAATATCTACTTAAGAATTATATAATGAGGTAAGAGTTTGGTGCCATGGAATGTAAGCCTTTGATTTGAGGGATCAACTATAGTGCATGTGTTGTTTGGTGTGTTAGAGCATAAAGTCAAGTGAGTGGGAATTGTGGTCCAATTGAAGCTTGCCACATAGGATGAGTAGGTGAAGGGCATTAATGAGGAGAGAGGGAAGAGAAGAAAGCAGAATTTCTACTTCTCCTCTACGTTTTCCACTTTCATTTTTCCCTCTCCTTTCTTCTTTCATTTTTGCTCTTCCTTACTTGCCCTAGCGTGGATCTTCAAGAGTCTAAGTTGGATTTGCTGAGTTTGAGCTGGATTTCTAGAGGTAAGTTCTTGAGTTTTAAGTGGGTGTTCTTCTTCATCTTCTACTCTATTTTCTGGGTTTTGGATGTGGTGTGTTTGTTGGATTAAGTGAGTTTTTGGCTGGGTTTTGTGCAAGATTTGGAGGAGAAAAGAAATAGTAAAGGCAAGGAGAAGGTTCAAGAGTGAAGATCAGCTGGGATTTTGTCTACAAGAGGTTTGGGAGCTTTGATTTCTTCATTTGTGTTTGAGTTGTCTTTTGCCTATTTTCTCCTTGGATCATGTTTGTATTGTTGTTTTGTTTTCTGAAAATTTGAAGTGCTTTGATATGAGTTTATGCATGATTTCATTTGAGTAAATGTGTTAGTAATCCAGGTTATTGAATGAGATGAATGTGTATGTAAGTTGGCATTGAAATGCATGAGTTTGGGAAATCCTTTGAATTTGATGTTTGATGGTGATTTTGGGCAATTCTGTCCCGTTTTTATTTGACCTCTGTGCATTGTTTTTGACATAGGTGTAGTTATAGAGCTCTGAATCGTGTGATTCTTGATCGATTAGAACCCTGATTCCGATTCCTTTAAATGTCTAAGAAATAGCCTTGGACAAATTCTCACTCTAAGACATCGAAAAATTGATTACAAATGTAGTGTCCCTGTTGTGTCGGGTTGTTTGAACAGTTTGGGTTGTGGAGATCATATCTGGAGTTATAGGTATCCTTTTGACCTGAAATTTGTTGCATGTGAACAGTAACATCCTAGGAAACATTTGTTAAGAAGGAAGTTTTGGCTAAAAATGAGGTTTAGAGGTTGGTTTAGGCAATGCAAATCTGGGGCGTTAAACAGTCTTTTTCGGGTTCTGAGATGAGCCTCTGTCGCGATCGCGACAAGGGTCGCGACCTCGCAACAGAAAAACCTATATTAGCCTTTATTTCTTCATTTTTGAGCCCTCGATTGATTCGGATCAATCCCGTACCTTCCCCTCAGCTTTTTATGCATGTTTAGGGTAATTAAACGACTATATAAGTAATTGTCTTTGGGAGAAACTTAGGAGTATGATTAAGGTTGGTAATTTAGCTAGTAAATAATGATAGATATAATTTTGTGAAGGATGAGGATTAATATGTGTTAATCTTATGAGTAACCTAAGCACGATGTATCACACGTTTGAATGCATTTAACATGGGTGCGATTGAGACGAGTGACGAATAATGATGTTGTTATAGATTGTGTATATGGATATTGTTAGTGGTATGTTTTATCGAAATTCTTGATACGGATGTTGTGTTTATGTTGTTAATGATGTGTGGCTTGCTGGAGTTGAGGTAAGAGACCTTTGGTTATGTTTTGTGTGTTTGTAGGTGAGTATGAGGAAGGAAAGATTCTGTAGATTTTCGGAATCATGACTCTGTCGCGATCGCGACACTGTCGCGAGCGCGACAGAGACCGGTGATCCTAATGCTATGCCATCGCGAGTACGCGACGCTGTCGCGAGCCTGTGATAGCAATAGCTTGTATGCTCTCTGTCGCGAGCGCGACAACTGTCGCGATCGCGACAGAGCACATTGTTGGCCTGTGCTATCGCGAGCACGCGACTTGTCGCGACCCCGCGATAGCAATGCTTACCCTCTGTCGCGATCGCGACAACGTCGCGAGCGCGACAGAGCCGGGCTCTTCTCTCCTTCCCGCGATCGCGAAGTCCGTCGCGCGCACGCAGCCAAGAGACTATGGTCTCTGTCGCGAGCGCGACAGGCATCGCGAGCGCGACAGATGTGTTGTGCTGAATGAGTTTTCTTGGTGATTCCAATGCCTAATTTCTGAACTTGTGATGCCTTTAGGTTTATACTTTGACTATTTTATGAAGTATGATAATATAATTGGATGTATTATGCATATCTATACTTCTGACCTCTCTGCAAGATTATTATGTGATGCTTAAGTGTAAATTGTATGATGCATGATTGACTTTATGAACTTATTCATATGTCTCATCTATTGCTAATTATGCATAATGATATAAATTATGTGATTTGAAATATGAATTGTATTATGCATGACCTGCGAGAGTCAGTCTAGTGGATAGTTAGGCATGCCTAAAAGAGTCTTCCGCTGCAGCTTCCGTTATCGTTTGGACCCCGATCAGGTCCCCGTTTGGTTCCTCGCGAACCCCTTTAATGTATTTGGATCTTGTTTAAGATCCTTCCGAAAAATGTTGGTGAATGAAAATTGAAATGGTTTTCGATTTGTACCCGTAAGGTACTTTCCGTAATCGATTGGTACCCGTAATGTACCTTCCGTTCACTCGTTATCCACTACGTTGAGTCAGCAGGTGTTTTATTGTTTTGTGTTACTCTGAATAACTATAAGAATGTGACCTCCGAATGGATATATTAATGATTTGAGGAATCAGTTTCTATGTATACGAACATGACTCTGGGCTTTGGAATGTATGTCTGTATTATGTAAGTATGATTTTTATATTTAACACCAGTATCTGCACTTATTATGTGATGTGTTATAAGCTTCAGAATGCTTTGAATGTAATTCGACTAATGTATTTAAGTATGTGACTCAAGCATGGTTTTATTGTATATAAGCAAGTGAATCGGATCTGTTGTGATGGCAAGTATGTAAGATTTAACTGTACTTTCCGCATGGTGATGTTATGAATGTGATTATGTCTTTGGTCTCTTCTATTGGAGGGTGTCTGGCATGATATTTTATGTATTAGAGTTGCATAGTGGAAGTGTGGTGGTTTGATGTTGTACCTTGAGTTCCAGTTAGCGTATGCATCTTGTGACATGATAAATGTATGTTTGGATAACTAGTGTTCTCGGCATGATAGTTGGGTGTGTTACTGTATGATAATTGTATTGCATGTGAATGGGTCTCCAGTTAATGAGTACTTAGGTATGATGATTGTATGTGATTATGAACCTTGGAATGCATGGCTCTCTTATGCAGGTTTGTATATCCATCCATTGGGATTATTTGCATATGCCATTCATGTATGTGACTTGTTTTGGCGACCATTGTGAATGGCCGTCCATATTGCTTGTGTGTTCTCCCCACTAAGCGTTTATCGCTTAGCACGGGCTCTTTTCCCGTGCAGGTGGCAGGTTTGGTTCGGTTCGAGTCGAGCATCTGCAAGGTCGGCCACATAGGAGTTAGAAGCGTTTTGTTATTTTGTTAAGCTTCCGTATTTCTGATTCTGTAATTTTGTAGCCTTTTCTTATGTTTTTGGTTATGTAAAGGATATTATTGTAATTAAGTTTTCAGTTATTCCTCAGTTTTATCTTTCGCCTTATGCTTCCGCTGAGTGATTATATGTATGTATGTGAGTTAATGTATGTTCAGCTTTTGTTTCTTTAAAGTTTTAATTTACCCTGTATTTTGGTATGTATGTTTATGTATGAATGTATGTATATTCTGTATCTGCGTGGTGGCACCTTTACTCTTACGGCATCTCACTCCTTATCGGATGGGATCGCCTAAGTACGGGTAAGGGGTGTTATAATTAAGGTTAATTGGGTAATTTATACAAGGAGAGAAGATTTAATTGCTAGATGGGATTTAATTAGAATACAAATTTTATTAAGGTGAGTAAAATGAAATTAATATGGACCTATTAGAGTTTTGAGGAGCAAATTGTTAAAGAGAGGAATTAGTGGATCTATGTCTTTGTGCATGTGTGCCAAGTGGGTTTTGAGAGTGTGTATACGTGGGTGAGGGAAAAGAGAGATTTGAATTTCTTTGGGTTCCTGGGAAAAACAAAACTCAGGAGGTTCTTTCTCTTTGCTCTCTCTCACGTTAACCATCTCTTTCCTCTCCACTTGCTGTTCTTTTTCTTCTGCATGTGAGTTTTGCTGTTGAGGAGCTAGGGTTTGGTTTGGAATAGAAGCTACAGAAGGTAAGAGGCTGTGGTTTCATGTGGTTCTTTTTGTAGTTTGGATTTATGGAGATTCTGTTTTTGGATTTTTGACTGTGGTTTTAATCTGTTTGCAAAGCTCCTGAGGATAAAAGAAAGGAGAAAGGAAAGGGCAAGGTAGTGGATTGAGCTTACAGTGGTCGTTCTTTTTGGACTTCAACAGGTTTGGGAGTGTGTTTGCTTTTCTAGTTTTGGATCCTAGTTACTGTTCTATTGTGAATGTCAGTATGTGTATTTGTGTACCTAAATGCATGAGAAATGTACTGTGTGTACATGATTTAGGTGGAAAGGAATAACATAAGTGGTAAATGAATTAATTGAGCATTAGTTGAATATGGAATTTTAGAATATTGACCCCCTGGTTTTGGCTCTGTTTTCACACTCAAAATACATAGTTATATTATAATTACAGGAATTGAGTTCTTGAGTCTTGAGGGTATGTGTTTGAATGATTAATACATGAAAAATGGTTTTGGGAAAGCTGGGGTTTTGAAATTAGGAAGTACTCTGTTTTCTAAAATTTTCTGGGTTTTCTTCGATTTCTGGAATATTGGAAAAAAATTGGAGAAGATGAAGAATTGTGAGAAGGAGGTCACGTCACGTGACTGGTGGTCACGCCGTGACCCCCTTCTCGGCTGAAGGTCACGAGGCGAAGCAGCTTCACGCCGTGACTCCTTCTTTGCTGAGGGTCACGTCGCGTGAAGCGGCATCACGCCGTGACGTTCGCCCTCTTCCTGCGCGACTTCTCCCTCTCCTCTCTCAGGCATCACGTCGCGTGATGGTTGATCACGCCGTGACTGCCCTGCCTCGCCTGCTTTTGCCTTGCTTTCTTGTCTTGCTCTTTTGCCTGACTCGCGTGAAGCCGGTGTCACGTGACGTGACTGAAGGTCACGACGTGACCTGTCTCTGACTGCTGTTCTGTTTTCCTAAAACAAAGTTTTAACTTCTGATTTTTAGTTGTTTTTACACTGTTGATGAATAATTAGTTTTAAAATATGATTGTATTTTAATAATTGCATAATATTGGGTTTTGAATACATGAATAATAATATTATTATATATGATTTATATGTTTATAATTCACATGAATATGGTTATTCCAATGTGGGTTTTAGGTTCTTCCTACCTCCTGTGTTTGATAATTGAATATATTTAAATGTTCTGAAGTTGATTATTATACAAGTATACATGATTTATAAGCTAGTATTTATTGAGATCCTCATGATTTGTTATATGAATTGTTGAGTTGAGTTATAAGCCTGTATAAGTCATAGTAGTGGATAAGTAAGCGCTTACTTAGGTCAGTGTGTGTGTGCAGCTGCTACATGATAAAAATGTTATATGCGGATCCGTTTGGATCCTTATTCGACCTTGTTTGGTCTATATGGAAATAAAGCGAGACCTCGGTCTCTATATGAAAATTACATGTTTGAGACTCATGTCTCTATATGCTTGGGATATTGTGTTCTATCAATATCCAAATGACCGTATCCACTTCTTAGGTTTATACCAGACTAATCAGGCTATGTGTTTATATGTATTTATGTATTCTATATGTTGAGATGATTTTAACAAGATTAAATGAATATGTTTTACATGAATTCTTGTATATCCTGTGTGTGTGTATTGTTAATTGCTTATATTGTGAATATTATAATGTGATGAGATACTATATTGTATTTGTATATTGTTATTTTGTTTTGTTCCTCCCCACTAAGCGTTATCGCTTAGCACGGGCTTCTTTTCCCGTGCAGGTGGTGAGTACAGTTCTGAGTCGGATATCTGCAGGTCGGCCACTAGGAGTCTTTTTGGATGAAGTTGTTTTATTTTGAAGTCTTCCGCTGTAATGATTTTGTATATGGCTTGTATTTAGCAAAGTAAATCTTTTGTAAAGGAACAAGTATTCTTTTTGTATATGTAATTGTATACGAGCCTCTTTTTGTAAAACGATACTGATATGTATATGTATATGTTACAGGTTTTCTATAAACAATTTAAAAGTCTCTTTGCATATTATCTTTTGTTTATTTATACATGTGTTGATGTATATGTTTATATGTGTTTGCCCGCGTGGCACTCCGGTATCCTTCCAACGGGGATGGCGGGGTGTTACAGCTTGGTATCAGAGCCCAGGTTTGGTGGTTCTGGGTTATGTTGTGATTGTTTTGGTGTGAGTCGAGTCTATACATGAGAGTCAGTTTTGTTTAGTGGCCTAATGCAGATGTCTTTTGTTTTGTAGTGTCTATATGGAGTCGGATCCAAGTGAGTATATGGGCGACACTATGAGCAGTTATAATGGGGGTGCTAGAGAGCATCCAGTTAGAAGAGAGGATCCAGTTAGACAGGATAGACATGAGAGGGAACCTGCACCAGCTGAGGGTGCAAATAGAGGTATTGGTTTGGATCCAGCATTAGTACAAGGATTATTACAAGTGGTGGATAGGTTGACTGTACCTAAGGCTCCAATTGAATTGCTAAGAAAGAGAGGAGCAGAGGATTTCCATGGGACTGCTTTAGATGAGTCCGATATAGCTGAGTTTTGGTTGAAGAGAGTGGGTAGGATTCTGCAAGAGATTAGATGTCCCGCAGATCAGAGAGCTTCTTGTGCTATATCATTACTTCAGGGACCAGCCTATGATTGGTGGGAACTAGTGATGAGGAATCCTCAGCGACCAGCTGACTTGACTTGGGATTATTTTAAGAAAGAGTTTGAGCAGAAGTATATAACAAAAGCATATCAAGAAGCTAAGTGGAGAGAGTTCATTAGCTTGAAGCAGAGGGGAATGACTGTGAGCGAGTATGATAAAGAGTTCAACCGGTTAAGCAAGTATGTGCCTGAGCAGCTGTTGACAGATGAGTTCAGATGTAGGCACTTCTTAGAGGGATTGCGTGAGGTATTCAGAGGCCCTTTGTCTGCGATGATTGTCTTGCAGCCAGCCGTTGGAAGGATACCGGAGTGCCACGCGGGCAAACACATATAATCATATACATTTACACAAATATAAATAAGTAAAAGAAAACCAAATGAGGTTTAAAGAAACTTTTAATCATTTATAGTAAAGCCTTTTAACATATATACGTATACATATCAGTATCGTTTTTACAAAAAGGGCTCGTATGCAATTACATATACAAAAAGAATACTTGTTCCTTTACAAAAATTTACTTTGCTAAATACAAGCCATATACAAAATCATTACAGCGGAAGACTTCAAAATAAAACAACTTCATCAAAATAGACTCCTAGTGGCCGACCTGCAGATATCCGACTCTGAACTGCACTCGCCACCTGCACGGGAAAAGAAGCCCGTGCTAAGCGATAACGCTTAGTGGGGAGGAACAAAACAAAATAACAATATACAAATACAATGTAGTATCTCATCACATTATAATATTCACAATATAAGCAATTAACAAATACACACATATTTTTCTAATTACACCGATACAGGATATATAAGAGTTCATGTGAAACATATTCATTTAATCTTGTTAAAAACATCTCAACATATACTATACTTATACACATATAAACACATATCCTGATTAGTCTGGTATGAACCTAAGAAGTGGATACGGTCATTTGGATATTGATAGAACACAATATCCCAAGCATATAGAGACATGAGTCTCAAACATGTAATTTTCATATAGAGACCGAGGTCTCGCTTTATTTCCATATAGATCCTAACAGGATCGAAACAAGGATCCAAATGGACCCGCATATAATATTCTGTTCATATAGCAGCTGCACACACCCACTGACCTAAGTAAGCGCTTACTTATCCACTACTATGACTTATACAGGCTTAAGAATACAGCTCAACAATTCATGTACACATGTGTATAGAGCAAATTCAGAACATTTAAACATATAAATATCAATATTGAAGGTAATAAAAACATATAGCTCACATTGAGTTAATCTATGTCAAACAAATTATAAATAGTGTAAATCATGAATATTAATTATTAATCATGTATACAACTCAATAATAAGCAATTATTAAAATGCAATTTCAGTCTTAAAAACCCATACATTTAATAGGTGTTGAAAAACCTTCAAAACAGAAGTTAAAATCCTGTTTTGGAAAACAGAAGCCAGTCACGTCGTGACCACTGGTCACGTCGTGACGCAAAGCAAGCAAGAACAGGCAGCAAGGAAGGCCGGTCACGGCGTGACCTCCAGTCACGTCTCGTGATGCAGGCCTCACGCGAGCGCCAAGCAAAATCACAAGGCAGAAAGCAAAGCAAAAGCAGGCGAGACAGGACAGTCACGGCGTGACCAACCATCACGCGACGTGATGCCTGCTTCACCTCGTGATCTTCAGCCGAGGAGGGGGTCACGGCGTGACCACCAGTCACGTGACGTGACCTTCTCCTCACATTCCTTCATCTTCTCCAATTTTTTCCAATTTTCCAGAAATCGTAGAAAAACCCAGAAAATTTCAGAAAACAGAGTACTTCCTAATTTCAAAACTCCAGCTTTCCCAAAACCATTTTTCATGTATTAACCATTCAAACACACACCCTCAAGGCTCAAGAACTCAATTCCTGTAATTATAATATAACTATGGAATTTGAGTGTGAAAACAGAGACAAAGCCAGGAGGTCAATATTCCAAAATTCTACATTCAACTAATGCTCAATCAATTCCTTTATCAACTTATGTTATTCCTTTACACCTAAATCATGTAAACACAGTACATTTCTCATGCATTTAGGTAAACAAATACACATACTGACATTCACAATAGAACAGTAACTAGGATCCAAAACGAGAAAAGCAAACACACTCCCAAACCTGTTGAAGTTCAAAAATGTCCACTGAAATATCCTCAATCCACAACCTTGCCCTTTCCCTTCTCTTTCCTTTTATCTTCTGAAGCTTGTAACCAAATAAAACCACACTTTATTATCCACAAACAGAATCTCTAAAACCCAAAGGAAAAACATAAGGAAAAAATCAACCAAAAGAACCCAGACCACTGCCATTTACCTCCTGAAGCTGCTATCACATCCAGACCTTAGTTCCTCAACAGACAATTGCACATGCAGATAGAAAAGAATAACAAATGAAGAAAAGAGTAGGATGTGGTTTACGTGAGAGAGAACCAGAAAAGAGAGAGAACTTTTTCAATCTTTCATTTTCCAGCCAACAAAGTTTTTCTCAATCTTTTCTTTTCCCTCACACGTACACACACACACTCATTCCACATGGCACACATGCACAAAGACACATTCACCTATTCCTCTTTTTACTAATTGATCCTTGACAAAATACCTTTAAGTCACCAAAATAAAATCTACCATTTAATTACTTTAATTATACTTGTAATTTAATCCACCTTTCCACTTGAATATTACCCAATTAACCTTAATTGTCCAATTAAAATCACTAATTCCAATTAGGCCACTTATGGGGTGTGACAACTCACCCCTCCTTAAGAAAATTTCGTCCGCGAAATTTCCTTGCATTCCGATTACAACTCAAATATCAAAACCGAAACGAGACAAAACTGAACATGTAAACACTTACCCGAAGGACCCGCTGCACCCGTCGCATCTCTAGCGATCATAGCATACCCTCTAAACTGATTATGATCCTCAGTAGCACCAGGTCGCTGCACTGTTTCTGATGGTGCTCTCGGTGCTCTACTTGCATCCCGGTTGCTTTGGATAACGTTGGATCTCTTACTTTCTTGCTGATGCTGGTCCACTTGTCGATCGGGGCAAAAGGCAAACCGATGCTCCATACTTCCGCACTTAAAACAAGTGCCAGTAATCTTCCGACACGTACCCCAATGGTACCTATGACAGTGCTCACATTCTGGTGCTCGATTCCCTCTAGTACCCTGCGGTGCTACACTCTCAACCTGTGAAGGGATCTGAACACTCCCTCTAGATCCTTGCTCAACTGGTGTACCCTTGGACTTCTTAGCACTCACATTACCTCCTTCTGGTGCTCTTCTCTTGCTAGCCATCTTCGGCTTAATCTCTTCAGATTCCTCTAACCTCATTGCTGCAGCCACAATCTGATAATACCCAACTGGCTGCAAGACAATCATCGCAGACAAAGGGCCTCTGAATACCTCACGCAATCCCTCTAAGAAGTGCCTACATCTGAACTCATCTGTCAACAGCTGCTCAGGCACATACTTGCTTAACCGGTTGAACTCTTTATCATACTCGCTCACAGTCATTCCCCTCTGCTTCAAGCTAATGAACTCTCTCCACTTAGCTTCTTGATATGCTTTTGTTATATACTTCTGCTCAAACTCTTTCTTAAAATAATCCCAAGTCAAGTCAGCTGGTCGCTGAGGATTCCTCATCACTAGTTCCCACCAATCATAGGCTGGTCCCTGAAGTAATGATATAGCACAAGAAGCTCTCTGATCTGCGGGACATCTAATCTCTTGCAGAATCCTACCCACTCTCTTCAACCAAAACTCAGCTATATCGGACTCATCTAAAGCAGTCCCATGGAAATCCTCTGCTCCTCTCTTTCTTAGCAATTCAATTGGAGCCTTAGGTACAGTCAACCTATCCACCACTTGTAATAATCCTTGTACTAATGCTGGATCCAAACCAATACCTCTATTTGCACCCTCAGCTGGTGCAGGTTCCCTCTCATGTCTATCCTGTCTAACTGGATCCTCTCTTCTAACTGGATGCTCTCTAGCACCCCCATTATAACTGCTCATAGTGTCGCCCATATACTCACAGTCACAGAAGATGTGGCTGCAGCAATGAGGTTAGAGGAATCTGAAGAGATTAAGCAGAAGATGGCTAGCAAGAGAAGAGCACCAGAAGGAGGTAATGTGAGTGCTAAGAAGTCCAAGGGTACACCAGTTGAGCAAGGATCTAGAGGGAGTGTTCAGATCCCTTCACAGGTTGAGAGTGTAGCACCGCAGGGTACTAGAGGGAATCGAGCACCAGAATGTGAGCACTGTCATAGGTACCATTGGGGTACGTGTCGGAAGATTACTGGCGCTTGTTTTAAGTGCGGAAGTATGGAGCATCGGTTTGCCTTTTGCCCCGATCGACAAGTGGACCAGCATCAGCAAGAAAGTAAGAGATCCAACGTTATCCAAAGCAACCGGGATGCAAGTCGAGCTCCGAGAGCACCATCTGAGACGGTGCAACGACCTGGTGCTACTGAGGATCATAATCAGTATAGAGGTTATGCTATGATTGCTAGAGATGCGACGGGTGCAGCGGGTCCTTCGGGTAAGAGTTTACATGTTCAGTTTTGTTTCGATTTGGTTTTGGTATTTGAGTTGTATTCGGTAAGCAAGGAAATTTCGAGGACGAAATTTTCTTAAGGAGGGGTGAGTTGTCACACCCCATAAGTGACCTATTTGGATTTAGTAATTTTTAATTGGACAATTAAGGTTAATTGGGTAATTTATACAAGGAGAGAAGATTTAATTGCTAGATGGGATTTAATTAGAATACAGATTTTATTAAGGTGAGTAAAATGAAATTAATATGGACCTATTAGAGTTTTGAGGAGCAAATTGTTAAAGAGAGGAATTAGTGGATCTGTGTCTTTGTGCATGTGTGCCAAGTGGGTTTTGAGAGTGTGTATACGTGGGTGAGGGAAAAGAGAGATTTGAATTTCTTTGGGTTCCTGGGAAAAACAAAACTCAGGAGGTTCTTTCTCTTTGCTCTCTCTCACGTTAACCATCTCTTTCCTCTCCACTTGCTGTTCTTTTTCTTCTGCATGTGAGTTTTGCTGTTGAGGAGCTAGGGTTTGGTTTGGAATAGAAGCTACAGAAGGTAAGAGGCTGTGGTTTCATGTGGTTCTTTTTGTAGTTTGGATTTATGGAGATTCTGTTTTTGGATTTTTGACTGTGGTTTTAATCTGTTTGCAAAGCTCCTGAGGATAAAAGAAAGGAGAAAGGAAAGGGCAAGGTAGTGGATTGAGCTTACAGTGGTCGTTCTTTTTGGACTTCAACAGGTTTGGGAGTGTGTTTGCTTTTCTAGTTTTGGATCCTAGTTACTGTTCTATTGTGAATGTCAGTATGTGTATTTGTGTACCTAAATGCATGAGAAATGTACTGTGTTTACATGATTTAGGTGGAAAGGAATAACATAAGTGGTAAATGAATTAATTGAGCATTAGTTGAATATGGAATTTTAGAATATTGACCCCCTGGTTTTGGCTCTGTTTTCACACTCAAAATACATAGTTATATTATAATTACAGGAATTGAGTTCTTGAGTCTTGAGGGTATGTGTTTGAATGATTAATACATGAAAAATGGTTTTGGGAAAGCTGGGGTTTTGAAATTAGGAAGTACTCTGTTTTCTGAAATTTTCTGGGTTTTCTTCGATTTCTGGAATATTGGAAAAAAATTGGAGAAGATGAAGAATTGTGAGAAGGAGGTCACGTCACGTGACTGGTGGTCACGCCGTGACCCCCTTCTCGGCTGAAGGTCACGAGGCGAAGCAGCTTCACGCCGTGACTCCTTCTTTGCTGAGGGTCACGTCGCGTGAAGCGGCATCACGCCGTGACGTTCGCCCTCTTCCTGCGCGACTTCTCCCTCTCCTCTCTCAGGCATCACGTCGCGTGATGGTTGATCACGCCGTGACTGCCCTGCCTCGCCTGCTTTTGCCTTGCTTTCTTGTCTTGCTCTTTTGCCTGACTCACGTGAAGCCGGTGTCACGTGACGTGACTGAAGGTCACGACGTGACCTGTCTCTGACTGCTGTTCTATTTTCCTAAAACAAAGTTTTAACTTCTGATTTTTAGTTGTTTTTACACTGTTGATGAATAATTAGTTTTAAAATATGATTGTATTTTAATAATTGCATAATATTGGGTTTTGAATACATGAATAATAATATTATTATATATGATTTATATGTTTATAATTCACATGAATATGGTTATTCCAATGTGGGTTTTAGGTTCTTCCTACCTCCTGTGTTTGATAATTGAATATATTTAAATGTTCTGAAGTTGATTATTATACAAGTATACATGATTTATAAGCTAGTATTTATTGAGATCCTCATGATTTGTTATATGAATTGTTGAGTTGAGTTATAAGCCTGTATAAGTCATAGTAGTGGATAAGTAAGCGCTTACTTAGGTCAGTGTGTGTGTGCAGCTGCTACATGATAAAAATGTTATATGCGGATCCGTTTGGATCCTTATTCGACCTTGTTTGGTCTATATGGAAATAAAGCGAGACCTCGGTCTCTATATGAAAATTACATGTTTGAGACTCATGTCTCTATATGCTTGGGATATTGTGTTCTATCAATATCCAAATGACCGTATCCACTTCTTAGGTTTATACCAGACTAATCAGGCTATGTGTTTATATGTATTTATGTATTCTATATGTTGAGATGATTTTAACAAGATTAAATGAATATGTTTTACATGAATTCTTGTATATCCTGTGTGTGTGTATTGTTAATTGCTTATATTGTGAATATTATAATGTGATGAGATACTATATTGTATTTGTATATTGTTATTTTGTTTTGTTCCTCCCCACTAAGCGTTATTGCTTAGCACGGGCTTCTTTTCCCGTGCAGGTGGTGAGTACAGTTCTGAGTCGGATATCTGCAGGTCGGCCACTAGGAGTCTTTTTGGATGAAGTTGTTTTATTTTGAAGTCTTCCGCTGTAATGATTTTGTATATGGCTTGTATTTAGCAAAGTAAATCTTTTGTAAAGGAACAAGTATTCTTTTTGTATATGTAATTGTATACGAGCCTCTTTTTGAAAAACGATACTGATATGTATATGTATATGTTACAGGTTTTCTATAAACAATTTAAAAGTCTCTTTGCATATTATCTTTTGTTTATTTATACATGTGTTGATGTATATGTTTATATGTGTTTGCCCGCGTGGCACTCCGGTATCCTTCCAACGGGGATGGCGGGGTGTTACAGAGGTCATTTGCTATTTTTAAAAGCCAATCAAACCTGAGTTAACCCTAGTTACTATTTGAACCCAACTAGAGGTTTTTTTTTTTTTTTTTTACTTTTAGGGACCCATTTGGCCTCATTTTCACTCCAAAATACATCCTTAAACCCCTTATAACTTGTACTTTCGAATGATTCAATAAAACATTTTTTATCCCCGGGTGATAGTATTCACCCCAAAGTCACTATTCATGGCCTGAAAATCACCATTCACGAAAGTAACCTTTTTGGGCCATTACAAATATAGGATGGGATAACATGATTATAACATGGGGAATACATGTTGTGTTTAATTAAGAATATTTGCTTAATGTTATTGCTCTGGATTTGTATGATATAAATTCTGGAATATTTGTATTAATTTAATGACCATGTATGAATACATGAGGGAATGATATGAGCCTGTATGCATATCTTGTGATTGATAACATCTTTGAAATAGTTTGAGAGCTTGCTTAGAAATCTATGCTGTGGACAGATAGGCATGCCTATAGGGAGTGTGATGCAGCTACTACTTTTATGACACTACGGTGTCATTCTGTAGAGACTTATGTCTCATACTTTTTATGGGAATAGTATTGACATTTATGCCTTTGGGGATTCTAATATGCTTTACCCTTCGAGGTCTTGTTCTATTTTACTTCCTTCGGGAAGTCTTGATACTTCTCCCATTTATCCACACCTTTAAGAGAGCAGGCTCATGTTAGTAAAGGAAATATGTGAAGAACACTGACTATGATATGAATCTTTGAACTCTGAAATCTGAATTGACTACTAGTAAACAATATCACCTTTAATATCACGTAATGTCATAACATCTGAATTAATGAGAAATATATGGACGTATGAGATTCTGATCTAAAAAATATGCATTTTCTTACTTGTATACTTTGTATAGTCTGTTAATGGTTTTAAATAAATTTGATATCTATGTAAGGAGAATGTCATACTTTGCATTGTCACTAAAGGTAGTTACATGCAAAACTCTTGTGAATATGTATATATATAGTCTAAACCAGTCTTGGCTTGTCCGTTGGTGAGAGTTGAATATTTATCTATGAATAATATTCTATGAAGATAAACTTGATGTTAGTTTGGTAGTAAGATAAGATTAATACCAAGATTTTGGTATAATTAAGAAGATTAAGGTAAGAAATAATGAATTTTCATAACCTGTTATATAGTTAATTAACATGTTTTAGCATAAATTATGGTATGCATGTGGAAATGAACTAAGTAAATGAATTGAAAACATAATAGGACTCCAACAAGTGAATTCATAGGCTTAAATATATATGTCTATATTTTCGGTAACGTAAGGAAGTAAAAAGGAAAAATTGTTCAAAGAATCTAAATGATAAATGTATATGCATATGCACTTTAATTGAGAATTTTCCCCTTAAGTATACTTGCTTTCAGTTATTAATAGATTGAAATATTATTTATTTCAGTATTTTTGAGCCTGTATGCTTGCTCAACCGCTATTGTGAGTGGTCGTCCGAATTTATTTGTTCCCCACTAAGTTTCAAGCTTAGCATAGGTTTTCAATCCATGTAGGTACAATCTCGGTATTTCTTACGAGGGTCAGTCATAGGAGTCTACACCAACACAGTGTTAGGAAGAAGTCTTTGATGTAAATGCTCCTCAAGATAGAAAATTTTATAGGAGAGATTTGCATTTAACATTATTTGATTTGTATAAATAGCTGTAACAGCTTTGCCGTAATGGAATATGTATAATATTTTGTAACTTTAAAATTACATGTATGAATCAGAATATAAGAAACAAAGTTTAATGAGCTATTAAAATGTAATATGTCATGTATTAAGGATTTATGATATTCATGTGCTTGTGTTATGTTTTGTAATGTTCACGAATATAAGCGATAGTTCAAATATCATTATCAGGTTTTTGTATTTGGTCATGACATTGCTCTACAATTAAACCTATACCGCGTGACGGATTATAGGTTTCCTATAGGGGGTGTTACATATACTTTTTCATTTGAAAGTATGTGGTTGTCTTACATAAAAAGACAATGTCAGACAAAATAGAAGCTAAGTCTGACAAATGCTTATTTATAGGATATCGAAAGGAATCCCTTGGATATTACTTCTATCATACTTTGGAATAAAAGGTGTTTGTATTAAGGCACGTTATCTTATTAGAAAAATAAATTCTTCTAAGAGAAGATAGTGGGAGTAAGGTTGAGCTTGAAGAAGTTTAAGATCCACAAATGGAGGTTGATCGACATATTAACCCTGAGACTATAACTCATAAAGATGAGATAACAGTAAAACCTACTAGTATATAAGCTTCTAAGGGATTTGTTAGAGTTTGTTCAGTGCCTAAGAGATATGGATTTCTCATTGATGAGGACAAGAAAGTAACTGTAGTAGAGGACAATGAGCTTATTGGCCAAGAAGAGGTTTTGAACATTTTAGAATCTAATTTATGGCTTAAGGCCATGAAATCCGAAATAAACTCCATGTATGACAACAAATATGGACTTTGGTTGATCCACCTGAAGAGATAAAACCCATAGCATGCAAATGGGTCTTCAAAGAGAAGACCGACATGGAAGGTAATGTAGTTACCTATAAAGCCCACTTTGTGGCTAAAGGATATTGTTGAAAAGAAGGTATTGACTTTGACGAAACCTTTTCCCTATGGCAATGCTGAAGTCTATTAGAATATTTTTGGCCTTTGCCGCTCATTATGTTTATGAGATATGGCAGATAGATGTGAAGACAACTTTCCTTTATGGAAATCAAACTAAGGATGTGTACATGACACAGCCTAATAGATTCGCATTCATAAATAACAAAAAGGTATGCAAGCTTCAAAGATAAATTTACGGATAGAATGAAGATAAACCTTATGCATACAAGAATGTTAGTGGGAATGTAGTAGTATTCCTTGTTCTATATATGGATGACATACTGATCATGGGAAATATATTTCCATCCTTTAATCAGTTAAGATTTATTTGTTTAAATAATTCTCCATGAAATATCTTGGAGAAGCATCCTATATTCTCAGAGTTAGGTTCTATAAAGATAGATCCAATAAGATGTTAGGTCTTTCACAATCAATATATATAAATAAGGTACTGGAGAGGTGTAGTAAGGATCTTCTTAAGAAAGGATTTATTCCTATAGTACATGGGAAAAAACATTCTAAATCTTTGTGTCATAAAAGGAGGATCCCATATGCTTTTACAATAGGATTAATCATGTATGCTATGCTATGTACACGTCCAATGTATCATATACTCTAAAACACGACTAGATTCCAATCCAATTATAAGGAGGAATACTAGATGGTAGTTATAAACATCCTTAAGTACTTAAGAAAGACTAAGGAGATTTTTTTGGTGTATGGAGATGGTGATTTACAAGTAAGCAGGTATGCAGATACCAACTTTCAGTTTGATAAAGATGATTATAAATCATAATCAGGTTTTGTGTTTTAATATGTGGAGGAGCAATTAGTTGGAAGAGTTCTGTGACGCGCGCCGAACCTAGCAAAGGCCCTCTTTGAACGCTTTTAAGATTCGAGTGATTGGTTCGCATCTTTTGGATCTTAGGTATTATGAGATATTTTCGGCACCTCCTTTCACAATATAACATTGAAAAGGACCATCCATCGTCATAACACCTTTAGGCACTTTTGAGGTATTTTGGAGTTACCACCCAATTTACAAGAAATCGGGAAATGTTAACGTCTTATTGGTCTAAACCAGAGAGTGGTTCAGAACTTCACACTTATTCATGTCTTTAGTTAATTATAAAAGAGTTTTTAAATTTTAAAATTTCACGTCTCATCTCATGCATTTAATGCAATTTATTTAAAGCGCACTTCAGGCATCGAGGAGGCAATAAAAGAAAAATATAAATAAAACAATAAATAAAGCGGTAAAAACACAAAACCACGCCATTTACAAAAGGAAAATTGGGACAAATACAATCCCCAAATGAAAAAGAAAAGCTTAATTTAAATGAAAATCGGGACAGAGTACAATCCCAAATGAAACAAAATTGCCCCAAAAATAATTAATTACAAGGGCCCACAAAATATAAACGTAAATTTAAACAATCACACAAAATCAATAAAAAAGGGGGAAATACATAAATCGGGATATTTATTTGGTTCAGGAATATTGGTTCCGTTATACTCACTTAAAAAGGGATCGAAGAGTTATTTTTGATATTTGTAGTGAAAATCGAGATGAGTGATCCCATTTTTAATAAATCAACTCTTCGTTTTAGTCCGCAATGTTTTTGCATTTTTGGCTAAAATCTAGGACACTGGTCACAATTTATTGATAAAAATCCCAATTTAATTGTACAAAATATTTTTGTCATTTTTTATTTTAGCACGTGTATAAAATAAACTATTTTATTTACTAGCAAAAACAATCACATAAATAGAGAGAGGAAATGTCTCACCCGAGTGATGTAAACTCCTACGTGTCATGAGGAGTTCGGTCATGATAGATGCTCAAACAAATAAGCACGATATTTTACCCCAAAAAAAAACAACAATAAAAAATTATCAATAATTCCAAAATTATTTAATAATAAAAATAAAAGAAATCAAGTATAAAATTAACACACCAATAGAATACATAAAATAGATTAAATTGGACATACTAATTTAGCATGTTAAAATCACACATAGAAGAAAAAATCATGTAAGGTAATATTAATAATAATGACAAAAGCTAAATCATGAAATAACACCATGCAAAATATAATGACCATAATAAAAATAATGACAATAACAATACCAATCACAACAACAATAAAAATAATAACAATAACAATAATAATAATGATAATAATAAGAATAATAGATGATGATAATAACAATAAATAATAATAATAATAATATACTAATAACATATATAACAATAATAATAATAATAATAATAATAATAATAATAATAATAATAATAATAATAATAATCAACCAATAAAATTAGATGAATAAACAAGAGTAAGACAGTCAAACATGCAATAAGAATAAGACAATCAAATATGCAGCATAAAGTGATTAGTATTTAAGCATGCAAAAAATCACAAGAAATAATACTGAAAGAAAACATCATGCAAATCCTATTTTTCATCCCCTAAACATCATGTATTTTATTCATTTTCATGCCAAGGACAAAATAAAGATGGAAAACTCATGCTAGATAATAAATCTCAACCCCAAAAAAAACATAAAAGCATTAATGCAAAATAAAATAAAATAAAATAAAATATAATATAATAAAATAAAATAAAATAAACTCACATAAATAAAATGAAATGAGATAAAAAAAAATGGATCCAAGAATCTTTACCCTCAGAATTAAGTAATATGGAAGCAAGATGGCTCAATCTATTCTCCTTGTCAAGATTCAAGAGTAAACTCAAAAATGTTCAAGAAAATCTTGAGTTCTTATCTCAAAAAAACTGAAGAACACTAATACTCAAAAATGATTTGATTTTTTTGTATTTGATCTTTGATGAGAAAACTCAAGTTAAGGAATTAATTTTCCTTTCTGAAAGTTTTCAAGTTCAATAAAATTTTTGATATAAGAAAAAAACTAGAATAGAATTTAAGAAGAAAACTTATAGATTTAAAAAAGAAGAGAATTAAAAAGATTGAAGAAAGTGATTTTAATTTTTAAGAATAAGAAAAGATGAACTCCAAGAACATTGAATTCTTTGTTTTTCCAGCAAAATGCACTATCTCCCCTCAAGAATATCTCTCTCAAAGTACCTTAGAAAAATGTATTTTCTTAGAAAAAATTTTCTTACTCCAAAAATCCAATTTTTCCTCCCTCCTTCAAAAAAATGAAATCTCACTCCCGTAAAAACTCCAATTTTTTCTCTCTTTCAAAATGAAAATCTAATCCCCGTAAAAACTCCAATCTTTTCTCATCTCCAGCTCCCCTACAGATTTGTCCAAGATCCCACCTCACAAATTTTAACAAAAAACACTAAAAAATTCAAAATCAAATCCCTAAAGTTAAATATGGACAATTAATATTTTTATTTATTTTTAATTATTTTTTGTTGTTTTTTGACTTTTAATTTCCACCCAATTTGACTAACATTTGTCAAATTTGAATAAAAACTAAAAGAATCACAAGAAAAAATTATTTTTTAACCTAAAAAAATAAAAAATCCGATTTTTGGGTTTTAGTGGGGCTGTCGGCGAGATTTCTCGCCCCTATCGTTGAGAAATCTCGCCCAAGGGGCGAGATCTGCGTGCAGGCAGCGCGCGGCTGCCACAACTTGGCCTCCGAATTTTTTTTTTTATTTTTTTTTTAGAAAAAATAATAAAATGAAATACAGAAATATGGATAAAAATAAAAATACAAATAAAAATAAAAATAAGAATAAGCACTTTAAAAGGATTTTGAGGAAAATAAAAGAATTTGACAAGGAGATGATCGATTCCTATTTTCTTGCTCGTTAATTAGTCTTTATTTTCATCAACGGGTAATCCTGATCTTGGACCGACTCGGGACCCGGTGTCTACAGTTGCCCCCAATTTTAGGGAAACTAGCATATAGGTGCCTAGTTGAGCCAAAATTGAAGAAAGAGGAAAGAAGCGCATACCTGAGGCGACGTCCTTCCCGTTGTTATGAGAATCTACAAACTTACTTTGAACTTGCGAGATGCGGGTTCCATCCTTGAATAGTGATGCGCCAAGTCCGCTCCGAACTTACGAAATGCAAAGAATGCTCACTCGAGCTGCACCGAGTCGCTGATAAGACTACAAAGTGCGAATGTCTTTGGACATAATTGAGCTGCCATCTAGGCTACAATGTGGTTGCACTGAATCGCTACCAAGATTACAAAGTACGAAAGTTTCTGAGGTGATATGAGCTTAAATAGCTCATAATGAATCTATATTTTGTGGTTAGAAGTAATGTTTTAAGTGTTTTTATTTGTTGGAATTAGGTATGTTTTATTTGTTTTGTTGAGTTTTGTATGTAGGAGGAAAATGGAGAAAATATGGAGTAAATGGAGAAAAGAAAAATGAAATGAGCCAAGGCAGAAAAGCTTCTGTCGCGACCGCGACAGAACGCGCTAAGGGAAGACCAAGGGAGAAGAGAAGAAAGAGAAGAAGAGAAGCTGTCGCGACCAAGGGAAGGTGTCGCAAGGTCGCGACAGGGCGCGGAGAAGGCACACGCGAGGATAGGCGAGCGAAAATGAAGGCGTGCTCTGTCGCGAGCGCGACAGGTGTCGCGATCGCGACAGAGAGATCCGTTAGACACTAAAGTTCAAATTTGAACTTTAAGAGTTGTGCCTTTCCACCAACAATTACAACCTTTGTAGAAGGGCATCTGAAGGGGCATGAGTTGGTATTATAAATGCTATTTCTAACTATAATTTAGAGATAGAAAAAAAAGAATTGAACATTTGAATAATTTTCTATAAGTTAGAACAGTTTTTCTTTAGTTTTTCTTAAGTAGAGTTTATGTGTTAAAGAGAAGATAACATACAAAGAAGAAGACTACAATTGGTGACTTGAAAAGGGTTGAGAAATCTCCTTCTTCAATTCTTATCTTTTAATTCTTCTTTGTAATTTTTATGATGTAAATTCTGAACTTGAATGTTAATATCAAATATTTTATTGTTCATATAAATTCAAGTGTTCTTACTTGTAGAATTTCTTATTAGTACATTATTTATGATCATTATAAGTTTGAGTTTAATTGAGAAATAAATTCATTCTCACATCTAATTGAAAATTCATCATCAAGATATTGTTTGAGAAATCATAATATTGAAATGGTTGTTATAGGTTGAGTTCTATTCCTAAGATTTGCATGTATAATCATCTAGTTCTTAAATGAAAGTTTGGAATTAGACTTATATGTGTATGTTTTAGGCAGTCCTATTTATATTGAGAGAGTAAGTAGGAAATTTATCCAACTTGGCTTGCAAGATAAGAATGCTAAAATCATTAAGAACAATTAATTCAAATTCCATATTTATATTTAGCATCATTAATCTTTTCTATCTTCTTGGATTCTCATAAACTCGATTTAATTAGTTTACATTTTAGATTAGTTTAGAATCACTTTTCCATCATTTTATCATTGTAAACAAGATTAAAATTGATTAGTAATAGTGTGTAAAAAACGTTCCTCGTGGGATCGATATCTTAAGTACTATTGCGGTACACCGTATACTTGCGGTCAATAAGCATATATAAAAAATGCTCAACAAGTTTTTGGCGCCGTTGCCGGGGAACGGTTGTTTGCCATTATGAAAATTAATTTATGATTTTGTATTACAATATTTTCTTTTGTTTTAATTTGTGTGTTTGTTTTATTTTAACTTTGTGTTTAATTTAATTTTGTGCTTTGTTTTTGTTTTACAGGATTTGAAAGTTCATGCCTAGTACAAGGAGTTCTTTAGAAGAGCTTGAGCCTTTAAATCCTGAAATTGAAATATTCTTGTCAAGTAACCGGAAGTCAAATAGAAAGAAGAACAAAAATAGGAGATCAATTATCATGGCAGACGAAAATCCACCAAGACTTATGGACTTTGCCACACCTGCTTTGAGTGGTGCTCAACAAGGAGTGGTAAGGCCAACGGTAAATGCAAATCAATTTGAGATTAAGCCTTCATTGTTACAAATGATTCAAAATAGTATACAATTCTATAGTTTGGCAAATGAGGATCCTAATGCTCATTTGGCCAACTTTCTTGAAATATGTGATACCTTTAAGATCAATGGGGTTTCAGCTGATGCAATCAAGCTTAGGCTTTTTCCATTCACTTTGAAGGATAAAGCAAAGGCTTGGTTGAATTCATTGACAAGGGGATCTATAACCACTTGGGACCAATTGGCCCAAGCATTTTTATCCAAATATTTTCCCTTAGCCAAAACTGCAAAAATCATAAAGGATATCACTACATTTGCTCAAAATGACAATGAATCATTATGTGAGGCTTGGGAAAGATTCAAGGAATTGTAAAGGATGTGTCGACATCATAACTTGCCAAGAGAGCTGTTGATGCAAACATTCTATAATGGAGTTAACCCTACCACAAGAGGGACTATTGATGCTGCTGCTGGAGGTTCTTTGATGAGAAAAACTACTGAAGCGGCATTTGAATTGTTAGAGGAGATGTCCATGAACAACTGCATGTGGCCTACCGAGAGAACTAGAGATTCAAATTCTACTAATGTGAGAGGAGTTCATGCACTTGATTCAGTGGTTGCATTGCAAGCTCAAGTGGAAGCATTGACTCACAAACTCAATAATTTGGGTATGGAAGGCAGTCAACCAAATAGATGCAATATTTGTAGACAACAAGGACATCCAAGTGAGGTATGTAATTTGAGCATAAATAGTACGGAGGAGCAAGTTAGCTTTATCCAAGGGCAAGGAAGAGGTAACCCATTTTCCAATACATATAACCCTGGATGGAGGAACCATCCAAATTTTTCATGGGGGAATAGTAGTAATCAAAATAAAGGAGTAAGTTTTCAACCACCTCAAGATAGGTTTGGAGCCTTAGAGGTTAAGATGGATAGGTTCTTGGAAGGGATTAATATGAAATTTAATTCACAAGAGGAGAACCAAAAGAGGCTGGAAAATAAGTTTGATCAGATCACAAAGAATCAAGCCTCATTCATTCATAACTTAGAAGTGCAAATTGGGCAATTAGCAAAGGCTTTACCCTCAAGATTACAAGGTACTTTACCAAGTAATACGGAGGAGAACCCACGGGAACATCTAAAAGCCATAAATTTGAGGTCAGGTAAATCTTACAACAATGAATTTGTTATTACTAACAAGAATGGAGAATTTGAGGAAAATAAAAAGAAGAATGACTTTTCTGTCGCGAGCGCGACGCCTGTCATAATCGCGACAGAGGAGAAGCCGAGCAATGTCGCGGTCGCGGTACCTGTCGCGAGTAAGCCGGTGGAAGGAGAGCATTCTGTCGCGAGCGCGACACCTGTCGCGGTCGCGACAGAAGGGACTTCAAAAGCTGATTTTCCTAAGGCATTTCAACCTTGCCCACCGTTTCCTCAAAGCCTAAAGAGATAAAACCAAGATAAGCAATTCCAATCTTTTATTGATAAATTGAAGCATTTGCACATAAATTTGAATTTTATTGAGGCCATATCACAAATTCCCAATTATGCAAAATTTCTTAAAGAATTAATTTCTAAGAAAAGAAGTTGGGAGGATATATCCACTATTGCGTTGACTGAAGCATGTAGTTCTATAATCACAAATAATTTGCCTACAAAGCTTAAAGATAATGGTAGTTTCACCATTCCATGTATCTTAGGGGATGTTGAGTTTCTTAAGTGTTTGTGTGATTTGGGGGCAAGTATTAATCTCATGCCTTATTCTATCTTTAAAAAGTTGGGTTTAGATTATGTTAAACCTACTTCCATGGTTTTGCAATTAGCTGATCAATCTATTAAGAAACCATATGGAATAGTTCAAGATGTGCTTGTAAAAGTGGATAAATTTATTTTGCCTGCTGATTTTGTCATTTTAGATTTTGCATATGATGAGAAATGTCCCTTGATATTGGGTATACCTTTCATGAGGACTGGTAGGACTTTAGTTGATGTCTATGAGAGAACATTAGTCTTAAGAGTAGGGGATGATAGTGTTGAATATCAAATGGATAGGGCACTAAAATATCCAATGGATGAAAATGTGTGCATGAAAATAGATATCATTGATGCGTGTGTTGTGGAAGTATTAGAAAATGCAGATGAAGAGGAAGTCCAAATGGAAGAGGAAGTTCATAAAGAGGTAGAGCAAGAAAGCTTTAGAAGTGAACCTCTTTATCGTAATGAAGCACCTTTACCACCTTCAATTGAAAGTCCTCCAAATGTTGATCTAAAGGAACTACCAAATCATTTGAGGTACGCCTTTCTTGGACCTAATCATACTTTGCCTATTATTATTTCTAATAAACTCAATAAAGAACAAGAGCATGCATTATTAGAAGTTGTTAGAAAAAGGATAAAAAGTATTGGATGGCAAATATTTGATTTGAAGGGTATTAGTCCTAATGTTGTCATGCATAGGATAAATATAGAAGATGAATGTCAACCAAAGGCTGATAGACAAAGGAGGCTTAATCCTCATATAAAAGAGGTAGTGAAAAAAGAAGTTATTAAGTTGCTTGATGCTGGAATCATCTATCCAATTTCGGATAGTGATTGGGTGAGCCCAATACATTGTGTTCCAAAGAAGGGGGGTATGACGGTAGTAAGGAATGAGAATGGAGATTTAATTCCAACTAGAACCACCACCGGTTGGAGGGTGTGTATAGATTATAGGAAGCTTAATTTGGCCACTAGAAAGGATAATTTTCCTTTACCATTCATTGACCAAATGCTAGAAAGAATTGCTGGCCATTCTCATTACTATTTTCTTGATGGATATTTAGGGTATTTCCAAATTTTTATCTACCCTAGTGACCAAGAGAAAACCACATTTACTTGTCCTTATGGAACCTTTGCTTATATGCGAATGCCTTTTGGGCTTTATAATGCCCCAGCCACATTTCAAAGATGTATGACTTCAATTTTTGGAGACATGATAGAGGATATAATGGAAGTTTTCATGGATGACTTTTCTGTATATGGGGATTCATTTGAGCTTTGTTTACAAAATTTAGACAAAGTTTTGGCTAGATGTGAAGAAACTAACTTGGTTCTTAATTGGGAGAAATGCCATTTTATGGTAGATGAAGGGATAGTCTTAGGGCACAAAATTTCAAGTAGGGGTATTGAGGCTGATAGAGCAAAAACAGAATTAATTGAGAAGTTACCTCCACCCACTACACTTAAGGGGGTAAGATCTTTTCTTGGACATGCTGGATTTTATAGAAGATTTATAAAGGATTTTTCTTTAATTGCTAAACCTTTAACTAATTTGCTAGTTAAGGATGTTTCTTTTGAATTTACTAAAGAATGTATGCATGCTTTTGATACTTTGAAGAAGGCCCTTATAAGTGCTCCTATTATTGCTGCTCCTAATTGGGAATTGCCATTTGAGATTATGTATGATGCAAGCGATCTTGCTGTGGGTTGTGTATTAGGTCAAAGACATGGTAAGAATTTGCATGTGATTTATTATGCTAGTCATACTTTGTCTCCTCCTCAAGTTAATTATACAACAACTGAAAAAGAAATGTTAGCTGTGGTTTATGCATGTGACAAGTTTAGATCTTACTTGTTGGGATCTAAAGTCATAATCTATACTGATCATGCTGCATTGAGGTATTTATTTGCAAAGAAAGATTCTAAACCTAGGTTGATTCGTTGGGTATTGTTATTGCAAGAGTTTGACCTTGTAATTAAAGACAAAAAGGGAAGTGAAAATCTTGTTGCTGACCATTTTTCTAGGTTAGAAAGCAATGAACAAACTTTAGGTGATGGTATTGAAATTAATGAATCATTTCCGGATGAATCATTATTGTCAATTTTGAATACGCATGTACCTTGGTATGCTGATTTTGCTAACTATCTTGTTGCTGGAATTGTACCTGAAAATTTGACATGGCAACAAAAGAAGAAATTCTTTAGTGATGTTAAAAATTAGCTTTGGGAAGAGCCTTACTTGTTTAAGATAGGTGGGGATGGTATAATTCGTCGTTGTATAAGTGAGGAGGATTATCAAAACATCTTGATGCATTGTCATTCTGCATTGTATTCGGGTCATAATGGTGCCAATAAAACTGCATCTAGAGTGCTTGAATGTGGATTCTTTTGGCCAACTTTATTTCATGATGCAAAGATGTATGTAGCCAAATGTGATAAATGTCAAAGGGCTGGTAATATTGGGAAAAGGGATGAGATGCCTTTGAATAACATATTGGAAGTTGAAGTGTTTGATGTGTGGGGGATAGACTTCATGGGTCCCTTCCCTACTTCTTTTGGTCAAAACTACATTTTGGTTGGAGTTGATTATGTATCAAAATGGGTTGAAGCCAAAGCCACACCTACCAATGATTCAAAGGTGGTGATCAAATTTTTGAAGAAACTTTTCTCAAGATTTGGAGTGCCAAGTGCCATCATAAGTGATGGAGGTAAGCATTTCATTAACCGTTCTTTTGATTCTTTATTGCATAAATATGGTGTGCATCATAGGGTAGCTACACCATATCACCCACAAACAAGTGGTCAAGTGGAAGTGTCCAATAGGGAATTAAAGTGGATATTAGAAAAAACAGTCTCTACTTCTAGAAAGGATTGGGCAAATACATTAGATGATGCTTTGTGGGCATATCGCACAGCATTCAAAGCACCAATTGGTATGACACCATATAGGATGGTTTATGGAAAAGCGTGTCATTTACCTGCGGAGTTAGAGCACAAAGCATATTGGGCCATTAGAACTTTGAATTATGATCTTAAAGATGCAAGTGTCAAAAGATGTTTACAATTAAATGAGCTAGATGAATTGAGACGTCTTGCATTTGAAAATGCTAAAATATATAAAGAAAGCACTAAAAAATGGCATGATGCACATATCCGGATTAAAAATTTTAATATTGGGGACAAGGTTTTATTGTATAATTCTAGATTGAAACTCTTCCCTGGAAAATTAAGATCTAGATGGAGTGGACCCTTTGAAGTCACCCAAGTTTTTGATCAAGGGTTTTTAGAGCTAAAAAATGGAAACGGGGAGTTATTTAAAGCCAATGGTCGAAGATGTAAGGTGTATTTGGAGGAAACATTTCATGGAAGGGAAGTTTCATTTCTTTCTTTAAAAATGGTTTGATGGTTACTTGGTTTTATTGTTCTTTTTAGTTAATTGTTGTATTTTATGTGTGATAATTATATGTACTAATGTAATTCTTTTTGTTCTATAGATGTTTTTAATATGTAAGTTCATTTTATGTATCTTTGTGTGATGTTTTTGAAAGGGAAGGAAATTTGATTTTTCAGTTTTCTTTCTGTCGCGAGTGCGACAGAAAGGGGAAAGCGTATTATAGATTTCATCGCGACGGTGAGTATCATCGCGACAACTCCTTATTGGTTTTTCAATTTTCTTTCTGTCGCGAGCACGACTATGTCGCGAGGTCGCGATGGAGAGCGAGAATCAATTATCGCGATGTCTTAACGTATATCGCGGCGCGCTAATTTTTCAAATTGCTTCTGTCTCGACGTCGCGACAGAACGCGGATTTTTAATTTATTGGTCAAACTAACCATTGGGATCTCATTTATTTCCTTAACTTCCCTTTTATCTACCCTAATTACTCTTTCTTTCTAATTTCTTTTGCCTTTTCGATTTTCTTCTACTTAATTTCTCTCTTCTCTCTCAAAATCTTCCTCACGATTCTCTCTAACTTCCTCACGCAAATCACGTATTTCTTCTTTTCTAGTTTCCTGCTCTTTTCTTTTATTTCTTTTTATTTTTATTTTGTTCATCAAGTGGTGAAACGATTTTACGATGGTGAGGACTAAGCATGTTGGAGACAAGAGCAAGGGAAAGAGGCCTATGGGAGAGTCAAGCACACAAGATGAAGATTCTACCCCTGCATCCATTTACTTTCAAAATAGGTATGATTGTCCTTTTCCCATCTTTTCTGATGAAGAGGGTGAAAAATTTTAATATTTTGCCAAGAAAACTTATGTTGGTATGTGGGCTTTGGATTTTGCAATTTTGAATACGTTGGGCTTGCATTATCAAATTAATAGTTTTCTTAAATATATGAAATGGGGAAAATTTATCAATTTCTCATTACCTGTGAGGAAAGAATGGGCTGTAGAGTTTTTTGTCACACTAGATTATGTGGATAAATGTAGGGATTCTATGAAATTTAGTCATCAGGGCGTAAATCATACCTTTAGCTATGATGATTTGCATTCTTGGTTTGGTTTCTCGTTAAATGGAAAACGTTTTGATTCCCATATTTTTCAACCTTCACCTGTTTGGAATAGATTGTCTGGATTAGAGCATTTTAATAATAAGAATTCTACTAACAGGCAAATCAAAGATAATGCATTGATGCTTTTTCATAAGTTTCTTTGTCATGCTATGTATGGGAGGGTAGAGAGTACCAAGGTTCAAACCAAGGATTTATTTATCTTAGACCTATTGCAATCCCGTAAAACCCCTGATTCCATTGATTTCATTTTAGATGGTCTTTACCATGCATCTATTGCTCGTAGTAAATCAGTGGGGATGTGCCATATGGTGACTGGTATTATTTTGGGATGTATGGGTGATTTGAATAATTTTGTCATGGCTGAAAATGAATCGATTCCTTTGCTTGATGTTGTCTACTTGCGGAGAGCTAATTATTTTAACCAAGGGAGCTTGGCCCCCAAGGTTTGTTGATCGTTTTGCAGGTGAACCTAGTGTGGCTAGACCTAGTGTGCCACATGAAAGGGCACGTGAATTAGCCTCAGCAGCTAATGCTCATGACTCCTCAGGTGAGGACGAGGTGGCTGCTGGTGTTGATGCTGATGAGAGGAGGAATGTTAGTGGCGCTGCTGTTGATTTGGAGCCGGTTTTATAAAGATTGGATGGTATTGAGGTCGCCAATCAAAGTATGGCAGCTCGAATGGATGTGCTTAAAACAGATGTGCGGGCTGTGCTTAAAAATCAAAAGAGTTTGGGTCACAAACTCCTCAGTTTTTTCCGCAAGCAAAATGTGGATCTTTCTCCATCTCCACCAAGCTCCCTTAGTGGAAGTTTTTGAGTTTGTCTCATCCACTTTTCTCCATTTTTATTCATTTTCTTAGTTTTGTTTGTTTTTGTTTTCATTTGTGTGTTTTTTATGTTCGTTTGTTTATTTAGTTTATTCCTTTTTACACAATGGGGACATTGTGTCCTTCAAGTGTGGGGGGGTCTGTTTTTGTTGTTATGCATGTATATATACATACTCTTGTTTATGTATGAGTAGTGTAGCTTGTGTTTTGCATGAATTGCTAGATTTAGCTATGAATTGTTATGCTTGTATGTTTTTAGATTGTTTTGGAGTTTAGTATTTGATGATTATTTGGGAATTAGAGCATGTATAGGTTTTATATTTTTAGCCATTAGCCTCGATAGTAACTTTTTGACCATTTTCATTATTTGTTTTACTTTAGCATTTTGTTGTACATAGTGAAAAGTATGACTTAGCAAAGCACTTTGGTGTAGGTTCTTTTTAAGTTAGGTATCTTTTTATATATAAATAAAGATTGTTTTGCCAATTTATTGCCTATGATAGTTTGACCTATAGCCATGTGAGCTTTTGAAGCCTTATACACTAATTTTTCTTTGTATGAGAGCCTTATTATGCCATATCCTCCAGAACTTGTTTGTGGTAAATTTTGAGACTGCATTTTAGTATGGGATGTACACAGGATATGATAAGGGCACTTAGAATTAACTATTTTTGGCTTACTTTTCAATTCCTTACCTTTTGACTTTAGGTAGCCAACTTTTAGCCTATATCCTATTTTTGTTGTTTTTCTTGTTTAAACATATAAATAACCCAATCTTTTTGCTTGGACAAGGCCCTATTTCTGTTGCTTACCCATATTGTGGAGGGCTTAATATTGATATAGTATTGGAGATGTCATTATTGATAAGCATAAAGTAGCAAGAATTAAAATTCCCTTGTTTGTTTTACTTAGTATTAATTATGCTAGTCTATACATAAACAATATATAAAAAAAAAAATAGACAAGCAAGATGTACATAAAAAATTACTTAAGTATGGGATGGAGCGTAAAATGCACCCATGCTAAATTCTCTTGCTATCCTAGAAAAAAAAAAGAGTAAAAAAAAGAGCTAGCAGAAAATTTGTATTCTTAAGAAGGGAATTAGACTAAAGTATCATGCTTGTTAATATTCTGTTTTGGTTAAATCTCCTATGTTGTATTGATGCTTTTCTCTGCACAATATTAGCTACTTAAATCCAAAAGTTTCCTACCCTAACCTAAGCCACATTACAACCCTTTTAAGACCCTTTGATCCTCTTTACTACCTTATACTAGTAGTGGAGATTTTTACTACTTCCAAGCCTATGGTATGTAATGGCATAATCAAGGAATGAGGGAAAACACTAACCTTTATATACTTGAGTGATTGAGTGTTTATCAAAATAAGTGTTGAGTGAAAATTATCTTAGGCAATGCTTTGTGTGAAATAATTTATACATGTGTTAAGATATTTGCTTTCTTGAGATCAAGCATCCTTGTGTTTTGCCATTTCATGGTTTTTCAAATGTGCATAGAGGTTAAAGTTTAAGGAATGATGGGAATGTTTAAATGGTTGCATATTGAGGCTAGTGTGTTAGAAGGATAAGTCTATGCATGTTGTTTTCAATTGTTTGTCAAATGCCTAACTAAGCTCCAATATATTGTGTTTTTAGTGTATTGTGTGTTTGTGATGTTTAAGTGTTTTGCTTGGGGACAAGCAAATGTTTAAGTGTGCGGGTTTGATATGAGCTTAAATAGCTCATAATTAATCTATATTTTGTGGTTAGAAGTAATGTTTTAAGTGTTTTTATTTATTGGAATTAGGTATGTTTTATGTGTTTTGTTGAGTTTTGTATGTAGGAGGAAAATGGAGAAAATATGGAGTAAATGGAGAAAAGAAAAATGAAATTAGCCAAGGCAGAAAAGCTTTTGTCGCGAGCGCGATAGAACGCGCTAAGGGAAGACCAAGAGAGAAGAGAAGAAAGAGAAGAAGAGAAGCTGTCGCGACCAAGGGAAGGTCTCGCGAGGTTGCGACAGGGCGCGGAGAAGGCACACGCGAGGAAAGGCGAGCGAAAATGAAGGCGTGCTCTGTCGCGAGCGCGACAGGCGTCGCGATCGCGATAGAGAGATCCATTTGACACTAAAGTTCAAATTTGAACTTTAAGAGTTGTGCCTTTCCACCAACAATTATAACCTTTGTAGAAGGGCATCTAAAGGGGCATGAGTTGGTATTATAAATGCTATTTCTAACTGTAATTTAGAGATAGAAAAAAAAGAATTGAACATTTGAATAATTTTCTGTAAGTTAGAATAGTTTTTCTTTAGTTTTTCTTAAGTAGAGTTTATGTGTTAAAGAGAATATAGCATACAAAGAAGAAGACTACAATTGGTGACTTGAAAAGGGTTGAGAAATCTCCTTCTTCAATTCTTATCTTTTAATTCTTCTTTGCAATTTTTATGATGTAAATTCTGAACTTGAATGTTAATATCAAATATTTTATTGTTCATATAAATTCAAGTGTTCTTACTTGTAGAATTTCTTATTAGTACATTATTTATGATCATTATAAGTTTGAGTTTAATTGAGAAATAAATTCATTCTTACATCTAATTGGAAATTCATCATCAAGATATTGTTTGAGAAATCATAATATTGAAATGGTTGTTATAGGTTGAGTTCTATTCCTAAGATTTGCATGTACAATCATCTAGTTCTTAAATGAAAGTTTGGAATTAGACTTATATGTGTATGTTTTAGGCAGTCCTATTTATATTGAGAGAGTAAGTAGGAAATTTATCCAACTTGGCTTGCAAGATAAGAATGCTAAAATCATTAAGAACAATTAATTCAAATTCCATCTATATATTTAGCATCATTAATCTTTTCTATCTTCTTGGATTCTCAAAAACTCGATTCAATTAGTTTACATGTTAGATTAGTTTAAAATCACTTTTCCATCATTTTATCATTGTAAACAAGATTTAAATTGATTAGTAATAGTGTGTAAAAAACGTTCCTCGTGGGATCGATATCTTAAGTACTATTGTGGTACACCGTATACTTGCGGTCAATAAGCATATATAAAAAATGCCCTACATGAGGTTGCACCGAATCGCTACAAAGATTCAAAGTGCGAAAGTTCTGAGATTGCATTGAATCGCTACCAAGATTCAAAGTGCTTGCACCGAATCGCTACCAAGATTCAAAGTGCGAGAGTTCTGAGGTTGCACTGAATCGCTACCAAGATTCAAAGTGCTTGCACCGAATCGCTACCAAGAGTCAAAGTGCGAAAGTTCTGAGGTTGCACTGAATCGCTACCAAGATTCAAAGTGCTTGCACCGAATCGCTACCAAGATTCAAAGTGCGAAAGTTCTGAGGTTGCACTGAATCTCTACCAAGATTCAAAGTGCTTGCACCGAATCGCTACCAAGATTCAAAGTGTGAAATTCTGAGGTTGCACTGAATCGCTACCAAGATTCAAAGTGCTTGCACTGAATCGCTGCCAAGATTCAAAGTGCGAAAGTTCTGAGGTTGCACTAAATCGCTACAAAGATTCAAAGTGCTTGCACCGAATCGCTACCAAGATTAAAAGTGCGAAAGTTCTAAGATTGCACCGAATTGCTACCAAGATTCAAAGTGCAAAAGTTTTGAGATATCACCAAGCTATTATCTAAGCTACAAAGTGATTGCACCGAATCGCTACCAAGATTCAAAGTGCGAAAGTTCTGAGATATCATCGAGCTATTATCTAAGCTACAAAGTGATTGCACCGAATCGCTAGCAAGATTCAAAGTGCAAAAGTTCTTGAATATCACCAAGCTGTTATCTAAACTACAAAGTGGTTGCACTGAATCGCTACCAAGATTCAAAGTGCAGAAGTGTTGCGCCGACTCTGCTCCAGACTTACAAAACACGAGGGTTGCTCTCCCGAGCTGCACCGAGTCTGCTCTAGACTTACAAAGTGCGGTTGGTGATGCACCGAGTCTGCTCCAGACTTACAAAATGCGAGGGTTGCTCTCCTGAGCTACACCGAGTCTACTTCAGACTTACAAAGTGCGGATGATGATGCGCCAAGTCTGCTCAAGACGCGAAAAGTTTTCTCTAGCATAACTTCAGTTGCTTCCTGAAGAAAATGAACTCCGATTAGATCAATGTATCATTGCGATCATTTCAATTATTTAACTTCTATGAAGGTTCAACTGTTATGATTTTACCAATTTGTGGCTTATCATACAATTCCCATCTTTGTCATTTTATTATCCATAACTAAAAAAAGAATTTTTTTTTTTATTTCAAGGGTATCCAAACATGCAAAGCACAACAAAGGTCAGATATCATTTTCGTATACAAATTACATCAAAAATCATAAATCTCCCTGAATATCGATCAAAAAGATCATGGTTGGCGTGCATCGCTTGATCCTTCGTGGCTCATAGGTGTGTAGGAGGCTCTTGTGGGCTCCTCGGATTTGTCCTGGTGCTGTCGCGTCTCCTTCATGAACCGCCCCATGCATTGCAATCTCTTGTCAATGGTTTATAGTCTTTCACTCAAGCGCTGATCCATACGCTGCTCTATAGTTATCAGCCTCTCATTCATGCGCTGCTCTATAGCCATCGGTCTCTCATCCATGTGCTACTCCACAGCCATCAGTCTTTCATCAAAGTGCTGGGATCTGACCTCCAATGCTGCTAAAATCTCCCTCTGTATAGTTTGGATGAGGATCTCCATACTTGTCTGGCTCTGCTCCATCCCGGGACTAAGTGATGGTGGCGGAGCTGCCGAAGTAAATGCCCCCGAAGAATATTGACGATCATAGGGGTGATACCTCCTAGATGTTTGAGGATCCGTGCTCGAAGCATGCATGTAAGGAGGATGGCGTATCTGATCTTCTGGAGGAACTGGCTGTGATAATGGAGTGTGAAAAAGATCACTCGGATCAATGTCAAAGTCATCCAGATTGATGTCCATATTCGTACAGTCTGGCGGAGAGCGAGGCTTTTCTTCTTCTCGCTGCGAATGATAATACTTCCCGTTTGTTTGAGATTGTGAAGGTTCTCCTTCCACTGGTTGCGAATAATAGCACTCCTCATCTGTCTGAGGTTGTGGAAGCTCTTCCTCCACTGGTTGCGGATGATAGTACTCCTCACCTGTCCGAGGTTGTGGAGTCTCTTCTTCTACTAGTTGTGGGCGATAGTACTCCTCATCTGTCTGAGGTTGTGGAAGCTCGTCCTCACCCTGGAACTGATCTTCGGACGGTGTGGCATCTGTGAGTGGAGGCAAACGGTACATCTGTCAAGTTTTTGCCTTAGTGAGAAGTCTATACACTCCTGCCTGTCCAGGCAACTGCTCAACCATACCCATACATTTGGCAAGGGCCCAATCAACATAAATATCTCTGTCCACAGGCTGGACAAACGTGTCAGGGTCGTGTCCTAAGTGCAGTAGCAACCTGGTGACTACCCCGCCTATAGATATCTGCGCTATAGCCCTCCAACTTTGTCTAACCATGCCAGCCATAATCTCGTGACTAATGTTGAGTGGGGTCCCCATTGCCATAGCCCACAGACTCCAAATCTCTGCTGCACTGATGGCACTAAGACTACCAGTTCTGCCCAAGTAGCTGCTGGCTAAAACCCTCTGAATATACCTGTAGACCTATTAGGCTAATAGAGTACTCTTTGCCGTATGCGGTCATAATGGGCCCCTGGTGCTGTGATCACTTCCCATTGGTGTGCAAAAATAACTCTGTCTGGTACCTGTACTTGGTCCCTAGTCGGAACACCCATGATCTGTGCAAAACTCTGGCGACTCATCGTATGCTCTGTATCTCGGACCCGAAAGGATAGAGCTTCAGGGTCTGTGTCTGATCTTGAAAGCCCCCCATACTTAATTATAGCTAGGAACTCCCTAGTAACCTCTAGGTAGGTGAGAAAAGCTGGTGTAAGGAAATCCGTCCAACCTATAGCTATTAACAACATGCTGACTTCTTCCCACACGCCCATCTACTCTAAGAATGTTTGGGATAGAAATTTACTGGACAGAAACCGTGAACTACACAGTGCTTTAAACTTTCGTCTTTGTGTAGCAGCCATCCATGCTGGAGGTGGAGCACCTGCTGGTTCTCTAGACGAAGCACGTCGTGGACGCATCCTGAAAAAAAAAAAGAAAAGATTTACACAATTATTTATTTATATACAATTCTTCTACATACTCCCTGAATTCCTGAGGTGTTCTTCCAGATAAGCTTCGCTGCCTAATATCTCCTGCAAAATTTAAAATCAATACCCAAAGGTAAATTATGCGTGTGAATATCCGGAATTTCATGTTTATATTATTTTACCTACATCCAATTGAATTTATGAGGATAGAATGTCCTAAGCATTCAATTTATCCTTGATTTATTTCTTGATGATTGTTTTTATATTTAATTGTTAAGTTTTAATTTTAATTTCTTGTTTAGCTTAGAACTCCAGTCAAACCAATTTGGGACATCTTAGATTAGCACAGATAAACCATAGATATTTAGCTTAACAATCCCCTATTCTCTTAGGTTCGATATTCGCGGGTCTTTAATTATACTCGCTATATTAGTTATTGATTCAGTGCACTTGCTGAACCCCAACCAAGGTTTTGGCGCCGTTGTTGGGGAATGGCAATGTTTGTTTGTTAAATATCTTTAGTTTGGTTAGTCTAAGATTTTATTTTTCATTATTTTTGATTTTGTATTTATCTTTGAAGGAAGATTTTGAGTCATTTTCAAAATGATGCGGGATAATGTCCAAGATTATGAATTGGTCCATCTGCGAGCAAAAATGAATGATTTGATGAGTGAAATGAAATAAATAAAACGCTTCCATACATATTCACCAATTTATTCGTCACCATCCTTTGTAGATCTTTGTTCTACAAGGATATCACAAGAGTCTAACACATAAAAAATCAAAGTTCTTCTAGACTACATAGCGAGTCGGGAGATGCAATTCAGAGCAGAAAAGGAAAAGTTGATTGCTACAATTAATTTTCAAGAGGAGAAGATTATAACTCAAGAGAATTTATAGAGAAATCAAGAATTGGGGATCAAAGATTTTGAATCAAAGCTTGAGCTTTTTGTTGTCTCTACAGATAATCAAAGTGATTGTGGTTAATTGAGTCATGCACCTATGGTTATTACAATAAATTTGGAATATTTTGAGTATGGGTTACATGAAGAAAAAAAGGAGCTAATTTTTGAAGACAAGTCTTGTATTTGTTTGGAAGATGACTTCAATTCTTGTGTGAAGAATTTTTTACCAAATGAGCATGCAATGTTCGATTTTCAAATGGAAGCACTGAATTCAATCTATTTGAAGAATTTATTTAGGCTAGAAGAACCAGAGGATTTTGTTCGTAGCAAACTCAAGGTGGATAAATACTTCATTTTAGATATGGAATTTTCTACCTTCATGGTGTTTGACATGTTTCTCTTACTGATGGGAAAAAATGAGGAGCAGAAGTTAGAGAGGCCATTATTCGAATCATAAGCTCGTCCATTGAGAATAACATTAGTCAAGTTGGGACTCTATAAACCAGAACTTTTCCTAACGTGCCTCTCTAAATTTATGTCATTTATTTGTGTTTTAGGTTTGGTTTTCTATTTTTAGTTGCTTTGTTTAGAATTTTTGTTTTAGGATTTTAAAACTTTTTCTTAAATTTTTGTGTGTTAGAATGTTTAATTTGATAATTTTTAATTTTGCTTTTATTGGTTTGCTTCATTGAACGGTTTTGATAGCTGAAAGCAAAATGAATTTCCAATTCTGCAACAAAATGTGTGTAAGATCCAGTAGCAAATTACACTGCTGTAAGTTTTTTTTTCAATCTAGTTAAGAAAAACATAATTGTGCTTTTTGAATAGTGCCAAAAATAGCGTGTTTTATAAAAACAGAGCTGTGTTTTTGTTCCAAACCCTTTAAAACACGCCATTTTCATTTTTTAAGCGCTTTAACTCCATTTTTCCCATGTGTTTCAAATTAAAATTTCCTCTCAATTTTTTTTTTCGATCTTCACTGGCAAACTAGGCTAATTCCAGGTAATTTCAAATCATTTGTTTGTTTAGAGCATCAAATTAAATTTTTATCATATTATTTCTGCATTTCTTCCCATTCTTGCACAGAATCTTAATTTGTCCTCTTTTGTGCAAAATTCCATATTTTAAGTTAAGGTTAAGAGCTTTTTCTCCCATTTCTTTATCTTTCAAAGTTTTAAGTTATCTAGCTAATTCCTTTAACTTTCTTGTATCCTAGTGTGCCATCTCATTCATTCAATCTCTTTTTCTATTCAATGTTTCTCGAGCTTCAATGAAGCAAATGTGTTATTTTTGTAATATCCTGAATAATACCTTAGTAGCAATATTGGTTTAATTGTGGTAATTGGGTACGTTTAGTTTGGAGTTTGCTAAATCCTGGACTTAACTATAATTAAATTAAGGACTTGATTGCATTTACAAAATAAGTTTAAGTGGCCAAATTGTAACTGTGCATGTTTAAACTTAAGTGGGTTTGATTAACACTAATGGTGATTATTTAAGTAAAAATCATATTTGTGTGTGTATAGGATACGGGTGTCACTCCTTAGTTGTACCACCTCACCCATAGACATGCAATATAAGTGCTTTTAGAGAGAAAAACTCCACTCCTTTGCATGTGCTTTTCGGGTGCTCTCTCTTTCTCTCTCCCAAATTCTGATCTCTTTCCTCTTCTTCTTCCTTTCTTCTTTCGTGAGTCACCTCTTCTGTTTTTGATTTCTCATAAATCCTATTGTTGCTCAACTGTTGCTTTGGTAGAGCTGAGTTATTGATTCAATAAAGTAAGTGGTTAGTTTTAGTTATTCTTCTTGTACTCCTTCTTTGATTCTAAGTTGATATGGGAACTAATTCTTGGATCAATTCCAGAATTGGATAATTAAATTATAGTAGTAAAATAAAAAAAGGACAACGGAAAAGCAAAGATTGATAAATCAAGTGCAAAGTGAGCAATAGGAGGAAAGGATTGTGAGGTTTGGGAACATCATTTTAGAGTAGTATTTGACGTAGTATGAGCTTGTGTTGCATGATTATCTTATGTATTTATTGTAACAATCCAAAATGGGCCTAGTCGGAATTTATATATTACGTCAGAAAAATTAAGGGTAAGTTAGTAATTTTGGTATGTGGATCTAATTAATAAAGCTTGAGTAAAGGAAATGATCTAGTGGAGTTTGGGTTTGGTGTCAAGGATGTAAATTTTATAAGAGATTATAGTGTGTGAGTTGTGTATGGTACAATGGAATGAAAGTCTAGGGTGGTTTCTTGGGTCCAATGGGGGCATGACACCTAGCATTGGGTAGATAGAAGAGCATTAAAGAAGAGAGAGGAAAAAGGAGCAGATTTTTGGCTTCTCTTTCACGTTTTCTTCCTTTTCTTTTCTCCTCTCTTTACTTTTCTGCTCTCTCTACTCTCTTGGGTGTGTGCTCAACGTGGACCTGCAAGATTTCAAGTTGGATTTTCTGATTTGAGCTAAGTTTTTGAAGGTAAGTGCTTGGATTTCTTGAGTTTATCTTGGGTTCTTCTTCTTCTTCATCATTTCTGGTTTTTGGTTAAGTGTTTTGGATGGTTTGTCTAAGTGTGTTCTTGGCTGGGTTTTGTGCAAGAATTAGAAGAGCGTAGAAAGAAGAAAGGGAAGGAAAAAGTAGGGCCGTGAAGGATAAGATTGAAGTTGTAATATGAGGTTTGGGAGTTTTGTGGGTTGTATTTGTTTATAAGTTGAAATTGTTTACCCTAAGTGATGGTTTTGCCCTAGTTCTCATTTTGATTACGTGTTTGTTGTGTCTTTTAATCCTTGAAATTTGGAGTGTTTTGTTTGAGTAAATGTATGTATTAATTACGTAGTGATTATTAGTTAAATTGTTAGTGATAAAGTAATGTTTGCATGTGTATTTGAAGAGTATGAGCTTTTAAAAAGTATGAATTTTGGATTTGGTTTTGATGGAATTCTTGATGTTGATTATTGTGTAAAATATGTTCTTTTGGTTTTGGAATTGTTCTAGAGGTGAAATTGGGGTTTGAGGTAAGAAATTTGCATGTTATGTGATGGGTGTTTGAGTGATTTTGTTGAGTAGAGTGTTTTGGGGCATTTTCGGGTTGGAAAAATCGTTTCTGTCGCGAGCGCGACAGAAGCAATTTCTCCTGCCCATCGAGTTTTCATGCGTGATTGAGAGAGGGGGCGTCCGACTCGTGTTGTTCATCACGACTCAGAGGGCAAGTTTTGCTAAGCATGAGCCGTGCTCAGTTGAAGAAGTGCACACTCGTGCACAAGGAGCACGAGACGTGCTCCTTGAGCACGAGTCGTGCTTGTGGAGCATGAGTCGTGCTCCTCCCCTCTGTCTTCCCGCAGCAACTTCCCCTCTGTCGCGAGAGCGACTTCCAGTCGCGATCGCGACAGGAGGACTCTTCTTTTGCCCTGTTTTGATTCTGAATTGTCCTCTTCTTGTCTTGTTCGGCATGTTTTCTTTCTAGTGCATGATTTAGACTTATTAATACTTCTATTAATACATGATTAGAGTTGTAATTGTAATTCTTGAGCATGTACTTATTTCAATTTTTTTTACCTAATTATGTCAAATGTTTTAACTTGAGTGAGTGGGGTTGGCCTGAAATGTCAGTGTAGTGGATAGATAAGCATGCTTATAAAGGGTTAGTGAGTTGTAAGCACCGTGTCCTGGAGCAGTCCGGATCAGAGGTTACCCTATGATGAAATCAGTATCCAAGCCTGTATAAACGGTTTGGATTTGGAGGTTTTAGTCCCACGTTCCACGAGAAGTGAGTCTTTTTACCTTTCGTAGGCAGAGGGGGAGAAAACAGGGGATTTTCGAGTCAAAAAGGTAAAAATTTTTCCTCCACAGACGGCCAGCCCGTTTGTGAAGCCAGCCCGTCGCTTAGGGTCACCGACGGCTTGTGGTATTTTTCGACGCCCGTCGAAAAATCACCGCCCCTGTCAGAATGCCGCCTGGTTTCCCAGAGCACGCAACCTTTTCGACGGCCGTCGGTGGATGTGGTAGGGCCGTCGGAAGAATCCTTGTGTTAGAAGGATTCTTCCGACGCCCGCCTCCCTACACCGATGCCCATCGGTCGTGTCTGGCTTATTAAAGCTCCAAAGTTTCACTAGAAAAGGGTTCCAAAAATTTTGAAGAGGGGAAACTCTGCCCAAATTCGAGCATATTTTCTCTCTCTTCCAGCAAACACATTTCATAAAGAATTTTCTTTCAAAAGAGGATCAAATCCATCAAAAGGGACTAAAAACTAATTAGTTTTCCTTAGATTTTGATCCCAAAGACAATCTTTTGAGGGGTTGAGGAAGAAACTGTTCATTTTCCTTTCTTTGATCCTTCATCTCGCTTTTCGTGGAACACGCGGGGCTCTAATTAACACAAAAATCTCACCCAAAGCGATTATCTGATTCTTTCTTCGTATCATTTCATATTTATTCTTTATTTGTTGATTCTTTCAATTTTGTCATTAGATTTCTTTATTTTGACTCTCTTTATATGATTTTATGGTAAAACCTCTTTTTTGGCTTTAAAAGGAGTTTTCTTTTTCTGTTTTTTCGGAGATAGTGGTGACCGACGGGTCATCTCCATCACCGACGCCCGTCGGTCACCTCACCTACTGACGGTCCTTTTTGAGTGACAGACAGACATGTCGGTTATCTCGACTGTCGCCCGTCGGTCACCTAAGAAAGGCCGTCGGTGGGTTCTGTCTCTACCCTTTTAAACCATTTTCCACCTTTTTCAAGTCCTTTTGGCTTCCTTTATGTTGATTTTATGTATATTAACATCTTTCAACTTTCTATGAGTGTATATTGATTCTCTTGGACTATCCCGAGCTTGAGGGGCTATCTACCATTTTTCGGAGGATTTCGTCCGGTTTAGTTTCCTAACCCTCTTGATTATTTCCTTCATATGTTATTTATTGATTATTTTATGTACATGGATATACTCTTTTCATATCTCGTTAATGTATAAAAATGACTCAATGTTTTATATTCAATAAAATGAGGTTTACACAACAGCAAGGGTCCAATGCCCTATTTTTATCCAATAAAAATCATCACAAAATAAAAACATCCAATTTTTAATAACGATGCATGCGAGGACCAAAGTTCTCAAAATAAGCAATCCCCCGATTCGTGTATGCCTCGCAAATTTACAAAAGGGAGTTGTATTTCGCTCCTTGTATTATTGTAATCTATTGCTTTTGATATATACTTGCTCATTTACGGCTTTCCAAATGTGAATAAATGAGCCTTTCAATTAATTGCATCGTGTGGAGAGAGAGCGAATTAATGATTATTAAAATTTGATCATAAAATAATCGAGGTAGAAATAGATGAGCAATCCCGAACCCAGCTCTGGTCTTTGGGCTCAAAGAGGCTAGAGGTCTACCCTCCAAGACACCTTTTTGTGCCACGAGACTTTAGTGCTAATCCTAGGCTCCTTAGGGCGAGAGGTTTACCTTCCAAGACCCCTCTGGCTGGCCCAAAATGGATACCAAGCGCAGTTTTAGGCTCTCCGAGGTGAGAGTAACTTTCCCAATGTTCTATTGGGTGGCGACTCCATGAAACCTCCTTGTTACCCAACATAGACAAACTTGCGATTTATTGCAAGCTGTCAACGGACCCACAAATGCCCCGATCGCCCTCGAGCAGGCGGTCCCATGGGCGGCCGCGGGGATCCGGTGCGCGTCATAGTGGCGACTCCGCTGGGGACGTTTATGGTTCGAGATTTCAATTTGAAAATACCTCGCTTAACATTTATAATTAAAATTTAATTCATAAATTCGCTTTCTCTCAAAATTGCATTCGCATATAATTAGAGCCTTAGAATATGCTAGTTTGGTCCCTCTTTTAGCCCCGGTGCGTTCCTGAAGCACGACCTCATTTTCACGCAATATGGGGAAGTGTTAAGGATAATCACTAGCCCAAGCCACATACCTCAATGGTATATCAAAATGATAACCCGATCGGTCGCTATGCTTGTGATGAGCTAGACCTGTCGGCAGGGATCATGCTTCGGTAGCCTTAAAGAAACATCTCCCTTGTCCAAAGCTCATGTAATGGCCGTAGTTATTTTCCACAGGTGAAATGAACCCTAATTCCATGCTTGATGTATGGATCCTCATGTATTGGGTGAGTCCAGATGTCTCGCTTGGTAACCTAGCCGAAGGCTATCATGCCCCGGTAGGGCCATGTCGAAATTTATGGAACGTCCAAATACGTGACGATCATTATCCATCCGCTTGTACATTAGCATAGGAGTGTCATGCTGCTGGTTTTTCGCCGTGCACCATGCGTGTCCATTGGGTCCCTCGTTGACCCTTGGGCTAATCTCACCTAGGAAAGAGACTGCACGACCACGTGTGTGGGAGAAATAAGGGGGGAAGGACCTACTTGCTTGCTTGTGCTCTGTAAATGTTGCATATCACGACCATGCATTATACCTGCATTTTATGCATCATGTCTAATGTCTTACCCCTGCAGCCATCATAGATTCACCCAGGTGGACTAGATCACCAACCGGACGACTGATCCGAGTTCCTGCTTTCGAGCTGTCAGATAGAGAGGGCCTGCCATAAATTTTACCAGGAATCAGTAGTACTATATCTCAGATGGCAAACTCGCCTAGAGGGGATGACGCCACTAGGGCCATGATCGCGGAAGAAGTGGGCCGGCGATTTGAGGAATTCGAGGGCAGAATGATGAATATGTTGACCGCCCTGGCACAACAGAATGCTCCACAGAATCCTCCTCCTCCTCCTCCTGTGAGACAGAATGAGCCAGAGGAAGAAAGGGCCGAAAGACGAGAAGAGCCTGTTAGGCCGCCGCCAGTAGAGTTAAGGTCAATAGCCTCGGGAGAGCCGAGAAGAAGGCCTGTGCTGAGAATTGATGATGATATCGAAGATGATAGGATGAGGCTTGCATCTGAGAGGGGGAAGGCACCTCAGACTGATGACTTCATTTTAAAGAAGATGGAGGAGAGGTTCGAAGCTATGGCCCGTATGCTAAGCAGGGGTCAGGGGATGAATCCAGATGATAAGGAATTGGAGGGAGAGGACCCGATTCCTTACAACTTCATGATGCCAGACGTGCCAAAATTTGATGGAACTTATGACCCAACCGCTCATATGAAACAGTATTCTCTGGTCATGAAAGGGACCACGTTGACCAAGAAGCAGAAAGTAGAATACTTCTGTCTGAGTCTGACCGCTCGTGCCATCGACTGGTATCATGGTCTCGACCGTCGCACTAAAGAAGATTGGGATTTGCTCACTGAGGAGTTTTTGAGATAGTATGACTGTAACACCAGAATGGAGGTGACTCTAAAAGATCTTGAACTGCTCCAGCAGAAGGCTAGGGAATCTTTCCATGATTATCTCACCCGATGGTGGAACCGAGTAATGGAGATGCGGAGAAAACCTGACACCCAGGACCAGATTCATTTATTTATCAAGAACGCAAGCCCGTACTTGAAAGATGGGTTGAAGATGAAGGGGTTGAAGGACTGGGAGTCTCTCAAGGATATAGCCATCGAAGCAGAGGGAGAGTTTTTGGCTCGGAAAGCTAACAATGATAATTTTGGCAAAAGGGCTAACCCCGGTCAAGGAACCAGTAGGCCAGCGGGTCCCAGTAGTAGCACCAGAAGAACAGGTGAGGTGTCTGCTACTGAGGTAACCACCCAGAGGAAGTTTTCAAACTTGGGGAGACCATTATCTTGGGTCTTGAGAAGGTTAATGAAGGAAGGGTTAGCTCCTAGACCTGCTATGACGCAGGGGAAGCCTGGGCACAAAGACAATGAATTCTGTGCGTTTCACCAGCACTCGGGCCATATAACAGATAAGTGCAAAGCGCTGCGGCACTCTATCCAAGACTTGATTGATAGCAAGCAAATTTCTGACCCTGAGAAGAGGGAAACTGAGAAGAAGCCCAGTTATAATGCCGTACCACCACCCGTGTTTATGATTGGATCTAGCTTACCAGAGTGGTACGTGCTACAAGATCTATATAGGAGCTAGAGTTTTGCTGCTGATTGTTCTGAAGACAGAAAGGAAGAGGCAGTCGTGGCGACCCTTGATTGCTGGTCTAGCAGTGAGAGCGGTGGAGAAGCCGAGGAGGAGGGAGAGATGAACCTTGATTTGTGGGGGTCTGATGAAGACAAAGAAGAGATAGGGGCTGTAACGAGGAGTGGAAGAGTGGTCCCTGAGATTATGAGGCTACCTGAGCCAGCGCAGGCGCCAGCAGAAAAAGAGCCAGAGGAGAATCAGATTGTCAAGCAATTGAAGAAAACTGTGGCTCAAATATCCATCTGGGATCTCTTGAGGCAGTCCCCCTCTCGTAGGCAGAAGGTAGTAGAGGCTTTGGTTGAGGCCACGGTCGCCACCACGATTTCCCCATCAGAGCTTTTGGGCTTAGTTAAAGGAGGATCCGAGGAGAGATTGGTCTTTTCTGATGCCGACCTAGTGGTCGAAGGCCGTAATCATAACAGACCCCTGTACATCAAAGCGCAGATTAACGACAAGCACACTGCTTGTGTTATGGTAGACGATGGGTCTTCTATCAACGTGTGCCCCCTGATAGCTCTGCAAGCTTTTGGTCTAAACGAAGATATGCTCAGTGGATCAGATCTGACTATCACAGCCTACGATAATTCAAGGAGGCAAGCCTCAGGAACCTTTAAGACCTTGGTCAAGACAGGACCCATTGAAGTGGAGGTGGAATTTGTAGTTCTGCCCATCCCTGCTAACTTCTCAGCTCTGCTCGGGAGACCCTGGTTTCACAAATTAGGAGGAGTGCCATCCACACTGCATCAAATGATAAAGTTCCCACATGAAGGGGAGGTGGTGACTATCAAGGCAGCCAGGGAGAACCAAGTCTCAGCGCTTGAAATAGCTAATCAGCCATTTAGTGGCTTCCACGTGTCCATGATAAGAGAAGGGCACGGGTCAGTGGATAACCCAGCTGTGGTTAATATGTTGAAGAAGATGCATTATCTCCCTGGGGCTGGTTTGGGCAGAAACTCTCAAGGATTGCAAACAGCAATCACCACGCGAGGTCAGAAAAATCGGAAAGGTCTGGGGTATAGAGGCGGCTTTGGCAAGAAGAAGGGGGCTGATAAGATCCCTCACATCTCAGAGAGCTTTGTACCGGCATCCTCAGTATGTGCTTATACTGGCGAAGATGAGCCGCAATGGTTGAAGGGGAGAATTGTCCCTGGGTTCGAGATCTTTAACGATGTATTTGACTGGAAAGTCGGGTTTATCAAGACTGCTGAGGACTTCTGGGATGAGGAGGTCATGACTCAGGATATCACTTGGGACAGGTGTGAGCCAGAAGAGGTTGTCACCGAAAAGATGTTGGCTGCCAGGCTGAAAGGGAAAGAGAAGATAGCGGAATTAGAACCGAAGATGGGGGATTTGAAGGTCTCCTCCGACATGCCTGAGGGGCCTCTGCTGGATCAGGAAGCCAATGCACCAGCTGCAACAGTATCAACCTCTGGATTGGCAGAAGGGGACTCTAGCTTAGACTGTCTTTTTATTCCATAACTTTTTTATGATGTCAAAGACAATTATAATATCATTAATAAGGCAAACAATTTCTCTCACTTGTGCGATGTTTCCAATGATTTCAACATGCATGAACATGATCATATTACATTAATTTTTGACATTGATTCCACTGACACAACGCCTTTTAATCTTGGAACCTCAAAAAATCCGAGAGAAATTCTAATAGCATCAAATATAACTCCTGAGGAGAGAAAAAATTTTGAGAGAATAATAAGAAAACGTGAAAAAGTCTTTGCCTGGACCTATGAGGACATGCCAGGAATTGACCGAGACGTGGCGGAACATGCTATCCCGACTTATCCGGACTATAAGCCTGTGAAACAGAAGTTGAGAAGGCTCAGGCCAGAATGGGCTGACAAGTTCAAGGAGGAAATTCGACAGCAGATTGAAGCCAAGTTCCTTGTTGAAGTGCAGTATCCTACATGGTTGTCAAATGTGGTTCCTGTAGCAACGAAGAATGGAAAGGTCAGGGTGTATGTGGATTATCGAGATCTAAACAAGGCCTGCCCTAAAGATGATTTCCACTACCCCACATCGATGTGTTGATAGACAGTGCCGCCAATTGCGCGATGTACAGCTTTGGAGATGGTTATGTGGGCTATAACCAGATCCTGAACAAAATAGCTGACCGGGTTAAGACCGCTTTCATCACAGCATGGGGGACCTACGCCTATCGAGTCATGCCTTTCGGCCTAAAGAACGCAGGGGCCACATACCAGAGGATGGCGACCAAGATCTTAAGCGACCTGATCCACAAAGAAGTGGAAGTGTATGTCGATGACATGATGGTCAAGTCAGCCACTCGAGAGGGGCACTTCGAAGCTCTAGAAAAGTTCTTCACCAGGATTGACAAGTATAATCTGCGACTCAACCCCAAGAAGTGCATCTTCGGAGTGACTTCAGGAAAACTATTGGGACATGTCGTCAGCCAGAGGGGAATAGAAATTGACCCGGACAAGGCGAAGGCCATCAGAGAGATGCCCGCACCGCAAAAAGAGAAGGATGTAAGGAGTTTCCTAGGTAAGCTACAGTATGTCAGCCGATTTATTGCCAAGCTCACTTCAATATGCGAGCCTATTTTTAAGCTGCTTAGAAAGAATCAACCTGTGGTCTAGAACGAAGACTGTCAGAAGGCTTTGACTGTAACACCCCCATCGCCGTCCCCGTTGGAAGGACGCCGACGGACGCGTTACCCGACACTCATTCACACAGATATTCATATGCACAGTACGGAAGCATACTTTCATACATAACATACATACGAAATACAGGTTAATTAAAAACTTGACTTAACTTGCAGGCACAGACTGATCATACATACTTCACCCACGCACGTACATTAAGTAGAAACATACAGATATGTAAGTTTATCACCATGCAGCAGAAGTTACAGACAGACGATAAAATAGAGGAGATTTTCAATAACAAATATTTACATCGCCCAAAATGTTACTTCAGTCTCTTTACATATTATTACATATACATATTTTACAGAATTACAAAATCCAGGCTACAGAAATTACACAAAATACATCACTTCTAACTCCTATGTGGCCGACTCTGCAGATGCGCGACTTGAACAGAAGCAAACCTGCCACCTGCACGGGAAAAAGAACCCGTGCTAAGCGATAACGCTTAGTGGGGAAAACAAACATAATAATATGGACGGCCATTCACAATGGTCGTCGAGGCAAAATACATTCAAATGGCAATTACGGATGTTCAAAATACATATCTAAACAGACTTGCATAATAAAGGCATTCATTCGGAAACTCACGTACATAACCATATACATATATCAGGAATGGGCCAAAACAGTCATAACCCAAAACACGACACCAGTGTTATCATGCTAAGCCACATACCAAGAAACATCACTTCACATTTATCTTAAAACCATGCAGAAAGTACAATTACATCTTATATACTTACCCTCACAACCGATTTGACTCACATGCTTGTACACAATAAAACCATGCTTAACTCATATACATAAATACATCGATCGAATCATTTCAAAGCATTCAGAAACTAATAACAAATCACATGCCAAGTACGGATAATCATGTTAACTGGAAAGTCATGTTTACTAAGTACAGATTTACCATCTGAAGCCCGTAGTCATATTCATATACACATAATCTGATTCTTGCTCATTCAGATATCACATTTTCATGTTCATATCAGATAAAGCAAACGAAATACCTGCTGACTCAAAATAGTGGATAACGAGTACTGAGAGAGAGACCTCATGAGGAAACACATAGCCCGATCTCTGACCGGGTAACCCTCAGAGGGAACACATAATATAATGTACCATACAGGTACTAGTCGGAAGGCAACATTTCATTGAACAGGACCTTAAATAAGATCCATACACATACACATAATAGGGGTTCGCGAGGAACCATTCGGGGACCTGATCAGGGTCCAAATCGTTCAAAGGGGCGCTACAGCTACACATACATAGACTCTATTAGGCATGCCTAACTATCCACTAGACTGACTCTCGCAGGTCATACATCATTTAAATCAGGTATCACATCAGACAATATATATAATATCATTATACTTAATCCAGAGTATATTAGACATATAAAGAAATTCATAATATCAGTCATGCTTAATACAAATCATATTTCAAATCACATACTTTATATCATTGTACACAATTAGCAATAGTTGAGACATATGAACAAGTTCATAAAGTCAAACATGCATCATACAATTTACACTTTGAATATAACATGATAATCTTAGAAAAGATCAAAACTATAATTATACATAATACATTCAATTACATTAACATACTTCATAAAATAGTCAAAGAGTAAACCTAAAGGCATCACAAGTTCGGAATTCAAACATTGGAATTACCAAGAAAATTCATTCAACAAAACACATCTGTCGCGCTCGCGACATCTGTCGCGCTCGCGACAGAGACCATAGTCTCTTCGTGGGAAGGAAAGAAGGGCCCAGCTCTGTCGCGCTCGCGATATTGTCGCGGTCGCGACAGAGGGCAAGTGTTGCTATCGCGGGGTCGCGACAAGTCGCGTGCTCGCGATAGCACAGGCCAACAATGTGCTCTGTCGCGATCGCGACGGTTGTCGCGCTCGCGACAGAGAGCAGATAAGCTATTGCTATCGCGGGGTCGCGACAGTGTCGCGTGCTCGCGACAGCACCTCATCAAAATCACCGGTCTCTGTCGCGCTCGCGACAGTGTCGCGATCGCGACAGAGTCATGATTCCGAAAATCTGTAGAATTTTGCAAAATCTTTCCTTCCTCAAACTCACCCACAAACCCACGAAACACATTCAAAGTTCTCTTACCTCATCTCCAGCCAGTCACACATTATTAACAATATAAATCCAACATTCATATCAAGTATTTCAATAAAACATGCCCTTAACAACATCCATATACACAATCTATAATAACAACCTTATTCGTCAGTCAACTCAATTGCACCCACGTTAAATGTATTCATACATATGGTTCTTCATGCTAAGGTTACTCATGAGACTATCACATAATATCACTCATCAATAAACAACCTTCATGGAGTTATATCTATTATTGATTACTAGTTAAATCATCAATCTTAAGCATACTCCTAAATTTTTCCCGACGATAATTACTCATATAGCCATTTCATTACCCTAAACATGCATAATAACTGATGGGAAAGATACGGGATTGATCCGGGTCAATCCTAGACTCAAAAATATAGAAGAAAAGACTCAAAGCATACTTTTCTGTCGCGAGGTCGCGACCCTTGTCGCGCTCGCGACAGAGGCTCGCTTCAGCTCCCCTAACATACTGCTTTCTACCACCATTTCATATCATATAAACCGACCTCTAAACCTCATTTTTAGGAAAAGTGGTCTTCTTAACAAATGTTCTCCTACGTCTTAGCTTTCAAATGAAACAATTTTCACATCAATTGGATGTCTAAAACTCCAGATATGGACTCCACAACCCATACTGGTCAAACAACCCGCCACAACAGGGACACTACATTTGTAATCAAATTTTCGATGTCTTAGAGCGAGAATTTGTCCAAGGCTATTTCTGAGACATTTAAAGTAATGGAATTCATGGTTCTAATGGTTCAAGAATCGCATGATTTGGAGTTCTAAAACGCCCAAAACAGTGTAATAACCGAAGAAAGGTCCAGTGTATTCTAAACCAGTTTTTCACCCAAAAACCTATTCACATGCACCAATAAGTCAATTGAGCCAACACTCACTACCATCATCACAATTCATCACAACACACTCAAGAAACTTATATCATACATAAATATATAAAAATTCATATACAAATAAAAGAAAATTCCCAAACCTCAAATGAAGCTTCAATCTTCTATTTCAAACCTCCATCTACTCTTTGCCTTTACTTTGTTTTTTTCTTATCACCAACCACTTGCACAAATGAAAACCAGAAAATTATCCTTAATCCATATCCTAGATCCCACATCAAAAGTAAATCTAGAAGGAAAATAAGATCAAAGCATAAATAACTAAACACTAACCATTTACCTCTTCAATCCTACTTCCCAAGCTCCACTAAATCACTTCCAATTTAATCAAAACCCAAAAGATTGAACAAAGAAAGGGAAGAAAAGGAAAAAGAAATGGAGATCGGGAAGATGAAAGGGCCAAACGTAAACTCCTCTTTTCCTTTCACTTTGTCTTTCTTTCCCATTAAATGTACACCTACCCAATGCCACTTGTCCCCTTCCTATAGGTCCACTTGTCATAATCCTATTAAATCCAAGATACATCTTTGACTAATTCCAACCTTGGCACCATACTCACTCCACATACAAACATTTCTTGAATAAAAATCTTCAAGGTACCATACTTGAGTCACACCAAATCACTTCCTAAAATCCACTTATACCCTACTTCCATACACACTAAGCACACTCTAATATTTCCTTCACTTAACTTATTTAATAAATTTCTTTGCACATAAATTCTTATTATTCATGTACAAATTACCGAATTACCCTCACTCATTCCGATCGAGCAAGCATATTCCGACTAGGCCCCGATCGGGGTGTGACAAATCTTCCTTCCTAAAAGAATTTCGTCCTCGAAATTCACATACACCAGAAGAAACTCCAAAACTACACTTCAATTCATCCTCATACTCATACATTGTATTCTAAAACTATTCACTTACTTACACTTATTACTATTGCGGTGCTCTTAATCACTTTCTACTCAGCTTACACCAAACGTAAAATACTTTCTTATATTCGCATCAAACACATTTATCAGAACAATTATTACTTAAATGCCCGACTGAAATTAAAACCCGAACACTTTACACATAAACCAACTAACTTCGCCAATTGATACATAAATCCTTCGCTACTTAAAAGATGTCCATCATACTTACGTTTCCCTTTACCATTAATACTCCTATCAAACTTTAAAATCCTTTTTACGGCCCCAAAATACTCTTTCTGTTCAATTTTTAATCAAACACAAAACACTTTCCTAAACAATTGCTGAGCGCGTCATTTTTTTACCCTTAATCTTAATATCAAATAGTACATATATACCCTGTCAGCTTTCTCTCAATCAAAACATACATGCATATGCTTATCATGTATTGTCAAAGGGATGATGATGATGTAATGAGATTGAGATGATTCATGTATGCAGAGTGATGCAATTGATGCTATAATGATGCATTTTGTCCCATCCCCATGATTCAATATGCTTTCATTTAAACACTTTTCTGGAGATAGCTGACAGGCATATAGAGTACTACCAAAACCTTATAAGATCCAAATACTCATCCACTTACTCGATACCTTTCTTTACTGAGCTACACTCTGAACAAAACCTTGAGAAATTCTAGGAGCAGTCAGTCTATCAACAATTCGAATTAATCCTTGCACTAATGTTCTATTATTAGAAACAAGACCGGAATTCTAACCAAAAGGTGCACAGAAACGAAACACTTTGATCAGTACTAACTGGGTTCACACTTTCTGTCATCTCATTCACCTTCTCATTCGGTTCAGGTTCCATCTAACATAACACATATAGGACAAGACGCATCTGCATTAGGCCACGACACAAAACTGACTCTCAAATAAAAACTCGACACATAACAAGTAACATACAAAGACCCAATACCCAAACAAATAAGGCAACCAAAATCTTATGCTCTGATACCACTAAATGTAACACCCCCATCGCCGTCCCCGTTGGAAGGACGCCGACGGACGCGTTACCCGACACTCATTCACACAGATATTCATATGCACAGTACGGAAGCATACTTTCATACATAACATACATACGAAATACAGGTTAATTAAAAACTTGACTTAACTTGCAGGCACAGACTGATCATACATACTTCACCCACGCACGTACATTAAGTAGAAACATACAGATATGTAAGTTTATCACCATGCAGCAGAAGTTACAGACAGACGATAAAATAGAGGAGATTTTCAATAACAAATATTTACATCGCCCAAAATGTTACTTCAGTCTCTTTACATATTATTACATATACATATTTTACAGAATTACAAAATCCAGGCTACAGAAATTACACAAAATACATCACTTCTAACTCCTATGTGGCCGACTCTGCAGATGCGCGACTCGAACAGAAGCAAACCTGCCACCTGCACGGGAAAAAGAACCCGTGCTAAGCGATAACGCTTAGTGGGGAAAACAAACATAATAATATGGACGGCCATTCACAATGGTCGTCGAGGCAAAATACATTCAAATGGCAATTACGGATGTTCAAAATACATATCTAAACAGACTTGCATAATAAAGGCATTCATTCGGAAACTCACGTACATAACCATATACATATATCAGGAATGGGCCAAAACAGTCATAACCCAAAACACGACACCAGTGTTATCATGCTAAGCCACATACCAAGAAACATCACTTCACATTTATCTTAAAACCATGCAGAAAGTACAATTACATCTTATATACTTACCCTCACAACCGATTTGACTCACATGCTTGTACACAATAAAACCATGCTTAACTCATATACATAAATACATCGATCGAATCATTTCAAAGCATTCAGAAACTAATAACAAATCACATGCCAAGTACGGATAATCATGTTAACTGGAAAGTCATGTTTACTAAGTACAGATTTACCATCTGAAGCCCGTAGTCATATTCATATACACATAATCTGATTCTTGCTCATTCAGATATCACATTTTCATGTTCATATCAGATAAAGCAAACGAAATACCTGCTGACTCAAAATAGTGGATAACGAGTACTGAGAGAGAGACCTCATGAGGAAACACATAGCCCGATCTCTGACCGGGTAACCCTCAGAGGGAACACATAATATAATGTACCATACAGGTACTAGTCGGAAGGCAACATTTCATTGAACAGGACCTTAAATAAGATCCATACACATACACATAATAGGGGTTCGCGAGGAACCATTCGGGGACCTGATCAGGGTCCAAATCGTTCAAAGGGGCGCTGCAGCTACACATACATAGACTCTATTAGGCATGCCTAACTATCCACTAGACTGACTCTCGCAGGTCATACATCATTTAAATCAGGTATCACATCAGACAATATATATAATATCATTATACTTAATCCAGAGTATATTAGACATATAAAGAAATTCATAATATCAGTCATGCTTAATACAAATCATATTTCAAATCACATACTTTATATCATTGTACACAATTAGCAATAGTTGAGACATATGAACAAGTTCATAAAGTCAAACATGCATCATACAATTTACACTTTGAATATAACATGATAATCTTAGAAAAGATCAAAACTATAATTATACATAATACATTCAATTACATTAACATACTTCATAAAATAGTCAAAGAGTAAACCTAAAGGCATCACAAGTTCGGAATTCAAACATTGGAATTACCAAGAAAATTCATTCAACAAAACACATCTGTCGCGCTCGCGACATCTGTCGCGCTCGCGACAGAGACCATAGTCTCTTCGCTGCGCGCGCGCGACGGACTTCGCGATCGTGGGAAGGAAAGAAGGGCCCAGCTCTGTCGCGCTCGCGATATTGTCGCGGTCGCGACAGAGGGCAAGTGTTGCTATCGCGGGGTCGCGACAAGTCGCGTGCTCGCGATAGCACAGGCCAACAATGTGCTCTGTCGCGATCGCGACGGTTGTCGCGCTCGCGACAGAGAGCAGATTAGCTATTGCTATCGCGGGGTCGCGACAGTGTCGCGTGCTCGCGACAGCACCTCATCAAAATCACCGGTCTCTGTCGCGCTCGCGACAGTGTCGCGATCGCGACAGAGTCATGATTCCGAAAATCTGTAGAATTTTGCAAAATCTTTCCTTCCTCAAACTCACCCACAAACCCACGAAACACATTCAAAGTTCTCTTACCTCATCTCCAGCCAGTCACACATTATTAACAATATAAATCCAACATTCATATCAAGTATTTCAATAAAACATGCCCTTAACAACATCCATATACACAATCTATAATAACAACCTTATTCGTCAGTCAACTCAATTGCACCCACGTTAAATGTATTCATACATATGGTTCTTCATGCTAAGGTTACTCATGAGACTATCACATAATATCACTCATCAATAAACAACCTTCATGGAGTTATATCTATTATTGATTACTAGTTAAATCATCAATCTTAAGCATACTCCTAAATTTTTCCCGACGATAATTACTCATATAGCCATTTCATTACCCTAAACATGCATAATAACTGATGGGAAAGATACGGGATTGATCCGGGTCAATCCTAGTCTCAAAAATATAGAAGAAAAGACTCAAAGCATACTTTTCTGTCGCGAGGTCGCGACCCTTGTCGCGCTCGCGACAGAGGCTCGCTTCAGCTCCCCTAACATACTGCTTTCTACCACCATTTAGTATCATATAAACCGACCTATAAACCTCATTTTTAGGAAAAGTGGTCTTCTTAACAAATGTTCTCCTACGTCTTAGATTTCAAATGAAACAATTTTCACATCAATTGGATGTCTAAAACTCCAGATATGGACTCCACCACCCATACTGGTCAAACAACCCGCCACAACAGGGACACTACATTTGTAATCAAATTTTAGATATCTTAGAGCGAGAATTTGTCCAAGGCTATTTCTGAGACATTTAAAGTAATGGAATTCATGGTTCTAATGGTTCAAGAATCGCATGCTTTGGAGTTCTAAAACGCCCAAAACAGTGTAATAACCGAAGAAAGGTCCAGTGTATTCTAAACCAGTTTTTCACCCAAAAACCTATTCACATGCACCAATAAGTCAATTGAACCAACACTCACTACCATCATCACAATTCATCACAACACACTCAAGAAACTTATATCATACATAAATATATAAAAATTCATATACAAATAAAAGAAAATTCCCAAACCTCAAATGAAGCTTCAATCTTCTATTTCAAACCTCCATCTACTCTTTGCCTTTACTTTGTTTTTTTCTTATCACCAACCACTTGCACAAATGAAAACCAGAAAATTATCCTTAATCCATATCCTAGATCCCACATCAAAAGTAAATCTAGAAGGAAAATAAGATCAAAGCATAAATAACTAAACACTAACCATTTACCTCTTCAATCCTACTTCCCAAGCTCCACTAAATCACTTCCAATTTAATCAAAACCCAAAAGATTGAACAAAGAAAGGGAAGAAAAGGAAAAAGAAATGGAGATCGGGAAGATGAAAGGGCCAAACGTAAACTCCTCTTTTCCTTTCACTTTGTCTTTCTTTCCCATTAAATGTACACCTACCCAATGCCACTTGTCCCCTTCCTATAGGTCCACTTGTCATAATCCTATTAAATCCAAGATACATCTTTGACTAATTCCAACCTTGGCACCATACTCACTCCACATACAAACATTTCTTGAATAAAAATCTTCAAGGTACCATACTTGAGTCACACCAAATCACTTCCTAAAATCCACTTATACCCTACTTTCATACACACTAAGCACACTCTAATATTTCCTTCACTTAACTTATTTAATAAATTTCTTTGCACATAAATTCTTATTATTCATGTACAAATTACCGAATTACCCTCACTCATTCCGATCGAGCAAGCATATTCCGACTAGGCCCCGATCGGGGTGTGACATTGACAGCATCATGGAATACCTGTTGAATCCACCAGTGCTAAGGCCACCACAACCGATCAAACCGCTTATCCTGTATCTGGCAGTAGAGGGTAGTTCAGTGGGCGCCATGATGGCTCAAGAGGATGAATTTGGGGTGGAATTTGTAATTTATTACCTCAGCAAGAAGTTCCTGGCTTATGAAATCAAGTATGCTGAAGTAGAGAATATCTGCCTTGCAGTAATTTGGGCATCAAAGAAATTGAGGCATTACTTCCACTCATACAAAGTTCAAGCAGTGGACAAGCAAAATCCGTTAAGATATTTGCAGGAAGCACCATCTTTGCTTGGTAAGATGGGAAGGTGGCTGCTCTTGCTACAGGAGTTTGATGTGCAATACATCACTCGCAAAACTATTAAGGGGCGAGCTGTAGCAGAATTTCTTGCTGAGCATCCTATTCAAGGGGACACTCCCGAGTTTACCTTTCCCGATGAGAGCATAGTCGCAATTTCTATCCAGGGTTGGCAGTTACACTTCAACGGGGCAGTGAATAACAGAGGGGCCGGAGTTGGAATCATCTTGACAACCCCAGATAATGAGAAACTTCCCCTAGCCAAGAAGCTGAGGTACAAAGCAACCAACAACGAAGCCGAACACGAAGCATGCACTTTCGGGTTGGAAGCTTTAGCTGCATTGGGGGCAAATAATATAGAAGTCTTTGGTGACTCATCCTTGGTGATTAACCAGATCCGAGGTGAGTGGGCTGTAAAAGAAGAACGGCTGGTACCCTACATTGAATATTTGAGAGAGGTGTGTGGGCAGTTTGAGACTTGCACTTTCCACTTCGTGTCGAGAGATGAGAATTGTCTAGCTGATGCGTTGGCAACCCTAGTGTCAATGTGGGATAATCCTGAAGGAGTAGCTATGAAGCCAGTGCTGATTTCAAGTCCTAAGAAGCCCGGCTTTGAGATCAAGCCTGTAATGGAAGTGGAAGTGGCGGATGGAAAACCATGGTACTTCGACATCATGAATTACTTGGAAAACAATAAATTTCCAGAAGAAGCCACTGAGAAAGACCAGAGGATGATCCGAAAGCTATCTACTCAGTTCATATCCTTAGAAGGGGTGTTGTACAAAAGACAGTCAGATGGGATTCAGCTCAGGTGCTTGAACGAAAAGAAGCCCGCAAAGTGATGGAGGAAACCCATGCAGGCGTATGTGGGGCTCACATGAATGGTTTAACGCTGGCTAAGAAGATCATGAGACAAGGCTTCTATTGGCTTACGATAGACAATGACTGCTCGAAATATGTCAAACAATGCCAGTTGTGCCAACAATACGCAGACTTGAGACACCTGCCAGTATCAGAGCTACATAACCTGACATCACCTTGGTCTTTCGCTGCTTGGGGGATAGATATCATTGGAGAGATTCGCCCTACGGCATCCAATGGGCATAGATAAATCATAGTCGCAATTGACTATTTTACCAAATGGGTAGAGGCGGAATCCTTCAAAAAGATTGACGCAAGGGATATGGCCAAGTTCATAGAGAGGAATCTGATCTGTAGATATGGCCTCCCCCATCACATAGTGTCTGATAATGGGGTGCAGTTCATGGGAGAAACCAAGAAGCTCCTCGTGAAGTATGGTGTTGAACATCATAAATCCTCTCCCTACCGACCTCAAGCGAATGGAGCAGTAGAGGCCGCGAATAAAAATATGAAGAAGATCCTGTCCAAGATGGTCCAAACCTACAAAGACCGGGCTGAAAAGTTACCCTTCGCTCTGTGGGGATATAGAACAACGGTAAGGACGTCTACAGGCGCTACACTATTTTCCCTGGTATACGGAACAGAAGCAGTATTGCCAGTTGAGATAGAGCTCAAATCACTGAGGGTGGTCATGGAAGCCCAAGTTCCGGAGGCCGAATGGGCGCGGCAGAGGCTACAACACTTGAACTTACTGGATGAGAGTAGGCTGAAAGCTTATTATCATAACCAGATTTACCAGAAGAGATTGGCAAGGACTTTCGAAAAGAAGGTGAGAAAGCATCCGCTGAAAGAAGGGGACTTGGTGTTCAAGCAAATGAGGCCAGGCATACCAGATATTAGAGGGAAATTCAGACCTACTTGGGAGGGGCCGTATATCCTTAAAAAGCTGATGTCCAAAGGAGCCGCAATCTTGTCGGATAGTGATGGGAATGAATTCAAAGAGCCAATAAACGTCGACAGACTCAAAAGGTTCCATGGCTAAAGACCAAAATAAAAAGAAGAGAATAAAATGCCCTGCAGGTCGAAAACCGAAAAAAGGCGGCTGTGCTAAAATTCGGCGCCTCGATAGGGTGAAAATCGAAAAAAGGCATCCTGTGCAAAAATTAGAGGAATGAGGGAAAATATCCAATCGTGAAAACCCGAGAGGGCCGATTGGTAACAGGAGTTGATGCTGTTAAAATTTGGTTTCATGTATTAACAGCGCGTAAGCAGCTGAGTAAATGCCAAAACTGATCATGTATGCTGAAATTATATGAAAATGTACACCAATTCGTGAAATAGAATGAATATTATTGTTTTCATTTTTGTCATTTCCTAGTTCTGCATTAAAAAGAAATGTAGCACCAAAAGAAATACATATGTAGGCTAAGCTAAGTCCTGCTGCTGCTCTCGCCGACCAGATGCTTGAGCCCTCGAGTCCTGTTATCAGATGCTGGACTAAGGATCCACTTCTTGTACTCGCTAGTCGAAGACACAGAATGATTGCCAAACCTCGGGATGACAGTCTTCACTGGTAGTTTGCCCCATAGCTCGTGATACCGAGAAGCAAACGCGACCGAGAGAGCTCCTCCCCAGAAAGATAAGGGAACCCTCACTACATCCTGGGTCATCCCGAGCTGACGCGTACATCGAGAGGTGATGCAGAAGGTGGCTCGACGGAGCCCACAGAGGGGAACACACCCCGATAGCCCATCAATGACCACATGAGACAGTGGGAGTTAGGCAGATGTGAAACTGATGCCGTCATCTGTCAGCTCGCCAAATCTGGTAATGCCTTCACCAGCAGTGGCGCACCCGTACAATCGTCAACGCGGAAGGAAGTGATTTGGCGAGTACTATGGGGCAACTCGAGGAGGTGGCTCAGACAGCATCCTCAGTTTCTCTTGCAGCTAAATCTAAAAAAAAAAACGAAAAAAAGAAAAAAAAAAAAGAGAAGAAAAAAAAATAATAATACTAAAAAAAAAAGAAAAGAAAAAAAAGAAAGAAGAGAAGAAAATGAAAAAAAAAAAAAAAAAAGCCGCTGGAGTAAGTATGGTTTACTTCAGGCAAAAATAAGGCGCAGGGTTGTGTGAAAATCCGAAAGGACGCACCTCCCGCTAAGAAAATCTAGTGTGAAAATCCATAAGGGACGCACTACCTTTAAAATAATGACGTACCTGGAGCAATAAGGGGCTGCCGGTAAAGGTTATAGTGGATCCAGAGCTCACAGCGTCCAAGCCCAGAATGGTTTCAGCCAGAATGAGTGGTAAGAGTGATAATCCCAGATGAAAGTCGCTCAGGACTCCGAACAGGCGAGAGTCACCTGTCAAACCCCCTGGAACAACAGTGAGGAAGTTCACCATGCAAAACAAGAATACGATTCTTACCCGATAGGTGGGAATGTCAGGAAACTGATCTAGAGCCTTGATCAGTTGCCCCAGAACAAAAGAAGAGCCTGGAGGGATCAGCCGGACGGCCTCAGAAGAAGGTATGCCGAGAGCCATAGCTATGTCCCGGGTCTGGAATAGGCCGCAGTAGGGGACGCAAGGCAGAGCGCTAGGAGGGAACCAGGCTCCAAGAATGGTAGCTAGCTCTTCAGGCAAAGGGCACAGTTCCTGGTAGGTGAACTGGAAGACGTGAAACCGGGGGTTCCAGAAGTGGGTCGCCGCCAGAAGGAGGTTCTGATCGACTTTCACCCGGTACAGGTATTTCAGCCCGGACAGAGAGGAAAGGGCGCCATCTCCCCAAGTGTGTTTGTCATCTAAGATATGGTGCATCCTTTGGGCTAGAGGGGAAGACATGCTGAGAAATATGAAAAGCTCAAGATGTTGGAAAATGAAGAGACATAAGAGGAGCAAAAATTTTGTGAGAATTTAGAGGGGAGTGCCACCGACGGCCTACCCGCCTCTCCAGAGAGACGGCCTGCCCGTCGGTAGAAATCCACCTGGCAGACGCACACGTCAGTATTGCATTCATCACGCGCATTAACTCGCATTTATTGCGTGACAGACGGCCAGCCCGTCGGTCGCTACAGACGCCTAGCCCGTCAGTCACGAAATTCTATATAAGGGCGATTGACAGACGGTGCAAACGCTGCTGTCCCTTTCATTTCCTCTCCCAAACGGTTTTTTTAGCGTTTTTTAGTGCTTTTTCAAGCGTTTCTCCTTCTTTTTTCGCGATTTTTCCATATTTTCGCATTCTCTACTCACCGGGTGCTTGGATATTTATATTTCTTCAGTTTCTAAACTTCTCGCGACTACAAGTAAGTGAATAACTAATTTTTTTGAATTTTATTTTATTTATTTCTTCATTTCTTCTTCCTCTAACTTTAGAAATGATTAGAAAGTCTTAGACGCCTTAGAAATTTAGGGAGAATGCTGCCCTCTTTTTTTTCTTTATGTTTTAATGCAATTAAATCTGAACCTTTGCATGATCACATAGAAATAGAATTTTTCTATAACTTTGGTGCTTTAGAAATAGACCTTTCTAGCGCACTTTTCCGTGTATATATTGATTTTGAGGCCTGAGGCCATTGTTTTGTGTTGTTGGGGACTCGCTCTTGCCGGGGCGCGTCCCATTTACATGCGTATATTGTTGTTGAGGCCTGAGGCCTATTTTGATCCCTTTTTATGCAGGAAGTTGGGCATACCCTTGCCGGGGTGCTGCCCAAATTTTTATTTTTTCTGTTCTAAAATTGAACATTTTTGTGTATAATGCATGCCTTCGGCCCTGGCAAGCCCATTTTTATTCGCATCAAATTATTTCCATGCTAATTGCATGTTGTTTTTGCTTTTGATATGTGCGAGGCATGTTGGGCAACTTCCTTTGACAGGACGTCCGCGCTTTTCATTTATTATCAGTTTTCTATCTAGTTTTCGGGCCGCCATTGCCCTGGTGAGGCCTAAATGAGCCTTCACCTTGAAAATAAGTCTAATAATACTTGTTTTGTCAAATTTTCGCTATCTAACTTCTTCTCCTTTGCAGGATGCCTCCCTGACGTAGAGCACCGCAGGCCCAGCCCGAGATCATAGTTTCGGGTTGGATGGATGCTGAGTCAGCTCAAAGGTACAGAGCATTGGCTCAGGTAGAGCTTCGGACCAGCTGTTTCGTGTCCAGGCCGTTTCTAGAGGCCCTAGGGATGGCCCCAGAGTTTGATTTGCTTGTCAAGGGTGCTGGGTGGACAGAGTTCCTTGACCCTTCCTTCCAGACTTTTCCAGAGGCTACTCGCCAGGTCCTAGCCACTCTTCGCTATGCTAGTTTCCAGAGTGCAGATACCGAGTTGGGGGTGGTCCATTTTTGGTTCGACGGCGACCACTACAGTATCACCAAGTAGAGATTCGCTCAGGCCATGGGGCTCCCTACAGAGGAGGGGGTCGAGATCCCACGGCGAGCTGTGAGACGCGCCCATTGGGCGGCTATTGCCCTACCGGGAGTGCTGTATGATCATGATATAGCAAAGAGCACCGTGCTGGTGTCTCAGGCACTCCGGTATTTGCACAGAGTGCTATCCAGTTCGTACCTTGGTCGAGCTGGTAATCCAGGGTCGCTTAATGCGGCCGAGATCTGGAGCCTCTGGGCTATGGTGGCAGGCCAGCGTCTCAACATTAGCCATAAGATCTTGGCCAACTTGACAAGAGTCGGCAGAGGGTTGACACCGGTGGTGATAGTGGGAGGAGTTATCACCCGGCTGCTTTTGAGGTTGGGAGTTGCCCCTGACAAATTGAGAGGACCCTTGGAGGAGGGGATCCATGTGGATGCCGCAGCGGCAGTACAGATGGGGATGATCTCCCCGATATCAGGGTAGGTAGAGGCCTACAGGGTGCTGACCATTCACAAGACCCGGCGGATGTTCTCACTTCCACCCTTGGGTCCAGATCCAGATCACCCGGAGCACCCGGAGGATCAGCCCCCACAGCCAGAGCCCCAGCCTCAGCTCGAGCCTCAGCCTGCTCAGCCTCCACACTCACAGCCAGAGCCCCAGCCCCAGCCTCCTCAGCCTCCTCAGCCTCAGACTGTACCACCGCCACAGCAGCAGAAGCAGCCCAGGACCCCTTCGGACTTCGACATGGAGTTCACGATGGATGAGCTTTTTGCTGCCTCGCCAGCATCCCGAGCACCGACTCCTATCCCGTCGCCGAGCGTCAGGGTGCAGAGGGCTACCCACGGGCACCCCGAGAGGTATCATCCTTATTCTAGAGGCGACCCAGGGGCATCCACCTCCGCAGCACCGCCTCTAGAACCAACACAGCAGCAGCCAGCACAGCCCGACTTCTCTCAGCTCCTCACTTCCATGTTCACAGCCTTAGAGCGACGACAGGATGAGAGGGACAGAGCTATTCACGAGAGGTTGGACCGCCAGCAGGCTGCTATTCAAGAGCAGTCCCAGTCAGTGGAGCAGTTAGCCCAGGAGCAGGCCAGCTACATCGAGCATACTATGCGGGAGCAGCCTCGGATCATGGATGTTTTCAGGGATGAGCAGGCTCGGGTCATAGAGACCTTCAAAGGTGAGCAGGCGAGGTTGATCGAGCAGATTGCTCAGGGTCAAAGGGAGCTTAGGCAGCAGCTCGCTCATGATTTGAGGACGTCACAGGACTAGGCGTCTCAGAGGGTTGACATGACCCTACAGATGATTGACGAGTCACTCGACTCTCTGAGATCCCGCGTCCAGGTGATAGAGGGGATCCTCCCACCTTTGTCTCAAACCATGAGGGAGTTCAGGGACCAGACAGAGCAGCGCCTAGAGCACATGAAGGGGGCCGCCAGCGAGCAGACCACTCGGTTGAGCAAGGCGTTCAAGAAGTTGGGAGGCACAGTATCAGAGATGCTGGGGTTCATGAGGACTTGCACCCAGCCTTTCTTGGATGGCCACGCTCAGATCCGTTTCAGGAGGACTCACGATGCTGAGGCAGGACCCTCCACGGCTCACCCTCCACCTCCGGCACGGCCAGCTCCGCCTCCACCTCCGCCAGGGACAGTGCATATATCGGATGATGAGGACCCCGATGAGCCCTCTGACTACACACCCCTATGACATTCAGGGAGTCATATTTTATATATTTATGATTTGTATATGCATTGTCCAAAATAGATATTTCTAGTGAAAAACTTTTGTTTTCAAGATTTATGCATTTATTCGATCATTTATGATTCATTCATACAGCAGATGAAATATATGCCTTCACATTCACTCATATTATAAAAAAAAAATGATGCATAACATCTCAATAAAGAAGAATATAAATGAAACATGGCATAGCAAATAAAGCAAGATCATGCCATTAATGGACAGGTTAAAAGATGGCCACTCAAAAATGAACTAACAAAACCTTTTATCACACAGGTACAGAGAAGCGTCGATCCCAACACAGGCATCGATTGAAAGTCCGAACAAGGGCACCTAAGTTTTTTTGGAACGAGGAACCTGACAAGGTTTCCTCCTCTTCAGATCGAAGTTGAAGTTAGAGAAACACTGCTCTTCACCAGATCGAGACTGTAGCCAGAGAGCGCTACATCTCACAGTTCGCGCGGCAGCCAGAGAGTGCTACGCACCTTGCAGACTGGATGGGGGTTAGCAAGGGAACTTCAGATCGAAGTTGCAGTTAGAGAAACACTGCTCTTCACCAGATCGAGACTGTAGCCAGAGAGCGTTGCATCTCACAGTTCGCGCGGCAGCCAGAGAGTGCTACGCACCTTGCAGACCGGTTGGGGGTTAGCAAGGGAACTTCAGATCAAAGTTACAGTTAGAGAAACACTGCTCTTCACCAGATCGAGACTGTAGCCAGAGAGCGCTACATCTCACAGTTCACGCGGCAGCCAGAGAGTGCTACGTACCTTGCAGACCGGATGGGGGTTAGCAAGGGAACTTCAGATCGAAGTTGCAGTTAGAGAAACACTGCTCTTTACCAGATCGAGACAGTAGCCAGAGAGCGCTGCATCTTGCAGTTCGCGCGGTAGCCAGAGAGTGCTACGCACCATGTAGACAGGATGGAGGTTAGCAAGGGAACTTCAGATCGAAGTTGCAGTTAGAAAAACACTGCTCTTAGCTTCGAGTTTGTAGCTAGAGAATGCTACGTCTCACCAATACCTACAAGTCGAGACGAGACCGGTAGGGGAATCTTTGCATCGCCGAACGGACCGAGACGAGGTCTACCCGGCAGAAGGCACGAAAGGTAAGAACCGTCGCAGGTGCGCCTTCTTTCTTTCTGTCCTTTCTCTTAGTTTTGGCTTATCTAGGCACTTGTGCACTAGTTTCCCCAAAACTGGGGGCAACTGTAAGCACCGTGTCCCGGAGCGGTCCGGATCAGAGGTTACCCTATGATGAAATCAGTATCCAAGCCTGTATAAACGGTTTGAATTCGGAGGTTTTAGTCCCACGTTCCACGAGAAGTGAGTCTTTTTACCTTTCGTAGGCAGAGGGGGAGAAAACAGGGGATTTTCGAGTCAAAAAGGTAAAATTTTTTCCTCCACAGACGGCCAGCCCGTCTGTGAAGCCAGCCCGGCGCTTAGGGTCACCTACGGCTTGTGGTATTTTTCGATGCCCGTCAGAAAATCACCGCCCCTATCAGAACACCGCCTGGTTTCTCGGAGCACACAACCTTTCCGATGCCCGTCGGTGGATGTGGCAGGGCCGTCGGAAGAATCCTTGTGTCAGAAGGATTCTTCCGATGCCCGCCTCCCTACATCGACGCCCGTCGGTCGTGTCTGGCTTATAAAAGCTCCGGATTTTCACTAGAAAAGGGATCCAAAAATTTTGAAGAGGGGAAACTCTGCCCAAATTCGAGCATATTTTCTCTCTCTTCCAGCAAACACATTTCATAAAGAATTTTCTTTCAAAAGAGGATCAAATCCATCAAAAGGGACTAAAAACTAATTAGTTTTCCTTAGATTTTGATCCCAAAGACAATCTTTTGAGGGGTTGACGAAGAAACTGTTCATTTTCCTTTCTTTGATCCTTCATCTCGCTTTTCGTGGAACACGCGGGGCTCTAATCAACACAAGAATCTCACCCAAAGCGATTATCTGAGGGTAAATATTCCGGATTCCTTCTTCGTATCATTTCATATTTATTCTTTATTTGTTGATTCTTTCAATTTTGTCATTAGATTTCTTTATTTTGACTCTCTTTATATGATTTTATGATAAAACCTCTTTTTTGGCTTTAAAAGGAGTTTTCTTTTTCTATTTTTTCGGAGACAGTGGTGACCGACGGGTCATCTCCATCACCGACGCCCGTCGGTCACCTCACCTACAGACGCCCCTTTTTGAGTGACAGATGGACATGTCGGTTATCTCGACTGACGCCCGTCGGTCACCTAAGAAAGGTCATCGGTGGGTTCTGTCTCTACCCTTTTAAACCATTTTCCACCTTTTTCAAGTCCTTTTGGCTTCCTTCAAGTTGATTTTAAGTATATTAACATCTTTCAACTTTCTATGAGTGGATATTGATTCTCTTGGACTATCCCGAGCTTGAGGGGCTATCTACCATTTTTCAGAGGATTTCGTCCGGTTTAGTTTCCTAACCCTCTTCATTATTTCCTTCATTGGTTATTTATTGATTATTTTATGTACATGGATATACTCTTTTCATATCTCGTTAATGTATAAAAATGACTCAATATTTTATATTCAATAAAATGAGGTTTACACAACAGCAAGGGTCCAATGCCCTATTTTTATCCAAGAAAAATCATCACAAAATAAAAACATCCAATTTTTGATAACGATGCATGCGAGGACCAAAGTCCTCAAAATAAGCAATCCCCCGATTCATGTATGCCTCGCAAATTTACAAAAGGGAGTTGTATTCCGCTCCTTGTATTATTATAATCTATTGCTTTTGATATTTACTTGCTCCTTTATGGCTTTCCAAATGTGAATAAATGCGCCTTTCAATTAATTGCATCATGTGGAGAGAGAGCGAATTAATGATAATAAAAATTTGATCATAAAATGATCGAGGTAGAAATAGATGAGAAATCTCGAACCCAGCTATGGTCTTTGGGCTCAAAGAGGCTAGAGGTCTACCCTCCAAGACACCTTTTTGTGCCACAAGACTTTAGCGCTAATCCTAGGCTCCTTATGGGGAGAGGTTTACCTTCCAAGACCCCTCTGGCTGCCCCAAAATGGATACCAAGCGCAGTCTTAGGCTCTCCGAGGCGAGAGTAACTTTCCCAATGTTCTATTGGGTGGCGACTCCATGAAACCTCCTTGTTGCCCAACAAAGACGCACTTGCGATTTATTGCAAGCTGTCAACGAACCCACAAATGCCCCGATCGCCCTCGAGCGGGCGGTTCCATGTGCGGCTGCGGGGATCCGGCGCGCGTCACATGAGTGCTGCTGCCTATATTTACTTTTTGAAAGGGCCTAGCCTCCGGTTTTGAGCGATGACCTCGCTAATAGGGTCTTAGTGATGCTGTTGAGGCCTAGCCTCCAGTTTTAGTGTAGTATTTTTCCCGTATCCACCACAAGTGAAGTTCAGGCTATTGTGATGTGTTATGTGTGTGTGTGTGTACATATATATATATATATATGTAGTGTATTATTATTTGAATTAATTGTTTTACTTTAGTGAATCAGTTTCAGTTCGTGTAATTATGTCAGGTATGTTAGTGAAGGGATATAGTGATTATATATGTTCTGTATTTCAAATTTTCCTGCTTTTATAGTGAATACAGTAAGTGTATGCTTTATTCTCTTGATGCATGTTATTATTTGTATTTTTGTTAGTCCTTTCTTGTCTGTTTCTCCTCCCCACTAAGCATTATCGCTTAGCACGGGTTCTTTTCCCATGTAGGTGGCGAGATTTTGGGAGTTTGCTCGCGTCGCGCATCTGCAGGTCGGCCACTTAGGAGTAGAGTTATTTTTGTTATCTCCTCCTGTATTTCTTTTTTATAAATGTAATATTTTGGTATAATGGCTCATGTATCTTTTTGTAAAAGCTTTTGATGTATATTTTGGATATTGTATATACATATAACTCTATATTTTGATTATATGGGATATACAATTTGCCATTATTATTGTTTTGGTATTCTTCTGCTTAGTGAATGTGCGTATGCTATGAGTGAGTGTCGGGTAGCACGCCCGCCGGCGCCCTTCCAATGGGGGCAACGGTGGGGGTGTTACATTTATAATACATAAAAAATGTGTCATTATATGCTACTATTAATTGAGTTGGAATGATGTGCTGATGAAGTAGCTAACGACCATAAAAATGTGGTTGGTATATTGCTCTGTATTAGACGATTTGTGATATTACTATGTAAATGGTGAAATTGTTGTCTAACGTGAAGTTGAGTATGCCGGGGTATATGTGTGCATATTAGAGTGGTGTTGTGTGAGTTAGATAGTGGGAATTTACCAATTGAGATGAATTTAAGCTTGACTAGCTTGTGATAGTAAAACTGAAATAGTAGGGTATTTGACTCTATGGGTTTGTATGAATTATAACTGTAATAGTATAACTCCAGTTTGAATGAGATAAAAGGTATTAAGTTTTTAAGGGATGTGTCTCTAATGTGTAGAAATAACCATATTGATTTGGGCATTTTATGGCCTTCAAAGGGTGTATTTGACTTGGTTATTTCTGTTAGGAGGGGTTTTGGAGCATGTAATGTTCCCATGGCCATAACTCCTCAAATATAAGACTAAAAGGAATAAGAATTGTGCCATTGTACTCTTAACATGTAGTTAAGTAAGTGCTTAGAAGGTCATGAAGCCAGATAATTATGTTAGGATGAGTTTTGTAGGTCATAAGTGTGTTTTGGGCAAAATGCATGAACACTAGGTGTGAGGTGTGGAGCACTGAGTAGGAAATTTAGTTATGTCACGAGCGTGACAGAATGCTCCATTAGGCAAAAATATGTTAGCTCAGCTTCTGTCGCACACACAAGCATTTATACAAGCATGATAGAGGCGAAGGCTGGGTTCTGTGATGGGCGCGACTTGTATCATGATTGCGGCAGAAGCAAATCTTTAAGTCTGTCGCGAGCGTGACACTTCTAGATGTTGTAAAGACTTACATGTTGACTTATTCTTGTTAAATCAATATGTTTGATTTATGAATAATTGTGCATATGAAAGCTATTGTTGTGATATACCATGTGAATATATTTATGTATCTATGCAATGATGGGTGAATTGTGAAGTAAGCCATAGTGTAAATAAGTGATGTGATAATACCTTTTGAGATGCTATATTGATGATGATATTCTCTATGATAATGCGAAAAATAATTGGATTAATAATTTAGCTTGCAAGTCAAGTAGTGGATAGATAGGCATGCCTATAGGGTCTAAGTGTTGTAGCCAAAGTGTTCGATTCCTCTAGAATCCTAATGTGTAATGAATCCTTTTAGGATTCTTAAAGTATATATAATATCTTCTATTGATTATTTCTGTACCTACGGGTATTGATGTGGAAGTATGTATCTTTTGATACAAATGTGATTGTTGTACTCACGAGTACTAATGCGATACCCGTTATTCGTGTCTTGAAATTGCAGGCAAGGTATTAATAATGAAATAAGCTATAATGTACAAAGTGAATGTCATGAGACATGATATTGTGAATGCGATGTTTTATAAATTGATATGTGATAATATGGTGTTTGAACATAATTTTCTGGTATGTCTTATGATGTTGGATAGTGTACTTAATTATATGAATATGAGGCATGTTAGAAATGACGCGTGGATATAGGGCATGTAATTGATACTATTTACTATATGCTTTTTTATTATATATATGTGTATATTGTTATTGTTTCCCCACTAAGCATTATCGCTTAGCACGGGTTTTTAATCCGTGTAGGTTCTGAAGCGAAGTGATTCGAAGGACGTTATCGCATTTCAGTTGGTCTACACACTAGGACAGCTTTGCTTAATCTAGGTTTTGTCTTTTGTATTATGAATATGTAATTAATAGCTTTTTAGTATATAATTAAGTACAATGTAATTTTGGAGTATGACGTAGTATATAATGTTAGAGTGTTAGTAAATTAGGACGAAACATGTGTATGTGTATGCATATTAAAAGTCTTCTGTTGCATGAGAATAAAATTAATTAGTATAGGATTTTGTATGTCGATGGAATTGTATGAGATGTGCATGTGAGGTGTGTCGTCACAACCATTCTTGACTGTCGCAACGAAGCTGTACGAGTGGATGGGAATGGGGTGTTACAAGTTGTGGTATCAGAGCCTAGGTTTAGTCATTTCTGGGCATCGTATAGATTAGGATGCATATAGTTGTGTTGACCCAATGTGGACGTCCTTGTTTATGTATCAGATTGATGGATCCTTCTCAAGACACTAGAGAAGAGACCGCAAAAAATGTGAATTTGCGAGAAGTTGATGTGTCTAAGTCTGGTCAATCTGTACCAGCAAGTATTAGACGTGATGTTCCAATGGTTCCTCTGGAATCTTTTCTCAAAATGTCACAAGACATGGCGACGGTGCTTGATCGTATGACAGCACTGAACGTGCCATTGGAATCTTTGCGGAAGAATGGGGCCGAGGAGTTCTATGCAACCAGTTTGAATTAATCAGTTAAGGTTGAGTATTGGATTGAGAACGTTCAGAGGGTGTTGGATGAGATTAGATGCCCTCTTGAATAGAAGATTGAATGTGTGGTATCACTACTTCAAGGATCTGCCTACGATTGGTGGAAATTGGTACTAAGGCATCTAACGCTTCCGAACCCTATTACTTGGGAATTCTTTGTACAGGAGTTTCAGAACAAGTACATCAAAAAGGCATATCAAGAAGCTAATTGGAAATAGTTTCTGAATTTGAGGCAGAGAGCTATGATAGTAGTTGAGTATGAGAAGGAGTTCTGTAGGTTGAGCAAGTATGCACCTATGGGAGTTCTAACCAAGGAGTTTAGATGTCAGCAATTTGAGGAAGGATTGATTGAGACAATTAAGGCATTGTTGATCTCAATGACAATATCTCAGACTGTGAGTTATTATCAGATAGTACAGGCAGTATTGAGAGCTAAAAGATCACTTGAGATTCAGAGAGAGAGAGAATGCAAAGGAGAAATCCTAACAGAGGTAGGGCACATTCAGGTAAGAGACCAAGAGATCCATCAGCAGCACCTCCAGTTAGTCAGCTAGTAGTCCAGCTAATAGAGGCAAAAGGCAAGGATCTTCTTATGCATCAGGTACTTGTAGGGGTGCATCAGGTAATAGAAGTGAAGTGCCTGAATGTCCTCATTGCTATAAGCAACATAGAGGAGATTGCTTGAAGTTAACTGGGGCTTCTTTTAGATGTGGTAGTACATAGTACTATCTGGCTAACTGTCCTAAAGCTTATGAGGCAACTAGAAATCAGCAAGAAGCAAGTATAGGTGCATCGAATTTGCCTCCAGTTAATAGAGGAAGGGGTAGAGGACGTGGCAGGTGGCCAGTCCAGAAGAGGAACAGTGTCAGAATCATTGGATAGACCTCCAATAGCACCAGCAAGGGCTTATGCAATGAAGGCTCGAGAGGAGCAGGATGCGCCAGAGGTCATTGCGGGTATATTTGTACTCTTTAATATAGAAATGTTTGCATTGATTGACCCTTGGTCTACACATTCATATGTGTGTTATAAGAAATTATGTGATAAGATGGTTGTTATTGATTGTTTAGATTATGATTTATGTGTGACTAGCCCTTTGGGGAATAGTGTGAATGTGAACAAAGTATTTAGAGATTGCCCTTAATGGTTCAGGGTCATGTGTTCCCTATAGATTTGATTGAGTTGCCTTTTGATGAGTTTGATTTGACTTTAGGCATGGATTGGTTGAGTAAGCACCGGGCCGTAGTTAACTATAGAAAGAAGACAGTTGTGCTTATTAGTGCAGGGAAGTATAAAGTGATTGTGAGAGGTGTATGCTCTAATCCCCTAGTACATGTGATTTCTGCTATGCAAGCTTATCGGTGTTTGAGGAAAGGATGTTAGGCATTATTAGCCCTTGTGTTGGATTCGAAGAGAGAACAAGTGAGAATTCAGGATATACCAGTAGTGAGAGAATTTCCTTTTCTGTTTCTAGAAGATTTAGCAGGTGTACCACCAATAAGAAAATTAGAGTTATCAATTGATATTGTGCCTGGTACAGCACCTGTGTCTAAGGCACCCTATCGAATGGCTCTTACTAAGTTGAAAGAAGTGAAGACTCGGTTACAAGAGTTATTGGATAGGGTTTTCATAAGACCAAGTGTGTCTCCATGGGGAGCACTAGTTCTATTTGTGAAGAAGAAAGATGGGACTATGAGAATGAGCATCAAATATAGACATCTCAATAAAGTGACAGTGAAGAATAGATATCCTTTACATAGGATTAAGGATTTGTTTGACCAGTTGAAGGGAGCTAGTGTATTTTATAAAATCGATTTGAGGTTTGGTTATTATCAGTTGCAAGTGAAAAAGGAGGATTACCTAAGACTGCATTTAGGACTCGATATGGCCATTATGAATTTTTTGTAATGCCATTCGGGTTGGCTAATGTGCCTGCTGCATTCATGGACTTAATGAACAGAGTGTTCAGGCCAGATTTGGATCAGTTTGTAGTTGTGTTTATTGATGATATATTGGTATATTCGAAGAATGAGAAGGATTATGAGCAGCATTTGAGAACTGTGCTTTAGACTTTGGGAGAGCATCAGCTGTATGTAAAACTCAGTAAGTGTGAATTCTAGCTAAAAGAAGTGTCTTTTTTGGGTCACATCATTTCTTCTGAGGGTATTAAGGTTGATCCAGCTAAGATAGAAGCAGTGGTGAATTGTAAACTACCTAGGAATATGCCTGGGGTACAAAGTTTCTTTGGATTAGCAGGGCATTATAGGCGGTTTGTGAAGGGATTTTCAGCGATTGCTTCTCCTCTTACTAAGTTGCTTTGTAAGGGAGTTAAGTTTGAGTGGTCAGATAAGTGCCAAGCAAATTTTGAGCATTTGAAGAAGATGTTAGTTGAGGCACCAATCCTAACTCAACCTATTTCGGGTAAGGAGTATGCTATGTATAGCGATGCTTCTAGAGTTGGATTGGGATGTGTACTAATGCAGGATGGAAAAGTGGTAGCCTATGCGTCAAGACAATTGAAGCCACGTGAGAAGAATTACCCGATTCATGATTTGGAGTTGGTTGCAGTAGTGTTTTCCTTAAAGATTTGGCGACATTACTTGTATGGTGAAAAGTGTAAGATCTTTACTAATCATAATAGTCTCAAGTATCGACTCACTCATAAAGAGTTGAACTTGAGATAGAGAAGGTGGCTAGAATTTTTCAACGATTATGATTGTATTGTGGATTATAATCCGGGTAAGGCCAATGTGGTGGCTGATGTACTAAGTAGAAAGTCAGTTTCAGCCTTGTTATTATAGAAAGTTATGTGGAGATTTGCTTCTGATGATGCTTTAGTGGCACAGTTAAAAGCAAGACTGGTTTTGAGAGATGAGCTGGTGAATGCATAGAAGAGAGATCCAAAATTGCAATAGATTCTGCAGTTAGATAGAATGGAGACAAGACTGACTATTCAGAGAATGAAGAAGGTGTGTTGTGCTACCGAGACCAGTTATGTGTTGCAAGTAATAAAGACTTAAGGAAGAGGCTTTTACTTGAAGTGCATAATACAGTTTTCACTATGTATCCAGGCGGTAATAAGACGTACCAGGACTTAAAGCAGTTCTATTAGTGGCCTGGTATGAAAAGAGATGTAGTGGAATATGTTTCTAAGTGTTTAACCTGCTAGCAAGTAAAAGCAAAACATCAGGTTCTACATGGTTTGTTGAATCTTATTCCAATTCCACAATGGGAATGGGATAACATTACCATGGACTTTGTCTTGGGATTTCTAATGACACTGAAGTAGCACGATTCTGTGTGGGTAGTAGTTGATCAATTTTCTAAGTCATCTCACTTTACACCAATTTGACACGATTACTCCATTAAACGGTTGTCTGAATTGTATGTGAAGGAGATTGTCAAGTTGCACGGTATTCCTTTGTCTATTATTTCAGATAGAGATCCGAGGTTTACTTCTATGTTCTGGAAGGGCTTGTAAGCTGCTTGGGGTACTAGATTGAACTTTAGTACAGCTTTCTATCTGCAGACTGATGGACAGTCCAAAAGAGTAATTTAGGTATTGAAAGATTTGCTTCGGGCATGTGTGTTGGATTTTTCAAAGAGCTAGGATCAGTATATTTCATTGATGGAGTATGCTTACAATAATGGTTATCAGGCGAGTATTGGTATAGCACCATTTGAAGTCTTATATGGAAGGAAGTGTCGAATTCCGGTATGTTGGACAGAATTGACTGAGTATAAGGCCATTGGTCCTGATCTGGTGAGGGATACTGAGGAGAAAGTGAAAATAATTTAGCAACGATTGAAGGCTCTAAGTGATAAGCAGAAATTGTACGCAGATTTGAAGAGAAAAGACATTGAATTTGAAGTGGGTGATAAAGTATTTTTTTAAGTGTCTCCTTGGAGGAAGATACTAAGGTTCGGAAAGAAAGGAAAGTTGAGTCCAAGGTTCATTGGGCCATATGATGTGTTGGAAAGAGTGGGATCTGTGGCTTATCGGTTTGCATTGTCTCTAGCATTGGCTAAGCTCCACGATGTTTTCCATGTTTCAATGCTTTGAAGATATCATTCGGATGAATCCCATATTATTCTAATGCAAAACGTATAAGTGCAACCGGACTTTTCCTATGATGAGAAACCCAAATAAATTATGGCAAGAGAAGTAAAATAACTTCGGAATAAAAAAGTTCCATTGGTTCAAGTGCTTTGGCAGCATCATGGGATTGAACAGGCGATATGAGAACCAGAAGTCGTTATGCGAGAGCAGTATTGTTAGCTATTTTATTCAGGTATGAATTTCATGGACGAAATTTTTTTTAGGAGGGGAGAGTTTTAATGGCCTGAATTGTATCCTAGTAGCAATATTAGTTTAACTGTGGTAATTGGGTAAGTTTAATTTTGAGTTTGCTAAATCCTAGACTTAAGTATAATTAAATTAAGGACATGATTGCATTTACAAAATAAGTTTAAGTGGCCAAATTGTAAGTGTGCATGTTTAAGCTTAAGTGGATTTGATTAACTTTAATGGTGATTATTTAAGTAAAAATCAGATTTGTGTGTGTGCGGGATCCGGGTGTCACTCCTTGGTTGTGCCACCTCACCCATAGACATGCAATATAAATGCTTTTGGAGACAGAAACTCCACTCCTTTGCATGTGTTTTTCGGGTGCTCTGTCTCTCTCCCAAATTCTGATCTCTTTCTTATTCTTCTTCCTTTCTTCTTTCATGAGTCACCTCTTCTGTTCTTGATTTCTCATAAATCCCGTTGTTGCTCAATTGATGCTTTGGTAGAGCTGACTTATTGATTCATTAAAGTAAGTGGTTAGTGTTAGTTATTCTTCTTCTACTCCTTCTTTGATTCGAAGTTGATATGGGAACTAATTCTTGGTTCAATTCCTAAATTGGAAAATTGAATTGTAGTAGTAGAACAAAAGAAGGACAAAGGAAAAGCAAAGATTGCAGAATCAAGTGCAAAGTGAGCAATAGGAGCAAAGGATTGTGAGGTCCGGTAACATCATTTTAGATTAGCATTTTTGATGTAGTATGAGCTTATGATGCATGATTATCTTATTTATTTATAATGCATATAAAACGTGTAATTATGTGCTACTATGAATTGATTTAGAATGATGTGCTGATGAAGTAGCTAACGGCCATAAAATGTGGTTGGTGTATTGCTCTATATTAGACGATTTGTGATATTACTATGTAAATGGTGAAATTGTTGCCTAACGTGAAGTTGAGTATGCTAAGGTATATGTGTGCACATTAGGGTGGTGTTGTAATAGCCCAAAATTGACCCTAGAAGTATTAAGGACAATTAGAGTAAACAAGTAAGATTAATTGAGGGTTTATAGTTTCGGATTAGAATGTAATTGAAAAATTAGGAACTTAATTGCATGAAATAAAATAGTTTAGTGACCAAAGTGTAATTTTGCATGATTAAATGATAAGTGAGGATTAACTAATTAAGTGGAGTTAATTAGAGTTGAGTGTGCTTAGTGTAAGCACCGTGTCCCGAGGCGGTCCAGATCAGAGATTACCCGATGAAGAAATCGATGCCCTAGTCCGAATGAATTGTTGAGATTCGAAGATTTTGGCCCTCTAAATTCACGAGAAATGTGGTTTTTTTATTCATGGCAATGAGAAAAAGAATATTGGGAGCTTTGGGGTGAAAAAAAAAGGGAATTTTCCTCCACCGGCGGCCAGCCCATCGCTCCCTAGGGAGCCCATCTCTCGTTATGAGGGACGGCCCGTTGGTGAGATGAGGGACGGACACGTGCCCTTGCACAGACGCCCATCTGTGAGCCTCCGACGCCCATCGGTGGAATCCTGTTTCCTATTGGAAAAGGGATTTAACCGATGCCCGTCTGTGGCTTAGACGTCCGTCGGTTGAATCCTATTTGCAACTGGAAATAGGATTTAACCGACGCCCGTCGGTGGGTTTTCGACGGCCGTCGGTCATTCAAAAACTATAAAAAGCTTTTCTTCACCTGTTTTTGGGGGTTCGACGAATTTGGCTATTTTCCTACCTAAAAAACCATTTTCTAGCGCTCTTCCCATCTCTCAAAATTTCTCTTTTCACTTTATTTGATTTGGTGAATCAAATTAATTCAACGAAGCTAAAATCGATTAGCTTCCACTAAATTTGACTCCAATGGTTGGTCATTTTTGTGAAAATCAAGAAGAAAAAATCTAAACTTTATTTTCTTGGTTTTCACCCATTTCTCACGAAACGTGCGAGGTTCAAATCTTCAGAAAATCTATCCTAAAAGGTAAATCTGAGGGTAATTATTCTAGGCATATATTTCATTTAGCTTATTTTTTATTATTTGCATTTATTTTTGAATTTTGAGGTGGAAAAATTACTTTGTTTGAGAAAAAGTTGGTTTTTGCTGTCCTTTAGAGGAACAGTAGTGACCGACAGGCGATAAGGCCACTGACGCCCGTCTCTCGGTTGAGCGACGGCGCATAAATGACGCCGTTATTGCCCGCCGGTCACTATTGTTGAGCCCGTCTCTCAGTTGGGCGACAGCATGTAGCCCGTCGGTCGCTCCTAGAGACGCCTGTTGGTCAGTCAAGTAAGGCCGTCCCTGGTTTCTGCCTACAGTTTTCCAAATTCTCTTATTTCTTTTATTATTTATTTCTCCTATTTTTCAAATATTTTCTCTTTTTTTTGTCGATAGTTTTTTATTATCTCAGCTTTGAGTTTTAATTTATATTATATTTATCTATGCTTTGATTTTGTTATTATTAATATTTATTGATTTATCTTGTGAGATTTTGTTTATTCCTTGAATGCTTTGAGCTTGAGGGGAGATTTGCCATGCTGGGAGGACTTCGTTTGGTTTAATCCCTCATCCCTTATTTATTCGTTCATTCATTTATCTATTTATTCATTTATTTATTTGATTATTTAATATTTATTTATTTATTCATTATTCTATGCATGTGATAAATTGTTTTATCCCGCGTTAAATAAAAATAGACTAACGTTTTATAGTAATTAATATTGAGTTTTTTTTTATAAATTCAAGGACCCAATGTCCTATTTTCCATCCAAAGAAAACATCACAATAAAGATAATTTTCATAATAAATGCATGCGGGACCAAAGTCCTCAAAGTAAATGAATTCCCCGATTTATGTATGTATTGCATTTTTACAAATGGGAGTTGTATTCTGCTCCTAGTGTTATTGTACTTTATTTTTTTTATGTAGCCATTCTCGTTTTATTTTATTTATTTATTTATTAATGCTTTTAACATGAATACTTGCGTCTTTGATTGCATTGTGTGGAGAGAGAGTGAACTAATAAACTCAAAACTTAATCGTAAAATTAATCAAGGTAGAAATAGATGAGAAGCCCCGTACCCAACTCTGGTCTTTGGGCTCAACGAGGCAAGAGGTCTTTCCGATCACTCATTGGAACCTCCAAGACACCTCTTGTGTCCCATTTAAAGACTTAAATAATAATCCTAGGCTCCATAGGGTTAGAGTGTCATTCTCAATGTTCTATTGGGATGATTGCCTCCAAGACCCCTTTGGCTTGCCCAAAATGGATATATGCGCTGTCTTAGGCTCTCCGAGGCGAGACGAACTTTCCCAATATTTTATTGGGTGGCGACTCCATGAAACCTCCTTGTTGCCCAAAATAGACGCACTTGCAGTTCATTGCAAGATGTCAACGGACCCCCAATTTGCCCAATTGCCCTAAAGCGAGCGGTCAAAAGGGCGCTCCGCGGGGCCCGGCCCGCGTCACACTTAGTATATTAAGATAGTAGAGTCCAAGTGTCACACTTACAACTTGCCACCTAGCATTGGAGGGCTAGTAGATTAACACCAAGCAAATTGTATGCATATAAATAGATTTTTGAGAGGCTGAATTTAGACTTTGTTCTTCTTTTGGTTGGGTCTCTCTCTCTATTCTGCCATATCTCTCTTCTTCTTCACGCCTTCTTCATTTTTCTTATGTCTTCATCTATTTCGTTGGTCTTTTAAGGCTTGAGTTAGTATGTTGAAGAGATTAAGTGATAGGATTTAAAGGTAAGCTTGAGTCCAGTTTTATTCTTCCATTTGATTTGGATTTCAGTTCATAGCTTTAATTCTATTTTGAATGTGTGTATGTGTTGATTTGAAAGTTGGAGATTCAAGTAGAAGAGCAAAGGGTAATGAGAAAGTCGTTTGAGTTGTGAAGTTGAAAGAGTGCTTCAAGAGGTTTGGGATTCTATTAACAACTGTATATATATTTGCATGTGTGATTTGTTTGGGGGAAAACATGGGTTTGAAGGGTTCAATAACTCTTATAGTGACTGGGTTGTAAGTAGAGCAGCATGTTGAATTGATAAAGTCTTAATGATAATTAAAGTATGTTGTGTTTGATTGTTTGTATGATGGTGTGTAAATGCAAGATAATGATTATGGATATATTAATTGTACATATAATTATGAGACATGAGTTTGTTGACTGATTATAAGTTTGTGTGGAAGGTATGAATTATGTTGATGATTAGATTAGAATGCATGTAAATTGAATAGTAAGTATAAGGGTTGAAAGAGGTATGTGAAATTGTAACTTTGAGATAAGATTTGTGTTTTGTCGCGGGCGCGATAGAGCACTCCGTAGGATGAATATTGCTGGATCAAGTTCTGTCGCGAGCACGAGGGATACTATGAGAGTGGTATTAGTGCTTGTGGCATTATGTGGCTGTGCGAGTGTGATGTGCGCCAAACCCGGGGTGCCCCGAACCCCCCGCTTTCAGGGCGATTGGGATGAGGTTCGTTAAAACTAGCAAAGAATTACAAGTGCGTCTATATTGGGCAACAAGAAGATTTCTTGGAGTCGCCACCCAATAGAACATTGGGAAGGTTCGTCTAGCCTCAGCGAGCCTAAGACAGCGTGCACGCATCCATTTTAGGCAAGTCAGGGGAATCTTGGAGGCATCACTCCAATAGAACATCGAAATGTTCCTCTAACCTCGTGGAGCCTAGGATTATGCGAGCGGCGCATAAGCATCCATTTTGGGCAAGCTAGAGGGATCTTGGAGGCCTCAGCCCAATAGAACATTGGGATGATCCTCTAACCCCATTGAGCCTAGGATTATGCTTATGCGCCTTTTAGGTGGGGCAACAAGAGATATTTTGGAGACCCCATCCCAATAGAACATTGAGATGGTCCTCTAACCTCGTTGAGCCTAAGACCAAAGCGAGTTCGGGACTTCTCATTTATTTATACCTTGATTAATATTATAATTAAGTTTTGAATTCATTATTTCACCCAACTTTCCACACAATGGGATTAATTAAGGCGCAGTCCATTCACATAAATAAAAGCAATATATTGGTATAAGATTAAATACCAAAAAATAAATTACAATAAAACTAGGGGTGGAATACAACCCCTATTATAAAACAAAAGGCGAAGCAAACAGAAATCGGGATATTCATTGAATTGAGGACATTGGTCTCGTTATGCATATTTATTACAACTGAACTTTTATTAAGCATCGGTTTTGTTGGCTAAAATAGGACTTTGGTCCTCAATTTTCAGAAAATCCCAATTCAATTACTATGATACATTTTGCCATCTTTATTTTAACGGGATTGAAATAACCTTTACAATGACGACAAATAAAAATGGAAAAGATAAAGTTAAAGAAAGAACCCGGATGAAGATCCTCAGGTCGGCGCTATAATCATCATCGACCATTCTAATGCATCGCAAAATAACTAGTTAATAACTCATAAGAAAAGACATGTTAGAGTCAAAGGTAAAAAAATAACAATGAAAATAACATGGAATTTTGAAAAACAATGGGTTAAAAAGAGAATGTGGAAGAAAATAACAAGAAAAAGGAAAAAATAACCCAGGGACAGCCTACTGTGCGTGACAGACGGCCGTCCCTGGTTTGACCGGCAGGCAGAATGATGCGTCATCGACGGCCCGTCTCTCGATTGAGAGATGGCTGTCGGCGACCTTTTTTCCCGTCAGTCACCTTAATTTTAGAAACCTGAGAAAAATTATCAAAGCTCTAAATTAAATTTTTATTATATCGAATTTTAAAAAAATGGAAAATAACCAGCGCAAATTAAGTAAATTTCACAAACACTGAATCCAGAATAATTACCCTCGGATCTTACCCTTTTAGGTGGATATTGGATGATCTCGGCCGTACTCATTTCATAAGGATCGGTTCGTGACTGCGTATCTTCGGGAGATTTCAGTTATGAAAATTGTATTCAAAAAAATAAATCAAGAAGAGAAAATTTATGTTTTTTCCTTCCTTGATATTTTTGATAACAATTCAAATGTCGGAACTGGCTGGATTGATGGAAACGAATGAGTTTTGTTAGCTCAATTCATAAGTAAAAAAAGTAGAGATATTGAAAGAATTTTTATGTTGAATAGATGTGAAAAATAGAGATTTTATGGAAAATAGTTGAATTCAGATTTCCAGCAAATTGCTTGTAAAGAGTTTCTCTAATTGAAAATTTTCCAACCCCAAATAATGAAACATAATCCACTATTTATAGAGTTAGAAGATAATTTAAATGAATTTGAATTTAGGATTTAAATTTGAAAATGATTCCTGAAATCCAATCATAACCGAATCGGTTATCAAAATGTATCCAAAACTTAAACACATTTGAAAAGATTTAAATATATGGGATAAGATTTCCTAAATCCGGCGGTTAGTGCAATCTGAACAACGACCGATGGCCGTCCATGAGTCCATAGACGGACGTCTGTGGAAAGGGTACGTGCGGTAATTTGACCGGCGGACCATCCACAAGGCACGGGAATAGGGATGGCCATCTCTCGCGAGCACGTGTCCGTCTCTCAAACAACAGACGGACGTCTCTCAAAGGAAAGGGACAGTCCCTCTATCTGGCAGACGGCCACCCACTCACTACTAGAGACGGGCATCCATCCATAGACAGATGTCTATGGAAAGGGTACGCGCGGTAATTTGACCGGCGGACCATCCACAAGGCACGAGAATAGGGACGGCCATCTCTCGCGAGCACGTGTTCGTCTCTAAAACAACAGACGGACGTCTCTCAAAGGAAAGGGACGATCTATCTATCTGGCAGACGGCCGCCCACTCGCTACTAGAGAAGGGCATCCATCCACAGATGGTCAGCCCGTCTGTGGAGAAAAATCTCATTTTCCAAAGCTAATTTTTTCGAAACACTCTCTGAAACCTCCCTCTATAGAGAAAAAATTATTAATCCTTGTGAAACTGAAAGAAGAAAACTCCAAATTCCATCCACTAATCTGAAAACAAACATTGATCTCTTAATCTGGTAAACCTGATCTTGACTGCCTCAGGACACGGTGTCTACAGTTGCCCACAATTTTGGGGAAACTAGTGCACTAGTGTCTAGATAAGCCAAAATTCAGAGAAGAAGGAAAGAGATGCGTACCTGAGGCAGCCCTTACCTTTTTGCCATGTGGAATGTTGCGACTTGTTACTATTGAGCTGTAGTGCTATCCGACTGTGGCTCGTTTGCAATCTTTTCTATCGCATCATCCTGCTCGCCTCCGGTCGGCTTGCACGGCGTCTGTGAGATGCGGTGTTCTCTAACCACATCCCGTTACGATCTGTTTTATCGCGGGTGTCCTACTGGCCTCATCTCAGCTTCCACGGTGTCTATGAGATGCAGTATTATCTAACCACAATCCTTGTTGCGATCTGTTCTATCGCTGGTGTCCCAGTGGCCTCATCTCGGTTTGCACGATGGCTGATCTGTCCCGTTGGACTCATCTCGACTTGCACGGTGTGAGGTGAAGTGTTGTCTAACTGCATCCTCTGTTGTGATCCATTCTATCGCATGTCCCGCTGGCCTCATCTCGGCTTGCACTGTGTCTATGAGACGTAGTGTTATCTAACCACCATACTTGTTGCGATTTGTTCTATCGCTGGTGTCCCGGTGGCCTTATCTTGGCTTGCACGGTGTCTGTGAGATGCAGTACTCTCTGACTACAACGTCTGTTTGCGATTTGTTCTATTGCTGGTGATCTGCTAGCCTCGTCCCGACCTGTACAGCATTTGTGAGATGCAGTACTCTCTGATTGCAACCTCGGTTCGCGATCTGTTCTACCGCTGGTGATCTACTGGCCTCGTCTCGGCTTGCACAACCTTCGTGAGATGTAGTGTTCTCTAACTACAATCTCGTTACGATCTATTCTATCGCGTGCCCTGCTGGCCAAGTCTCAGTCCGCACGGCTTCCTTGCGAACCCCCATCCGTTCCGCAAGGCCTGTGATTGGATATTCTATCCTGCTGACCCCCATCCGGTCTACAAGGTATGACTTCTGATTTGCTGATCTCCATTCGATCTGCTGAGTATGGTTCTAATTTGCTGATCTCCATTCGATCCGTAAAGTATGATTTTGATTTACTGATCTCCATCCGATCCGTAATATATCACGTAATGTTCGACCTATTTACCCATCATTTGATTGTTAACTATCCTTGGATTGGTGCGAAATCATGTTCCTGTGTTGTAAAAGATTTTTGTTAATTCATATGCAAATAAGTCTGATTGGTAGATTTATAAACATTTTTTATGTTGCCATTTATCATCTATCATCTTTTCTTATGATGTCATCGTTTGCCCTTTCGGAAGAAAGTAAGATAAATATACAAAAAGCAAAATGTAAATTTAGCAAGTTACCCATAAATGTTCCACTAAAAGTATAGATTTTGTACAATATATATACAAAAATAACCCTAATAGTGAAAATATAAGATACAGCACAAAAACTTCCTGAACAGCCTACAGAGGCGAATGATCTGAGGGCTCCTCCTCTGGATCATCGTCATCATCTAATATATGAACTGGCTGGTGCTGCGATGAAGAAGCGGAGGGTCCAGCTTCTGAAGTAGAAGGCTGTCTGGGAGGAACTAAGGATCCGGGCTACTGAGTAGCTGAGGCTGTGGCCTGCTAGTGGTATCTGGGAGGTACGACCCAGTACAGACAATGGCTGCACTCTTGCTCGGTCCTGCTGCTGGAACTGAACTTGAGCATACCCATCGAGGAAGGGTTGTGCACATACTGTCATGAACTGCAGTGTATCTGTAACGACCCCCTAACTCTCTGAAAGCATCGCCCAGCCAAAGGGTCTGATCTGTGGAGGTAGTACCCATGCACCTCAGTCTATCCTCTGTCTGCTCTCTAAACTCCCGGATAGACTGGGCGATGGGAGGTACGGCACCCTCCAGAATCTGGATCCTGAACCTAAGGGCCTCGATTGACTCATTTACCATCTGTAAAGATGCATCCGTCCTCTAGGTCGTCTCATCCTGGGAGGCTCTTATCTCCTGTCTCAACTGACCTGCGAGCCTCTCCTGCTCCTGTCTCAAATATTCGATGAGCCTCCCCTGCTCCTGTATGATACCCTGCTGCTGATCCAGCCGCTCTAGTATGATCATATCTTGCTCCTCGAGCTGCTCGAGAAGGGTCATGTCCCTCTCCTCCTGTCTGCACTCCAAGGAGGCAAACACAAAAGTCAAAACTACTGTAAAGTCTAGTTGCACTAGCTGAGGCGATGGCACTAACGCAGGGAGGACCGACTCTGGTGCCTGCTCGGGAGGCGGAGCAATGGAAGTAGATGCCCCCGAGTCCCCTGCTCTAACATATGGATGAAACCTCCCAAGGGCTCGGGGCGCAGTCCGCTATACCCTCGATGGTGGAGGAGGAGTAGGACTCTGAACCCTCTACGCCGGGGGAGTAGCAAATAACTCATCCATGGTAAACTCGATCCCCACATCCAGAGGTGTACTAGGCTGCTCCCCCTCAGGCTGCTGCTGTGGAGATTGATCCTCCTAGTAATCTGGGTACTAGGGAGGCTGACCCTCCTGATACTGCGGCTGCTCGGGAGGCTGTTACTCCATCTCAGGCTGCTCGTGAGGCTGCTCCTCTACCGGCTCAAGCGATGGAAGATCGGAAGCACGCCGGGTCTCGTGGATGGTCCAAAGCCTATATGCCTCAGGCTGACCCTGTATCGACACTATCATACCCATGGTTAGTGCTGATGGCGCATCTACATAAATGCTCTCATCTAGAGGATGTCCAAGCACATCCGGAAGGGCGCCCAAACTCAACCACAATCTGGTAATAACTCCACCAATATACACCATAGGGACAGCTCCCCTAGACACTCTCACCATGTTAGCCAAAATCTCATGGCTAATGTTGAGCTGCTCCCCTGCAACCATGGCCCATAAACTCTATATCTCTGCGGCGTTGAGGGAACCCAGGTTACCAGCCCGTCCCAAATAGGAGCTGGATAGGACCCTATGAATGTAGCGGAGGGCCTGTGATGTGAGTACCGTACTCTTTGCTGTATCATGGTCATATGGCACTCCTGGCAAGGCAATGACCGCCCAGTGATGGCGCCGGACTGCTCTCTGTGGCACTATAACATCCTGCTCAAATGGAAGTCCCATGGCCTGTGCAAATCGCTGACGGGTAATGCTATACTGGTGGCCCTCGATCCACAACTGTATAACACCCTCTTCTGTGTCAAATCTCTGGAACCCCCCATAGTGCAAAGTGGTGAGAAACTGTAGAACAACTTCAAGATGAGTCTGGAAAGAAGGTGTCAAGAACTCTGTCCACCCGGCGACCGCTATCAAAGCATCGACCTCATCCACCATTCCTAGGGCCTCAAGGAATGGTCTGAAAATGAAGCGACTGGCCCAAAACTGCACTTGAGCCAACGCTATATACCTCTGCCTGGCTTTAGCACTCATCTAAGCCGGGACCTGAGGCTCAGGCTGATCGCGCGGGATGTAACGTCATGGAGGCATCTCGAAAAGAAAGTAAACAATTAGTTTAGCATTGTGGCCGCATATGGGCCTGTCAACAGATGCATATAACAAATTTTATAAACCTTTGGCCTACCAAAATCCACACGATATCTGGACAAATATATGTTTAAAAAAAATGAAAGAAATTGAGTGGTATTCTGGCAAAGACATGTCTGTTTCGAAAGAAATTTGGATGGCATCCTGGCAAGGATGGGCCTAACCTAAGAAATTAAAAGATTTGGGCAACATCCCGACAAAGGTGTACCCGACCCAGAAAATTTGGGCAGCATCCTGGCAAGGATGTGCCCAACTTCCTGCTTAAAAAGAGCAAAGGGAAAAAAAAGGATAGGCCTTAGGCCCCAAGCAACAGTTCAACACATTCCGTTGGTCTAATTTGTGCCCTTTCAAGACTAACTTTACAAGTTAATATTTTCGGCGTTTTTTATTTCTTTCGACTGATTCCAGTGGGCAAGCATTTTTACAGCTACGTTTTGTGCGCCTAACCAACAAAAATAAAATGCGCAGAAAAATATTACATTTATTAAATTATACTACTTATGCATGGCCATATGAACTATTCTCAAAATCAACTAAAAGAAGAAGAATATTATCCTATACATACATTTTATTGCTAATCATTCTCAAAATAAAAGAAAAAAATAGCAAAATATTATATCTTATCAAACTAAACTAATTGTTTCCAAAATAAAAGAGAGAAAGTGGGAGAAATTGCTCAACTGACCTGAAACTGTCAAAAATAAAACTCGATGAAAATGCGGAATCTGTACTTTAAACTGTGCGCAATGATGCGAGGGACAACATAGTGCAAAAAGTGTGTAAAATGCACTAAAAATGAGGAAATTATAAGCAAAAAACAAAGAAGAGGCGTCAGTTTGCGTAGGAAAAGGAAGAGAAAAAGTGACATCCCGTCAGTTACTTGTGCATATATAGAATTCACCTACTGACGGGCGATACGTCTCTAGGAGCGAACGGCGGGCATGCCGTCTATCGTTCCAGATTATGTTTTTAACCCTCATTAACTGCCTAATTAATTATATAATTATTTTTCGATGTGCGTGATATGCATGATGATGATGCCCAGATCTGCCAGATGGACAAATGACAGACGGGCTTACCGTCTAACAAGAGACACGGGTATGCCGTCGATGAAGCAATTCTATAAATTTCACCATTTTCTTGGACTCCGTGCCTTCTCACTTATTCCAACTTTTGCAGCAAGTTCCTTCCTCCGGTTTTCCCCTTTTTCTTCCTTATTTCCTTTGCTAGTTTTAAACTTCCAACCGTAGGGTTTGAGAGATGTCTTCTGCCACTGTTGCAAGGATGCATCGAATTCTGGATGATCCACAAACTTGGGAAAACTCTTCCCTGACTCCATTTTCTGGTCTGAAATTCTTGAGGAAGGCCAAGGTAGACTATAACCTTCTTTTGGCTGCTGCTCATTTTTGGGACCCATGATTTCATGTCTTCAGGTTCACCTACTAGGAACTGTGCCCCTTACCTAAAGAGTTTGTTGCTATTACCTGGACCTGGTATCCACCTAGCACCCTGCCTTGCATTCCCCGCTGCGGTCTGGTTCAGACTCGTGATGTAGCACTGGCCTTAAGCATTGCCCCTTCTGACGCTGCACGTCTAGTTCCTCAAGGCCCTACTTTTGCCTTAGAACCCCTGATCGAGGCACTGGATGAGTTCCCCGACATTCCTTCATAAAGCGCAAGTGTCATCTTTCTTTTCTGCCTGATGAAGTATCTGATTGTGACTTCAGAGGAGCTGATTGGAAACCCCCGTCTGTTTGGAATTTTTGACGACTTTCACCGCGGGCTGACCCCTTTTCCACTGATCCTTGCTGAGACCATCATAGGTCTTAATTCTGTCCGTGCTGGGTCTTCTACTACTTTCTCTGGGAGCCCCTTATTACTCCAGGTAAGTCATTATTTTAAAAGATAGTGCATTCCTTGTGAATTTTCACACTAGCTTTTCTTAGCGGGAAGTGCGTCCTTTACGGATTTTCACACAACCCTATGCCTTACTTTTGCCTGAAGAGAACCCAACTCACTCCAGCGGCTTTTATTTATTATTATTTTTCTTATTTTTCTTATTTTTCCTTTTTCTTCAGATATAGTTACAAGAGAAGCTGAAATTGCTATCAAAACCACCTCCCCGGGTTATTGCTCAATATTCCTCGAGTTATTTCCTCCCACGTGAACGGCTGTACTCATTCGTGACTTATGACGAGGGTATTGCCAGATTCAGCGAATTATTGGATGAGGATATAAGCTTCATGCACGCTTGGCTTCCTCTATCCAGTGTAGTAATCGATGAATCCTCAGGATGCATTCCATTATGCGGGCTTCGTAAGGCTACCTTCTACATTACGGCCCAATGTGCTCGTTAACTCGGGATGACTCAGGATGTGGTGAGGCTCCCTTTATCATTTCAAGGCGGAGTCTTTTTCGTAGCTTTTGCCGCTCACTATCATGAGCTCTGGAGCCAACTTCCATTGAAGACTATCATATCTCCCTTCGGGAACCACTTTGTTACCTCTACTAGCGCGTACAAGAGGTGGGTACTTAGCCCGACATCTGATAACAGAACACGACTACTTAGGCATTTAGCCGGCGAGGGTAGTAGTAGGGCATAGTTTAGCTTTGCATATATTTTGAGCAGTATGTTTCTTTTCAAAACAGAACTAGACAATGATGTAAATGAATAAATCAAGTCTTATTTTACTTCACAAAATTGTGTACATTTCAGTACGATTTCAACATACATGATCATTTTTGGCACTAATTCAATTATGCAAAACTACATCCATTCATGGAACCAATCTTGATAGCATCAACTCCAGTTACCAATCAGCCCTCTCGGGCTTTCTTGATTGGACATTTTCACTCAAGCCTCTAATTTTTGATCAGGATGCCTTTTTTCGATTTTCACCCTAACGAGGCGCCCAATTTTAGCAAGGCTGCCTTTTTTCGGTTTTCGACCCGCGAGGCTTTTATTCTCTTCTTTTGATTTTATTGTCTTTAGCCATGGAACCTCTTGAGTCTGTCGGTGTTGACCAGATCCTTAAGTTCGTTGCCATCGCTATCTAACAAGATCGCCGCACCCTTTGATAGCAGCTTCCTGAGGATGAACGGGCCTTCCCACGTGGGCCTGAACTTCCCCCTTATGTCTGGCGCGCCTAGTCTCATCTGCTTCAATACCAGGTCTCCCTCTTTCAATGGGTGCTTCTCGACTTTCTTGTTGAATGATTTGGCAAGCCTCTTCTGATAAATCTGATTATGGTAGTAGGCTCTCAATCTGCCCTCATCCAACATGTTCAAGTGTTGCAGCCGCTGCTGTGCCCATTCAGCCTCCGGGATCTCAGCTTCCATAACTACCCTCAATGACTTGAGTTCGACCTCAATTGGCAATACTGCCTCTGTCCCATACACCAAAGAATACGGTGTGGCTCCTGTAGATGTCCTGATGGTTGTTCTGTAACCCCAGAGTGCAAAAGGCAACTTTTTCGCCCAATCTTTATAACTCTGGACCATCTTAGCCAGGATCCTCTTAACATTCTTGTTGGCAGCTTCTACTACCCTTGAGGACGATATGGAGAAGACTTGTGATGCTAAATACCATATTTCTGGAGTAACTTCTTTGTTTCAGCCATGAACTGGACCCCGTTGTCAGATACCACGTGGTGTTGAAGGCCATACCTACATATGAAGTTCTTCTCGATGAACTTTGCCATATCTCGAGCATCAACTTTCTTGAAGGACTCAGCTTCTACCCACTTGGTAAAGTAGTCGATGGCGACAATGATGTATCTATGCCCATTAGAGGCCGTGGGGCGTATCTCTCCAATAATGTCAATCCCCCAAACTGCAAATGGCCAAGGTGACGTCAAACTATGCAGCTCTGAGATGGGCGAGTGCCTTAAGTCTGCATACTGTTGGCACTACCGATACTGCTTTACATACTTCGAGCAATCTGTATCCATGGAGAGCCAAAAGAACCCTTTTCTCATGATCTTTTTAGCCAATGTCAACCCGTTCATATGGGCTCCGCATACGCAAGCGTGAGTTTCTTCCATTACCCTCTTGGCATCTTTCTCATCCAAACACCTCAACTGGATACCATCAGCCTATCGTTTGTACAATATCCCATTTATGCAGATGAACTGAGTAGACAACTTGCGAATCATTCTCTGATCTTTCTCGGTAGCTTCCTCTGGAAATGTCGCATTTTCTAGGTAGTTCATAATATCGTAATACCACGGCTTCCAATCTGCTACTTCTATTTCCATTACTGACTTGGATTCGAAGCTAGGTCTCTCAGAGCTAGAAATCAAAATCGGCCTCATAACTACCCCTTCTAGATTGTCCCACATTGACACTAAAGTGGCGAGCGCATCGGCCAACTAATTTTCGTCCCTTGGAACGAAATGGAATGTACACACTTCAAACTGACTGCTCAGGTCTCTCAAGTGCTTGATGTACGGCATCAGCCTTTCTTCTTTAACAGCCCATTTGCCTCGAATTTAGTTAATCATTAGGCATGAATCTCCGAATACTTTCACGTTCTTTGCCCGCAAAGCTATTAATGCTTCCAACCCAAAAGTGCACGCTTCATATTCGGCCTCATTATTGGTAGCCTTGAACCTCAGTTTCTTTGCCAAAGGGAGTTTCTCATCATCTGGGGTTATCTAAATAGCTCCTACTCCTGCCCCCTTGTTGTTCACGGCCCCGTCAAACTATAGTTGCCATCCCTGAACTCCGATAGATGTCACGTCCTCATCTGGAAAATTAAACTCGTATAAGTCTCCTTGAATTGGGTGTTCTGCTAGGAATTCTGCCACTGCATGCCCTTTGATAGTCTTTCGAGTAAGGTACTCTATATCAAATTCTTGTAGCAGCAACAACCATCTACCCATTTTTCCAAGTAAAGATGGAGCTTCTTGCAAGTATCTCAAGGGATTCTGCTTTGCTACTGCCTGTACCTTGTAGGAGTGAAAGTAGTGTCTCAACTTCTTAGAGGCCTAAATTACCGCAAGACAGATCTTTTCTACTTCTTTGTACTTAACCTCATAAGCCAGAAACTTCTTACTAAGGTAGTAAATAGCAAATTCCGCTCCGAATTCATCCTCCTAGGCCATCATGGCGCCTACAGAACTATCTTCTATAGCTAAATACAGAATCAGGGGTTTACTCGGCTGTGGCGGTCTTAACACTGGTGGGTTCAACAAGTACTCTTTGATGGTATCGAAAGCTTTCTGGCAATCTTCGTTCCACACTACAGGCTGATTTTTCTTAAGGAGTTTAAAGATTGGCTCACAAATCGAAGTTAACTTGGCAATGAATCTGCTGACATACTATAATTTGCCCAAGAAGCTCCTTACATCCTTTTCCTTCTGAGGCACTAGCATTTCTCTGATGGCTTTAACGTTGTCTGGGTCAATCTTAATTCCCCTTTGGCTAACCACGTGTCCTAGCAGCTTCCCCGACGTGACTTCAAAGATACACTTCTTAGGATTTAATCGCAGGTTGTACTTATTTATCCTCTGGAAGAACTTTTCCAGGGCTTCGAAATGACCTTCTCTAGTGGCTGACTTGATCATCATGTCATCCATGTATACCTCCACTTCTTTATGGATCAAGTCATTTAAGATTTTTGTCGCCATCCTTTGATTAGTGGCTCTTGCATTTTTTAGGCCAAAAGGCATTACTCGGTAAGCATACGTCCCCCATTCCGTGATGAAAGCCATCTTAATTCGGTCAATTATTTTATTGAGAATTTGATTGTAGCCCGCATAACCATCTCCAACGCTATACATCTCGCAAGCAGTGGTGCAGTCTATCAACACATCTATATGGGGCAACGGAAAGTCATCTTTTTGACAAGCCTTATTCAAGTCCCGATAATCTACGCATACCCTTACCTTGCCATTCTTTTTGGCCACGGGGATAACATTGGCCAACCAAGTTGGATACTGTACCTCAACTAGAAATTTGGCTTTGATTTGCTGGTGAATCCCCTCCTTCACTTTATCTGCCCATTCCAGCCTAAGCCTTCTCAGTTTCTGTTTAATAGGTTTATGGTCTGGATATGTAGGAATAGCGTGCTCTGCGACTTCCCGATCAATTCCTGGCATATCTTCGTAGGTCCAGGCAAAGACTTTTTCATATTTTTTTAATATTCTCTCAAATTTTTCTCGCTCTTCAGGAGTTATATTTGATGCTATCAAAATTTCTTTTAGGTTTTCTGTGGTTCCAAGATTAAATGAAGTAGCATCAGTTGAATCAATGTCAAATATAGATGGATTATGATCATGATCATGCATAATAAAATCATCGAAAACATCACAAAAGTAAGCAAAATCATTCACTTTATTAATAAAATTGAAATTGTCATTAACATCATTGAAAAGTTCTGGAGTAAAAAGAAAATCTAAAATATTTCCTTCTTCCTCCTCCGCCGGTGCATCTATTGCAGCTAACGGTCCTACATCACTTTGGCATTTCGGGCATTCTTCAGCAACCCCCTGTATAGCTTCCTCAATCTTCGCTTTCCCCTTCAACTGGGTGACCACCATCTTCTCGGTTATAACTTCCTCGGGCTCGTCGCGGTCCCAAATCATTTCACTGGTCATGATTTCTTCTTCCCAGAAGCCCTCTGCTGGCTTGATCAATCCAATGTCCCAGTCATAAACATCGTTAAAGACCTCGAACCCTAGCATAATTTTTCTATCCACCCACTATGGCTCAGCTTCTCCTGTGTAGTCATATGTTGCGGTTGCCGGCAGAAAACTATTTTTGATATGAGGAATCTCCTTTTCTAGCTTTCTACCCCCCTTTACTGCACCTATGTATCCCAGGCCCCTTTTGTCCTTCTGACCCCTAGTGGTGATGGCTGTTGGCACCCCTTAAGAATTCTTCCCTAACCCCACGTCGGGAAGGAATGACATCTTTTTCATCATATTTAGCACCTGGGGGCTTTCTTCTTTCTGCTCTTCCTCCCCCATCATGGTAACATGAAACCCACTAAACGGCTACCTAGCAATCTCCAGTATTGAAACCTGATTCTCCCGTGCAGCCCTTATAGTCACAACCTGGCCTTCATGGGTTATCTTTACCATCTAGTGAAGCGTAAAGGGGACTCCTCCCAACTTATGAAACCATGGTCTGCCTAGAAGAGCTGAGAAATTAGCGGGTATAGGCAGTACCACAAACTTCACTTTCGACTCTACTGGTCCTGTCTTCACCATTGCCATGAATGTCCCGGAAGCATGTCTACGCGAGTTGTCATATGGTGTGATGGTGAGATCAGACTTGGCCAACATATCCTCTGTCACCCCAAAAGCTGCCATTGCCACTTGTGGGCACACATTTATCGAAGAGCCATCATCCACCATTACGCATGTTGTGTGCTTTTGGATGATTTCTGCCCTTATGTATAAAGGGCGGTTGTGGTTGCGGCCTTCTGTCGAAAGGTCAGCACTTGTAAAAACCACATTCTCTCCTACTCCTCCCTTTACTACGTCCAGAAGCTCTGTAGGCGAGATGGTTGTAGCCACCGTTGCCTCACGCAAGGCCTCCAGTACTTTCTGCCTATATGATGGTGACTGTCTCAAGAGGTCCCATATTAAAATCTGAGCTGGCGTCCTTTTGAGCTGCTTGACTATTTGATCTTCTTTCGGCTCTTTTCCCTTTTTGCCCTCAACCGGCTCCTGGGTCTTCTCGACTTCTGGAGCTACCCTTTCGCTCCGGGTCACGGCTCCTACTTTATTCTTCTTTTCCTCTTCTTCCTCCTCTGAACCCCATGGGTCAGGAAATACTTCAGAATTATCATTTTTTGTTCCACTGTCATCAGTGGACCAGCTATCGATCACTGCAGCGGGAAGCCCTTCTTCACTCACCTCATAGAGGCTTGTGACAGCAGTATTGATATCGTTGCCGTACAACTCCTTTAATACAAACTCCTCGGGAAAACTGGACCCGATCATAAATACTGGCGGGGGTATATTATTGTATCCAGCTTTTTTCTGACCCTCTCTCTTCTCTGGGTCTGTGATCTACTTCGAGTCAATTAGATCTTGAATTGTGTGCCTCAAAGTTTTACAATTATCAGTTGTATGCAAAGTGTGCTGATGATATGCACAATACTCATCATCCTTATGCCCTGGCATGCCCTGAGTTTTAGCGGGTCTGGGTGGAAAGGCTGCAGCTTACCCTCTTTCACTAGCCTTCTCAGTACCCATGACAAAGACCTTCCAAGGTTGGAGAAACGCCTCGGAGTAGCATTAGTAGTTGATACTTTAGCAGTCTTCCTCATGCCACTAGCAGAACCTATCAGTCTACTTGCCCCCTGGCTACTACTACCTTTCTTGGGATAGTTCTCACTACCTGCTCTCCTAGCAAGGTACTATCCTTTACCTTCAATGGCGATGTCTTTCAGGGACTCCCAGTCTCTTAATCCCTTCATCTTCAATCCCTCTCTCAAATACAGGCTTGCATTTTTAATGAATAGTCATATTTGATCTTGAGTATCCGATTTTCTATTCATCTCTATCACCTGATTCCTCCACCGGGTTAGATACTCATGGAAAGACTCGCCTTCCATCTGCTATAGTAGCTCCATATCCTTTAAAGTCACTTCCATCCTCGTACTGCAATCATATTATCTTAAAAATTCCTCCGTCAATAAATCCCAGTCCTCCTTGGTTTTACGGTCGAGGCCGTGGTACCAATCCACCGCCTGGCCAGTCAAACTCAAGCAAAAGTATTCAATCTTCTGCCTTTTTATTAGCGCGGTTCCCTTCATTACTAACGGATATTGTTTTATGTGGGTGGTAGGATCTGATGTACCATCAAACTTCGGCACATCCGGTATCTTAAAATTCATTGGGACCAGGTCCTCTCCTTCTAATTCTTTATCCTCGGGGTTTATCCCTCGACCCCTTGTCAACATCTTCGTCATTGCTTCAAATTTTTCCTCCATTTTATTCCAGATGGATTCTTCGATTTGAGGTGTTTTCCCTCTCTCAGACATGCACTCCTCACATTCATCATCCAATCTTGGGGCTGGCCTCCTCCTCTGTGCCCTAAATGTGGCAGCTCTTGGGTCTATAGGTGGCGAGCGGATCTCCTATTGCGGGTCTTCTTTGACCTCCTCCCTTTCATTATTTCTCATAGGAGGAGGTGGTGGGTTCTACGGGGCCGCTGGTTGACCCATTGTGGCCATCATGGCCATCATCCGGTTCTCGAACTCTTCTAAACTTCAGCCCACTTCATCCACTATCAAAGCCCTGGTGGCATCTGCCCCTCTTGGTGAGTTTGCCATTTCTTCGTGTAAAGAGAATTGAGCTGAAGTAGCATAGCTAGTTTCTGAAGGAGTGTCCGGATACTCCACCCTTTCTGGTAACTTAAAGAATGGATTTCTGCGTAGTCGCCCCTGAGAACCTCTTGACCACTTAGGCAAATCTATGATGGGTGTAAAACATACTCGTTAGGATGGTGCATGAATGACATATAATGCATGATCGTGCTATGTAACATCCACAAATCACATGCAAGCACATAGGTCCTTCCAACCTTGTTACTCCCTCACACGAGGTCATAGTCTCTTTCCTAGGTGGGATTAGCCCATGGGTCAATAGGGGCCCCGATGGAAGCGTATAGTGCATAGCAGAAAATCGGCAGCATAACCTCTCCTAACTAATGCACAGGCACATGGGTTATGATCGTTATGTATTTAGGCAGTCTGAATAAGTTGACCTGGGCCTATCGGGGCATGAAAGCCTTTGACTAGGTGCCCAGTCAAATTATCTGGGCTTGTCTAGTACATAATGATCCATACAGCAGGCACAGTATTAAGGTTCATACCACTTAGGGGAAGTAACTATTTTTACTACATGAGCTTTAGTCAAAAGGTGATGTTACTTTAGGGCTACCCAAGCATGGTCCCTGCCAACAGGTCTAGCTCATCATGAGCATAACGACCGATTGGGTCTCCATTTAATATACCATGATGGTACGAGGCTTGGGCCGGTGATTATCTTTAACACTTCCCTACGTTGAGTGAACATAGGGTTGTGCTTTGGGAACGCACCGGGGCTAAAAGAGGGACCAAACTAGCATAGATCTAAGGCTCTAATGAGATGCAATGTAGTTTCGAAAAAAATATGAAATTTTTAAATTAAAACTCAATTATAAATTTTAACCAATGTACTTTCGAATTGAAGTCTCAAGTATAGTCCCCAGTGGAGTCACCGCTATGGCGCACACCGAACCCCGAGGTGCCCCGAACCGCCCGCTTTCAAGGCAATCGGGATGAGGTTCGTTAAAACTATCAAAGAATTACGAGTGCATGTATGTTGGGCAATAAGGAGGTTTCTTGGAGTTGCCACCCAATAGAACATTAGGAAGGTTTGTCTAGCCTCAGCGAGCTTAAGACAGCGCACACGCATCCATTTTGGGCAAGCCAGGAGAATCTTTGAGGCATTACTCCAATAGAACATCGAAATGATCATCTAACCCCGTGGAGCCTAGGATTATGGGAGCATTGCATAAACATCCATTTTTGGCAAGCCAGAGGGATCTTGGAGGCCTCAGCCCAATAGAACATTGGGATGATCCTCTAACCCCGTGGAGCCTAGGATTATGCAAGTTAGGCCTTTTGGTGGGGCAACAAAAGATATTTTGGAGACCCTATCCCAATAGATTATTGAGATGGTCCTCTAACCTCGTTGAGCCTAAGACCAGAGCGGGTTCGGGACTTCTCATTTATTTATACCTTGATTAATATTATAATTAAGTTTTGAATTCATTATTTCACCCAAGTTTCCACACAATACGATTAATTAAGGCGCATTCCATTCACATAAATAAAAGCAATATATTGGCATAAGATTAAATACCCAAAAATAAATTACAATAAAACTAAGGGCGGAATACAACACCCATTATAAAACAACAGGCGAAGCATACAGAAATCGGGATATTCATTGAAATGAGGATATTGGTACCGTTATGCATATTTATTACAACTCAAATTTTACTAAGCATCGGTTTTGTTGGCTAAAATAAGACTTTGGTCCTCAATTTTCAGAAAATCCCAATTCAATTACTATGAAACATTTGGCCATCTTTATTTTAACGGGATTGAAATAACCTTCACAATGACGATAAATAAAAATGGAAAAGATAAAGTTAAAGAAAGAACCCGGATGAAGATCCTCAGGTTAGCGCTATAATCATCATCGACCATTCCAATCCATCCCAAAATAACCAGGTAATAACTCACAAGAAAAGACATGTTAGTGTCAAAGGTAAAAAAATAACAATAAAAATAACATGGAATTTTGGAAAACAATGGGTTAAAAAGAGAATGGGGATGAAAATAACATGAAAAAGGAAGAAATAACCCAGGGACGGCCTACTGTGCGTGACAGACGGGCGTCCCTGGTTTGACCGGCGGGTGGAATGATGCATCACCGACGGCCCGTCTCTCGATTGAGAGACGGCTGTCAGCGACCTTTTTACCCGTCGGTCACCTTAATTTCAGAAACCTGAGAAAAATTATCCAAACTCTAAATTTAATTTTTATTATATCGAATTTTAAAAAAAAGGAAAATAACCAGTGCAAATTAAGTAAATTTCACAAACACTGAATCCAGAATATTTACCCTCAGATCTTACCCTTTTAGGTGGATATTGGATGATCTCGGCCCCACGCGTTTCACAAGGATTGGTTCGTGATTGCGTATCTTTGGGAGATTTCAGTTATGAAAATTGTATTCAAAAAAATAAATCAAGAAGAGAAAATTTATGTTTTTTACTTCCTTGATATTTTTGATAGCAATTCAAATGTCGGAACTGGCTAGATTCATGGAAATGAATGAGTTTCGTTACCTCAAGTTAGCTCAATTCACAGGTAAAAAAAGTAGAGATATTGAAAGAATTTTTATGTTGAATAGATGTGAAAAATAGAGATTTTATGGAAAATAGTTGAATTCAGATTTCCAGCAAATTGCCCGCAAAGAGTTTTTCTAATTTAAAATTTTCCAACCCCAAATAATGAAACTTAATCCACTATTTATAGAGTTAGATGATAATCCAAATGAATTTGAATTTAGGATTAAAATTTGAAAATGATTCCTGAAATCCAAACATAACCGAATCGGTTATCAAAATATATCTAAAATCTAATCAAAAATTAAAACACATTTGAAAAGATTTAAAGATATGGGATAAGATTTCCTAAATCCGGCGGTTAGTGCAATCTGGTCAACGACCGACGGCCGTCCATGAGTCCACAGACGGACGTCTGTGGAAAGGGTACGTGCGGTAATTTGACCGGTGGACCATCCACAAAGCACGAGAATAGGAAGGGCCATCTCTCGCGAGCACGTGTCCGTCTCTCAAATAACAGATGGAAATCTCTCAAAGGAAAGGGATGGTCTGTCTATCTGGTAGATGGCCGCCCACTCGCTACTAGATACAGGCATCCATCCACAGACGGACGTCTGTGGAAAGGGTACGCACAGTAATTTGACCGGCGGACCATCCACAAGGCATGGGAATAGGGACGGCCGTCTCTCGTGAGCACGTGTCCGTCTCTAAAACAATAGACGGACGGTCCATCTATCTTACAGACGGTCGCCCACTTGCTACTAGAGATGGGCATTCATCCACAGATGGTCAGCCCGTATGTGGAGCAAAATCTCATTTTCCAAAGCTAAATTTTCTGAAACTCTCTCTGAAACCTCCCTCTATAGAGAAAAAATTCTTAATCCTTGTGAAATCGAAAGATGAAAACTCCAAATTCCATCCGCTAATCTAAAAACAAACATTGATCTCTTCATCGGGTAACCCTGATCTGGACTGCCTCAGGACACGGTGTCTACAGCGAGCTATGCCACGAGCACCATAGAAGAGGTGTCCTTGCTCTGTCACGGGCGCGACAAGGGTCACGAGCACGACATTGCTGGAATTTATGAATGCGAGTTCTTTTCTTTATTTCTTATGAATTATATTATGTGGCCTATAAATGTCTATGCACATGGAATTGATAAGTGTATTTATGCATATGAACAATGATTTTTGGTTCATGAATGTCTATAAATAAGGTGATGATGAATGTATTTATCTATATGAACATTAATTGCAATAATTAATTCATTGCCTGTAATCGACTTGTGGATAGATAAGCATACTTATAAGGGTTAGTGTTTGTAGCTGCTAGTGTTGGTACCTAATCGGTGTCTAGTGGTTTTGAGATTTATATATCTCTAGTGTAAATATTGTTCTCTCCAATAATGTTAGTGATTGGTACCCGAGTGGTATCTAGTGTACCCGTTATCCACTACTGTATTGGTTCAGGCTATACTAATTTTATTATCGCATTAGCTGATTATAGTAGTGTTTTATATGTTATAAATTGCCATGTGATTGTGCCATTTCTGGTAGTATTGTTTATTAGTGACTTAATGATATGAAGTATGGAGTAATGATTATTCATTTATCCTTTAATTACATTGTACGTTGTTATTGTATGTAATGCATGATTCATCTGTTGTGGATTATTGTATGTTTATATCCCCACTGAGCCTTAGCTTAGCATAGGTGTTTATCTCCCGTGTAGGTTTCTAGCTTAGAGCCCGAGTTTTTGAGGAAACATCTGCTGGCCACTAGAAGGAGTCTTAAAGTTTTCTAGTTAGGTTCTTTTGGTTATGTTGTATAGAATTGTTCCTATATTTGTATAACAAATATATGTAAATGTAACTTGTAATTTTTGTACTTGTAATGATGTAAGCGTTAACTAGATAATGATAATGGAAAATTTTGGATAAGGAATGTTTTAATGACTATATTTTGTATTGCATGTATGTTTTTAGTTCTATTTGTAAGATATTAGTGTTGTGTAGCGCTCCTTTGTCCTCCCATAGGGCATTGGGGCATTATAAGTTGTGGTATCAAAGTATAGGTTTAGGTGGTTCTGGACTATAGGAGATATAGTGAATAGAATTTATTTGAGTCTATTTAGAGTGTGGCCATAATGCAGATGTTGTTTGCTTTATTTTTTAGAGTGATAATGGAGTCAGATCCTAGTGAAGATATAGGTGAGACAACCGAAAGTGTTATCCCAATTCATGCTAATCAGTATGTACCTAAACCTCTACCAGCAAGGAACCCGCCCTTAGTTCCAAAAAACCCAGTGTTAGTACAATGACTAATGAAGATGATATATAGGTTGACTGTGCTTAAGGCACCTTCAGATGTGATTAAGAAAAGAGGACCTAAGGAATTTAGAGGGACTTCTGTAGATGAGTTGGATATGGCAGAGTTTTGGATAGCGAAGACGGAGAGAATATTGCAAGAGATAAACTGTCTGCAAGAGCAGCGAGTGGCATGCGCAGTATCTTTATTACAAGGTCCAGCGTATGAGTGATGGAAGTTGGTACTAAGAAATTTGCAATGACCTGCTAATCTAACTTGGGATTACTTTGTTCAAGAATTCAAAAAGAGATATGTTACTAAGGCTTACAGAGAGGCTAAATGGAGAGAATTTGTGAGTCTTAAGCAAGGAAGCTTGAGTGTGGCTGATTATGAAAAGGAGTTTAGTCGACTTAGTAAGTATGTACCGGATGCCCTAATGACTGAAAGGTTTAAGTTTCGGTAGTTTGAAGAGGGTTTGGATGAAGTAATTAAGGGATTAATAGCTGTAATGACTTCTTTGCAATCGGTGAGCTATTATCAGCTAGTGTTAGCTACATTGAAGGTAGAAATGTCAGAGATAGTGGTGACGCGTGCCAAACCGGAAAGGCCCTCATAGAGCCCGGTTTTAGGGCTCGAGAGATTAGTTCACGTCATTTGATTTTGGGTAACATTAGACATTTTGGAATCCCAACCCAATAGAACATTGGGGCAGTTCATCTAGTCTCATGTAACATTTAGTCACCTTTGAGGTATTTTGGAGTCGCTACTAAATTTATAAAAAATTGGGAAAGATCATATAACTTCTATGGTCTAAACTGGAGAATAGTTCAGAACTTCACTCTTATTTATGCCTTGGTTAATTATAAATGAGTTTTTAGGTTAGAAAATTTCATCTCTCCCCTCACACGATTAATGCAATTTATTAAAGGCACAATTCAATCATCGAGAAAAGCGATAAATGAAAGCTATAAATAAAGCGGTAAATAAAGTGATAAACATGCAAAAAACATCATTACAAAATAGAAACTGGGACAAATACAATCTCCAAATGAAAAGAAAAGCTAAATAAAATTGCCCCAAAAATAATTAATTACAAGGGCCCACAAGATATATATAAACATAAAGTTAAATAATCAAGCAAAATTAATCAAAAGATGAGACATGCATAAATCGGGATATTTATTCAGTTTGGGAACATTGGTTCCTTCATGCTCAATTAAAGAGGGTTCGAAGAGTTATTTCTCCTATTGGCCTAAAAACCGAGATGAGTGATCCCATTTTTAGAAAATTTAACTATTCGTGATATTTTGCATTTCTTGACTAAAATCGAGAACATTGGTTCTAATTTATTAATAAAAATCCTGATTTAGTCATAAATTTTTTTTTTTTGATTTTTTAACTAACACGTGTACAAAATAGAATTATTTTACTCAAAAACACAAACACACTCATGCAAATAGTGGTTGGTAAGGTCTCATCCAAGTAATGTATCCTCCTGCACGTCATGACCCCTTCGTTTGGTCACGAAAATGCTCACACAAGCAAGATCACATTTTAAGCCCCAATAAAAAAAATAATAAAAATATTAGCAATAATTCTAAAATCAACTAAATAATAATGAAATTAGGGGAAATATAGCATGAAATTAACACACATACAAAAAGAATTAAGGAGGCCCACAAAACTAGCCATGCAAACATAATAATGACAATAATAATAATAATTGCAACAACATAAATAATAATAATAATAATAATAATAATAATAATAATAATAATAATAATAATAATAATAATAATAATAATAATAATAATAATAATAATAATAATAATAATAATAATAACAACAACAATACTACAATAATAATGATAACATTAAACAACAACAATAATAATAATAATAATAATAATAATAATAATAATAATAATAATAATAATAATAATAATAGCAATAATGATAATAATAATAATAATAATAATAATAATAATAATAATAATAATAATAATAATAATAATAATAATAATAATGATAATGATAATGATAATGATAATGATAATGATAATAAGAATAATAAAAGTAGTAATAATAAGAATAATAATACTAATAGTAAGAACAATGACATTAACAATGATAAGAAGAATAACAAATAATAATAGTGACAATAATAATGATAATAATAAAGATAACATTAGCATGCAATGATAATAATATTAAGAATGCTAATAAGAATAAATGATAATTATAATGGCAATAATAATGACCCAAAATAAATAGAAAAGGAAAGAGAGAGCAAAGAAATGGAGAGAACAAAGAAGAGAGGACACAGACCCGGGAAAAGGGAAACGCAGAAACCGAAAGAAAGAAAAAGAAAAAAGGGAAGAAGAAGAAAGAGGTGGTCGGCGCCACCTCCGACGTCGGAAGACGCCACGCCCCTCGCCTCCGTGAGCCACCGCAGGGCAGATCGGCGAGAGAGGCGATGAAGTTGTCGACGCTGATTCTGGCCAGACAACGGAAACTCTGTGCGCGTGACCACTAGCGGAGGACTCCCGCCGACGAGATGATCTTTTTGGTACCGTCCAACCGTGGCTGTTCACCAGCAGTAGGGAGATCGGAGGAGGTTGCTCCGTGAGGTTTCGACGCATTTTCTGACCAAATCGCATCCCTTTCCGGCGCATGACCAACGGCAGAGGATCCTAGGCGGCGGTGTGACCAACGACGGAGCCCGGCGAAGCTCCGGTGAGTCCTTTTTATTTATTTTATATTATTATTATTATTATTATTTATTTATTATTAGTGTTATTGTGTTTTATTATTATTATTTATTCTATATTATTATTATTATTATTATTATTATTATTATTATTATTTTATTTATTTATTATTATTATTATTATTATTATTATTGTTATTATTATTATTATTATATTGTATTATTGCTATTATTGTTAATTATTGTTATTAATATTACTAGTTGTTTTATTATTATTATTATTACTATTATTGTTTTATGTTAATATTATATTATTATTGTTATTATTATTATTTATTGTTATTATTATTATTATTATTATTGTGTGAATGAATGTTGTTTTTGCTGTTATTGTTTGTTATCATTATTACTACTATAATTATTATTTTTATTGTCAGTGATTATTATAATTATGTCATTTGTGTTTTATATTTATTAATTCTATCAGTTTATTTTATTTTCACTATATTAGATCAATTATTTTCTCAATTCATTTCATTCAATTATTTATTTATCTATTTATCATTTAGTTTAATTTAGTCTATTATTGACCAATATCATTTGCTGTCATGACCGCAACCGCGAGGGGCATGTGGCTCGTCTATGGAGCTAAGCAGAGCATGGTCGAGGTGAATAGTTTAATATTTATTATTCGAGGCCTGTATTAATTATTATTTTAATTTTTTTATTCGTTTGAGGTCTGGAATAATAAAGGCTTTTTTCGACCATACTCAAAAAGAACCACCACATACTAAATTTGAAAATTTATTAATAAAACTGGACCAACGTCCTAGTTTTCAACCCAAAAACGAAAGGTTATTGTTTTCATTAAAACGAGATCACTTCACCCTTTTTCATAAAGTCGATTTGAGAACTCTATACTTTTTTTGTAAAATAAGTAGTTGGGAACCAGTGTTCTCATCTAAATGAATGTCCCGATTTATGTATGTATTTCGTTCTATCACTATTATGGATTTCACATTTATTTTTTGGATAATTGTAATTATATTTTATTTATCGCTTTATTTATTGCTTTTTTATGTGCTAGTAATGCGCTTTAATTTACTTACATGAATCGTGTAAAAAGAGAGATAAAATATTTGACTCTAAAAACTCATTCATATAACGTTAACCAAAGGTCTAAATAAGAGTGAGGTCCCGAACTCTCTCTGGTATTGGCCTCATAAGGTTAGAATTTATTTTCCAATATTTTATTGGGTGGCGACTTCGTGATACCTTCCTTATGATACCCAACAGATGGTCTCGTAGGTTGATTGCTAACAATGGATTGGGGGTGAATCCCTGTCCATTGCAAAGCGATCAGCTTTCACGAGTTTTAATGAATCTCCATCTGATCTCGGGTCCTAAAAGCGGACTCTCGAGAGCAACTCGAATGCCGAGTAGGGTTTGAGCGCGTCACATTGGCGAATCCACTAGGGATATTATGAGATTTTGCTCTAAAAGTACTTTTGGTTAATCTAATATAAATGAGTTTAGGATTAAGAAATTTTATCTCTTTTTAAAAAATTGCATTGCATTTCACCAGAACCTTAGATCTATGCTAGTCTGGACCCTCTTTCAGCCCCGGTGCGTTCCCAAAGCACGACCCTACGTTCACTCATTGTAGGAAAGTGTTAAGGATAATCACCAGCCCAAGCCTCATACCTTATGGTATACCAAATGGAGACCCGATTGGTCATTATGCTCGGGATGAGCTAGACCTGTCGGTAGGGACCATGCTTGGGTAGCCCTAAAGTATTATCACCTTTGACCAAAGCTCATGTAATGGAAATAGATACTTCCAGTAGGGGGCATGCATCATAGTACGTTGCTTATAGAGTGGGTTTTTGTGTATTGAACAAATCCAAATAAATTTAGATGTTCCCTCATTAAAGGTTTGCATGCCTTAAGGGGCATGTTTCGATTTATTTGGATTATTTAAATACACGGTGGCCAAAAATTCATCTGCATGTGCTTTTTAGCAATAAGAGATTGTGTTGTTGGTTTTCCACAGCATACTGTACACGTTCATTGGGTTCTCTGTTAACCCATGGATCAAGCCCGCCTAGGAAAGAGACTGCACGGCCTCCTGTGTGGGAGAAATACACATGGGAGTAGTTTTTCTTGTATGTGTGCATTCGTGCTAGTCGCGCATTTTTCATGAACAACAATAGTAAATAAAGCATATGCATTTTGTATCATGTACAATTCTTTCCATACAATAATAAAACCTGTGAACTTTATATGTAAAATTTCTTGTATCATAATATGTGAATATAAATTTTTTATCATGCATGTACATAGCGATGCGTGTCGCAACATATACATACTAACATTCATCATAACATCCATAATATCCGTTGTGCACCATATTCATTACATCTAGCATGTATCATGGAAAGTACATATTGACATACATCATAACATGCATAGACAAGCCTCTACCATAACACATAAAAAAAATTCAATCATGTATTATAGCATGTACATAGGGACATATATCTTAGTATGCTCACATTGCATATGTACATAAGCACCGTGTGCTAGAGCATATACATACCGCTGCATATCGTAGCGTGTACACATTAGCATACATCATCAGCCCGGGCATTGTACATATCGTGACATCTTGCACCTTTCACATTGTATGCCATATCATGCACATGCATTATCATGCATGAGTCATGCCATGCACATATGAATTCTACATCATGTATGTTAGTTATTATATATACCATGCCACCCTTTATATATAAATACCATGTGAATACACATACCTTGTAGATGCCATTCATTTCTTACAACCACTTTCATGCCATGTCTTGTGTCGCACGCATATGCCGCTCACTGTACACATTCATTCTTATACTATGTCCCATGTCATGTGCATTATTTGTATATATTTTGCACTTCTATGTATGTAAGTTTTTCCATACCTCACGACTCATTAATACACATTATCATGCTAGATCTTCTTCAACTTACATCACATACGTATCCCTATCATGTTTAAATCATGTCATGTGTACATGCACCATTTATCATGAACATTCTCATGTTATGCCATATTTTGTACTTATGTCTTTATTATATGCTGCTTGAATGTACATTGCAAATTTATGTGTGCACATCATTTGTCATGTAGTGTTTACACACTCACTTATAATTTTTTGTATGTGTTTCAAGCACACACGTCTTTACACATATTTCATGTACGCATTTCTACACAATATGTTTTCACACACGTTTCACATGCATAATTCCTTACGCGCCTTACTAATATACGTAACACTTTTGAATGAATCTTTCCCTGTATATGATTCTTAGCACATAGTTTGCACATATTTTACAAACAATTTTTTTATGCCTACACAATTCTTGCGTATATAAATTTTGATAGCGCAAAAATTTGTGTCAAAGTCATGCCAAAAACGTTGACATGATTGCACCTTATTAAGGTACCATTGATTCAAAGTTTGACTCTGCCTAAGTAGTTCTCAACTATGAATGACTTTGGTCTTAACTCTAGAAATCTCCGTTTCATTCCATTTTGAATTAAGCAAAGGGTAAATATGTTTGGTCTCTGATTGCTGGATCACATGAAAACATTTGACTATACCATGTAATTTCTAAGTTCAGAGCACTTTTGGCCCATTTTGAAAACAAACTAAAAAAGAACTAGTTGTAATTAAGGGATTGGATGAAAACTCACTAAGAGCACTAGAACCTTTCTGATTACCCATCAAAGCGATCCCTGGATAAGACTGAACCTAAAAAATGATTTAGGCAACCATTTCTTTGTATAGCTATCTAAATGACTATTTCCTACCCTTATTTTGCAATTGCTTGTTAGCCCATTGAGCCTTTATTTGGGTATGCTAAATGTGTACTGATTTTATTGTTACACATGTTAAAACTACCCTTCATCTAAAATGATTTTGGCTTCCCCTTAAAAGAATGGCTGCCCTAGTAAGGATGAATGTACATTATGACATTTTTTTGGGCTATCAAAAATCGCCCTGATAAAGATGGGTTTACACTTTAGGAAAATAGTTTCAATCATTGACATTTCTTTGGGCTATCAAAAACCACCCTAATAAGGATGGGTCTACACTTTGGGAAGAGGGTTTTAAACATTGATAAACTCTTTGCGTAATTAGAGACATAAGCTTGTAGAAACAAAAAAGAAAAGCTAAAAAAAAAAGAAAAAAAAAGGGGGAAAAGACAAAAAAGAAAAGAAGTAGTGCCTAAGATAGTATCCCTTGATGAGTTTCAATGGTTATTACTTTAACACAATTGTTATTCTGAGGTTGATGAGCTAAAGTATTACTAAGTCCAAATTCAAGAATACCTTGATATTATACAATTGGGCTGAGAATGGTCCTCTCATCCATCGAGTGAATGTTGCGGCCATTTTTCTCTAGCAACTTGATCTTTCTTTGGTAACCATCTACCTACGCCTAACGTTACAACCGAGGTAAGACCTCTTGATTCTTGGTTCGGTCATATGTGATTAGCAGAGATGACCTTCTAATAAGGTTTGGTAGGTAGGAAAATGCATATGGTATTTCTTGAGCTTCAAGTGGGAAGCCATGAGTGCATTTATGCATTCGAGTTGATTCTCGTCCCCAACGTTGCATCTAGAATTTGCTTTCAAATCATGAAAAGTTCTGCTTTGGCCTTTTGCACATACACACAGAGATTGCATAGTATTCCTGGTATTTATGTGTTTGTTTAGTAAAGCTGGATGTTTACATGTTTATCTTCTTACCCTTCATTAGGAATGACTCCTTAATTCTTTTTGCTAAGATTGGATTAGTTGAGAATGTGGTTCATTCAGTGCGTTCAAGGGTAGATAGAAACTTGAGTTTGGGGTACCTATTGGGTTGCATTCATTTACAATCTTGGGGTGTTTCTTATCACTACTCATGAAAGTGATACCTTGCATATACACTAGCAATATTCTTTATATATATGCTTTCTGCAAGTGTTTTTAAATATAATTGTAGCAAGAATTCTTATAAATAGTTTTACATGTATAACTTTTGATGTACGTCGTTTTGCAAAAAATCTTTAGCAAGCATCTTTCACCATATAAGTGTCTGTAGATACTTTTGCGTACATGACTCTCTAAACTTCATTTTTTATAATCACTTATTTTCACTCATTTTGTGGGCACATCCTTTGTGCACATTCTTAGCATTCTGTACATCCATATGCATGATTTTTTTTTTCCTTGTGTTTCATGTGCATAGTTATCCATGTACACATCACACAGGTATGATTCTTTGCGTATCTTCATACATGTAATTTTGCACACATCACAGACACCCAATTCTTTACATGGATCTTCCACCTATTTCTGCGTATGATTATTTGCATCTATGACGATGCACAATTCTTCACCCTCGTCGCATGCATGATCATTTGCATATATTTTGCATACATAATCCCCTTGCATATATTCCTTATGCCTGATCCTTTGCATATATTTCTCGTGCATGATCATTTGCAAACATTTTATAGAATACGATTCCTTGCACACACTCCATAATCCTTTACATGTATACAAGCCATCCCGTGCACGTGACTGTGGTGTACATGCCATATACATAATTCCTTGTGTGCATTTCATGTTTGTAGTCCATTGCATGCACGTCACATGCATAGTACGCACTTCATATACACAACTCCTTACAGTTGTCTCATGTCACATTCTAGGCATCCCACATGTATAATCTTTTGCGTATGTCTAATACTTCATATGCATAATTCTGTGCTTAAATTTCAAGCATAACTTTGCATGTCATTTCGTACATGCATAACTTTTCACATGCATTCCATGCATACATGGTACCCCATGCCTACTAGATGGTGTACATCAACTTAATTGTGGTTTTACACATTGATAAGATGACGTTTATCAATCACATCGATCTCAACTATAGTTTCACAAGCCAACAAGCTGACATTTCTCAATCACATCAACTTAACTGTGGTTTCACACGTTGACAAGCTGATGTTTATCAATCACATCAACTTAACTATGGTTTCACACGTTGACAAGCTGACATTTATCAATTACATCGATCTCAACTGTGGTTTCACAATTTTATAAGCTGGCGTTTATCAATCACATCAACTTAACTGTGGTTTCACACGTCGACAAGCTGACATTTATCAATCACATAAACTTAATTGTGGTTTCACATGTTGACAAGCTGGCATTTATCAATCGCATCGATCTCAACTGTGGTTTCACATGTCGATAGACGTTTATCAATCACATCAATCTCGACCGTGGTTTCACATGTCGATAAGCTGACGTTTATCAATCACGTAACTCAGCCGTGGTTTCACACATCAATAAGCCGACGTTTATCAATCGCACAACTCAACTGTGGTTTCACACGCCTATTGGTTGGCATTTATTAATCGCTCAGACGTGGTTTCACAAGCCTACTAGTTGGTGTTTGTCACTCATGTTTCACATGCCTAATTGTGATGTGTACCAAACTTAGCAAAAGCTCTCTTAGACGAGACCTGCTTTTAGGGCTCGAGGGATTGGTTTGCGTCTTTTGATCTTGGTGCCATGAGACATCTTGGAATCCCTACCCAATAGAACACTGGGGAGTTCATCTAGCCTCATGGTACCTTTAGGCACCTTTGAGGCATTTTGGAGTCGCCACCAAATTTATGAGAAATTAGGAAAGGTCATCTAACGTTTACGGTCTAAACCAGAGATGGTGTTCGGAACTTCACTCTTATTTATATCTTGGTTAATTATAAATGAGTTTTTAAATTCATAAAATTCCATCTATCCTCTCACGTGATTAATGCATTTAATTTAAAAGCGCATTGCAAGTGTTCGAAAGCAGTAAATAAAAGCCTTAAGGAAAGCGATAAAATAAAGCGATAAAGAAAAGCAGTAAACACGCTAAGCACATAATTACAAGAGAAATTGGGATAAAATACAATCCCATATGAAAGAGGGCTGATTAAAATCGAAATGGAAATTGGGACAGAATACAATCCCAAGTAAAGGCTAAATAATATTGCCCCAAAAATAATTAATTACAAGGGCCTAAAAATATATGAACATAAATTTAAGACAAACAAACAAAGTCTGTAACACCCCGAATACACCTTTGTCGGATTAGGATAAGTTTAGGGTGTAGCGAAAACCGAATGTATTTGAGATAGGGACAAAAGTGTTAAAAAGGACACAACCGTCATTAAGTCGAAAGTTTCGGTAAGTTTCGGTAAATTGGAAAATTATATCGTCGTGCCTTAAATGACATGAAAACAATTATTTTGGGTGATTAAAAATGTGTAATTTGATGATGGAAGTGATTAATTGTAATAAAAGACGTGACCGGTTTTAATTGTAAAGGGTAAGGGTATTTTTGTCATTTTATAATTATGGATTAGATTGAATGATTTAGTTAAATTATGTGGGCCAATGTATGAAATAGAAAAGATGAATGCCAATTGAGGGAAAGGAAGTAAGAAGAGGGATTAAAAGATATGTTTGACATAAAAATCTTTATGGGACCAACAAAATTGTGACATGTGGCACTTGGGATAAGATTGAATTAATGGCCTTAATTAAATCCTTTTTACTTCTTTTAGGCCATTCTTGGCTGGGTAAGTGAGCGAAAAAGAGAGAGAGAACCTCTTCTCCTCCTTCTTCACGCTAATTCCTGTAATTTAAGTCTAAGACGGATTTTCTAAGTTTCAAGTAATTGGATGCAAGATTTGGTTGGGAAAGGTAAGTGGTTGGTTGTTTTCCCTCTTCCTCCCCTCTTCTCCTTAAAGATAAGTAGAGGTATGTATAATTCTTAATTTTGTTTGTTTTGTTTGGAGGGAACAAGAGAAGATAAAGAAGGAGTAAGAAAACAAAGGGGTTGTGCAGTCATTAGAGCAATTAGGGAGCAAAGGAAAAGAGGTTTGGAAACTCTTTATTCATATATGAGTTTGAGTATATTCATGTGTTATATAAGTTACTTGAATGTGTTGATGATGATATATGATGATGGTAGTGAGTGTTGATTTAAATTATTAAATTGTGCGTGTGAATAGGATTTTGGGTGGAAAATTGTGTCAGAATACACCTGACCACTTTTCGATTATTAGGCTATATCTGGAGTTTTAGAACTCCAAATGGTAAGAGAGCAGTTACTGTTTGAAAGCTAAGACATATTCCTACAAATATTTCAGAAATAGGCTGGAGCTAATTTTAGCTCTAAGTGTCCCAAAAGTGGTCATGAAGAAGAGGTCTCTTCTCTGGCAGGGTTCAGGGGAGCAATATAGTTATTTTTATCATTGCTGATGATTTAGGTACCCAAATGACCTGAAAATTGTTCTATATAAAATCTATCATCCTAAGGATCATTTGTTAAGAAGGACAATTGGCCATAAAATGAGGTTTAGAGGTCGTTTTAGGCAGTTCAAGTTTGAAGTGGAAAGCAGTCTTGTGACCTATCTTCATGAGAAATCTGCAGGGGGCTTCTATCACGAGCGCGACCATTGTCGAGAGCGCGATAGAACCTGCTTGATAAGTGTTTTTCTTCTTATTTTAAACCTTTTGGTTGGTAGGAACCCTTGCCTACCTTTACCCTCTTCTAGTTTATATACTTTGTTATATTTTCCCTTTCGAAATACACCCGAACTTCATCGGAACTTTATGAGACATATTCATCACATGTTTAGAGTTTGTGAAAGAGTAAATAAATAGATATCACTTAGGAATGTAAGAGACTAAGGTTATAAGTAAGAATATTGACTAAGGTACTTAAAAGTTTAATGAGTCGAACACTTTCGAATTCGTTCAACCTTGACCTGATGCCAATTCTGTTAGGAGATTTAAAGTGAAATTCTATAATTTATATATGATGTTAAGTTTAAAGTAAATGATTCTTTTAAGTGTGTTATAAACTGAAAATAAAATGAATCTTTCATGTCTCGAATGGTTTTTATATGATTGTCTAGATAATGAATGATTCCCAATAGATTGAATAGTCTGAGATGTGTGTGTTGGAGCTATCCGATGTACTCTCGATGTCGGAGGCAGAGTAGGACTATGTGCTCTTTGCCCTGGAGGAGTAACAAATAGCTCATCCATGGTGAACTCAATCCCCATGTCAGAAGGTGTATACGGATGCTCCTCGTCGTGCTGCGGCTGCGGAGGATGACCCTCCTGGTGCTCTAGATGCCGGGAAGGCTGGTCCTCCTGGTGCTGTGGGTGCTTGGGAGGCTCCTGCTCCATCTGATGCTGATCCTGAGGCTGCTCCTCTACTGGCTCTAGCGAGGGCAAGCTAAATGCACGTCTGGTCTCATGAATAGTATGAAACCTGTACGCCTCGGCCTGACTCGGTATCGGCAATATCATAGCCATCGTACTAGCTGTTGGAGCGTCCACATAAATGCTCTCATCCAAGGCACGCCCCAGGATACCTGGACGAACACCCAAACTCAAAAGCAGTCTCGTGACGACTCCACCAACATACACTACAGGGGCTGCCCCCCTAGATACCCTCACCAGGTTAACCAAAATCTCATGGCTGATGTTGAGCCGCTGGCCTACCATCATGGCCTATAAACTCCAAATCTCAGCGGCATTGAGAGATCCCGGGTTACCAGCTCGTCCCAAATAGGAGCTGGATAAAACTCTGTGAATATAACGAAGGGCCTGTGACGAGAGCACCGTGCTCTTTGCCGTATCATGATCATACGGCACTCCCGGCAAGGTAATGGCCGCCCAGTGGTGGCGTCTAACTGCTCTCTGGGGCACTATAACATCCTGCCCAAGTGGAAGCCCCATAGCCTGTGCAAATCGCAGACGGGTAATGCTATACTGGTGGCCCTCTATCCAAAACTGTATGACACCCTGTAGACACCGGGTCCTGAGATAGCCCAGATCAGAGTTACCCAATGATGATAGATGCCTTGTCACAGGCAAAAAGGTTGAAAGTGGTGATTTTCTATTTAAATTTGCATTTTAGAGTGAAAAATGGAAAAATAATAAAAACTATTTTAAAAATTAGTTTTGAAAAATGGGAGCTTAAAATTATAGTATTTTTAGTCAATTTTAAATTTAAAAAAAAAAATAATCGGATCGTGAGTGTCGGGCGCGGCGGCGCGCTGGCGCCCAGCTCAGGGGAGCCCGAGCGCCCAGCGCGCTGTGCACGCAAAGGCGACGCGCAGCGTCGCTAAATGAGTGCGCAGCGCTGCCGCTCCAACGCCCGTCCCTATATAGCGACGGGCGTCCCTACTTCTGGCCGTAGCTAAAGGGTCTGATACCCCTTTTTCCGATTTTTGGACCTAAAAATCAGTTTTTATCCCTTTTTTCAAGGTTTTAAGGGATTTTTTCCATTTTTAAAAATTAAAATAGGTAATATCTGATTTAATTAAATTTTATCCCTTTAATTATTTTATTTTTCCTATTTTTCTTCATATAAAAAGAATGAGATGAAAACCTAAAAGGAGGGGAATTTTTCTAGGGTTTTTCTCTCTTCATCTTCTCTCTTCTTCCTCTCAATTTCTCTAAGAAAAATTCCAGATTTTCCACCAACAAAAAAATTGAGTTCATCTTTTTAGTTCTTTTTTCCAATAGAATTTCTTCTAAACACTTTTTAGAAGAAGCTTTATTGATGCAATTTAATTTTGAGGCAAACATAATAATTGTTTGCTCTCAAAATTCATTTTTTAACTTGTTATTTGTTTTCAATTAAACTTTTTCAAGGTTTTTTTTTCTTATTTTTTTTCTTCATTTTTAAGCCTATTTTTTCTTGGAATGAAATTCCAACATTTTTATTATTCAATTCTAATCTTGCAAATCAAGAACAAGGAAATCAATCATTTTTTTACCTTCATCGAATTTGAAACTCTGAGGGTAAACATTCCGGGCTTGTTCTTCTTATTCTTTTTGTTCATATTTAATTTAGTCATGTTCATTCTTATTATTTTCAGTTATTCATTTATTTATTTTGTTTATGTTTAATTTATTACCATGTATATTTTTATTATTATTCTCATTCATTTATTTTATTCATGTGAATATTGATTTCTTTTATTTTTAACATGTAATTAAATTAATTCATTCATCATTATTTTTAAAATATAATTAAATTAATTCATTCATCATTATTTTTAACATATAATTAAATTAATTCATTTTGATTGATCTTTTTGCTATGTAAATAGTTTATATCATTTGTGAACATATTTAATTAATCATGTCATTTATTTAATCATTTATTTATTCTTTTCCATTGTCATTATCATATATTTAATATTTTGTTCACTTATTTATTTTCACTATTATCATGTTCATATTTTTACACATTAATTAACATGTTGTATTTTATTCCAATTACATCTTTTAATCCATTTGTTGTTCATAACACATTTTTCTCATTTATTTTAAATTGTAAACATGTTAATTCATTTGTTATTTTGATATCATTTCGTTTTATCTCATTTTATTTTATTTTATCATTTATTTTATATTTAATTGATTTTAATTGATTCAATTACTAACATTATTCTATTTATGTTTTATTTTTATTTCACATCTCATTTTCCTTCTTGGGCATTTTTGCGAGCACACGGGAAGATTCAGAAGGCTCGTTTGGGATCAAGTATTTATTTGCTTTATTTGTGATATTTTATTCATTTTGCTTTTCCATTTATTTTGCTATGTAATTTTCTTGTAAAATTATTTATTTAGGCCCACTAGAAACAAAGTCACTAAACTTTTTTTTTATTAATTAATTTGAAATTTTTTCTAAATAAAAATGGGACCAATGTCTCAAATTTCTCCATCCAAAATAAAACCATCACATCAAAATTGTTTTATAATAAATATATATGCATGTTGTGACGCGCGCCGGAAGTACCCAGCAAGGGCCCTCACTTTGAATCCGCCTTCGGGATTCGAGGTATGTGGTTTGCGTCATTTGATCATGGGCGCCTTGAGATATTATCGGTGTATCCCTCCCAATAGAACATTGGGGAGAAGTACCTAGCCTAATGACGCCTAAAGGCACCTTCGAGGTATTTGGAGTCGCCACCCAATTTACGTGAAATTGGGAAAAGGTTTCTCACCTCTATCGGTCTAAACCAGAGATACGGTGTCCGGGACTTCCCTCTTATTTATACCTTGGTTAATTATAAATGGGTTTTTAACTTCTTAAAATTATACTTCTCATCTCACGCGATCGATGCATTTTAAATTAAATAGCGCATTGCAAGCATTCAAAAAGCGATAAAGGAAAGCAATGAATAAAGCAGTAAAAGAAAGGGATAAATGAAAGCAGTAAACACTCAAGCACACAATTACAAAGGAAATAGGGGCGGAATACAACCCCAATAAAAGAAGATTAAAGATGTAGACGGGGACGGAATACAATCCCCAAAAGATAAATAAAGTTGCCCCAAAAATTAATTACAAGGGCCCAAAGGAAAATAATGTACATAAATTTAAACACTCACGCAAGATCAAAATAAAAGACATGCATAAATCGGGACATTACTTCAGGAACATTGGTTCCTTCGTGCCTATTCTAAGGTTTAGGAACATTGATTCCTTCGCGTTTATTTAAAGAGGGTTCGAAGAGTCATTTTGACTGTTGAGTGAAAATCGAGATGAGTGATCCCATTTTTGGAGAAAATCGACTTTTCGTTTTAATTGTGATATTTTTATGGTTGGGCTAAAACAAGGGACTTTGGTCCCAATTTTATTAGTGAAAATCCCGATTTAATTATAAAAGTATTTTTGTGACTTTTTATCTCACGCGTGCATAAATAAAATAAATATTTACAAATAAACACGTAACACGTAAAGAGAGAGTCGAAAAGATCTCACCAAACCGAAGTGACCCTCCACACGTTGTGACCCATCCAGGGAGTCGCGGGACGCTCACATAGCTCGACTCAAATAAAATCTCATACAAAAATTAACATCAAAATATATTAGCAAATATCCTAAAAATTAATCAAGTAAAGACGAAATAATTATTGGGCGAATTAAATTAATGAACCAGATAATTTACATGTAAGGTAAATTAAAACAAGTCATGGCAAAATGAGGATAATGATGAAATAATGACAACAGTAACAAAATATTAGAAAATAAACATAATAATAATAATAATAATAATAATAATAATAATAATAATAATAATAATAATAATGAATGTGAATAATGATGATAATAAAAGTAATAAAAAGGACCATAACAAAAAAGAGAAAGTAATCCAACAGTGAACATCAATATAACAATAATAAAAATAACAATAAAATAACAATAATATGTAATAATTACTAACAACAAAATAATTAATAACGGTAATAATAATAGAACAACTAATAATAATAGTAATAATAGTTAGACAGGATAATAAAAATAATAATAATAATAATAATAATAATAATAATAATAATAATAATAATAATAATAGTAGTAGTAATAATAATGAACTACGTGGCAGCAACCTATAATAATAATAATAATAATAACAATAATAATAATAATAATAAGGATGGCAGAATAACAATAATAAACATAAACACAATAAAAATAATAATGATAGCAAAATATCAAATTGGAGCAAACAAATAATATATTAGTAGTGATATTAACACATTAAAATGCTAAAAGTAAACAATATACATGATAATAATAGCAAAAAATAATATTAGCGATAATAAATAATATACAAAAAATAAATGAGAACAAGTCCAAAAATGTTTACCCTTAGAATTTTTAGATCAGAAATAGGATGTCTCTATCCGTTCCCCTTGTCGATTTTTGATGATAATAATATTCGAAGAAAATGTAAAAATCTGTGTTTTAAACAAATTAGTTTTAAAAAAGATAATTTTGTGGGATGAACAAGCTAAGAAAATTAATTTCTCTTGCTCAAATCAACCCAAGATCAAATACTTTGTAGTGGCAAAAAGCTAAAATTTGAGAAGAAAGCTTAAAGATTTTTGAAGGATTTTTGAAGAAGGATTTTAGAAGAAGAAAATGCTCCTAGAGAGTGAAAAATGCTAGAGAGAAAAGCCAAGGAATCCTCTTCAATTAATCTGCCGTCCTCCCAAAAGATGAGTATTGAATCCCATTTTACTGTGTGCCTTGGCTCAAATTAGAAAGAGACAGAGGAGCTTTATTTTAGTTGATCGAAAATAGGATAAAAACGTGAAAGAAAATCGAAGAGAACAGACTGAAAAATGCAGAAAATCGACGAAAATGATGCAAAGACCAGGTGGTCGCATGGTGAAGGGCGTAGCGCACGCGGGGGACAGTCGCACGCATGTGCACGTGAGGGGCAGGTGGTCGCGCGGTGGCCAAGCGGCCACCACGCGACCCAGGTGGTAAAGTGGCCATATATGGCCACTTTACCACCACGGTAACATTTTATTATTTAATTTTTTTTTAAAATCTTTTTTCTTTTTTTTTCTTAAATCCTTTTCTTTAAAATTCTTTTTTTAATTAAACTAATTAACTAAAAAACTAATTTAATTCCCCTTTTTTCTACTAAATTAATTAATTAATTAATTCAATTAAATTAAATAACGAATTTAATTTTTTTGTTTTATCAAAATAACACTTTCCAATAATATTATTTTTGGAATAAATTAATTTTTTTTTATGATAAAAAAAAAGGATCTCGACAAGGGAAACATCATTTTTGACACCTCTGCCCGTAAATCGGTATCATTCTCATCATCGGGTAATTCTGATCTTGGACCACCTCGGGACCCGGTGTCTACACATGCGAGAACCAATGTCCTCATCATTAATGAATATCCCGCTTTATGCATGTGTGACGCGCGCCGGATCCCCGCGGCCGCCGGCTCGACCACCCGCACGTGGGCGATCGGGGCATTTGTGGGTCCGTTGACATCTTGCAAATGAATTTGCAAGTGCGTCTATGTTGGGCAACAAGGAGGTTTCATGGAGTCGCCACCCAATAGAACATTGGGAAAGTTACTCTTGCCTCGAAGAGCCTAAGACCGCGCTTGGTATCCATTTTGGGCCAGCCAGAGGGGTCATGGAAGGTGAACTTCTCACCCTAAAGAGCCTAGGATTAGCGCTAAAGCCTCGTGACCCAAGAAGTATTTTGGAGGATAACCTCTAACCTCTTGAGCCCAAAGACCAGAGCTGGGTCCGGGATTTCTCATCTATTTCTACCTCATTTATTTTATGATCAAATCCTAATATCATTAATTCGCTCTCTCTCCACACGATGCAGTTGATTAAAAGGAGCACTTATTCACATTTTGAAAGCGATAAATGATCAGATAGATAATGAAAGCAATAAATTACAATAATACAAGGAGCGGAATACAACTCCCTTTCATAAATGTGCGAATCATGCATAAGTCGGGGCATTGCTTACTTTGAGGACTTTGGTCCTAGCACGCATCATTATTAAAATTGGAGATTTTTGTTTTTGATGATTTTATTGGATAAAAATAGGGCTTTGGCCCCTTTTGCATTTTATACAAACCTCATTTTTATTTAAGTATAAAATCATTAGATTATTTTTATACATTAACGAGATATGAAAAGAATACATCCGTATACATGAAATAATCAATGAACAACAAAATGAAGGAAATAATCGAGAGGGTTAGGAAACTGAACCGGACGGAATCCTCCGAATATGGTAGATAGCCGCTCAAGCTTTGTGGTAGTCCAAGAGAAATCAATATAAACTCATAGAAAAGTTTAGAGATGTTAATATACATAAGATTAACATATAGGAAACCGAAAGGATTTGGAAAAGATAAAAAACGATTTAAAAGGATGGAGGCAGAACCCACAGACGGCCTTCCTTAGATGACCGACGGGCGTCGGTTAAGGTAACCGACATGTCCGTCTGTCACTCAAGGAGAAGCGTCTGTAGGTGGGGTGACCGACGGGCATCGGTGATAAAGATGACCCGTCGGTCACCACTGTCTCCAAAAAATAGGAGAGAGAAAATTCTTTCCAAAGCCAAAAAATGGGTTTTATCCCAAAAGGAGATAAAGAGAGTTAAAATAAAGGAAAATAATGACAGATATTGATAAATCCCACAAAATAAGGAATAAATATGAAATAATGAGGAGAAGGAATCCGGAATATTTACACTCAGATAATCGCTATGGGTGAGATTCTTGCGTTGATTAGAGCCCCGCACGTTCCACGAGAAGCAAAAGATGAAGGATCAAAGAAAGAAAAATGGGCTATTTCTTCTTCAACGCCTCAAAAGATTGGTTTTGGAATCAAAATCTAAAGAAAACCAGTTAGTTTTAGTTCCCTTTTGACTTGATTTGATCCTTGATTAAATAGATTTCCTCTGTAAATGTGTTTTGTTGGAGGAGAGAGAAAATTTGCTTGAATTTGGGCAGAGTTTCCCCTTTTAAAATTTTTGGAACCCTTTTCTCTAGAAAATCCGGAGCTTTTATAAGCCAGACACGACCGACGAGCTTCGGTGTATAGGGGCGGGTGTCGGAAGAATCCTTCTGACACAAGGATTCGTCCGACGGCCCTGCCACATCCACCGACGGGTGTCGGAAGGGTTGCGTGCTCCGGGAAACCAGGCGGCGTTCTGACAGGGGCGGTGACTTTCTGACGGGCGTTGGAAAATACCACCAGCCGTCGGTGACTCGAAGCGACGGGCTGACTTCATAGACGGGCTGGCCGTCTGTGGAGTACAAAAAGCTTTTTGACTCGAAAAAACCTCTGTTCTCTCCCCCTCTGCCCAGGAATGGTAAAAAGCCTCATTTCTCGTGGAACGTGGGACTAAAACCTCCAAATCCAGCCCTTTATATAGGCTCGGGCACTGATTTCATCATAGGGTAACCTCTGATTCGGACCGCTCCGGGACACGGTGCTTACAGTTGCCCCCAGTTTTGGAGCAACTAGTGCACAAGCGCCTAGATAAGCCAAAACTCAGAGAAGGTCAGAAAGGAAGCATACCTATGACGGCTTTTCACCCTCCGTGCCTTATGCCGGTTAGACCTCATCTTGATCTATTCGGCGATGCGAAGATACTCCCATCGGTCTCATCTCGACCTGTAGGGCTCGGCGGGATGCAGCGTGCTTTGGCCACAACCCCGGTTTGGAGTGCAGTATGCTTTGACCACAGCTTCGACCTGAAGTTCCCTTGCTAACCCCCATTCGATCTACAAGGTGCGTAGCACTCTTTGGCTGCCGCGTGAACTGTGAGATGCAGCATGCTTTGGCTACAGTCTCGATTTAGTGAAGTGCGGCACTCTCTGACCACAGCTTCGATCTGTGAGATGCAGCATGCTTTGGCTACAGTATCGATTTCGTGAAGTGCGGCACTCTCTGACCACAGCTTCGATCTGTGAGATGCAGCATGCTTTAGCTACAATCTCGATTTCGTGAAGTGCGGCACTCTCTGACCACAGCCTCTGCCGACTCAGGTCAAGTTGGCCAAGATCTCGTGGCTAATATTGAGACGCTGGCCTGCCACCATAGCCCAGAGGCTCCAGATCTCGGCCGCGTTAAGCGACCCTGGATTACCAGCTCGACCAAGGTACGAACTGGATAGCACTCTGTGCAAATACCGGAGTGCCTAAGACACCAGTACGGTGCTCTTCGCTGTATCATGATCATACAGCACTCCCGGTAGGGCAATAGCTGCCCAATGGGCGCGTCTAACAGCTCGCCGTGGGATCTCGACCCCCTCCTCCCTAGGGAGCCCCATGGCCTGTGCAAATCTCTGCCTGGTAATACTGAAGTGGTCGCCGTCGAACCAAAACTGAACCACCCCTGGGTCGGTATCTGCACTCTGAAAACCGGCGTAGCAAAGAGTGGCCAGGACCTGGCGAGTAGCCTCTGGAAAAGTCTGGAAGGAGGGCTCAAGGAACTCTGTCCACCCAGCACCCTCGGCAAGTAAATCGAACTCTGGGGCCAACCCTAGGGCCTCTAGGAACGGTCGGGACACAAAGCGACTGGCCCAAAGCTCTACCTGAGCCAATGCTCTATACCTCTGAGCTGACTCATCATCCATCCAATCCGGAGCCACAAGCTCGGGCTGGGCCTGCGGTGCTCTACATCTAGGAGGCATCGTGCAAAGGAGGAGAAATTAGACAGCGAAAATTTGACAAAACAAATATTATCAGACTTATTCTCCAGGCGAAAACCGATTTAGGCCTCACCAGGGCAATGGCGACCCAAAACAAGATAGAAAATTGATAATAAATGAAAAGGGCAAAGGTTGCCCACATGCTTTGCACATATCAAGGCAAAAACGATATGCAATTAGCATACAAATAATTTGAAATGAGTAAAGGAAATGGGCTCTCTAGGTCCCGAGGCATGCATTACGCGTGAAAATATTCAAATTTAGAATAAAAAATAAAAATTTGGGCAGCACCCCGGCAGGGGTATGCCCGACCTCCTGCATGAAAAGGCATAAAAATAGGCCTCAGGCCTCAACACAAAATGCGCATAAAGATGGGGCCCACCCCGGCAAGAGTGTGCCCCCAACAACACAAAATAATGGCCTCAGGCTGCCAAAGCAAAAATAGTCCACAGAATGGTGCGCTAAACAACGTAATTCTAAAGCATCAAAATTGTAGAAAAATTATATTTCTATGTGATAATGCAAAAATTCAGGTTTAATTGCACTAAAATAAAAAAGGCAGCATTCTCCCTAAATTCCTAAGGCATTTTAAATTTTTCTAAACGTTTCTAAAGTTGAAAGAATAAGAAATGAAGAAATAAATTGAATAAAATTCAAAAAAAGTAATTATTTACTTACTTGGAATCGCGAGAACTGTAGAAACTGGAGAAAATATAAATATCAAAGTGCCCGGTGAGTAAATAATGCGAAAATATGAAGAAATCGCGAAAAAAGATGAAGAATGCTTGAAAAAACACTAAAAAAAACGCTAAAAAACGGTTTGGGAGAGGAAGAAGAAAGGGACAACAGCGTTTGCACAGTTTGTCACTCGCCCTTATATAGAATTTCGTGACCGACGGTCTGGGCGTCTGTAGAAGTGAAAGACGGGCTGGCTGTTTGTCATGCAATAAATGTGATTTAATGCGCGTGATGAATGCAATGATGACGCATGCGCCTGCCAGGTGAATCTCTTCCGACGGGCAGGCCGTCTCTCTAGAGAGACGGGTAGGCCGTCGGTGACCCTTCCCTATAAATTCTGCCAAAATTTTTGCTCTTCTTGAGTCTCTTCACTTTCTAACACCTTGAGCCTTTCATATTTCTCAAAATGTCTTCCTCTCTAGCCCAAAGGATGCACCGTATCTTAGATGACAAACACACTTGGGAAGAGGGCGCCCTTTCCTCTCTGTCCGGGCTGAAATACCTGTGCCGGGTGAAAGTCGACCAGAACCTCCTCCTGGCGGCGACCCACTTCTAGAACCCCCGGTTTCACGTTTTCCGGTTCACTTATCAGGAACTGTGCCCTTTGCCTGAAGAATTAGCTGCCATTCTCGGAGCTTGGTTCCCTCCTAGCGCTCTGCCCTGCATCTCCCACTGCGGCTTATTCCAGACCCGGGATATAGCTATGGCGCTCGGCATACCCTCATCTGAGGCCGTCCGACTGATTACTCCAGGCTCTTTCTTTGCTCTTGGGCCACTGATCGAGGCTCTGGATCAGTTCACCGACATCCCCACCTACCGGGTAAGCATCACATTCTTGTTTTGCATGGTGAACTTCCTTACTGTTGTTCCAGGGGCTTTGACAGGTGACTCTCGCCTGTTCGGAGTCTTGGGCGACTTTCATCTGGGATTATCACCCTTACCGCTCATTCTGGCTTGGACGATGTGAGCTCTGGATCCACTACAACCTTCACTGGCAGCCCCTTATTGCTCCAGGTACGTCATTATTTTAAAGGTAGTGCGTCCCTTATGGATTTTCACACTAGCTTTTCTTAGCGGGAGGTGCGTCCTTTTGGATTTTCACACAACCCTGTGCCTTATTTTTTCCTGAAGTAAACCCTACTTACTTCAATGGCTTTTTTTTCTTTTTTCTTTTTCTTCTCTTCTTTCTTTTCCTTTTTTTTTTCTTTTTTTTTTCTCTTTTTTTTTTCAGATCTGGCTGCAAGAAAAACTGAAGATGCTGTCTGAACCACCCCCTCGCGTTACTCCACAGTACTCACCAAGCCACTTTCTGCCGCGTCGATGACTTTATTGGTGTGTCACTACTAGTGAAGGCGTTACCAGATTTGGTGAGCTGTCAGATGACGACATCAGTTTTACGTCTTCCTGGCTCCCACTGTCTCATGTGGTCATTGATGGGCCATCGGGATGTGTTCCCCTTTGTGGGCTCCGTCAAGCCACCTTCTGCATCACCTCTCGATGTACATGCCAGCTCGGGGCGACCCAGGATGTAGTGAGGGTTCCCTTGTCCTTCCGGGGAGGAGCTCTCTCGGCTGCATTTGCCTCTCGGTATCATGAGCTGTGGGGCAGACTACCAGTGAAGACTGTTATTCCGAAGTTCGGCAATCATTCTGTGTCTTCGACTAACGAGTACAAGAAGTGGATCCTTAGTCCAGCATCTGATAACAGTACCCGAGGGCTCAAGCATCTGGTCGGCGAGAGCAACAGCAGGACTTAGCTTGGTTTACATATGTATTTCTTTTGGTGCTACATTTCTTTTTAATGCAGAACTAGGAAATGACAAAAATGAAAAGGATAATATTCATTCTATTTCACGAATTTGTGTACATTTTCATATGATTTCAGCATACATGATCACTTTTGGCATTTACTCAGCTGCTTACGCGCTGTTAACACAAAGAACCAAATTTTAACAGCATTAACTCCTGTTACCAATCGGCCCTCTCGGGTTTTCACGATCGGACATTTTCTCTCGTGCCTCTAATTTTTGCACAGGATGCCTTTTTTCGGTTTTCACCCTGTCGAGGCGCCAAATTTTAGCACAGCCGCCTTTTTTCAGTTTTCGACTTGCAGGGCATTTTATTCTCTTCTTTTTTTTTGGTCTTTAGCCGTGGAACCTTTTGAGTCTATCGACATTGATCGGCTCTTTGAATTCGTTCCCGTCACTATCCGATAAGATTGCAGCTCCTTTGGACAGCAGTTTCTTAAGGATATATGGCCCTTCCCAGGTCGGTCTGAATTTCCCTCTAATATCTGGCATGCCTGGCCTCATCTGCTTGAACACCAAGTCCCCTTCCTTCAGCGGATGCTTTCTCACCTTCTTTCCGAAAGTTCTTGCTAATCTCTTCTGGTAAATCTGATTATGATAATAAGCTTTCAGCCTACTCTCATCCAGTAGGTTCAAGTGCTGTAGCCTCTGCTGCGCCCATTCGGCCTCTGGAATTTGGGCTTCCATGACCACCCTCAGTGATTTGAGCTCTATCTCAACTGGCAATACTGCTTCCACTCCGTATACCAGGGAAAATGGTGTAGCGTCTGTAGACGTCCTCACCGTTGTTCTATATTCCCACAGGGCAAAGGGTAACTTTTCGGCCCAGTCTTTGTAGGTTTGGACCATCTTGGACAGGATTTTCTTCATATTCTTATTATTGGCTTCTACTGCTCCATTCGCTTGTGGTCGGTAGGGAGAGGATTTATGATGCTCGACACCATACTTCTCAAGGAGCTTCCTGGTTTCTCCCATGAACTGCACCCCATTATCAGACACTATGTGATGGGGGAGGCCATATCTGCAGATCAAATTCCTCTCTATGAACTTGGCCATGTCCCTCGCGTCAATCTTTTTGAAGGATTCTGCCTCTACCCATTTGGTAAAATAATCAATTGCGACTATGATATATCTGTGCCCATTGGACGCCGTAGGGCGAATCTCTCCAATGATATCTATCCCCCAAGCAGCAAAAGGCCAAGGTGATGTCAGGTTATGTAGCTCTGATACTGGCAGGTGCCTCAAGTCTGCGTATTGTTGGCACAACTGGCATTGCTTAACATATTTTGAGCAGTCGTTGTCTATCGTAAGCCAATAGAAGCCTTGCCTCATGATCTTCTTAGCTAAGGTCAAACCGTTCATGTGAGCCCCACAGACACCTGCATGGGTTTCCTCCATCACCTTGCGGGCTTCCTTTTCATTCAGGCACCTGAGCTGAATCCCGTTCGACCGTCTTTTGTACAACACCCCTTCCAAGGATATGAACTGAGTAGATAGCTTCCGGATTATCCTCTGGTCTTTCTCAGTAGCTTCTTCTGGAAATTTATTGTTTTCCAAGTAGTTCATGATGTCGAAGTACCATGGTTTTCCATCCGCCACCTCTACTTCCATCACAGGCTCGGTTTCCAAACTGGGCTTATCAGAACTCGAAATTAGCACTGGCTTCATAGCCACTCCTTCGGGGTTATCCCACATTGACACTAAGGTTGCCAACGCATCAGCCAGACGGTTTTCATCTCTCGGCACGAAGTGGAAAGTGCAAGTCTCAAACTGCCCACACATCTCTTTCAAATACTCAACGTAGGGCATCAGCCGTTCTTCTTTTACTGCCCACTCACCTCGGATCTGGTTAATCACCAAGGATGAGTCACCGAAGACTTCTATATTCTTTGCCCCCAATGCTGCTAAAGCTTCCAATCCAAAGGTGCACGCTTCATATTCGGCTTCATTGTTGGTTGCTTTGTACCTCAGCTTCTTAGCGAGGGGAAGTTTCTCATTATCTGGGGTCGTCAAGATGATCCCAACTCCGGCTCCTCTGTTATTTACTACCCCGTCGAAGTGTAACTGCCATCCTTGAACAGAAATTGCGGCTATGCTCTCATCAGGAAAGGTGAACTCGGGAGTGTCTCCTTGAATAGGGTGCTCAGTAAGAAATTCGGCTATGGCTCGCCCCTTAATAGTCTTGCGGGTGATGTATTGCACATCAAACTCCTGTAGCAAGAGCAGCCACCTCCCCATCTTTCCAAGCAAAGACGGTGCTTCCTGCAAATATCTTAACGGATTCTGCTTGGCCACTGCTTGAACCTTGTACGAGTGGAAATAATGTCTCAGTTTCTTTGACGCCCAAATTACTGCGAGACAGATCTTTTCCACTTCAGCATATTTTATCTCATAAGCTAGGTGATATGAGCTTAATTAGCTCATAATTAAACTATACTTTATGGTTATAAGTAATGTTTTAAGTGTTTTTATTTGTAGGAATTAGGTATGTTTTATGTGTTTTGTTAAGTTTTGTGTGTAGGAGACAAATGGAGAAAGTATGGAGTTAATGGAGAAAATATGGAGCAAAATGGAGAGAAGAAGAAGAATTGAATTAAGTTAGAAGAGTCTCTGTCGCGATCGCGATGGATGGCGCGAGCGCGACAGAGCGCGCTAAGGAGGATCAAGAGAAGAAGAGAAAAGAGAAAAGAAGAGGAGCCGTCGCGACCAAGGGAAGCCGTCGCGAGGTCGCGACAGGGCGCGGAGAAGGCACACGCGAGGAAAGGCGAGCGAAAGAGAAGGCGTGATCTGTCGCGACGTCGCGACATCGTCGCGATCGCGACAGAGGGATCCGTTAGACACTAAAGTTCAAATTTTAACTTGAAAAGTTGTATCTTTCCTCCAACAATTGCAACCTTTGTAGAAGGCCATCTGAAGGGGCATGAGCTGATGTTATAAATACTGATTTTAACTGTAATTTAGGAATGTTAGACTTAGAATTGAACATTTGAATATTTTTCTGCAAGTTAGAATAATTTTCTTTAGATTTTCTTAAGTTGAGTTTATGTGTTGAAGAGAAGGTATTATACAAGGAAGAAGACTACAATTGGTGACTTGGAAAGGGTTGAGAAATCTCCTTCTTCAATTCTTATCTTTTAATTCTTCTTTGTAATTTTTATGATGTAAATTCTGAACTTGAATGTTTTATATTAAATATTTTATTGTTCATATTAATTCAAGTTTTCTTAATTGTAGACTTTTTCATTAGTACATTATTTATGATCATTATAAGTTTGAGTTTAATTGAGAAATAAATTTATTCTTACAACTAATTGGAAATTCATCATTAAGATATTGTTTGAGAAATCATAATATTGAAATGGTTGCTATAGGTTGTGTTTTATTCCTAAGATTTACATGTATAATCATCTAGTTCTTAAATGAAAGTTGGGAATTAGACTTGTATGTGTATGTTTTGGGCAATCTTACTTATATTGAGAAAGTAAGTAGAAAATTTATTCAACTTGGCTTACAAGAAAAGAAAACTAAAATCATTAAGAACAATTAATTTAAGTTCCATCTTTATATCTAGCATCATTAATCTTTTCTATCTCCTTGAATTCACACAAACTTGATTTAGTTAGGTTACATGTTAGATTAATTTAGAATCATTTTTCCATCAATTAATCATTGTAAACAAGATTAAAATCAATTAGTAATAGTGTGTAACACGTTCCCTGTGGGATCGATATCTAAAGTACTATTTCGGTACACCGTATACTTGCGGTATGTTGCATCATTAGAAAATGCACAACAAGTTTTTGGCGCCGTTGCCGGGGAACGGTTGTTTGCCATTATAAAAATTGATTTATGATTTTGGATTACAATATTTTGTTTTGTTTTAATTTGTTTATTTGTTTAAATTAATTTTGTGTTTTGTATTTGTTTTACAGGATTTTGAAAGTTCATGCCTAGTACAAGGAGTTCTTTAGAAGAGCTTGAGCCTATAAATCCTGAAATTGAGAGGTTTTTATTAAGTAACCGAAAATCAAATAAAAAGAAGAATAAAAATAGAAGATCAATTGTCATGGCTGATGAAAATCCACCACGATTGATGGACTTTGCCACACCCGCTTTGAGTGGTGCTCAACAAGGAGTGGTAAGACCAACGGTAAATGCCAATCAATTTGAAATTAAGCCTTCATTATTGCAAATGATTCAAAATAGTATACAATTTTATGGTTTGGCAAATGAGGATCCAAATGCTCATTTGGCAAATTTTCTTGAGATTTGTGATACCTTTAAGATAAATGGGGTTTCAAATGATGCAATCAAACTTAGGCTTTTTCCCTTCACATTGAAGGATAAAGCAAAGGCTTGGTTGAATTCTTTGACAAGGGGTTCTATAACTACTTGGGACCAATTAGCCCAAGCATTTTTATCAAAATATTTTCCCTTGGCCAAAACCGCAAAAATCATAAAGGATATTACTACATTTGTGCAAAATGAAAATGAGTCATTATATGAGGCTTGGGAAAGATTTAAGGAATTGCAAAGGATGTGTCCACATCATAACTTGCCAAGAGAGCTGTTAATGCAAACATTTTATAATGGAGTTAATCCTACCACAAGAGGAACTATTGATGCTGCTGCTGGAGGTTCCTTGATGAGGAAAACTACTGAAGCGGCGTTTGAATTATTGGAGGAGATGTCCATGAACAACTGCATGTGGCCTACCGAGAGAAGTAGAGATTCAAATTCTACTAATGTGAGAGGAGTTCATGCACTTGATTCAGTAGTTGCATTGCAAGCACAAGTGGAAGCATTGACTCACAAACTAAATAATTTTGGTATGGGAGGTAGTCAACCAAATAGATGCAATATTTGTGGACAACAAGGACATCCAAATGAGGTATGTAATTTAGGCATTAATAGTACGGAAGAGCAAGTTAGTTTTATTCAAGGGCAAGGAAGAGGTAATCCATTTTCCAATACATATAACCCTGGATGGAGGAACCATCCAAACTTTTCATGGGGGAATAGTAGTAATCAAAATAAAGGAGTAAGTTTTCAACCACCTCAAGATAGGTTTGGGGCCTTGGAGGTTAAAATGGATAGGTTCTTAGAAGGGATTAATATGAAATTTAATTCACAAGAGGAGAATCAAAAGAGGCTGGAAAATAAGTTTGATCAGATCACAAAGAATCAAGCCTCATCCATTCATAACTTAGAAGTGCAAATTGGGCAATTAGCAAAGGCTTTACCTTCAAGATTACAAGGTACTTTACCAAGTAATACGGAGGAGAACCCAAGGGAACATCTAAAAGCCATAAATTTGAGGTCAGGTAAAACTTACACCAATGAATTTGTTATTACTAACAAAAATGGAGAATTTCAGGAAAATAAAGGGAAGAATGAGTCTTCTGTCGCGAGCGCGACACCTGTCGCGGTCGCGACAGAGGAGAAGCCAACCAATGTTGCAGGCGCGACACCGGGCGCGATACCAGAAGTGAGCGCGACAGCAGGAGGAGAGTCTTCTGTCGCGATCGCGACACCTGTCGCGGTCGCGACAGAAGGGGCATCTAAAGCGAATTCTTCTAAAATTTTTCAACCTAGTCCACCATTTCCGCAACGCCTGAAGAGACAAAACCAAGATAAGCAATTTCAATCTTTTATAGATAAATTGAAGCATTTGCACATTAATTTGAATTTTATTGAAGCCATATCACAAATTCCTAACTATGCAAAATTTCTAAAAGAATTAATTTCTAAGAAAAGAAGTTGGGAAGATATATCCACTATTGCATTAACTGAAGCATGTAGTTCTATAATCACAAATAATTTGCCTACAAAACTTAAAGATAATGGTAGTTTCACCATTCCATGTACCTTAGGGGATAGAGAGTTTCCTAAGTGCCTATGTGATTTGGGGGCAAGTATCAATCTCATGCCTTATTCAATCTTTAAAAAGTTGGGTTTAGATTATGTTAAACCTACTTCCATGGTTTTACAACTAGCTGATCAATCTATTAAGAAACCATATGGAATAGTTGAAGATGTACTTGTAAAAGTGGATAAATTTATTTTGCCCGCTGATTTTGTCATTTTAGATTTTGCATATGATGAAAAATGTCCCTTAATATTGGGTAGACCTTTCATGAGGACTGGTAGAGCTTTAGTTGATGTCTATGAGGGCACATTAGTTTTAAGAGTAGGGGAGGATAGTGTTGAATATCACATGGAAAAGGCACTAAAATACCCAATCGATGAAAATGTGTGCATGAAAATAGATGTTATTGATGCATGTGTTGTGGAAGTCTTAGAAAATGCAGATGAAGAGGAAGTCCCAATGGAAGAAGAAGTTCATGAAGAGGTAGAGCAAGAAAGTGTTAGAAGTGAACCTCTTATTCGTAATGAAGCACCTTTACCACCTTCCATTGAAAGTCCACCAAACGTTGATCTAAAGGAATTACCTAGTCATTTGAGGTACGCCTTTCTTGGATTAAATCATACTTTGCCTATTATTATTTCTAATAAACTCAATAAAGAACAAGAGCATGCATTATTAGAAGTTGTTAGAAAAAGGATAAAAAGTATTGGATGGCAAATATCTGATTTGAAGGGTATTAGTCCTAATGTTGTCATGCATAGGATAAATATGGAAGATGATTTTAAACCAAAAGCTGATAGACAAAGGAGGCTTAACCCTCATATGAAAGAGGTAGTCAAAAAGGAAGTTATTAAATTACTAGATGCTGGAATCATTTATCCTATTTCGGATAGTGATTGGGTGAGTCCAATACATTGTGTTCCAAAGAAAGGGGGTATGACCGTAGTAAGGAATGAGAATGGAGATTTAATTCCAACTAGAACCACCACAGGTTGGAGGGTATGTATAGATTATAGAAAGCTTAATTTGGCCACTAGAAAGGATCATTTTCCTTTACCATTCATTGACCAAATGCTTGAAAGAATTGCTGGCCATTCTCATTACTGTTTTCTTGATGGATATTCAGGGTATTTCCAAATTTTTATCTACCCTAGTGACCAAGAGAAAACTACATTTACTTGTCCTTATGGAACTTTTGCTTATAGGCGTATGCCTTTTGGGCTTTGTAATGCCCCAGCCACATTTCAAAGATGTATGACTTCCATTTTTGGAGATATGATAGAGGATATAATGGAGGTTTTCATGGATGATTTTTCTGTTTATGGGGATTCATTTGAGCTTTGTTTACAAAATTTAGACAAAGTATTGGCTAGGTGTGAAGAGACTAACTTGGTTCTTAATTGGGAGAAATGCCATTTCATGGTAGATGAAGGAATAGTCTTAGGGCACAAAATTTCAAGTAGGGGAATTGAGGTTGATAGAGCAAAAACAGAATTAATTGAGAAATTACCTCCACCTACTACAATTAAGGGGGTTAGATCTTTTCTTGGACATGCTGGATTTTATAGAAGATTTATAAAGGATTTTTCTTTAATTGCTAAACCTTTAACTAATTTATTAGTTAAGGATGTTTCTTTTGAATTTTCTATGGAATGTATGCATGCTTTTGATACTTTAAAGAAGGCCCTAATAAGTGCTCCTATAATTGCTGCTCCAAATTGGGAATTGCCATTTGAAATTATGTGTGATGCAATTGATCTTGCTGTGGGTTGTGTATTAGGTCAAAGACATGGTAAGAATTTGCATGTGATCTATTATGCTAGTCATACTTTGTCTCCTCCTCAAGTTAATTATACAACAACAGAAAAAGAAATGTTAGCTGTGGTGTATGCATGTGATAAGTTTAGATCTTACTTGTTGGGTTCTAAAGTCATAATCTATACGGATCATGCTGCATTGAGGTATTTATTTGCAAAGAAAGATGCTAAACCTAGGTTGATTCGTTGGGTATTGTTATTGCAAGAGTTTGACCTTGAAATTAAAGACAAAAAGGGAAGTGAAAATCTTGTTGCTGACCATTTGTCTAGGTTAGAAAATAATGAACAAACTTTAGGTGATGATATTGAAATTAATGAATCGTTTCAGGATGAAGCCTTGATGTCAATTTTGAATATGCATGTACCTTGGTATGCTGATTTTGCTAATTATCTTGCTGCTGGAATTGTACCTGAAAATTTAACATGGCAACAAAAGAAGAAATTCTTTAGTGATGTTAAAAATTATTTATGGGAAGAACCTTACTTGTTTAAGATATGTGGGGATGGTATAATTCGTCGTTGTATAAGTGAGGAGGATTATCAAAACATTTTAATGCATTGTCATGCGGCATTGTATTCGGGTCATAATGGTGCCAATAAAACTGCATCTAGAGTGCTTGAATGTGGATTCTTTTGGCCAACTTTATTTCATGATGCAAAAATGTATGTAGCTAAATGTGATAAATGTCAAAGGGCTGGTAATATTGGGAAAAGAGATGAAATGCCTTTGAATAATATATTGGAAGTTGAAGTGTTTGATGTATGGGGGATTGACTTCATGGGTCCCTTCCCCACATCTTTTGGTCAAAACTATATTTTGGTTGGCGTTGACTATGTATCAAAGTGGGTTGAAGCCAAAGCTACACCAACCAATGATTCAAAGGTGGTGATAAAATTTTTGAAGAAGCTTTTCTCAAGATTTAGAGTGCCAAGAGCCATCATAAGTGATGGAGGTAAGCATTTCATTAACCGTTCTTTTGATTCTTTATTGCAAAAATATGGAGTTCATCATAGGGTAGCTACACCATATCACCCACAAACAAGTGGTCAAGTGGAAGTGTCCAATAGGGAGTTAAAGTGGATATTAGAAAAAACAGTCTCTACTTCTAGAAAGGATTGGGCACATAAATTAGATGATGCTTTGTGGGCATATCGAACTGCATTTAAAGCTCCAATTGGAATGACACCATATAGGATGGTTTATGGAAAAGCATGTCATTTACCTGTTGAATTAGAACACAAAGCATATTGGGCCATTAGAACTTTGAATTATGATCTTAAAGATGCAAGTGTCAAAAGATGTTTACAATTGAATGAGCTTGATGAATTGAGACTTCTTGCATTTGAGAATGCTAAGATATATAAAGAAAGAACTAAAAAGTGGCATGATGCACATATAAGAATTAAAAATTTTAATATTGGGGACAAGGTCTTATTGTATAATTCTAGATTGAAACTCTTCCCGGGAAAATTAAGATCAAGATGGAGTGGACCTTTTGAAGTTACACAAGTTTTTGATCAAGGGTTTTTGGAACTTAAAAATACTAAAAATGAGTTATTTAAAGCCAATGGTCAAAGATGTAAAGTGTATTTGGAGGAAACATTTCATGGAAGGGAGGTTTCATTTCTTTCCTTAAAAATGATTTGATGGTTACTTGGTTTAAATTTTCTTGTTAATTAATTGTTTTATTATATGAGTGATATTTGTATATAATACTGTTGTTCTTTTTGTTCCACAGATGTTTTTCATATGTAAATTTATTTTATATTCCTTTGTGTGTTGTTTTTGGAAGGGAAATTAAATGCGATTTTTCAAAATTCTGTTCTGTCGCGATCGCGACAACGTCGCGAGCACGACAGAATGGGGGAGTTGCTTATTCGTTGCCGTCGCGACGGCGCGACACTGAGTATCATCGCGACAATTGATTTTTAAATTTTTCACTTTTCATTCTGTCGCGATCGCGATGATGTCGCGATGTCGCGATGGAGAGCGGGAATAATTTTTCGCGATGACGCGACGTACAGCGCGATGTTCAAATTTTTTCATTTCGATTCTGTCGCGATCGCGGTAATGTCGCGACGTCGCGACAGAACGCGGAATTCGCAATTCTAGGGCAAACTAACCGTTTGGACTTCAATTAATTTCCCACCTTCTTCTTTTCTACCCTAATTACTCTCTCTTTTTCATTTTCTCTTACCTTTTCGTTTTTATCTTCTCTCTAATTTCGTTTTTATCTTCTTAACTTCCTCCCGATTTTCTCTCTAACTTCTTCATCTAACTTCCGTATTTCTTGTTCTTAAGACTCCTGTTCTTCTTCTACTTGTGTTTCTTTTTGTTCTTTGGTTGATTCAACCAACGGTAAAGTGATTTCACAATGGTGAGAACAAAGCATGTTGGAGATAAAAGTCAGGGGAAACGCCCAATTGGAGAAACCAGCGCTCAAGGAGAGGAACCCACGCTTGATTCTTTGATTCTTCAAAACAGGTTTGAATGCCCTTTTAAAATTTTTTCTGAGGAAGAGGGTGTGAAATTTGCCTATTTTGCTAAAAAATCGTATGTGGGAATGTGGGGTTTAGATTTTGCTATTCTGAATACCATGGGTTTAAATGATGAGATTAATAATTTCCTGAGATACATGAGATGGGGGAAATTTATTACGTACTCTTTACCTGTTAGAAAGGAATGGGCTTTAGAATTTTTTGTTACATTAGAGTATGTGGATAAAGGTAGGGATGCAATGAAATTTAGGCACCAGGGTATTGAATATACTTTTACCATTAATGATTTGCATAATTGGTTTGGTTTTCCTTTGAATGGTAAAAGATTTGATTCCCATATTTTCAATCCAACACCTGTGTGGAGTAGATTATCAGGACATGACAGGTTTAATAACAAAAATTCTACTAATAGGCAGATAAAGGACCATGCTTTAATGATTTTTCATAAATTTCTTTGTCATGCCATGTTTGGTAGAGTAGAGAGTACTAAGGTCCAAACAAAGGATTTGTTTGTTTTAGATTTATTGCAATCTAACAAAACACCTGATTCAATTGATTTCATACTTGATGGCCTTTATCATGCGTCTACTGCCCGTAGTAAATCTGTGGGTATGTGTCATATGGTAACCGGTATTATTTTGGGATGTTTGGGAGATTTGCATAATTTTGTAATGGATGAAAAAGAAACAATTCCTTTGTTGGATGTGGTGTATTTGCGTAGAGCTAATATTTTAACCAAGGGAGCTTGGCCCCCAAGGTTTGTTGATAGATTTGCAGGTGAACCAAGTCGAGCTGACCCACATATGCCTGGCCCAAGTGTGACCCATGACAGGGCACGTGAATCAGCCTCTGCAGCTGCAGCTCATGACTCCTCAGGTGGGGACGAGGCTGCTGCTGGAGCTGATGATGCAGGGAGGAGGAGTACTAGAGGAGCTGCTGTGGATATTGAGCCTATTTTGCATCGTTTGGATGGTATTGAGGCCACCAATCAGAGTATGGCAGCTAGGATGGATGTGCTAGAGACGGATGTGAGGCATGTGCTGAAAAATCAAAAGAATTTGGGGCGCAAGCTCTTAAGTTTCTTCCGAAAGCAGAATGTAGAATTGTCTCCAACTCCGCCAAGTTCTCCCAGTGAGAGTTTCTGAAGTTTGTCTCCTATACTTTTCTTTATTTTATTTTATTTTTGTTTTTCTTTGTGTTTTTCTGTTCGTTTGTTCTGTAATTTACTCCTTTTTACACAATGAGGACATTGTGTCCTTTAAGTGTGGGGGTTGGTTATGTATATATGTTTTATGTTTTTAGTGTATATATGTTTTATGTGTTTATATATGTTTTATGTGTTATTGTGTAGTATAGCTTGTGTTTGCATGAACTGCTAGATTTAGGTATATGTTGTTTTATTGTTTTAGGTTGTTTTATGCTAAATATTTTTGGAGCTTAGTATTTGATGAATATTTGAAAATTAGAGCATGTATAGGTTTTATGTTTTTGACCATTAGTTTAGATAGTAACTTTTTGGACCATTTTCATTATTTGTTTTCCTTTAGCTTTTTGTTGTACATAGTGAAGGGTATGACTTAGCAAAACATTTTGGTGTAGGTTCTTTTTAAGTTAGATATCTTTTTATATGTAAATTAAGATTGTTTTGCCAACTTATTGCCTATTATAGTTTAACTATAGCCATGTGAGCTTTTGAAGCCTTATACACAAATGTTTCTTGTATGAGAGCCTTATTATGCCATATCCTCTAGAACTTGTTTGTGGTAAATTTCGAGATTACATATTAGTATGGGATGTACACGGGATATGATGAGGGCACTTAGAATGACCTATTTTGGCTTTACTGTTAAATTCCTTACCTTTTGACTTTAGGTAGCCAATTTTGAGCCTATATCTGTTTTTCTTGTTTAACATACTAATAACCAAACTTTTGCTTAAACAAGACCTAATTTCTTTTTAATTACCCTATTGTGGAGGGATTAGGATTGATATAGCATGGGAGATATATTTGTTATTGAAAAGCATGAACTTAATAAAAAGTTGCAATTGCCAAGTCCTTCTTTTCGAAGTTAGAATTCCAACTGCTAGTAGAAATAAAATAAAAGAGGAAAATGGGATTAGCAAGATGTACATCTAAATTACTTATGTGAGGGATGGAGCATTAAAATGCACCCACACTAAATTCTCTTGTTGTCCCAAGAAGAGAAAAAAAAAAAAGAAAAGAAAAAAAAAAAAAAGAAAAAAAATAGTAAGTATAAATTGAGAGCTAGCAGCAAATTTATATTCTTAAGAAGGGACTTTGATTGAAAATATCATGCTTGTTGCTATTTGGTTAAATCTCCTATGTTATATTGATGTTTTTCTCTACACAATTTTAGCTACTTAAATCCAAAAGTTCCTGCCCTAACCTAAGCCACATTACAACCCTTTTAAGACCCTTTGATCCTCTTTACTACCTTTTACTAGTAGTGGAGATTTTTACTACTTACAAGCTTATGGTATGTAATGGCATAATCAAGGAATGAGGGACAACACTAACCTTTATACACTTGAGTGATTGAGTGTTTATCAAAATAAGTGTTGAGTGAAAATTATCTTAGGCAATGCTTTGTGTGAAATAATCTCTTACATGTGTTAAGATATTTAATTTCTTGAGATCAAACATCATTGTGTTTTGCAATTTCATGGTTTTCCAAATGTGCATAGATGGTTAAAGTTTAATGAATGATGGGAATGTTTAAATGGTTACTTATTGAAGCTAGTGTGTTAGAAGGATAATTCTATGCATGGTGTTTTCAAATAATTATCAAATGTCTAAGTAAGCTCCAAAATATTGTGTTTAGAACAAATTTTGTTTTTGTGTTGTGTGAGTGTTTTGCTTGGGGACAAGCAAATGTTTAAGTGTGGGGGTTTGATATGAGCTTAATTAGCTCATAATTAAACTATACTTTATGGTTATAAGTAATGTTTTAAGTGTTTTTATTTGTAGGAATTAGGTATGTTTTATGTGTTTTGTTAAGTTTTGTGTGTAGGAGACAAATGGAGAAAGTATGGAGTTAATGGAGAAAATATGGAGCAAAATGGAGAGAAGAAGAAGAATTGAATTAAGTTAGAAGAGTCTCTGTCGCGATCGCGATGGATGGCGCGAGCGCGACAGAGCGTGCTAAGGAGGATCAAGAGAAGAAGAGAAAAGAGAAAAGAAGAGGAGCCGTCGCGACCAAGGGAAGCCGTCGCGAGGTCGCGACAGGGCGCGGAGAAGGCACACGCGAGGAAAGGCGAGCGAAAGAGAAGGCGTGATCTGTCGCGACGTCGCGACATCGTCGCGGTCGCGACATCGTCGCGATCGCGACAGAGGGATCCGTTAGACACTAAAGTTCAAATTTTAACTTGAAAAGTTGTATCTTTCCTCCAACAATTGCAACCTTTGTAGAAGGCCATCTGAAGGGGCATGAGCTGATGTTATAAATACTGATTTTAACTGTAATTTAGGAATGTTAGACTTAGAATTGAACATTTGAATATTTTTCTGCAAGTTAGAATAATTTTCTTTAGATTTTCTTAAGTTGAGTTTATGTGTTGAAGAGAAGGTATTATACAAGGAAGAAGACTACAATTGGTGACTTGGAAAGGGTTGAGAAATCTCCTTCTTCAATTCTTATCTTTTAATTCTTCTTTGTAATTTTTATGATGTAAATTCTGAACTTGAATGTTTTATATTAAATATTTTATTGTTCATATTAATTCAAGTTTTCTTAATTGTAGACTTTTTCATTAGTACATTATTTATGATCATTATAAGTTTGAGTTTAATTGAGAAATAAATTTATTCTTACAACTAATTGGAAATTCATCATTAAGATATTGTTTGAGAAATCATAATATTGAAATGGTTGCTATAGGTTGTGTTTTATTCCTAAGATTTACATGTATAATCATCTAGTTCTTAAATGAAAGTTGGGAATTAGACTTGTATGTGTATGTTTTGGGCAATCTTACTTATATTGAGAAAGTAAGTAGAAAATTTATTCAACTTGGCTTACAAGAAAAGAAAACTAAAATCATTAAGAACAATTAATTTAAGTTCCATCTTTATATCTAGCATCATTAATCTTTTCTATCTCCTTGAATTCACACAAACTTGATTTAGTTAGGTTACATGTTAGATTAATTTAGAATCATTTTTCCATCAATTAATCATTGTAAACAAGATTAAAATCAATTAGTAATAGTGTGTAACACGTTCCCTGTGGGATCGATATCTAAAGTACTATTTCGGTACACCGTATACTTGCGGTATGTTGCATCATTAGAAAATGCACAACACTAGGAACTTCTTGCTGACGTAATAAATTGCAAATTCCACCCCAAATTCATCCTCTTGAGCCATCATGGCGCCCACTGAACTGCCCTCTACTGCCAGATACAGGATAAGCGGCTTGATCGGTTGCGGCGGTCTTAGCACTGGCGGATTCAACAGGTATTCTCTGATGCTGTCAAAGGCTTTCTGGCAGTCTTCGTTCCAGACCACAGGCTGATTCTTTCTAAGCAGCTTAAAAACAGGCTCGCATATCGAAGTGAGCTTGGTGATGAATCTGCTGACGTACTGCAGCTTGCCCAGGAAACTCCTTACATCCTTCTCCTTTTGTGGCACGGGCATGTCTCTGATGGCCTTCACCTTGTCCGGGTCAATTTCTATTCCCCTCTGACTGACGACATGTCCCAATAGCTTTCCTGAAGTCACTTCGAAAATGCACTTCTTGGGGTTGAGTCGCAGATTATACTTGTCAGTCCTGGTGAAGAACTTCTCTAGAGCTTCAAAGTGCCCCTCTCGAGTGGCTGAGTTGACCATCATGTCATCTACATACACTTCCACTTCTTTGTGGATCAGGTCGCTTAAGATCTTGGTTGCCATCCTCTGGTATGTGCCCCCAGCATTCTTCAGGCCGAAAGGCATGACCCGGTAGGCGTAGGTCCCCCACTCTGTGATGAAAGTAGTTTTAACCCGGTCAGCTATTTTGTTCAGGATTTGGTTGTATCCCACATATCCATCTCCAAAGCTATACATCGCGCAATTGGCGGCACTGTCTATCAACACATCGATATGGGGTAGTGGAAAATCATCTTTAGGGCAAGCTTTGTTCAGGTCTCGATAATCCACACACACCCTGACCTTTCCGTTCTTCTTTGCTACAGGGACCACATTTGCCAGCCATGTAGGATACTGCACCTCAACAAGGAACTTGGCTTCAATCTGCTGTCGAATTTCCTCCTTGACCTTGTCAGCCCATTCTGGTCTGAGCCTTCTCAACTTCTGTTTTACAGGCTTGTAATCCGGATAAGTTGGGATAGCATGTTCTGCCACATCTCGGTCAATTCCCGGCATATCCTCATAGGTCCAGGCAAAGACTTTTTCATGTTTTCTTATTATTCTCTCAAAATTTTTTCTCTCCTCAGGAGTTATATTTGATGCTATTAGAATTTCTCTCGGATTTTCCGAGGTTCCAAGATTAAAAGGCGTTGTATCAGTGGAATCAATGTCAAAAATTGATGGAATATGATCATGTTCATGCATATTGAAATTATTAGAAACATCGCACAAATAAGAGAAATTGTTTGCCTTATTAATAATATTATAATTGTCATTTACATCATAAAAGAGTTATGGAATAAAAAGATAGTCTAAGCTAGAGTCTTCTTCTGCCACTCCCGAGGTTGATGCCGTTGCAGCTTGTTTACTGGCTTCTTGATTCAGCAGAGGCCCTCCAGGCATGTCGGAAGAAATCTTCAAATCCCCCATTTTCAGCTCTGATTCTGCTATCTTTTCTTTCCCTTTCAGCTTGGCAGCCATCATTTTCTCGGTAACGACCTCCTCAGGTTTGCATCTGTCCCAAGTGATACCCTGAGTCATGACCTCTTCATCCCAGATGCTCTCAACAGTCTTGATAAACCCGATGCTCCAGTCAAATACATCATTAAAGATCTCGAAGCCAGGGACAATCCTCCCATCTACCCATTGCGGCTCGTCTTCGCCAGTGTAAGCACAAACTGAGAATGCTGGTACGAAGCTCTCTAAAATGTGAGGGATCTTGTCTGTTGCCTTCTTCTTGCCGAAGCCACCTCTGTACCCCAGACCTTTTCGGTTCTTCTAACCCCGAGTGGTGATTGCCGTTTGCAACCCTTGAGAGTTTTTGCCCAAACCAGCCCCAGGGAGATAGTGCATCTTCTTCATCATATTAATCACAACTGGGCTATCTACTGACCCGTATTCCTCCCTTATCATGGACACGTGGAAGCCGCTAAATGGCTGATTAGCTATTTCCAGCGCTGAGACCTGGTTCTCCCTGGCCGCTTTGATAGTCACCACCTCCCCTTCATGTGGGAACTTTATCATTTGATGCAACGTGGATGGCACTCCTCCTAATTTGTGAAACCAGGGTCTCCCAAGTAGAGCTGAGAAGTTAGCAGGGATGGGCAGCACTACGAATTCTACCTCCACTTCAATAGGTCCTGTCTTGACCAAGGTCTTAAAGGTTCCCGAGGCTTGCCTCCTCGAATTATCGTAGGCTGTGATAGTCAGATCTGATCCACTGAGCATATCCTCGTTTAAGCCAAAAGCCTGCAGAGCTATCAGGGGGCACACATGGATAGAAGACCCATCATCTACCATAACGCAAGCAGTGTGCTTGTCGTTAATCTGCGCCTTGATGTACAGGGGTCTGTTATGATTGCGGCCTTCGACCGGTAGATCGACATCAGAAAAGACCAATCTCTCCTCGGATCCTCCTTTGACCAAGCCCAACAGTTTTGATGGGGAGATCGTGGTGGCGAATGTGGCCTCAACCAAAGCCTCTACTACCTTCTGCCTATGAGAGGGGGATTGTCTCAATAGATCCCAGATGGATATTTGAGCTGCAGTTTTCTTTAACTGCTTGACAATCTGACTTTCCTCTGGCTCTTTCTCTGCTGATGGCTGCACTGGCTCAAGTAGCCTTGTAATCTCGGGGACCACTCTTCTACTTCTCGTTACAGCCCTTATCTCTTCTTGATCTTCATCGGACCTCCACAAATCAAGGTTCATTTCTCCTTCCTCCTCAGCCTCTCTACCGCTCTCACTGCTAGACCAGCAATCAAGGGTCGCCATAACTGCCTTCTCCTTCCTATCCTTGGAAAAATCAGTGGCAAACTTCTCGCTCCCATATAGATCTTGTAGCACGTACCACTCTGGCAGGCTAGATCCGATCATAAACACGGGTGGTGGTACGGCATTATAACCAGGTTTCTTCTCAGTTTCCCTCTTTTCAGGGTCAGAAATTTGCTTGCTATCAATCAAGTATTGGATAGAGTACCGGAGCGCTTTGCACTTATCTGTGATGTGGCCTGAGTGCTGGTGGAATGCACAGAATTCATTATCTTTGTGTCCAGGCTTCCCTTGCATCAAAGCTGGCCTAGGAGCCAGAGGGTGCAATTTTCCCTCCTTCATTAACCTTCTCAAGACCCAAGATAATGGTCTCCCCAAGTTCGAGAACTTCCTCTGGGTGGTCGCTTCGGTAGCAGACACTTCCCCCATTCTTCTAGTGCCATTATTGGGACCTGTTGGCCTACCAGCTCCTTGACCGGGGTTAGCCCTTTTGGCAAAAATATCACTGTTAGCCTTCCTAGTCAAGAACTCTCCCTCTGCCTCGATGGCTATAACCTTGAGAGACTCCCAGTCCTTCAACCCCTTCATCTTCAACCCATCTTTCAAGTACGGGCTTGCGTTCTTGATGAATAAACGAATCTGGTCCTGGGTGTCAGGCTTTCTCCGCATCTCCATTACTCGGTTCCTCCATCGGGTGAGATAATCATGGAAAGATTCCCCGGTCTTCTGCTGGAGTAGTTCAAGATCTTTTAGAGTCACCTCCATCCTGGTATTACAGTCATACTGCTTCAAAAACTCCTCAGTGAGCAGATCCCAATCTTCTTTAGTGCGGCGGTCAAGGCCATGATACCAGTCGATGGCATGGGAGGTCAGACTTAGATAAAAGTATTCTACCTTCTGCTTCTTAGACAACGTGGTCCCTTTCATGACCAGAGAATACTGTTTCACGTGAGCGGTCGGGTCAGAAGTACCGTCAAACTTCGGCACATCTGGCATTTTGAAGTTGTAAGGGATCGGGTCCTCTCCGTCTAACTCTTTATCCTCCGGGTTCATCCCATGAGCTCTGCCTATCATACGGGCCATGGCTTCGAACCTCTCTTCCATCTTTTTCAGAATAAACTCATTAGCATGAGGTGCCTTCCCCTTCTCAGACGCAATGCTCATTCTATCATCCTCGACATCTCTATCGTCATCAATTCTCAGCACAGGCCTTCTTCTCTGCTCTCCCGAGGCTACTGATCTTAACTCTACTGGAGGTGGCCTAACAGGCTCTTCTCGTCTTTCGACCCTTTCTTCTTCTGGCTCATTCTGTCTCATAGGAGGAGGAGGATTTTGTGGAGCATTCTGTTGTGCCAGGGCGGTCAACATATTCATCATCCTACCCTCGAATTCCTCAAAACGGCGGCCCACTTCTTCCGCAATCATGGCTCTGGTGGCGTCTTCCCCCCTAGGCGAGTTTGGCATCTGAGATACTGTACAACTTATTTCTGATAAGATTTCTGGTAGACCCTCTCTCTCTGACAGCTCAGGAGTAGGAACTCGGATCAGTCGTCCGATTGGTGATCTAGTCCACCTGGGCAGATCTATGATGGCTGCAGGGACAAAAAGTTAGGCATGATGCATGAAATGTAGATATAATGCATGGTCGTGATATGCAACACTTACAGAGCACAAGCAAGCAAGTAGGTCCTTCCGCCCTTATTTCTCCCACACACGTGGTCGTGCAGTCTCTTTCCTAGGTGGGATTAGCCCAAGGGTCAACGAGGGACCCAATGGACATGCATGGTACACGGCGAAAAACCGGCAGCATGACACTCCTATGCTAATGTACAAGCGGATGGATAATGGTCGTCACGTATTTGGACGTTCCATAAATTTTGACATGGCCCTACCGGGGCATGATAGCCTTTGGCTAGGTTACCAATCGATACATGTGGACTCACCCAATACATGAGGACCCATACAGCAAGCATGGAATTAGGGTTCATTTCACCTGTGGAGAAAATAGCTACGGCCGTTACATGAGCTTTGGACAAGGGAGATGTTTCTTTAAGGCTACGCAAGCATGATCCCTGCCAACAGGTCTAGCCCATCACGAGCATAGCGACCGATCGGGTCGTCATTTTGATATACCATTGAGGTACGTGGCTTGGGCTGGTGATTATCCTTAACACTTCCCCAAATTGAGTGAAAATGAGGTCGTGCTTCAGGAACGCACCGGGGCTAAAAGAGGGACCAAACTAGCATATTCTAAGGCTCTAATGATATGCTAATGCAATTTTGAGAGAAAGCGAATTTATGAATTAAATTTTAATCATAAATGTTAAGCGAGGTATTTTCAAATTGAAATCTCGAACCATAAACGTCCCCAGCGGAGTCGCCACTGTGACGCGCGCCGGATCCCCGCGGCCGCCGGCTCGACCGCCCGCACGTGGGCAATCGGGGCATTTGTGGGTCCGTTGACATCTTGCAAATGAATTTGCAAGTGCGTCTATGTTGGGCAACAAGGAGGTTTCATGGAGTCGCCACCCAATAGAACATTGGGAAAGTTACTCTCGCCTCGGAGAGCCTAAGACTGCGCTTGGTATCCATTTTGGGACAGCCAGAGGGGTCATGGAAGGTGAACTTCTCACCCTAAAGAGCCTAGGATTAGCGCTAAAGCCTCGTGACCCAAGAAGTATTTTGGAGGATAACCTCTAATCTCTTGAGCCCAAAGACCAGAGCTGGGTCCGGGATTTCTCATCTCTTTCTACCTCATTTATTTTATGATCAAATCTTAATATCATTAATTCGCTCTCTCTCTACACGATGCAGTTGATTAAAAGGCGCACTTATTCACATTTTGAAAGCGATAAATGATCAGATAGATAGTGAAAGCGATAAATTACAATAATACAAGGAGCGGAATACAACTCCCTTTCATAAATGTGCGAATCATGCATAAGTCGGGGCATTGCTTACTTTGAGGACTTTGGTCCTCCCATGCATCATTATTAAAATTGGAGATTTTTGTTTATGATGATTTTATTGGATAAAAATAGGGCTTTGGCCCCTTTTGCATTTTATACAAACCTCATTTTTGTTTAAGTATAAAATCATTAGATTATTTTTATACATTAACGAGATATGAAAAGAATACATCCATATACATGAAATAATCAATGAACAATAAAATGAAGGAAATAATCGAGAGGGTTAGGAAACTGAACCAGACGGAATCCTCCGAATATGGTAGATAGCCGCTCAAGCTTTGTGGTAGTCCAAGAGAAATCAATATACACTCATAGAAAAGTTGAGAGATGTTAATATACATAAGATTAACATGTAGGAAACCGAAAGGATTTGGAAAAGATAAAAAATGATTTAAAAGGATAGAGGCAGAACCCACAGACAGCCTTCCTTAGATGACCGACGGGCGTCGGTTAAGGTAACCGACATGACCGTCTGTCACTCAAGGAGAAGCATCTGTAGGTGGGGTGACCGACGGGCGTCGGTGATAAAGATGACCCGTCGGTCACCACTGTCTCCAAAAAATAGGAGAGAGAAAATTCTTTCTAAAGCAAAAAAATGGGTTTTATCCCAAAAGGAGATAAAGAGAGTCAAAATAAAGGAAAATAATGATAGATATTGATAAATCCCACAAAATAAGGAATAAATATGAAATAATGAGGAGAAGGAATTCAGAATATTTACCCTCAGATAATCGCTTTGGGTGAGATTCTTGCGTTGATTAGAGCCCCGCACATTCCACGAGAAGCAAAAGATGAAGGATCAAAGAAAGAAAAATGGGCTATTTCTTCTTCAACCCCTCAAAAGATTGATTTTGGAATCAAAATCTAAAGAAAACCAATTAGTTTTAGTTCCCTTTTGACTTGATTTGATCCTTGTTTAAATAGATTTCCTCTGTAAATGTGTTTTGTTGGACGAGAGAGAAAATTTGCTTGAATTTGGGCAGAGTTTCCCCTTTTTAAAATTTTTGGAACCCTTTTCTCTAGAAAATCCGAAGCTTTTATAAGCCAGACACGACCGACGGGCGTCGGTGTATAGGGGCGGGCGTCGGAAGAATCCTTCTGACATAAGGATTCGTCCGACGGCCCTGCCACATCCACCGACGGGCGTCGGAAGGGTTGCGTGCTCCGGGAAACCAGGCGCCGTTTTGACAGGGGCGGTGACTTTTCGACGGGCGTCGAAAAATACCACCAGCCATCGGTGACTCGAAGCGACGGGCTGACTTCACAGACGGGCTGGCCGTCTGTGGAGTACAAAAAGCATTTTGACTTGAAAAAACCTCTGTTCTCTCCCCCTCTGCCCAGGAACTGTAAAAAGCCTCATTTCTCGTGGAACGTGGGACTAAAACCTCCAAATCCAGCCCTTTATACAGGCTCGGGCACTTATTTCATCATAGGGTAACCTCTGATCCGGACCGCTCCGGGACACGGTGCTTATAGCATGTTTTGTATTTTATTTAGAATGGGGGTTGTATTCAGCCCCTAGTTTTGTTGTAATATTTTTACATATGCTTTATTTTATTTGCGCTTTTAATTATCGCTTCCACTACGTGATTGACATGTGCTTTAATTAATTGCATTAAAATGAATGAGCAATGGGATGAAACTCTAAATTCAAAACTCAATTATAAACTTAACCAAGGTATGAATAAATGGGAAGTCCCGAACTCACTCTGGTCTTTTGGGGCTCAATGAGGCAAGAGGTCTAGGACTTCCAAGACACCTCTTGAGTCTCACCAAACGACTTAAATTTACAATCCTAGGCTCCAGGGGGTAGAGGCTGAGACCTCCAAGATCTCTCTGGTGTGCCCAAGATGGATATGTATGCACCGTCTAAGGCTCGCTGAGGCTAGACGACCCTTCCCAATGTTCTATTGGGTGGCGACTCCAAGAAACCTCCTTGTTGCCCAAAATAAATGCACTTGCAAATACCTTACAAGTTTTAATGAATCCCATCCCGATCACCCTAACGTGGGCTTTTGGGGAGGCCACGAGGTTCGGCGCGCGTCACACAACCTCTTCTGTTTCGGACCTCTGGTACCCCCCGTACTGTAATGTAGCAAGGAACTACCAAACTATCTCTGGATGAGTCTGGAAAGCAGGTGTCAGAAACTCAGTCCACCCGCTATCAGAATATGAACCTCGTCTGCCATCCCTAGAGCCTCAAGGAATGGCCTAGAAATGAAATGGCTAGCTCGAAACTGCACCTGAGCCAGCGCTGCATACCTCTGTCTGGCCTCTACACTCATCCAACCCGGGGCCTGAGGCTCAGGCCCATCGCACGGAGCATATCGTCGCGGTGGCATCCTGGAAACAAAGTCAATAATTAGTTTGGTATAATAGTCATACACGGATCTTACTTAGGAAATAATAATAAAAATTTAGGCAGCATCCCGATAGGGATGAGTCTAAGCCGAAAAGATTAAAAAAATTTTGGCAGCACCCCGGCAAGGGTGTGCCCAACCTCCTGCATAAGAAAGCAGAAAAAGAAAAAAAAAAGGGACAGGCCTCAGGCCCCAAGCAACAGTGCAACATTTTTAGATTTGCTTTATTTTCTAATTCTTAGTACTGGTTCCAATGTGCATGCATTCCTAAGGCCAAGTCTATACATCTAACTCGAAAAAATAGACATGCGTCCATCATCAATTGTTCTCAAAACAACATTTATCCATGCATCCATGCATTTTATCTCAACTGAAGAATAGCATATTATTTATTCTATGTGTTAATTCATGCGCTGAAAGCACTAAAAAAACATAACATTAACTAAACCATGGCATTCTAACAGCAACAACTAAAATCAATTAGCAAGGCTCCTAATTACACTAATCCAAAAAATGAAAATTACATTACTCATAATAGGATAAATAAATAAATAACTAATAATAAAATAGAAGGATTTTACTAACCTGGAAATTGAGACTCAAAGGACAAGACGCTGGTGCAAAGAAAATCAACCGAAAAAAGCAAAAAAAGATAAAATGTAACTGAAGAGGAAGGGAAGAGCGTCGGTGTGAAGAAAAGAGAAAAGAAAGTGATTGTCCGTCGGTACCTGCGTCCTTATATAGAATTTAAGTATCGACGAGCTTTGCGTCTATACAGATACCGACGGGAATGCCGTTTGTCTCTTCGGATTTCGCTTTTAACCCTCATTAATTACCTAATTAATGCGCATGATATGCATGATGCAAAGACTGCCAGGTGGACAATCACAGATGGGATCACCGTCTGAGTTAGGGACGGGCTAGCCGTCGGTAGGTCAATCCTATAAAATTTAGCATTTTCTTGGATTCCGTGCCTTTTCTCTCCTTTTAGCTTCATAGCAGGTTCCTTTCTTCAGTTTTTTCGTTTTTCCTTCTTTATTTCCTTTAGCGACTTCGATTTTAGCCCCTAAGGAGTGAATTCTCCTCTTCTTCCTAAAATGCACCGTATCTTAGACGATGCTAAAACTTGGGAAAACAGCACCCTTGCCCCCCTTTCTAGACTGAAATTTTTACGCAGAGTCAAAATAGACTATAACCTCCTTTTGGCTGCGACCCACTTCTGGGACCCTCGCTTTCATGTTTTCAGGTTCACCTATCAGGAAATATGCCCCCTGCCTGAAGAACTTGCTGCCATTGTTGGGAGTTGGTATCCTTCTAGTGCTTTATCCTGCGTTCCTCGCTGTGGTTTGGTTCAACCTCGGGATATTGCCCTGTCCTTAAGTATAGCTCCTTCTGATGCTGCTCGTCTAGTTCCTCAAGGCCCTGTATTTGCCTTAGAACCTCTGATTGAAGAACTGGATGAATTCTCCCACCTTCCTTCATACAGCATAAGTGTCATCTTTCTTTTCTGCCTGATGAAGTATCTGGTTGTGACTTCAGAGGAGCTGCTCGGAGACCCTCGTCTATTTGGAATTCTGGACGATTTCCACCGCGGGCTGACCCCTTTCCCACTTATTCTGGCCGAGACTATCTTGGGTTTGGACTCTGTTCGTGCTAGGCCTACCACTTCATTCTCTGGGAGCCCCTTATTACTCCAGGTACGTTATTATTTTAAAAGGTAGTGTGTCCCTTGTGGATTTTGACACTAGCTTTTCTCAGCGGGAAATGCGTCCTTTCGGATTTTCAAACAACCCTATGCCTAATTGTTGCCTGAAGTAAATCCAACTTACTCCAGCGGCTTTTCTTTGCCTTTTATTTTATTTTGTTTGGCTTTTATTTTTGCTTGTTTCCTCTTTCAGATCTGGTTGCAGGAGAAATTGAAGCTGTTGTCAGAGCCACCTCCCAGGGTCATTAGTCAGTACTCGGCAAAGCATTTTCTTCCTCGCCAGCGTCTGTTCCGATTTGGGACCCCTGACGAAGGCATTACCAAGTTCAATAAAATATCAGATGAGAATATTAGCTTTATGCATGCTTGGCTTCCCTTATCCAGTGCAGTTATTGATGGGTCTTCAGGATGCGTTCCCCTATGCGGGCTTCATGAGGCAACCTTCTACATCACGGCCCGTTGCTCTCGTCAACTTGGAATGACTCAGGATGTGGTGAGACTCCCTTTATCCTTTCGAGGTGGAGTCCTTTCTGCGGCTTTTGCCTCCCGCTATCATGAGCTCTGGAGCCAACTTCCATTGAAGACTACCATACCTTCCTTCGGGAACCACTCTGTTACCTCTACCAGTGCGTACAAGAGGTGGATACTTAGCCCATCATCTGATAACCGAACACGGCGACTGAGGCATTTGGCTAGCGAGAGTAGTAGTAGGGCATAGTTTAGCTTTACATGCATTTTGAGCAATATGTTTCTTTTTAAAGTAGAATTGGACAACGATGTAAATGAATAAGTCAAGTCTTAATTTATTTCATAGCATTGTGTATATTTCAGTACGATTTCAGCATACATGATCATTTTTGACACTAATTCAATTACGCAAGACTACATTCATTCATGGAATCAAATCTTGATAGCATCAACTCCCGTTACCAATCAGCCCTCTCGGGTTTTCATGATTGGATATTTTCTCTCAAACCTCTAAATTTTGCCCAGGATGCCTTTTTTCGATTTTCACCCCGACGAGGAGCCCAATTTTAGCAAGGCCGCCTTTTTTCGGTTTTCGACCTGCGGGGCTTTCATTCTCTTCTTTTGATTTTGTAGCCTTTAGCCATGGAACCTTTTGAGTCTATCAATATTGATCGGTTCTTTGAATTCATTGCCATTGCTATCCGACAGAATCGCAGCTCCTTTTGACAGCAGCTTCTTGAGAATAAATGGACCTTCCCACGTGGGTATGAACTTTCCTCTAATATCTTGTTCTCCTAGTCTCATCTGTTTGAATACCAAATCCCCCTCCTTCAACGGATGTTTCTTTACTTTCTTTCCAAAAGACCTAGCAAGCCTCTTTTGGTAGATCTGATTGTGATAGTAGGCTTTTAACCTATTCTCATCCAACATGTTCAAGCGTTGCAACCGCTGCTGCGCCCATTCGGCCTTCGGAATCTCTTCTTCCACTATCACCCTTAGCGACTTAAGTTCGACCTCGACCGGCAATACTGCCTCCGTCCCATGTACTAAGGAATATGTAGTGGCTCCTGTTGAAGTTCTGATGGTTGTTTTGTAACCCCATAATGCAAAAGGCAACTTCTCCGCCCAATCTTTATAATTCTGGACCATATTAGCCAGGATCCTCTTAACATTCTTCTTGGCGGCTTCAACTGCCCCGTTGGCTTGAGGACGATACGGAGAAGACTTGTGGTGCTCGATACCATATTTCTGGAGTAACTTCTTCGTTTCGGCCATAAACTGGACCCCGTTGTCAGATACCACATGGTGTGGAAGGCCATACCTACATATCAAGTTCTTCTCGATGAATTTCTCCATATCCCGAGCATCAACTTTCTTGAAGGACTCAGCTTCTACCCACTTAGTGAAGTAGTCGATGGCGACGACGATGTATCTATGCCCATTAGAGGCCGTGGGGCGTATCTCTCCAATAATATCAATCCCCCAAGCTACGAAGGGCCAAGGTGATGTCAAATTGTACAACTCCGAAATGGGCAGGTGCCTTAAATCTGCATACTGCTGGCATAACTGACACTGCTTTACATATTTCGAACAATCGTTATCCATGGTGAGCCAGAAGAATCCTTGTCTCATAATCTTTTTTGCCAATGTCAGCCCGTTCATATGGGCTCCGCATACTCCGGCGTGTGTTTCTTCCATCACCCTCTTAGCCTCTTTCTCATCCAAACACCTTAACTGGATACCATCAGCCTGTCGTTTGTACAATACTCCATCTATGCAAATGAACTGAGTAGATAGCTTGCGAATCATTCTCTGATCCTTTTCGGTAGCTTCCTCTGAAAATGTCGCATTCTCTAGATAGTTCATAATGTCATAATACCACGGCTTCCCATCTGCTACTTCTATCTCCATGACTTATTTAGATTCAAAACTAGGTCTTTCAGAGCTAGAAATCAAAACTGGCCTCATAGCCACTCCTTCGGGATTGTCCCACATTGAGACTAAAGTAGCAAGCGCGTCGGCTAACTGGTTTTCATCCCTCAGAAGAAAATGAAACGTACACACTTCAAACTGACTGCTCAGGTCTCTCAAGTGCTTGATGTATGGCATTAGCCTTTCTTCTTTAATGGCCCATTCGCCTTTGACTTGATTAATCACCAGGGAGGAATCACCAAACACTTCCACGTTTTTTGCTCCTAAGGCTATCAATGCCTCCAACCCAAAAGCACACGCTTCATACTCAGCTTCATTATTGGTAGCCTTGAACCTCAATTTCTTGGCCAAAGGGAGCTTCTCATCATCCAGGGTTATTAGAATAATCCCTACTCCTACCCCCTTATTGTTCACGGCTCCGTCAAAGTGCAATTGCCAACCTTGAACTCCGATAGCTGTCAAATCCTCATCTGGAAAGTTAAACTCGTACGATTCTCCTTGAATTGTGCATTCTGCTAGGAATTCAGCGACTGCACGCCCTTTGATAGTTTTCCGAGTAATATACTCTACATCGAATTCTTGTAGTAACAACAACCACCTACCCATTTTCCCGAGTAAAGAGGGGGCTTCCTGTAAGTACCTTAAAGGATTCTGCTTAGCTATTGCCTGTACTCTGTAGGCATGAAAGTAATGCCTTAATTTCTTAGAAGCCCAGATCACCGCAAGGCAAATCTTTTCTACTTCTGTATACTTGACCTCATAAGCCAAGAACTTCTTGCTAAGGTAGTAAACAGCAAACTCCACTCCAAATTCGTCCTCCTGGGCCATTATGGCGCCTACAGAACTGTCTTCTATAGCTTAATATAAAATCAATGGCCTGACTGGCTGCGGCGGTCTCAACACCGGTGGATTCAGCAGATACTCTCTGACAGTATCGAAAGCCTTTTGACAACTTTCGTTCCATACTACTGGTTAGTCTTTCCTGAGTAGTTTGAAGATCGGTTCACAGATTGAAGTAAGCTTAGCAATAAACCTACTGATGTATTGCAACCTACCCAGGAAGCTTCTCACATCCTTTTCCTTCTACGGTATTGGCATTTCTCTAATGGCCTTAACATTATCCAGGTCAATCTCAATACCCCTCTTGCTAACCACGTGTCCTAGGAGCTTCCCTGAGGTAACACTAAAGATGCATTTCTTAGGATTTACCCGTAGATTATACTTGTCTATCCTTAGGAAGAACTTTTCCAGGGCTTCAAAATGACCTTCTCTAGTGGCTGACTTGATCATCATGTCGTCCACGTATACCTCCACTTCTTTATGGATCAAGTCATTTAAGATTTTTGTTGCCATCCTCTGGTAAGTGGCCCCTGCATTTTTTAGGCCAAAAGGCATTACTCGATAAGCATAGGTCCCCCATTCTGTGATGAACGTCGTCTTGATTCAGTCAATTATTTTATTGAGAATTTGATTGTAGCCCACATAACCATCTCCAAAGCTATACATCTCGCAAGCAGTGGCGCTGTCTATCAGCACATCTATATGGGGCAATAGAAAGCCATCTTTCGGATAGGCCTTATTTAAGTCCCGATAATCTACGCATACCCTTACCTTGCCATTCTTTTTGGCTACGGGGACAACATTGGCCAACCAAGTTGGATATTGCACCTCAACCAAAAATTTAGCTTTGATTTGTTGGTGAATCTCCTCCTTCACTTTGTCTGCCCATTCTGGCCTAAGCCTTTTTAGCTTCTGTTTAACGGGTTTGTGGTCTGGATATGTAGGAATAGCGTGCTCTGCGACTTCCCGATCAATTCCTGGCATATCTTCGTAGGTCCAGGCAAAGACTTTTTCATATTTTTTAAGATTCTCTCAAATTTTTCTCGCTCTTCACGAGTTATATTTGATGCTATCAAAATTTCTTTTGAGTTTTCTATGGTTCCAAGATTAAATGGAGTAGCATTAGTTGAATCAATATCAAATATGGATGGATGATGATCATAATCATGCATAGTAAAATCATTGGAAACATCACACAAATACGCAAAATCATTCAATTTATTAATAAGATTGAAATTGTCATTAACATCATTGGAAAGTTCTGGAGCAAAAAGAGAATCTAAACTATTTTCCTCTTCCTCTTCTGCTGGCGTATTTACCGCGGTCGATGGTCCTGCATCACTTTGGCTCTTTGGAGGCTCCCCAATCAACTCCTGCATGGCTTCCTCTACCTTTATTTTCCCCTTTAGCTAGGTGGCTATCATCTTCTCAGTCATCACTTCTTCAGGCATCTCACGGTCCCAAATTGTCCTACTGGTCATGATTTCTTTATCCCAAAAGCCCTCTGCTGGCTTGATCGATCCAATGTCCCAGTCATAGACATCATTGAAGATCTTGCACCCTGGCACAATTCTTCCATCCAGCCACTGTGGTTCATCTTCCCCTGTATTGGCACATGCCGCAGTTGCTGGCACAAAAGTCCTTTGAATATGAGGAATTTCCATTTTTGACTTCTCACCCCTTCCTACCACACCTGTGTATCCTAGACCCCTTCTGTCCTTTTAACCCTTGGTGGTAACAGCTATTGGTATCCCCTGAGAATTTTTGCCCAGTCCTGCGCCAGGGAGGAACGACATCTTCTTCATCATATTCAGTGCCTGGGGGCTTTCTTCCTTTTGCTCTTCCTCGCCTATCATTGCAACATGAAACCCACTAAACGGCTGCCTAGCAATCTCCAGTACTGAAATCTGATTCTCCCATGCAGCCCTTATAGTCGCAATCTGGCCTTCATGAGGTATCTTTACCATCTGGTGAAGTGTAGAGGGGACTCCACCCAACTTATGAAACCATGGTCTACCTAGAAGAGCTGAGAAATTGGCGGGTATTGGCAGTACCACAAACTCCACTTCTGATTCTACGGGCCCCGTCTTCACCATTGCTGTGAATGTCCCCGAAGCATGTCTACGCGAGTTGTCATATGCTGTGATGGTGAGATCAGATTTAGCTAACATATCCTTTGTCACCCCAAAAGCTGCCATTGCCACCTGTGGGCACACATTTATCGAAGAGCCATCATCTACCATTGTGCAAGCAGTGTGTTTTTTGTTAATCTGTGCCCTTATGTACAGAGGGCAATTATGGTTGTGGCCTTCTGCCGGCAAATCAGCACTGGTAAAAACAACATTTTCTCCTGATCCTCCTTTCACTACATCCAGAAGTTCCGTAGGCGAGATAGTTGTTGCCACATTTACCTTGCACAAAACCTCTACCACCTTCTGCCTATGCGATGGTGACTGTCTCAAGAGATCCCATATGGAAATCTGAGTCGGCGTCTTTTTTAGTTATTTAACAATTGGATCTTCTTCCGGCTCTTTTCCCTTTCTGCCCTCAACTGGCTCCTGGGGCTTCTCGACTCACTTCCGCTCTGGGTCACAGCTCCTACTTCTTTCTTCTTTGCTTCTTCTCCTTCCTCTTCTGAACCCCACAGGTCGAAAAATACTTCAGAATCATCATTTTTTGTTCCACTATCATCAGTGGACCAGCAATCGATCACTGCAGCGGGAAGCCCTTCTTCACTCCCCTCATTGAGGTTCGTGACAGCAGTGTGGATATCGTTGCCGTATAATTCCTTTAACACAAACTCCTCGGGCAAACTGGACCCGATCATGTTCACCGGCGGGGCCATACTGTCATACCCAGCTCTCTTTTCTTGGTCTGTGATCTGCTTCGAGTCAATTAAATCTTGAATTGCATGCCTCAAAGTCTTATAGTCCTCAGTTGTATGCCCAGTGTGCTGATGATATGCACAATACTCACCATCCTTATGCCCCGACGTGCCCTGAGTTCTTGCAGGTCTAGGTGGTAAAGGCTGTAGCTTACCCTCTTTCGTCAGTCTTCTCAGCACCCATGATAAAGACCTTCCAAGATTGGAAAAATGCCTCGGGGTAGCCTTAGTAGCTGACACCTCAGCGGTCTTCCTTGTGCCACTAGCAGAACCTGTTGGTCTACTTGCCCCCTGGCTACTACTACCCTTCTTAGGATAGTTCTCATTACCTGCCCTTCTAACAAGGTACTCTCCCTCAGCCTCAATGGTTATATCTTTCAGAGACTCCCAGTCCTTCAGTCCTTTCATCCTTAATCCTTCTCTCAAATACGGCTTGTATTTTTAATGAATAACCGTATTTGATCCTGAGCATCCGGTTTCCTCATCATTTCCATCACCCGATTCCTCCACCGGGTTAGATACTCGTGGAAAGACTCGCCTCCCTCCTATTGTAATAGCTCCAGGTCCTTCAGGGTCACTTCCATTCTTGTACTGTAGTCGTATTGCCTCAAAAACTCCTCCGTCAATAAATCCCAGTCCTCCTTAGTTCGGCGGTTGAGCCCGTCATACCTATCCACTGCTGGGCCAGTCAAGCTCAAGCAAAAGTACTCAATCTTTTGCTTCTTCATCAAAGTGGTGCCCTTCATCACTAGTGAGTACTGCTTTATGTGTGCCATGGGGCCAGAAGTGCCGTCAAACTTCGGGACATCCGGCATTTTAAAATTCATTGGGACCAAATCTTCTCCCTCTAATTCCTTGTCTTCAGGGTTTATTCCTCGGCCTTTTGTTAGCATTCTTGTCATAGCTTCAAATTTCTCTTCCATCTTCTTCAAGATGACTTCTTCAATTTGAGGGGCTTTCCCTTTCTCAGACATACGCTCCTCATACTCTTCGTCTTCCCAATCATCATCTAGCCTTGGGGCTGGTCTTGCCCTCTGTGCCCCTGAGGTAGTGGCTCTTAGGTTTACAGGCGGGCAAATTTCCTCTTGTGGGTTTTCTCTAACCTCCTCCCTTTCATTATTTCTCATAAGAGGTGGAGGGTTCTGCGGGGCAGCTTGATGACCCATTGCGGCCATCATTGCCATCATCCGGTTCTCAAATTCTTCAAGCCTTCAGCCCACTTCCTCCGCTATCATTGCCCTGGTGGCATCTGCCCCTCTTGGTGAGCTTGACATTTTTTTGGGTAAAGAAAACTGAGCTGAAGTAGCGTAACTGGTTTCAGAAGAAGTGTCAGGATACTCTACCCTTTCTGGTAACTCGAAGAATGGATTTCTGCGTAGTCGCCCTCGAGACCCTCTTGTCCACCTAGGCGAATCTATGATGGCTGAAAAACACAAACGGTCAGGATGATGCCTGAACGTGCTAAGATGCATGATCATGCTATGCAACACTTACAAATCACATGCAAGCACATAGGTCCTTCCAACCTTATTACTCCCGCACACGAGGTCATAGTCTCTTTCCTAGGTGGGATTGGTCAATGGATCATCCGAGGATCCGATGGACACGTATGGTGCATGGTGAAAAAACCGGCAGCATAACCTCTCCTAACTAATGTACAGACGCAAGGGTTATGATCGTTATCTATTTAGGCAGTCCTAATAAGTTGACATGGGCCTATCGGGGCATGAAAGCCTTTTATTAGGTGACCAATCAAATTATCTGGGCTTGTCCAATACATAATGATCCACATAGCAAGCATAGTATTAAGGTTCATACCACCTAGGGGAAGTAGCTATTTCCATTATATGAGCTTTAGTCAAAAGGTGGTGTTACTTTAGGGCTACCCAAGCATGGTCCCTGCCGATAGGTCTAGCTCATCACGAGTGTAAGGACCGATCGGGTCTCCATTTTATATACCATAATGGTACGAGGCTTGGGCTAGTGATTATCCTTAACACTTCCCTACATTGAGTGAACGTAGAGTCGTGCTTCGGGAACGCACCGGGGCTGAAAAAGGGACCAAACTAGCATAAATCTAAGACTCTAATGTGATGCAATGCAGTTTTGAAAGAAGGTGAAAATTTTAAACTAAAACTCAATTATAATTTTTAATCAAGGTACTTTCGAATCGAAGTCTCGAGTATGTCCCCAGCGGAGTCACCATTGTGATGCGCGTTGAACCTCGTGGCCTCTCGAGGGCCCGCTTTAGGGCGATCAGGAGAGGTTCATAAAATTTGTAAGGTATTTACAAGTGCGTCTATTTTGGGCAACAATGAGATTTCTTAGAGTCGCCACCCAATAGAACATTGGGAAGGGTCGTCTAGCCTCAGCGAGCCTAAGACGGCGCATACATATCCATCTTGGGCTAACCAGAGAGATTTTGGAGGCCTCAGCCTCTACCCCTTGGAGCCTAAGATTGTAAATTTAAGTCTTTTGGTGAGACTCAAGAGGTGTCTTGGAAGTCCTAGACCTCTCACCTCATTGAGCCCCAAAGACCAAAGTGAGTTCGGGACTTCTCATTTATTTGTACCTTGATCAATATTTTGATTAAGTTTTGAATTCATTGTTTCACCAACTTTCCACACGATGCATTTAATTAAGGCACAATCATTCACGTCAAAAGCGGGAAATTAAGCACTATTAAGATGGACTTCCACAAATCAAATTACAATAAAACTAGGGGCGGAATACAACCCCCATTATAAAAACAATATATAGATCATACAGAAATCGGGATATTCATTGGGGTGAGGACATTGGTCCTGCCATGCATATTTGTTACAAACTGATTTTTAAGAAGTGCCAATTTTGTTGGTTAAAAACAGGACATTGGTCCATAGCTTTCAAGAAAACCCCAAATTAATTACTATAAAATATTTGGCCATTTTCACTTTAACGACATTGAAATAATCTTAATAATAACACGAATAAAAGGCAAGGGTAAAGAAAGAACCCGGATGGAAATACTCAGATTGGCGCGACCACCGTTGTTTACAATTCCAATTCCAAATGGTCAGAAAATAGCTCATAGGAACAAACATGTCAGTGTCAAAAATTGTGAATAAAGTAAAGAAAAGGAAAATAATAAGAAACTTTATAAGAAATGAGTTAAAAGATAAAAAAAAGTAAAAAGATAACTTAAAAACATGGGGATTTGCCTAGGGACAGCCTTCTGCACGACGCCAACGGGCGTCCTTAGTGTGACCGGCGGATGGAGTGGAGCATCACTTACGTCCCGTCTATCGGAGTAGAGACGGGCGTCGGTAACCACTCTGCCCGTCGGTCGCCCCTGATTGATAAAAAGAAATTAAAATAAGCTCTTCAAAATTTCAATTAAAATTCTTAAAAAAATTTGTTATTTAGAAAATGAAAACAATTAATATAAGGTAATTAAATCGAACAAGTGTTAATCCAGAATGTTTACCCTCGGATTTTACCTTTTCGGGTGAATATCGAATGATTTGAGTCCCCGCACGCTCCACAAGGATCAAATAAAAATAGATCAAAGTAAGAAAATTTGTATTTTTCCTTTTTGAAAATTTTATGGCGATTGAGTGTTTGAATTAGCTGTATTGATGGAAACGAATGAATTTCGTTACCTCAAATTGGCTTAATTCGCAAGAAAGATTTAAATAAATCAATTAATTGGAAGAATTTTTTATCAAAAATTCTGAAAATAAATAGAGATTTCATAGATCTTTTGTAAATTGCTCACAAAAAATTCTTTTCTAAAAAATCCAATCTCTCAAAAATTTGTCACTTTCCTCATAAAAATTTGTCAAATTTTCTAACCCCTAAAAATGGAATTTAATCCACTATTTATAGAGTGTTTTAGGAGATAATAGGATAAGCATCCATTTAAAGTTTGAATTTCAAAAGGATTTTAAAATTCAATTTTTTAACCAAATCTCACCCAAAATTTGAAAGATATCAGATTAAATTTTATCCAATCCGGCGATATCTGATCAGATCCACTACCGACGGGCGTCCCTACAACTACCGACGGGCGTCCCTACTAAGGGCACACGTGGAAATCTGGATACAGATGGGCCGAAATGCGAGACTAGGGACGGGCGTCCTTTCTCAGACACGTGTCCATCCCTATCCACAGACGGGCCGTCCCTACATGCATAAAGACGGGGATCACCCCAAGTAGAGATGGGCGTCCCTACTCAGACGGGCATCCCGTCTGTGGAGCAAAACTTCCAATTTCAAGCAAAATTTCCCAAACTCTTTCAAAACCTCACGCTATAGAGAAAAATATTTTAATCCTTGTGGAAACGAAAGACTAAAACCTCCGAATTCCATCCATTTATCCGGAAACCAACGTGGATCTCTTCATCGGGTAACTCTGACCTGGACTGCCTCAAGACCCGGTGTCTACACCGCGGTAGATAATAGGACCCATCGGCTTAGGCATTTGGTCGGTGAGAGAAGAAGCAAAGTATAGCCATTTAGATTTCACACATTTAGTAATGAATGATGTTTCTCCTTTTATAAAAGAACTAGGAAATGATGAGTTAAACTGCTTTTGTCTTATATTTTTTCACAAAATTGTGTACATTTCAGTATGATTTCTCCATACATGATCACTATTTAACATAGATTCAGAATGCAAAATTATATCTAATCTCGGAGTGGACCTTGTAAGCATCAGACTCCTATTTCCAATCAGCCCTCTCGGGTTTTCTTGATTAGACATTTTCTCTCAAGCCTCTAATTTTTGCCTAGAGTGCCTTTTTTTGGTTTTCACCCTGACGAGGTACCTAATTTTAGCAAGACCACCTTTTTTCGGTTTTCAACACGCAGGGAATTTATTATCTTCTTTTGATTTTTAGTCTTTAGCCATGGACCTTCTTGGGTCTGTTGATGCTGATCTGTTATTTGAGCTCATCTTCATTGATGTCCATTAGAACTGCTGCCCCTTTGGACAAAATTTTCTTAGGAGCAAATGGGTCTTCCCATGTCAGACCGAATTTACTTCGCATGTCTAGAAAATCAGGTCTCATTTGCCTAAAGACCGAATCTCCCTCTTTTAGTGAGTGTTTCCTGACCCTTTTTTCCAAATGATCGAACAAGGTGTTGATAGATCTGATCGCGATAGTAATCCCATAACCTATTTCCGTTTAAAGTGTTTAGCTGTTGTAGCTGTTGCTTCTATGACTGCCCCCTAAAGATTTGACGTATTCTGACAGGCAGTAGTGCTTCCGCCCCATGCATCGAGGAATAAAGCGTGACTCTTGTAGGGGTTCCGACTGTAGACCCTAGCAAGGGCCTCCTCCACAGTCGTACATCGTCAGCTTACCTCTTGTACTGCACACCCTCTATAATGATGAACTGGGTGGATAGCTTGTGAATCAGTCTTTTGGTCCTTTTCAGTAGCCAAGAAAAATGGCAAAGTATGGGTATGTGTAGATCAACGGGATTTGAAAGAAGTTTTCCCCCCAGGTAACTTCCCCTTGTCCCATGTCGATGAGCAATTTTTTTCTCTTTTTATTTTTTATTTTTTTGCGTACATTTTTTTTCGCTCCCCAACAGGCTTTGTCCAAATCCAGATAGTTTACACATACGTGCACTTCTCTTCTTAACCATTGGGGATGTCGTTGATCCACCTAGTTTGGCATTGTGCTTCAGTAAAAATTTAGCCCTAGTTCTGCTTGTGGATTCCCCCTTTTAACCTTTCCTGTCCCTCCTGGCTTGAATCTTCTGAGCTTCTGCTTGACTGGTTCATGATCGAGATACACTGGCATAGCGTGTTTGGCTACTTCATAATTATCTCCTGGTATGCCTTCATAGGTCAAGGCAAAGACTTTTTATTTCATTTTTTTTTCATTCGCTCAAATTTTAATCTATCTTCAAGAGTCATAACAGATGCTATCAAGATTTTCTTTGGGTTCTCCAAAGTTTCGAGATTAAATGGAATGGCATTAGTTGAATCAATGTCAAAAATAAATGTGTCATGATTATCCATAGTGAAATCGTGAGAAATATCACACAAATAAGCGAAAACCATTCCTTTCATTTAATAAAAAACTAGAATTAAAAAGAAAAATCATCATTAAATAGTTCAAAAATAAAAAGAGAACATCTAAATAGCTATTTTCTTCCTTCCTTGCCAACATGGATGCTGTGGTCAACGATCTGTCATCATCCCCGGGAACCGTCTTCCTTCTCCACTTAAGTACTCAATCTGTCTTCCTCTTCTTCTTTCGCTCTTCCGAGTCAGAGATCTGCTTACTATCAATGAGGTCTTGAACCTGATCCCTTAATTTCCAACAATAGTCTATCAAATGTCCGGTGTGCTGGTGGAATGCACAATATTGATCCACTCTATGGTTGGGCTGCTGTAGACACCGGGTCCCGAGGCGGTTCAAGATCAGAATTACCTTATGATGAAAGCGATACGTGCAAGTAAAGGTGTCAAAATTGATGTTTATCTTGTCGAGACCCTCGTTATTTTTAAATAAAAAATAAACAAATAAATATATAAAAATATATTATAAATAAATTTAATTAAATTAATATTATTAAGAAGTGTTATTTTTGATATTTAAAAAAAAGGGGGAAAAAGGGAAATTAAATTAGTTAATTAATTTAGTGGAATTAAATTAATTAATTGATTTAATTTAAAAAAAGGACAATTAAATTAGTTAATTAATTTGGTTTAGTTAAATTAATTAAACTAGTTAGTTAAATTAATTGGAAAAAAGATTTAAGAAAAAAATTTAAAAGCTTTAAAAAAAAATAAAAAAAAAATTAAACTCGTGTTGTAAAATGTGGTAAATGGCCAAAGTGGCCATTTACCACATTTGTGGCCGCGTGATGGCCTTTGCCATCACGCGGCCACTTTTGGTTTTTGGCCAAAAGCGGCCGCGTGGTGGCCACTTGGCCACCACTCGGTCCATTGGGTTTTTGCGTTTTTTAGACTGTTTTTCAGTCTGATTTTTTCAATTTTTTTCACCGTTTTGTGTTATTTTCAATCAACAGAAAATGAAAAGTCTCTTTGGACTTTCTTTATTTTGGGACAAGGCTGAAAATGAAATGGGGATTCAATCCCCATTTTCGGAGGGAAGATTTTACAAAGAAAAAATTTTGGGCTTTTTCTCTCTAGCATTTTACTCTCTAGGAAGCACTTCTCTTCTTCAAAAAAATTCTTAGCTTTCTTTCTTCAAGTTTTAATTTTTGTTTACTCTAAAATACTTAATCTTGGGTTGATTTGAGTAAGAGAAATTAATTTTCTTAGCTTATTCACCCCACCAAAAATATTTTCTTGAACCAATTTTTTTAAAATACAGATTTTTATACTTTTTTCGAATATTATTGTCATAAAAAATCGACAAGGGAGACGGATCAAGACACCGCTTTCTTCAATCTATAAAATTTCTGAGGGTAAACACTTGGATCATTTTCATTTATTTATTTGTATATTATTTATGGTTGTGAATATATTTCCCTTTTTCCTATTAATACCATGATTTTCGCCTAATGTTTTCTTTGATCTAGTCACTGTTGGCATCTATCTGTGATTTTAACTTATTTTCTTGTGATTTCTGGCGCCATCCCATTATTATTAGTATTATTATTATTATTATTATTGTTATTGCGTTTTCTAAGTTTATATTCATTGTCATCCCCCTGTTTATGTTATTATTATAATTATTATTGCTATTTATTTGTTTTGTCATTATTGTTATACTGTTTCCGTTGTTGATGATTTTATTAGTTTTATTCTTATTATTATTATTATTATTATTATTATTATTATTATTATTATTATTATTATTATTATTATTATTATATTGGCTGCCATTAACATCCTGTTAACATTATTATTACTGTTATTATTATTATTATTATTATTATTATTATTATTATTATTATTATTATTATTATTATAATGGCTGCCATTAACATCCTGTTAACATTATTATTACTGTTATTATTATTATTATTATTGTTATTTTTACTATTATTTCTATTATATTTGTGTTCATATGTACTGTTAATATTTTGCCACTATTATTGTCATGATCATTATATTTTGCATTCATTTCATTAATTTACCTAGAGTCATTATTAATATTTTCGATATTATTTTTGTATGAGTTTGAATCGGGTTATTTGAGCATCCCCGCGACTCCCCGGATGGGTCGCGACGCGTGGAGGGTCACATCGGTTCGGTGAGATCTCTCTAATTCCCTATCCTTTTGTTGTGTTTATTTGTAAATAATTATTTTATTTGTGCACGCATGCGATAAAAAATCACAAAAATATTTCTATAATTAAATTAGAATTTTTACTAATAAAATTGGAGCCAATGTCCCTTGTTTTAGCCTAATAATGAAAATATCACAATTAAAACGAAGAGTCAACTTTTCTCCAAAAATTGGATCACTCGTCCCTGTCTTCATCCAAACAACCAAAATGACTATTTGAACCCTCTTTAAATAAACGCGAAGGAACCAATGTTCCTAAATCCTCAAATAGACACGAAGGAACCAATGTTCCTAAAATAATGCCCCGATTTATGTATGTCTTTTACTTTGATTTCGCGTGAGTGTTTAAAATTTATGCTCATTTCCTTTGGGCCCTTGTATTTAATTTCGGGGCAACTTTATTTATTTTTGGGGATTATATTCCGTCCCCATTTATGTCTTTAATCTTCTTTTATTGGGGTTGTATTCCGCCCCTATTTCCTTTGTAATTGTGTGCTTGCATGTTTACCGCTTTCCTTATTTACCTCATTTATCGCTTTTATCGCTTCCATTTTTTTTTCTTTATGTGCTTTCATTGCGCCTTTAATTCTAAATGCATCGATCGCGTGAGATGAGAGATATAATTTTAAGAAGTTAAAAACTCACTTATAATTAACCAAAGCATAAATAAGAGGGAAGTTCCGGACATCATATCTCTGGTTTAGACCGTTAGAGGTGAGAGACTTTTTCCCAATTTCTAGCAAATTTGGTGGCGACTCCAAATGCCTCAAAGGTGCCTTTAGGTGTCATTAGACTAGGTTATTCTCCCCAATGTTCATTTGGGAGGAAAACACCGATGATGTCTCATGTTGCCCATGATCAAAAGACGCAAACCTAATTCCTCGAATCCCAAAGGCGGATTCACAAGCGAGGGCCCTTGCTGGGTACTTCCGGTGCGCGTCACAGTGGCGACTCCACTGGGGAATTTGTGTTTGAGACTTTGCTCTGAAAGTGCTTTGGTTAAAATGTATAATTGGGTTTTTAAAACTTAAAATTCTATCTCTTTTCGAAATTTGCATTGCATCTTAGAGCCTTAGAATTACGCTAGTTGGTCCCTTCTTACCTCGGTGCATTCCCGAAGCACGATCCTACTTTCACTCATTGTAGGGAAGTGTTAGGGATAATCACCAGCCCAAGCCTTGTACCTTTTGGTATATCAAATGGAGACCCGATCGGTCACTATGCTCGTGATGAGCTAGACCTGTTGGCAGGGACCATGCTTGGGTAGCCCTAAAATTTTATCACCTTGACCAAAGCCCATGTAATGGCAAGTTGAAACTTCCCCTAGGTAGCATGCTCCTTAATACGATGCTTGTGATGTGGGCCGTCACGTATTAAACAAAATCAAGCAAATTAAGTGGTCCTTTATCGAAGGCTTTCATGCCCCGGTAAGCCCACCTTAACTTGATTGAATTGTTCAAATACGTAATGGCCAAAACCCATATGAATGCGCATTAGATTAAGACTGTTGTGCTGCCAGTTTTTCACCGTGCACCATACGTGTCCGATGGGTTCCCTGTTAACCCTCGGATGAAGCCCACCTAAGAAAGAGACCGCACGACCTCGTGTGTGGGAGTGATAAGGTTGGAAGGATCTATCTGCTTGCATGTGGTTATGGATGCTGCACAGCATGCTCGTGCATCGCATGTCATTCATGCATAAATACATGTATATATAAATAATAATAAATTTTCTCTCACGCTATGCGTGTACATACCTTTTTGTCTGCATATTATTTTTTCACGTGTACATACCATCCTGCATGTAATTCCTTCCATGCATCCCATCGTACTATGGTAGTCCATTGATCTCGCACTCATCAAAGACCATTCACATAGCACGATCATGCATTGTATATGTCATCCATGCATCAGCTATCATAGATTCATCCAAGTGGACCAGAGGTTCTAATGATCGATTAGTGACGATAGACTCGCCCTTTGGATTGCTAGAATTAGTGCCTGTTTGGGATTTTGAGTCACTCTCAACGACTAGTGGATCATCTTCGATGGCAGAACTACCACGGGAGACTAGTGTTTTGACGGTGCAAGACCTAGATAAGAGACTTGGGGAATTTGAAAGGAAAATGTTAGCCATGATGGAAAGCATCACTGCTCAAATGGCGCTAAATGCCAGGCAACCACCTGCAACCCCTACTGTTGGACAGGTCGAGTCGCCTATTAGGGAAGAAGCTCTTGTAGTAGTCACTACCATGCAATAACCAGTCGTTGAGCCCGCAGCGACACCTACTGAACAGAAAAGAGCCCTTGACCCGAAGGATGATCTTATAGAGAAGGAAGAGGATGGGCAAGTAATTCCTTGGGCCATCATGAATGAAGTCCCTGAGGGAAGGAAAGATGCAGTAAAGGAGATAGAAGGGGGGTTTGAGAAGTTTGAATCCCAGACAATGGCCATTATGGAGAATTTTGCTACCGTTGTGGTGTCACCTGCCGGAAAACACCTTACTGCTCCTACTATGTTGTAGAAAAATCATGACCCAACTAAGGGATCACACCTACCACCAACTGGACCCAGAGGGGAATCAGCTGTCACTCTACCACCTGAGCAAAGAGGCAAAGGGCATATTTCAAAGAAGGGGCTTCTGGTGGTGACACAGGGCTTAAAGAGAAAGATCGATGTCCTTGAAGAGGAAATTATAGAGTCTAAACTTGCAGTTGCCCGGGCTGCTCGAGAGAAGGTATTTATGGACTTAAAGAAGAGAGGTCAACCGTATAGGTGCGACATCTGTGCCGGCACTCAAGAGATAGAGGAAACGTCAAACGTTAGAACAGTTCATAAGGCTTGCTTCGGCATGGATGGATTTTTTCCTCAAGCTAGAGAGGGGGACCTATGCTTATGGTTAACCAACGTGGCTAGAAATCGAGGGCTTAGGAGGTGTCATCGACATTCCAGATATCTGAGGGGTGATGGCCAAACCTCGAAAGGTCAAGTATAAGATCCTGCTATTGGCAAGCAGCTGGTAGCTCTTGAAGGAGGGGGCAATGCCATCGGGGGAGCTCGAGTCCCGGTACGGACAGTGTGGGAGATATCGGAGTCACCAAGTCTCCAAAGATCGAAACTACTCAGGATCACTATACCATCTGCGATAAGTCTTTATCTAAGCACCTCTTTCATTTCATCGATAAGGGAAAGCTACAGCCAAAGCCTGTAAAACCCTCCAAGAGCCGAGGGCATCCCGACCACCGAGCAGATTTGTATTGTGCCTACCATCGGCACACCGGACACGAGACTGATGGGTGCCGAACTCTAAAAAAACTTGTTCAAGATCTTATTAATGAGGAGATGAGGGATGAGGAGAATGGTCCACGAAAGTGATGGATCATTGACTACAGCATCAGCGATGGCAAGCAAGGAGGAAATAGCTATCTGGATGTTCTTTTTTAGACGCTTTATTCCTTTTTTTTTTATTTTATTTCCCGAACTCTTTATGACAATTTGGTTATTTTAATATGATGGACAATTTCTGCTTGTGTATGCGATATTTCTATGATTTCATTTCCTATGATCACAATGCATTCATTCATTTTGACATTAATTCAATTAATAATGCGGCTCTATCTAGTCTCGGAACTTTGGAAAATGCAAATAAAATCTTGGTAGCGTCTGGTATAACTCCTGAAGCGAGGATAATTTTGAGAGATGTAAATAAAAAAAAAAGCCTTTGGCTGGACCTGTGTGACATGTCAAAAATTGACAATGACATTCTAAATGCCATGCTACTTCCCCGTGCCAACGTGACGACAAGCGAAATTTCGAAACCCATTCCTTTGCACCTGCAACACCTGAGTCGCATATGGTGCGGCCAAATAAAATAAAGCTCCAAGATCTGCATCAGGAATTGGGCGAGTGAAACTCAAAACCACCACGAAGAATATACAACCCGTCGAAACCAAGCCATATGACCTTTTTCCTCTCGACCCCTTTGGAATGTGCACCCTCAGAACCAATTATGACTGACCCTTGACCATCCAGAATCCTCATAGCCAAATTTCTTACCAAAACTTGATGCCCGACCGAATTGAACAACAATGGTCCCAGTGTTTAAGATGAAAAGTGCACGTATGTGTAAACTTCAGGACTTGAGTAAAGCTTTTCAAAAAAAATTGGGGTGTGAAAAATTGGGGTGTAAAAAATTGGGGTGCAAAAAAAAAAAAATTGTGGTGTAAAGAAAAGAAAATTGATTAGGGGGCAAGAGAATGTTGTTTGGGGGCAAGATTTGTTCAAATCCCGCTGATCTACACATGCCTGCACATTGCCATTCTTCTTGGCTACTAAAAATGACCTAAAAGAACTAATGCACGAACCATCCATCCAATCCTAAAAAAAAAAAAGAAAAAAATCATTTCGGGGCTTATACCACCAAAACCGTTAAGAGTACCCCAGATCATCCAAGCACAACCTGTCACCCTATCTCAACCATTGAAAAGCCATTCCATGGTTCGAACCGCCAAAGCCAATAAAAGCCAAGTGTGAGATTTCACATTCAAGCCCCAAATAATGAACCCATCACCTTGACCAGTTTGCACGAAAGCTAAGACCAAGACTTTGACACCAAGAGGAACCACTCCCAGAAGCAGCAGTCTCCCCAACTGACGAAGATGAAAACAAATTCAACCAATATTAACGAGCTGAAGGAGGGTCCATGGCAGAGGCTAAATAAAAAAAAAAAAGAAAGAAAAAAGAGAGAGAGAGAAAATATTCAATCAAGAAAACCCGTGAGGGCTGATTGAGAACAGGAGTTTGATGCTCTCAAGATCTATCCCGATATTAGATGAGGTCTCATTTTTTTCAAGTGAATGCCAAATAGTGATCATGTGTTATGAAATCAGATTGAAATATATGCATTTATGCAAAGATATATTGGTGTAACTAGAACGGTTCATCTCGCACACCCAAAGTCATCTGGGTCCAGCATAAGACCAGCACATTGTTACCAACTACCCTCTGGTGCTCTGTCTGCTCGAGCACTTCAGTCGATTCATCTTGCTATCCACTGTGAAGCCAACCCTACAGCACCTTCCCAATAAAGACCCGAGCTCATACAACCATAATCTGAGATATAAGCACATGCCAATCACACCCGAAAAATCTTTCACAACAACTCTAACTTCTCTCTCAAAAAAAAAAAGGCCGTTAGAGATGAAAACCGTGACTGGCGCTCTAAGCAAAAGTTAGGCCAAAGGGCAGGGTGAAAACCTGGCGACAGGCAGTCTGCCCTACAAAAAATAAAATAAATAAAAGCTGCTGGATTGGGTTGGGTCCATTCCAGGCAAAAAATAAGGCACAGGGTTATGTGAAAATCCGACAAGGACGCATCTCCCGCTAAGAAAAGCTAGTGTGAAAATCCACGAGGGACGCACTACCTTCAAATAATGACTATAGGTATTAGAGGAGAACCTCGTAATCCCCTAAAGGCACAAAATTCAAAAGCAATCCCAGGGGGCACCGATCCTGCTGCAAATCACGACCAAACCGGCTTTCACCTCCCAAATCCGCTCGGATGAATCCTTATCCTGCATTATTGCATACATATGCATCTCACGGTCATGGCATTTGATGATGCCTCAATGTGCATTCACACATGCATGAACTTTATATATATCTTGCATAAGCAATTCTTCGCACACATTTCATGCACATAATCTCTGCATACTTGCAATACATAATTCTTTGCACATGTCTAGCGTGCATAGCACAAGCACTTATCACGTGCATCTAATCTTCCCATTATCTTTAAGTCCTTGTCCAATAGGCATCATCAATCTCTTCACAACGTTATCTCTAAGTCCTTTTTCAAGGCATTCTAAGTCTCTTCGGAGCATTGTCTTTAAGTCCTTTCTCAAGGCATTCTCAGTCTCTTCGGAGCATTATCTTTAAGTCATTTTTCAAGGCATTCTCAGTCTCTTCGGAGCATTCTCAGTCTCTTCGGAGCATTATCTCTAAGTCCTTTTTCAAGGCATTCTCAGTCTCTTCGGAGCATTGTCTTTAAGTCCTTTCACAAGGCATTCTCAGTCTCTTCGGAGCATTGTCTTTAAGTCCTTTCTTCAAGGCATTCTCAGTCTCTTCGGAGCATTATCTTTAAGTCCTTTTTTTAAGGCATTCTCAGTCTCTTCGGAGCATTATCTTTAAGTCCTTTTTCAAGGCATTCCTAGTCCCTTCGGAGCATTATCTTTAAGTCCTTTCTCAAGGCATTCCCAGTCTCTTCGGAGCATTATCTTTAAGTCATTTCTCAAGGCATTCCCAGTCTCTTTGGAGCATTATCTTTAAGTCATTTCTCAAGGCATTCTCAGTCTCTTCGGAGTATTATCTTTAAGTCCTTTTCTCAAGGCATTCTCAGTCTCTTCGGAGCATTATCTTTAAGTCCTTTCTCAAGACATTCTCAGTCTTTTCGGAGCATTATATTTAAGTCCTTCCTCAAGGCATTCTCAGTCTTTCCGGAGCATTATCTCTAAGTCCTTTTTCAAGGCATTCTCGGTCTCTTTGGAGCATTATAATTTTAAAGTCCTTTTTTTTTCAAGGCATTCTCAGTCTCTTCAGAGCATTATCCTTCGTAGCATTGAGCTTTTTCCAAAATATCCCAAATCCTTTCAATCCATGAGGATATCTGTATCAATAGATTAGACGCCGACACGGCTGGGGCTATACACCGCACAGGTTAGATGCCACAATGGAAGAGGTTAGACACCGCATTAAGCTCAATTACAGACCACATTAATAAGGCTAGACACTGCATAGATTAGATGCCAAGGCAATAGGGGTTAACACGTCGACAAACGGACGGTAACTACCCGCAACAACTTCAGCCAGTTCGGGAAGACAGCCGCCTCAGGTACGCGCTTCTGTCCTTTCTTTTCTGAATTTTGGCTCACTTAGGCACCTAGGTTCTAAGTGCCCAAAAATTGGGGGCAACTGTAGACACCGGGTCCCGAGGCGGTCCAAGATCAGAATTACCCTATGATGAAAGCGATACGCGCAAGTAAAGGTGTAAAAAATGATATTTATCTTGTCGAGACCCTCGTTATTTTTAAATAAAAAATAAACAAAGAAATATATAAAAATATATTATAAAAAAATTTAATTAAATTAATATTATTAAGAAGTTTTATTTTTAATATTTAAAAAAAAGGGGGAAGAAAGGGAAATTAAATTCGTTAATTAATTTAGTGGAATTAAATTAATTAATCGATTTAATTTAAAAAAAGGAGAATTAAATTAGTTAATTAATTTGGTTGAGTTAAATTAATTAAACTAGTTAGTTAAATTAATTGGAAAAAACATTTAAGAAAAAAATTTAAAAGGTTAAAAAAAAAAATTAAACTCGTGTTGTAAAATGTGGTAAATGGCCAAAGTGGCCATTTCCCACATTTGTGGCCGCGTGGTGGCCACTTGGCCACCACGCGGTCCACTGGGTTTTTGCCCATTTTTTGCATTTTTCAGACTATTTTTTAGTCAGATTTTTTCAGTTTTTTTCACCGTTTTGTGTTATTTTCGATCAACAGAAAATGAAAAGTCTCTTTGGACTTTCTTTATTTTAGGACAAGGCTGAAAATGAAATGGGGATTCAATCCCCATTTTCGGAGGGAAGATTTTACAAAGAAAAATTTTTGGGCTTTTTCTCTCTAGCATTTTACTCTCCAGGAAGCACTTCTCTTCTTCAAAAAAATTCTTAGCTTTCTTTTTTCAAGTTTTAATTTTTGTTTACTCTAAAATACTTAATCTTGGGTTGATTTGAGCAAGAGAAATTAATTTTCTTAGCTTATTCATCCCACCAAAAATATTTTCTTGAACCAATTTATTTAAAATACAGATTTTTATACTTTTTTCGAATATTATTGTCGTAAAAAATCGACAAGGGAGAAAGATCAAGACACCGCTTTCTTCAATCTATAAAAATTCTGAGGGTAAACACTTGGATCATTTTCATTTATTTATTTGTATATTATTTATGGTTGTGAATATTTTTCCCTTGTTGCTATTAATACCATGATTTTCGCCTAATGTTTTCTTTGATCTAGTCACTGTTGGCATCTATCTGTGATTCTAACTTATTTTCTTGTGATTTCTGGCGCCAACCCATTATTATTAGTGTTATTATTATTATTATTATTATTATTAGTATTATTATTATTATTCTTATTATTATTATTGCGTTTTCTAAGTTTATATTCAATGTCATCCCCCTGTTTATGTTATTATTATAATTATTATTGCTATTTATTTGTTTTGTCATTATTGTTATACTGTTTCCGTTGTTGATGATTTTATTTGTTTTATTCTTATTCTTATTCTTATTCTTATTCTTCTTCTTCTTCTTCTTCTTCTTCTTCTTCTTCTTCTTCTTCTTATTATTATTATTATTATTATTATTATTATTATTATTATTATTATTATTATTATTATTATTATTATTATTATTATTATTATTATTATTATTATTATTATTATTATTATTATTATTATATTGGCTGCCATTAACATCTTGTTAACATTATTATTACTGTTATTATTATTATTATTATTATTGTTATTTTTACTATTGTTTCTATTATATTTGTGTTCACATGTTCTGCCACTATTATTGCCATCATCATTATATTTTGCATTCATTTCATTAATTTACCTAGAGTCATTATTAATATTTTCGATATTATTTTTGTATGAGTTTGAATCGGGTTATTTGAGTATCCCCGCGGCTCCCCGGATGGGTCGCGATGCATGGAGGGTCACATCGGTTCGGTGAGATCTCTCTAATTCCCTATCCTTTTGTTGTGTTTATTAGTAAATAATTATTTTATTTGTGCACGCGTGCGATAAAAAATCACAAAAATATTTCTATAATTAAATTGGAATTTTAACTAAAAAAATTGGAACCAATGTCCCTTGTTTTAGCCTAACAATGAAAATAACACAATTAAAACGAAGAGTCAACTTTTCTCCAAAAATGGGATCACTTGTCCCGGTCTTCATCCAAACAACCAAAATGACTATTCGAACCCTCTTTAAATAAACGCGAAGGAACCAATGTTCCTGAATCCTCAAATAGACACGAAGGAACCAATGTTCCTAAAATAATACCCCGATTTATGTATGTCTTTTACTTTGATCTCGCGTGAGTGTTTAAAATTTATGCTAATTTCCTTTAGGCCCTTGTATTTAATTTCGGGGCAACTTTATTTATTTTTGGGGATTGTATTCCGTCCCCATTTATGTCTTTATTCTTCTTTTATTGGGGTTGTATTCCGCCCCTATTTCCTTTATAATTGTGTGCTTGCGTGTTTACCGCTTTCCTTATTTACCTCGTTTATCGCTTTTATCGCTTTCATTTATTTTTCTTTACGTGCTTTCATTGCGCCTTTACCTCTAAATGCATCGATCGCGTGAGATGAGAGATATAATTTTAAGAAGTTAAAAACTCACTTATAATTAACCAAAGCATAAATAAGAGGGAAGTTCCGGACACCATATCTCTGGTTTAGACCGTTAGAGGTGAGAGACTTTTTCCCAATTTCTTGCAAATTGGGTGGCGACTCCAAATGCCTCAAAGGTGCCTTTAGGTGTCATTAGACTAGGTTGTTCTTCCCAATGTTCTATTGGGAGGAAAACACCGATGATGTCTCATGGCGCCCATGTTCAAAAGACGCAAACCTAATTCCTCGAATCCCAAAGGCGGATTCATAAGCGAGGGCTCTTACTGGGTACTTCCGGCGCACGTCACAGCTGCCCTTGTCTTCTGGCAGGCTTAGGAGGCAATGGCTGTAATATTCCCTCTTCCATTAGCTTCTTAAAAACCCATGACAAGGATCTACCCAAATCAGAATAGTGCCTTTGATTCATTTTCGTGGTCGGCACTCCCGTCCTCTTAACATTGCCCTTACTATCGTTACGGATACCCGAACTTTCAAATTTTAGAGCACGCATTCTCACTGGATCTCCACCCCCTCCGATCACGATGTTATACTCTAGAGTAGGCCTCTTACTTCCTCTTTGTCCAACGGGCGACTAAAGGGGCTTCTTGCCTCTGGACTTGGAAGTGCAAGGAGACGCTGCGGTCGTCACTGTATAGGCTTTCTCGACAGTGGCCAGCTCAACCCTGTTAAAGGTAGTCGCCATCAATTGGGCTTGAAGAACTAGCACTATAGCGTCTATTCTTTCCTTAATCATGGCCGACAATCTTTTTTCAAGCTCCTCGAACCTCCTATCCATCTCCTAGGCCATTAAGGCATGAGTCTTTTCGATCTGTCGCGAAAGATCAGTGACTCTTAATGCCTGGTTAGATCCCTCTTGTTTTCCTTCCTCCCCACTCTTGCTAGCGGACCAATGATCTATTGCCGCTACAGAAATCCCTCCTTCACTTATCTCGGGGTGGGTGATAGCAAAATAATCATTACCGTTTAAGTCCTGCAAGACATACCACTCAGGTAGACTTGACCCATTCATAAAGACAGGTGCTGGTACAATATTATAGTTGGACTTCTTCTTGCCCGCTCTTCATTCAGGATCCGTGATCTGCTTACTATCGATCAGATCCTGAATCTGGTGACTTAGCATTACACAATTATCCGTCAGATGCCCGGTATGTTGGTGGAAGGAAGAATATTCATTCTCTTTATGCCCCAACTGCCCTTGGGTACTAGTTGGCCTGGGTTACAGGGGTTGCAGCTTTCCCTCCTTTATCAATCTTTTTAGTACCCTTGATAAAGGCCGACCCAAATTCGACAAGTACCTCTGACTCACACCTGTTGCCGATACCTCAACCGTCTTCCCACTTCTATTGCCACTGCTGGAGCTTGCTGACTTGGTTGCCCCTTGACTGGTATAGCCCTTATTAGCATAAGCCTCACTGTTTGCCCTCCTGGCCATATATTCTCCTTCTGCCTCTATAGCAATGTCCTTCAAGGATTCCCAGTCCTTCAACCTTTTCATCTTTAGTCCATCTCTCAGGAAAGGGCTAAGATTTTGAATGAACAATCGGATCTGATCGGGGGTATCAAGTTTGCACTTCATTTTCATAACTGTGTTCCTCCACCGAGTGAGGTACTCATGAAAAGACTCCCTGGCCTTCTGCTATAGCAGTTCTAAATCCTTCAATGTGACCTCCATCCTGGTCTACAATCATATTATTTTAGGAACTATTCGGTCAATAAGTCCCAGTCTTCTTTGGACCTTATATCCAACCCGTGGTACCAGTTAATGGCGGCCCTTATGAGACTCAGACAAAAGTACTCTATCTTCTGCTTCCTTGTCAAAGTTGTTCCCTTTATGACTAGTGAATACTGCTTGATTTGCGCAGTAAGGTCAGAAGTACCATCAAACTTGGCAACATCAGGCATCTTGAAGTTCTGAGGGATCATATCATCACTATCCAGCTCCCGGTCCTCAAGGTTCATTCCTCTTCCTACTGTCAACATCCTTGTCATAGCTTCAAACCTTTCCTCCATTTTTCTCCACATCGCATCCTCTAGCTTGGGCAACTTCCCCTTTACTACCATCTGTTCCTCTTGCTCCTCCCACAAGTCACTCTCAGATTTAAGCCTTCTCTACGTTCAATAAGCACTGGCACTCTCGGCTCAACTGCAGGTGGATCAACTGCCGCTAGGGGATCCTCTCTAGCATCCCCTTGTTCATCTTGCCCCCTATGACGTGCGCCGAACCCCGTGGGACGCCCCGGAGACCCGCTCTCAGGGCTTTCGGGAGAGGTTCATAAAATATGTAAGAAATTACAAGGGCGTCTATTTTGGGCAACAGGGAGGTTTCATGGAGTCGCCACCCAATAGAATATTGGGAAAGTTCGTCTAGTCTCAGTAAACCTAAGACAGCGCTGCTATGTCCATTTTGGGCAAGCCAGAGGGGTCTTGGAGGTCCCATCCTAATAGAACATTAGGATGACCCTCTCGCCTCATGGAGCCTAGGACTATGCAAGTTAAAGCCTTTTTACGGGACACAAGAGGTGTTTTGGAAGTCCCATTCCAATGAAATATTCAAATGGTCCTCTCGCCTCGTTGAGCTCAAAGACCATAGATGGTTCGGGACTTCTCATTTATTCATACCTTGATTAAGTTAAAATTGAGTTTTGAATTTAAGTTTTCATCCCTTTTCTCATACGTTTTAATGCAATAATTAGAGCGCAAGTTGGTCATCCAAGGAAAGCGGTAAATGAAAGCATAATTAAAATAAAGTACATAAAAATAAATTACAACAAAACTAGGGGCGAAATACAACCCCCATTGTAAAATAAGTGTAAATCATGCATAAAACGGGTTATTTATTAAGAGTGAGGACATTGGTCCTCGCATGCATAATTAACGAAAATAATTTTGAGGTGACAATTTATTTGGATGAAAAATTAGGACATTGGTCCCATTTTGTTAGAAAAAATCCCAATTTATTAATATAAAATTTTATGCGACTTTTAATTAACGTGCATGGAAATAAATAAATTTATTACAAATTACATATTAAATTATAAAAGCAAAATAATACAAAAAATGCTAAAAAAAAATATAAACTCCACCAAAATGGTGTCTTCAAACTTCCATGGGCTCCCACTTGGCATTGAAAAACTCACACATGAAAAATAAGTATTGAAATAAAAACACAAATAAAGATGATGTTAGTAATGAAAAATAAATTAAACATGTAACATGTAAAAAAATGAATTAAAATAAATAAAATAACATGCATAATGTATGACAAATTAATTAGATGGCATAATAAAATATAACTTAACACATGAACAATTTAACATGCATAAATAAAAACAATAAAATTTAACATGCATTAAAACATGAAAATAATAATGATGACAACAATAATTAATTATAATAAGAAATAAAACTAATAAAAATAATAATAATGATAATAATGACAAATAATAATAATAATGATAACACTAATCACAATAATAATAACAATACTAATGATAACAATGATGATAATATCAAAGAATATGAACAATCTAATTAAACATGCAAGTAATAATAATAATAATAATAATAATAATAATAATAATAATAATAATAATAATAATAATAATAATAATAATAACAACAACAACATCAAAGAATATGAACAATCAAATTAAATATATAAGTAATGATGATAATAATAATAATAATAATAATAATAATAATAATAATAATAATAATAAAACCAAAGAATATGAACAATCAAATTAAATATGCAAGTAATAATAATAATAATAATAATAATAATAATAATAATAATAATAATAATAATAATAATAATAATAATAATAATAATAATAAAAATAATACTAATAAATAAGAATAATAAATAAAAATAATGATGGTAATAATAATAGTAAATTATAATAGTAATGATGATAATAATAATACTAATGATAATAATTATATATGAACAAAAATAATGACAAGAATATGAACATGAACAATTAAATACAGAAATAAGAATAAGAAATAATAATAAAAGATTAAATAAAAGATTAAGAATAAGAAATAATAATATGAACAATTAAATAAAAGAGAAATGATAAGAAATAATAAGTAAAATAAATAAATAGATCTAAAAGAATTTACATGATAGCTAACTAATTGTAAACAAAAATAAATTGAAAATTAAATTAAAAGTGGAGCAAAGAAATGTTTACCCTCAAATTTGATGTGATGAATGAAGTTGGATGATAATTTCCTTGCTTTGATTTAATAAAAATATAATGTAATGAAATTTTATCCCAAGAACAAATAATTGATTTATTTGTCTTAAGGAAAAAAATTATGAAAATCAAGAAGTAAAGAAAATTCACAAGAACAAATAATTGATTTATTTGTCTCAAGAATTAAATTAAAAAAATCAAATTAGAACACTTGGAGAATTTTCTTGAAGAAGAAAAAATAAGAAGAAGAAGGTGAAGAAGAGAGAAAAACAATATTTTTCTTAAGAAAAATCCCCCCCCCCCCCCAAATTCTCACTAAAAACCCCTTTTTATATGTAAAAAAAAAACCCAAAGAAAATCAAATTTTTATTAAATTGAATTAAATAAATTTAATTGCAATAATCACAAAAAACTCATGAATTTGAAGGGTTTGGAAAATAAAAGGTTTTTCCATTAAATTACACAAAAAAATGAAGAAAATATCAATTTTTAGGCCAAAAATCGAAAAAACAGCAGATCGGCCATCGGAGGGGCGCGCAGGGGCGACCGACACCCAACGGGCGTCGCCGCGCGCCCTGCTCCCGCACCCTGGCGAAAGCGCCCCGCGCGCGCTCATAGCCCGACACTCGCGATCTTCCGAGTTTTTTTTTTTTTAAAAAACAACAATTTCAAAACATACAATTTTTGTCTCAAAAATAATTTTTAAAACATTTAAAATATTTTTTAAAATACATTTTTATTTATTTCTAATAAATCAATTTGACAAGGAAATCATCACTTTCAACTTTTATTTTTGCCTATAAATAGGCACACTTAATTTCATCATTGGGTAATCCTGATATAGGCTGACTCAGGACCCGGTGTCTACAGTTGCCCCTAGTTTTGGGAAAACTAGTGCACTAATGTCTAGGTGAGCCTAAACTCAGAAAAGGGAAAGAAGCGCGTACCTGAGGCGGCCTTCTTTCCGGAATGGAAGATGCTATCGTGGTTATCGCTAGCTTGTCGGCATGTCGCCCATTGTTGAAGCGGTAGTGCCGTGGTCGTGCTAACCTTCTGTACAATGGTAGTGCTGCCATCGTGCTAACCCTTCTGAGATGATGAAGTGGTAGTGTCGTGATCGTGCTAACCCTTCGGGGAGTGATAGTGCCGTTATCGTGCTAACCCTTCTGAAGTGGTAGTGTCGTGGTCGTGCTAACCTTCCGTAGAATGGTAGTGCCGCCATCGTGCTAACCCTTCTAAAGTGGTAGTGTCGTGGTCGTGCTAACCTTCCGTAGAATGGTAGTGCCGCCATCGTGCTAACCCTTCTGAGTTTGTGAAGCGGTAGTACCGTGATCGTGCTAACCCTCTGGGAAGTGGTAGTGTCGTCATCGTGCTAACCCTTCTGAAGTGGTAGTGCCGTGGTCATACAAACCTTCCATAGAATGGTAGTGCCGCCATCGTGCTAACCCTTCTGATTTCATGAAGCGGTAGTGCCGTGATCATGCTAACCCTCCGGGGAGAGGTAGTGATGTCATCGTGCTAACCCTTCTGAAGTGGTAGTTCTGTGGTCGTGCTAACCTTTCATCGAATGGTAGTGTTGCCGTTGTGCTAACCCTTCTGAGTTGGTGAAGTGGTAGTGCCATGATCGTGCTAACCTTCCAGGGAGTGGTAGTACCGTTATCGTGCTAACCCTTCTGAAGTGGTAGTGCCGTGGTCGTGCTAACACTTCTGAAGTGGTAGTGCCGTGGTCGTGCTAACCTTCCGTAGAATGGTAGTGCCACCATCGTGCTAACCCTTCTGAGTTGATGAAGTGGTAGTGCCGTGATCGTGCTAACCCTCCGAGGAGTGGTAGTGCCGTCATCGTGCTAACCCTTCTGAAGTGGTAGTGCCGTGGTCGTGCTAACCTTCCGTAGAATGGTAGTGCCGCCATCGTGCTAACCCTTCTGAGTTGATGAAGTGGTAGTGCCGTGATCGTGCTAACCCTCCGGGGAGTGGTAGTGCCGTCATCGTGCTAACCCTTTTGAAGTGGTAGTGCCGTGGTCGTGCTAACCTTCCGTACAATGGTAGTGCCGTCATCGTGCTAACCCTTCTGATTTTGTGAAGCGGTACTATCTGTGAGCCCTTTGGTTGATTGTTGGATTGATGTTTGAACTGATGTTTGGATTGATGTCGTTTTGGTTGGTTGCCCCCTGAGAGGTCTTTGGTTGATGCCTGGATTAATGCTTGAACTGATGTCGTCACTCGCCTTTTGCCGGTGTCCGCATCAAATCTCTCTTTCTGCAAAATAGGGAAACTAAAATATGTAGGAAAAATAGTGAACATGCACGTGAAATGCATGGGTTATGCAGAAATGCAGGATAAGAATTCTTCTAAGTAGACTTAGAGATAATAGCCGGTCTGGCTGCAATTTGCGATAGGATTGATGCCTTTTGGAATTGCCTTTTGAATTTCATGTCTTTGGAATCATGAGGTTCTCATCTGATACTTGTAGTCATTTTTTTGAAGGTAGTGCGTCCCTTGTAGATTTTCACACTAGCTTTTCTTAGCGGGAAATGCGTCCTTTGCGGATTTTCACATAACCCTATGCCTTATTTTTGCCTGGAATGGACCCAACCCAATCCAGCAACTTGTTTTATTTCTTTTTTTTTTTTTAAAGATAGACTGCCCGTTTCCAGGTTTTCACCCTATCCTTTTGCCTTACTTTTGCTTAGAGCGCCAATTACTGTTTTTATCTCTAACGGCTATTTTTTTTCTTTTTTATTATTTTTTTTTTTGCAGAGAGGTTACAGCTATTGCCAAAAATCTTTCACGCGCGATCAGCATGTGCTTACACCCATGACCATGGTTGTATGAGCTTGATTAATTTCACAAATGATAGCAGGATAAGTCAGCTGAAGCGCTTGAGTGGTGAGAGGGGTGGAGGGTAGACAGTAGATGACTTTGATCACACAAAGTGAACTGCTCTGATCACACCCATATTTCATTGCATAAATGCATGCATTTCAATTTGATTTCATTAAACATGATCATTGTTTGACATTAATCTCAAAGAATATAAGACCTCATCTAATCTAGGGATAAACCTTGGAAGCATCAAACTCCTGTTATCAATCCGCCCTCTCGGGTTTTATGATTGAATATTTTCTCTCTGCTCTTTAAATTAATTTTTTTAAGCAAATTCTAGATGCAATGTTGGGGACGAGACTCAACTCAAATACATAAATGCACTTGTGGCTTCCCGCTTGAAGCTTAAGAAACACCATATGCCTTTTCCTACGTACCGAACCTTATTAGAAGGTCATCTCTACTGATTGGATAAGACTTAACTAAGAATCAAAAGGTCTTACTTTGGTTGTAACGTTAAGCTTAGGTAAATGGCTATCAAAGGAGGATCAGGTTGCTAGAGAAGAATGGCCGCTCAACTCAATGGCGTACTGGAAAGGTATTATTGAATTTTTGTTTGATAATATTTTTTTTCTTTTTTCTTTTGCTTTCTTTTTTTTTCGCGAGCTCATGTCTTTCGTGCATGACTAAAACCCTCTTCCCGAAGTGTAAACTCATTCTTACCAGGGCAATTTTTGATAACCCAAAGAATTGTCAATGATGTCATCCTTACTAGAACGGCCATTCTTCTAAGGGGAGGCAAAAATCATTTTAGGTGAGGAGATAGTTTTAACATGTGTAACAACAAAATTGGCACGCATTTAGCATACCTCCATAAAGGCTCAACGGGCTAGCAAGCGATTGTGAAATAAAGGTAGAAAATAGTCATTTAGAAAGCTATTCAAAGAAAGGCTGCCTAAATCATTTTCTAGGTTTCGTCTTATCCAGGGATCGCTTTGACGGGTAATCAGAAAGGTTCTAGTGCTCTTAGTGAGTTTTCATCCAATCCCCTAATTGCAAATAGTTTTTTTCACTTTTTTTTCCTCTCTTCAGGAGTTATATCAGATGCTACCAAGATTTTCTTTGGATTCTCCAAAGTTTCGAGATTAAATGTAATCATATTAATTGAATTAATATCAAAAAATAAATGCATCATGATTATGAGAAATGAAATCATCAGAGATACTATATAAATACACAAGATTGTTCATTTTATTGAAATAAGTAATACTGCAAATACTGTCATGAAAAGTGTTCTTGGAATAACAAGCAATTAAAAACATTATCTTCTCCTTCAATCACACTCATGGTGGCGAAACTGCATTAAACCCTGTCCTCTTCTTCTTGTCTCTTTTCTCAGGTTCAGTGATCTCCTTAGAATCAATAAGATCCTGAATTTTGTTCCTTAGAGTCCGGCAATAATCTGTTAGATGTCTGGTGTGGTGATGGTAAGCGCAGTATTGATCCTCTCTATGCCCCGGCTTTCCTTGATTCATGGTTGGCCTGGGTGGCAATGGTCTCAGCTTGCCTCTTTTTGTCAATTTCTCCAGCACCCAAGACAGAGAGTGACCCAAATTGGAGTAGTACCTCTGAACCTGTCCACCCTCAGTGGCTGAAACCTTGGCCGTCTTACCACTTCAATTACTGTTTCTTGCACCTCCTGGTTTGTACCCTGATTGGTTGCCAAAGCCTTTCCCAGCAAAGTTGTTTTGGCTTGCTTTCTTCGCCAGGTAAGCACCCTCAGCTTCTACAGCAATGTCCTTAAGGGACTCCCAGTCTCTGAGCCCCTTAAAGCTGAGCAGGTCTCTCAAGTAAGGGCAAGAGTTCCTGATAAATAGCCTGATTTGGTCAGCAGTGTCAGGCTTTCGCTTCATCTCCATAACCCTATTTCTCCATCTTGTAAGGTACTCATGGAACGACTCATCATTCTTCTGCTATAAAAGCTCGAGGTCCTTTAAGGTGACCTCCATTCTGGTACTACAGTCATATTGTTTCATGAGCTCCTCAGTTAAAAGGTCCCAATCCTCTTTAGACCTCCTGTCTAACCCATGGTACCAGTCCACAGCCGGACCCACTAGACTAAGGCAGAAATAATCCACCTTCTGTTTCTTGGTCAACCCTATGCCTTTTATCACCAGGGTATATTGCTTGATATGTGCAGATGGATTCGAAGTACCATCAAACTTTGGCAGCTCAGGCATTTTGAACCTTTGGGGCAATAACTCTTTATCCCCTAAATCTCTGTCTTTAGGGTTGATCCCCTTTCCGACTGATAGCATGCGGGTAACGGCTTCAATCTGTTGCCTCAACCCTCTCATCGCCTCATCTTCTACCCTGGGTGCTTTGACCCCCACAAACTGAGGTGTTACTGCCTCTTCATCTTCCTCGTCCATCACAAAATCATCATTGGGATTGGGGATTATTGCCCTTTTTGGTTCAGCAGGCATAGTAGCCATATGTTCATTAACAAGCTGGCGGGGAGCATTTACTATAGCAAGGGCTTCTCTGCCAGCAGGTGGTTCAACTTGCCCCCCAGCATGAACCATCGGGGGCTGTGGAGCAATAGGTGGATATGGAGCAGCTGATGGTTGTGGAGCAGGAGGATGAGCAATCCTATTAGCCATAGCTCCAATCATTTCCAACACTCTTCGCTCAAAATCCTCTAGCCTCCTAGCAAGGTCTTGAGTTGTTAAGGCTCCAGTCTCTTTTGCCATTTGTGATTCTATGGATGACTCTCTGGTGGCTGAGGGTGGCTCAGAATTCCAATTAGACACTAATTCTGTCAATCTAAGAGGCAGATCTATCCTCACCAGCCGACCGTCAGAACCCCTAGTCCACTTAGGCGAATCTATGATGGCTGAAAGATTTGAACTGTTAGGATGATGCATGAATGATATATACAATGCATGATCGTGTTGATGCAGCATGGACAATCACATACAAGCAGATAGATCCTTCCAACCTTATTACTCCCACACACGAGGTAGTGTATTCTCTTTCCTAGGTGGGCTTGGTCCATGGGTCAATAGGGAACCCATTAAACGCGTATAGCGCATGGTGAAAAGCCGGCAGCATAACATCTCTTGCCTATTGTACATACGTATGGGTTTTGGCCTTTATGTATTCAAACATTTCAACCATATTAAGATGGGCTCACTGGGGCATGAAAGCCTTTGATAAAAGACCATTTAATTTGGTTGATTTTGTTCAATAAATAATGGCCCACATAGCAAGCATTGTATTAAGGAGAATATCACCTAGAGGAAGTATTTATTGCCATTATATGAGCTTTGGTCAAGGGTGATGATACTTTAGGGCTACCCAAGCATGGTCCCTGCCAACGGGTCTAGCTCATCACGAGCATAATGACCGATTGGGTCTCCATTTGGTATACCATAAGGTACGAGGCTTGGACTGGTGATTATCCCTAACACTTCCCCACATTGAGTGGACGTAAGGTCGTGCTTTGGGAATGCACCGGGGCTAGAAAAGGGACCAAACTAGCATAATCTAAGGCTCTAGTATGGATGCAATGCAAATTCAAAAAGGGATAAAATTTTTAAATTAAAACTCAATTATAAATTTTAACCAAGGTACTTTCGAATCGAAGTCTCTTATGTCCCCAGCGGAGTCGCCACTGTGACGTGCGCCGAACCCCGTAGGATGCCCCGGAGACCCGCTCTCAGGGCTTTCGAGAGAGGTTCATAAAACTTGTAAGAAATTACAAGGGCGTCTATTTTGGGCAACATGGAGATTTCATGGAGTCGCCACCCAATAGAACATTGGGAAAGTTCATCTAGCCGCAGTGAGCCTAAGACAGCGCTGCTATGTCCATTTTGGGCTAGCCAGAGGGGTCTTGGAGGTCCCATCCTAATAGAACATTAGGATGACCCTCTCGCCTCGTGGAGCCTAGGACTATGCAAGTTAAAGCCTTTTTACGGGACATATGAGGTGTCTTGGAAGTCCCATTCCAATGAAATATTGAAATGATCCTCTCGCCTCGTTGAGCCCAGAGACCAGAGATAGTTCAGAACTTCTCGTTTATTCATGCCTTGATTAAGTTAAAATTGAGTTTTGAAATTATGTTTTCATCCCTTTTCTCATACATTTTAATGCAATAATTAGAGCACAAATTGGACATCCAAGGAAAGCGGTAAATGAAAGCATAATTAAAATAAAGTATATAAAAATAAATTACAACAAAACTAGGGGCGGAATACAACCCCCATTGTAAAATAAGTGTAAATCGTGCATAAAACAGGTTATTTATTAAGAGTGAGGACATTGGTTCTCGCATGCATAATTAAAGAAAATAATTTTGAAGTGACAATTTATTTGGAAGAAAAATTAGGACATTGGTCCCATTTTGTTAGAAAAAATCCCAATTTATTAATATAAAATTTTATGCGACTTTTAATTATAGTGCATGGAAATAAATAAATTTATTACAAATTATATATTAAATAATAAAAGTAAATAAAAGTAAAATAATACTAAAAATGCTAAAAAATATATAAACTCCACCAAAATGGTGTCTTCAAACTTCTATGGGCTCCCACTTGGCATTGAAAAACTCACACATGAAAAATAAGTATTGAAATAAAAACACAAATAAAGATGATGTTAGTAATGAAAAATGAATTAAACATGTAACATGTAAAAAAATGAATTAAAATAAATAAAACAACATGCATAATGTATGACAAATTAATTAGATGGCATAATAAAATACAACTTAACACATGAACAATTTAACATGCATAAATAAAAACAATAAAATTTAACATGCATGAAAACATGAAAATAATAATGATAACAATAATAATTAATTATAACAAGAAATAAAACTAATAAAAATAATAATGATGATAATAATGACAAATAATAATAATAATAATGATAACACTAATCACAATAATAATAACAATACTAATGATAATAATGATGATAATATCGAAGAATATGAACAATCCAATTAAATATGCAAGTAATAATAATAATAATAATAATAATAATAATAATAAAATATTACTAATAAATAAGAATAATAAATAAAAATAATGATGATAATAATAATAGTAAATTATAATAATAATGATGATAATAATAATACTAATGATAATAATAATATATGAACAAAAATAATGACAAGAATATGAACATGAACAATTAAATATAGAAATAAGAATAAGAAAAAATAATAAAAGATTAAATAAAATATTAAGAATAAGAAATAATAATATGAACAATTAAATAAAAGAGAAATGATAAGAAATAATAAGTAAAATAAATAAATAGATCTAAAAGAATTTACATGATAGCTAACTAATTGTAAAAAAAAAATAAATTGAAAATTAAATTAAAAGTGGAGCCAAGAAATGTTTACCCTCAAATTTGATGTGATGAATGAAGTTGGATGATAATTTCCTTGCTTCAATTTAATAAAAATATAATGTAATGAAATTTTATCCCAAGAACAAATAATTGATTTATTTGTCTCAAGGAAAAAAATTATGAAAATCAAGAAGTAAAGAAAATTCACAAGAAAAAATAATTGATTTATTTGTCTCAAGAATTAAATTAAAAATATCAAATTAGAACACTTGGAGAATTTTTCTTGAAGAAGAAAAAATAAGAAGAAGAAAAAGGTGAAGAAGAGAGAAAAACAATATTTTGCTTAAGAAAAATCCCCCACACCCAAATCCTCACTAAAAACCTCTTTTTATACATAAAAAAAAACCCAAAGAAAATCATGTTTTTATTAAATTGAATTAAATAAATTTAATTGCAATAATCACAAGAAACTCATGAATTTGAAGGGTTTGGAAAATAAAAGGTTTTTGCATTAAATTACACAAAAAAAAATGAAGAAAAAATAAATTTTTAGGCCAAAAATCGGAAAAACAGCAGATCGGCTGTCGGAGGGGCACGCAGGGGCAACCGACGCTCGTCGGTGTGCTTGACGGACCCAAAGCGTCGTCCGCGTGCTGGCGAGAGCGCCCCGTGTGCGCGGGGCACTGTCGCGCGCTCGCCCAAAGCAGCGCGTGGGCGTGCGCGCGCGGTGCCGCAGCCCGACACTCGCGATCTTTCAATTTTTTTTTTAAAAAACAACAATTTCAAAACTTACCCTTTTTGTCTCAAAAATAATTTTTAAAACATTTGAAATATTTTTTAAAATACATTTTTATTTATTTCTAATAAATCAATTTTACAAGGAAATCATCACTTTCAACTTTCATTTTTGCCTATAAATAGGCACACTTAATTTCATCATTGGGTAATCCTGATCTAGGTTTACTCGGGACCCGGTGTCTATACCCCCTACTTGGAGCAGCAGGCTATTGCCCAGCAAGTGGGGCCAGGGTAGTTGCAAGGTTGCCCATCATTGCTGTAACACCCCCTTCCCATACGTAGGCGATCCCATCCGAGAAGGAGTGAGATGCCGTATGAGTAAAGGTGCCACCAAGCAAGTACAAAGTAAAACATACATTCATTCAAACATACATTTAGAAAATACAGAATAATTAATAACTTTACATGCAGAAAGCAAAAGCTGATCATGCATTACTATAATAAACTATTACAATAATGATCTGATCAACTAGCTGATACAAAATAATATTACATATACAAAATATAGATACAAAAGCGGAAGCTGAAACAAAACTGATACAAAAATAGCCCTACACTAAAAACTCTTCTGTGTTGGCTTGATGACGGCGACTCTCTCAAAGCAAAACGCCTTCCGCACCTGCACGGGTAAAAACACCGTGCTAAGCGATAAATGCTTAGTGGGGAAACACACATAAATTATGGACAGCCATTCACAATGGTCGCCGAAATATGTCACATTCAGAATGGCAATATGCAACGGTTAGCATAATACATATAAACGTATTCACGTACAAAGGCCATATAATCAATATCTCATAATCATATTCATTCAAGAATAATCTGACATGCATCTCATCATATACTTACTCAGATATCATATTTCATATCCAAATCAGAACAGAACAAATCAATTGAACAATAAATGAACACCTGCTGACTCTAGGTAGTGGATATCGAGTGTACTGAGGGTACCTTACGGGTACGAATCGAATACTGAGGGTACCTCACAGGTACAAATCAAATATTAAATCATTTATCAAAACATGTTATTTATATACTGAGGGGATCTTAAACAAGATCCTATACTGATGGGTTCGCGAGGAACCAAACGGGGACCTGATCGGGGTGCAAACTGAACTGAGGGCTGCAGCTAAAGACTCTATTAGGCATGCCTAACTATCCACTTACTTGACTCTAGCAGGTTATGCGTCAAACAGATCACATTTCAGGGTACATAATAGTATTCATCAGAAATTCATGGTATTATTCAAATCAGAGTATATACAAGTATGACAGGCATTATACCACAGTATAAATTCATTCAGAAGAAAATACTAGATTTATTTTTGAGTCAAAAGCTGGGAAATTTTGAAAAAAGAGCAGAACGGGGAAACGGGCGAGATTGGCTGGTCACAAGGTGTGACTGGCCTCCTCACAGGACAGGTCACGAGACGTGACTGAGGGTCATGTCTCGTGACTTGCTCTGCCCCTCGCGGATCAGACGATATCTCTCGCTGATCACGCCTCGTCCCTCGCAGATCACGCGACGTGATCTCGCAGATCACGCAGCGCCCTCGCAGGTCACGCGACGTGACTGGATGTCACGTCTCATGACTTGCTTCAGCGCTCTCGCAGGTCATGCGACATGACTGGTCGTCACGTCTCGTGACTTGCTTCTCTTCAGCTGTTACGCGACTTGCCTTCCCTCAGCCGGTCACGTGGCGTGACGGGGAGTCACGTCTCGTGACTGGCTTCATCTCAACTGGTCACGAGTTGTGACAAGCAGCCACAACCCGCGACCAGCCTCAAGCTGGCAGGTCACGCGACGTGACCTGAGGTCACGTCTCGTGACTTGCCTCTCTTCTTGGCGAGTCGCGCGACAGCATCAGGAATAACGGGATTTTTGACAGAACTCGATTTCCAGAATTTCCAGAACAATAAAATCAATCCAAATTTGATTTAAAACCATACAAATCAATTCATACCTTTCAAGAAAGATCCCAAACAATTCAAACAACATATAAATGACTCAAACCAGTATTCAGTCAACCTAATCAAGGGTATTTGCATTCAAATTCTTCAAGAACATATAAACCCTAAATTTTACAGTAAACTTAAAATCACACAAAACACAATCAAAAATTCCCAAACCTGAAATCTAAGCTTCTATCACTTAGCTCCACTAGGTCCAGCAACCTCTTTACCCTTTGGATCACGAGGAGCTTCAGCTAAAACACAAACACAATAATGCAATCCTAAGTTAAACCTAAACTCAAGGAAGAAGAAGATGAAAATTACAGTAAGACAAAGACAAAGATACATACTAACCAATTTAGAAGATGCAAGGAGAGATTAACTCCACCAATTCAAACTTAAATCCAAACCACAATTCTTAGAGTAAAGAAAATGAAGAAGGAGAAGGTGAGTGAAGAAGAAAACGTAAATCTGACTATTTCCTTTCTTTCATTCCCTTTTCTTTTTCTTTTCTTTGCCCTAAGCATGTGTCCAATTCCTATTGGTGAAGCTAACCACTCACACCAAACTACCATACACTACACACACTTAACACACTCCTAATTAAAACACCCTACAATGGTATAAGCAAGTGCACACAAGTGTAACTCAATTAATTCCCACCTTAATGCCATGTATGCACCCACGTACTAACAAAACCCCCAAACATACATTTTCCTAAAATACCCTTATGAAATGCCGAACACATGCGAATGCTTACACATACAGACAGACAGACAGGCTCATTCTACTAGGGGGCAAATGGGGTGTGACAATTGCCATCATTTTGGCTTCAAACTCTTCCATTCGTTTCCCCACTTCTTCGGTAATCATTGCCCTAGTTGATTTAGAACAACTTGATGGATTAGACATGATTGTTTCTACTGATGATTCGAAAGACAATATCTCACTACTCTCTGAAAGAGAATCCGAACTCTGATCTGGCACTAGCTCTTGCAATCCAAAGAGTAAAATCCTCCTTAGCTGACCGTCGGGACCTCTAAACCACATGGACGAATCTATAATGATTGCAGAACACACCTCTGTTAGGATGATGCATGATTGAAGGGCAATGCATGGTCGTGCTAATGCAGCATAGACAAACACATGCAAGCAGATAGATCCTTCCAACCTTATTTCTCTCGCACACGAGGTAAATATAGTCTCTTTCCTAGGTGGGCTTTATCCAAGGGTTAACGAGGAACCCATTGGACGCGTGTGGTGCACGGTGAAAAACCGACAGCATAACACCTCTTGTCTAATGCACATACGTATGGGTGTTTGGCCATTATGTATTTAAACAATTCAACTAGATTAAAATGGGCCCACCTGGGCTTGAAAGCCTTTGATGGAAGACCATTTAATTTAATTGATCTTGTTCAATATGTGACGGCCCAAATATCAAGCACGGTATTATGGTACATTTCACCTAGTGGAAGTATCTATTGCCATTACATGAGCTTTGGTCAAAGGTGGTGATACTTTCGGGCTACCCAAGCATGGTCCTTGACAATGGATCTAGCTCATCATGAGCATAGCGACCAATCGGGTCTCTATTTGATATACCTTTAATTGTATGAGGCTTGGGCTGGTAATTATCCCTAACACTTCCCTACAATGAGTGAAATAGGGTCGTGCTTTGGGAATGCATCGACGTAAGATAGGGGACCAACTAACATAGTTCTAAGGCTCTAATGTATGCAATGCAAATTTTGAAAAGTGGTAGAATTTTAAGTTTTAAAAACCTAATTATATATTTTAACCAAAATACTTTCAGAGCAAAGTCACAAAGTGTCCCCAGTGGAGTCGCCACTATGATGCGCGCCGAACCTAGTAAAGGCCCTCTTAACAAGACCTGCTTTTAGGGCTCGAGGGATTGGTTCGCGTCTTTTTAATCTTGGGTGCCATGAGACATTTTGGATGCCTCATTCCAAATAAAACATTAGAAAGGATCATATACCCTCACGGCACCTTTAGGCACCTTCGAGGTATTTTGGAGTCGACACCCAATTTACGACAAGTTGGGAAAGGTCTCTAACCTCTATTAGCCTAAAACCAGAGATGCTGTCCGGAACTTCACTCTTATTTATGTTTTAGTTAATTATAAATGAGTTTTTAAATTTGTAAAATTCTATCTCTCCTCTCACATGATTAATGCATTTAAATTAAAGGCGCATTGCAAGCATCAAGAAAGCGATAAATAAAAGACCCTAAAGAAAGCAGTAAAATAAAGCAATAAAGGAAAGCGGTAAGCACGCCAAGCACACAATTACAAGAGAAATTGGGGCGGAATACAACTCCAAATAAATAAAAGAAGGTTAAAAACGTAAATTGGGACGAAATACAATCCCAAATGAAAACTAAATAATATTACCCCAAAATTATTGTTGCTTTGAAAACCGGGATGAGTGATCCCATTTTTTGAGAAAATTAACTTTTCGTTTTGATCATGACGTTTTACATTCCTTGGCTAAAACGAGGGACATTGGTCTTAACTTTATTAATGAAATCCCATTTTAGTTGTAAAAATATTTTCATGATTTTTTTTTACCGCACATGTGCACAAGATAAAACTATTTTATTTTACAAGCAAACATAAACACATAAAGGGATAAGAAAGATCTCACCCATGCGATGCGGGTTTCCTACGCGTCGTGACCCATCTGTGTGGTCACGGGGACACTCATGCAAGGCAAGCCACATTTAAATCCCATACAAAAAAATAACATTAAAAATATTAGTAATAATTCTAAAAATTGATCAAATAAAGATAAAATAAACATAGGACATGTTAATTTAATATAAAAATGATTTACATGCAATGGGAATTAAAAAGACAAGTCATGCCAAAAATAAGAATAATGACAACAATAAAATCATGATGATAATAACAACAAATAATCATGGCATAATGGCAACAATCAAATAATAATAATAATAGTAGTAGTAGTAGCAGTAGTAGCAGCGATCACAATAGCAAAAATCATAATAATAAATAATGATAGTACAAAATAAACATGAAATAATGATACTAACAATAATGCCATAAAATAATAATAATAATAATAATAATAATAATAATAATAATAATAATAATAATAATAATAATGACAATAATGGTAAATAATAATAATAATAATACAATAAGATAAACATAAAATAAATAATACTAACAATATTAATAACACACATTAACAATAATACTAACAATAATAATAATAATAATAGCATGAATGAAAATAATAGTAATATTAAAAGTAATAATAATAACAATAGTAATAAAAAGCAACAACAAATGACCATGAGAAATGAAACAAAAAGGAGAGGAAGGTAAATGAGGAGCAAATAATCACACGGTGGTACAATGCCCTAATAAAAAGACTACCACTAAAATCACACTCAAAATAAGATGAAAATGGATAAAAGTGTTAAGAAAAAAAATATTAGGAACACATCTACATAAATATAAGAAAAATAAATAAAGCAAACTAAATAAGATGAAATAAAATGGTAAAAATAAATCCAAGAATGTTTACCCTCAGATTTTATAAATCGAAAAATAGGATGTCTTGATCCGTTCTCCTTGTCAAATTTATGGTGATAAACTCCCGAAAGAAGTATAAAAATCTATGTTTTAAAATAAATTAACTCAAGGAAATATTTTTGGTAGGGTTCCTTGCTTAGATCAAACCCCGAATGATTTTCAAGAAGAAAGGAAAAGAAGAAGCTAAAGGTTGAAAATCTCAATGTTATTTTTTTTTTCAAAAACTCTCGACTGCTCCCAAACTTTAGAGAAAACTTTCTCTCTTTTCTTGTGAAAAATGCAGCTCCCCCAAAATGAAGATCAAGTTTTCATTTTGTTTCCCTGAATTGTTCTAAAATGGGAAGAAACAAAATGTTTTTTCATTTTTCGTTAACCAAAAATTTCAAAAAAACGTGAAACCAAAGGAAAAAATGGACTGAAAATTGACCAGAAATTGCAGGTGAAAATGACCGCGCACGGGAGAGAAGGGGCAAGAATGCCCGTGAGTGGAGCAACGTGACACGTGCCAAGCGACGTGCGCCCGAGAGGGCGCGCGTCATGCCTGCAGGTGCACTTCGCCTGCGGGTGCACACCATTCCCGCGAGGGCACGGGCCACACACATACGACCCAACCTGCACGCGCGGCGTGCAAATAAAAATAAACATAAATAAAAAATAAAAATAAAAAGGAATAAAAATAAGAGTAAAAAAGTAAATTTTTGAATCAAAATTTTTAGAGGAACAAAGGAGATTTTCGACAAGGAAAACATCATTTTTGACACCTTTGCTTATGGTAAGTATCCTTTTCATCATCGGGTAATCCTAATCTTGGACCGCCTCGGGACCCGATGTCTGCACATTGTATGTAGACAACATACTTAAAGCTAAAAATGACAAATGGTACGTAAATCAAATCAAAGATTGGTTATCGTCCAACTTTGAGACAAAGGATATGGGTCTAGCATATTATATTCTTGAAGTTAAGATTTCAAGAGATTGTTTGAGAAGGTTTTTGTCTTTTTCTTATGAGAAATATATCAACAAAGACCTTGAACAATTTAATATGTAAAACTGCAAACTCATAGATAACCCCATTGCTAAGAATCAATTTCTTAGCAAAGATGTGTGTCCTTAGATGCCAGAAAGAATGAACGTATGAGGAATGTTCTATATGCCAGTGCCGTGGATAGTCTTATCTACGCAATATTGTGCACAAAAAATGATATATGCTATGCAGTGGGCATGGTAAATAGATATCAATTTAACCCAGGCAAAGCACATTGGAAGCAATTAAAAGAATACTTAGATACCTTAAAGTCACTGTAGACTATTCTCTCTATTACCAAGAAAAGGATCTGTATTGAGAGAATATAAAAACATTGATTGGGTAGGAGATATGGATAAGAGGAAATCCACTTCAGGTTACATATTCTTGTTTGGCAAGAGTGCCATTTCATGGAGTAACAAGAAATAAACCTGTGTAGCCCTATCAATGGTGGAAGTTGAATTTGTCACTTCCTCAATTGTAGTACAGGAGATAGTTTGGCTGAAATGGTTTGTGAGCCATTTAAGAGTAACTGTCTCAGAGGTATCAGTGACAGTCTATAGTGACAGTTAGTCGTTGATAGCTTATAGTGGAGCTAAGTATATCGACATTAAATATTAATATATGAGAAATATTGTTGCACGAGGAGAAGTGAATTTACAGTACGTTTCTATGCATGCAGATCCGTTGAGTAAACCTATAACGAGAGATATGTTTTGAGAAATACATAAGATCTCGAGGTTTGCGTAGAATTTTATTAGTACTATTATATTTTAATTAATCCCTTAACATTATTATTTGTGAATAATAACCAAAGTTCATTATTGGCAATACATGAGTGTGAATGTTTATGTGTAAACATTTACTGTTATTGGTATGAGATTAAGCATGTCGGATAGAGAAGTAGCCCACTCACAAGGGTGTTTAACTTAGTTTTGTCAATGAGTTGACAAAGACTAAGATGAGGCGATTTTTGAACATATGAGAATGCTCGAGAGCCTGTTCAAAATAAAAGTGCCGTCTTGCAGAAATTACAAGATTAGTCTTATTAAGGTGCGAGATAAAGACATACATAAAGTTGTATGCTTTGGATTGAGATACAAAATAAGGATTGTATGCAATCCGATAGTCAGTTATATGTAACTACCATGTTCTATCTAAAAATCTAGAAGTAGTCCTTAAGTAAGCGGACTAAAGTTGGGTGCTTCGGTGCATCTCAACTTTACGCTTCTGTATGGTGTTTAATATACACATTATTGAAATGTGAGACATGCGGTCCTTTAAGGGAAGGAAAGAACACCATAACACATATTTTATACCGTGTGTGCTTATGTGACCAAAGAGATGGGAATTTAATAATATTATTGATCTCAACTTTTCCTATTGTGAGACCCTATTTATATTTCGACCCTTAAAACCCTTAACTTATCCCTAAAGTATGGTTCAATGTGGCTAGCTTAGTTAGTATGCAAAAGGTCCGGGAAAAATTTAGATCTGGAGGATCTAACTAGAAAAGCGAGTTGAATCATGATGGATGGCATACTGTAAGATGGGAAGATAGCCTTTTGATCACTTTCATAAGGTTTCGTGATTCACTAGCTAGCCTATTATAGTTTCTATGAGAAGAAACATAATAGTGAACACGAAAATTGTTTTATGAGATCATAAGTTAAAACAGTGAATATGAGAAGGCAATATAGGGTTAGGCATACATGAAAAAGAGGATCGTGTTTTTTGAGATGCTATATATCCCTAACAGGTGTATAGTACTAGTGCTCTCGAGGTATACTGGTCACATAGTCTATCTGCCAGTTGTGACGCGCGCCGAACCCGCGTGGCCGCCCCTTTGACCGCCCGCTTGAGGGCGATCGGGCATTTGAGGTCCGTTGACAACTTGTAACGAATTACAAGTGCGTCTATTTTGGGCAACAGGGAGGTTTCATGGAGTCGCCACCCAATAAAACATTGGGAAAGTTACTCTCGCCTCGAAGAGCCTAAGACAGCACTTTCATCCATTTTGGGCAAGCCGAAGGGGTCTTGGAGGGTAAACCTCTCGTCCAAAGGAGCCTAGGATTTGTTAGGTCATAAAGCATAAGAAGGGTCTTGGAGGGTAAACCTCTCGCCTCCTTAAGTCCAAAGACAATGCTTTTATCCATTTTGGGCAAGCCAAAGGGGTCTTGGAGGTTAAACCTCTCGCCCAAAGGAGCCTGGGATTAACGTCTAAGTCTCGTGACACAAGAGGTGTCTTGGAGGGTAAACCTCTAGCCTCTTTGAGCCCAAAGACCAGAGAATGGGTTTGGGACTTCTCATATATTTCTACCTTGATTAATTTTATAATTTGGTTTTGTGTTTATTAACTCGCTCTCTCTCCACATGATGCAATTTTAATTTAAAAACGCAAATATTCACATTGAAAGCGATATGATAAACATATCAAAAAATAACATCAAAGATAAATTACAATAATACCAGGAGTGGAATACAACTCCCATTTAAAAGTGCAAACATACATAAAACCGGGAAATTTATTAATTATGAGGACTTTGGTCCCCGCATGCACAATTAAAGAAAACATTTTGGATGTGATGATTTATTTGGGATGAAAATTAGGACATTGGTCCCACTTATTATGAAAAAATCCAAATTAATTTATTAGAAATATTTGTGTGGTTTTTATTCGTGCGTGCATAAACAAACATTTTATTCAACGAATATATACAAGGAAATATAAATAAAATGAGAATTGAAAATGTGCAATTAAAATACCCAAGGTCCGCATATCCTCCTTCTCGTGCATTGGTGCTCAAATGAGAATAAAACAATGATTTGCAACCAAAAATAAAATAGAAGAGATTCATGTTAGAAATTAAACCAAAGAGATGAGATGACATAAAAGATAATATGTATAATGACCATATAACATGCCTAAGATACTATAACATGCATAAAAATAATTATGATGCAATTTAACAAGCATAAAGTGAGATAACATCATGGCAAATGCAATTTTTTAATAATGGTGATTAACATGCATGAAAGATTAGTGACAATCAATTTTAATACTCCTAAGATGTGCATGAAAACATAACATAAGAATAATAAAACTTAACATGCATAATAAAGCCTAAAGTAATATCTAACATAAAAGGCATAAGAAAATAAATTTGAAATTTAACATACATGCAAAATATGAACAATGAGATTAATGGTAATAATGATACTAATACCTAATGACATCAATAAATGAGTGTAATACAAATTATAATAATAAAACTAGCATTTATAACAATAATAGCCATAATAAACATCAATGGATGTAAAGAACATTAATAACCTAAGTTGAACATGCATAATGACATAAAAATAAACACCTTGACATGAAAATGATATGATAAATTTGAAAGAATTAACTTGTTAAATAAATAATTGAAGATAAAAGAAGAAGAAAAATATGGAGACTAAGAGAATTTACATGTTTAATATGCTAATTGGAAGCAAAAATAAATGAAATTAACAAGAGAATTAATGAGTAAAACTAAGAATAATTACCCTCAAATTCAGTTTTGAAGAATTGAAGGTAGAAGTGTTGAATTCCTTCTCTTCTCTTGTGAAAATCCTTAGAAAATAGCTTGAAAACTTGAAGAAAAACTCTTGGAAACAAGTGTGTAAGATGGATTTTTTTCTCTCAACTCCAAAGCTCTAAAATTTAGTTTTTTCCTTTCCAAATGTTCTTAGTTCGTCCCCCCTCAAATCTGAATTTTTTATAGTGTTTAAACCATCAAAAACTACCCAAAACCGTCGAAAAATCGTTAAAAAACAAGTGGGGGTCGAAAATGGGAGAAATGGGGCGAAAATGGGGCTACTGCGCGCTGCGCGCAAAGCACAACCGTGCTTTCAAAAAAAGCACAGCTGTACTTTCGCGCGCGCACTGCACGCAGTGCAGCGCAAAGCACAGCCGTGCTTCTGAAAAGCACAGCCGTGCTTTTCGGGTAAAATTTATTTATTTTTTTTTTAAATTTTAAATTTTAAATTTTTATATAAAATACCCTCAACCTAAAACGCACTTTTTCTTCTCCAAAATAATTTTAAAAATATTTTAAAAATATTTAAAATACATTTTTTTACTCATAAAAAAGACAAGGAAAATCACTTCCGAACTCCAATCTTTTTGCCTATAAGCCGGCATAGCTAAATTTCATCATCGGGTAATCCTGATCAAGGCTACTCGGGACCCGGTGTCTACAGTTGCCCCCAATTTTGGGGAGGCTAGTGCATGGGTGCCTAGGTGAGCCAAAATTCAGGAAAAGGAAAGAAACGCGTACCTGAAGCGGCGATCTTCCTGTTGATGGAGTTATGATGATTGTTGTTGCCGTGTTATAGGCAGGCTGTCTTTTGGTTGTAACTGGTGGCGCCGTGGTCGTGCTAACCTCTTGTGGGTAGTGCCGCCATCGTGCTAACCGCTATGAATTGGTGGTGCCGTGGTCGTGCTAACCTCTTGTGGGTAGTGCCGCCATCGTGCTAACCGCTGTGAATTTGTAGTGCCGTGGTCGTGCTAACCTCTTGTGGGTAGTGCCGCCATTGTGCTAACTGCTGTGAATTGTAATGCCGTGGTCGTGCTAACCTCTTGTGGGTAGTGCCGCCATCGTGCTAACTGCTGCGAATTGATAATGCTGTGGTCGTGCTAACCTCTTGTGGGTAGTGCCGCCATCGTGCTAACCGCTGTGAATTGGTAGTGCCATGGTTGTGCTAACCTCTTGAGGGTAGTGCCGCCATCGTGCTAACCGTTGTGATCCTTTAGATGCTTGGACTGGTGTCCTCACTCGGCTTTTGTTGGTGTTCCCCGCCGATTTCTCCTGCAAGATTGTATGCATAGGAATATATAAGAAATCATGTGTGCATGATATGGAATGCAAATGCTTGCAAAAATGTATAGATTGTGCCCTAGGTGGTCCAAGGTTTGCTGAAGTTATAGCTTGTCTGCTCTACCCTGCCCCCTGAATCCTGAGGATCGTCGACAAGTTTTCTGAAAGAGACGTCCGGTGTATATCCTTTGCCCCCCTGGTCAATGATCATTTACCCGGGATTCATGTTCTGTGTTGTGTGTTAACTGATTAAAATAGGATTATCTGAAGTAACGCTGCCCTATTGCTCCAGGCATTGAACGTCATTGTTTTAAAGGTAGTGCGTCCCTTGTGGATTTTCACACTAGCTTTTCTTTGCGGGAAATGTGTCCCTTAGGGGATTTTCACACAACCCTTTGCCTAATTTTTGCCTGGAATGGACCCAACCCAATGCAGCGGCTTTTGTTCATTTTATATTTATATTTTGTTTTTGTAGGGCAGACTGCCTGTTTCCAGGTTTTCACCCTGCCCTTTGGCCTAACTTTTGCTTAGAGAGCCAGTTACGGTTTCATCTCTAACGGCTTTTTTTGTTTTTTTTTTAGAGAAGGTTATCATCAAAGCTTCTATTAAGAGCAAAAAGCACATATCCAATGAAGGACTGAGCAATAATCATTAGATGAACAATTGGTATATTTCTTTTTAAGACAGAACTGAAAGATCAATGAAAATATATTCTTTTATTCATTGCAAAATTGTGTACATTTCTATATGATTTCATCATACATGATTTTCATTTGACAAGAATTCAAAAGCATATGACTACACTTAATCTTGGAGTGGATTTTGTCAGCATCAAACTCCTATTATCAATCGGCTCTCTCGGGTTTTCTCGATTGAATATTTTCTCTTGGCTCTTAATTTTTGCCCAGGATGCCATTTTTCGGTTTTCATCCTGACAGAGCGCCCAATTTTAGCAAGGCCGCCTTTTTTCGGTTTTCGACCCGCGGGGCATTTATTCTCTTCTTTTTATTTTTGGTCTTTAGCCATAGATGTCACACCCCAAATGTGGCCTAATTGGAATTGGCATTTTTAATTGGACTATTAAGGGCAATTGGGTGATTTACAAGTGAAAGAGGATTTAATTGCAAAGTTTTAATAAAGAATTAATTACATTTTTTAGTTTAGTGAGGAGAAAGTAATTTGTCAAGGACTATTTGGTAAAAGAGTAATTGTGGAATAAGGGAACCCGTGCATGTGTGCCAAGTGGAAGGAGAGTGTGTGCACGTGGTGAGGGAAAAGAGAAGACTGAGAAAAATTTAGTTGGCTGGAAACAAAAGACTGAAAGTTCTCTCTTTTCTGGTTTTCTCTCTCACGTAAACCACATTCTGCTCTTTTTCTCCATTTGCTGTTCTTTTCCATTTGCATGTGTGTATTTCTGCTGAGGAACTAAGGTTTGGGTTTGTTAGAAGCTTCAGAAGGTAAGTGGCTGTCAGATTTCGTGTGGTTCTTCTTATTCTTAAGGTTTATAAGATTCTGTTCTTGGGTTAATGACTATGGTTTTATCTGTATGCAAGCATCTGAAGTTAAGAGGATAGAAAAGGGAAAAGGGAAGATTGTGGATTGAAAGTGCAATGGATATTTTTGGACTTCAGTAACATGTTTGGGAGTGTTTGTCTTTCTCATTTTGGATCCTGTTTCCAGTTTTTGTATTAATGTGTTTTATGTGTGTGTTTGTATATAGAAATGCTAGAGTTATGTAATGTTGTTGACATAATACAGTAGAAAAAGAATGATATGAACATGCAATGAGATGAATATGTATGAGTTTGAATGCAAAATCCTGGGTTGTTGACATTCTGGAATTTTGACTCTGTTGAATAGTGAAAAGACGTGATTTGCATTAAGATTTCATATATGCATTCAGGAGACATAAAAGTATGTGTTTAAATAATCATTGCATGAAAAATGGTTTTGGGCAAGATGGGGATCTGATTTTTGGTTGTACTCTGTTTTCGCGGTTTTTCTGGTTTTTACGATTTCTGGAGAATTTGGAAGTTTGGGAAAGGAGAAGCAATCTGTGAGAGGAAGATCACGTGACGTGATGGGGCATCACGCCGTGACCTCCCTCCTTGGGAAGTCACGTGGGGTGATGAAGCATCACGCCGTGACCTTCCTCCCTTTGGGAAGTCGCGACGTGATGGAGCATCACGCCTCGCGACCTCTCGCCGGTCTTCCTGCGTGTCACGAGACAGGATCCCGTGACCTCCCCCTCTCCTCTCAGGCGTCACGAGGTGTGACGGAGGGTCACGGCTCGTGACTGCCTTTGTTTTTCCTGGCACTCGCGTGAAGCCAGTGTCACGAGACACCACTGTCTGGGTGACTCGTGACTGGCCTTCCTCCTGCTGCCCTGTTTTTCTAAAAGCATAATTTTAACTTCTGTTTAAAAGATTTTCTAAAAGCAAAGTTTTTAAACTTCTGTACATGGGGTTTTGCACTGTTTGAATATAAATCAAGTTCAAATCTGTTCTTTAATGTTATAATTGATTAATTATGAGATTTATGTTCTTGATTAGTAATTAATATACATGATTTAAATATTTGTAATTTATATGAACATGGATTATTTCAACGTGAGTTATATGTTCTTATTATCTCCTGTTTGTGATATTTATATATTCATATGTTTCTGAATTTGATCAATATACAAGTACACTTGGATTATAGATTTGTATTATTTTCAATTCTCATATTGATATTGGTGCTTGAATTGATGAGTTGTGTTTTTAAGCCTGAATAGTCATAGTAGTGGATAAGTAAGCGCTTACTTAGGTCAGAGTGTGTGTGCAGCTGCTATATGATAAAACGTTATTCGTGGGTCCGTTTGGATCCTTGTTTCGATCCTGTAAGGGTCTATATGGATTTAATGCGAGACTTCGGTCTCTATATGAAAAATACATATTTGAGACTCATGTCTCTATATGCTTGGGGTACTGTGTTCTATCAGTATCCATTTGACCGCATCCACTTCTAGAGAGTATTTTAGACTAATCAGGCTATATGTTTAAATGTGTTGCATATGTTGAGATGCATTTTTGACATGATTACAAGTATATGATGTACATGAATTCTTGCATGACTCTGTATTATGCACCTTGTATCTGTATACTTGGAATGATGAAAATGATGAATTGAGTACTTAATTGCTTGTATTGTATATATTTATGCATGTCAAGTAAGGAATTTAGAGATATGTTTACATGTGATTTTGATGTCTTTGATTTTGAATCTTTAGATTATTGTATTGTTATAAATATTGTATTTGCATATTGTTCGTTTGTTTTGTTCCTCCCCACTAAGCGTTATCGCTTAGCACGGGCTCTTTTCCCGTGTAGGTGGCGAGTTCGGGTTAGAGTCTGATATCTGCAGGTCGGCCACTAGGAGTCTTTTTGAATGAAGTTATTTGGAGTCTTCCGCTGTAATTTTTTTTTTACATGGCTTGTTAATAGCAAAGTGAATCTTTTGTAAAGGAACAAATATTATTTTTGTATATGTATTCGCATACGAGCCTCTTTTTGTAAAACAATATAGATATGATATATGTTACAGGAATTACTGCTTTATAAGTAAAAGTTTCTTTACATCTCAATTGGTTTTTGTTTATACATGTGTATATGGATTCGTTTAGATGTGTTTGATCGCGTGGCACTCCTGTATCCTTCCAACGGGGATGGCGGGGTGTTACAATAGAACCTTTTTAACCTATCGACATTGACCGGGTCCTTGAACTCATTCCCATCACTGTCTGCTAAAATTGATGCTCCTTTTGTTAGCAACTTTTTCAAAATGAATGGACCTTCCCAGGTTGGTCTGAATTTTCCTCGTATGTCTGGAACTCCCGGTCTCATCATCTTAAAGACCAAATCCCCCTCCTTCAACGGATGCTGTCGTACTTTCTTGTAAAATGACCGAGCTAGCCTCTTTTGATAAACTTGATTGTGGTAATAGGCCCGCAACCTATCTTCATCTAGCAAATTTAGCTGTGACAAATGCTATTGTGCCCATTCTACTTCAAGAGTCTCAGCTTCCATGACTACCCTCAACGATCTCAACTCAATTTCAACCGGCAGGACTGCTTCAGTTCCATATACCAGAGAGAATGGTGTTGCCCCCGTAGAGGTTCTGGCTGTGGTTCTATAACCCCAAAGTGCGATTGGTAACTTTTCAGCCCAATCCTTGTAGTTCTGAACTATCTTGGCCAAAATTCTCTTCACATTCTTATTCGCTGCTTCAACTGCACTGTTTGCTTGAGGACGGTAAGGAGAAGACTTATGATGTTGGATCCTATATTTCTGGAGCATCTGTTTAGTCTCTGCTAGGAATTGCACCCCATTATCAGACACAATGTGATGTGGGAGACCATATCTGCATATCAAATTCCGCTCAATGAACTTAGCCATATCCTTTGCATCAACCTTCTTGAAAGATTCAGCCTCAACCCACTTAGTGAAGTAGTCAATGGCAACTATGATGAATCTATGCCCATTAGAAGCCGTAGGACGGATTTCGCCTATGATGTCTATTCCCCACGCTGCAAATGGCCATGGAGATGTCAAGTTATGTAACTCTGAAACTGGCATATGCCTCAAATTCGCGTACTGTTGGCATAACTGGCATTGCTTCACAAATTTTGAACAATCTGTATCCATTGTGAGCCAATAAAACCCTTGGCGCATGATCTTCTTTGCTAAGGCTAAGCCATTCATGTGAGCTCCACAAACCCCGGCATAAACCTCTTCCATAACTCTTTTAGCTTCTTTCTCTGCCAGACATCTTAACTGGATACCATCAGCTTGCCTTTTGTACAAAGTGCCATTAACACTGATGAATTGAGTGGATAACTTCCTTATCATTCTTTGGTCCTTCTCAGTGGCTTCCTCTGGAAAGACTGATCTCTCTAAATAATTCTGAATGTCATAATACCATGGATTTCCATCAGTGGCCTCAATGTCCATCACCTGTTCAGCTTCAAAGCAAGGTCTTTCCGAACTATAAATCAGCACGGGTTTCATCGCAACTGCTGTTGGGTTATCCCACATAGACACTAATGTTGCTAGAGCATCGGCTAACTGATTTTCGTCTCTGGGGACGAAGTGAAAAGTGCAAATCTCAAACTGGCTGCTCAACGTTCTCAAGTGCTTTACATAAGGCAATAGCCTTTCTTCCTTGACTGACCACTCCCTTCTGATCTGATGAATTACCAAGGAAGAATCTCTGAATACTTCTGCGGTCTTTGCCCCCAGAGCGAGTAATGCTTCCAATCCAAAGATGCAAGCCTCATATTCTGCTTCATTATTGGTAGCCTTATACCTCAGCTTCTTAGCCAATGGTAGCCTTTCACCATCTGGGGTCGTAAGAATAACTCCTACGCCCGCTCCCTTATTATTGACTGCTCCATCAAAGAATAATTGCCACCCTTGCACTGCTATGGCCGTGACATCTTCATCTGGGAAGTTGTATTCAAACTGATCTCCCTCAATAGGATGCTCGGCTAAGAACTCCGCTACGGCTCTTCCCTTAATGGTTTTCCTGGTTATGTACTCAATGTCAAATTCCTGTAACAGCAGTAACCATCTTCCCATCTTCCCTAGTAGAGAGGGTGCTTCTTGGAGGTATCTGAGCGGATTATGTTTGGCAACCGTTTGTACCTTGAAGGAATGAAAGTAGTGTCGCAACTTCTTAGAAGCCCAGATAACTGCTAAACAAATCTTTTCCACCTCTACATATTTGGCTTCGTAAGGCAGGAATTTCTTGCTAAGATAGTAAACGGCAAACTCTACACCAAAATCATCTTCCTGAGACATCATAGCGCCCACTGAGTTATCTTCCACAACCAGGTACAGGACTAGTGGTTTGGCACGGCGTGGTGGTCTTAACACCGGAGGATTTAACAAATACTCCTTAATGGTGCCAAAGGCCAATTGACAGTCATCGTTCCATACTCTCGGCTGATTCTTCCTAAGAAGCTTGAAAATAGGCTCACATACTGAAGCTAGCTTGGAAATAAATCGGCTGATATACTGAAGCTTTCCTAGGAAACTTCTGACGTCCTTCTCCTTCTTGGGCATCGACATCTCTCTTATGGCTTTGACTTTATCGGGATCTATCTCAATTCCCCTCTAGCTTACTACATGGCCTAGCAACTTTCCTTATGTAACTCCAAAAATGCACTTCTTGGGGTTGAGGCGCAAATCATACTTGCTGATCCTTTGAAAGAACTTTTCTAAAGCCTCAAAGTGGCCTTCTCTAGTAACCAACTTAATCATCATGTCATCGACATACACCTCTACTTCTTTATGGATTAAGTCATTGAGAACCTTGGTGGCCATCCTCTGATAAGTTGCTCCTACATTTTTCAACCCAAAAGGCATAACTCGATAAGCGTATGTCCCCCACTCGGTGATGAAGGCTGTCTTAATCCGATCTATTATTTTGTTAAGGATTTGATTGTACCCTGCGTACCCATCCACAAAGCTGTACATCATACAAGCAACAGCACTATCTACTAGCACATCAATATGAGGCAGCGGGAAATCATCCTTAGGGCAAGCTTTGTTCAGGTCTCGATAGTCGATGCATACTCGAACCTTACCGTCTTTCTTAGCTACAGGAACCACGTTAGCTAACCATGTTGGGTATTGAACCTCTATTAGGAACTTAGCCTCAATCTGCTTATGGATCTCCTCTTTCACTTTCTGTGCCCATTCTGGCCTAAGTCTCCGGAGTTTTTGCTTGACTGGTTTAAACTCTGGGTAAGTTGGGATGGCATGTTCGGCAACATCTCGATCTATTCCCGGCATATCCTCATAGGTCCAGCAAAGACTTTTTCATATTTTTTTAATATTCTCTCAAATTTTAACCTCTCTTCATGAGTTATGTCTGATGCTATCAAAATTTCCTTTGGATTTTCCAAAGTTCCGAGATTAAATGCAGTTGTGCCAGTTGAATTAATATCAAAAATGAATGCATCATGCTTATGATCATGCGAAATGAAATCATCAGAAACATCACACAAGTAAGCAAAGTTATTCATCTCATTAACATAAGTAGAAACATTAACATTGTTCTCAAAGAGTTCTGGCATAAAAAGAGAATCTAAATGACTATCAACTTCAGTCAACGCCGATGCTGCAGCCGACTGTGCTTTGGCTTCTTGATTTGGTGAAATCTTGAGATCTTCAATCTTCGGCTCTGGTTCCACTATCTTCTCCTTCCCTTTGAGCTTAGTGGCTAACATCTTATCAGTGACGATCTCTTCAGGCTCATCCCTGTCCCAGATGCTGCATTGGGTCATAACCTCCTCGTCCCAAAAGTTCTCTACAGCTTTAACAACTCCGATCTCCAAATCAAAGACATCGTTGAAAATTTCAAATCCCGGGATGATCTTCCCGTCCACCCATTACGGCTCTTCTTCTCCGGTGTAAGCACAAATCGATGATGATGGCACATAGCTCTCCGAAATATAGGGAATCTTCTCTGACACTTTCTTCTTACTATACTCTCCTTTGTAGCCCAACCCTTTTCGATTCTTTTGACCACGTGTAGTGATAGCATCCTGCTGCCCTTGTGACTCTTTTCCCAAACTAGCCCCTGGGAGGAAGTGCATCTTCTTTAGCATGTTCACCACTTGAAGGCTACCTTCTAAGCTTTGCTCTTCTCCGATCACCGATACATGAAAGCCACTGAATGGCTGATTAGAGATCTCCAAAGCAGATACTTAGTTCTCTCTTGCTGCTTTAATGGTCACTATCTCTCCTTCATAAGGTACCTTAATTATCTGGTGTAAGGTGGATGGCACTCCCCCTAACTTATGGAACCACGGTCTTCCAAGCAGAGTTGAGAAGTTTGCTAGAATCGGCAAGACCACAAAATCCGTTTCTGTCTCAATAGGCCCCATCTTTACAACAGCTTTGAAAGTTCCCAATGCTTGCCTCCTGGAATTGTCATTGGCAGTGATGGTCAGGTCAGATTTGCTTAAAATACTCTCATCCATCCCAAAGGCCTGAAGCGCCACCAAAGGGCAAACATGTATTGATGACCCATCATCAACCATGACGCAAGCGGTGTGTTTACCATTGATCTATGCCTTGATGTATAAAGGTCGGTTGTGGTTGTGACCCTCTGTTGGTAGGTCTGCATCAGAAAAAACCAACTTCTCCCCGGATCACCCCTTAACAAGGTCTAAAAGCTCGGATGGAGAGATTGTAGTTGCTACGGTGGATACACTCAATGCTTCAACTAACTTCTGTCGGTGAGAGGGGGACTGTCTCAAGAGGTCCCAAATAGATATCTGAGCTGTGGTCTTTTTTAGTTGCTTCACTATTGAATTTTCTTCTGGCTCCTTCTCTGCGATTGCTCGTGCTGGGTCTTGCTGCTTCTCAACTTCTGGAATGACCCTCCCACTTCTTGTTACTGCTTCTACTCTTTCTTCTTCCTCTGAATCCCACGGATCCGTAAACTCTCCATTTTTCTCATCTTCATCATCTCCACTCTCACTAGTGGACCAACAGTCTATTGTCGCCACAGAAACCCCTTCTCCATCCACTGCAGGACGAGTAATAGCGACATACTCATTTCCATATAGATCTTGCATCACGTACCACTCTGATAGGCTCGATCCAATCATAAAGACTGGAGGTGGCACTGTATTATAACCGGACTTCTTCTTGCTTTCTCTCTTCTCAGGATCGGTGATCTGCTTGTTGTCAATTAGATCTTGGACCCAATGCCTTAGCGTTATACAATCATCCGTCAAATGGCTGGTATGTTGGTGAAATGCGTAGTACTCATTCTCCTTGTGCCCTGGCTGTCCCTGGGTCTTGGCCGGTCTAGGTGATAGGGGTCGCAGTTTTCCTTCTTTTACTAGCCTCTTAAGCACCCATGATAAAGGCCTACCCAAGTTCAAGAAATATCTCTGACTTATGCCTGTTGCAGACACCTCAGCTGTCTTTCGACCTCTGTTATCGCTGCTTGAACTTGCTGGCTTGGCTGTCCCCTGATTGCTATATCCCTTCCTGGCATAGGACTCGCTGTTTGCCCTCTTAGCTAAATATTCTCCTTCTGCTTCTATGGCAATGTCCTTCAAGGACTCCTAATCCTTGAGTCCCTTCATTTTCAGTCCATCTCTCAAGTAAGGGCTGGCATTTCGAATGAATAGCCGGATCTGATCAGAAGTGTTCGGTTTGCGTTTCATCTCCATGACCCGGTTTCTCCACCGAGTAAGGTACTCGTGGAAGGACTCCCCAGCCTTCTGTTGTAGCAACTCGAGATCTTTTAGAGTGACCTCCATCCGGGTACTGCAATCGTACTGCTTAAAGAACTCTTCGGTTAGCAAGTCCCAATCCTCCTTGGACCTCCTCTCAAGCCCATGATAATCAATAGCAGCTCCTGTGAGACTCAAGCAGAAATACTCTATCTTTTGCTTTCTTGTTAAGGTCATTCCCTTCATGACCAGCGAGTATTGCTTGATGTGTGCGGCAGGGTCAGAGGTGCCATCAAATTTGGGAATGTCCGGCATTTTAAAATTCTGGGGAATCAGGTCATCCCCATCCAGCTCTCGGTCTTTTGGGTTCATTCCTTTCCCCACAGTCATCATCCTTGCCATGGCCTCAAATATCTCTTCCATTTTCCTCCACATTGCCTCATCCATTTTTGGCGACTTCTCTTTAGCTACGGTATGCTCCTCTAGCTCATCTCCCCCAAACTCATCTTCAGACCTGGGGCCCTCTCTGCGCTCAATAGGTGCATGTACTCTTTGCTCAACAACAGGTGGGTCAACCACTGGTTGGTTAATTGCAGCAGGATGTTTTTCTCTAACAACCTCTTGTTCAGCTGGTACTCGGATAGGGGCAGCAGCAGCTTGTTGCCCAGCTATTGTGGCGGCAAGATTGCCCATTATTGCAATCATTCGGGCTTCAAATTCCTCCATTCTCTTTCCTACCTCCTCAACGATTATTGCCTGGGTTGCATCAGACTCATTTGATGGATTAGCCATGCTTACTTCTATTGATGATTTGGAAGAAAATACCACACTATTTTTTGAGATTGAATCTGAACTCTGATCCGACACTAACTCTGTTAACCCCAAAAGCGGCGTCCTTCTTAACCGTTCGTCGGGACCTCTAGACCACCCAGGGGAATCTATGATGGCTGAAATGCAAAAATTGTTAAGATGATGCATGATTAAAATGCAATGCATGCTCGTGCTGATGCAACATAGACAAACACATGCAAGCATATAGATCCTTCCAACCTTATATCTCCCACACACGTGGTAGTGTGGTCTCTTTCCTAGGTGGGCTTGATCCATGGATTAACGTGGAACCCAATGGACACGTATGGTGCGCGGTGAAAAACCGGCAGCATAACAGCTCCTATCTAATGTACATACGTATGGGTGTTTGGCCTTTATGTATTTGAACAATTCAATTTAACTAGGATGGGCTCATTGGGGCATGAAAGCCTTTGATGAAGACCATTAAATTGATTTCGTCCAATATATGATGGCCCATATAGCAAGCATAGTATTACGGTACATTTCACCTAGTGGAAGTATCTATTGCCATTACATGAGCTTTAGTCATGGGGTGATGATATTTTTGGGTTACCCTAGCATGATCCCTGCCGACGGGTCTAGCTCATCATGAGCATAACGACCGATCGGGTCACCATTTGATATACCATAATGGTACGAGACTTGGGCTGGTGATTATCCTTAACACTTCCCTAAATTTTGTGAAAATAGGGTCGTGCTCACCGGGGTTTGAAAAGGGACCAAACTAACTTAATCTAAGGCTCTAATGAGATGATATGCAATTTTGAGATAAAGCGAATTTTATAAACTAAAACTTAATTGTAAAAGTTAATCAAGGTATTTTCAAATTGAAGTCTCGAACCAGTTGTCCCCAGTGGAGTTGCCACTGTGACGCGCGCTGGACCCGCGTGGCCGCCCCTTTGACTGCCCGCTTGAGGGCGATCGGGCATTTGAGGTGCGTTGACAACTTGTAACGAATTACAAGTGCGTCTATTTTGGGCAACAGGGAGGTTTCATGGAGTCACCACCCAATAAAACATTGGGAAAGTTACTCTCGCCTCGGAGAGCCTAAGACAGCGCTTTCATCCATTTTAGGCAAGCCGAAGGGGTCTTGGAGGGTAAACCTCTCGCCTAAAGGAGCCTAGGATTTGTTAGGTCATAGAGCATAAGAAGGGTCTTGGAGGGTAAACCTCTCGCCTCCTTAAGTCCAAAGACAATGCTTTTATCCATTTTGGGCAAGCCAAAGGGGTCTTGGAGGTTAAACCTCTCGCCCAAAGGAGCCTAGGATTAACGTCTAAGTCTCGTGACACAAGAGGTGTCTTGGAGGGTAAACCTCTAGCCTCTTTGAGCCCAACGACCAGAGAATGGGTTCGGGACTTCTCATCTATTTCTACCTTGATTAATTTTATAATTTGGTTTTGAGTTTATTAACTCGCTCTCTCTCCACACGATGCAATTTTAATTTAAAAACACAAATATTCACATTGAAAGTGATATGATAAACATATCAAAAAATAACATCAAAGATAAATTACAATAATACCAGGAGCGGAATACAACTCCCATTTAAAAGTGCAAACATACATAAAACCGGGGAATTTATTAATTATGAGGACTTTGGTCCCCGCATGCACAATTAAAGAAAACATTTTGGATGTGATGATTTATTTGGGATGAAAATTAGGACATTGGTCCCACTTATTATGAAAAAATCCAAATTAATTTATTAGAAATATTTGTGTGGTTTTTATTCGTGCATGCATAAAAAAGCATTTTATTCAACGAATATATACAAGGAAATATAAATAAAATAAGAATTGAAAATGTGCAATGAAAATACCCAAGGTCCGCATATCCTCCTTCTCGTGCATTGGTGCTCAAATGAGAATAAAACAATGATTTGCAACCAAAAATAAAATAGAAGAGATTCATGTTAGAAATTAAACCAAAGAGATGAGACGACATAAAAGATAATATGTATAATGACCATATAACATGCCTAAGATACTATAACATGCATAAAAATAATTATGATGCAATTTAACAAGCATAAAGTGAGATAACATCATGGCAAATGCAATTTTTTAATAATGGTGATTAACATGCATGAAAGATTAGTGACCATCAATTTTAATACTCCTAAGATGTGCATGAAAACATAACATAAGAGTAATAAAACTTAACATGCATAATAAAGCCTAAAGTAATATCTAACATAAAAGGCATAAGAAAATAAATTTGAAATTTAACATACATGCAAAAAATGAACAATGACATTAATGGTAATAATGATACTAATACCTATTGACATCAATAAATGAGTGTAATACAAGTTATAATAATAAAACTAGCATTTATAACAATAATAGCCATAATAAACATCAATGGATGTAAAGAACATTAATAACCTAAGTTGAACATGCATAATGACATAAAAATAAACACCTTGACATGAAAATGATATGATAAATTTGAAAGAATTAACTTGTTAAATAAATAATTGAAGATAAAAGAAGAAGAAAAATATGGAGACTAAGAGAATTTACATGTTTAATATGCTAATTGGAAGAAAAAATAAATGAAATTAATAAGAGAATTAATGAGTAAAACCAAGAATAATTACCCTCAAATTCAGTTTTGAAGAATTGAAGGTAGAAGTGTTGAATTCCTTGTCTTCTCTTGTGAAAATCCTTAGAAAATAGTTTGAAAACTTGAAGAAAAACTCTTGGAAACAAGTGTGTAAGATGGATTTTTTTCTCTCAACTCCAAAGCTCTAAAATTCAGTTTTTTCCTTTCCAAATGTTCTTAGTTTGTCCCTCCTCAAATTTGAATTTTTCCTAGTGTTTTAACCATCAAAAACTACCCAAAAACCACCCAAAACCATCCAAAAATCGTTAAAAAACAAGTGGGGGTCGAAAATGGGCGAAATGGGGCGAAAATGGGGCTACTGCACGAGAAACGCGCGCAAAGCACAGCCGTGCTTTCAAAAAAAGCACGAATGTGCTTTCGCGCATGCAGTGCAGCGCAAAGCACAGCCGTGCTTCCGAAAAGCACAACCATGCTTTTCGGGTAAATTTTTTTTTATTTTTTTTTAAATTTAAATTTTAAATTTTTATATAAAATACCCTCAACCTAAAACACACTTTTTCTTCTCCAAAATAATTTTAAAAATATTTTAAAAATATTTAAAATACATTTTTTTTCTCATAAAAAAGACAAGGAAAATCACTTCCGAACTCCAATCTTTTTGCCTATAAGCACAATAGGTCTAAATGTAATGCCTCAAAAATTCGAGTTTGAAAATAATAACTAGAGGTTGAAAATAGTACCTTTTGAGACACTTTAAGGGTCAATTTTTATGATTTAGGGATAAGAATATTTGTGTTAATTGGGTAAGAATAAAATAAATAAATATATGTGTGTATGTTTATGTAAGGAGAAGAAAATAATGAAGGGAAAATAAGATAAATGAAAAAAAGGGAAGGAAAATGAAAGAAAAGAAAAACAAGCTGGAGAGGGAAGGGAACCTGAGACCAGGGAGAGAGAAGGGGCCAACGATCTCCGGCTACCCAGCACCGGCGACAGCCAACGCTGTCCCCTCACCGTACTGCCATTGGCGCAGCCCCCTTCAGTCGCAGTTTCTCGCTGCTATATCCGTTCTACGCGAGAGATAAGCCGAAGACTTCTCCCCATTTTTTGGCATCGGATGGTGGCACAGATGGCACCAATGGACTCCCGTAGACGAGGCACTCCTACCAATGCCCTCAGATCATCCCCTCTCACCGGTAATTGGCAGATGACAGAGTGATAGCCACTAGCTGTCGATGCTAATTTCGCCCAAATGGCATGACGGTTGGACACATGACAACCTCCAACGGACTCGTGATGGTCCTAGCTACCTTTAGGCGGTGGTGGCGCTCTTCTGGTGAAGCTCCGGTGATGGGTCAACCACAGTAAAGGGTGATCGGGGAAATTTGACTCCAAAATGTAAATTTTTCTATTAAATTTGCATTATTTCATAAATATGAGAGTATTAAAGATATATTGATGTATATGTACATATGAATAACATATAAAAGAGATAATGAAAACTTGTTTATGTCCCTAAGTGAACTTGGTAGGGCCTTTGTGAACAAATCTACTGGATTGTCACTTGAGCGAACTTTGTAACACTACAAGAAAATTAGGAAATAGCAACGGAAAATAGCAACGGAATTTGCTAATTTCCCGTTGCTAATCGAAATCAGCAACGGAAAATAGCAACGGAAAAATCCGTTGCAATTTCGGCCGACGCTAAATTTAGCAACGGAATTTACTTCCGTTGCTAAAAATAGCAACGGAATTTACTTTCCGTTGCTATTTTTAGCAACGAATTTCTCATTCCGTTGCTAAAAATTGCAACGGATTATTCCGTTGCAATTTTTAGCAACGGAAAATTAATTCCGTTGCTATAAATAGCAACGGAATATATATTCCGTTGCTATTTTAGCAACGGAATATATATTCCGTTGCTATTTTAGCAACGGAATGAGTTTTCCGTTGCTATTTTCAGCAATGGAAAATCAATTCCGTTGCTATTTTAGCAACGGAACTTCATTTCCGTTGCTATTTTCAACAGTATAAGATTTATTTTTTAAATAAATATAATGCAATTAGCAACGGAATATCAATTCCGTTGCTATTTTTAGCAACGGAATTGATATTCCGTTGCTATTTACAATACTGAAAAAAATTATTTTTTAAATTAATATAATTCAAATCCTGTATATATTAATAATGTATGCTTATCGATAATATAATCTCATATAAAAATTATAATACACAATAATTAAAATCCTGAAAATATATTATAATATTATAAAATAAAAATCCGAAAAAACATCACAAAAGTAAATTTAGTATAACATCACTTAAATTTATGGACAAGTTGGAGTGTCTGTCAGTAGGGTTTAATTTCCAATATTAGACAATATTAAAACTAAACCTATTCTCTATTCACAAAGATGTTTTGCAGCTATCTAAAAATGGTTTCACGGTTTTGGCATACGCCGAGAGTCAGGCTTCGAGTTGGAAACACCAGCCCACTTTTTGTGTACACAGAACCAACATCTGGAACTCCAACACGTGAAGAAACCATTGTTGCATTAATAGGCTGAAAGTTCGTATTTCCAACAAACCAATAGAGAGCCCACTTCAGATTGCAGAGTGTGTACTTCAGAGCTTTGGTCCAAATCTCCGGCTTTTTGAAACTCAGGGTGATTGGGTGATCTTCCACCACTTTGTCATTCTCAATCCTGCACAATTTTATTTCAGATTTAAAGAGACAATGGCAACAGCATATACGTGTTCAATGACAAGCAATGGTTTCTCCATAAATATGCAAACAGGCCAAAGTTATTTTCTTTGCAAACTCAATCTCTATGACTTACTTGAATGGTAGTATAAAACGCTTCTCTGGTGGAATGTTTTTAATTAGATAAATTTCTTAATTCTAGAATGAACTATTTATTTTTTATTTATTAGATGAACGAATTTACTATACAATATATGCTAAATAAGTAAATTTGGCTCATATATAAAAAAAAATATTGAGTGAATTAAGTAATATAAGGAACACATATTTAATTAATTGATTTTTTCTTGGCAAGAAGAGGTATGAATACGTTTATAAATCATAATATAAGAACATTTAAATAAGATTGATTATTATTAATTATTGATTCATATATAAATTATTCAATAATTAAGCTTTGCAAAAACTTTATATATGTATTTGTTTGATATGAACTTCCTATCGTTTTCACAACATCAGTTCCTTAGCTTGCAGATACTACTATCATAAACAGCATACAACTAAGAATTCCAATAAACAATTAAAAGTGCTAATATATCTAAGTCCATCTAATTTCTGGACTAATTAATTAATTATAGTTATATCTTTATCTTTAATAAAATAATAATTTTTAAAAATGTTTCCAATTTTAATCCAGTTAATGTCAGATGGGCCATTGTGAGGAATTGAAGATATGGAGATTAATTATACCAAGAATTAGTCAACAGCTAAAAGTGGGCAAATATTGGTGGATGTGGGTTGACCTCTACGGGCACATCAATTCCCAATCAAAAGGAACAAGTGTTTATTACGTGTGCCAATCAAACAATTAATACTACTTAGATTGGAGCTGCCAATAAATGTTTAAACTCAGATTCTTAATATACAGGGCCATATATAAATGGACTGCATCTCAATTAATTAAAAATGACATCTAGTTTGAATTCTAACATGAAATCTCTAATTAAAGAAAAATTAAGCGTTATCATTCCAGTATTTTACAGTATTTTCACTCTGAAGAGCAGATAAACAGTGTGATGTGGAGTAAACTAGAAATGTGATTTGAGCATGCATCAGTAGTAGCATTGCTAAAAAGAACTTTGACAATGAGAATGCTAATTTAGCAAAAACATACTCCTCCTTCTTAATCATATACTATATTTAAAGGCAATTAAATTTAAGTAAATAAATATTATCCTATAGGAAAATAAAGGTGTAGGATAAACACGTAACATACATTCAACCAGTAAAAATAAGAGAATGCTGACCTTTTGGGGGACAGTGTCATCCATATGAACAAAGTACTGCCTGGTAAAACAAATAGTTAAATTTCATGACTTGATGGAAAATAAAAGCTGCGTTAACAGCAAATGAAAAAAAAATACAGAAGTGCTAGTTTTAGGTGAATCAACTTACTTAACAACAGAGTATGCAGGATTGTCTTGTAGAGAATTGGGGTAAGTCTACAATGAAAAACAACAAACAAAAAATGTAAGCCAAACATAGCTAAAACAACATAAGCAAATAGCCCATTCCAATTTAAAATGAAATCAGTAGAGCAACAGCATTATGTTCTTTCAAGCTATTTTTATTGCCAACAGCCAGAATTAACCGTTTGAAAAAATAAAGAAAAAGCTAACATTGTGATTCATCAAAATCTAGTGAGAAGATATCCATCGGGATCCTTGTGCTTTGAACATTATTGTGATTTTTGAATCTACCATTTGGTGAACACAATGGATGGTGAATGTACATCACAATGACAGTAATATCATCATGAAAATGTCGCCTCGCTCCTCTTTCAATTCGTTTCATGTCACCATATCCCATTCCACTTTTCCTTGCTGCCTCTCGAACAGCAGCTCTCACCAATCGTTTTGCTATTCCCTGTCGAAGAAAAATACAGCATGTTCATTCCATGAATTCTTCAGTTAGAAACTGCACGGAAACAGATCATACTTACAGATCGTGGGCTTGATTTTGTTTACAAACTATTAATTGTAGATTTTGATGTTACCTCAGACATTAGAACCCAAGGAATTGCTCCCATTCCAATGGAAAAAGAGGCTATAAAAAGCTGAAATCAACAAAAGCAAAATAACACTTTTAGTATTGTGGAGATTAAGAGAAGCAATTTGATAGTTTCTGGTGTAAATTAGATTACCATGACACCAGAGATTACAAGGATTGGAACCCAGTCACCAACCAAATTGTGTTCCTGATGAATAGATATGTCAAAAAATGAAGGCTTCAATACAAATCATGATCTTCATAATCATTTTTAAAAAGAAGGAAGTCCCAATTAGCAGATTGCCTAGAAGTAACCCGCAGAAAAGTATACCAATACACATTATTCACACCAATTAACAAATTACAGTGGCGACCATAATGGATAACATCAGAATAGGCTACCTGAAACTACCATCTTCGGAATATTTGCCATAGATAATTAGGTTGTAGCGAAATCAAACAAAAGATATAAAATAATCCAGTAAGAAAACTCCAAAAAAGGACAACCGCCAACAATTGCAGAAATAAACCATGTAATCAAGCATTTCTTTAAGAAATAAGAATCAGAATTCTTAATCAGGAACTAGTAGAATCAAATCACAAATCGCATTATTCAAAGCGCATATATAAAACGACAAGAGATACCGTATTCTTCCAACGATCCTGCGCGTTGACAGCAGATCGCCGGCGTAGGAGGAGGAAGTACTGGAGCTCATGGCCAAAAAGAAAAAGACAGCAGATCGGATCGACTTTGCGGCGGTAGCTGCGAGACTGGATTTGCGGCGGCAGGGTGGGGGCCAGCGGCGGCGAAGGAGCTGACGGCAACGGGATGGGGGGGCAACGCCGGATCTGGCTCCTGGTGGTTCTCGGGGGGCAGGGGGGCGGGGACGCGTGAGGCAGAGGAGTAGAAAATTGATTATGTGTGGTTTAGGGTAAGAAAAGAAGAAAGGAAAATGATATAAAAATAAAATTAAGCTTGCATTTAGCAACAGAAACTCAATTCCGTTGTTAAATATTTAGCAACGGAATTAAAATTCCGTTGCTATTTTAGAATTTGATTTTTTCATTCTGTATATTTAGAAATTGATAGCAACGGAATTAATATTCCGTTGCTATTTAGCAACGGAAAATATATTCCGTTGCTAAATAGCAACGGAATTAATTTCCGTTGCTATTTTAGAATTCGATTTTCATTCTGCATATTTAGAAATTAATAGCAACGGAATTCATATTCCGTTGCTATTTAGCAACGGAAATCATATTCCGTTGCTAAATAGCAACGGAATTAATTTCCGTTGCTATTTTAGAAGCCGATTTCTTCCGTTTATATATCTAAAAATTGATAGCAACGGAATCTCATTTCCGTTGCTATTTAGCAACGGAATTCATATTCCGTTGCTATTTAGCAACAGAATTAATTTCCGTTGCTATTTTAGAAGCCGATTTTTTAAGTGTATATATTTAAAAATTGATAGCAACGGAATCTCATTTCCGTTGCTATTTAGCAACGGAAATTAAATTCCGTTGCTATTTTAGAACCCGATTTTTTCAGCCTGTATATTTAAAAATGGATAGCAACGGAATTAATATTCCGTTGCTATTTAGAAACGGAATTCTTATTCCGTTGCTATTTAGCAACGGGTTGACCTCTACGGGCACATCAATTCCCAATCAAAAGGAACAAGTGTTTATTACGTGTGCCAATCAAACAATTAATACTACTTAGATTGGAGCTGCCAATAAATGTTTAAACTCAGATTCTTAATATACAGGGCCATATATAAATGGACTGCATCTCAATTAATTAAAAATGACATCTAGTTTGAATTCTAACATGAAATCTCTAATTAAAGAAAAATTAAGCGTTATCATTCCAGTATTTTACAGTATTTTCACTCTGAAGAGCAGATAAACAGTGTGATGTGGAGTAAACTAGAAATGTGATTTGAGCATGCATCAGTAGTAGCATTGCTAAAAAGAACTTTGACAATGAGAATGCTAATTTAGCAAAAACATACTCCTCCTTCTTAATCATATACTATATTTAAAGGCAATTAAATTTAAGTAAATAAATATTATCCTATAGGAAAATAAAGGTGTAGGATAAACACGTAACATACATTCAACCAGTAAAAATAAGAGAATGCTGACCTTTTGGGGGACAGTGTCATCCATATGAACAAAGTACTGCCTGGTAAAACAAATAGTTAAATTTCATGACTTGATGGAAAATAAAAGCTGCGTTAACAGCAAATGAAAAAAAAATACAGAAGTGCTAGTTTTAGGTGAATCAACTTACTTAACAACAGAGTATGCAGGATTGTCTTGTAGAGAATTGGGGTAAGTCTACAATGAAAAACAACAAACAAAAAATGTAAGCCAAACATAGCTAAAACAACATAAGCAAATAGCCCATTCCAATTTAAAATGAAATCAGTAGAGCAACAGCATTATGTTCTTTCAAGCTATTTTTATTGCCAACAGCCAGAATTAACCGTTTGAAAAAATAAAGAAAAAGCTAACATTGTGATTCATCAAAATCTAGTGAGAAGATATCCATCGGGATCCTTGTGCTTTGAACATTATTGTGATTTTTGAATCTACCATTTGGTGAACACAATGGATGGTGAATGTACATCACAATGACAGTAATATCATCATGAAAATGTCGCCTCGCTCCTCTTTCAATTCGTTTCATGTCACCATATCCCATTCCACTTTTCCTTGCTGCCTCTCGAACAGCAGCTCTCACCAATCGTTTTGCTATTCCCTGTCGAAGAAAAATACAGCATGTTCATTCCATGAATTCTTCAGTTAGAAACTGCACGGAAACAGATCATACTTACAGATCGTGGGCGTGATTTTGTTTACAAACTATTAATTGTAGATTTTGATGTTACCTCAGACATTAGAACCCAAGGAATTGCTCCCATTCCAATGGAAAAAGAGGCTATAAAAAGCTGAAATCAACAAAAGCAAAATAACACTTTTAGTATTGTGGAGATTAAGAGAAGCAATTTGATAGTTTCTGGTGTAAATTAGATTACCATGACACCAGAGATTATAAGGATTGGAACCCAGTCACCAACCAAATTGTGTTCCTGATGAATAGATATGTCAAAAAATGAAGGCTTCAATACAAATCATGATCTTCATAATCATTTTTAAAAAGAAGGAAGTCCCAATTAGCAGATTGCCTAGAAGTAACCCGCAGAAAAGTATACCAATACACATTATTCACACCAATTAACAAATTACAGTGGCGACCATAATGGATAACATCAGAATAGGCTACCTGAAACTACCATCTTCGGAATATTTGCCATAGATAATTAGGTTGTAGCGAAATCAAATAAAAGATATAAAATAATCCAGTAAGAAAACTCCAAAAAAGGACAACCGCCAACAATTGCAGAAATAAACCATGTAATCAAGCATTTCTTTAAGAAATAAGAATCAGAATTCTTAATCAGGAACTAGTAGAATCAAATGACAAATCGCATTGTTCAAAGCGCATATATAAAACGACAAGAGATACCGTATTCTTCCAACGATCCTGCGCGTTGACAGCAGATCGCCGGCGTAGGAGGAGGAAGTACTGGAGCTCATGGCCAAAAAGAAAAAGACAGCAGATCGGATCGACTTTGCGGCGGTAGCTGCGAGACTGGATTTGCGGCGGCAGGGTGGGGGCCAGCGGCGGCGAAGGAGCTGACGGCAACGGGATGGGGGGGCAACGCCGGATCTGGCTCCTGGTGGTTCTCGGGGGCCAGGGGGGCGGGGACGCGTGAGGCAGAGGAGTAGAAAATTGATTATGTGTGGTTTAGGGTAAGAAAAGAAGAAAGGAAAATGATATAAAAATAAAATTAAGCTTGCATTTAGCAACAGAAACTCAATTCCGTTGCTAAATATTTAGCAACGGAATTAAAATTCCGTTGCTATTTTAGAATTCGATTTTTTCATTCTGTATATTTAGAAATTGATAGCAACGGAATTAATATTCCGTTGCTATTTAGCAACGAAAAATATATTCCGTTGCTAAATAGCAACGGAATTAATTTCCGTTGCTATTTTAGAATTCGATTTTCATTCTGCATATTTAGAAATTAATAGCAACGGAATTCATATCCCGTTGCTATTTAGCAACGGAAATCATATTCCGTTGCTAAATAGCAATGGAATTAATTTCCGTTGCTATTTTAGAAGCCGATTTCTTCCGTTTATATATCTAAAAATTGATAGCAACGGAATCTCATTTCCGTTGCTATTTAGCAACGGAATTCATATTCCGTTGCTATTTAGCAACGGAATTAATTTCCGTTGCTATTTTAGAAGCCGATTTTTTAAGTGTATATATTTAAAAATTGATAGCAACAGAATCTCATTTCCGTTGCTATTTAGCAACGGAAATTAAATTCCGTTGCTATTTTAGAACCCGATTTTTTCAGCCTGTATATTTAAAAATGGATAGCAACGGAATTAATATTCCGTTGCTATTTAGAAACGGAATTCTTATTCCGTTGCTATTTAGCAACGGGTTGACCTCTACGGGCACATCAATTCCCAATCAAAAGGAACAAGTGTTTATTACGTGTGCCAATCAAACAATTAATACTACTTAGATTGGAGCTGCCAATAAATGTTTAAACTCAGATTCTTAATATACAGGGCCATATATAAATGGACTGCATCTCAATTAATTAAAAATGACATCTAGTTTGAATTCTAACATGAAATCTCTAATTAAAGAAAAATTAAGCGTTATCATTCCAGTATTTTACAGTATTTTCACTCTGAAGAGCAGATAAACAGTGTGATGTGGAGTAAACTAGAAATGTGATTTGAGCATGCATCAGTAGTAGCATTGCTAAAAAGAACTTTGACAATGAGAATGCTAATTTAGCAAAAACATACTCCTCCTTCTTAATCATATACTATATTTAAAGGCAATTAAATTTAAGTAAATAAATATTATCCTATAGGAAAATAAAGGTGTAGGATAAACACGTAACATACATTCAACCAGTAAAAATAAGAGAATGCTGACCTTTTGGGGGACAGTGTCATCCATATGAACAAAGTACTGCCTGGTAAAACAAATAGTTAAATTTCATGACTTGATGGAAAATAAAAGCTGCGTTAATAGCAAATGAAAAAAAAATACAGAAGTGCTAGTTTTAGGTGAATCAACTTACTTAACAACAGAGTATGCAGGATTGTCTTGTAGAGAATTGGGGTAAGTCTACAATGAAAAACAACAAACAAAAAATGTAAGCCAAACATAGCTAAAACAACATAAGCAAATAGCCCATTCCAATTTAAAAAGAAATCAGTAGAGCAACAGCATTATGTTCTTTCAAGCTATTTTTATTGCCAACAGCCAGAATTAACCGTTTGAAAAAATAAAGAAAAAGCTAACATTGTGATTCATCAAAATCTAGTGAGAAGATATCCATCGGGATCCTTGTGCTTTGAACATTATTGTGATTTTTGAATCTACCATTTGGTGAACACAATGGATGGTGAATGTACATCACAATGACAGTAATATCATCATGAAAATGTCGCCTCGCTCCTCTTTCAATTCGTTTCATGTCACCATATCCCATTCCACTTTTCCTTGCTGCCTCTCGAACAGCAGCTCTCACCAATCGTTTTGCTATTCCCTGTCGAAGAAAAATACAGCATGTTCATTCCATGAATTCTTCAGTTAGAAACTGCACGGAAACAGATCATACTTACAGATCGTGGGCTTGATTTTGTTTACAAACTATTAATTGTAGATTTTGATGTTACCTCAGACATTAGAACCCAAGGAATTGCTCCCATTCCAATGGAAAAAGAGGCTATAAAAAGCTGAAATCAACAAAAGCAAAATAACACTTTTAGTATTGTGGAGATTAAGAGAAGCAATTTGATAGTTTCTGGTGTAAATTAGATTACCATGACACCAGAGATTACAAGGATTGGAACCCAGTCACCAACCAAATTGTGTTCCTGATGAATAGATATGTCAAAAAATGAAGGCTTCAATACAAATCATGATCTTCATAATCATTTTTAAAAAGAAGGAAGTCCCAATTAGCAGATTGCCTAGAAGTAACCCGCAGAAAAGTATACCAATACACATTATTCACACCAATTAACAAATTACAGTGGCGACCATAATGGATAACATCAGAATAGGCTACCTGAAACTACCATCTTCGGAATATTTGCCATAGATAATTAGGTTGTAGCGAAATCAAACAAAAGATATAAAATAATCCAGTAAGAAAACTCCAAAAAAGGACAACTGCCAACAATTGCAGAAATAAACCATGTAATCAAGCATTTCTTTAAGAAATAAGAATCAGAATTCTTAATCAGGAACTAGTAGAATCAAATCACAAATCGCATTGTTCAAAGCGCATATATAAAACGACAAGAGATACCGTATTCTTCCAACGATCCTGCGCGTTGACAGCAGATCGCCGGCGTAGGAGGAGGAAGTACTGGAGCTCATGGCCAAAAAGAAAAAGACAGCAGATCGGATCGACTTTGCGGCGGTAGCTGCGAGACTGGATTTGCGGCGGCAGGGTGGGGGCCAGCGGCGGCGAAGGAGCTGACGGCAACGGGATGGGGGGGCAATGCCGGATCTGGCTCCTGGTGGTTCTCGGGGGGCAGGGGGGCGGGGACGCGTGAGGCAGAGGAGTAGAAAATTGATTATGTGTGGTTTAGGGTAAGAAAAGAAGAAAGGAAAATGATATAAAAATAAAATTAAGCTTGCATTTAGCAACAGAAACTCAATTCCGTTGCTAAATATTTAGCAACGGAATTAAAATTCCGTTGCTATTTTAGAATTCGATTTTTTCATTCTGTATATTTAGAAATTGATAGCAACGGAATTAATATTCCGTTGCTATTTAGCAACGGAAAATATATTCCGTTGCTAAATAGCAACGGAATTAATTTCCGTTGCTATTTTAGAATTCGATTTTCATTCTGCATATTTAGAAATTAATAGCAACGGAATTCATATTCCGTTGCTATTTAGCAACGGAAATCATATTCCGTTGCTAAATAGCAACGGAATTAATTTCCGTTGCTATTTTAGAAGCCGATTTCTTCCGTTTATATATCTAAAAATTGATAGCAACGGAATCTCATTTCCGTTGCTATTTAGCAACGGAATTCATATTCCGTTGCTATTTAGCAACGGAATTAATTTCCGTTGCTATTTTAGAAGCCGATTTTTTAAGTGTATATATTTAAAAATTGATAGCAACGGAATCTCATTTCCGTTGCTATTTAGCAACGGAAATTAAATTCCGTTGCTATTTTAGAACCCGATTTTTTCAGCCTGTATATTTAAAAATGGATAGCAACGGAATTAATATTCCGTTGCTATTTAGAAACGGAATTCTTATTCCGTTGCTATTTAGCAACGGAAATCATATTCCGTTGCTAAATAGCAACGGAATTAATTTCCGTTGCTATTTTAGAAGCCGATTTTTTAGTGTATATATTTAAAAATTGATAGCAACGGAATCTCAATTCCGTTGCTATTTAGCAACGGAAAAAAAATTCCGTTGCTAAATAGCAACGGAAAATTTATTCCGTTGCTATTTTTGAACCCGATTTTTTCATCCTATATATTTAGAAATTGATAGCAACGGACTCTAATATCCGTTGCTATTTAGCAACGGAATATATATTCCGTTGCTAAATTAGCAACGGGACCATATTTCCGTTGCTAAATTAGCAACGGAAACCTATTTCCGTTGCTATTTTTTGCTCCAAATTTTTCCCGCATTTTGTTCGCGCGATATTTAGCAACGGTATTTATATTCCGTTGCTAATAACCGTTGCTAAATTTACGCGCCAAACTTTCCCTCCTCTTTTAGCGACCGAAAATATCGAAAAAAATTTCCGTTGTTATATGTGTGAAACGTAACCGAAAATAGCAACGGAATTAATTTTCTCCGTTGCTATTTAGCAACGGAAAAAATTCCGTTGCTATTTTTCCGTTGCTATTTAATAAAATTCTTGTAGTGTAAATATTAATTTATCCTTCCTTGTAATGACCCGAATTATACCCTAGAAGGAATTATAGTGTTAATTGTATAGTAAAGGGTACAAGCATAAATATACAAGTATGAGTTATGGGTTTATGAGGATGTAATTGAAAAGAAATATAAGTATTTGAAAGAATGAATTAGAAAGAGGGACTAATAGAGGGTTGACCAAGGATTAAAGAGAAGTTATCAAGGATTAAGTGGGAAATTGTTGGAGATTTGACATGTGACAAAGGGCTTGACAAGTGGTTTAAGGAGAACTTGCCACCTAGGATTTCTTCATCTAATAAAAGGGGTGAGTGGAGGCAAATCTGCACCATTCTTTGCATATTGATCCGGTCACTTCTCTCTTGTGGTTTTTCTCTTTGGTTTACATTTCTCTCTTCTTGTTTGTTCTTTTACGTTGGATTTTCCAGTAGTTGCATTGGATTATTTTCAAGAGTTATATGATTATTTAAGAAGTAAGTGTGGTTTGGATGTTCAAGTGTCATCTTCTTCTACTAGTTCTATTTTGATTTTGATTTGTTTGAGTATTGGATTAAGTATGTGTTTTTCTGGGTTTTGTGCAAAAAGCTTTGGACAAGAGAAGAGATAAAGGCAAGGAAAAGATTTGATCTGGTAGAGAGTGGATCAAGCTTTATTTTGTTGAGGTTTGGGATTTAGTTGTTTTCCTGATAGATGCATGTTTGATTTATTAGAATTTGTTTTGCTTAATTTTTTATTATTGGGTAGATGGGTTATTTGTGAGTTTTGAATTAGTTCAACAGCTCTTTTAGTGTTTATATTGTACATGGATTAATGATTGTGAGTTGTACGATGTTTATTTGTCAACTTGAGGTTGTATAGAGATTCGACTATGTGCATGTTGATTATATTTTTGTTATAAGTTGTGTATGAGGAAGTAAATTTGCATGTGAATATTTGTTTAGAATGTCTTTTGGTTGGAATTGGTCTTTAATTGGTGATAAAAGTCATGCATGAGAATATAGGATTGCATGTGTAAAGTGTGTGCTAGAGATTTGTGGTTTTGGGAGTTTGAACACGGAGTTCAGGCTCTGTCGCACTCTGTAGACTAATGTTTACCATGTAGTGTTGTGTAGCGAGCGAGAGCCTTATCGCAGGCAAGACATAAATCATTTGGGCAATCTGTCGCGAGTGCGATATCTACCGCGAGCGTGACAGCAAGGGAAATTGGGTTCTGTCGCGAGTGCGATAAGGGTCGCGAGCACGATAAGGGTCGTGAGCGTGACATTGTTAAGAGTATTGTATGTAAGCTATTTGTTCTTATATGTTTGCAACATTGCTTGGCATTATAAAAAACTATGCATAAGGAAGATCTAGTGTGTTGAAATAAAATAATATATGAGATGCTTGATTAGTTTTGATATAATGTGTATTATGAATATGAGATTATCATGTGTACTATAGAAGTTTGTAGAATGAGCATGAGCATGTTAGATAGGTATTGCTTTGGCATGACCAATAAGTAAACATGTATCAAAGAATGTCCATAGTAGCAAAGCTAGTATATGATGTGAGATGAATGTGCATTAGTTGGACAAATTATTAGAGCAAATGTTAAGTATATGGTATAGTGAATAGAGATTTTATGTATGAGCCTGAATTGTCATAATAGCGAATAGATAGGCATGCTTATAAAGGGTTATAGATTGCAACTACCAGAGTGGCCCCATTTGGGCCTAGAGTTTATCACCGTTTAGTGTTTAGAAATTTGAGACTTCGATCTCCAGATATTTGATACTGCCAGTCAATATCCAGAGGAACCATATCCACCACCGATGTGATTTTAGGCTATAGTTATTGTATACTTATAATTGATTTAGTAGAGCTATGATATGTTATACGTATATGTATATGCATATAAACTAGTGATATGTTATCACTTATCGTATTTGATAAAGGTTAAAGCTTAAGATTATGTGCATGTTAAAGTATATGTAACATGTTATGGATGTGTTATTAATATGTTTGTAGTGATGTGTTGATTAAAGAATGTTTTTATATAACAACATAGCTATTGTTGATATGTTCATTGTTATTGATTTGTGTGACTTCGTAAGAAGTCTGTTGCTATTTTATATCCCCACTAAGTGTTAGCACTTAGCACGGGTGTTTTCCTATGTAGGTATATAGGTTCAATTTTTAGAGTGTTGAGCATCTGCTGGCCACTAAGAGTTGAGCTTGAAGTGTCTTTTTGTTTATGAAGTGATTCTTTTGTAATAGATAGTGCAGAGTTTTGTAAAGAGAATTTTGTATTTAAAATGTAAAATTTTTCAATAATGGCTGTGTAATTTAAATGTGTAAGATAATAATATTTTTGTAGTATCATATTTTTGACTATATTAATCGAAGCAATTATTTAAAATGAATCGTATGAATTCCGCTTATAAGTTATAGTTAATGCTTAATTGAATTAAATGGTATGTGTATGCGTAGATTGTATGTGTATGTTTTGCATGGTACACCGATATCCTTCCAAGGAGTATTGGGGCATTACAAGTTTCTAGTATCAGGGCATAGGTTTAGGTGATTCAGGACGATAAGATTTTAGAGTATAGATTAGATGTGTATGAGTTTATCTAGTGTCGTGGCCTAATATAGATGTTATTTTGTGTAGAGTTTAAATGGAATTAGATCCGAGTGAGGATATAGGAGAGACGACGGGAAGTGTGAATCTAGTGCGTGTTAACCCGCGTGCACTTGAGCAACCTCGAGCTAAAGCATTAGGTCCTACTCAGGATAATCTGGTGTTAGTCCATGGGCTGATGCAACTATTGGAAAGGTTGACTGCTCCTAAGGCTCCTACGGTTCTTATTAGAAAAAGAGAATCAAAAGACTTTAGTGGAATTTCATTGGATCAGTCGGAGGTCGCTGAATTCTGGTTGGAGAGGACAAAGAGAATATTGTAAGAGGTTAATTGTCCTCATAATCAATGAGTGACTTGTGCAGTGTCATTATTGCAAGGACAAGCCTATGACTGGTGGAAGTTGGTACTTTAAAATCCTCAGCGACTGGTTGAGTTGATATCGGACTCCTTTGTCCAAGAATTTAAGAAGAGGTATGTCACCAAGGCTTACAGAGAAGCTAAGTGGAAGGAGTTTATAAGCTTAAAGGAAAGGAATATGACTGTGGGTGAGTATGAGAAGGAGTTTAGTAGATTGAGCAAATATGTACCTAATGTGTTACTAACGGCATATTTCAAATGCCAATAGTTTGAGGATGGGCCAAAAGAGAGTATTAAATGGCCTTTATCGGCAATGGCTACAATGCATACGATGAACTATTATCAGTTGGTCTTAGAAGCTATGAAGTTGGAAGAGTCGGTATTAGTGAAGCAAAGGAAAGAGCAAAAAAGTAAAGTATTGGATAGTGGTGTTTTTAGTGTCAAGAAGGCCCGAGAAGCTATAAGTGGGAAAGTTACTCGAGGGTCGGTTCAAGTGCCGACATCGAAAAGAAGTGTTGTGACACCCTCTAGTAGGGGTAGTGCCATACCGAAGTGTGATCATTGTTAGAGATGCCATTGTGCCACATGTAGGAAGCTCATAGGAGCTTATTTCAAATGTGGCAGCATGGAACACATGCTAGCCAATTGCCCTGAGTTAAATGAGAGTTCTGTCATGGCCGGACTTGTACCCTAGTTGCAATTAGTTTAATTTGGGGCCTAAGTGTAATTGAGTGTGTAGGATTGGACTTAATTAAAAGGCTAAAGGAATTTAAGAGGTTGAAAAGGGAATTGTGCATGATTAGTAAGAAGTGGATTAACAAAGTTAAGTAAGTGTGCATTAGAGAATAAAATAACTTGATTAAATGGATAGTGGAGGCAAAATTGAGAGTGGAATCCGTGTGGCATCATGAGAGTAAGCCACCTCCTTCTTTGCATGCATTTGCCTAGAGAAGTGAGAGGTGAGTGTGTGTTGGCCTCATTTTTCATTTTTCTGCATTTGACTTTGTCTTTCTTCTTGCTTCCGTTAGTGAGGATGAGAGTGGTTTAAGTGGATTTATGCATATAGCTAATTGGAGCAAGAATTAAGTGTTAAGACCTAAAAGTAAGTGGTTATGTGTGCTTATTCTCATCTTCTACTCTTTCTTCTTAGTTGAATTGGTTTGGATGGGATATTACTGGATTGAGCTTGAATTTGAGCATTTGTATTGTATTGATAGCCGAAGAAGTGAAGAAGGATAAAGGGAAAGCTGTGGTTGGAGAGCCGAGCGTTCGTCGTAATTAGGAGCTAAGGCGACGAGGTTTGGGAACAAACCCTAAATGGGTAAATTGTATGATTTGTATTGATCCAATAGGGACTTTGATATGAGCTGTATGTGTATGTGGTAATGTGTTTAGTGAATGAATTGCTTGAGAGCATGTATGCTATGTGTGAATTGGGATTGATTATAAATTGTGCCAAAGAAGAGTGCCAAAACAAGAAGGGAAAAACAGGTATGTGCTAACTGAGTGAGTGGTTGATGAATTTGGGTTGATTGCCAAAAGTGAGAGTGAGATTTGAAGTCTTGATGTGGAAGGAGAATTGGACTGAAAAGCACAGCTGTGCTGGTGATAAAACATAGCTGTGTTATAGTGCTTTTGCATAGGTCACGGTGACAATGGAATTGATTGTGACCGTGAGGTATGCCTGAGTTCAATTATGCCGATTGGATTTTGGTATGTCACGGTGACAATGAAATCCATTGTGACCGTGAGGTACCTAAGGGAGCATTCTGTTTTGCAAAGTATGGATATGTCACGGTGACAATGAACTTCATTGTGACCGTGACATACCCTCAAGTTGCATTCTGCCGAGAGTTGGGAACATGTCACGGTGACAATGAAATTGATTGTGACCGTGACCTGCCCCTAGTTTGCATTCTGTTTTGAACATCAACATGTCATGGTGACAATGAAATTCATTGTGACCGTGACCTACCCTATTTTTTCAATAAAACCCTAATGTGTTTGGACTTTCTAATGGTAAGGCTTTAAGCTGGAATTAAGAACATTATGAGTAAGTGTTATGTGTGTATTAGGTAATGTACATTTGCATACTATGTGATGGTTCTTGAATGCAATCAATTATGTGAATATTAACTATGAAAAATGAATTGGAAGCATAATGGGTATGCAAGTGTAATGCTTAGCTACGTGCTAATGCAAATGTGTAAAGTGAATGTGGTATGGGCTATCTACGTATGTGATGTGAAAAGTGATCAATGTGAACTGAATAATTTGTTTAACAACTTAATCCTGCGAGTCAAGTAGTGGATAGTTAGGCATGCCTATAGGGTCAAGTGCTGCAGCCCCGTGCGTTTAATGTTACTGATTCCATGGGAATCACAATGCGAAAATAATGTGAATAATCCTTACTGGATTTTATTATAAGTGGAATGATATTTTGGTACCTGAGGGTACCCATGCGTAAGTGTAATCTCGATGAGATTCTAGTACCTGAGTGGTACCAATGCGATACCCGTTATCCGCGTCATTGAATTGCAGGCTAACTGACTAATCAAATATTAAATGGAAGTGACTGTAATATAATAAAGCATGTGATGTGGATATGTGAATAAGTGATTGATGCTTTGACTGAATATAGTAACGAACATTACTATGCTTGAAATGCTACACGCTATGATAATAATTGTTCTGGCATGACTTCTAGTATGTAATGTATGATGTTTCTGATGTGTGATAAATTATTTATTATATATGAGTTCCCCACTAAGCGTTATCGCTTAGCATGGATTTACTCTAATCCGTGCAGGTACGGACGAGAGGTGATCGGAGGACTCCCCCGCATTTTGTACGGTTAACAGTAGGAAGTAGAAAGTGTAGGTTTTGGTTTGATATTTTGGGATGCTTTTTGTATAAGCTTTTGTATAATCAGAATGTGTATCGGATATGTAAAGGCATGTAATAATCTGATAACTATAAATGTTGGTCTAAGAGTATAAATAAGTGTGTGCAATGCGTGTGGCTATGAAGAGTGCACTATAAGTAGTTGGCATGTGATGCTTGAGTGAAGATTGTATGTGATGAAATTTTATTATTCAGGTTAAGCATGTGTTTGTTGTGTGTGTGTGTGCGGCCTTCTCTAACCAAGATTAGCTGAGCTATTCTGTCATTAGGGAACAGGCATCACAAGTTGTGGTATCAGAGCCCAGGTTGAGTCTTTTCTGGGAGTTGGGTAGATAAGATGTGCATAGTTTGTTGACCTAATGTGGAAGTCCTTGTTTAATCTGTGTAGTAACGATGGATTCTGGAAGGCATACCGGAGAAGAATCTGCCGAAAGTGTGAATCCTCGTGAAGCTGAGGTGACGGGGTCTGGACAGTCTAGATCGGTAGGTTTCGAGAATGAGATTCCGTTTGGGCCTATAGAAGCTATGACGAAAATGACACAAGATATTGCAAGAGTGATGGAACGTATGATGGCGCCTAGAGCCCCAATAGAATCTTTGAGAAAGCATGGTTTGGAGGAATTCCATGGAACAAGGTTAGATGAGTCAGAAAAAGCAGAGTACTGGATTGAGAAGGTGGAAAGGATTCTTAAGGAGATACGGTGTCCTCCTGACCAGTGGATTGAATGTGTGGAGTCACTACTCCAAGGCCCTGTATATGATTGGTGGAAGCTGGTCCTGCAAAACCCGATGCTTCCTGAACCATTAAACTGGGAGTTCTTTGAAAGGGAATTCAGGAACAAGTATATCACTAAAGCACATCGAGAGGCAAACTGGAAGAAGTTTCTGAGTTTAAGACAGAGAACCATGACGGTGGCGGAGTATGAAGCGAAATTCTATCGCTTAAGCAAGTATGCGCCAAAAGGTGTTTTGACTGATGTGTTGCGATGTCAACAGTTTGAGGACGGGTTGATTGAGGAGATTAAGGCATTACTGATTTCTCTAACAACAGAACAGAATGTAAGTTATTATCGAATTGTTCAAGCAGCTTTGAGAGCTGAAAGAACTTTGGGAGCTCAAAGAGAATGGAGACAAAGGAAGAATGCAAGTAGAGGTGGTTCCCAGACGGGGAAAAGATCAAGAGATTCTCTTGTGGCACCACCTGTGGAATCAGGGTTCAGTTCTGCAGCGAGAGGTAAGAATCGTGGCGCTCCCTCAGCATCTGGTACGGGAAGAGGAACATCTGGTAACAGAAGTGAGGTTCATGAGTGTCCTCATTGTGGTAAGAGGCATAGAGGAGAATGTTGGAGAGTGACGGGTGCTTGTTTTAGTTGTGGAAGCACTGAGCATTTCCTTGCTAATTGCCCGAATGCTTATGAGATGTCGGGAAATCAACAAGAGCAGAGTAGAGGTGGTTCAAATTTGCCTTCTACTAATAGAGGAAGAGGAAGCGGACGTGGCAGAGGTAGCCAGTCCAGGGGTGCAGTTGATTCTGTGATTGTGGATAGGCCTTATGCGACACCAGTGCGGACTTATGCTATGAGGGCACGAGAGGATCAGAATGCGCCTTGGGTGATAGCAGGTATTATTCTACTCTGTGGTGTGGAAATGTTTGCACTTATTGATCCTAGCTCAACTTATTCATATGTGTGTGATAAAAAGATATGTGAAAAGATGCCTAAAGTTGAATGTTTAAAATATGATATATGCGTGTCTAGCCCTTTGGGAGGTAATGTTAATGTGAATAGAGTGTATAGAAACTGTGCATTAGAGGTTCAAGGTAGTGTGTTCCCAGCGGATTTGATTGAACTACCGTTTGATGAGTTTGATTTGATTTTGGGTATGGATTGGTTAACTAAATATGATGCGGATGTTAAGTGCAAGAAGAAGATGGTTATAATCTATGATGATAAGGGGAACAGAGCGACAGTGAGAGGAGTGTGCACTAATCCTCTTGTAAATGTGATGTCTGCTATGCAAGCCTGTCGGTGTATGAGAAAAGGATGTGAAGGTTATCTAGCTTTGGTGATAGACAGTAAGAGAGAACATGTGAAGATACAAGAGATACCGATAGTCAGAGAGTTTCCTGATGTGTTTCCTGAAGAATTGAGCGGTGTACCACCGATAAGAGAGGTTGAGCTATCGATCGATGTGGCACCAGGAACAGTACCGGTATCTAAGGCACCATACAGAATGGCTCCAACTGAGTTGAAGGAATTGAAAGAACAGTTGCAAGAATTACTGAATAGGGGTTTTATTAGACCTAGTGTTTCTCCTTGGGGAGCACCAGTGTTATTTGTTAAAAAGAAAGATGGTACAATGAGAATGTGCATTGATTATCGGCAGTTGAATAAAGTGACAGTAAAGAATCGATACCCTTTACCTCGGATTGAAGACTTGTTTGATCAGTTAAGAGGAGCTGGTGTATTCTCAAAAATTGACTTGCGTTCAGGGTATTATCAGTTGTAAGTGAAGAAAGAGGATACACCTAAGACTGCATTTAGAACTCGGTACGGGCATTATGAATTCCTAGTGATGCCGTTCGGGTTAACTAATGCGCCTGCTGCGTTTATGGATTTGATGAATCGGGTGTTCAGACCGTATTTGGACCAATTTGTAGTGGTATTTATTGATGATATTCTGGTTTATTCAAGGGATGAGAAGGAGCACGAGCAGCATTTGAGAATTGTGCTTCAGACCCTGCGGGAGCATCAGCTGTATGCCAAATTAAGTAAGTGTGAGTTTTGGCTCAAAGAGGTGTCATTTCTGGGTCATGTGATCTCTTCTGAAGGGATTAAAGTAGATCCAACTAAGATAGAAGCAATTGTGAATTGAAAACCGCCTAAGAATGTGCTGGAGGTTCGCAGTTTCTTAGGGTTAGCTGGATATTACAGAAGGTTTGTGAAAGGATTTTCAGTAATAGCTTCACCGTTGATAAGATTGTTACGAAAAGGAGTGAAATATGAGTGGTCTGAAAGATGTCAAGCGAGTTTCGATCAGTTGAGGAAGATGTTAGTAGAAGCACCGATTCTTACACAGCCTATGACTGGTAAAGAGTATGTGTTGTTCACCGATGCTTCAGGTGTCGGGTTGGGTTGTGTATTAATGCAAGAGGGGAAGGTGATAGCTTATGCGTCAAGGCAACTGAAGCCGCACGAACAAAATTATCCGACTCATGATTTGGAATTGGCAGCAGTAGTGTTTGCTTTAAAGATTTGGCGACATTACCTGTATGGTGAGAAGTGTAGAATTTATACCGATCATAAGAGTTTGAAATATCTGCTTACACAGAAGGAATTGAATCTGAGACAGCGAAGATGGCTCGAGTTGTTTAAGGATTATGATTGTATTGTTGATTATCACCCGGGAAAAGCTAATGTAGTGGCGGATGCTTTGAGCAGGAAATCAATTTCAGCATTGCAGTTAAAGCGGATTAAGTGGAGGTTTTCTGCAGACGGAGCTTTATTGGCACGGTTGAAAGTAAGACCGGTCCTGAAAGATGAGTTAATGGTTGCTCAGAGAAATGATGCGAGGTTGCAACAAGTTTTGCAGTCAGTCAGTGATAAGGATAAGACTGACTATTCAGTGAATGAAGACAGGGTACTGCTGTATAAGAATAGAATGTGTGTGACAAGTGATAAAGAATTAAAGAAGAGATTAATGCATGAGGCTCATAACACAATTTTCACTATGCATCCAGGTGGAAATTAGATGTATCAAGATATGAAACCGTTGTACTGGTGGCCTGGGATGAAGAAGGATGTAGTGGAATATGTGTCTAAGTGCCTTGTCTGTCAACAAGTTAAAGCGGAGCATCAAGTGCCTCAGGGGATGTTGCATCCACTCCCTATTCCACAATGGAAATGGGATAATATTACGATAGATTTTGTATCTGGATTGCCTCTGACCTCAAGACAACAAGATGCAGTGTGGGTTATTGTGGACAGGCTTTCGAAATCGGCTCACTTTATACCAGTTCGGATGGATTATTCTATGGAAAAGTTGGCTGAATTGTATGTGAGAGAAATTGTCCGATTGCATGGGATACCCTTGTTTATTGTTTCTGATAGGGATCCCAGATTCACTTCTAACTTTAGGAGGAGTTTACAAGCAGCCTTGGGTACGAAGTTGAATTTTAGTACTGCTTTTCATCCACAAACTGACGGATAATCGGAAAGAATTATTCAGGTTTTGGAAGATTTGATGCGAGCATGTGTTTTGGATTTCTCTAAGAGTTGGGATAAGTATCTTCCACTTATGGAATTTGCTTATAACAACAGTTATCAGACCAGTATCGGTATGGCACCGTATGAAGTCTTGTATGGAAGGAAATGTCGTTCACCGGTTTGCTGGACCGAATTGAATGAAAGCAGAATTATTGGACCTGATCTAGTGAGGGATACAGAAGAGAAAGCTAAGATCATACAGCAAAGGTTGAAAGCAGCAAGTGACAGATAGAAGTCGTATGCTGATTTGAAGAGAAGGGACATTGAGTTCAGTGTGGGCTATAAAGTGTTTCTGAAAGTATCTCTTTGGCGAAAGGTACTGAGGTTTGGCAAGAAAGGAAAATTGAGTCCAAGGTTTATTGGACCATATGAAGTTCTTGAAAGAGTGGGCTCCGTGGCATATCGCTTGGCATTGCCTCTGGCATTAAGCAAGCTTCATGATGTGTTTCATGTGTCCATGTTGAGGAGGTATAGATCGGACGAATCTCATGTGTTAACTGTGCAAGAAGTGGAGGTTCAGCCAGACTTTACCTATGATGAGAAACCGAAAGCGATTTTAGCAAGAGAAGTGAGGCAACTTCGGAACAAGCAAATACCACTTGTAAAGGTGCTTTGGCAGTATCATGGTGTTGAAGAAGCAACTTGGAAACCAGAAGCGGCTATGCGAGAGCAGCATCCACAACTGTTCCACTCAGGTATGAATTTCGAGGACGAAATTCTTTAAGGAGGGGAGAGTTGTCATGGCCGGACTTGTACCCTAGTTGCAATTAGTTTAATTTGGGGCCTAAGTGTAATTGAGTGTGTAGGATTGGACTTAATTGAAAGGCTAAAGGAATTTAAGAGGTTGAAAAGGGAATTGTGCATGATTAGTAAGAAGTGGATTAACTAAGTTAAGTAAGTGTGGATTAGAGAATAAAATAACTTGATTAAATGGATAGTGGAGGCAGAATTGAGAGTGGAATCCGTGTGGCATCATGAGAGTAAGCCACCTCCTTCTTTGCATGCATTTGCCTAGAGAAGTGAGAGGTGAGTGTGTGTTGGCCTCATTCTTCATTTTTCTGCATTTGACTTTGTCTTTCTTCTTGCTTCCGTGAGTGAGGATGAGAGTGGTTTAAGTGGATTTATGCATATAGCTAATTGGAGCAAGAATTAAGTGTTAAGACCTAAAGGTAAGTGGTTATGTGTGCTTATTCTCATCTTCTACTCTTTCTTCTTAGTTGAATTGGTTTGGATGGGATATTGCTGGATTGAGCTTGAGTTTGAGCATTTGTATTGTATTGATAGCCGAAGAAGTGAAGAAGGATAAAGGGAAAGCTGTGGTTGGAGAGCCGAGCGTTCGTCTTAATTAGGAGCTAAGGCGACGAGGTTTGGGAACAAACCCTAAATGTGTAAATTGTATGATTTGTATTGCTCCAATAGGGACTTTGATATGTGTATGTGTATGTGGTAATGTGTTTAGTGAATGAATTGCTTGAGAGCATGTATGCTATGTGTGAATTGGGATTGATTATAAATTGTGCCAAAGAAGAGTGCCAAAGCAAGAAGGGAAAAACAGGTATGTGCTAATTGAGTGAGTAGTTGATGAATTTGGGTTGATTGCCAAAAGTGAGAGTGAGATTTGAAGTCTTGATGTGGAAGGAGAATTGGACTGGAAAGCACAGCTGTGCTGGTGATAAAACATAGTTGTGTTATAGTGCTTTTGCATAGGTCACGGTGACAATGGAATTGATTGTGACCGTGAGGTATGCCTGAGTTCAATTCTGCCGATTGGATTTTGGTATGTCACGGTGACAATCAAATCCATTGTGACCGTGAGATACCTAAGGGAGCATTCTGTTTTGCAAAGTATGGATATGTCACGGTGACAATGAACTTCATTATGACCGTGACATACCCTCAAGTTGCATTCTGCCGAGAGTTGGGAACATGTCACGGTGACAATGAAATTGATTATGACCGTGACCTGCCCCCAGTTTGCATTCTGTTTTGAACTTCAACATGTCACGGTGACAATGAAATTCATTGTGACTGTGACCTACCCTATTTTTGCAATATAACCCTAATGTGTTTGGACTTTCTAACGGTAAGGCTTTAAGCTGGAATGAAAAACATTATGAGTAAGTGTTATGTGTGTATTAGGTAATGTACATTTGCATACTATGTGATGGTTCTTGAATGCAATCAATTATGTGAATATTAACTATGAAAAATGAATTGGAAGCATAATGGGTATGCAAGTGTAATGCTTCGCTACGTGCTAATGCGAATGTGTAAAGTGAATGTGGTATGGGCTATCTACGTATGTGATGTGAAAAGTGATCAATGTGAACTGAATAATTTGTTTAACAACTTAAGCCTGCGAGTCAAATAGTGGATAGTTAGGCATGCCTATAGGGTCAAGTGCTGCAGCCCCATGCATTTAATGTGTCTGATTCCATGGGAATCACAATGCGAAAATAATGTGAATAATCCTTACTGGATTTTATTATAAGTGGAATGATATTTTGGTACCTGAGGGTACCCATGCACAAGTGTAATCTCGATGAGATTCTAGTACCTGAGTAGTACCAATGCGATACCCGTTATCCGCGTCATTGAATTGCAGGCTAACTGACTAAACAAATATTAAATGGAAGTGACTGTAATATAATAAAGCATGTGATGTGGATATGTGAATAAGTGATTGATGCTTTGACTGAATATAGTAACGAACATTACTATGCTTGAAATGGTACACGCTATGATAATAATTGTTCTGGCATGACTTCTAGTATGTAATGTATGATGTTTCTGATGTGTGATAAATTATTTGTTATATATGAGTTCCCCACTAAGCGTTATCGCTTAGCATGGATTTACTCTAATCCGTGCAGGAACGGACGAGAGGTGATCGGAGGACTCCCCCGCATTTTGTACGGTCAACAGTAGGAAGTAGAAAGTGTAGGTTTTGGGTTGATATTTTGGGATCCTTTTTGTATAAGCTTTGTATAATCAGAATGTGTATCGGATATGTAAAGGCATGTAATAATCTGATAACTATGAATGTTGGCCTATGAGTATAAATAAGTGTGTGCAAGGCGTGTGGCTTTGAAGAGTGCACTATAAGTAGTTGGCATGTGATGCTTGAGTTAAGATTGTATGTGATGAAATTTTATTATTCAGGTTAAGCATGTGTTTGTTGTGTGTGTGTGTGCGGCCTTATCTAACCAAGATTAGCTGAGCTAGTCTGTCATTAGGGAACGAGCGTCACAAGTTCGGTATCACAAGGGAGCAAAGGTTATGTGGATATGTTGAGATATGTTAGAAGTGGAAGAGGAAGAGGTAGAGCTGCTCAGGCACCATCAGAAACGGTTGAGAAGCCAATTCCTTCTGGTGGACCCGCTCGAACTTTCGCCATGATCAGAAAAGAAGTGGATGAACCCGCAAGTCCATTTGGTAAGTTTAATGCTTTGATTAAGTTTGTATTGTATAAGTTATTGGTAAGGAATAATATGGTCCTACATATAGTAGCGTGGGAAATTTCGAGGATAAAATTTCTTAAAGAGGGGAGAATTGTAATGACCCGAATTGTACCCTAGAAGGAATTATAGTGTTAATTTATAGTAAAGGGTACAAGCGTAAATGTACAAGTATGAGTTATGGGTTTATGAGGATGTAATTGAAAAGAAATATAAGTATTTGAAAGATAGAATTAGGAAGAGGGACTAATAAAGGGTTGACCAAGGATTAAAGAGAAGTTGTCAAGGATTAAGTGGGAAACTGTTGGAGATTTGAAATGTGGTGAAGGTTTTGACAAGTGGTTTAAGGTGAGCTTGCCACTTAGGATTTCTTCATGCAAGAAAAGGGTTGAGTAGAGGCAAATCTGCCCCATTCTTTTAATGTTGGTCCGGTCACTTCTCTCTCTTGGTTCTTCTCTTTGTTTTATATATCTCTCTTCTTGTGTCTTCTTCTACATTGGATTTTCCAGTAGTTGTGTTGGATTGGTTTGAAGAGTTATATGATTATTTGAGAAGGTAAGGGTGGTTTGGATGTTCATTGTCATCTTCTTCTACTAGTTCTATTTTGATTTTGAGTTGTTTGAGTATTGAATTAGTATGTGTTTTGCTGGGTTTTATGCAAGAAGCTTTCGACAAGAGAAGAGATAAAGGCGAGGAAAAGATTTGAGCTAGTAAAGAGTGGATCAAGCTTCATTTTGTTGAGGTTTGGAATTTAGTTCTTTTCTTGATAGACACATGTTTGATTTACTAGGATTTGTTTTGCTTAATTTTCTATTAGTTGCATGTTGGGTAGATGGGTTATTTGTGAGTTTTGAATTAGTTCAACAGCTCTTTTAGTGGTTATATTGTACATGGATTAATGATTGTGAGTTGCATGATGTTTATTTGTCAACTTGAGGTTGTATAAAGATTTGACTATGTGCATGTTGATTATATGTTTATTACAAGTTATATATGAGAAAGTAAATTTGCATGTGAATATTTGTTTAGAATGTCTTTTGGCTAGAATTGGTCTTTGATTGGTGAGAAAAGTCATGCATGAGAATATAGGATTGCATGTGTAAAGTGTGTGCTAGAGATTTGTGGTTTTGGGAGCATAACAAAGTGTGACATAGAGTAGAGTTTACCATGCAGTGTTCTGTCATGAGCTCGAGCCTCGTCGCTAGCACGACAGAAGTCACTTGGGCAATCCGTCGCAAGTGCGACATCTGCTGCGAGCGCGACAGCAAGGGAAATTAGGTTCTGTCGCGAGCGCGTGTAACGCCCCAATGCCCTTTAGGAGGACAAGGGTGTGCCACATGACAAACTTACTATAACGGAAGCCATTTAACATAACTTAGCCGAATTATTACTATCACTACGAACATAATTAACACTATTAAACTATAACTACACTATCACTATCATTAGTCCATATAGCTTACATATTACAATACAAAATTACATATACATTTATGCTTATCTTATACAAAAATTGGAGCTCTAATTATACAATATCATTACAAAATGATCAACCTAGGTAGACAACTTCAAGCTCTTATAGTGGCCTACAGAAAACCATCTTCAAAATACAAACTCCAAGCTATAACCTACACGGGGACAAACACCCGTGCTAAGCGATAACGCTTAGTGGGGATGTAAACCAAGCAATATAACACAATCATTCATGCATTAACACATATCATTATAACATACATTTCTCAGCAATAGATCATCTAATAGCACTCATACAAGGTTTCCACAATAGGCCGAACATTCAATCATCCATGCTCTACAATAACAATATTCGATACTTAACATCAGTGGAAGACTTCAATATCAAGTTCACTATATCACTTAGCATGGCATTGATATTACACTATATAATAGGGATAACACTAACAAAAGTTAATAAGAACACAATCATGCTATAACACACAATATTATCATCAAGCATACACAATCATTCTTTTGTAGATAGCCTGAATCGTTATAGAAGTGGATACGGGTACAATAGATATTAGACACTAGAGACCGAAGTCCCAAATACTAGATCACTGGATATCCATCGGTATCAATCACTAGACACCCGTCGATGCCACATTAGCAGTTGCGAATCACTAATGCTTTATAAGTATGCTTATCTATCCATGACTCGATTATAGGCTTAACAATTAATTTACTTCACAGTATAAGTTAACATACACTAGTACAAGTAGGTTTACATCATGCTCACATTTTCTTATATAGATTTACACTATAGGTTAAATTTAATGTTGATAGGTTTAACAAATACATCAACCAAAATATAATCTCCATCATGCCTATATATAGACTCAATACAATATGATTCATTCATATATGATCAATATCGTATGCCATGTCATTTTTAATAATTAAAAGCATGTAGACATTCAATTTCTTCATTAAACTACTATGCCATAGCATTATTTACATATATTTCAACTGTCAAACATTCATATACTCATATCACAATGTTAAACAAGAATTGGATAAGTTATAGGAACTTGCAGTAAAGTCCGGGTACATTTCGGAAAGGAAAAACAGACAAAAATACACAAACTAGAGAAGGGTGAAGGTGAGAAATGATTTATGCCAACCATGGGCTCCAAATTAAGAAGAAAATCACTCTTTTAACTTGTTATGTCGCGCTTGCGACAGTAGCTTCCATCAGGTGCCCTATGAGATTGCTTTTTACCTCAATCTTGTACCGCCTAAACCAACATCTTAACCTCATTTTTAGGCAAAAAATTCTCATCACAATTGTTCCCCAGGATGTTAGGTTTCCAATAGGACAAATTTCAGGTCATTTGGAAATATGAAACGTGAGATATGACCTAAGAACGCTATACTGTTCCAAAGAACCCGCCAGATTAGAGAAGCTTATGTTTAGGCCTCTTTTAAGGGTCTTAGATCAAGAATTCGTTCATAGTCATTTTTGGTACTTTTATATTTATGGAAGGTATGGCTCTAATGGCGTAATAATCACTTGATTTGGAGTTCTCAAACTCGATTTATGACCAAAACATCACACGAAAGTCTAGGACAATCTGAGCAGAGTTTTCCCCTAAAACTAGGGTTCATACCTTGTCATAATCTCATATGGCAATTCAATCAACAATTTCAACACACATCTCAATTTATAACATCTTATCAATTATCACAATAGTACACATCAATCCTAAATTAATCAATCATGCATTTAATCAAGATTAACATAAAATCTAATCCCAAACTCATCAGACATGTAACCAAAACAATGAACTTAATTAAACAATCCCAAACCTCTTGAAGCACTCCTCCAACTTTCTCAAGCTAGATAACCTTCTCTTTACTCTTTGCCTTTCTACTAGCTTCCCCAGCTTACAAACAACATATATACACATTCAAATAGGATTTCATCCAAGAACAGAAATCTGAATCAAATTAAAAGAAGAAGAGAAACTAAACTCAAACTTACCTTTACATGAACCTAACTAGCTCTCAATTGAACCCATTTGAACCCAATGCAATAGGTGAAGAACAAGAGAGGTGAAAAGGGTTAAAGAACAAATGAAAGAGGCAGATTTGAATAGTTGGCCGAACCAAAGAGAGAAGCAAAAATGACAGATTTTTCCACTACACCTTTCTAATATATGCATGCAAGAATGAGGTGTCAACCATGCATTACTCCAAAGTTAGGTAGCAACTCTAGGTCAATACACTTGGATTCCCACTAACTTCCATTAACATAATTAATCTTCACTTAACTTAATTAATCTTCCACTTACACTAATCACACACAATTACACTTTGGCCACTATAATACTTTTATTTTATGCAATTAGATCCTTAACTTCTCATTTTCATTTCAGTCTAAATCTGTAAACCCTAATTCATACTCACTCACTTTGCTGATTATGCTCAATACTACTGGCGGCAAGTTCGAGCTATTACAACTCTCCCCCACTTAAAGAATTTCGTCTGCGAAATTCTCTCTAATGCATGCTATGACTCTAACCATACTACACATCATACAAGACACTAATTCAATCAAACAATAACAATAATTTAAACCCATACCAGGCTGAACATCTTGGTCTTTCATACCCTCTTCTAAAGTGATACAATACACTCTACCCATAGGTACACCAATATCAGGTCTCTCTATTGTTTCTGAAATTACACCCGATCATTGTCCGGCTTGTCCCATTCCACTTTTAAATCTTTCTCTTCTTTCATTCTCAGAATTAGGTACACATTCTCTTCTTGATTGCATGGTCACATTCTCTTGTACTTACGGACACTTCACCACTAAATGGTCAGAACCACCACATTTGAAATAAGCTCCGGTGATGTAACACCCACTACCTATACGTAGGCAATCCCATCCGATCAGGAGTGAGATGCCGTATGAGTCGAGTTACCACCGCTCAGACATACTACAAAGCATACAATCGTTCATAAAAGTACATATATAATTACAAGATAATTAAAACTTTAATATACAGCATAAGCGAAAGTAGCTCATGCATTAATATAACAAAATTTATATTACATTACTGTTTGCATCATCTTACTGATCAAAAAGTATTACATGTCCAGAAATATACATATACATATGCGGAAGCTATTTCAAAAGGTACAAGAGAGTCATATACAAAAAGAATCTTCATCACAAAAGAATATAGCCCTAACACTAATCCCTGCTATGTTGGCTTGGACTGCGACGACTCCCCCGAGGCAAAACTCCTTTCGCACCTGCACGGGTAACACACCGTGCTAAGCGATAAACGCTTAGTGGGGAAACACACACACAAGATATGGATGGCCATTCACAATGGTTATCAAACATAACGCATACAGATGTCATAAATCGATATACATATACGGTACAAATACTATCATGCTTGAATATAATCCATCATTCAATTGAATGTAATCATAATCATATTCACAACCGCAGTCGAATCATCTCATTTCCATAGATATATTAAAATAATACGTCCTTATGGTTATTAAAACATTTCAAAGCAATTAAGCACCTGCTGACTCAAAAGTAGTGGATAACGAGTAAACGCATGGCGGTACCTTACGGGTAGGAATCGGACGCATGGCGGTACCTTACGGGTACGAATCGGAAATCATTTTTACTTTTCATATTCCAAACGTTTTACTGAGGGACCTTAAACAAGATCCTATACTGAGGGTTCGCGAGGAACCGAACGGGGACCTGATCGAGGTCCAAACTGAACTGAGGCTGCAGCTATAAGACTCTATTAGGCATGCCTAACTATCCACTATACTGATTCTAGTAGGTTGTGCATAATCCATTCAATACAATTCATAATATTCGAAGTCTCATTCATATATCACTGATAATTACCCATTCAGATAATTCGTAATATTAATCTTGCATGTAATCAAAAAACATCATCATTCAAAGATTCACACACAAGCATGCGAGAAGAGAAACCCAGATGGATGGCAAAGTTGTCGCGCTCGCGACGTCTGTCGTGCTCGCGATAGGGGCTAAGCTCCCTGCGTGTCGCACCCGCGATAGACCTCGCGATCGCGAGAAGGAACAAGTAGCCGGCTCTATCGCGCTCATGACGTTGTCGATATCGCGACAGAGAGCTCACATCGCTATCGCGGGCTCGCGACAGATTGCGTGCTCGCGATAGCGCGAACTAGCAGCGCAACCACCAGCGCTCTATCACGATTGCGACGCTGTCGCACTCGCGACAGAGAGCGGTGTCATGCCACAATGATCGCTGCAGGACGAAGGCTGGAATACCGGCCTCTGTTGTGCCTGCGACTATGTCGCGATCGCGACAGAGATGGGTTTTCCAGAATCTGCAGAATTCTGCAGATTCCTTCTTCTCTAAAATCACACACACAACACACAAATCACTTCACTTGGTCTCTTACCTCAATTCCAGCCATTCAGCACCCACAACACACACAATATAACATGTTTCCACAAATAATTTCACACAATTCATCAATTCAAGCTCATAATCTCAATAATTATCAAAACCTAGAAATTTACAGCAAAACTACATCAAACCACACAATCACCATAATACATTCACACTCATGCATAATTACTCTCCTCAATTAAAAGCCCATAACATGCATGCCAAAATAAGTCCATTTCACAACCCAATTTCCAGAAATTCATCAAGAAGACATATGGACATATTCACATTCAAGAGTAGAAAATTCCCAAACCTTGAAATCCTTTGCTCCTAATGCTTAGATCCACTAGATCCAACCGTCTCTTTGCCCTTTGGCTCACGAGGAGGCTCAACTAAGCATCAAACCGTCAAAACACACAAGCACAAAACCCTAACTTAGATCCAAACCCAGAAAATGCAAGGAAGAAGATGAAGATGGAAAAACTTAAACAATAACAAGACAAATGCATGAAAACTTACCAATTAATCTCAAGGAGCAATCAATTCCCACCACACAAGCTTGAATCCAAGCTAGGACACCAAATGGAAAGAGAGGAGGAAGAAAGGAGGCAAAGAGAAGGGAGAACGAGATTGAGAGGCAGAAATTCCTGTTCTCTTTTCTCTTTCCTCTTTTAATTTCCCCTTTTCAAACCTAGGCCACATGTCCATCTCCTAGTGGTGGAAACCAATCACTCACACACTACATGCATATGTCACACACACTCAATGCTCTCTCTCACCATCACACTCTATATGATATGCTCACACCTAAAAACCATACAATGCATCACACACAAAAACATCCCAACTTAAACATACTCTATTATGCTACACTTATGCACATGCAATCACACCCAACTCACTCACACCCTACAACCATGTGAGCAAGCACACCCTAGCACAATCCTACTAGGTCACACATAAATACCATGCACACACCCACGTGCTAACAGAAACCATATACATGCACTTTTACCAAAATGCCCCTCATAGCATGCCAAAATAAACACAAATACACACCTACACATGGCTCATTCTACTAAGGGCAAACGGGGTGTGACAACTCTCCCCTACTAACAAGAATTTCGTCCTCAAAATTCTCACTTGATCTGAACAAATGAGGATATTGTGCCTTCATCGAATCCTCTGGCTCCTAAGTCGCTTCCTCGACTCCATGGTGAATCCACAAAACTTTAACTAGCGGAATCTGCTTGCTTCTCAGCTGTCTCACTTCCCGGGCTAAAATAGCTCTCGGCTCCTCATCATAAGAAAAATCAGGCTGCACTTGCACCTCTTAGACTGACAGAACATGCGACGGATCCGACCGGTACCGACAAAGCATCGAAACATGAAACACATCATGCAACTTCGATAACTCCATTGGCAAAGCCAATCTATAAGCCACCGGACCAACTCTAGCAAAAACCTCATACGGTCCAATGAAGCGAGGACTAAGCTTCCCCTTCTTTCCGAACCGAAGCACCTTCCTCCAAGGCAACACTTTAAGGAAAACCTTGTCCCCGACCTCAAACTGCACATCTTTCTTCTTTAGATTCGCATATGACTTTTGTCAATCCTTGGCTGCGTTCAAGTTCCATTGCACAACCCTGATTTTCTCCTCGGTATCCCTTACCAATTCTTGCCCAATCACTGAACGCTCGGATAGCTCGATCCAACAAATCGGAGTCCTACACTGTCGACCATACAAAGCCTCATATGGTGCCATACCAATACTCGACTGATAACTGTTATTGTAGGCAAACTCCATAAGCAATACATATCTGTCCCAACTACCTGCAAAGTCCAAGACACAAGCTCTCAGCATATCCTCCAAAATCTATATCACCCGCTCAGATTGACCATCTGTCTGAGGATGGAATGCCGTACTGAAATTCAACTTGGTACCCAAAGCTCTTTGCAACGCTTTCCAAAACTTAGATGTGAACCTTGGGTCCCAATCTGAAACTATGGACGACTGCACTCCATGCAACCGAACTATCTCATCCACATAGATACTAGCCAACCTATCCATCAAATAATCCACTCTCACTGGCAAGAAGTGAGCTGACTTGGTAAGCCGATCCACCATCACCCATACTGAGTTATGCTTCTTCTGAGTCAAAGGCAAACCCGACATAAAATCCATGGCTATGTCATCCCATTTCCACTCGAGAATAGATAAGGGTGTGAGCAATCTCGAAGGAACTTGATGCTCAGCCTTTACCCGTTGACAGGTTAAACACTTGGACACAAAATCCACTATGTCCCTCTTCATACCAGACCACCAGTAAAACTTCTTCATATCCCGATACATCTTTTCACTCCCGGGATGCATGGTGAAAACTATACTATGCGCCTCTTTCAAAAGCTGTCTTCTTAATTCTTCATCGTCTGGTATGCACAAACGATTTCCATACAGAAGAACCCCATTCTGAACTGAGAAATTTGGCTGCTTGGCCAAACTAACCTCTTGCACAATCCGCTGAAGCTTTTCATCATCCCTCTGAGCATCAATAATCCTCTGTCTCAAGGTGGGCTTTACTCTCAGCTGAGCAATCAAGGCTCCATCCGAACCGAACCTCCATCTGAACCTCCTCAAGAATAAGGCCGAAACCGACTTTCGACTCAAAGCATCAGCGACTACATTGGCCTTACCCGGATGGTAATCCACCATGTAGTCGTAGTGCTTAAGCAACTCAAGCCAACGGCGCTGTCTCATATTCAACTCCTTCTGGGTGAGGAGATACTTCAAGCTCTTATGGTCTGTAAAGATTCTACACTTCTCCCCATACAGATAATGGCGCCAAATCTTTAGAGCAAAGATCACAGCCGCCAACTCTAGATTATGTGTCGAATAATTCCTTTCGTGCGGTTTCAACTGTCGAGAAGCATATGCCACTACTTTACCCTCCTGCATGAGAACACATCCAAGGCCAACACTTGAAGTATCACTATACATAACAAACTCCTTACCCGAGATGGGTTGCATTAGTATAGGAGCTTCGACTAGCAACTTTTTTAACTGATCAAAATAGGCTTGGCACTTATCCGACCATTCAAATCTAACTCCTTTTCTCAATAATCTCGTCATTAGAGCGGCAATTATTGAAAAACCCTTCACAAACCGATGGTAATAACCCGCCAAACCAAGGAAACTCCGCACCTCCTGGACATTCCCAGGCGCCTTCCAATCCACTATTGCCTCAATCTTAGATGGATCCACTTGGATACCCTTGGCTGAAACTATATGGCCCAAAAATGACACTTCCCAAAGCCAAAAGTCGCACTTGCTAAGCTTAGCAAACAACCGATGCTCTCTCAATACTTGCAAAACCAACCAGAGATGTTCTTCACGCTCACTCTCATCCTTGGAATACACCAAAATGTCATCTATAAACACCACTACAAACCGATCTAAGTATGGCCTAAACACTTTGTTCATCAAATTCATGAATGCCGCTGGAGCATTAGTCAACCCAAACGGCATCATAAGGAACTCATAGTGGTCATACCGAGTCTGGAATGCAGTCTTAACCACATCCTCATCCTTAACACGTAGCTGATAGTACCCCGACCGAAGATCTATCTTGGAAAACACACCTACACCCCGAAGCTGATCAAACAAATCCTCGACTCTAGGCAATGGATACTTATTCTTCACTGTGACCTTATTGATCTCCCTATAGTCGATACACATTCACAAGGACCCATCCTTCTTCTTAACAAACAAAACAGGAGCTCCCCATGGAGATATGCTGGGTCGAATGAACCCCTTATCCAATAGCTCTTGTAGTTGAGTTTTGAGTTCTCTCAACTCTACAGGAGCCATCCGATAAGGTGCTTTTGATATAGGTGTGGCACCCGGCATAATCTCTATGGACAACTCAACTTCCCTCTCGGGAGGCAACCCTGGCAACTCACTCGGAAACACATCACTAAACTCCTGTACAATAGGGATATCTTCAATCCTTACTTGATCCCTTTTAGAGTCCAAGACCACAGCTAGAAAAGCCTCGCAACCCTTCCTAATAAATCTCTTAGCTTGCATCGTCGAGATGACATTGTTCACAGAGCTCGAACCCAAACCCTTCACATATACAGAAGACCGATCCCTAGTCTGAAGCACCACCGTCTTCCTATTAACCACCGCCCGGTACTTACCCAACCAGCCCATACCCAAAATCAGATCAAACTCTCTGAACGGTAACTCTATCAAGTCCGCAGGAAACTCAACTCCCTCAACCAACAGGGGACAATTTCTAAAGACTTTACTCACATTGACACTATGCCCTAATGGACTGGTCACACATATCTCATAGTCTAACTGATCTACCACATGCAACTTATCAACAATCTTATCTGTGCACAAATATGAGTGTGTGGAACCAGGGTCTATTAGAGCATACAATTCAGTGTCATGGAGTAGGAACTTACCAGCAATCACATCAGGGGCATCCTGCTCCTCTCTAGCCCTCACTGCATAAGCTCTAACTGCTGCTGGTGGGGGACGCTCAACAGACTCAGAAACAGCTCTATCTCTAGGTCGACTGCCTTGACCTCTACCCCTACCTCTACCACGAGAAGCCTATGTGGCATTAGATCCCACTCTGCTGGCCTCTCTCTGGGTACCCGATTCCTCATAAAATCTTGGCCAATTGGCCAAAAGATGCTCGGTGCTCCCACATATGAAACATCCACCAGTGAGCCACCTACACTCACCCCGGGGAGCCTTACTGCAATGCGAACACACCGGTAAAGCCTCAGATCGACCACCCCTACCAGAACCGGATACTGCTGCAGAACCCTGCCTCCTACCTCTCATAGCTGGACCAGATGATGACTCATCCTATGGGTTCCTGGATCTCTTACCCACGGATGATGAAGATGATCCACCACGTGAGGGGTTTCTTCTCTGAGCTCTCTCTCTTAGCACTGTTTCTGACCTCTCAGCCCTCATGGCAGCGTTCGCTATCTGATAATAGTTCACTCCTGGGGTGCTCATCAAGGAGATCAGTGCAACCCTTAAGGACTCATTCAATCCGGCCTCAAAATGCTTGCATCGAAACTCATCTGTCATGACTCCTCGCGGAGCATACTGGGACAACCGATTGAATTCCTTTTTATAGTCCGAAACTGACATAGCCCTTTGCTTCAGGTTCAGAAACTGCACCAACTTTGCATCCTTATAAGTCTGAGTCAGGTACTTCTTCGTGAATTCCTCACCAAAGAATTCCCATCTAACAGGGTCAGGCAGTTGAGGTTGTCTACATACCAATTCCCACCCATTCATAGGCCGACCCTTGAAGCAAAGCCACAGCACAATTTGCTTGCTGATCAGGAGGACATCTAACTTCTCTCAAAGCCCTCTTCGCTTTGTCTAACCATCTCTCAGCCAACTCTAACTCATCCAAACCGGTCCCATAAAAGTCTTCAACACCCGCTCTTCTTAAACTCTCTATAGGAGCTCTGGGGGCAGTCACCCTCTCTAAGACCCGAGCCATGTCCTAATATAATCTGAGCATAGCCTCCAAAGGCATGGCAGTGCCCTCAGGCTGGACCCTAGCAGATTGAGCTGACAACGAAACAGAAGGATCCCCAACCGGAGGGTTTACACTTTCAACGGACTCCTCAAGAGATCGACGAGCAGAATTAGAAGCCATCTAAGCAAACAAAACAACCGCATCAGCCAACACAGCCCTAGACATATACACATTCTATACACAACATCACGTTAACAACACCCAGAAATGCCTAAACCTAGGCTCTGATACCACAACTTGTAACACCCCCTACCCATACGTAGGCAATCCCATCTGATCAGGAGTGAGATATCGTATGAGTCGAGTTGCCACCGCCCAGACATACTACAAAGCATACAATCATTCTTAAAAGTACATATATACTTACAAGATAATTAAAACTTTAATATACAGTAGAAGCGAAAGTCGCTCATGCATTAATATAACAAAATTTATATTACATTACTATTTGCATCATCTTACTGATACAAAAGTATTACATGACCAGAAATATACATATACATATGCGGAAGCTATTTCAAAAGGTACAAGAGAGTCCTATACAAAAAGAATCTTCATTACAAAAGAATATAGCCCTAACACTAATCCCTGCTGTGTTGGCTTAGGCTGCGACGACTCCCCCGAGGCAAAACTCCTTCCGCACCTGCACGGGTAACACACCGTGCTAAGCGATAAACGCTTAGTGGGGAAACACACACACAAGATATGGATGGCCGTTCACAATGGTCGTCAAACATAACGCATACAGATGGCATAAACTGATATACATATAGGGTACAAATACTATCATGCTTGCATATAATCCATCATTCAATTGAATGTAATCATAATCATATTCACAACTGCAGTCGAATCATCTCATTTCCATAGATATATTCAAACAATACGTCCTTATGGTTATTAAAACATTTCAAAGCAATCAAGCACCTACTGACTCAAAAGTAGTGGATAACGAGTAAACGCATGGCGGTACCTTACGGTGATGAATCGGATGCATGGCGATACCTTACGGGTATGAATCGAAAATCGTTTTTACTTTTAATATTACAAACGTTTTACTGAGGGACCTTAAACAAGATCCTATATTGAGGGTTCGCGAGGAACCGAACGGGGACCTGATCGGGGTCCAAACTGAACTGAGGCTGCAGCTATAAGACTTTATTAGGCATGCCTAACTATCCACTATACTGATTCTAGCAGGTTGTGCATAATCCATTCAATCCAATTCATAATATTCGAAGTCTCATTCATATATCACTGATAATTACCCATTCAAATAATTCGTAACATTAATCTTGCATGTAATCCAAAAACATCATCAATCAAAGATTCACACACAAGCATGCGAGAAGAGAAACCCAGATGGATGGCAAAGTTGTCGCGCTTGCGATAGGGGCTAAGCTCCCTGCGCGTCGCGCCCGCGACAGGCCTCGCGATCGTGAGAAGGAATAAGTAGCCGGCTCTGTTGCGCTCGCGACGTTGTTGCGATCGCGACAAAGAGCTCACATCGCTATCGCGGGTTCGCGACAGATTGCATGCTCGTGATAGCGCGAACTAGCAGCACAGCCACCAGCGCTCTCTCGCAATCGGATGCTGTCGCGCTCGCGACAGAGAGCGTTGTCATGCTACAATGATCGTTGCAGGATGAAGGCTGGAACACCGGCCTCTGTCGCACCTGCGACGCTGTCGCAATCGCGACAGAGACGGGTTTTCCAGAATCTACAGAATTCTGCAGATTCCTTCTTCTCCAAAATCACACACACAACACACAAATCACTTCACTTGGTCTCTTACCTCAATTCCAGCCATTTAGCACCCACAACAAACACAATATAACATGTTTCCACAAATAATTTCACACAATTCATCAATTCAAGCTCATAATCTCAATAATTATCAAAACCTAGAAATTTACAGCAAAATTACATCAAACCACACAATCACCACAATGCATTCACACTCATGCATAATTACTCTTCTCAATTGAAAGCCCATAACATGCATGCCAAAATAAGTCCATTTCACAACCCAATTTCCAGAAATTCATCAAGAACACATATGGACATATTCACATTCAAGAGCAGAAAATTCCCAAACCTTGAAATCCTTTGCTCCTAATGCTTAGATCCACTAGATCCAACCGTCTCTTTGCCCTTTGGCTCACGAGGAGGCTCAACTAAGCATCAAACCGTCAAAACACACAAGCATAAAACCCTAACTTAGATCCAAACCCAGAAAATGCAAGGAAGAAGATGAAGATGGAAAAACTTAAACAATAACAAGACAAATGCATGAAAACTTACCAATTAATCTCAAGGAGCAATCAATTCCCACCACACAAGCTTGTATCCAAGCTAGGACACCAAAATGGAAAGAGAGGAGGAAGAAAGGAGGCAAAGAGAAGGGAGAATGGGATTGAGAGGCAGAAATTCCTGTTCTCTTTTCTCTTTCCTCTTTTAATTTCCCCTTTTCAAACCTAGGCCACATGTCCATCTCCTAGTGGTGGAAACCAATCACTCACACACAACATGCATATGTCACACACACTCAATGCTTTCTCTCACCATCACACTCTATATGATATGCTCACACCTAAAAACCATACAATGCATCACACACAAAAACATCCCAACTTAAACATACTCTATTATGCTACACTTATGCACATGCAGTCACACCCAACTCACTCACACCCTGCAACCATGTGAGAAAGCACACCCTAGCACAATCCTACTAGGTCACAAATAAATACCATGCACACACCCACGTACTAATAGAACCCATATACATGCACTTTTACCAAAATGCCCCTCATGGCATGCCAAAACAAACACAAATGCACACCTACACATGGCTCATTCTACTGAGGGGCAAACAGGGTGTGACAGGTGAGCTTCCGACATACACCCCAGTGGGTCTTTCCACAATATTCACACGACATTGGGACACTTCCCTTACTAGATGGAGATGAAATTCTATCCTCAGAAACAGGTGCCTGCTTACCTGACTTCTCAGGACCCATTGCTCTTGGTGATGCACCAAACATACCTTGATTATCTCTTGTCTCACGAACTTTATTACTCATAACAAATCTTGATTCACTATCTTGTGACTTCCGCTTTTAATTCTTTCTTTGAACTATCTCTAAATTCTCCACTTTCAAAACAGCCTGTACCAACTGATAATAATTTACCGATTGCATAGATGTCATTGCCGCTATCAATCCCTTAAGCATTCCGTCCAAACCTTCCTCGAATTAATGACATTTGAACTCTTCCGTCATTAGGGCATCCGGTACATACTTAATAAGACAACTGAATTCCTTTTCATATTCGGCTACACTTAGGCTTCCTTGCTTAAGACTCACAAATTCTCTCCATCTAGCCTCACAGTAGGCCTTGGTAACACACCATATTTTAAATTCTTGCATAAAGAACTCCCAAGTCAAATTAGCAAGTCTTAAGGGATTTCTCAATACCAACTTCCACCAATCATTTGCTGGGCCTTGCAATAAAGACACAGCACACTCCATTTGCTGCTCTTGCGGATAGTTATCTCTTATAATATTCTCTCTTTCTTTTCTATCCAAAACTCTACTATATCTGACTCATCTACAAAAGTCCCTTTAAATTCTTCAGCTCCTCTTTTCCTAATCAGATCCGATGGTGCTTTAGTGGTTGCTAATCTATTTGACATTTGCATTAGTGCTTGCACTAACTCTAGGTTTTCAGGCACTAACGGCGAATACCTGGCCTATGGAGGTTTGGGCACAAACGGGTTATGGTTAGCACGAAATGGATAAACACTTCTTGTAGTCTCTTCTATCTCTTCACTAGGGTCAGACTCCATATCACTCTATAAAACAAAACAAACAATATCTGCATTATGGCCACACTCTAAACAGCCTCATAACAACTCTATCTATCATGCATCCTGATAGGAGTTTAATTGAGGTATAATTTAGTGTATGTTTTGTATGAGTTTGTGAAATTAATAATGCAATTGTGTGTATATTTGATATCATATGTGTTAGTTTATGTTTATTTGTATTAGTTGAGTGCTTGTGTTTACTGGTGTTGTTTTAGGTGAAAAATGAAGAGAAGAAGCAAAAATGTGGATAGGATCGCGAGAGCAGAGAAGGGTCACGACTAGTGATGCTATATCAGGAGTCGTGACTGGCGAAGAAGAACGCAGAGGAAGGAAGAAAGAAAAGAAGGGAGCTGAGGAAGTAGGGTCACGAGTCGTGAAAGATCATCACGACTCGTGACGATATAGAGAGGCCAAGCAAGTGAATAAAAGAAAAGAAAAGAGAAAGGGAAGAGAAGGCGAGACGTGAGCACCAGTCACGACTCACATGCGAAGTCACGCCACGTGATGGGAGGTCACGACTCGTGAGTGGCCAGAGAGAAGAAGAGAAGCGAAAGAAGAAAAGAGAGAAAGGAAAAGGGGAGCGTGTTCTATCGCGAGCGCGACAACGTTGCGAGCGCGATAGAGATGACCGTTGGGGCAGTTTTCTGCCAAAACTCACTTGAAAAGTCACCTCCTCTCACCAACAATTACAACCATTCTCAAGTGACATCTCTAAGAGACACAAACTTCAAATTATCATCTATAAATACTTAGTTTAACTGTAATTTTAGATATATGGAATTTTAGTTAAGTAATTTTCTGTATTTAGTAAGACAGATTTATAGTTAAATTTCTTAGTTAGTTTTCATGTTTTGAAGAAGAAGATCAAGGAGAAGAAAATCTATTTGAAGAATTAAGAAAAGGGTTGAAGGACTTCTATCTTAATCTCTTATCTTTTATTTCTTCTCTGTCACTTAATGAGTACTAATTTAATGAATTTGTTCATTATTAACATTTTTTAATTCCATCTATTTTAAAGAGTCTTTGATTGTAGATTTTCTATTAGTATCTTTTGCATGATCTTTATAAGTTAAAATAATTCAAAAGTTTGCTTTATCTGAAATCTAATAGAATTTCATTATTAAGGTATATTTGAGAGATCGGTATATTAAGATAATTGCTATAGGCTAGTGTTTATTCTTAAAATATGTAATTAGAAACCTCTAATTCATTAATGAAAATTGTGAGTTAGAATTTTAATTGTATGTTTTAGGCATTTTAATTCATGTCGAGAGAGTGAGTTAAAAATTTATTCCATCTTGGCTTGCATAAAAAGATGAAAGATGTTAATTAAAATGATGGAATCATGTTCATTATCTTTAATTCTTCATGATTTATTTTATCTTCTTTTGACTATCATTAACTAAGTTTATTTAGTTTAACTATTAGATTAGTTTAAAATTAACTTTCACACTATTAGACCATTGTAAACAAGATTAAAATTGGGTAGTAATAGTGAGTAGAACACGTTCCTCGTGGGATCGATATCTAAAGTACTATTGTGGTACACCGTATACTTGCGGTATATAGCATATATAGAAAATGCTCAACACATCCTATAGTCCAGAACTGTCTAAACCTATGCTCTGATACCACAACTTGTAATGCCCAATGCCCCTTAGAAGGACAAGGGAGTGCCACACGATGAACTTACTATAACATAAGCCTACGAACATAATTAACACTATTAAACTATAACTACACTATCACTATCATTAGTCCATATAGCTTACATATTACAATAAAAACATACATATACATTTATGCTTATCTTATACAAAAAATGGAGCTCTAATTATACAATATCATTATAAAATGATCAACCTAGGCAGAAAACTTCAAGCTTTTATAGTGGCCTACAGAAAACCATATTCAAAATATGAACTCCAAGCTATAACCTACACGGGGACAAACACCTGTGCTAAATGATAACGTTTAGTGGGGATGTAAACCAAGCAATATAACACAATCATTCACGTATTAACACATATCATTACAATATGCATTTCTCAGCAATAGATCATGTAATAGCACTCATACAAGGTTTTCACAATAGGCCAAACATTCAACCATCTATGCTCTACAATAACACTATTCGATACTTAACTTCAGTGGAACACTTCAATACCAAGTTCACTATATCACTCGGCATGGCATTAATATCACACTATATAGCAGGGATAACACTACCAATAGTTAATAAGAACACAATTATGCTATAACACACAATATTTTAATCAAGCATACATAATCATTCTTTTATAGATAGCCTGAATCGTTATAGAAACCGTATACTTGCGGTATATAGCATATATAGAAAATGCTCAATACATCCTATAGTCCAGAACTGTCTAAACCTATGCTCTGATACCACAACTTGTAACGCCCAATGCCCCTTAGAAGGACAAGGGAGTGCCACACGATGAACTTACTATAACATAAGCCTACGAATATAATTAACACTATTAAACTATAACTACACTATCACTATCATTAGTCCATATAGCTTACATATTATAATAAAAACATACATATACATTTATGCTTATCTTATACAAAAATTGGAGCTCTAATTATACAATATCATTATAAAATGATCAACCTAGGCAGAAAACTTCAAGCTTTTATAGTGGCCTACAGAAAACCATATTCAAAATATGAACTCCAAGCTATAACCTACACGGGGACAAACACCTGTGCTAAATGATAATGTTTAGTGGGGATGTAAACCAAGCAATATAACACAATCATTCACGTATTAACACATATCATTACAATATGCATTTCTCAGCAATAGATCATGTAATAGCACTCATACAAGGTTTTCACAATAGGCCAAACATTCAACCATCTATGCTCTACAATAACACTATTCGATACTTAACTTCAGTGGAACACTTCAATACCAAGATCACTATATCACTCGGCATGGCATTAATATTACACTATATAGCAGGGATAACACTACCAATAGTTAATAAGAACACAATTATGCTATAACACACAATATTATAATCAAGCATACATAATCATTCTTTTATAGATAGCCTGAATCGTTATAGAAGTGGATACGGGTACAATAGATATTAAACACTAGAGACTGAAGTCCCAAACACTAGATCACTGAATACTTATCGATATCAATAACTAGACACTCGTCGGTATCACACTAGCAGCTGCGAATCACTAGCCCTTTCTAAGCATGCTTATCTATCCATGACTCAATTACAGGCTTAACAATTAATTTACTTCACAATATAAGTTAATATACACTAGTACAAGTATATTTACATCATGCTCATATTTTTTTTAATTAATGTTGATAGGTTTAACAAATTCATCAACCCAAATGTACACTCCATCATTGTAACAACCTGAAATGTACCCTAGAAGGATTTGTATATGTCTAGGGATATTTGTGATTGAAACTATATGATTTGATGGTCGGAGTGATTAAGTAAGAGAAAGGATATGATCAGAATTAAGAAAAAAGGAGACAAGGGTAATTTGGTCATTTTGCATACATGGATTAAAAAAAAAGAATGGAATAAGTAACTATGAGGACCAATGTATGAGAATGGATTAGTGTTATGCCAAATTTATATAAGTTGGGATGTCGGGCGTGCCGAAAGGATGAATTTGGTATTAATGTAAAAGTTTCAGCAAGTGAGGCCAATGATAAATTTATGAAATGTGGAATGAGGACTACATTGAAAGAATAAATTTAATTACGTGGGCCAATGTTAAGAATTGTAAAGTTATATGTCTAATGTAAGAAGAGAGAATAGTTGATGGACCAAATAGGAGAATTGACATAAAAATCTAATTTGGGTCAATAGGAAGGTGACATGTGGCAAGGGGATAAGAATGAGTGGGGAGAGGTATTTAAAAAGAGAGAGAATGTGAGTGAGGGGTAGATTTTTTTCTCACCCTCGCATTTTCCCCTTTTCTTCTTCTTCTTCTTCTTCTTCTTCCTTGTTACAATTTGTCCCCTTTGTTGCTGTAATTTTTGGATGGTTTAGTGAATTCAAGGGTTGATTAGGTGAGTAATCGGTTCATTCCTTCCTTCTTCTTCTTCTTTTTTTTCTTCTTTGTTTTGCATGAATAAAGGCTATATGTGATTTGGGTTAAAGCTTGAGCTGTGGATTTATTTTGTGTGGAGGAATTTGGATGAGGAGGTATATGGAAGTGTATGATAGCAAGTTGAGGCAACCATTTAAGCTAATATGAGCAAAGGAGTTTGAGGCTTGGGAAATTTATATTCTTTGATGTATATAGATGTCTGTATTGATGAATTGCTATTTTGATATGCATTTGTTAAATCGGGTTGCTTGTGTTAATTTGGTTGTGTGGATTTGCTTGGATTTAGAGAGTTTGAAATTCTAGGGGAAATTCTTCCCAGATTTCACTGGACCGTTGATGATTGTTTTAGCTATAAGAAAGCTAAGACACATGCCTAAAAATGTCTTAGAAATGTATATAAGCAAATTATGGCTCAAAGATCGTTAAAAATGGCAAAAATTGAGGTGTCCTTACTTAGGCGGGTTCACTGGAGCAATGTAGGTTGTTAAGGTCATATCTGACATTTGAGATGTCTAATTGATCTAAAATTTATTTCATTGGAAATCTATCATCCTAGGGCTAATTTGTTAAGAGGAAGCTTTGCTTAAAAATGAGTTTTAGAGGTTAGTTTATCCAGTACAATGTCAGGGGTGAAAAGCTATCCTGATGGTCTATTTTTCGTAGGGCATTTGATGGGGGCTTCTATCGCGAGCATGACAAAACCTGCTTGTTGAAGGTTTTTCCTCTTATTTTGAACCCCATGGTTGGCATGAACCCTTACCCTTCTTTACCCTCCTCTAGGTTGTGTATTTTGGTATGTTTTTCCTTTTGAAATACACCCGAACTTTATTGAAACTTTCTAAGACTTATCCCTCATATGTTTGAATTTTTATGAAGAATAATTGAAGGGTTACCAATATGAGTGATTAAGGTTACAATTATGAATTATTACTGAGGTACTTAAAGACATAGTTAGCCGAACATTTATGGATATACCCAGAAGTGTTATGGTGGGAATTGTAATAGGTTTTTAAGCTAGAATACTATAATTTTGTATATTGAACCTTTGGAACTATGGGGTTTTGATTCCCAATTCCTTGGGATACGTACGAAGCTTGAAAGACCCCCCCTTCTGAGTCCGAGCCAAATCTGAGAAATTGATCAGTGCATAAAAGATGACGTTTGACCGAAATTCTAAGAATGCATTGGTACTTGTTTAAAGGAATGTAGAATGTACGTGCTAATGTATAGAAAGTTTATTAGGCTATTGGTAATTTGGGCCTTGAGTAGGCTTAATTATAGTTTAAAATTATTATGTAATGTTAACATTGAATTAAATGATTATGACATGAATCAAGTATGAACTAAACCTTTCGTATATAAAATAATTTTTTTAAATGACTGTCTAAACACTGAATAATTATGGAGGTAATGTTTACAAAATTGATATAGACATTACGAAAGTAAACATGTATATGTATAATTGTATTAATTGACGACTATACGTTTGAAATCAAATTTTGATGACATTATTGAGACTTAGGTAGGATGTTGGCGGAGCACACAGCTCTGTCGCGAGTGTGACTTGTGTTGCGAGCGTGACAGAGGCCACCCAGCCCTCTGTTGCGATCGCGACTAAGGTCGCGAGCGCGACTCGTCTCTGTGCTCTGAATATACATTGTTGAGATACTTTGCATGGGTTTTCACTTATGATCTATATATGATACAATGAGTAAACTATGATGTGTTGTACCATATAAGCTATAATTGAAAGGAGTTCTTAGGCATATGTTAACATTAAGACATGATTGTAATAAAAGATTATTCATCTAACTATTGAAACATTGATAATGTTCTGCCATAATTTTAGAATGTGATGATCATTATTACCATATTATGTATTTGAAGGTATGATCCGTGTAATATTGTATGAGTATCATAAAATGGAACAAGTGTGAATATTTAGCCTAGAATAGTCAAATCGTGGATAGATAGGCATGCTTATAGAGTTCTGTTTGCTGCAGCCCCAATGTGTTTCGGACCTTGATTAGGTCCCCGTTTGGATCCTCGCGATCCTCAATGTGTTTGGATCTTGTTTAAGATCCTCAATGTGAAAATGTTTTTGAATGAAAATGAAAGAAATTGCTTTTACTCGTACCCACGGGTACTAATGTGTTTACTCGTTATCCACCCTTTCGACTTAGCAGGCAATAAATGAAGAAAAGAATGTGAATGAAATAGTAAGTTATGAATTGATAAATGTGCATAATGACTTGTAAGAAAGTATGACATTAAGCTTTTGATATGAATGTGAACATATTATCTTTTGTGACTTATATGCTATCTAAACTAGTGCCTCATGCACCTATGTATTTTTAGATCCTATATGGATCCCTATGCGAAAATGTGATTGCACCATTGAGTGCCTATGAGTTTTAATTTTGTTTCATTTGGAATATAAGCATGAGTGAATGACGTGAGAGTAATGGATTAATTCGAAGTAAGTAGTTAAATGAATATAACCATATGTGTATCCTACATTAATATGCTATGATAAGAACTTACACTTTTATCCTCTTATTCAAGATTCTTTAATGTGTGAGGAATTGTTGGAATGTGAAAAATTGATTATTAGCTGAATATAATCATATGTCAAGCATGAGAAATATGAGTAGTGAGGCATGAAAGGCATGCATTAATTAATTGTCATTCTATTTTGACTATGTTGATATACTCAGTAATTATGATTTGTTTATGATTAATTTTATTCATAATCGAATCAAATTATTAAGTGAGATTAGAATAGGTAATTATTTATACATGATTTTTATATTGGATATTTTATTATTGTGTGTATTGTTTGACGACTGCTGTGAATAGTCGTCCATATTACGTATTTTCCCCACTAAGCCTTTGTGCTTAGGATGGGTATGTATCCTTGCAGGTTTGGAGTTCGTCGTAGCGCTGAGGACAACCCGTAGTAGTTTGGCCAATGAGTTTGTGTTAGTTTGTTGATTGGAGTTTATAGTTATATTTGTAATGAAATTCTTTATTGTTTTTGTTCAAAGTGAAGGGTATATAATAAGATTTTAATGGAAAAGTGTGACATAAATTATATGTGATTGTTTTCGTATTGTGTGAGTGTTTGTCGATTAACGAAATTTTATATTTCTGCTTCTGTTATTGTTACCAACGTATTTTCTCATGTAGCATCCTTCACTCGTCGTCGCATGCTGCCTATGTTATCATGCGGTGTGCTACGTATGGGTAAGGGGTGTTACAATCATGCTTATATATAGACTCAATACAATATGATTCATTCATATATGATCAAAATCATATACCATGTCATGTTCAATAACTAAAAGCATGTATACATTCAACTCCTTTATTAAACTACTATGCCATAGCATTATTTACATATATTTCAATTGTCAAACATTCATATACTCATATCACAATGTTAAATATGAATTGGATAAGCTATAGGAACTTGTAGTAAAGTTCGGGTACATTTCGGAAAGGAAAAACACACAAAAATACACAAACTAGAGAAGGGCAAAGGTGGGAAATGATTCATGCCAACCATGGGCTCCAAATCAAGAAGAAAATCACTCTTTTAACTTATTCTATCGCGCTCGCGACCTTGGTCGTGCTCGCGACAGTAGCTGCTTTTCACCTCAATCTTGAACCTCCTAAACCAACATCTAAACCTCATTTTTAGGCAAAAAGTTATCATAAATATTATATTCCAGGATGTTAGGTTTCCAATTGGGCAAATTTTAGGTCATTTGGAAATATAAAACGTGAGATATGACCTAAACAAACTATACTGTTCCAATTAACCCGCCAGATTAGAGACACATATGTTTTGGCCTCTTTTATAGGTCTTAGATCAAAAATTCGTTCATAGTCATTTCTAGGACTTTTATAGTATTGAAGTCATGGTTCTAATGGCGTATTAATCACTTGATTTGGAGTTCTTAAATGCCATTTATGACCAAAACATCACACGGAGGTCTAGGACAATCTGAGCAGAGTTTTCCCCTAAAACTAGGGTTCATACTTTGGTCATAATCTCATGGCAATTCAATCAACAATTTCAACACACATCTCAATTTATAACATCTTATTAATTATCACAATAGTACACATAAATCCTAAATTAATCAATCATGCATTTAATCAAGATTAACACAAAATCTAATCCCAAACTCATCAAACATGTAACCAAAACAATGAACTTAATTAAAAAATCCCAAACCTTTTAATGCACTCCCCCAACTTTCTCAAGCTAGATGACCTTCTCTTTACCCTTTGCCTTTTTACTAGCTTCCCTAGCTTACAAATAACATATAAACACATTCAAATAGGATTTCATCCAAGAACAGAAATCTGAATCAAATTAAAAGAAGAAGAGAAACTAGGCTCAAACTTACCTTTACGTGAACCTAACTAGCTCTCAATTGAACCCAATGCAATAGGTGAAGAGCAAGAGAGATGAAAAGGGTTAAAAATAAATGAAAGAGGTAGATTTGAGTAGTTGGCCGGATCAAAGAGAGAAGTAAAAATGACAGATTTTTCCACTACACCTTTCTAATATATGCATGCAAGAATGAGGTGTCAACCATGCATTACTCCAAAGTTAGGTGGCAACTCTAGGTCAAGACACTTGGATTCCTACTGACTTCTATTAACATAATTAATCTCCACTTAACTTAATTAATCTTCCACTTACACTAATCACACACAATTACACTTTGGCCACTATAATACTTTTATTTTATGCAATTAGGTCCTTAACTTCTCATTTTTATTTCAGTCCAAATCTGTAAACCATAATTCATACTCACTCACTTTGCTAATTATGCTCAATACTACTAGTGCCAATTTTGGGCTGTTATAGCGCGACATTGTTAAGAGTCTTGTATGTAATCTATTTGTTCTTCTATGTGTGCAATATTGCTTAGGATTATAAAAGACTATGCATAAGGAAGATCTAGTGTGTTTAAATAAAAGAATATATGAGATGGTTGATGAGTTTTGATTTAATATGCATTATGAATATGAGATAATCATGTGTACTATAGAAGTATGTAGAATGAGCATGAGCATATTAGATAGGTATTGCTTTGCATGACAAATATGTAGAATGAGCATGAGCATATTAGATAGGTATTGCTTTGCATGACAAATAAGTAAACATGTATCAAAGTATGTACATAGCAGCAAAGCTAGTATATGATGTGAGATAAATGTGCATTAGTTGGATAAAGTATTTGAGAAAATGTTAACTATATGGTATAGTGAATAGAGTTTATATGTTTGAGCCTAAATGGTTATAGTAGTAGATAGATAGGCATGCCTATAAAGGGTTAGAGATTGCAGCTGCCAGAATGGCCTTGTTTGGGTCAAGAGTTTGTCACCATTTGGTGTCTAGAGATTTGAGACTTTGGTCTCAAGATGTTTGATACTGCCAGTCAGTATCCAGAGCACCCCTATCCACCACTGATGTGATTTTAGGCTATAGTTATTGTATACTTGTGATTGATTTTGTAACACCCTTTATCTATACGTAGGGGAGCTCACCCGCATGGAGGAGTGAGTGCCCGCATAGATAAGGGTTGTCACAAAATAGAACAATGCATGCATAAAAATAATATGATACATAAGTATAACTAAACAACATTTATACATGATACTAGAATCGGGAACCATTAAATTCTATAATAACCATACATTAAGAGAAAAGCACAATAGAGCCCAAATAGAACTTAACAATTCTCCTTCATTGATATACCAAAATACATTACAAAACTGTTCTACAATATCAACTACATAAGTACAAACTTGAAATTTTCAAAAAACAAAATGATTACAAACCAAAAACTATACATTAGGAACTACAAACTACAAAAAGTAAGCCTCTATCAAAAGCCCTCCTATTGTGTTGGCCTAGGCTGCTACGGATCAAACATACCAAAAACTTCCACCGCTTCCACACCTGCACGGATGAAACACCAGTACTAAGTGATAACGCTTAGTGGGGAAAATACAAGATGAACGACCACTCACAGTGGACGTTGAGGCAAAACAGATGCATATGGCACACACACATATATATAAGCAACAGGATTACATTATAACTTAGAATCATTAGATACATCATAAAATATAAACATTCATATGGCATCATATTAATCATTCACGTTATTTCACATTAATATCATATTCATAGGTATGACTGCAGTAGAGGATAAAGAGTGAACACATTAGTACCTGTGGGTACAAACAAAAGCGACTTCTTTCATTTTAATTCAAAAACATTTTCACATTGGGGGATCGTAAACAATATCCAACTTATAAGGATCGCAAGGACCCAAACGGTGACCTGATCAGGGTCCAGAACACATTAGAGCTGCAGCTAACAGAACTCTATAGGCATGCCTATCTATCCACTTACTTGACTATTGCAGGCTAGGCATTAATAATATTCTCTAATTCATCATATAACAAAATATACATATCTCATGAAAAACATTACAATTTAACATCATTTGATACAAGATCCTCTGATAATTGTAAGTTAATAGCAATGCACAGTTCAATAGAGGCAAATAAAACAAAATTCAAAAATCCAAATTTTCAAAACAGAAAGCATTTACACGGTGGTATGGAAAATCCTCACCACTGTGTAAGACAACCCACATGGTGGTCAAGAGAACCTGACCGTCGTGTAGTCTACCGAACGATAAATCTTAAACAAATATAATGCATTTACACGGCAGCATGGAAAATCCTGACTGACGTGTAAAAATGCACAAAACCCATGCTTGCAAACAGAATACATTTACACGGCAGTAAGGAAACTCCTAGCCGCCGTGTAAGATGACATACAATGGTTAGGAAAATCCTAACCGCCGTGAGACCCAATGGACAAGCAAAAACACATACACAAAATGTGATCACATAGCGATATGAAATTTCTTACCGCCGTGTGGATCAACAAAAACCCAGATTTTATGTTTTTCCCAGCTATTCACTTCCCAATTCCTATCCCCAATTCAAACCACAATAACCACACACAACTCATGCACTTAAAACCTAGCTCAATCAAGTTCAAACTCACAATATACACATTTCAAACATATTAATTCAATAACTTACTCATTATCATACAAAACCACAAATGAAACCAAAGAACAAACTTCCCAAACCTTATCTCCTAAGCTCCCTTAAAGATCAAATGGCTTCACCACCACCAACCTTCTCCTTCCCTTTGGAATCCTTAGCTAGAATCTCTGATCAAAACATCCAAACGACATATCCAAAGCTCAAAACCCACACACAGCCATAAAAGGGAAAAACGTGGAGAAGAAGAAGAAGAAGACTAACCCAATACTTGATCAACCCTTGAATTTGCCAAACCACTCACAATCAACAGCAGCTTGAAGAATTGAGATGAGCAAGGAGGAGGAAGAAAGCTGGAACGGGGAAGGGAAAATGAGAGAGAGGGGAAAGGCAGACATATTCTCCCTAACGTTCTCTCTCCATTGACTATAAGTCAATCTCTATCCTCCTCTTCTCTTTCCTTATCTCAACCCTACATTTGTCTCTCAATTGTGATAGATTTGGCAAATAACAATTCGAATCCTATTGTTCTCCCCAAGACTCAATCAAGCACATAATTAAAAGCTAACATGCAATTATACCCTCTAAACTTAACAAATCATGCAATTAAATCCTATAACTACAACACACACATGCACACACACATAGATCACAAATACACTCACAACTACTAAGGTGAAAATCGGGGTGTCACAGATTTAGTAGAGCTATGATATGTTATACGTATATGTATATGTATATAAGGTAGTGATATGTTATCACTTATCGTATTTGATAAATAATAAAGCTTAAGATTATGTGCATGTTAAGGTATATGTAACAAGTTATGGATGTGTTATTAATATGTTTGTATTGATGTATTGATTAAAGAATGTTTTTATATAACAACATTGTTATTGTGGATATGTTTATTGTTAATAATGTGTGTGACTTTAAAAGAAGTCTATTGCTGTTGTATATCCCCACTACACGTTACTACTTAGCATGGGTGTTTTCTCGTGTAGGTATGCATGTTCGGTTTTTAGAGTGTTGAGCATCTGCTGGCCACTAGTAGTTGAGCTTGAAGTGTCTTTTTGTTTATGAAGTGATTCTTTTGTAATAGATAGTGAAGAGTTTTGTAAAGAAAATTTTGTATTTGAAATGAAAAAGTTTTTAAGAATGGCTATGTAATTTGAATATGTAAGATAATAATATTTTTGTAATATGATATTTTTAACTATATTGATCTAAGCAATTATTTAAAATGAATCATATGACTTTCTCTTATAAGTTATAGTTAATGCTTAATTGAATCGAATGGTATGTGTATGCGTAGTTTGTATGTGTATGTTGTGTGTGGCACTCAGATATCCTTCCAAGGGGTATTGGGGCATTACATTCCTTCATAAGTTCACGAGTGTAGGAAGATCTTTGGTGAGATATGATTGGCAAGATACATGCTGCATTACCCTTATATAATTTTGTTGGATTATTCCCCACCAGTAATCCATTTGCTCCTTTAATGTCTTGAGTCATGGATTTCAACCATATATATTCAAGACTTGCTTCATGAATGGCCAATATTTTTGAATGATTTGAGGAAGTAGCAATGATTGTTTGCTTCACGGATTGCCAAGAAATAGCAATGTCACCATATGTGAACACATAAGTTGTTTGTGACCGAGCTCAATGAGGATATGATAAGTACCCGGCATCAGCATGCCCTGCCAATTTGACTTTGCTCTTTTGGGAAAAACAAACCCATGTTAGAAATGCCATGAAGATAGCGTAGAACATATTTTACATAATTCCAGTGTTTTTAAGTTGGTGTAGAATTAAATCTTGCTAGTAAATTAACTGCAAAAGTTGTATCTGGTCTAGTTCCATTTACAAGATATAAAATGCACCTATTGCAGTGAGATATAGTACTTCAGGACCAAGAACCTCTTCGTTGTCTTTTTGTGGATGAAAAGGATATTTCTTGGCATCAAGAGAATGAACAACCACTGGAATACTTAATGGATAGGATTTATCCGTATAAAATTGTTTCAAGATTTTCTCTATACAGGTTGCTTGATGCACAAGAATTCCTTTTGGCAAATATTCAACTTGAAACCCGAGATAAAAATTTGTTTTCCAAGATCTTTCATTTCAAACTCTTTTGTCAAATATTTTGCAGTAATAGAGATTTCTTTTAGTTTCCTTACCGTGTTTAAGTCATTAATATAAACTGCAACAATAGCAAATCCAGAATTTATCCTCTTGATAAAAACACATGGACAAATGGAATTATTCTCATATCCATTTTTCACTAAAAGATCTGTCATGCTTCTAGCGGGATTTAGATTCATTGCCAATATTGTAAAATGTCTTTTATGGAAAATGACTGTTTACCTTTTCCTTTTGATAAGCCATGCTATCAATCTTAAGGGGTTATAGACATTCATAATCATGGGATTCGTAGTGCATACTTCCCCTTGAATGTTTATTAATATGTATTGTGCCTCATTAAAACCCTAGTACAAAAAACCATTTGGGATAAAAACCTAATGAAGGAAAAAGAGTACATAATATCTTTAATGCACATCATAAGTTGCCTTATTAAAAACCTTAACAGGAAAAAGCAATGGGAAAAAACCTTAGTTAAGAAAAAAAGAGTATAATGTATATTTTTCTGCCCTTTATACCAATATCAGTAGACAACTTTAAATTTGTGCGTGTGGAGTTCTGATATGTCATATTATAAGATTTTTTGTCTAAAAATGAGTAACATAACTTCTGGATATGCTAGCCATATATCTTCTGGATATATTATGCCTGAACTAAAAAATAACAACTAAAACTTATTTTGTAAAATTACATGTTGTACCTTCATAAGCATGTAAAACTTTATCTCCACATTTTCATCTCTTTAAGATGGAGGATTTATAAAACTTAAAAATGTGATCATATGTACAATAGGTATGTGACAAATGTACTTTCATAGTATATAATTTATCCATTTTAAACCATTCTTATTTTTTTTCTTAATTATCAGCCACTTTTGGTGGTGAAAATTTGTAATATAATAATAATAATTATCATTTCTTGAAAATACCATTTCTATGGCTACAATTTTATATTGTTTTATTCACTTCAGGGAATGAAACAAATGTAATAGAATAATTTTCGTGACACATATACAACATAATCATATAATAGCTATTACAAACGAATGCATTTAGTAATTTAATTCAAACATTTCTAAAACAATACTTAAAAATAAATGAAAATAATAGAATTTTCCAAATAAAAATATATGATTATACAAAGAACTGGAATCTTTACAACAATATGTAATTTTAAGTAACAATTTGACACTGATCTTATAATACATGTTTACATAATACATCAATAGCAATAATATATGAAAAACAAATATGTTGTAATTAGTAACTTTATAACCATTGGGGTACTCAATGGAAGACAATTTATAAACATGTAATTATTTTATCAAAAATTATATTTTCAATCAAATAGTGTTCGATCCTCAAGTCGATACAAACTTTTAATTTTCAATATTTTTTAAAGTATTTTAAACTCCTCTAGAGTTTTAATAACCAGTAAAATCATAAATAAATCATGATAATATGCAACATTATAATACTTCAAAATCATATACATATACAAATAATAATTTTTCAGAAATATTTATATGCTTCAGGTATAATAAATCCTTTAAGGATTTTTATGTAATAATTTCATTATCAAATAGGTAAATAACATCAATTAGTTACATGCTAACATACTTCATAATAAATTCCAATTCATTGCAATAAATGTCATAAAATAAGTTATGTTTTATGACTTCATTGTACATTGCATGAATGTGCACCTCATTAGCATCATATTTTTCAATATTTGAACTACAGGTCCAAAAATTCATATTAGAGAATTGAATGCAATTAGCATCTGTATTTTTCAACAGATTTAATTTCATGATCCTCACTATGTTAGAAAATATCAACATCAATAATTTATGCAGAAATGTTGTTGACAACTTTATCTTTTCGGTTCCTTTCAATGACATAACATATTGAGATCTCTTATTAGTACTTGAACCACTTCCGGGGTTTTGAAATTAGTTATGTCGTATGTCTTTTCAGTAGTACCTACCTCAATAATATGACCATATTAATTTATTTGCTCATTGCTATTCAAAGATTTCATTTTTATTTGGAACCAAATAATTTACCTTATGAGGTAAATTATCCTACTAGGGCATTACTTTGAATTGGAACATTTGCAGCCGATACATATGAGATTATATAAATCTTTACAAATAAATATTTACATCATAATTTGAACTTCGGGTTCATGACATGAGGATCTAAATTACACGCAATGTATTTATTATTTTATTTTTCAGCTGCTTACTTCCCCCGATATCAGGAAAACTATTTAATCAAAATGCAATTTTTAATTAAAAAATCTAATAATCTTTATTAGCATGATGCATATAAATATTGCTTCAAGCAATAATATCCCTATATAAAAATAGGAGTATTGTTGTTCTTTTAAAAATATATAGCAATTAATGAAAGGTATTTAATAAACATTTTTGCTAGACCTTTGAGACGAGCTTATAACAATCATTTACCCACGACATACGATCACTAGCATTATCAAGAAAAATGTCTTAATTGCATAATTTGAAAGTTGTGCACTTAATTTGAATAATTCACAAATTACAGGTTGTGAGTTGATAATAGGCACATATGTTACAATTTTATCGATGCATCTTTCAAAAATTATAAAACATTTGAACAGTAAACATGGTGGATAGTGTGCCCACATATATTATCTTTATTCATTCAAGAATGAAGGGAATTCAATCCATTTATTAGCTAGTGATACTTTAGTAATATTTATTGAGAAAAAGTAGCTTATGAAAATTTCTTAAATTAAAATAAAGAAAACTCCTAGTTCACTAATATATATGAATTCTTAATAATTTATGCATTATAATTGATCCGGAATGGTAAAGCCGATCATGCCAAGTAATCAATTGTCATTCAATTGGTAAACTTCAAGTTGACTATTTTTATTATATCAAATATTTATATAAATTGATAAACGTCAAGTTTCTTAATATTAATATCAATCGGTTAGTAAATTTCGAGTTTACTAATATTTGTATTTATCAATAAATTTCAAATTTACTAATATTAGTATCAATTAATTAATAAATTCCATGTTACAAATATTTCTATTTGTTAGTAAAATAATTAAACAATTTTCAAGAATATTTTTCAGATACAAATATTGTCATATACATATTTCAATATTCTAATTTTAACCTCAAAGTGATATCAATTTCAGTTAATATATTTTAAAAATTAATAAATTTCTTTGAGAACTATTGAAAAATTATATATTTCATAACAAATTATATGCGAAAAATGGAATTACGGCTCTTCAGGAGTCTTCAAATAATTGTATTACTCATAATAAAAAAATTATACAATTCATTATACCATAACTCAATTTATAATCAATTTCATTGATTCATGAAAATTAGAACAATTTAAAATTTATGGATTAAATTTACTTACCGCCTAATTTTTGAAAATTAAAACCTTGGTTCTTTCAAGTCAGGTTGTGGTAAACCATAAGCTTCCAATTATCAAAATTTATGATAGAGACTTGATCATGCTAATAACGCGTTATAAATAAAAGTTAAAATCAAAAAAGAAATATAGAGATGAATAAGAAATATATACTCTAATAATTTTATTGTGTATATTTAATAACTCAAAATTAGCATATTTATAGGTACAAAAACTTGGTGAATAAGTATTTGATTAGGAAAATAATAGTAGTAGACTTAGAGTCTAATTAGATCTAAAGATAGTTATCTAATAGGAATATTCAAATATTCCACAACAATCATTATTTTCCTATGGTTAGTTTACTACAACACCTCGCACTGATTTTAAAATTAGTTTACTTCAAAAACAGAAAAGTTGTAATTTACTTCAGAAAGTGAAAAAAAAAATACATGATCCACTTATAACACAATTAGACATGTCAATTTTTTATCCGATCTGAATCCACTCAAAATGGTGACTCAAACTCCTACCTATAAGAAATTCGAATGACATGAGAAATTTAGGGTTGAACCTGACCAAAATTCAAAATCCAAAAAATCCATCCAAAAGCACATTGAATCTAGCCCGAACCCGTGACCCGAATTTTTTCAATTAATTTTAGCTTATCATATTTATTTATAAATTATATTTTAACATTATATATATATACATACACATACACACATACATACATATATTGTATCAATTTATTAATACTATATCATTTTATTAATATTTCTATTCCATTTTTTATATAAAAATAAAATTAAATTTTAAAAAATTAAATATTTATATTGTATATATGGAGTCATTTTGGTTATATATATATATATATATATATATATATATATATATATATATATATATATATATATATATATATATATATTGTCAAAAACTCAAATTTCTAACCTTCAAACTTTTTCATCTTTTCTTTATTGCTCTTTTCCTTTATCCTCCCATTCTCTTTGTCTCACTTTATATTCGTCGCAATTAACCTTCTAATTTTAGCATCTAAATGACATAATTTTCTAATAGTTCTGTCAGTTTCTATTTTAGCAATTTTTGGATATTGAAAATCGAATCGATATAACTGAATTTCTATTTCAAAACTAAATCGAACATATCAATTTATTTTCGGTCCGATCCAATACGATATAGATTTTTTAATCCTAATTGTGATCCGATACCCGATCCGAACCTATCCTAAAAGATCCAAAATGCTCAAGCCGAAAAAGAACAGACCGAACTCCTACCCTAGTTGACCCCATTGCTGGTCTAATCACAATAATACTAAGTCCAATCTTTTCGCTTTTATTTCTCATCATATATTGTCTATACTGAAATTTTTAATATTAGGTACAAAATTTGAATAATCTCTATGATGAAAAATATATAATATCATAATATAATTGTTACCCTCAATACAAGAAATTTTTTTGTTAATACTTTACCAAGTATGTTGTTTCTTATTATAATAATAATAATAAATGCTTTGCTTTTATCAATTATACGCAATACTGAAGGAAATTAGGACTTTTAAAAGAAATTAGCATTACAAATCATTCATTATAGATCTGTAACATCCCAAAAATCGCCCTAGTAGAATGGAGGGTCATTATGTAATTATGTGCATGTTAATTAGGGTTTACTGAATTGGACCTAATTGAAAATGTGAAACTAGGGACTTAATTAAAAGAAAATAAAGTTTTGTAGTGGCTAAAATGTAGTTTGCATAATTAAATGATTAATGGAGATTAATTAAGATAATGGGATTAACTGATGTTAATTGAGTGTTAGTGGAAGCCATGTGTTTGTTTTAAAAGCTGCCATCTTAAGAGTGTTTTCCAAGTGTCTTGCATAGTCTTTGCCACCTAACTAATAACATGCATATTTGAGTTGAGGTTAAAGAAGACAGTAGTGGAAAAATCTGTCATTTGGTTTCTTTCAAAGTTCTTATTTTCTTCTTTCTTCTTCAAACTTCTCATCCGTCTCTCTCTCTTGCTCTTCAAATTGCAATGAATTCTTAAGATTTGAGTAGTATAAATTGAGAAGTCAAGTGTTAAGCTTTAAAGGTAAAATCAAGTATAGAGTTTATCTTCTTCATCTCTTTCTGTTTTGATTTCATTGATATCTATGAGTATAGTCTAATGGACATGTGTATGTGTTGTATGTGTATGTCAGTTGAAGAGGCAAGTAGAGTTGCCAAGGGTAAAGAGAAAGTGATATAGAAGAGTAAAGGAAGGAGAGCTCCAAGAGGTTTGGGATTGTATTTGAATTGATGCATGTTTAATGTGTTTTTGTATTTGAATTGTATGAGTTAATTGATGTTTGATACAGATTAAATGTAAAATGGATGTGTATTGAAGTGTTAAGTGAATTTCCATGAGTATTGTATGTGATCAAGTATGAACCCTAGTGTTAGGGAAAATTCTGCTTATATGTCACCAGACCTCCGTGAAGCGTTTTGGTCATAAATTGAGTTTGGAAACTCCAAATTGAGTATTTATTACGCCATTTGAACTATGGCTTCCATATATTTAAAAGTTACGGAAATGACTATGAGCTAATTATGGATTTAAGACACCTAAAAATGGAAAAAACAGACGTGTCTCTACCCTGGTAGGTTCGCTGGAACAGTTTGTATTATTTAATTTATAACTAGCGTTTTACAAGTTCAAATGACCTAAAACGTGTCCTATTTGCAAGATAACATCCCAAGGAACAATTGTTAAGAAGGACACTTTGTCTATAAATGAGATCTAGAGGGTCGTTTAGGCGATACAACTTTGGAGTGAAAACCAGTCTCGTAAGTCACCTGAGGGGAGCTACGGTCTCGAGCGCGACACATGTCGTGACCTCACGACAGAATAACTCACATGAAGCCTATTCTTCTTAATTTTGAGCCCATGGTTGGCATGGATCAATCCCCTATCTTTCCTTTGACTTATTATGCATGTTTAGGGCTATTAAATTATTATAAAAGTAGTTATCATTGGGAAAAACTTATGAGTATGATTAAGATTGGTAATTTAACTAATAAAGTAATAATATATAATTATTTGAAGGTTAGCAAATGGATCGACATATATGTGTGTGTATTTGATGAAACTATATCCATGATTGAGGACCTTATTGTATGAGCATTATATCAATGTTAAATGAAGTTTATATGCATGCAACTAAGATGACTACGCGAATTGGAGATGCATGATAGCCTAACTAAGCTTGAGTGCATCATTATGTGAAATAATTACATATGAGGTAAGTTAACTCATGTGCTTGGATTTTAACTTACGAATGAGCATTTACATTTGAATGAATAATGCCATGAGAATGAATGTGTAGTGAATGGATAATCTAATAAGGCTGAAGTCGAGTCGTTGATAAATAAGCATGCTTATGAAGGGCTAGTGAATTGCGGCTGCTAGTGTGACACCGACGGGTGTCTAGTGATTGGCTGCATAGTCTTTGCCACCTAACTAATAACATGCATATTTGAGTTGAGGTTAAAGAAGAGAATAGTGGAAAAATCTGTCATTTGGTTTCTTTCATAGTTCTTATTTTCTTCTTTGTTCTTCAAACTCCTCATCCATCTCTCTCTCTTGCTCTTCAAATTGCAATGAATTCTTAAGATTTGAGCAGTATAAATTGAGAAGTCAAGTGTTAAGCTTGAAAGGTAAAATCAAGTATAGAGTTTATCTTCTTCATCTCTTTCTGTTTTGATTTCATTGATATCTATGAGTATATTCTAATGGACATGTGTATGTATTGTATGTGTATGTGAGTTAAAGAGGCAAGTAGAGCTGCCAAAGGTAAAGAGAAAGTGATATAGAAGAGTAAAGGAAGGAGAGCTCCAAGAGGTTTGGGATTGTATTTGAATTGATGCATGTTTAATGTGTTGTGGTATTTTAATTGTATGAGTTAATTGATTTTTGATATAGATTAAATGTAAAATGGATGTGTATTGAAGTGTTAAGTGAATTGCCATGAGTATTGTATGTGATCAAGTATGAACCCTAGTGTTAGGGAAAATTCTACTTATATGTCACCAGACCTCCGTGAAGTTGTTTGGTCATAAATTGAGTTTGGAAACTCCAAATGGAGTATTTATTATGCCATGTGAACTACGATTTCCATATCTTTAAAAGTTATAGAAATGGATATGAGCTAATTCTGGATTTAAGACACCTAAAAATGGCAAAAATAGATGTGTCTCTACTCACTGGAACAGTTTGTATTATTTAATTCATAACTGAAGTTTTACAAGTTCAAATGACCTGAAACTTGTCCTATTCGAAACATAACATCCTAAGACACAATTATTAAGAAGTACACTTTTTCTAAAAATTAGTTCTAGAGGTTTGTTTAGGCGATACAACTTTGGAGTGAAAGCCAGTCTCATAAGTCAACTGAGGGGAGGTACTGTCGCGAGCACGTGACAAGTCGCGACCTCGCGAAAAAACAACTCACATGAAGCCTATTCTTCTTAATTTTGAGCCCATGGTTGGTATGGATTAATCCCCTATCTTTCCCTCGACTTATTGTGCATGTTTAGATCTATTAAATGATTATAAAAGTAGTTATCATTGGGAAAAACTTATGAGTATGATTAGGATTGGTAATTTATGTCACACCCCGTTTGCCCCCTAGTTGAATGAGCCATATATGTATGTGTGTACATTTGCATGAGTTATGTGTAATAAGGGCATTTTGGTAATATTGCATGAATTGGGGTTTTTCTGGTGCGTGTGTGTGTGTTTGGCACTATGGTGCTAATTAGTTGAGATAGATTTGTGTGTGCATAAGTGCACCATAGTAGGATATGCACTAGTGGATTAATTGTGTGTATGCATTTGCACTTGTGTAGGGTGTGTATGATTTGGGAGAATCTTGTGTGTGTTGCTCACACATATGTAGGATGCATTATTATAGTGTCTCATTGTGTGTATGTGATGCACTAGGTTAGGGTGTGAGTGAGTAATCTCCTCCACTAGATGATTGACATGTGTAAAGTGGGAAAGAGAAAAAGATGAAAAGGGAAAAATCAGATTTTTTTGAAACCCATTTCCCGTTCTTCCTTCTTCTCCTTCTTCTTCTTCCCCTTTTTCACTCTCTTAAGTGCCCTAGCTTAGATTCAAGCCTCTAGTGGTGGAAATTAATCACTTCATAGCATTTTAGAGGTAAATCTACTGCATTTATTCTCATTTTCTTCATTTGATTCTCCATCTTCTTCTCTTTTTCTTATTTTCGGAATTGGGTTGAAGTTTTGGGTTTTGTGTTTGTGTGTTGTGTTGTTCTGTTCCTAGTTGAGCCTCCCCGGGATCCTAAAGGCAAGGAAGTTGTTGGATCCAGTGGAACTAAGCACTAGGAGCTAAGGATTTTGAAGGTTTGGGAATTTCTTGCTTTTGCATGTGAATATGTTCATGTATGTGTTTTGATGATTTCTTGGAATTAGGTTGTTAGATGTTCTTTATTTTGATGTATATGATATGGGTATTTGCTTTGAAATGTGTATCTTGCAAAGGCATGAGTTAATTAGGGTAATTTTAGAATGGATGTGGTTTGATGCATAAATTGGGTTTTTGATTGATTCTTGAAATTGAACGTTTAAATTAATGGATTGTATGAAGTTTATTGTTAAAAAATGTTGTGTTATGGTTATTAATGTCAACGAATGGTTGGATTTGAGGTAAGTAACCTTGGATTGAGATTTGTGTGGTTGGATGAGGATTTGGAAGAGGAAAATCTGCAGAATTTCTACAGATTTTCGAAGTCCGGACGCTGTCGCGATCGCGATAGAGAGCGGTGTTGGGAGCTTCGCCGTCGCGAGCATGCGACATCTGTCGCGAGCCCGTGACAGCCAAAGTGTTGTGTACTCTCTGTCGCGACCGCGACAGAGCCTATTGTTGGCCAAGTGCTATCGCGAGCCCGCGACAGCATCAATTGTCCTCTGTCGCGATCGTGACATACATCGCGAGCGCGATAGAGCCTGGCTCTTCCGTCCTCCTCGCGGTTGCGAAGTCCGTCGCGCGCACGCAGCGAAAAGACTCCGGTCTCTGTCGCGAGCGCGACAGACGCCGTGAGCGCGACAGTTCCTTGCATGCTAATTGAGTTCTCTTCTTTGCGTGAGGTTTGAACTTCCGTTTCTTTTGACAGTTATGGGAATTATGCTTGGTATTTTATAAACATGGAAATATGATATGATTATGCACATATACGATGATGATTTTGGAAATTATGAAATGGATTGAATGATTTATGTATGACCTGCTAGAGTCTAGTCAGTGGATAGTTAGGCATGCCTAATAGAGTCTTTGCTGCAGCTTCTGTTTTCTGTTTGGACCCCGATCAGGTCCTCGAATGGTTCCTCGCGAACCCTTATCCGAAAGGATCTTGTTTAAGATCCCCCTTTGTAATATTTTGTAAAAGTTAAATGAAAATTTGTTTTATCGTCTCGTACCCGTAAAGTACTGTCCGTATCGGCTCGTACCTGTAAAGTACTGTCCGTATACTCGTTATCCACTCCCTCGGGTCAGCAGGTGTTTTGTATGAATTGTTATATGGGAAACATATGTTATCCTTATGGATTCAATGGTGAAAACGTAATCTATTATGAGAATATGATTATTGTTATGAATCTTCTGATGAATGGCTTTATGTATGTGAGCATGAGTTTTTTATTATTGTCATGCCATGATTATCGTTTGTAAATGAAGTACGCATGTGAACTGCCTTGATGACCGTTGTGAATGGTTGTGCTTATGCTATGTGTTTGTTTCCCCACTAAGCGTTTATCGCTTAGCACGGTGTGTTTACCCGTGCAGGTGCGGAAGGAATTTTGTCTTGGGAGAGTCGCCGCCATCGAAGCCAACACAGCAGGGTCTTAGTGTAGGGCTTATTTTTGTAGCTTTATGATTCCTTTTGTATAGAACTCTCTTATGTTATTGTAATAGCTTCCGCCTTTGTATATGTAATTTTGGGATTTGTAATTATCTTTTATATCTCTTAGTTGATCAGAACAGTAATGTAATGCTTCTATTATATTAATGCATGATCAACTTTTATGAATGGTCTTGTAAAGTTTTAAATTACCTTGTATTTTGTTATGTATGTTTATGGATGAGTGTATGTGTATTATGTATCTGTGTGGTGGCACCTTTACTCCTACGACATCTCACTCCTTATCGGATGGGATCGCCTGAGTATGGGTAAGGGGTGTTACAAGTTGTGGTATCAGAGCCCTGGTTTAGGCATTTCTTGGTGATTGTTTATATGATGCTATGTGTGCATATGTCTATGTCTAGGGCCGTGTTGGCTGATGCGGTTGTCCTCTTGTTTGTTAGATGAATTCTCATTCTGCTCACGGTACGCTCGAGGAGTCCGCTGAAAGTGTGAACCCTCCAGCGATAGATCCGTCTGTCTCTGTTTCGGTGTCGGCTCAACGTACTAGGGTCCAGCCCGAGGCCGCTGCCATGCCTTTCGAGGCGATGCTCAGATTGCATCAAGACATGGCTCGGGTTTTGGAAAGGGTGACTGCCCCGAAAGCTCCGATAGTAAGTCTGAGAAGAGTTGGTGTGGAAGATTTTTATGGGACCGGACTTGATGAGTCTGAGATAGCGGAGAGGTGGCTTGATAAAGTTAAGAGAGCTTTGAGGGAAGTCAGGTGTCCTCCTAATCAGCAAGCTGACTGTGCTGTAGCTCTGCTTCAAGGTCCAGCATATGAATGGTGGGAGTTGCTGAGTAGGCAACCTCAGATGCCTGACCCTTTGACATGGGATTTCTTTGATGAGCAGTTTACTAAGAAGTATGTGACTCAGGCATATAAGGACGCAAGATGGGCGCAGTTTCTGAGTTTGAGGCAAAGGGCCTTGTCGGTTGCGGATTATGAGAAGGAGTTTAACCGGTTGTCTCGTTATGCTCCGCGTGGGGTTATGACGGATGATTTCAGATGCAAGCACTTTGAGGCCGGGTTGAATGATTCTTTGAAGATCGCTTTAGTTTCTTTGATGTGTATACCGGGGGTACATTATTATCAGATTATTGAGGCTGCTTTGAGGGCAGAGAAGGCGGAAACTTTGATTAGAGAGAGAGCTCAGCGCCGAAGTTCTGCTAGAGGTGGTGTTTCCTCATCTTCGGGTAAGAGGTATAGGAACCCGCAAGATGAACCATCTGCTGGTTCGGCTACCAGAGGGAGAAGGCAAGGTTCAGCTGCAGTATCTGGATCTGGTAGAGGTGGTCGGTCTGATGCTATTCCAGTTTGTGAGAATTGTGGTAAGGCTTACCGGGGTGAGTGTAGGTGGCTCACTGGTGGGTGTTTCAGGTGTGGGAGCACCGAGCACCGTGTGGCTAATTGCCCTCAGATGGGTGAAGACTCGGGTCCTCAGGGAGGAGCTAGCAGAGTTGGATCGAATGTTTCGCAGGCTGCGAGAAGTAGAGGTCGAGGTAGGGGTCGAGGCGGTCGACCTAGAGATGGAGCTGGTTCTGAGACAGTTGAACATCCTCCCCCAATGGCCGCTAGAGCTTATGCAGTTAGAGCCAGAGAGGAGCAGGATGCCCCTGATGTGATTTCTGGTAAGTTCCTACTCCATGACACTGAATTCTATGCTCTAATAGATCCTGGTTCCACACACTCATATTTGTGCACGCATAAGATTATTGATAAGTTGCATATGGTAGAACAGTTAGACTATGAGATATGTGTGACCAATCCATTAGGGCATAGTGTCAGTGTGAGTAGAGTTTTTAGGAATTGTCCGTCGATGGTTGAGGGTGTTGAGTTTCCTGTGGATTTGATAAAGTTGCCCTTCAGAGAGTATGACTTGATCTTGGGTATGGATTGGTTGAGCAAGCATAGAGCCGTGGTTGATTGTCATAGGAAGACTTTCGTGCTTCAGGATAGGAATCGAGTTCTAGTGTTTGTCAGAGGTTTGGGTGCGAGTTCCGTGCACAATGTGATTTCTGCTATTCAAGTTAAGAGGTTTATGAGAAAAGGTTGTGAGGCTTTTCTGGCTATGGTTTTGGATTCCAGGAGGGATCAAGTTAGGATTGAGGACATCCCTATTGTCCGAGAGTTTAGTGATGTTTTTTTGAGTGACTTGCCTGGTTTGCCTCCAGAGAGGGAAGTTGAGCTAGCCATAGAGATTATGCCGGGTACCACACCGGTATCGAAAGCACCTTATCGGATGGCTCCTGTGGAGTTGAGAGAACTTAAAACTCAACTACAAGAACTATTGGATAAGGGGTTCATTCGACCCAGCATATCTCCTTGGGGAGCTCCAGTTCTGTTTGTTAAGAAAAAGGATGGGTCCTTGAGGATGTGTATCGACTACAGGCAGATTAATGAGGTCACAGTGAAGAATAAGTATCCGTTGCCCAGAGTTGAGGATTTGTTTGATCAGCTTCAAGGTGCGGGTGTGTTTTCTAAGATAGATCTTCGATCTGGGTATTATCAGCTTCGTGTTAAGGACGAGGATGTGGTTATGACTGCATTCCAAACTCGGTATGGCCACTATGAGTTCCTTGTTATGCCGTTTGGTTTGACTAATGCTCCCGCAGCATTCATGGATTTGATGAATAGAGTGTTCAGGCCATACTTAGACCGGTTTGTAGTGGTGTTTTTAGATGACATTTTGGTGTTTTCCAAGGATGAGACCGAGCATGAAGAGCATCTTGGGTTAGTTTTGCAAATTTTGAGAGAGCATCGGTTGTTTGCTAAGTTGAGTAAGTGTGATTTTTGGCTTCGGGAAGTGTCGTTTTTGGGCCATATAGTTTCAGCTAAGGGTATCCAAGTGGATCCAGCCAAGATTGAGGCGATAGTGAATTGGAAAGCGCCTAGGAATATCCAGGAAGTGAGGAGTTTCCTTCGTCTGGCGGGTTATTACCGTCGGTTCGTTAAGGGTTTTTCAGTGATAGCTGCTCCGATGACCAGGTTATTGAGGAAAGGAATTAAGTTCGAATGGTCAGATAAGTGTCAAGCCTGTTTTGAGAGGTTGAAGCAGTTGTTAGTTGAAGCTCCTATACTAACTCAACCCACTTCGGGTAAGGAGTTTGTTATGTATAGTGACGCTTTAGGTGTCGGTTTGGGATGTGTTCCGATGCAGGAAGGTAAGGTTGTAGCTTATGCTTCTCGGCAATTGAAGCCGCATGAGAGGAACTATCCGACGCATGATCTTGAGTTAGCAGCGGTTGTCTTCGCTTTGAAGATTTGGCGTCATTACCTCTACGGTGAGAAGTGCAGGATCTTTACGGACCACAAGAGCTTGAAGTATTTTCTGACACAGAAGGAACTGAATATGAGGCAACGTCGTTGGTTAGAGCTGTTTAAGGATTACGATTGCATTGTGGATTACCATCCGGGTAAGGCCAATGTAGTCGCAGATGCGTTGAGTAGGAAGTCAGTTTCGGCCTTGTTTTTGAGACGGTTCAGATGGAGGTTTGGTTCAGATGGGGCTTTAATAGCTCAGTTGAGGGTCAAGCCTACTCTGAGACAGCAGATAGTTGATGCTTAGAGGGTTGATGAGAAAATTCAGCGAATTGTGCAAGAAGTCAGTTTGGGCAAGCAGTCAGAGTTTTAGGTTCAGGATGGGGTTCTCCTGTTTGGAAACCGTTTGTGTGTACCGGATCGTGAAGAGTTAAGAAGACAGATTTTGGATGAGGCACATAGTTCAGTTTTCACCATGCATCCTGGCAGTGTGAAGATGTATCGGGATTTGAAGCAGTTCTTTTGGTGGTCTGGTATGAAGAGGGACATAGTGGAATTTGTATCCAAGTGCCTGACTTGTCAGCAGGTCAAGGCTGAGCACCAGGTTCCTTCTGGATTGCTTACGCCTTTGTCCGTCCCAGAGTGGAAATGGGATGACATCGCTATGGATTTTGTCTCCGGATTACCTTTGACTCAGAGGAAGCATGATTCTGTTTGGGTAATTGTGGATCGACTCACGAAGTCTGCTCACTTTTTGCCGGTTAGGATGGACTATCCGATGAATAGATTGGCCAGTATTTATGTGGATGAGATAGTGCGATTGCATGGAGTGCCTTTGTCTATAGTTTCTTATAGAGATCCAAGGTTCACATCCAAGTTCTGGAAAGAATTGCAGCGAGCTTTGGGTACCAAGCTGAAGTTCAGTACAGCGTTCCATCATCAGACAGATGGTCAGTCCGAGCGTGTGATTCAGATCTTAGAGGATATGATGAGGGCTTGTGTTTTGGACTTTCCGGGTAGTTGGGACAAGTATGTATCATTGATGGAGTTTGCCTACAACAACAGTTTCCAATCGAGTATTGGTATGTCACCATATGAGGCTCTATATGGACGTCAGTGTCGGACTCCAGTTTGTTGGACAGAGTTATCTGAGAGGTCAGTGATTGGGCCAGATCTGGTTAGAGATACAGAAGAAAAGATCAGAGTTATGCAGCGGAATCTGAAGGTGGCCAAGGATCGACAGAAGTCTTATGCCAACCTGAAGAGGAAGGATGTGCAGTTTGAAGTTGGGGACAAGGTTTTTCTTAAAGTGTCTCCTTGGAGAAAAGTACTTCGGTTTGGAAAGAAAGGGAAGCTTAGTCCTGGCTTTATTGGTCCGTATGAAGTGTTGGCAAGAGTTGGTCCAGTGGCTTACAGATTAGCTTTGCCGATGGAATTGTCGAAGCTTCATGATGTGTTTCACGTTTCGATGCTCCGTCGGTATAGATCGGATCCTTCCCATGTGCTATCGGTTCAAGAAGTTCAAGTACAGTCAGATTTTTCCTACGATGAGGAGCCTAGAGCGGGAAGTAAGACAGCTGAGAAATAAGCAGATTCCTTTGGTCAAGGTTTTGTGGAATCACCATGGGGTTGAGGAAGCAACTTGGGAGCCGGAGGAGTCGATGAGATTGCAGGACCCACAATTGTTTAGTTCAGGTGAGAATTTCGAGGATGAAATTCTTGTTAGTAGGGGAGAGTTGTCACACCCCGTTTGCCCCCTAGTTGAATGAGCCATATATGTATGTGTGTACATTTGCATGAGTTATGTGTAATAAGGGCATTTTGGTAATATTGCATGAATTGGGGTTTTTCTGGTGCGTGTGTGTGTGTTTGGCACTATGGTGCTAATTAGTTGAGATAGATTTGTGTGTGCATGAGTGCACCATAGTAGGATATGCACTAGTGGATTAATTGTGTGTATGCATTTGCACTTGTGTAGGGTGTGTATGATTTGGGAGAATCTTGTGTGTGTTGCTCACACATATGTAGGATGCATTATTATAGTGTCTCATTGTGTGTATGTGATGCACTAGGTTAGGGTGTGAGTGAGTAATCTCCTCCACTAGATGATTGACATGTGTAAAGTGGGAAAGAGAAAAAGATAAAAAGGGAAAAATCAGATTTTTTTGAAACCCATTTCCCGTTCTTCCTTCTTCTCCTTCTTCTTCTTCCCCTTTTTCACTCTCTTAAGTGCCCTAGCTTAGATTCAAGCCTCTAGTGGTGGAAATTAATAACTTCATAGCATTTTAGAGATAAATCTACTGCATTTATTCTCATTTTCTTCATTTGATTCTCCATCTTCTTCTCTTTTTCTTATTTTCGGAATTGGGTTGAAGTTTTGGGTTTTGTGTTTGTGTGTTGTGTTGTTTTGTTCCTAGTTGAGCCTCCCCGGGATCCTAAAGGCAAGGAAGTTGTTGGATCCAGTGGAACTAAGCACTAGGAGCTAAGGATTTTGAAGGTTTGGGAATTTCTTGCTTTTGCATGTGAATATGTTCATGTATGTGTTTTGATGATTTCTTGGAATTAGGTTGTTAGATGTTCTTTATTTTGATGTATATGTGTGACGCGCGCCGGATCCCGAGCGCCGCCCTTTCGGACCGCCCGCACGTGGGCGATCGGGGCATTTGCGGGTCCGTTGACATCTTGCGATAAATCGCAAGTGCGTCTATGTTGAGCAACAAGGAGGTATCATGGAGTCGCCACCCAATAGAACATTGGGAAAGTTTCTCTCGCCTCGGAGAGCCTAAGACTTGCGCATTTTATCCATATTGAGCCATGAGGCCTAGGATTAGCGCTAAAGCCTCGTGACTCAAGAAGTATTTTGGAGGATAACCTCTAACCTCTCGAGCCCAAAGACCAGAGCTGGGTCCGGGATTTCTCATCTATTTCTACCTCGATTAATTTATGATCAAATTTTAATTATCATTAATTTGCTCTCTCTCCACACGATGCAATTTTAATCTAAAAGCGCATTTATACATGTTAGGAAAACCATAAATTAGCAAGTAAAACAATGAATTACAATAATACAAGGAGCGGAATACAACTCCCATTTAAAAGTGCAAACATACATAAAACCGGGGAGTTTATTAATTATGAGGACTTTGGTCCCCGCATGCACAATTAAAGAAAACATTTTGGATGTGATGATCTTATTCGGGATGAAAACTGGGACAGTGGTCCCGTTTTATTATGAAAAATCCAAGTTAATTTAGTAAAACTATTTTTGTGGTTTTTATTTTGGCGCGCATAAGAAAACATTTTATTCAATGAATATATACAAGGCAATGTAAATAAAATAGGAATTAAAAATGTATAAAGAAAATACCAAACCCCGCAACTCCTCCTTCATGTGCATGGATGTTCAATTGAAAGTAAAAACAATGGTGTGCAACCAAAAATAAAACAAAAGAAATTCATGTTAGTGATTAAGCCAACAAAATAATATGACATAAAAATATAATATGTACCATGAAAATATAATATGCATAAAATAATTAAGATGCAATTTAACATGCATAGAATAATTAAGATGCAATTTAACATGCATAAGGTGAGAAAGTATCATGGCACATGCAACTTATTAATATTAGTAATTAACGTACATGGAAAATTAGTGACAATCAATTTTATTATAGTTAAGATATGAATAAATGTGTAACATGAGAATAATTCCACTTGACATGCATAACTAGCATAAAATAATGACTATAACACTCATACATGCAAAAGAAAGCATAATAATAAACATGATATAGCATTAAGAAATTAAAGGTATTTACAACCTAAAACATGCATAATTACATGAACAAAGAATAATTTGACATGAAAAATAAGATAATAGAATTAAAAAAAAAAAAAAACTTATTTGTTATATGAATAATTGAAGATAAAAAAAATAAGAAGAAGAATATGGAGACTAAGAGAATTTACATGTTTGATATGTTAATTAGAAGCCAAAATAAATGAAATTAACAAGAGAATTAATGAGTAAAGCCAAGAATAATTACCCTCAAATTCAGTTTTGAAGAATTGAAGATAGAAGTGTTGAATTCCTTGTCTTCTCTTGTGAAAATCCTTAGAAAATAGCTTGAAAACTTGAAGAAAAGCTCTTGGAAACAAGTGTGTAAGATGGATTTTTTTCTCTCAACTCAAAGCTCCAAAATTCAGTTTTTTCTCACCCAAATGTTCTTGGTTCGTTCTCCCCTTGTTCTGAATTTTTTCTAGTGTTTTTCATCATCAAAACTACCCAAAAACCACCAAAAACCGTCCAAAAACGGTTGAAAATCGAGTGGGGGTCGAAAAGTGGGCGAAATGGGCGAAGTGGGGCGATTTCGGCGAGAGATCGTGCGCATCGCGCACGTTTCCGCGCGATCTGCGCGGAGTTTCCGCGCACGACGTGCGCGGGGCGAGCGACGCCCTGCCCGTCGCTCGCGCGGAGCGCGCGGAAATTTGCGACGGCCCTTGGCCGTCGCCTTTTCGTCGCGATTATTTTCCCCCATTTTCCATTTTTCCTACTTTCTTCATTTTTTCATCATTTTTCACCTTTTTTTTTTTTTTTTTTTTTAAAATACCCTCAACCTAAAACACACTTTTTCTTCTTCAAAATAATTTAAAAAATATTTTTAAAATATTTTTAAAATACCCTTTTTACTCACCGAAAAGACAAGGAAAATCACTTCTGAACTCCAATCTTTTTGCCTATAAGCCGGTATAGCTAAATTTCATCATCGGGTAATCCTGATCAAGGCTACTCGGGACCCAGTGTCTACAGTTGCCCCCAATTTTGAAGAGACTAGTGCATGGGTGCCTAGGTGAGCCAAAATTCAGGAAAAGAAAAGAAACGCGTACCTGAAGCAGCGATCTTCCTGCTTGATGGAGTTATGATGATAGCTACTGCTGTCTTTCGGTTGTAGCTGGTAATACCGTAGGTGCGCTAACCTCTTGTGGGTGGCGCCGCTATCGTGCTAAACATTATGAGTTGGTAATGCCGTGGTCGTGCTAACCTCTTATGGGTAGTGCCGCCATCGTGCTAACCGCTGTGAATTGGTAGTGCCGTGGTCGTGCTAACCTCTTGTGGGTAGTGCCGCCATCGTGCCAACCGCTGTGAATTGGTAGTGCCGTGGTCGTGCTAACCTCTTGTGGGTAGTGCCGCCATCGTGCCAACCGCTGTGAATTGGTAGTGCCGTGGTCGTGCTAACCTCTTGTGGGTAGTGCCGCCATCGTGCTAAACATTATGAGTTGGTAATGCCGTGGTCGTGCTAACCTCTTATGGGTAGTGCCGCCATCGTGCTAACCGCTGTGAATTGGTAGTGCCGTGGTCGTGCTAACCTCTTGTGGGTAGTGCCGCTATCGTGCCAACCGCTATGAATTGGTAGTGCCGTGGTCGTGCTAACCTCTTGTGGGTAGTGCCGCCATCGTGCTAACCGCTGTGAATTGGTAGTGCCGTGGTCGTGCTAACCTCTTGTGGGTAGTGCCGCCATCGTGCCAACCGCTTTGAATTTTGGAACTGTGCTCCTTTAGATGTTTGGACTGGTGTCATCACTCGGCTTTTTTTTTTTTTTGGTGTTTCCCACCGATTTCTCCTGCGAGATTGTATGCATAGGAATATACAAGAAATCATGTGTGTATGTTATTGAATGCAAATGCTTGCAAAAATGTATAGATCGCGCCCTAGGTGATCCATGGTTTGCTGAACTTATAGCTTGTCTGCTGTACCATGCCCCCTGAATCCTGAGGATCGTCGACAAGCTTTTTGAAAGAGACGTCCGGTGTTTATCCCTTGCCCCCTGGTCAATGATCATTTACTTGGGATTCTATTTCATGTTCTGTGTTGTGTGTTGTCTGACTGACAGAAGATCATCTTGAAATAATGCCGCCTTATCGCTCCAGGCATTGAATGTCATTGTTTTAAAGGTAGTGCGTCCCTTGTGGATTTTCGCACTAGCTTTTCTTTGCGGGAAATGCGTCCCTTATGGGATTTTCACACAACCCTTTGCCTAACTTTTGCCTGGAATGGACCCAACCCAATCCAGCGGCTTTTGTGTATTTTATTTTTTTTTTGTAGGGCAGACTGCCTGTTTCCAGGTTTTCACCCTGCCCTTTGGCCTAACTTTTGCTTAGAGAGCCAGTTACGGTTTTCATCTCTAACGGCCTTCTTTGTTTTTTTTTTTTTTTTTTTTTTTTAATTTTATTTTTTTTTAATTTTATTTTAGAGAAGGTTATCACCAAAGCTTCTGTTAAGAGCAAATAGGGCATATCTGATGAGCGATAATCATTAGATGAAAAATTGATATAACTCTTTTTGAGACAGAACTGAAAGATCAATGAAAATGTATTCTTTTATTCATTGCAAAATTGTGTACATTTCTATATGATTTCATCATACATGATTTTCATTTGACAAGAATTCAAAAGCATATGACTACACCTAATCTCGGAGTGGATTTTGTTAGCATCAAACTCCTGTTATTAATCGGCCCTCTCGGGTTTTCTCGATGAAATATTTTCTCTGATGCCTCTAATTTTTGCACAGGATGCCTTTTTTCGGTTTTCACCCTGTCGAGGCGCCCAATTTTAGCACAGCCGCCTCTTTTCGGTTTTCGACTTGCAGGGCATTTTATTCTCTTCTTTTTATTTTGGTCTTTAGCCATGGAACCTTTTAAGTCTATCGACATTGACCGGGTCCTTGAACTCATTCCCATCGCTGTCTGCTAAAATCGCTGCTCCTTTTGTTAGCAACTTTTTCAAAATGAAAGGTCCTTCCCAGGTTGGTCTGAATTTTCCTCGTATGTCTGGAACTCCCGGCCTCATCATCTTAAAGACCAAGTCCCCCTCCTTCAACAGGTGCTTTCGTACTTTCTTGCCAAATGACCGAGCCAGCCTCTTTTGATAAACTTGGTTGTGGTAATAGGCTCGTAACCTGTCTTCATCCAACAGATTTAGCTGTGACAAACGTTGTTGTGCCCATTTTGCTTCAGGAATCTCAGCTTCCATGACTACCCTTAATGATTTCAGTTCAATTTCAACCGGCAGGACTGCTTTAGTTCCATATACCAGAGAGAATGGCGTTGCCCCTGTAGAGGTTCTGACTGTTGTTCTATATCCCCAAAGTGCGAAGGGTAACTTTTCTGCCCAATCCTTGTAGTTCTCAACCATCTTGGCCAAAATTCTCTTCACATTCTTATTTGCCGCTTCAACTGCACCGTTTGCTTGAGGACGGTAAGGAGAAGACTTATGATGTTGGATCCCATATTTCTGGAGCATCTGTTTAGTCTCTGCTAGGAATTGTACCCCATTATCAGATACAATGTGATGTGGGAGACCATATCTGCATATCAAATTCCGCTCGATGAATTTAGCCATATCCCTTGCATCAACCTTCTTGAAAGACTCAGCTTCAACCCACTTAGTGAAGTAGTCAATGGCAACTATGATGAATCTATGCCCATTAGAAGCAGTAGGATGGATTTCGCCTATGATGTCTATTCCCCATGCTGCAAATGGCCATGGAGATGTTAAGTTATGTAACTCTGAAACTGGCACATGCCTCAAATTCGCGTACTGTTGGCATAACCGGCATTGCTTCACAAATTTTGAACAATCTGTATCCATTGTGAGCCAATAAAACCCTTGGCGCATGATCTTCTTTGCTAAGGCTAAGCCATTCATGTGAGCTCCACAAACCCCGGTATGAACTTCTTCCATAACTCTTTTAGCTTCTTTCTCTGCCAGACATCTTAACTGGATACCATCAGCTTGCCTTTTGTACAAAGTGCCATTAACACTAATGAATTGAGTGGATAACTTCCTGATCATTCTTTGGTCCTTCTCAGTGGCTTCCTCTGGAAAGACTGATCTCTCTAAATAATTCTGAATGTCATAATACCATGGATTTCCATCAATGGCCTCAATGTCCATCACCTGTTCAGCTTCAAAGCAAGGTCTTTCTGAACTATAAATCAGCACGGGTTTCATCCCAACTCCTGTTGGGTTGTCCCACATAGACACTAATGTTGCTAGAGCATCAGCTAACTGATTTTCATCTCTGGGGATGAAGTGAAAAGTGCAAATCTCAAATTGGCTGCTCAACGCTCTCAAGTGCTTTACATAAGGCAACAGCCTTTCTTCCTTGACTGACCACTCCCTTCTGATCTGATGAATTACCAAGGAAGAATCTCCGAATACTTCTGCGGTCTTTGCCCCCAGAGCAAGTAATGCTTCCAATCCAAAGATGCAAGCTTCATATTCTGCTTCATTATTGGTAGCCTTATACCTCAACTTCTTAGCCAATGGTAGCCTTTCACCATCTGGGGTCGTAAGAATAACTCCTACGCCTGCTCCCTTATTATTGACTGCTCCATCAAAGAATAATTGCCACCCTTGCACTGCTATGGCCGTGACGTCTTCATCTGGGAAGTTGTATTCAAATTGATCTCCCTCAATAGGATGCTCGGCTAAGAACTCCACTACGGCTCTTCCCTTAATGGTTTTCCTGGTTATGTACTCAATGTCAAATTCCTGCAACAGCAGTAACCATCTTCCCATCTTCCCTAGTAAAGAGGGTGCTTCTTGGAGGTATCTAAGCGGATTATGTTTGGCAACCGTTTGTACCTTGAAGGAATGAAAGTAGTGTCGCAACTTCTTAGAAGCCCAGATAACTGCTAAACAAATCTTTTCTACCTCCACATATTTGGCTTCGTAAGGCAAGAACTTCTTGCTAAGATAATAAACTGCAAACTCCACACCAAAATCGTCCTCTTGAGACATCATAGCACCCACTGAGTTATCTTCCACAGCCAGGTACAGGATTAATGGTTTGGCACGGCGTGGTGGTCTTAACACCGGAGGATTTAACAAATACCTCTTAATGGTGTCAAAGGCCAATTGGCAGTCATCGTTCCATAGCACCGGCTGATTCTTCCTAAGAAGCTTGAAAATAGGCTCACATACCGAAGCTAGCTTGGCAATAAATCGGCTGATGTACTGAAGCTTTCCTAGGAAACTTCTAACGTCCTTCTCCTTCTGGGGCACTGGCATCTCTCTTATGGCTTTGACTTTATCGGGATCTACCTCGATTCCCCTCTGGCTTACCACATGGCCTAACAACTTTCCTGATGTAACTCCAAAAATGCACTTCTTGGGATTGAGTCGCAGATCATACTTGCTAATTCTTTGAAAGAACTTTTCTAAAGCCTCAAAATGGCCTTCTCTGGTAGCTGACTTAATCATCATGTCATCGACGTACACCTCCACTTCTTTGTGGATTAAGTCATTGAGAACCTTGGTCGCCATCCTCTGATAGGTTGCTCCTGCATTCTTCAACCCAAAAGGCATAACCCGGTAGGCATATGTCCCCCACTCGGTGATAAAGGCTGTCTTGATCCGGTCCACTATCTTGTTAAGGATTTGATTGTACCCTGCGTACCCATCCACAAAGCTGTACATCATGCAAGCAGCAGCACTATCTACTAGCACATCAATATGAGGCAGTGGGAAATCATCTTTAGGGCAAGCTTTGTTCAGGTCTCGATAGTCGACGCATACTCGAACCTTACCGTCTTTCTTAGCTACAGGAACCACATTAGCTAACCATGTTGGGTATTGAACCTCTATCAGGAACTTAGCCTCAATCTGCTTATGGATCTCCTCTTTCACTTTCTGTGCCCATTCTGGCCTAAGCCTCCGAAGCTTTTGCTTGACTGGTTTAAACTCTGGGTAAGTTGGGATGGCATGTTCGGCAACATCTCGATCTATTCCCGGCATATCCTCATAGGTCCAGGCAAAGACTTTTTCATATTTTTTTAATATTCTCTCAAATTTTATTCTCTCTTCAGGAGTTATGTCTGATGCTAGCAAAATTTCCTTTGGATTTTCCAAAGTTCCGAGATTAAATGCAGTTGTGCCAGTTGAATTAATATCAAAAATGAATGCATCATGCTTATGATCATGCGAAATGAAATCATCAGAAACATCACACAAGTAAGCAAAGTTGTTCATCTCATTAACATAATCAGAAACATTAACATTGTCCTCAAAGAGTTCTGGTATAAAAAGAGAATCTAAATGACTATCAACTTCAGTCAACACCGATGCTGCAGCTGACTGTACTTTGGCTTCTTGATTTGGTGAAATCTTGAGATCTTCAATCTTTGGCTCTGGCTCCACTATCTTCTCCTTCCCCTTAAGTCTGGTGGCTAACAGCTTATCAGTGACAATCTCTTCGGGCTCATCTCTGTCCTAGATGCTGCATTGGGTCATAATCTCCTCATCCCAAAAGTTCTCTACAGCTTTAACAACTCCGATCTCCCAATCAAAGACATCGTTGAAAATTTCAAATCCAGGGATAATCTTCCCATCTACCCACTGCGGTTCTTCTTCTCCAGTGTAGGCACAAACCGATGATGATGGCATAAAGCTCTCCGAAATATGGGGAATCTTCCCTGACCCTTTCTTCTTACCATATTCTCCTTTGTAGCCCAACCCCTTTCGATCTTTCTGACCACGTGTAGTGATAGCATTCTGCAGCCCTTGTGACTCTTTTCCCAAACCAGCCCCTGGGAGGAAGTGCATCTTCTTCAGCATATTCACCACTTGAGGGCTACCTTCTAGGTTTTGCTCTTCTCCGATCATCGATACATGAAAGCCACTGAATGGCTGATTAGAGATCTCTAAGGCAGACACTTGGTTCTCTCTTGCTGCTTTAATGGTCACTACTTCTCCTTCATGGGGTATTTTAATTATCTGGTGTAAGGTAGATGGCACTCCCCCTAACTTGTGAAACCACGGTCTACCAAGTAGAGCTGAAAAGTTTGCTGGGATCGGCAGAACCACAAAATCTGTTTCTGTCTCAATGGGCCCTGTCTTTACCAAAGCTTTGAAAATTCCCGATGCTTGCCTCCTAGAGTTGTCGTAGGCAGTGATGGTCAGGTCAGATTTGCTTAACATACTCTCATCCATCCCAAAGGCCTGAAGTGCCACCAAAGGGCAGACATTTATCGATGACCCGTCATCAACCATGACACAAGCGGTGTGTTTACCATTGATCTGTGCCTTGATGTACAAAGGTCGGTTGTGGTTGCGACCCTCTGTTGGTAGGTCTACATCAGAAAAAACCAACTTCTCCCCGGATCCCCCCTTTACAAGGTCTAAAAGCTCGGATGGAGAGATTGTAGTTGCTACGGTGGATACGCTCAATGCTTCGACTAACTTCTGTCGGTGCGAGGGGGACTGTCTCAAGAGGTCCCAAATAGATATCTGAGCCGTGGTCTTTTTTAGTTGCTTCAATATTGAATTTTCTTCCGGCTCCTTCTCTGCGATTGCTTGTACTGGGTCCTGCTGCTTCTCGGCTTCTGGAATGACCCTCCCACTTCTTGTTACTGCTTCTACTCTTTCTTCTTCCTCTGAATCCCACGGATCCATAAACTCTCCATTTTTCTCATCTTCGTCATCTCCACTCTCACTAGTGGACCAACAGTCTATCGCTACCACGGAAACCCCTTTTTCATCCACTGCAGGGCGAGTAATAGCGACATACTCATTTCCATATAGATATTGCATTACGTACCACTCTGGTAGGCTCGATCCGATCATAAAGACTGGAGGTGGCACTGTGTTATAACCAGACTTCTTCTTGCTTTCTCTCTGCTCAGGATCGGTGATCTGCTTGTTGTCAATTAGATCTTGGACCCGATGTCTTAGCGTTATACACTCATCCGTCAAATGCCCGGTATGTTGGTGGAATGCGCAGTATTCATTCTCTTTGTGCCCTGGCTGTCCTTGGGCCTTGGCCGGTTTAGGTGATAGGGGCCGCAGTTTTCCTTCTTTTATTAGCCTCTTCAGCACCCATGATAAAGGCTTACCCAAGTTGGAGAAATACCTCTGACTTACGCCGGTTGCAGACACCTCGGCAGTCTTCCCAACTCTGTTACCACTGCTTGAACCTACTGGTTTGGCCGTCCCCTGATTGCTGTATCCCCTCCGGGCATAGGACTCACTATTTGCCCTCTTGGATAAATATTCTCCTTCCGCTTCTATGGCAATGTCCTTCAAAGACTCCCAATCCTTGAGTCCCTTCATTTTCAATCCATCTCTCAAGTAGGGGCTGGCATTTCGAATGAACAGTCGGATCTGATCAGAAGTGTCCGGTTTGCGTTTCATCTCTATAACCCGGTTTCTCCACCGAGTAAGGTACTCGTGGAAGGACTCCCCAGCCTTCTGCTGTAACAACTCGAGATCTTTCAAAGTGACCTCCATCCGGGTACTGCAATCGTACTGCTTAAGGAACTCTTCGGTCAACAAGTCCCAGTCCTCCTTGGATCTCCTGTCAAGCCTATGGTACCAATCAATAGCAGCTCCTGTGAGACTCAAGCAGAAATATTCTATCTTCTGCTTTCTTGTTAAAGTCGTTCCCTTCATGACCAGCGAGTATTGCTTGATGTGTGCGGCAGGGTCAGAGGTTCCATCAAATTTGGGGATGTCCGGCATCTTAAAATTCTGGGGAATTAGGTCATCCCCATCCAGCTCTCGATCTTCTGGGTTCATTCCTTTTCCCACGGTCATCATCCTTGCCATGACCTCAAATCTCTCTTCCATTTTCCTCCACATTGCCTCATCCAGTTTTGGCAACTTTTCTTTAGCTACTGCATGCTCCTCTAGCTCATCTTCCCCAAACTCAACTTCAGACCTGGGGCCTTCTCTGCGCTCAGTGGGTGCAGGTACTCTTTGCTCAATAATAGGTGGGTCAACCACTGGTTGGTTAATTGCAACAGGACGTTCTTCTCTTACAACCTCTTGTTCAGTTGGTGCTCGGATAGGGGCAGCAGCAGCTTGTTGCCCAGCTATGGTGGCGGCAAGATTGCCCATCATTGCAATCATTCGGGCTTCAAATTCCTCCATTCTCTTTCCTACCTCCTCAACGATTACTACCCGGGTTGCATCAGACTCATTTGATGGATTAGCCATGCTTACTTCTGTTGATGATTTGGAAGAAAACCCCATACTATTTTCTGAGATTGAATCTGAACTCTGATCCGACACTAACTCAGTTAACCCCAAAAGCGGCGTCCTTCTTAACCGTCCGTCGAGACCTCTAGACCACCCAGGAGAATCTATGATGGCTGAAATGCAAAGATTATTAAGATGATGCATGATTAAAATGCAATGTATGCTCGTGCTGATGCAACATAGACAAACACATGCAAGCAGATAGATCTTTCCAACCTTGTATCTCCCACACACGTGGTAATGCGGTCTCTTTCCTAGGTGGGCTTGATCCATGGGTTAACGGGGAACCCAATGGACACGTATGGTGCGCGGTGAAAAACCGGCAGCATAACAGCTCCTATCTAATGTACATACGTATGGGTGTTTGGCAATTATGTATTTAAACAATTCAACTTAACTAAGATGGGCCCACCAGGGCATGAAAGCCTTTGATGAATACCATTTAATTAAATTGATTTCGTTTAATATATGATGGCCCATATAGCAAGCATAGTATTACGGTACATTTCACCTAGTGGAAGTATCTATTGCCATTACATGAGCTTTGGACAAGGGAGATGTTACTTTAAGGCTACCCAAGCATGATCCCTGCCGACGGGTCTAGCTCATCACAAGCATAGCGACCGGTCGGGTCGTCATTTTGATATACCATTGAGGTACGTGGCTTGGGCTGGTGATTATCCTTAACACTTCCCCAAATTGAGTGAAAATGAGGTCGTGCTTCGGGAACGCACCGGGGCTTGAAAAGGGACCAAACTAACTTAATCTAAAGCTCTAATGAGATGATATGCAATTTTGAGATAAAGCGAATTTATGAATTAAATTTTATCCATAAATGTTAAACGAGGTATTTTCAAATTGAAATCTCGAACCATATCGTCCCCAGTGGAGTCGCCACTGTGACGCGCGCCGGATCCCGAGCGCCGCCCTTTCGGACCGCCCGCACGTGGGCGATCGGGGCATTTGCGGGTCCGTTGACATCTTGCGATAAATCGCAAGTGCGTCTATGTTGAGCAACAAGGAGGTATCATGGAGTCGCCACCCAATAGAACATTGGGAAAGTTTCTCTCGCCTCGGAGAGCCTAAGACTTGCGCATTTTATCCATATTGAGCCATGAGGCCTAGGATTAGCGCTAAAGCCTCGTGACTCAAGAAGTATTTTGGAGGATAACCTCTAACCTCTCGAGCCCAAAGACCAGAGCTGGGTCCGGGATTTCTCATCTATTTCTACCTCGATTAATTTATGATCAAATTTTAATTATCATTAATTTGCTCTCTCTCCACACGATGCAATTTTAATCTAAAAGCGCATTTATACATGTTAGGAAAACCATAAATTAGCAAGTAAAACAATGAATTACAATAATACAAGGAGCGGAATACAACTCCCATTTAAAAGTGCAAACATACATAAAATCGGGGAGTTTATTAATTATGAGGACTTTGGTCCCCGCATGCACAATTAAAGAAAACATTTTGGATGTGATGATCTTATTCGGGATGAAAACTGGGACAGTGGTCCCGTTTTATTATGAAAAATCCAAGTTAATTTAGTAAAACTATTTTTGTGGTTTTTATTTTGGCGCGCATAAGAAAACATTTTATTCAATGAATATATACAAGGCAATGTAAATAAAATAGGAATTAAAAATGTATAAAGAAAATACCAAACCCCGCAACTCCTCCTTCATGTGCATGGATGTTCAATTGAAAGTAAAAACAATGGTGTGCAACCAAAAATAAAACAAAAGAAATTCATGTTAGTGATTAAGCCAACAAAATAATATGACATAAAAATATAATATGTACCATGAAAATATAATATGCATAAAATAATTAAGATGCAATTTAACATGCATAGAATAATTAAGATGCAATTTAACATGCATAAGGTGAGAAAGTATCATGGCACATGCAACTTATTAATATTAGTAATTAACGTACATGGAAAATTAGTGACAATCAATTTTATTATAGTTAAGATATGAATAAATGTGTAACATGAGAATAATTCCACTTGACATGCATAACTAGCATAAAATAATGACTATAACACTCATACATGCAAAAGAAAGCATAATAATAAACATGATATAGCATTAAGAAATTAAAGGTATTTACAACCTAAAACATGCATAATTACATGAACAAAGAATAATTTGACATGAAAAATAAGATAATAGAATTAAAAAAAAAAAAAAACTTATTTGTTATATGAATAATTGAAGATAAAAAAAATAAGAAGAAGAATATGGAGACTAAGAGAATTTACATGTTTGATATGTTAATTAGAAGCCAAAATAAATGAAATTAACAAGAGAATTAATGAGTAAAGCCAAGAATAATTACCCTCAAATTCAGTTTTGAAGAATTGAAGATAGAAGTGTTGAATTCCTTGTCTTCTCTTGTGAAAATCCTTAGAAAATAGCTTGAAAACTTGAAGAAAAGCTCTTGGAAACAAGTGTGTAAGATGGATATTTTTCTCTCAACTCAAAGCTCCAAAATTCAGTTTTTTCTCACCCAAATGTTCTTGGTTCGTTCTCCCCTTGTTCTGAATTTTTTCTAGTGTTTTTCATCATCAAAACTACCCAAAAACCACCAAAAACCGTCGAAAAACGGTTGAAAATCGAGTGGGGGTCGAAAAGTGGGCGAAATGGGCGAAGTGGGGCGATTTCGGCGAGAGATCGTGCGCGTCGCGCACGTTTCCGCGCGATCTGCGCGGAGTTTCCGCGCACGACGTGCGCGGGGGCGAGCGACGCCCTGCGCGTCGCTCGCGCGGAGCGCCCGACGCCAAGGGCGTCGGACGCGCGGAGCGCACGGAAATTTGCGACGGCCCTTGGCCGTCGCCTTTTCGTCGCGATTATTTTCCCCCATTTTCCATTTTTCCTACTTTCTTCATTTTTTCATCATTTTTCACCTTTTTTTTTTTTTTTTTTTTTTTTTTAAGTACCCTCAACCTAAAACACACTTTTTCTTCTTCAAAATAATTTAAAAAATATTTTTAAAATATTTTTAAAATACCCTTTTTACTCACCGAAAAGACAAGGAAAATCACTTCTGAACTCCAATCTTTTTGCCTATAAGCCGGCATAGCTAAATTTCATCATCGGGTAATCCTGATCAAGGCTACTCGGGACCCAGTGTCTACAATATGATATGGGTATTCGCTTTGAAATGTGGATCTTGCAAAGGCATGAGTTAATTAGGGTAATTTTAGAATGGATGTGGTTTGATGCATAAATTGGGTTTTTGATTGATTCTTGAAATTGAACGTTTAAATTAATGGATTGTATGAAGTTTATTGTTAATAAATGTTGTGTTATGGTTGTTAATGTCAACGAATGGCTGGATTTGAGGTAAGTAACCTTGGATTGAGATTTGTTGGTTGGATGAGGATTTGGAAGAGGAAAATCTGCAGAATTTCTGTAGATTTTCGAAGTCCCGACGCTGTCGCGATCGCGACAGAGAGCGGTGTTGGGAGCTTTACCGTTGCGAGCCCGCGACAGCATCAATTGTCCTCTATCGCGAGCGCGACAGAGCCTGGCTCTTCCGTTCTCCTCGCAGTCGTGAAGTCCGTTGCGCGCACGCAGCAAAGAGACTCCGGTCTCTGTCGCGAGCGTGACAGACGCCGCGAGCGGGACAGTTCCTTGCATGCTAATTGAGTTCTCTTCTTTGCGTGAGGTTTGAACTTCCGTTTCTTTTGACAGTTATGGGAATTATGCTTGGTATTTTATGAACATGGAAATATGATATGATTATGCACATATACGATGATGATTTTGGAAATAATGAAATGGATTGAATGATTTATGTATGACCTGCTAGAGTCTAGTCAGTGGATAGTTAGGCATGCCTAATAGAGTCTTTGCTACAGCTTCTGTTTTCTGTTTGGACCCCGATCAGGTCCTCGAATGGTTCCTCGCGAACCCTTATCCGAAAGGATCTTGTTTAAGATCCCCGTTTGTAATGTTTTGTAAAAGTTAAATGAAAATTTGTTTTATCGGCTCGTACCCGTAAAGTACTGTCCGTATCGGCTAGTACCCGTAAAGTATTGTCCGTATACTCGTTATCCACTCCCTCGGGTCAGCAGGTGTTTTGTATGAATTGTTATATGGGAAACATATGTTATCCTTATGGATTCAATGGTGAAAATGTAATCTGTTATGAGAATATGATTATTGTTATGAATCTTCTGATGAATGGCTTTATGTATGTGAGCATGAGTTTATTATTATTGTCATGCCATGATTATCGTTTGTAAATGAAGTACGCATGTGAACTGCCTTGATGACCGTTGTGAATGGTTGTCCTTATGCTATGTGTTTGTTTCCCCACTAAGCGTTTATCGCTTAGCACGGTGTGTTTACCCGTGCAGGTGCGGAAGGAATTTTGTCTTGGGAGAGTCGCCGCCATCGAAGCCAACACAGCAGGGTCTTAGTGTAGGGCTTATTTTTGTAGCTTTAGGATTCTTTTTGTATAGAACTCTCTTATGTTATTGTAATAGATTCCGCCTTTGTATATGTAATTTTGGGATTTGTAATTATCTTTTATATCTCTCAGTTGATCAGAACAGTAATGTAATGCTTCTATTATATTAATGCATGATCAACTTTTATGAATGGTCTTGTAAAGTTTTAAATTACCTTGTATTTTGTTATGTATGTTTATGGATGAGTGTATGTGTATTATGTATCTGTGTGGTGACACCTTTACTCCTACGACATCTCACTCCTTATCGGATGGGATCGCCTGAGTATGGGTAAGGGTGTTACAATTTAACTAATAAAGTAACAATATATAATTATGTGAAGGTTAGCAAATGGATCGACATATATGTGTGTGTATTTGATGAAACTATATCCATGATTGAGGACCTTATTGTATGAGCATTATATCAATGTTAAATGAAGTTTATATGCATACAACTAAGATGACTATGCGAATTGGAGATGCATGATAGCCTAACTAAGCTTGAATGCATCATTTTTCGAAATAATTACATATGAGGTAAGTTAACTCATATACTTGGATTTTAACTTGCGAATCAGCATTTACTTGTGAATGAATGATGCCATGAGAATGAATGTGTAGTGAATGGATAATCTAATAAGCCTGAAGTCCAGTCATGGATAAATAAGCATGCTTATGAAGGGCTAGTGAATTGCGGCTGCTCGTGTGACACCGACGGGTGTCTAGTGATTGGCACTGACGAGTGTCTTGTAATTGATACCGATGGGTATCCAGTGATATAGTGTTTGAGACTTCGGTCTCTAGTATTTAATGATTATTGTACCCATATCCACCTCTAAAACGATTCAGGCCATTAATGATAAATGCATGTGAATGATTGATGATGATGTTGTGTTATAATATGATTGTGTTTTTTATATGAATTGATAACATTGCTCTTATTGGTTGTGTAATATCCATGCCATGATAAATGAACTAGTGATCTTGTTAGTGAAGCCATCCACTGGCATAGTGTAGTGATTATTGGCATGGTAAAGTATGAGATATTGAGCATGGGCATGTGATTATCGACTTATAGCTATTGCATGACTTTCTGCCAGGATAAGTGAATTAGTGATCTTGATAGTGAAGTCCTTTGTTGACATAGTGTATCGAATATTATATGATGTTTTGTTTAATATGAACTATGGAATATCGGCAAGCTATCGAATTATTGACTATCTAGTGAACTATTGAATATAGGTATAGTATAATATGGATTATTGAATATTGATATGTTATTAAGATATTATTGATATGTTGTTTTGGACTATTGATATTGAAAAGTTAAGGCATAATAAGTATATGAATTAGTGATATACAGGATGTATGATTTAGTGGTTTAATTAGAGGTCTATATGTTTTGTGAATCCCCACTAAGCGTTATCGCTTAGCACAGGTGCTTGTCTCCCGTGTAGGTCTATAGCGTGGAGATCGTGTTTGGAGGCGTATCTGCAGGCCACTATAAGAGCTGGGAGTTATCAGTAGGTTATGGTATTGTAATGATGATATATTATTGTAATTCCGATTTTGTATAAGTAAAGCATGTATAGTTGTGTCCATTTAATTCTATATTGTAATATGTAATTTGTAACCAAAACAGTAACCAATAGTGAACAAGTGGTAGTGTATGGAATAGTGATCATATAGTAGTAGTGAATAGAGTTAATTATCGATTATAATGATAATAATAATATCGACTAAAGGGTAATGAGTAGATTAATGTAGTGAATTGAATTTAACTATAGCGTGTTTGTCATGTAGTGCTCCCTTGTCCTTCCAAGGGGTATTGGGGCGTTACAAGATCCTATTAGAAGCTATTATTGGTTAGAGGGCAACGTTAGTTTCAAGTTTTACAAAGCATGGCAATAAACTTGTGGTCAACCCACGAAACTAATAATAAGTCTAAACGAGTTTGTTAAATTTGACTTATATTGTAATGCCCTGAAATAAGGGTAACTCAAATAGAGCGGATAACGAACCCGATATTATGGACACATAAATAAAATTATAAATTGACTCATTTGAGGATATATCAAGTGTTAAAAAAAATAATTTAAAATATTCTTAAATAAATAAAATAACAATGATAAAGCCATTAGAATTTTCTAGGAGTAAAAGATATGTGTGAAAGCATTTAAAACTAAGGGGTTCAATTAGATGGAGATAATAAAAAGGAAGGGTGTAAGAGAAAAATGGGAGGGACTAAAGTGAAAAAAAATAAGGGATTAAAATGGAATTTTGGGACATAAAAATCTGTCCTACATTAGCCAAAACTACATCATTTTTGCTCTCCTTTCTTTCCTTCTTTTCTTTTTCTTTTCTTTCCCGTTTTGGTAGCCCCAAACCCTGATTTTTCCTGTTGATCCCAGACACTCCACCAGCCACAACCTCTCGTTGGCGCTGCGGCTAACCCCTCTATCCACTACCATTGGGTTGCCGATCTTTCCTCCCTCTTTCCTCTCTTCACATGCGAAGGCAGCAGCCATTCTTCCCTTTCCTCATGCGTTGTTGCTACGGGTTGCAGCCCTCTTTCCTTCGGTCTTCTATCACTGCTGACCACCGGAAATGCCGCCAGCTCTTTCCTCTTTAGGCGGCTGCTGTAGGGTGAGTTATATTAGCTATTAATTTGAAATTTAGGAGAAATGTATAAGGGGGAGAGATTCAAAAGAAAATAAAATTAGGGATTTAAAATTCAATTTGGGGATTTGAAATTTAAAAACTTAAGTTAAAATTTTCATTATTAAGTAAATATAATCAATGTAATTCATATTATTATTAAGATTTATTAAGTATATGGTTGAATTGGTATGTGTATTGTGAAGAAGAAGAAGAAGAAGAAGAAGAAGAAGAAGAAACCGTGAAGAACAAAGGAAAAGGAAAACAAGTGAAGGCTTAAAATTCATTTTTGTGGATTTAGCTAAAGTCATTGAAGTTGTTTTTCCATATATGAGGTTAGTGACCACTAAAATTACACTTCCTTAATTATTTTTTGTCTATTTTCATTTATGTTTTAAGTGAAAAAAATTATATATTGGCATGATGTGGTACTGTTAGAAAGAGTTTAAAAATTGTGTGATTTATGTGTGAATTAGTCTATTGAGGTAATTGATGGTACAATAAAAATAATAGTAATAATGATAATACATGTATATAAGGATTTCATCTTGAAAAGTGAATTTATTTAATTTTATAGGTTGGAATTGTCTATATATTGATGGAACAATGTGTGAATATTGATAATTATATGTGATTGTGTATGTTAGGAGATTTTGAAATCTGAAAATTGAGCATGTGCTATTTGTTTAATTTGTTAAGATGGATTAATTAGGGCCAAAGGAGATATATCATAGAATGGAGTTGGTGTGTATTGGCTTTAAATGAAAAATGAGGTGCAGAATCTGTGAGTTGAAATTTTCTTAATATGAATATAAGTGTGTGAAATATGATGAATATCAATTGAGACTAAAGTAAGAAAATAAAATTATCATACCTCTTAGTAAACGATAGGAAGCATGGGTAGGATATAATCTGCCGGCCATAGTAATGTAATTTAATCGGTGTGATGGATGGCTTATGAATATCCATATGGTGTCATAGATGGATTATGAATAATTATGCGGTGTGTTGGATAGAAAATCGATTGGTGTGTTGGGAGATGTATTCAGTTAATGGCGATTTGTATTGCTAGTTAATGAGAACTTGCAGCCTCAGTCTCATATATCCCTTCGATGTGTTCCATCGGGTTACTATGGGCAATCGAATAAAGTTTTCTTCATTCTTTTGTCTACATAGCATAATGTCAGGTTTAATTGCGTTTATTTAATTTAATAAAGAAAACGTAAATATCATAGATATATGTATAAAAAATAGTGTGCTTACTTGCTTGATTAATATTGAAAGTATGTTAAGTAATGATTGATTATGCTATTGCTATTATTTATTATTAAATTCTGATTGAACCTGTAATACGAATTATTTTGGAAAAGTAATTTTAGTGGTTGCCACTAAGCAATTTGCTTAGTGCATGGAATTTTATTTTTGCTTGTAGGTACACAGGATTTTGAATTGAAGAGCTAGCCAAGGACCTACCTGGAAGTGTGGAGAAATCTTTTAAATTTAGGATAGATATTTAGGCTTAGCATTTTAAAAATTGTCATTTGGAATATTGTAAGTTTTAAATTGTTAAACGGCCTATCAAAAGCCAAATTTAAAGTTAAGTTGTAAATTCATTTTGGTTGATAATTGGAGAAAATTTTTAAGGTTTATGTAAGTATATGTTTGTAAAGGAAAATGAATGTTTTTGTTCTTTTCTTTTATGGAATATGTATGAACTAGAAAGAACAAATTCACAACTGCTGGTGAATTTATTCCTTTATATTGATGATTTAAGGACGATGGGAAAACTTGACAATGCTTTTGTAACACCCCCACCGTCGCTCCAGTTTGAAGGACACCGGCGCACATGCTACCCGACGCTCACTCACACACATACATGAAGCGGAAGCATGCATTTATACATAACATGCATACGAAAATACAAAGGAAATTAAACCTTTAAAGGAACAATAGCTGAACATACCATAACTCACATACATACATACATCATTCAGCGAAAGCATAAGGCAAAAGATAAAATAAAGGAATAACTTAATACAAAAATATAATAACGTTTACATAACCCAAAATAATCTCTAGATTCTTACAGATACATAAGACTACAGGAATAACAAAAATCCAAAAATACAGAAGCTGATCACATAACAAAACTTCTGACTTCTACGTGGCCGACCTTGCAGATGCGCGACTGGAACCGAACCAAACCTGCCACCTGCAAGGGAAGGAATCCGTGCTAAGCGATAAACGCTTAGTGGGGAGAACACACCAGAATATGGATGGCCATTCACAATGGTCGCCAAGGCATAACACACTCACAATGGCTAATGCGAACATTCATAACACATATATAATCAGACTTGCATAGTAAAGGCATTCATTCGAGAACCCACATTCATATCCGTATACTTATGTTAAAATAAGCCATAGCAAAAGCAATACCATACATAATACAAATATCATCATGCAGAGCTACATACAATCCCTCATGCATATACTTACTGGTTTCGCCGAGGTATCAAATAGCAACACTTCACCATGCATAATCTCTTGAAAATTTAAACATGCACATATCATACCAAGGTACCCTTACCTTAGCGGAACCCGCTCACATGCAACCCAGTTACCAGGCAATACTACACCCAACCATCATGCACCATTAAGAGGTACTAAAACATACTTTTATCATGTCACAAAACTCATGCGCTAAATAAAAACCCAGTGTATAGCATCAAACCACCACACTTCCTCTGCGCAACTCTAATCCATACAATATCATGCCATGAATTGCAAACACACAACAACGTACCAAAAACACTGCGATAACTGAGTTCAAAGGAACATATAGCATATCATTACATTATGGCACATGCACTTGCCGGATGTCGATTCACATGCATTGCATCATAATAGGACAAATACTCGTTCACACATTTAACCATAGTATTCAATAATGCAAGCCAGCGTACTTATACATATTAGTTCGCATGCTTACACTCTCAACTGATCAATTAAATCCATTCACAATACAATATAGGCGGAAAAGCATATATAAATACATACTCGAGTCACATTCAGACCATTCAGACTTTCATAATCACATTCCGAAAGATAGCTGATTCACATTACTGAAATCTTACCCAAATGGTCATTATATTCTCATATTCATATCAGACAAAATGAACAGAATACCTGCTGACTCAAAATAGTGGATAACGAGTATACAAACAGTACTTTATGGGTACCAGCCGGCTACAAGGGTATCTTACGGGTATGAATCGAAAACCTTTTTGCTTTTTAAAAAAATTCACTGAGAGGGGGATCTTAAACAAGATCCAAACACATTAAAAAGGATCGCGAGGATCCGAACACATAGAGGGTTCGCGAGGAACCAAGCGGGGACCTGATCAGGGTCCAAACATTCACAAGTGCTGCAGCTAAGAGACTCTATTAGGCATGCCTAACTATCCACTGAACTGACTCTAGCAGGTCATGCATAATACAAATCATGTTTCGAGTCACATAATATAATCCAACATGCATAAACCAGAGTATAGTAGACATATACATAAGTTCATAATATCAATCATGCCTCATATAATTCATATTGCAAAGCATATAATATAATACAGTCAACACACTTTAACATTATCCAAAATTCCAAAGCATATCAGAGTCAAGTACAGAAACACTATCATACAAGTGATTATCAATACAAAATCCTAATCATGCGATAGATGAGGATAACTAAGTATAAACCATGCATAATCCAATCCATTCATCCCATAATGTTCTAAGTTGCATACATATATACATATATACATACATATAGGCATCTTCATATCATAGATTCACATTCGCATAACTCATAAATTAATAGATATGAGGCTTAAGGGCACTCAAAAAGTAACTTGGAATTCAAAACCACACACCTACGCTAAAGGAAACTCATTCAGCACGACTGAACTATCGCACTCGCAACAGAGACCATAGTCTCTTCGTAGTGTGCGCGCGACGGGCTTCGCGATCGCGGGAAGGAGGGGAAAGTCGGGCTCTGTCGCGATCGCGATGGAGAGTCTAAGTTTTGCCATCGCGGGCTCGCGACAAATCGCGTGCTCGCGACAGCACCGGCCAGCATTGCGCTCTGTCGCGATCGCGAAGATGTCGCGCTCGCGACAGAGAGCACATCAACTTTTGCTGTCGCGGGCTGGCGATAGCACAGGCCAAGATCACCGGTCTCTGTCGCGCTTGCGACAGTGTCGCGATCGCGACAGAGTCGGGATTCACAAAATCTGCAGAAATCTGCAGATTTCTCCCTCTTCCAAAACACACCCACAACACACAAATCACATTCAAATGGTCTCTTACCTCAAATCCAGCCACCCTCCAACATCAATAACTAGATTATAACATTTATCAACATTTAATTTCACACCAAATATCAATTCAAACTCACAATACCAATAAATTTCCAATACCCAAAAAATTGTAGCAAAAACCACATCAATCCACAAAATCACTACAATAATCCCATGCTCATGCAAAATTGCTTTACTCAACAAAAACTCATAACATGCATGCCTCATCAAGAACATATCACAACCAAAATTCCGGAAATTATCAAGAACACATGCATAAACACATTTACATGCAAAACAATAAATTTCCCAAACTCACATACCTTCCATTCAATCCTAATCATGCATTACTAACACATTTATCCACATCAATCATACATATACACATGCCAAAACACTTTAAATTTCAGAAATTTAAACAATACAAACACATTTACAACCTAAGTGAGAATTAGGGCAAAACAACCCACAAAGTCAAATTCATAAATCAAAGCTCCCAAACACACACACTCAAATACAACTCCCAAACCTGATTTCTTTGTAGCTTCAAAACCCAATCTTCACGTTCTCTTTACCCTTGAGCTTTCTCTAGTTACCCAAAACTTGCACAAAACCAAAACCCACAATTACTTTTCCAAAAACCCCAACTTAAATAAAACCAAAGAAGAAGAAGAAGATCCAAACACAAATATCCAAAATCTAACCACTTACCTTCTCAATCTCGCTCCCAAACACTTCCAAATCAGCTCCAACCCACACCCAGCCAAGAGAGGAAGAACAATCAATGGGAAAAAAGAGAAGAAGAGAAAGAACGGGAGAGAGAGAAGAGAGCCAACGTGAATTTCTGCTCTCCCCCTCTTTCTTCTTTTCCTTATTCTCCTTTCTCATTAATTGCTCACCTAACAATCCACTAGGCAACTTCCTATAGGACCAAAATCCCACTTTTGACTTTACCACTCCTTGCACCATACACCATCCACACACAAGCACTTCTTGAATAAAAATCTTCAAGGCACCAAACTTGAGTCACACCAAATCATTTCTTAAAAACCCACTTACATCCAAGGCACCATACATACAAACCCACACTATAAAACCTCTTAACCCACTTATATCCTACTTCCATACACTACAAGCACACTCTAACATTTCTCTTCTTAACATACTTAATTAATTACTTTGCCATTAAATCCTTATTATCCAATCTTCCTCAAGCACAAATTACTGAAATACCCTTGAATTCCCAACTTAACGCGCCAATTCCGACCAGGCCTGATTTGGGGTGTGACAGCTTTGGATTTGGATGGAGTTGGGATGTGTGGATGTATTATGGAAGTGTAGCTTGAAATTATTAAACAAGGGGATAGAGACCCGCATAGGAGAAATTTTGTTAGTTTTTCTGCAAAAAAAATGGGAATGATATAATAATAGAAGTAGCAAAAGGAAAAAATTCAGTAAAATGTGAATCTTGTTTATAATTCCAAGGATAGGAACAAATTGGTAACATGCGATACCTGGCCTTTATTGGACCAGGTATGGGTGTTACATATATCATAAAAGGCTAAATGAGTTGGTTAAATTTGACTTATATTAATTCCTTGTGCCAACAAAATAGCTAATAGAAAGTAAAAAAAAAAAAATACATGTGATTCAAAATCACAGTCAAAAAATTGATAACTTTTTTAATTGATGGAAATTCGAATTTTATTTTCTGCTCAAAAAATGTAATTAACAAAAAAAAAAAGTGGAATAAATATATTTTAATTTAAGCATAAACTTGTACACATGACCATAATTAGCTCATATTAATACCATCATAAGTGAATTAAGCACCAAAGATAAGCAAGTCAATGACCTTAATTAATTATTTTAGGCTTGAATACTAGAGTGGGGTGGTAGGGAAGATAGAATTAAACATGAGTGTACCATAACAAGTGGATAAATTACATAATGCATATGCGATGCGTCATTAAATTATAAGAATTATCCTTACATATTAATGAATTTTAAGAAATCTACATCACATATCTAATCTGCTTTAAATCTTAAAATTCAAATTAAAAACATGAAAAATACCTATATTTTAATGTAATATGTTTATTGCACGCATGCATATAAAAGGATTACATTTAACGGTTACAATAAATAGGTCTATGATTTTTTGTCTTTTTGGAATACAGTCACATTTTTATGTATGGCTAAATAAGTTAGTCAAAAAAATAAAAGCGTGGTCCGAAATGTCATGAAAAATAATTTAAAAGTTAAGGACTTTTAAAGATTTTGTCCAAATTCCCCCACTTATTAAGTATTGACCACATAGATGGGTGTAAAGTCTACAAGAGAGCCAATGACAATATAGTTCATAATGGACATATAGTATGGTGTAGGAGTGCGGAAAAAAAAATCCAATTGGAATCGAAAATCAATCAAATGTTTAGCAATTCGATCTTTTCATTTCGATTTTCAATCCAATTATCTTTCATAAATACTGTAATTATATATTTATATTCACAATTTAAAAAAGTGAACAAGAAAAATCATTGGAAAAATTAGATTAAAATGTAAATATAAAATATTTCACATAGTTTGAAAATATGTAACACAAAAAAGTATTTGAAATTTCGTTTAACAAAACTTATATATATATATATATTCTTTTGATTCTATCTAATTTTACGTTACAAAGTTTAGTATTATTGTTTTATTTTAAATTATTTTTGACAATATTACTGTATGTAAAGTGTAAATGATAAAAGGCTTCACCTCAAGATGAAAATATTCAAGTTAATTATTGAAAGTTTAAAACATTGATAAAAATATCAAAATTTTACAAGTTAAATAAAATCACAAAATATGAAATAAATAAATATTTTACACCTTTTGTAATTTTTTCTCCACTTCTCAATAAATCAATAAATAAAATAATAATTAAAAAAATCCAACTGAACAAATTTAAAAGGAGTGGAAAAATGTTTGGTGAGGTTGAAAAGGGAGGATTAAGAAGAGTGATTAACGTACATTAGTTTATGAAGGGAAATTAAACCGAGATAATATTACATAATGGTTCATATCTCTTGTAATGCAAAAACGTTACTGAAGTGTTTACAATTATACCTTTTGTTATTGGTTACTGGCATAGCTTCTTATCCACCGATAGGATAATGGCACGTTCCACGATCTAAATGCCCTTGAAGATTATGTGTGGAGTGTTTAAGTTTTAAGCGTTCTTTCACTATGAGAAAACACGTGTGAGCATAATGAGCAGCGTTTCGGCATCACCTTTTTTAGTGTCATCAAAATCTGACATTTAATTATCTATTTATAGAGATCCTAAACACTAGGAACTCATCTCTAGTATAACTCAAACTCTTTTTGAGATGAGATTAGATAATTCTTATCAGATTGAGATTCTCAATTCTATCTGGATATAGAACTGCATCCATATTAGTGTCATGGGCGTATCCCGACTCTTTCATCTCTTACTCGCACATGACAGAGCAATTTCTAGCCATAATCTTCTAGTTATACAGGCGAATAGATCGTGTGACCAGCATACCTCGAGAGCATAAGCATTATACACTAGTTAAGGATATATAACATCTCGAAAAATGATATCCTCTTTTCCACGTATGCCTCACACTACACGGCCTTCTCACATTCACTATTCTAACTCATGATCTCATAAAATATCTTTCATGTTCAATATTAAGTTTCTACTTATAGAAACTATAATAGAAATGTCAGTGAACCATGAATCCTTATGAATGGATTAAAAGGTTATCTTCCCCTCTTACTATATACCATCCATCATGATTCAACTCGTTTTTCTAGCTAGATCCGCCACGCTTAAATTTTTCCATGACCTCTTGGAAACTAACTAAGCTAGCCACATTAAACCATACTTCAGAGATAAGTTAAGCATTTTAAGGGTCGAAATTTAAATAGGGTCTCACAATAGGGAAAGTTGAGATCGATAATATTAAATTCCCATTCCTTGGTAAGTTAAGCACACATAGTATAAAAATGTGTTTGATGTTCTTTCCTTCCCTTAAAGGAGCGCATGTCTCATAATTTTGAATAAAATAACACCATATAGAAGCACAAGGTTGCGATGCAACAAAGCATCCAACTTTAGCCCGCTTACTTAAGGACTTCTTCTGACTTTTTAGACAGAACATGGTAGTTATGTTTAACTTACCATGGGATTCTATTCAATCTTAATTTAGATTTTAATCCAAAGCATACAACCTTATGTATGTCTTTATCTCGCACCTTAACAAGACTAATTTTGTAATTTCTGCAAGACGATACATTTATTTTGAAGAGGCTCTTGAGCATTATCATATGTTCAAAATTTGCTTCATCTTAGTCTTTGCCAACTCATTAACAAAATTAAGGTAAACACCTTTATGAGTGGGCTACTTCTCTGTCCACTCAATCTCATACAAATAATAGTAAATATTCACACTCATGTATTGCCAAAAATAAACTTGGTTATTATTCATAAATAATAATGTTAAGGGATTATATAAAAATAACAGTACCAAGTAAATCCTATGCAAACCTCAAGATCTAATGTGTCTCTCAAAACACATCTCTCATTACATGTTTTATCAATGGATTTTCAATCATATCATGCGTAGAAACATATTGTAAGTTCACATCTACTCATGCAACAACATTTCTCGTGTATTGATACTTAATGTCAATATGCTTAGTCCTATTATAAAATTTTGGATCTTTCGTGTAAGCTATCGACAACTGATTGTCACTATGGATAGTCACGGAGTCCTATTTGGTAGTTACTCTTAAATGGTCCATAAACTGCTTTAGCCAAACTACCTCTTGTATTGCAGTTGAGGAAGTGACAAATTTAGCTTCCATTGTTGATAGCGCTGCATAGGTTTATTTCTTGATGCTCTATAAGATAGTACCCTTGCCAAGTAAGATCATAAAACCTGAAATGAATTTCCTCTTGCCCACATCTCCTGCTCAATCAGCATCTGTGTATCCTCTCAATTGCAGATCCTTGCCTTGATAACAAAGAGAATAATCTGTTATACCTTTGTGGTATCTAAGTATCCTTTTAACTACTTTCCAATGTGAATTTGCTTGGATTAGATTTATATCTACTTACCATGCCTACTGTATAGCATATATCAGGTCTTGTACACAATATTGCATACATAAGACTACCCATAGCACTGGCATATGGTCCTCATATGTTCCATGACTTTTGGCATATTAGGACACATATCTTTGCTAAGAAACTGATTTTTGGCAATGACGTTGTCAATGGATTTGCAATTTTGCGTATTAAATCATTTAAGGACTTTTTTGATATATATCCCTTGAGAAAGAGACAACAACCTTCTTGAATGATCCCTTGAAATCTTAACTCCAAGAATGTAATATGCTTGACCCATATCTTTCATCTCAAAGTTGGACGATAACCAATCTTTGATTTTATTTATGTACCCTTTGTCATTTCCAGCAATGAGTATGTAGTCTACATACTTATGTTAAAATGACAAAATTATTTTTAGAACTTTTATTATAAACCCAATGGTCTTCATCAATTATGTTGAACCCATGCAACATGATTGTATCATGAAATCTCAAGTACCATTGTCTTGAAGACTCTTTAAGACCATAGATTGATCTCTTCAATCAGCAAATCTTATGTTCGCTGCTTTTTTCGATGAAACCTACAGGTTGACCCATGTAGATTTTTTCAGCCAATTTTCCATTCAGAAAAGCAGTATTCACATCCATTTGATGTAACTCTAAGTCCAAACTCGAGACTATGGCTAGAATTAACCTTATGAACATAAATCTTACAAAAGGTGAGAAAATCTCCTTATAGTTAATCCCTTCTTGTTGTGTAAACCCCTTAGCGACTAGCTGAGCAATATATCTTTTGATACTTCCATCAACCTTTGTGACGTGCGCCGGAACCCAGCAAGGGCCCTCGTTGATCCCACTTTTAGGATTCGAGGGACTGGTTTGTATCTTTTTGATCATGGGTGTCATGAGACATTTTAGACACTTCCTTCCCAATAAAATATTGGAAAAGAAAGTCTAGCCCCATGGCGCCTTTGGGCACCTTTGAGGTATTTTGGACTTGCCACCCAATTTACAAGAAATTGGGAAAGGTCTCTCACCCCTATCGGTCTAGACCAGAGATTTGGTGTTCGAAACTTAACTCTTATTTATGCTTTGGTTAATTATAAATGAGTTTTTAACTTCTTAAAATTATATCTCTTATCTCACACTATCAATGCATTTAAATTTAAAAGCGGTAAAAAGAAAGTGATAAATAAAGCAATAAAGGCAATAAAGGAAAGGGGTAAATGAAAGCGATAAACATGCAAGCACGCAATTACAAGAGAAATAGGGGCTGAATACAACCCCTAATGAAAGAGAGCTAAAGACATAGAATGGGACGGAATACAATCAAAAAATTAAATAGAATTGCCCCAAAATTAATTATAAGGGCCCAAAAATGAAATGAACTTTTAAACAATCAAACAAAATCAAAAGGAAAGACATACAGAAATCGGGGCATTCATTTAATTTTAGGAACATTGGTCCCTTCGCGCTTATTTAAAGATTTAGGAACGTTGGTTCTTTCGAGTTTATTTAAAGAGGGTTCGAAGAGTTACTTAGATTGGCGATTGAAAACCGGGATAAATGATCCCATTTTTGAGGAAAAATCAACTCTTCGTTTTATTGTGATATTTTTTATTGTTTGGCTAAAGCGGGGGACATTGGTCCTAATTTTATTAGTAAAAATTCCAATTTAATTGTAAAAATATTTTTGTGACTTTTTATCGCACACGTGCATGAATAAAATAAATATTTACAGATAAATACGAAACACATAAAACGAGGGTTGGAAAGGTCTCACCAAACCGAAGTGTTGGTCCGCATATCGTGACCCATCCGGGGAGTCACCGGGGTACTCACGTAATTCAAGTCACAATAAAGTTCAAACAGGAAAAATAATATTAAAATATTAGCAATAATTCTAAAAATTAATCAAATGAAGATAAAACAAATATTGGGCACAATAATAAATAATGATAATAATAATAATAAACAAAATAACAATAATAATAATAATAATAATAATAATAATAATAATAATAGTAATAGTAATAATAATAATAATATGCCAAAACAGAATAATAGATAATGATGAGCAAATACCATGACAATAATAATAAATAAGCCAAATAGTAATAATCATAATAATAATAATAAAGCAAAAGTTAGACTAAATAATGTTAACAGTGATGGCATGGAGGTAAATAAAACAATATGGTGATAATAATAGTAACAACAAAATAACCAAACATAAAGTTATCATAAAATAAAACAGCAATAATAATAATGGTAATAATACTAATATAATAACCATAATAATAATAATAGTGACAGAACAATGGTAACAAATATGAACACAAACAAGAGCATGATAATGATAATAATAATAACAACAACAACAATAATAATAATAATAATAATAATAATAATAATAATAATAATAATAATAATAATAATAATAATAATAAAGAGAAGAAGATGGCGCCAACAATTAATAAAGAAGGTTAGAGCCATAAAGAAACAAACTACAACCCATAAAAAATCAAGTAAATAGACAAATAAAACATCAACAGTGGCCATACTAATAACCACAAAGATATCAAGCAATAGGATGGTATTAACCGCAGAAGAAAAAAATTAATAACAATAAATAATATACAAGAGAAAACAAATAAGTGAAAATGGTCCAAATGAAAATGGTCCAAGTGTTTACCCTCAGAATTTTTATAGATTGGAGAAAGGCGGTGTCTTGATCCGTCCTTCTTATCGAATTTGTGGTGATGAATATTTAAAGAAAATGTAAAAATTGATGTTTTTGAACAAATTTAAGTCAACAAACTATTTTTGGTGGGAGTTTTGAGCAAAGGAAATTAATTTTCCAAACTCAAAATCATCCAAAAATTAAATGTTCTTGAAGAAAATAAAAAGGAAAAAAGAAGAATTAAAATTATGGATTTTCGATGATTTTTTGCTTGGCTGCTGTTCTTGTTGGTTGAGAGAAAACTGTATTTTCTTTAATGAAAAAATGCAGCACCCCCGAAAATGAAACCCAGATTTTTGTTTTCATTTGCTGGGTTGTCCCAAAATAAACAAAAACATTTTGTTCTTTCCATTTTTTCCTTCCCCAGAATTACACAGGAATGGCAAAACCGGCAGTAAAAATGGACTGAGAGACAGAAAATGTAGTTGGACTGGGTGGGCAAACATGCCCGCGTGGAGGGAGGAAAACGCGCGCACCAATGGTCGCACGCCCTGCTGGGAAGATGCGCCCCATGTCCACTGTGCGCGCACGCAGGCCCCTGCTGCACGCACAGTGGGAAGGGACGTGGCCACTTGAGTGGCCGTGTGATGGCCAGTTTGCAAAGTGGCCGTGAATGGCCACTTATGAAGTGGCCATCCATGGCCACTTATAAGTCCTCCTATTTATTTTTTTTAAATCTTTTTTTTTTCAATTAAATTAATTAAAAATTTTAATTCTTCTCTCTCTGCTTTTTTAAAAAAAAATATAAAAAATAACACTTTCTAATAATATTAATTTAATTAATTTTTTTTTATGATAATATTTTTTTATTTTTTATTTAAAAAAATTATGAGGGTCTCGACAAGGGAAACATCATTTTTGACACCTTTGCTTGTGGCAAGTATCCTTTTCATCATCGGGTAACTCTGATCTTGGACCGCCTCGGTACCCGGAGTCTACAGTCGCCTCCAATTTTGGGGAACCTAGAACTGGGGTCTTTGGGTTAGCCAAAATTCAGAAAAGAAGAAAAGAGACACGTACCTGAGGCGGTCGCTTTTACGGACTGGAAGAGATAGTTGGTGTGTTATCCTTTCTGAGGTGGTGCCCCCTGAGAGGTCTTCGGTTGACCGGCTGCCCCCTGAGAAGTCTTCGGTTGATCGCCCCCTGAGAGGTCTTCGGTTCGCCGGCTGCTCCTTGAGAAGTCTTCGGTTGATCCCCCCTTGAGAGGTCTTCGACTGGCTGGCTGCTCCCTAAGAAGTCTTCGGTTGATCGCCCCCTGAGAGGTCTTTAACTGGCTGGTTGCTCCCTGAGAAGTCTTCGGTTGATCACCCCCGAGTGGTCTTCGACTGGCTGCTCCCTGAGAAGGCTTCGGTTGATCGCCCCCTGAGAGGTCTTTGGTTCGCCGGCTGCTTCCTGAGAAGTCTTCGATTGATCACCCCCTGAGAGGTCTTCGATTGGCTAGCTGCTGCCTGAGAAGTCTTCGGTTGATCGCCCCCTGAGAGGTCTTCGGTTCGCCGGCTGCTTCCTGAGAAGTCTTCGGTTGATCGTCCCCTGAGAGGTCTTCGATTTGTTGGCTGCTCCCTAAGAAGTCTTCGGTTGATCGCCCCTTGAGAGGTCTTCGACTAGCTGCTCCCTGAGAAGTGTTCGGCTGATCGCCCCCTGAAGGGTGTTCGGTTTGCCTGGCTGCTTCCTGAGAAGTCTTCGGTTGATCGCCCCCTAAGAGGTCTTCGACTGGTTGGCTGCTTCCTGAGAAGTCTTTGGTTGATCGCCCCCTGAGAGGTCTTTGGTTTGCCGGCTGCTTCCTGAGAAGTCTTCGGTTGATCGCCCCCTGAGAGGTCTTTGGCTGGCTGGCTTGCATTGAATTGATGTTTTGATCGATGTTGTTGCTTGCTCTTTCGTTGGCGTTGGCGTTGGCATTGATTCTTTCTTTCTGCAAGACTTAGAAAGCAAAATATGCACGAAAAGTGGTGAGCATGCACGTGAGATGAATATGTATGCAGGAATGCAGGACAAGAATTCGTCCAAGTGGATTTTGGAGGCAACAGCTGGTTTGGTCGTAATTTGCAGTAGGATCGGTGCCCTCTGGAATTGCTTTTGAGTTTCATGCCTCTAGGGGATTATGAGGTTCTCCTCCGATACCCGTAGTCATTTTTTGAAGGTAGTGCGTCCCTCGTGGATTTTCACACTAGCTTTTCTTAGCGGGAAATGCGTCCTTATCGGATTTTCACATAACCCTGTGCCTTATTTTTTGCCTAGAGTGGACCCAACCTAATCCAGCGGCTTTTATTCATTTCATTTTTATAGGACAGACTGCCTCTTCCCAGGTTTTCGCCCTGCCCTTTGGCTTAACTTTTGCTTAGAGAGCCAGTCACGGTTTTCATCTCTAACGGCCCTTTTTTTTGTGGTGTGTCCAAAGTTGTCGTAAAGGATCTTTCAGTTGTAATCAGCGTGTATTTATGCCTCAGATCGTGGTTGTATGAGTTTGATTCTTATCATGAGGGTGCTATAGAATTGGCTTCACAGTTGATAGCAGGACGAGTTGACTGAAGTGCTTGAGTAGCGAGAATGGTAGAGGGTAGTCAGTAGCAATGTGCTGGTTTTATGCCGGAACCAGACAACTTTGAATGTGCAAGATGAACTGCTCTGGTCATACCAATACATCTTTGCATAAATGCATATGTTTCAATCTGATTTCATAACACATGATCACTATTTGGCATTAAATCGAAAAATATGAGACCTAATCTAATCTCGGGATAGATCTTGAAAGCATCAAACTCCTGTTATTAATTAGCCCTCGCGGGTTTTCTTGATTGAATATTTTCTTTCTCTTTTTTATTATTCTTTATTTAGCCTCTGCCATGGACCCTCCTTCAGTTCGTCTTTCATCTTCGCTAGCTGGGGAGGCTGCTTCTTCTAACGATATCCCTTCTTTGACCTCAAGGTTCATTCCTTGGTCCTTATGCAAACTGGTTGTGACAATGGGTTCTTCGTTTGGAGCTTGAATGTGAAGTTTCACACTTGGCTTTTGTCGGCTTTTGTGGTGTAGTTTCTGAAGTGTTTTTCAATGGTTGGGATTGGCTGAAGGTCACAAGTTAGGCCTTAGTGGTTGGGATTGGGCTACAGGTTAGGCTCAAGTAGTTCAGGGCAAAGATTGTGTGTTTTTTTTTTTGGTCTTTTCAACGGTTGAGATTGGAGAAAGGTTAGGCTCATTTTTTTTTAACAGTTGAGATTGGGGACAGGTTAGGTGTAATAGCCCACAATACCGGGTTGGTTGAAAATAATACTTTCCGATAGTGAATAGTGATTTCGAGGTGAATAGTAATTTTTGGAAAGAATATGTATATATATATATATTATATTATTGGATAGATTTCGTCAATATGAGTTCGTAGGCACAAATTTCAAGTCAATCAGAGTTCAAACGAGTCCGAAATGGTCAAAACAGTGAAAAAGGGCAATTCTAGAATCTGGCACAACAGACGGGCGTCTATTGTGATAGACGGGCATCAGTGGACTGAGGGACAGGCTTTCTATCAGTGAAGGGATGGCTAGCTCGTCTGTGGAGCCTTTAGATGGGTCAAATCAACCCGGTTCGACCGATTTTGACCCAAAACTTGACTGGACCATAACTTGAGCTACAAATTTCAGAAAAATATTCTAAAAATATGGGCACGCTTGTATTGATGAATAGAATCCATTGGTTTAAAGAAATTAGAGTTTTGATGACTTTGAGAATTTAGCTATCGGACAGATAAATTATTACCAGACCGGAGAGTAGTCTCCGATTGAGCCAAAAATATTCATGGAGCCTAATGAATATATTTTGAGTGTTATGAAGTAATTTATATGAGGAATTAATCTTTTTAAATGAGAAAAAAAAAAGAATGCTTTCGGTTTAAATAGTATTCGATTGACTGGAGGTTTGACCGAGACTTTGAAAATAGCAAATGATGTCCAAAATTGATGAAAATTTCAAGATTTATTCTAGATAATATTTATGAATTTTTGATAGTAAAAAAATACAATTTTTCGAGGACTTTGAAATTTAATGACCGGATTGATTTGATTGGACCGGATTGTAAACGAACTCGGATTGAGGTGAAATTTTGTGTACAACCTAGTTTTCATGTGGTGTAAATTATGGAATTTTATTTGAGTAAAATTTGAATTAGGAAATGAGAGAATTGGATTAAGTTGGGAAAAAAATGGATAATTACTTTATTAATGAGATAATTAATATGCTAACTACTCTCACCTACCTATTAAATGTGAGAAATCTGTAGATTGGGGGAAGTCTTTCATGTTTTTCTTCTCTCTTCTTTTGTTCTTCAAAAGATGTGGCCTTGTTCTTCATTTTCTCTTCCTTTTTCTTTCATTCTCCCTCATAAATCCATCAATTTAAAGCCCCTCAATTGGAATTGAGCCTCTTTTCAGCTTAAAAGAGAGTGTTAGAGTGCTTTTGAGTAAGAGGAAGAGAAGAAATAATAGGATTTCAAGTGAGGGGTCCAAGTTGAGCAAGAAATTGAAGGATTATTTGGCTATGGAATTCGGCCATGGAGGAGTTTGAGGGAAAAAGAGCTTTCCAGGGGAAAAGTTAAGGATAAAGAAGCTTGAGGAGAGTATAACATGGAATTGAGGTTTGTGATTACAAAATCCAAGTATTTCCATTTGAAATTTAGGGTTTTGTATTATGTGGAATTGTGGTTTTGTATAAATGCATGTATAATTGAAATTGAGATGATAATTGAGGTTGAGGAAGTTAAGTAAGTGCATTGGAATGATTAAATTGGAAGAAAAGTAATTGTAGGTTTTTGTGTTAACAAGACATAATGGTATGTGTTGGTATAATCTTTGTATACCTAGTGAATTAGTGTGATGAAAAGGTATATAAATGTGAATTGAGGTTTAAATTAGTGATATAAGTGTTAAATGAATGAAAGGAAATGTAACACCCCCATCTGACACCCCCGTTGGAAGGGCAAAGACAGGCGCGCTACCCCCCGCACGCTCACATGCAAGACAATACTAACGTACATTCATGCATCACAAGCAAACAAAAACACGGGTAAATTTAAAACTTACCCTGAGGGTAGAAGCTGATCATGCAATAATTTATGTACACGCAGGCACTAAGCGGCAGCATACACACATACATACACACAACTGTTCAGCGGAAGCATAATACGGAAGGTGCAACCCATAACTTGACACATACATATAATAACATGTACTTAGCCCAAAATATTATATCCGGATCCTTACTTATAAATACATATACAAAAGCTGTGAAAGCAAATACAAAATCCAAAATATAAAAACTGATAACAAAAATAACACAACTTCTAACTCCTATGTGGCCAACCTTGCATATGCTCTACTTGAAACGAACCAAACCTGCCACCTACACGGAAAAGAATTCATGCTAAGCGATAAACGCTTAGTGGGGAGAACACGCAAGCAAAATGGGCGCCCATTCACAATGGTTGCCAAGGCAAGTCACATACACAAATGGCATATGCAATTAATCATAGCAGATAGATATACATGCTTGTATATAAAACCATGAACTCAGAAACTCACATCCACATGCATATATATATATACACAATACTTGGTTGTTCATGTCACTATCATATACATACGGTTACCACATTTTATAATCGTATTAAGCAAATCAAGCACACGGAATATCATATAAGATACAGATATTATCATGCAGAAATACTTACCATCCCACATGCATATACTTACCGAGATATCAGATATCAGAATTGCGTCATGTATAAACACAAACCTTTAAACATGCAATTATCATATCAGAATATCTAGGTACTCAATAAAAGCCAATTCACATGAGTTGCAATTAGTATATACATCTAACATGCAGATTCATAGAAATCTCAACATGTCCATATCATACCATTTTACACCCACACTAGCCGAGAACCAAGGGACGTCATCTAAACACTACTCTTCCACTGTGTAACTCTAATACATAAAGTATCATGCCATGGAATGCGACACATGATAACATACTGAAGACGCTATGATAACTAAGTCCAAAGAGACATATAACATAACATTCCATTATGGCACATGCACTTACCAAAAGCTGATCCACATACCTAGCATCACAATAATACATATATAATCAAATAATGAGATGAAATGCATGCCAACATGCCGAGACTACTACCATAACAAAACTAGAGAAACAATTAACATTACTCAATATTTATAACAGTCCATAGTTAAGAATGCACTCATACTTATACTAATTCACATAATTTACCATAATGGTCAAAAGTACAAAATCACATTCATGTACATACTAATTAGCCCAAGCATTTAATAATTCAAGCTTATATTCAACCCATTTAGAGATTCATAATCTCATTCAGATACATAACTGTTCCACATGTCCGAAATAATGCTCATTCGGATAACACATTCATTTACTCATATCAGACAAAACAAATAGAATACCTACTGACTCAAAATCGTGGATAACGAGTGAACTGACAGTACCTTACTGGTACGGACTGCACGATAGTTAACTTACAGTACCTTACTGGTACGAACTGAATGGTAGTGAACTTACAGTACCTTACTGGTACGAACTGAATGGTAGCGTACCTTACGGGTACGAGTCAATAAACAACATCATTTTCCACATTCCAAAATATTTTTCTAAGGGGGGGGGGGACCTTAAACAAGATCCAAACACATTGAAAAGGATCATGAGGATCCGAACACATTAAAAAGGGTTCGCGAGGAACCAAATGGGGGACCTGATCAGGGTCCAAATGTCCAAAGGGCGCTGCAGCTATAGGGCTCTATTAGGCATGCCTAACTATCCACTGACTTGACTCTAGCAGGTCACGCATAAATGATTCACGATTCAAATCACATAGTACATATATATATCATTATACGTAGACCAGAATATGATAGGCATATCAATATGTTCATAATGCCAGACATGCATTGAACAATTACATTACAATCCATTCACACACTTTAACTTTATTCATTACTCTAAGGCATATCAAAATCAAATATAAGAAACCATATTATACCAGTAAATGACATTAATAACTAAGTCATACATCAACATGCGGAATCATAAAATATTTACTTACTTAAACATAGGGTTCAAACACCCGAAATCACCTTCAAAACCATTTACAATAATTATCATGCATAAATAAAATTATAGATAAGCATAACACATTGGTTCCTAAGCTAAGGCATAATATGGCATTCAGATATTAATCCTATCATTCAAATAAGTTGGCACAGCAACATGCTATTCACATATAGAGTTCTTAACTTAAGCATAAATAACCCATTTCCATACCAAAAATAGCATTCATAAATTTAGCATAGCAAAGCATACCATTAAATCATGTGAGATATATATAGAAAGACACTAAATAATATTTTAACCCAAGCTTAAGAGACAAAGGAGTGAAAAAGGAAGAAGGTCAAAAATCTGTAAAACTGAGGACAGTAGCGTTTTACACGGCGGTATGGGTAGTCCCTTACCACCATGTAAGGCACCTTACACGGGGGTATGGTTTAGACCTTGCTGCCGTGTAAGATGACTTACACAGGTACTGGCAAAAACATTTCACACGGCGGTATGGGTAACCCTTACCCCCGTGTGAGACGTTCAGCTTAAAACGCTCTTAGGGCAGTAGCGTTTTACACGGCGGTATGGTCCTTCCCTTACCGCCATGTAAAACCACGGCCTTGTAATTTCTGAAGGTTTCCTCGATCCACACGGCGGTGAACCTAGGCCTTACCGCCGTGTGACTTTTGGAAATTCCATAAATCGCAAACTGTCACTCCAATTTCGAACCCAAAACAACATACATTAAAATTGCACTTAGTAAACCATAAAATTCACCCAGAACTTACCTTTCCAACTCAACTTATTATCACCATATGTAATATCATACTCAATGAAGCAATTTATCCAACAATTTAAGAATCACATTTTAATAAACTTATACATGCATAACTCACCAAAATCACCATCTTAAGCTCACAATTCCAGCTCTTAACTCAACATATGTACACTATCATATCCTACACACCATTTTAAACACCAAATGTCTTAAAAATTTCCAGAATCATGCCAACTTCAAATCACTAAAACATAACCATTCAAGAAAATTCCCAAACAAATACATGCATAAACTCATAACCAAGCACTGAAATTTCTGGAAAACAAGTACAAATACACATTTAGGATCCAAAAGAAACAGGGTAGAGACAACTAAAAACTCATATGCAGAAATCAAACTCCCAAACCTCTTTGAAGCACCAAGACCACAATCCTCTTTAAGCTTTAATCTTTAATCTTTTCCTTGCCTTTAAGCTTCCTCTTGTCACCCAAAGCTTGCACAAACCAAAACTCACAAATCACTCTTCCAAAAACCCTAACTTAAACAAAATCAGAAGAAGAAGAGGAAGAAGATGAACCCAAAAACGTAGGGAACCTAAACCCCACACATACCTCTTCGATCTTTCTCCAAACCCAAACAAAATCACCTTAAATAAAAGCACAAATCCCAGCCAAAAGAGAAGAAGAAGGAAAAGTAGAAAATGGAGAAGAGAAGAAGAAGAGGAGGCGTGAGAGGGAGGGGAGAACGGGAATGCCTGTGTTCTCTCTCTCTCTCTCTCTCTCTTTTCTTCTTTTCTTCATTCAATGCTCACCAACCATGCCACATGGCAAGTTCCCATTGGACCAAAATCCCACTTATTGACTTATTCCCTCATTGATCCCTACAAATCCCACTTAAATCCTTGGTAACTTACACTTCACTCCCTATCATAATTAATCCTCACTTAAACCTTGATTATATTTTTAATTTGGTCCTTAGATACTTAAATTCCATGTGCATATTTTACCATTAACTCCGATCCAACCAATCCAAATTACCGAACGACCCTCAACCATTCCGACATCGAATGCGCATTCCGACTAGGCCCGATTTGGGGTGTGACAGGAAAAATGTTAGAGGAAAATTATAATATGACTGAATGGGTTAGTAAGGAAAAAGGGGTAAGTTTATGATATTTAATTGATAATTGAGTGAATAAAATGAATAGATGAGTAAATTAGATGTGAAAAAAAAAAGATTTAATGAAAAGAATGATATGAAAAATTGAATAATTGACATAATGAACCAAAGATGAAATTAGTGTACTTAATGATATTTAAATCATAAGATGAATATGAGTATAAATTGAAAGTATAAGTACTTAATTGTAATTAAATGAATGAAATTGAATAATTTGAAGTTAATTTCCCATTATGTCCACGGTAGGAAATACGGCTAAAAGATTGAAGTAGTTGAATCTATAAGTATATTAAGAATTATTTTTGATTAAATGAATAATTGAAGCATAATTAAAAAGAAAGAATGTGTGGCTTTGGAGTACTTTCATGGCCATTTAATGCCCAAAGTATACTTATTATGTAAAATAAGTATAAGATGAATTTCATTGAATTGATGAGATAATTCATTTATGGTACAACATTGATGAGTATGTTGTATGAATGATAAAATGAAATGAAAACGAACTGTGAATGTAAGTGAATCTGATAAAATCTGAAAGTTTGTTTTGAAAGTTCTGGCCCTTAGTAGTGTCTGGTAGTGATCTAGCTCAGGATATAGTGGCTAGCCATAAGGATTCTGCACTGTACTGTTGTGGAGCATGACGACTCCACTAGGTAGGCCAATGACGGACTACCATACTGATGACTGATATTCTGTTCACTGATGCACTGTTTACTGTTACTGTTACTGTTAAGTGATTCCTTCGAGGTCACTCTATTCTGCTCTGTTGTGGACCACGGGATCCGCACCCTGTTTATTCGACTCACAGATTTCTACCAGAGTGACACTAGGGGCATAATCGTAATTGAAATGAAAAACTAAAACTGATATGGAAGAGTAATAGTGAAATGAAAATTTAAAGCTTGAATGAAAAAGAAGATCTTATTTGGAAAGAAATAAAGTTTAGGGTAAAGGAAGGAACTTACCTAAATGATAAGTTAAGTGGATAATATTAGTAAACTGAACAAAAAAAAATGTAATAATCGAATTGTAAATGATAAATTGAATGGAAAACGACCTATATGAAAGAAAATAAGAATACAAGAATCGAAGGGTAGTTTACTGTAAAAATGATTAGTCATGAGACTAATTGGTACACTGTAAGTTAAAGAGTTAGTAAAGGTGTAAACCTACATAAGATATAATAAAAGTGAAATAAATCTCTAAAAGACGGACCTTATTGTAATCTAACAAAGGCTTAAGAGCAAAACAAAATTTGAGAGTAAAAGCAAGTTAAATGACAAAGTATAAAGTGAATTTTAAGTGACCTCTACATAAAGAATGTAGGGTTTGAGAACTAAACTGTAATTTGATATGAAATTTTTAATATGAGGGCTAATAGGTAATTTGTAAAGTAAGTAATGGTTAAAAAAAAAGAAAAAGAAAGAAACTGGTGGCAAAAAAATTGTAATTATAGTGTGAAAGAAGAGAATTTGTATTTTATTGAAAGATTAGGGACCAAAGTGAACTGTTACCATAATGATGGTACCTAATAGAATAACTTGAAGAGTGAAGTGAAATAATGTTTAATTAAGTAAATGATAAGATTAATGACTGAAAATAATCAAAGAAATGATTTTGATGTTGATATATACGAGTAAAAAAAAATGTAAGGGTTAGCAGTAAATTGCCTATTACTATGGCATTGACTAAAGTTTAGTATGTGACCTTAATGAGTTGGAGGAATTAGTTAAAGTGAGTGTTAAATAGTGATAAGAAACAATGTAGGTTAAAAGATCAAAGTGGATCTTGATAAATAAGAACAAAATATAGGAAATAAGGTGAAATCGTAATTAAGAAGATAAGAAAGGACTAGAAAATATTATGATACTGTAAAGCCTGAATATGAGGACCAAAGTGTATGCATGTATGTATGTGCATGTATATTAGGACTGAAAATCCTTAGATTCGTAATCACCACTGGGCATTCTTAATGCTCAGCACGTAGTTTATCTGACTGCATACAGGTATCGAGAAGGACGTGTGAGGAGCAGGCGTGCTATCAGCTTCGAGATCATATCGGACCTCAGAATTTAAGATGAGTATTATTTGTATTTTTCAGATGGCACGTATATGTAACTGTTTAGGATTAACTATCTAAAATATATTATGACAGTAATGAATGTTGTAGATTATTAGTAAATGATGTGAAATGCTATAGATAATTATTAGACTGCGACCTATATAAAGAAAATTTTTTTTACTGCATTTGTCATAAGCATCGATTCGATCGTAGTGCATGACACCCGTTATCCATACCAATTGTGGGTATGGGGTGTTACATTAGGCTCATTTTTTTTTTAAAGGTAAAGAGCTATCCTGTTAAACTTGGCTGTAAGGGTCCCGGATGGTTAAGGATCATTCTTGATTGGTTTTGGGGTACACATTTCACATGGTCGGGCGAAAAGGGGTCACACTGTTCAGTTCTGATGAGTTATACTTTCCTCGTGGAGGTCTTGAGTATTATTCGTATAACTCCTGGTGTAGCTGTTGAAGTTTGATTTTATTTGGCAGCACCATATGCAACCCAGATGTTGGGGGTGCAAAAGTGTGGCTTTCAAAATTCGGTTCGTCGTCATGTTGGCAAGTGGAAGTAGCACGGTCTCGAGAATGTCCTTATCAATTTTCAGCATGTCATCCCAGGTCCAGGCAAGGGCTTTTTTTTTTGTCTCTCAAAATTATCCTCTCTTTAAGAGCTATATCAGATGCTATCAAGATTTTGTTTGGATTCCCCAAAGTTCCGAGGTTAGACGGGGTCGTATCAATTGGGTTAATGTAAAAAATGAATGAATTCATCGTGATCATAGGAGATAAAATCATTAGAAGCACCATACAAATAAGCGAAAATTGTCCATCATAGTAAAATAACTAAACTGTCATAAAGAGTCCTTGAAATAAAAAGACATAAAGCATTAAAAAGAACATAGTCTTCTTCGCCATTCGCTATAACCGATCAAACGCCTGGCGGGGGAACTGCATTGTAGCTCATCTTATTCTTCTTCTCCCTCTTTTCAGGATCTGGGATCTGTTTAGAGTCTATGAGATCCTAGATCTTACCCCTCAAGATTCGGCAATGGTCTGTTAGATGCCTAGTGTGTTGATGATAAGCGCAGTATTGATCGTTCTTGTGCCCCGGCTGTCCCTGACTTAAGGCTGGTCTGGGTGGCAATGGTTGCAACATCCCCATTTTCATCAGCTTCTTAAAAACCCATGACAAGGATCTACCCAAATGATAATAGGGCCTTTAATTCATTTTCGTAGTGGGCACTCCCGTCTTCTTAACAGTGCCCTTACTGTTGCTGCAAATACCCGGGCTCTCATTTTTCAGGGCATCCATCCTCACTGGATCGCGCCCTTTGGGCACGATGTCATGCTCCAGAATGTGCTTCTTATCTCCTCTTTGTCCAACTGGTGACTCGAGCGGAACCTCGCCTCTGGGCTTGGAGGTAAAAGTAGATGCCATCGCTATATAGGCCTCCTCGACAGTAGCTGGCCCAACATGGTTAAGGGTAGTCGCCATAAGTTGAGCCATAGCATCCATCCTTCCCTTAATCTTGGCCAACAACCTCTTTTCAAGCTCTTCCATCCTTCCATTTATCTCTTGGACAATTAAGGCATGAGTCTCTTCAACTTGCCGTGAAGGATCATCCATTCTTAACAGCTGCGAACGTTCTGATAAGGGTGCTATATCTTTGCCAGCTAATTCGAACTATTCTTACTTTTCAGGCAACTGTGGGGATCACAAAACTTTTCAGGTGAATGGTCTCTAGTGGCCTCAGAATCCCGAACAGGCACTAATTCTAGCAATCCAAAGGGTGAGCCTGTCCTCACTAGTCGATCGTTAGAACCCTCAGACCACTTGGATGAATCTATGGTGGCTGAAAGATCAAGATTGTTTGAATGATGCATGGATGACATATACAATGCATGATCGTGCCATGCAGATGGTCTTTGATGAGTGCGAGATCAATTGATTACCACAATACGATGGGATGCCCGGAAGAAATTACACGCAGGATGATATGTACACGTGAAAAAAATAATACGTAGATAAAAAGATATATGCACGCACAGGATCATATACACATGTGAAAAAAAATAGCATGCGGACAGAAAGGTATATACACACATAGCATGAGATAAAATATCTCACTTTCTAATAATATTAATTTAATTAATTTTTTTTTATGATAATATTTTTTATATTTGTTTATTTTTTATTTAAAAAAATAATGAGGGTCTCGACAAGGGAAACGTCATTTTTGACACCTTCACTTGTGGCAAATATCCTTTTCATCATCGGGTAATTCTGATCTTGGACCGGCTCAGGACCCGGTGTCTACACTCAAGTACCATTGTCTTGAAGACTCTTTAAGGCCATAGATTGATCTCTTCAATCAGCAAATCTTATGTTCACTGCTTTTTTCGATGAAACCTACAGGTTGATCTATGTAGATTTTTTCATCCAATTCTCCATTGAGAAAAGCAGTTGTCACATCCATTTGATGTAACTCTAAGTCCAAATTCGAGACTACGGCTAGAATTAACCTTATGAACATAAATCTTACAATAGGTGAGAAAATCTCCTTATAGTCAATTCCTTCCTGTTGTGTAAACCCCTTAGGGACTAGCTGAGCAATATATCTTTCGATACTTCCATCAACCTTTCGCTTCACCTTGAGAATCCATTTATTCCCAATTGGTTTGCGTCCTTCAGGTATATCAACCAATTCCTAAACATGATTTGATCTCATGGATGCCATTTCTTCTTCCATTGTTTTAATCCATTTTTCTTTAGCTGGACATGAAAGAGCCCCTTGAATATTTTAAGGCTCTTCCTCGTCTTGTGGGGTAACCCAAAGGGCTTCATTCGAGCCTTCAATCTCAAATCGTCGGCATGGAATACTTTTCCTTTTAAACTTTTGCTGAATCTTGATAAACATGTCTGATATATTCATCATAATTCGAAATGCTCCTATTGGGACCATGTTCCATACTCCCACTAGAGTCTGGAACACTCCTACTAAAATCAGGGTCTCGAACATCCGGATTGTTTGGAGGAAGAAGGTCTTGACCCTCTTCCTCTAATTGCCACCTACTTGGATGGAGTGATCCTGATTGTTCCTCTTCCTAAGTTTTATAGAAAGTGAAATCTTGATTCATTTCATCCAACTTTAGAAATTCATTCTCTAAGAATATGACATCTCATGATTCAAATTATGTTATTGTACCATTATCGTGCTCACCCATGAAAACATATCATTTTGATACTTCAAAATATCTCACAAAGATGATCTTTTTACCTCTTGGTCCCAATTTACTAGATTTACTTGAGGTATTATGGACGTAAGCAGCATAACCCCAAGATTATAAATGGCTTAGGTCATGTTATCAACCAGTCCACAACTCATAAGGTGTGGAAGTAATAGATTTGGAGGGCATACGGTTCAGAACATATGTGCTAGTCCATAGAGCATCTCCCTTATAGGAGATTGGCAAATTTGCCTCTGCAATCATAGATCTAACCATATCAAGAAGAGTCCTATTTCCCCTTTCCGTAATACTGTTTTGTTATGGAGTTCTGGGAATGGACAACTGATATTCAATCCCTTTTTCATCACATAAAGCTTTAAATTCATCTGAAAGATATTCCCAACTTCGGTCAGTTCTTAAATCTTTAATCCTTTTGTCTAATTGATTCTCAACTAAGTCCATATAAGTCTTGAAGCGACTCAATGCTTCTGACTTTTTAGAAATCAAATAGACATGACCATACCTAGTATACTTATCTATAAATGTGAAGAAGTAGTAGGCCCTATGCCTCGCCCTAACATTCATTGGACCACATGCGTTAGAATGAACTAACTGATTGGAAATTTGGCCCTAGTTCCTTTTTTAAATGGTTTTCTCACTAGTTTTTCTTATAGGCAATGCTCACACATAGGCAATTCAACCTTATTTAAGTCACCTAATAAACTTGTTTTGGCTAATTGACTCATTCGATCTTCCCCGATATGGTTTAATCGAGCACGCCATAATTTCACATGATTCTCAAAACTATGTGAAGTAAAAGAAATTAAAGAAACTCTAGTTTTATTCATAAAGTTAGGATTGATATCCATAACAATAAAATTCTTTGAAATAAAATCAAAACCATAATAAACATCATCTAGACATAATCATACACTATCATCCTTAAAATGAAAATTGAAACCAAGTTTCAATAAAACAAGAACAAAAACTAAATTCTTATGAATATCTAGGGCATAAAGGACATCATGTATGAGTAGGGTTCGGCCTTTACCCAAGACAAATCTACACGTACCAATCCATTGAATTGCCACTCTAGCTTTATTTCTTGGATAGATCCATTTTGCTATATTTAGTATTCGTCAAAATTCAACAAAGGCATCTCGATCTTTTGTTACATGGTCCATTACTCCTTAATTTATAAAAGGCCAAAATTGCAATTTTTTGGATATTGATTTTCAGGCTAAAAATAGTGATACCGATATTAATAGTAGCTATAACACCCCTTACCCGTACGTAGTAAACCATACCGTGATCTGGTGGTTCACGACGACAGTCAGGGGATTACTGACACCAACATGCAAAACTTATAAAACCGTTAAGCTGAAATCTAATTTATAAAATTTCTTTCATTTTCAAAAACACATTATAATTAACTATAAATTTGTTATACAATCCCATTAAATAGTATACTTCTTCATAATTCACTATAGATAGATCATTTACATAACCAATATTACTTTTACAAATACTTATAATTTAAAATTACAAAACTTGCATACATTCTGAAGACTATACAAATCCTACCTTAAAATCTCTTCATAATCTTGCATTGGCCTGTACTGCTGTGGAAAGACTCTCGAACGATCCGATTAATAGTACCTACACGGATTAAAAGAAAATCCGTGCTAAGCATAAAGCTTAGTGGGAAACACATAAATATGGACGACCACTAGAAAGGCCGTCAAATTAGTTCAAAGAAAAGCATTATATAGAAAATATATTCATAACAATAATAACAAGTTAGATACTTTCGAGGAGGTCATCAATAAAACCACTTACTTTATATATCAACTTTTATAAATCACATATACCCACTTTTTCACATCGTATACATGTTACTTTGTTCACTTATTCATATTCCTTTCGGCTTCCAAAATTCATTTCACACATCTTGCTTAGCAGATGCATTATCATGTAATTTATCCAATCAATAAGGCATTTAGATTACAATAATAAAATACATACTTTCATACAAGTCTCCACATATATTCATCAATTCATGACTTACTGTTTGATTGACATACTCTTGTTCATTTAATGCTTACTAAATCAAAGGGGTGGTGTAGGCACCGTGTCCCGGAGCGGTCCTAATCAGAGATTACCCTATGATGAAATCAGTATCTGAGCCTTTACAAATGGTTTGGATTGGGAGGTTTTAGTCCCATACTCCACGAGAAATGAGTCTTTTCACCTTTTGTAGGCAGAGGGGGGAAGAACGGAAATTTTTGAGTCAAAAAGTATGTTTTACTCAACAAACGGCCAGCCCGTCTGTGGGAGGCCGGCCCGTCGCTTAGGGTCACAGACGGCCTATGGTTTTTTTTACGCCCGTCGGACAGACCCGCTTCTTCCGGAGTACGCCAACCAGTTTTTCAGAGCACGCAATCTCTCTGACGCACGTCGGTGGAAATGGCAGGGCCATCGGATGAATCCTTGTGTCAGAAGGATTCTTCCGACGCCCGTCGGTCGTGCCTGGCCTATAAAAGCTTTGAATTTCTTCCTAAAAAGGGTTCCAAAAATTTTCAAGAAGGGAAACTCTGCCGAATTTCAAGCGTGTTTTCTCTCTCTTCCAGCAAACACACACATCAAGAAATTTCTTTTAACTTGAGGATCAAACCGTTAAAAGGAACTAAAACTAATTAGTTTTCTTTGGGTTTTTTTTTGATTCCAAAGTCCATCTTTTTTGAGGGGTTAAGAAGGAAACAATCTATTTTCCTCTTTTTGACCTTTCATTTTGTTTTTCGTGGAACGTGCGGGACTCAATCAACACCAAGAATATCACTTAAACATTATCTGAGGGTAAATATTCCGGACTTATTCTCCGTGTTATTTCATCTTTATTCTTTATTCTTGCTGTTCTTTTGGCTTTTTACTTTCACTTTCCTTTATTTTGATTCTCTTCATCTCGTCTTGTGATAAAAACCAATTTTTGCTTTGAAAAAAAAGATTTTTTACTGTTATTTTCGGAGCCAGTGGTGACCGACGGGTCATCTATTTCACCGACGCCCGTCGGTCACCCCACTCACAGATGCCCTCTCTCTCGAGTGAGCGACGGGACACGTTGGTCACTTTGACTGACGCCCGTCGGTCACTCGACAGAGGCCGTCGCTGGGTCCTGTCTCCATTTTTCAAAATCTTTCCTATTCTTTTCAAGTCCTTTTTGACTTTATTTATGTTGAGCTTTCATATATTAGCATCTTTTAACCTTATGTGAGCATATTTTGATTTTCTTGGACTATCCTGAGCTCGAGGGGCGATCTACCATGCTCAGAGGATTCCGTCTGGTTTAGTTTTCTAACCCTCTTGGTTATTCCCTTTATTTGTTTATTCATTATTTTATGCACATGAGTATGCCCTCTCTGTATCCCGCTAAGTATAAAAATTGATTAATGTTTTATATTTAATAAAGAGAGGTTTTTCATAAACATAAGGACCCAATGTCCTATTTTTATCCAATAAAAATCATCACAATAAAAATAGCCATTTTGATAATGATGCACGCGAGGACCAAAGTCCTCAAAATAAGCAATGCCCCGATTTGTGTATGTATCATACATTTATAAAAGGGAGTTGTATTCCGCTCCTTGTATTATTGTAATTTATTGCTTTCATTACTTGCTCATTTACTGCTTTCCAAATGTGAATAAATGCGCCTTTAAATCAATTGCATCGTGTGGAGAGAGAGCGTATTAATGATAATTAAAATTTAATCATAAAATAATCAAGGTAGAAATAGATGAGAAGTCCCGAACCCATCTCTGATCTTTAGGCTCAAAGAGGCGAGAGGTTTACCCTCCAAGACACCTCTTGTGTCACGAGATTTTGGCGTTAATCCTAGGCTCCTTAGGGCGAGAGGTTCACCCTCCAAGACCCCTTTGGTTGGCCAAAAATGGATACTAAGCGCAGTCTTAGGCTCTCCGAGGTGAGAGAAACTTTCCCAATATTCTATTGGATGATGACTCCATGAATCCTCCTTGTTGCCCAACATAGACGCACTTGCAGTTTATTGCAAGTTGTTAGCGGATCCTCAATTGCCCGATCGCCCTCAAGCGGGCGGTCAGAGGGGCGGCCGAGGGGCGTCCGGCGCGCGTCACAGTGGCGACTCCATTAGGGAAATTGTGGTTTGAGGCTTCAATTTGAAAATACCTCATTTAACATTTATGATTAAAGTTTAATTCATAAATTCGATTTCTCTCATTTGCATTCGCATCCCATTAGAGCCTTAGAATATGCTAGTTTGGTCCCTCTATTAGCCCCAGTGCATTCCTGAAGCACGACCCTATTTTCTCTTAATTTAGGGAAGTGTTAAGGATAATCACCAGCCCAAGCCTCGTACGTCAATGGTATATCAAAATGATGACCCGATAAGTCGTTATGCTCATGATGAGCTAGACCTGTCAGCAGGGATCATGCTTGGGTAGCCCTAAAGTAACATCTCCCTTGTCCAAAGCATATTTAAACGGCCGTAGTTACTTTCCACAGGTGATATGAACCGTAATTCTATGCTTGCTGTATGGATCCTCATGTATTGGTTAAGTCCAGATGTCTTGCTTGGCAACCTAGCCCAAGGCTTTCATGCCCCGGCAGGGCCATGTCAAAATTTTTGGAATGTCCAAATACGTGATGATCACTATCCATTCGCTTGTACATTAGCATAGGAGTGTCATGCTGCCGGCTTTTCGCTGTACAACATGCGTGTCCATTGGGTCCCTTGCTAACCCTTGGGCTAATCCCACCTAGGAAAGAGACTGCGTGACCACGTGTGTGGGAGAAATAAGGGTGGAAGGACCTACTTGCTTGCATGTGTTTTGTGGGTGTTGCATATCACAACCACGCATTACGTACGCATTCCATGCATCATATCTAACGCCTTGCACCCTACAGCCATCATAGATCTGCCCAGGTGGACTAGATCGCCTACCGGACGATTGATCCGAGTTCCTACATCTGAGCTGCCAGGTAGAGAGGGCCTTTCAGAGATCTTACCGGAAGTCAGCTGTACCGTGTCTGAGATGGCAAACTCACCTAGGGGAGATGATGCCACCAGGGCCATGATTGTAGAAGAAGTGGGTCGACGGTTTGAGGAATTTAAGGGCAGAATGATGAACATGCTAACTGCTTTGGCACAATAGAATGCTCCGCAGAATCCACCAACTCCTCCTCCCGTGAGACAGAATGAGCGAGAAGAAGATAGAGCTAAGAGGCAAGAAGAGCCTGTTCGGCCGCCGCTAATAGAGCTGAGGTCAGTAGCTTCTGGAGTCCAGAGAAGAAGACCAGTGCTGAGGGTAGATGATGACAGGGATGACGAAGACGATAAAATGAGTTCTGTATCTGAGAGAGGGAAGGCACCCCAAACTGATGAGTTCATTCTGAAGAAGATGGAAGAGAGGTTTGAAGCCATGGCCCATATGCTAAGCAGAGGTCAGGGAATGAACCCGGAAGATAAGAAACTGGAGGGAGAAAACCCGATTCCTTACAATTTCAAGATGCCTGACGTGCCAAAATTTGACGGTACCTTTGACCCGACTGCCCATATGAAGCAATACTCTCTGGTCATGAAAGGCACCACTTTGTCTAAAAGACAGAAGGTGGAGTACTTTTGCTTGAGTCTGACTGGCCCTGCCATTGAGTGGTACCATAGCCTCGATCGTCGAACTAAGGAAGATTGGGATCTACTCACAGAGGAGTTCTTGAGGCAATACGATTGTAACACCAGGATGGAGGTGACTCTTAAAGATCTTGAATTGCTCCAACAGAAGGCCAGGGAATCTTTTCACGACTATCTCACCCGCTGGCGGAATAGGGTAATGGAAATGTGAAGAAAGCCAGACACCCAAGACCAGATCTGCCTATTTATCAAGAACGCAAGCCCGTTTTTGAAGGATGGTTTGAAGATGAAAGGGTTGAAGGATTGGGAATCTCTGAAGGACATAGCCATCGAGGCAGACGGAGAGTTCTTGGCTCGGAAAGCTAACAATGATAATTTTGCAAAGAGAGTTAATACCGGTCAAGGCACTGGTAGGCCAACTGGTCCCAGTAGTAGCACCAGAAGAACAGTTGAGGTGTCTGCTACTGACGTAACTACCCCAAGGAAGTTTTCGAACTTAGGAAGACCACTATCTTGGGTCTTAAGAAGGTTGATGAAAGAAGGAAAGTTGAAACCTCTGGCTCCTAGGCCTGCTTTGACGCAAGGGAAGCCAGGTCATAAAGACAATGAATAATGTGCATTTCATCAGCAAACAGGCCATATAACAGACAAGTGTAAGGCGCTGAGGCACTCTATTCAAGATCTAATTGATGACAAGCAGATTTTCGACCCAGAGAAGAGGGAAGACAAGAAGAAGCCTGGTTATAATGCCGTGCCACCACCAGTGTTTATGGTCGGATCCAGCTTGCTAGAGTGGTATGTGCTGCAGGATTTATTTGGGAGCGAGAGTATTGTTGTTGTTTGTCCTGAGAATAGAGAGGAAAGAGCAGCAGTGGCAACCATTGATTGTTGGTCAAGTAGCGAGAGCGGTGGAGAGGCCGAAGAGGAAGGAGAGATAGGGGCTGTGATAAGAAGTGGGAGAGTGGTCCCTGAGATTACGAGGGTACCGAAACCAGCGCAGCCATCAATGGAAAAAGAGCCAGAGGAGAGCCAGATTGTTAAGCACTTGAAAAAGACCGCAGCTCAAATATCCATCTGGGATCTTTTAAGACGGTCCCCTTCTCACAGGTAGAAAGTGATAGAGGCTTTGACTGAGTCCACTGTTGCCACCATAATTTCCCCATAAGAACTTCTGGGTCTAGTTAATGGAGGATCCGGCGAAAGATTGGTTGTTTTCGATGCCGACCTGCCAGTCGAGGGCCGCGATCATAATCAACCTCGGTACATCAAAGCACAGATTAACGACAAGCACACCGCTTGCGTTATGGTAGACGATGGATCTTCTATTAATGTTTGCCCTCTGATAGCCCTTCAAGCTTTTGGATTGAGTGAGGATATGCTCCGAGAATCAGACTTGACGATTACAGCCTATGATAATTGAAGAAGGCAAGCCTCGGGAACATTCAAAACCCTGGTCAAGACGGGACCTATTGAGGTAGAAGTAGAGTTTGTGGTTCTACCCATCCCAGCTAATTTCTCAGCCCTGCTTGGAAGGCCTTGGTTTCACAGATTAGGAGGAGTACCATCCACGCTGCACCAAATGATAAAGTTCCCACACGGAGGGGAGGTGATAACTATTAAGGTGGCCAGAGAGAATTAGGTGTCAGCTCTTGAAATTGCTAATCAGCCCTTTAGTGGCTTCCACGTGTCAATGATAGGAGAAGAACACGGGCCAGTGGATAACCCAGCTGTGGTTAACATGATGAAAAAGATGTACTATCTCCCTGGGGCTGGTTTGGGTAGAAACTCTCAGGGGCTGCAGACCGCAATCACCACTCGAGGTCAAAAGAACCGGAAGGGTCTGGGGTACAGAGTCGATTTTGGCAAGAGGAAGACGGTAGATAAGATCCCTCACATTTCAGAAAGCTTTGTGTCCGCATCCTCAGTATGCGCTTATACTGGTGAGGAGGAGCCGCAGTGGGTGAATGGGAGGATTGTCCCTAGATTTGAGATCTTCAACGATGTATTCGACGGGGATGTCGGGGTTATCAAGACCGCTAAGAGCTTCTGGGATGAAGAGGTCATGACTCAGTGCATTGCTTGGGACAGATGAGAGCCCGAAGAGATCGTCACCGAGAAGATGTTATTTGCCAGGCTGAAAGGGAAAGAGAAGATGGCAGAAATAGAACTGAAGATGGGGGATTTAAAGATTTCCTCAGACACACCTGAAGGGCCTCTGCTGAATCAGGAAGCAAATGAGCAAGCTGCAACGGCATCAATCTCTAGGGAGGCAGAAGAAGACTCTAGCTTAGATTGTCTTTTCATTCCAGAACATTTTTATGATGTAAATGACAATTATAATATTATTAATAAGGCAAATGATTTCTCTTACTTGTGCGATGCTTCTAATAATTTCAACATGCATGAACATGATCATATTCCATCAATTTTTGACATTGATTCCACTGATACAATGCCTTTTAATCTTGGAACCTCGGAAAATCCGAAAGAAATTCTAATAGCATCAAATATAACTCCAGATGAGAGAGAAAAATTTGAGAGAATAATAAGAAAACATGAAAAAGTCTTTGCCTGGACCTACAAGGACATGCTAGGGATCGACCGAGACGTAGCAGAGCATGCCATCCCGACTTATCCAGATTATAAGCCCGTAAAGCAGAAATTAAGACGGCTCAGGCCAGAATGGGCAGACAAGGTCAAGGAGGAGATTCGGCAACAGATTGAGGCCAAGTTCCTTGTTGAAGTACAGTATCCTACATGGTTGGCAAATGTGGTCCCTGTAGCAAAGAAAAATGGGAAGGTCAGGGTATGTGTAGATTATCGAGATCTGAACAAGGCTTGCCCTAAAGATAATTTTACACTACCCCACATTGATGTGTTGATAGAAAGTGCCGCCAACTGCACGATTTACAGCTTTGGAGACGGTTATGTGGGCTAAAACCAGATCCTGAACAAGATAGCTAACCGGGTAAAGACCGCGTTCATCACAGAGTGGGGGACCTATGCTTACCGAGTCATGCCTTTTGGCCTGAAAAATGCGGGGGCCACATACCAGAGGATGGTGACCAAGATTCTAAGTGACCTGATCCACAAGGAAGTAGAGGTCTATGCCGATGACATGATGGTCAAATCTGCCACTAGAGAGGGCCACTTTGAAGCTCTAGAGAAGTTCTTCACCAGGATTGATAAGTACAATCTGCGACTTAACCCCAAGAAGTGCATTTTCGGAGTGACTTCAGGAAAGCTGTTGGGACATGTCGTCAGCCAGAGGGGAATAGAAATTAACCCAGACAAGGTGAAGGCCATCAGAGAGATGCCCGTGCCGCAAAAGCAAAAGGATGTAAGGAGCTTTTTGGGCAAGCTGTAGTACGTCAGCCGATTCATTGCCAAGCTCACTTCGATATGCGAGCCTGGTTTTAAACTGCTTAGAAAGGATCAGCCTGTAGTCTGGAATGAAGACTGCCAGAAAGCCTTTGACAGCATCAGGGAATATCTGTTGAATCCGCTAGTGTTAAGGCCGCCGCAACCAGCCAAACCCGCTTATCCTGTATCTGGCAGTGGAATGCAGTTCTGTGGGCACCATGATGGCTCAGGAGGATGAATTTGGAGTAGAATTCGCAGTTTATTACCTCAGCAAGAAGTTTCTGGCTTATGAGATTAAATATGCTGAAGTAGAGAAAATCTGCCTCGCAGTGATTTGGGCATCAAAGAAACTGAGACATTACTTCCATTCATACAAGGTTCAGGCAGTGGCCAAGCAGAATCCATTGAGATATTTGCAAGAAGCGCCGTCTTTGCTTGGTAAGATGGGGAGGTGGCTGATTTTGCTACAGGAGTTTGATGTTGAATACATCACCCGCAAAACTATTAAGGGGCGAGCCGTAGCCGAGTTTCTTGTTGAGCATCCTATTCAAGGAGACACTCCCGAGTTCACCTTTTCGGATGAGAGCATAGTCACGATCTCTGTCCAAGGATGGCAGTTACACTTCGATGGGGCAGTGAATAATAGAGGGGCCAGAGTTGGAATTATTTTGACAACCCCAAATAATGAGAAACTCCCCCTAACAAAGAAGCTGAGGTACAAAGCAACCAACAATGAAGCCGAATATGAAGCATGCACTTTCGGGTTGGAAGCTCTAGCTGCTTTGGGGGCAAAGAATATAGAAGTCTTTGGTGACTCATCCTTAGTGATTAACCAGATCCGAGGTGAGTGGGCTCTAAAGGAAGAGCGGCTGATACCCTACGTTGAATATTTGAAAGAGGTATGTGGGCAGTTTGAAACCTGCACTTTCCACTTCGTACCAAGAGATGAGAATCATCTAGCTGATGCGTTAGCAACCCTAGTGTCGATATGGGATAATCTTGAAGGGGTAGTTATGAAGCCAGTGCTGATTTCGAGTTCTGAGAGGCCTAGCTTTGAGATCAAGCCAGTAATGGAAGTAGAAGTGGCGGATGGAAAACAATGGTACTTTGACATTATGAATTATTTGGAAAACAATAAGTTTCCAAAGGAAGCTACTGAGAAAGACCAGAGGATGATCCGAAAACTGTCTACTCAGTTCATATCCTTGGAAGGAGTGTTGTACAAAAGGCAAGCAGATGGGATTCAGCTCAGGTGCTTGAATGAAAAAGAAGCCCACAAGGTGATGGAGGAGACCCATGCAGGCGTCTGTGGGGCTCACATGAACGGCTTAACTCTGGCAAAGAAGATCATGAGGCAAGGCTTCTATTGGCTTACGATGGACAATGATTGCTCAAAATATGTCAAGCAATGCTAGTTATGCCAGCAGTACGCGGATTTGAGGCACCTACCAGTATCAGAGCTACACAACCTGACATGACCTTGGCCTTTCGCTGCTTGGGGAATAGATATTATTGGAGATATTCGCCCTACGGCATCCAATGGGCACAGATACATCATAGTCGCAATTGACTATTTTACCAAATGGGTAGAGGCAGAATCCTTCAAAAAGATACACGCAAGGGATATGGCCAAGTTCATAGAGAGGAATCTGGTCTGCAGATATGGCCTCCCTCACCACATAGTGTCTGACAACGGGGTGCAGTTCATGGGGGAAACCAGGAAACTCCTTGAGAAGTATGGTATCGAGCACCATAGATCCTCTCCCTACCGACCACAAGCTAATGGGGCAGTAGAGGCCGCCAATAAAAATATGAAGAAGATCCTATCTAAGATGGTCCAAACTTACAAAGACTGGGCAGAGAAGCTACCCTTTGCACTGTGGGGATACAGGACAATGGTAAGGACATCTACGGGCGCTACGCCATTTTCCTTAGTATGCGGGATGGAAGCAGTATTGCCAGTTGAGGTAGAGCTCCGATCGCTGAGAGTAGTCATGGAAGCCCAAATCCCGGAGGCCGAATGGGCACGACAGAGGCTACAGCACTTAAACTTACTGGATGAGAGCAGGCTGAAGGCTTATTATCACAATCAGATCTACCAGAAGAGGTTGGCCAGGACATTTGAAAAGAAGGTGAGAAAGCATCCGCTGAAAGAAGGGGACTTAGTGTTCAAGCAGATGAGATCGGGTATACCCAATATCAGAGGAAAATTCAGGCCAACCTGGGAGGGGCCGTATATCCTTAAGAAGCTGTTGTCCAAAGGAGCTGTAATCTTGTCGGATAGCGATGGAAATGAATTCAAGGAGCCGATCAATGTCGACAGACTCAAGAGGTTCCATGTCTAAAGACAAAAATAAAAAGAAGAGAATAAAATGCCCTACAGGTTGAAAATCGAAAAAAGGCAGCCGTGCTAAAATTGGGTGCCTCGACAGGGTGAAAACCGAAAAAAGGCATTCTGTGCAAAAATTAGAGGCACAAGAGAAAATGTTCAATCGTGAAAACCTGAGAGGGCCGATTGGTAACAGGAGTTGATGCTGTTAAAATTTGGTTTCATGTATTAATAGGGCGTACGCGGTTGAGTAAATGTTAAAACTGATCATGTATGCTGAAATTGCATGGAAGTGTACACAATTTCGTGAAACGGAATGAATATTATTCTTTTCATTTTCGTCATTTTCCAGTTCTGCATTGAAAAAAAAAATAATAATACATAGCTAAGCTGAGCTAAGTCCTACTGCTGCTCTCGCCGGCCAGATGCTTGAGCCCTCGTGTCCTGTTATCAGATGCTGGACTAAGGATCCACTTCTTGTACTCGCTAGTTGAAGCCACAGAATGATCGCCGAACCTCAGAATAACAGTCTTCACTGGTAGTTTGCTCCATAGCTCATGATACCTTGAAGCGAAGGCAGTTGAAAGAGCTCCTCCCCGAAAAGACAAGGGAACCCTCACCACACCCTGGGTTATCCCGAGCTGACGTGTACATCGAGAAGTGATATAGAAGGTGGCTTGATGGAGCCCACAGAGGGGAACACACCCCTATGGCCCATCAATGACCACATGAGACAGTGGGAGCCAGGCAGACGTGAAACTGATGTCGTCATCTAACGGCTCGCCAAATCTAGTAATGCCTTCACCACCGGTGGCACATTCACACAGTCGTTGATGCGAAAGGAAATGACTCGGTGAATACTGTGGAATAACCCAAGGAGGTGGCTCAGACAGCATCCTCAGTTTCTCTTGTAGCCAGATCTAAAAAAAAAAGCCGCTGGAGTAAGTAGGGTTTACTTCAGGCAAAAATAAGGCACAGGGTTGTGTGAAAATCCGAAAGGACGCACCTCCCGCTAAGAAAAGCTAGTGTGAAAGTCCATAAGGGACGCACTACCTTTAAAATAATGATGTACCTGGAGCAATAAGGGGTTGTCGGTAAAGGTAGTGGTGGATCCAGAACTCACAGCATCTAAGCCCAGAATGGTCTCAGCCAGAATAAGTGGGGAGGGTGATGATCCCCGATGAAAATCGCTCAGAGCTCCGAACAGGCGAGGATCACCTATTAAACCCCCTGGAACAACAGTGAGAAAGTTCACCATGCAAAACAGAAATATGATGCTTACTCGGTAAGTGGGAATGTTAGTGAACTGATCTAGAGCCTCGACCAATGGCTCCAAAGCAAAGAAAGAGCTCGGAGAAATCAGCCGGGTGGCCTCAGAAGAAGGTATGCCGAGGGCCATAGCTATGTCCCAAGTCTGGAATAGGCCGCGACGGGGGATGCAGGACAGAACGCTAGGAGGGAACCAGGCTCCAAGAATGGCAGCTAACTCCTCAGGCAGGGGGCACAGCTCCTGGTAAGTGAATCGAAAGACGTGAAACTGGGGGTGCCAGAAGTGGGTCGCCGCCAGAAGAAGGTTCTGATCAACCTTGACCCGACGCATATAGTTTAGCCCAGACAGAGAGGAAAGGGCGCCTTTTTTGCAAGTGTGTTTGTCATCTAGGATGCGGTGCATTCTTTGGACTAGAGAGGAAGACATTCTAAGAAGAATAAAGGGCTCAAGATGTGGAGAAAATGAAGAGACACAAAAGGAGCAAAATTTTTGGAAGATTTTATAGAAAAGCGTCACCGACGGCCTACCCGTCGGTAAAAATCCACCTGGCAGATGCATACGTCAGCATTGCATTCATCACGAGCATTAAATGCACATTTAATTGGGGAATGTGGAATGACAAACGGTCAGCCCGTCGGTCGCTCCTACAGACGCCCAGCCCGTCGGTCACGAAACTCTATATAAGGGCGAGTGACAGACGGACCAGCGGCGCTGTCACTTTCACTTCTCCTCTCCAAAACGGTTTTTTCTTATTTTTTTTTGTGCATTTTCAAGCACCTTTTCTCATTTTTCTTGCAATTTCTTCATCTTTTCGCATTCTCCACTCACCGGACGCTCAGACATTCATATTTCTTCAGTTTTCTACGCTTTTCGTGACTTCAAGTAAGTAAAATAACTACTTTTTTATTTAATTTAATTTATTTCTTCATTCATTCTTCTTCCTTTAGCCTTAGAAATGGCTAGAATGCTTTAGATGCCTTAAAAATATAGGGAGAGTGCTGCCCATTTTTATTTATTTTATTCATTTCTTATTTTTTATTTATTTTTTGTAGTGCAATTAATCTGAACTTTTGCATAATCACATAGAAATAGAATTTTTCTATACCTTTGTTGCTTTAGAAATAGGCTTTCTAGCATATATTTTGTGTCGTTGAGGCCTGAGGCCATTATTTTGTGTTGTTGGGGGCACACTCTTGCCGGGGTGCATCCTAATTATATTTATATATTGTTGTTGAGGCCTGAGGCCTGGTTTGATGCCTTTTCATGCAGGAGGTTGGGCACACCCTTGCCGGGGTGCTGCCCAAATTATCTTTTTTATTCTAAAATTAAATATTTTTTTTGTGTATAATGCATACCTTGGGGTCTAGAAAGCCCATTTTTATTCGCTTTAAATATTTCCATGCCGATTGCATGTTTCCTCTGTTTTGATATGTGCGAAGCATGCTGGGCAACATCCCTTGATAGGACGCTCGTCCCTTTTCATTTATTATCTGTTTTTACCTCATATTCGGGCCGCTGTTTCCCAGGTGAGGCCTAAATGGGCTTTCACCTAGAAAACAAGCCTAATAATGCCTGTTTTGTCAAATTTTCACTATCTAATATTTCTTTTGCAGGATGCCTCCTAGACGCAGAGCACCACAGGCCCAGCCCGAGGTTGTGGTTCCGGGTTGGATGGACGATGAGTCAGCTCAGAGATATAGAGCGCTGGCTCAGGTGGAGATTCGGGCTAGCCGCTTCGTGTCCCATCCGTTCCTAGAGGCCCTAGGGATGGCCCCGGAGGTCGACATGCTTGTTGAGGGCACCAGATTGACAGAGTTTCTTGAGCCCGCTTTCCAGACCTTCCCAGAGGCTACTCGACAGGTCCTGGCCACCCTACGTTATGGCGGCTTTCAGAGATCGGACACAGAGCCAAGGGTAGTCCAGTTCTAGTTCGATGGCCAGCATTAAAGTATTACCAGGCAGAGGTTCGTACAGGCCATGGGGCTTCCCAGAGAGGAGGGGGTCGAGATCCCAAGGCGAACGGTGAGACGCGCCCACTGGGCAGCCATTGCCTTACCGGGAGTGCTGTATGATCATGATACAACGAAGAGCACCGTACTGGTGTCTTAGGCACTTAGGTACTTGCACAGAGTGCTATCCAGTTCATACTTTGGTCGAGCTGGTAATCCTGGGTCGCTTAATGCGGCCGAGATCTGGAGCCTCTGGGCTATGGTGGCAGGCCAGCGTCTCAACGTTAGCCATGAGATCTTGGCTAACTTGGTCAGAGTTGGAAAAGGACTGACACCAGTGGTGATAGTAGGAGGAGTCATCACTCGGTTGCTTTTGGGGTTAGGAGTTGCCCCAGACAGGCTGAGAGGACCCCTGGATGAGGGGATCCATGTGGACGCTGCAGCGGCAGTGCAGATGGGGATGATCTCACATATATCAGGTCAGGCAGAGGCTTACAGAGTGCTGTCCATCCACGAGACCAGGCGGATGTTCTCCCTTCCACCCTTGGGTCCAGACCCGGAGCAGCAGCCTCCTCAGCCAGAGCAACACCCTCCTCAGCCGGAGCAGCAGCCTCCTCAGTCTCCCCAGCCTCAGCCTCAGACTGTGCCACCGCCACCACAGCAGGAGCAGCCCAGGACCCCGTTGGATTTCGACATGGAGTTCACTATGGACGAGCTCTTTGCGGCTTCACCAGCATCCAGAGCGCCGACTCCTGTTCCGTCGCCGAGCATTAGGGTACAGAGGTCTACCCACGGGCCCCCCGGGAGGTATCACCCATATTTCCGAGGTGACCCAGGGGCATCCACCTCCGCAGCCCCGCTGCCAGAGCCAGCACAGCAGCAGTAGCAGCCAGCACAGCCTGACTTCTTCCAGCTCCTCACTTCCATGTTCACAGCCTTAGAGTGACGACAGGATGAGAGAGACAGAGCTATACACGAGAGGTTAGACCGTCAGCAGGCTGCTATTCAGGAGCAGTCTCGGGGGATAGAGCGGTTGGTTCAGGAGCAGGCCGGTTATATCGAGCACACCACGCGAGAGCAGGCTCAGGTCGTGGAGGCCTTCAGAGACGAGTAGGCGAGGCTGATAGAGCAGATCGCCCAGGGCCAGAGGGAGCTTAGGCAGCAGCTCACTCATGAGATGAGGACGTCTCAGGACCAGGCATCTCAGAGGGTTGATATGACCCTACAGATGATCGACGAGTCACTTGACTCCCTGAGATCCCGGGTCCAGGCGATAGAGGGGATCCTCCCACCCTTGTCTCAGACCATGAGGGAGTTCAAAGAGCAGACAGAGCAGCGACTAGAGCAGATGAGGAGGGCCGCCAACGAGCAGACCATTCAGATGAGCCAAGCCTTCAAGAAGCTAGGAGGCACAGTTTTAGAGACCTTAGGGTTTATGAGGACTTGTACCCAGCCCTTCTTGGATGGCTATGCTCAGATTAGATTCAGACGGGCCCATGATGCTGAGGCAGGACCCTCCACGGCTTAGCCTCCACCTCCGGCACAGCCAGCTCCACCTCCACCTCCGCTAGGGACAGTGTACATATCAAATGACGAGGATCCTGATGAGCCCTCTGACTACACACCTCTCTGATGTTCAGGGAGTCACTTTTGTATTTTCACTTTGTATATACATTGTACAAAAACGGATATTTCTAGTGAAAAACTTTTTTTTTCAGTTTCATGCATTTATTCAGTTATTTATGATTCATGCATATTACAGATGAATATATGTTTTCACATTTGCTCAATAAGAAAAATGATGAAAAAAATGATGAATGACAACTCAATAGAAAAGAATATAAATGAAACATGATATGGTAGATAAAGCAAAACCACGCCATTCATGGACACGTTAAAAGATAACAACTCAAACATGAATTAACAAAACCTTTTATCACACAGGTACAGAGAAACATCGATAAGAGCACAAGCATCGATTAGAAGTCCAAACAAGGGCGCCTAAGATTCATGTCTTCTTGGAACGGGGAACCCAGCGAGGTCTCCTCCTCTACAAAATCGAGATTACGGTCAGAGAGTACCTCATCTCACAGTTCACGCGGCAGCCAGAGAGTGCTACGCACCTTACAGATCGGATGGGGGTTAGCAAGGGAACTTCAACAATCGAAGTTGCAGTTAGAGAAACACTGCTCTTCACACCGGGATTATAGCCAGAAAGTGTTACATCTCACAATTCACGCGGCAGCCAAAGAGTGCTACGTACCTTGCGGATCGGATGGGGGTTAGCAAGGGAACTTCAACAATCGAAGTTGCAGTTAGAGAAACACTGCTCTTCACACCGGGATTGTAGCCAGAGAGTGTTACATCTCACAGTTCACGCGGCAGCCAGAGAGTGCTACGCACCTTGCAGATCGGATGGCGGTTAGCAAGGGAACTTCAACAACCGAAGCTACAGTTGGAGAAACACTGCTCTTCACACCGAGATTATGGTTAGAGAACACCGCATCTCACTAACCAAAGCTGCAATTAGAGAACACTGCTCTTCATATCGAAGTTCACTACAAGAAAATTGAGTTTTAACGACCAAAATTTAGCGAAGGGATAAAAATTCGGTCGTAAAAAAATAAAAGAAGCGAAGGGAATTTATTCCGATCGTTAAAACTCAAATTTTAGTATTATTTAACGAGAGGTATATTTTCGGTCGTTAAAAGCCTCAAAATTCGGTCATAAAAAAATAAAAGTAACGAAGGGAATTTAATTTGGTCGTTAAAACTCAAATTTTATTATTATTTAACGAGGGTATATTTCCGGTCGTTAAAAGTTTCAAAATCTGGTGGTTAAAAGTCTTAAAACAAAATAAACTATTTACCTCCAAAAAAATAACCTAAAATCACAAAATGTATTTTCCCATGTGCTAACTTCAAGTCTTCGACTCTCCATGCCTCTCTCGCGTCGCCCCCTCCATCGCGAGTCCCCTCCATCGCGAGCCACCAAGCGCCAGATCCGGTGTCGCCCCCCACCCTGCCGCCGCTCGCCCCCACTTCGACGTTGCAAATCCGATCATGCCATTGCAGTTGTCTCGCTCGCTGTTAGTTCGCTGCCGTCGCAGGTCGCCTCTGGCCGCAGTTGTAATCCCTAAAAATTCTGACGTTGTGAACAGTGCTTTGGTAGGTCAAAATTTTATGAAAGATTAATTTTTGATATATAAGAGGTGGAATTTTCCTTAAAACTACACAATTTAATTATTCAAATAAATTTTAGACAAATATATAAATAAATATATAATTACGTTTACATATAAATGGACAAGAAGATATTAAACAAAGAATAATAAGTAAATAAATAAATAAAAATAATTATAACATATAATTATTTTTATAGGTCTAGAATTATCCAAACATGTGGGATTAAGCTAGAACTATTGAGAATCATGAGGAAAAAAAAAGAAAAGAGAAAGGGAAAGACACGAAACGAGGCAGAACGGGGAAAGAGACCGAGGAAGAGAGAGAGAGAGAGAGGGAGAGAGAGAGACGGCGGAGCACAGCGTAAGGTGGCGAGGCGGCTGGCGACGGTCGACGGCGAGCAACCGGGCTCCTCGCAACGCCGATCTCGGCGTCTTTTTCCCCATCGCGAAGTTGCCATTCCAGGAGAGCGGGAGAAAAACCGAAGCTTCTCCTGCGTTTTTCGGCCGGCTCCGGCGTCGAACGACGACACGAACGGCACGACGGGACTCCTGGCGGGCAGGCGAATCTCCCGGTACCCATGGGTGGTCTTCAATCGCCGGGGATGAGCAGATCGGAGAGGGGGAGAACCGATATTTTTGACGTCGATTCAGGCGAAATGAAGGGGAGTCTCGGCGCGTGATCACCGAAAAAGCAACCCCGACGCTTCAAGCTTCCTTCTGGTTGTTTTGGTGCCTCCGGTGGAGCTCCGGCGCCGGTGAAGGGACCAAAAATTTCAGAAAAATTAGTAAGTGGCTACCAAACTTACCTTTCCAAGTGATTTTTTTTACATAAATTAAACTTGTTGAGGTGTGATTTTACAGTTACAGTTTGTGTGTTGTTATGGTTTGCTAAATTAATTGGTAAATTGGCTGTGTTATTTGAGTAATTGGTTTGATTAAATTGAGTTAAATAAATTATTTGTTTTTAAATGATAAAATTTATGTAAATTTATGCTTAAGTATGTAAGAGTTCAAGAGAACAGTAATGTGAAATTGCATTTTTTTTTGGGAGAAATGAATAATCATACAAATTAGTAATGAATTAAGGTTAGGATAACTAATTGAATAATTTAATACATTATTTGAATTCTTTTCAAGTTGACAGTATGTTTAAAATCTTAGGAAGTTAAGCATGATCATGACCTAAGGTAATAGAAGATATAATTATACAATTAGGTAGTAATTAAGTTAAAAAAGTTTGATAATTGGAACTTTACACTCATTAATGCTCTTCTCCCTTTTGGAAAGTTCCCTTTTGTTATAAAGGCAAACTGTGAACTGTATTTAGCTTCCAAATTGGAGCAGGCAAAAAGAAACTCTTTTGTTTAGTAAGCAAACTGAACCCTCTGCAGCTCCTCCTCATTAGGCAATGTTGTAAAACTTCCTTCTTCACAGCCTGTTATCTGCCCATATTATAAATAAGAGAGATCCTGTAAATAAGAATTGTATGGCACCACCCTCCCTAATGAGAGGAGGCCTGTAATCCATTTATTGAATATTTAATAGATGCAATGTAGGTATTTTGGACATTAATTTGGCTTTGTCTTGAAAAATAATAAAGACATATACCTGCTAAGCTTCTCCCCCTTGAAGGTGAATTTTTAAGTTGTGCTTCTTCTTTATACTTGAAAAGGAAAAGGAAGTCTTTGTTTCTGTATTTGTTTCTCTGTTGATATTAGTCCATCCTGTCTGTATAGGTATGTAGCAACTTCAGTGACTTCAGTTCACCATGAAATGGAAAATGGATTCAATATTTGGTCATTTAACGGGAAGCTCCTATATCGCATACTCAAGGAACATTTCTTCCAAGTAAGATTAATTATTCTTGTGAGATTTCCATTTTTATTGCATTCTAGTTGGAGATGGTTATAACTTGATTAGCTGGCACTTCCAGAGTATAGTGAGTCTATTTTGATACTTGATTATTTGCTTGTTCTATTTATTGATTATTCAGTGACTTCAGTTCACCATGAAATGGAAAATGGATTCAATATTTGGTCATTTAATGGGAAGCTCCTATATCGCATACTCAAGGATCATTTCTTCTAGGTAAGATTAATTATTCTTGTGAGATTTCCATTTTTATTGCATTCTAGTTGGAGATGGTTATAACTTGATTAGCTGGCACTTCTAGAGTATAGTGAGTCTATTTTGATACTTGATTATTTGCTTGTTCTATTTATTTATGGTTCCTTTGGCTGGGTTACAAAATCAGTAATCTTTCAGGTGAAACTGAAGTTCAATTTTCCAAATAATAATCCAAAACCATTTGAAATATCTTGGCAGCATCAGAATATTAATTTTTTCAAACTAGTAGTTTAGTGTGAAAGCATCTGGTTCAATGTGTCTTGACATTTTTTTGGACCTTAAGTCAGATGGATAATTGATTTGCTTATTATTGTTGCATATTTTCCTCCTATGCTCAATACCTTTTGTGATATGACCATCCTTGTAAATGTACTGACTATTTTTCTAGATTCATTATTTTGTATCATGGGTTGCAGTTCTTGTGGCGCCCAAGGCCACTATCCTTCTTGAGTCCTGAAAAGCAAGCTTTATTTTTTTTCTTATAAAATAAAAGCAAAAAAGACCATCTTTATATCAGCAGTATCAGTTGCATGGAGAAGACAATCTGTAGGTGAAAAATGGTTTCCTCTTCTTCGCGGAAGCAGCAATTCCTAGCAACATTACAAAATCTGCATTGAAGTACTGATCCAACAGGTAACATATTATACAAGATGCAGTTTATAATGTGGGATATGCAATTTCCCCAACTCTTTCTATTTAACTTGTCTAATTTGATTATCAAAATATACAAATAGGGAGTTTTAAGTCCCAACTCATTGGAGACCCATTAAAATGTAGCATCACTATTAGAAAAATAGAAATAACCGTTTGACTTATGTTCAGTTTTATGAATTTTCAGTCTAAAACTTTCAATTTTGTTTGAAATTTTGGTATTTAGGTTATTGAGAAAACCTTAGAACAGGGCTCTTCGTGCATTACACCCATTTAGAGTGTTGTAAAACCATCACCGTCCCATGAGTGCCCATCATGTGCAACTTCTTTGATCTGCTAATGCACTTACAGCTTAATTTATGAGCAAAATCCATGCATAGGCCCAATCATATAGATATTTCTCCAGATTATTATATATTGTATGTATAGCTGTCTAGTATCACAACATCAACTTCTATTACATCTGTAGGCGTGTGGAGGTGCGTACACCACTTTTTATTTCCCAATCGTCTTCATCTAGGCCACTTAGTGTATTCTGATCAGTTGCATGTGGTGTGTCTCCTTGTTTTCCACCATTACAATGGAGTTCCATTGATACAGAGTGCTATTTCTGTTAGACTGAATATTAGTGCTGCAACTATTCTTGGGTTTTAGTATGGTTGTGCTTTTAGCAAGTTCTTGTTTGCTTGTGCTATTTTCTGTGGAATTTCAACCAAATTGGATGTTTCTTCTTGACCGGAATTTGTTGGGTACACTGCTGATGGGTCTGTAGTTGGATATATTCTTGGAACTTGTATATGGTTGGTGACATTTGTAACAAACTAGTAACTAGCATCGATGCTTCAACTTAAAGGGGAGTGCTAGAGATTGTATATGGATTGCATATATCTAGGCTTGATTTTGAATATTTAAGGTAAATTATATTTTAAATTAAAAATATTAAATTATTTGGCCTTTTGAGTTATTGCGTTTATGCATGAATTTTAATTATAAATTTATGTTTTAAATTCTACAGGTGTTCAAAACAATGGACAATGAAGATATAAGGTTTATTATGCATTCTTCTAGAATTTTTATATTTTAAGGTGAATAGAAAATGATATAGATAGGGGTTATATTTATGTTTTATACTTGCATATGATACAATGTCAAATGATATATTTTGTATTTGATATTTTGCAATTTATGAAAAAACTATTTATTATAATTTTGGATATATATATGTGTGTGAATGATGTGTACAGGTAATAATCAAATAAAATATTTTATTCATTATGAAAATTTAATATTAATTTCTGAATTTTCTTTCAACGACGAAAAATCCGTGACTATCTTTAACTATCGAATATTTTTTCATTGATATACAGCGAAAGAAAAAACTTGTCGATAAAAAGTATCTTCAACTGTCAAAAATTCCTTCGTTGAAAGCGAATAATATTAGCAAAGGAAAAATTCGATTAGTAAAACAGTATTTTTAATGACAGGATAGGTTAAAAAGTGAATATAATTAACGAAAAAAAAATTCGGTCTCTACAAAGTATCTTTAACGACTGGAAATTCTTTCGTGGAAAGTGAATATAATTAACGAATGGAAAATTCGGTCGCTACAAAGTATCTTTAACGATCGAAAATTTTTTCATTGAAAGTGAATATAATTAACGAAGGAAAGATTTGGTTGCTAGAAGGTATCTTTCACGACCAAAAATCCCTTCGTTAAAAGTGAATATAATTAGCGAAGGGAAAATTCAGTCGCTAAAAAGTTGCGGTTAGAGAAACACTGCTCTTCATATCGAGATCGTGGCTAGAGAATGCTACATCTCACCAACACCTACAGCTCAAAACGAGACCGATAGGTATATCTTCACATCGCCAGACAGACTGAGACGAGGTCTACCCGGCAAGAGGCACGGAAGGTGAGAATCGCCATAGGTACGCTTTCTTCCTTTCTGTCCTTTCTCTGAGTTTTGGCTCATCTAGGCGCTTGTGCCCTAGTTCCCCAAAATTGGGGGCAATTGTAGGCACCGTGTCTCAGAGCGGTCCGGATCAGAGATTACCCTATGATGAAATCAGTATCTGAGCCTTTACAAACAGTTTGGATTGGGAGGTTTTAGTCCCATACTCCACGAGAAATGAGTCTTTTCACCTTTTGTAGGCAGAGGGGGGAAGAACGGAAATTTTTGAGTCAAAAAGTATGTTTTACTTGACAGACGGCCAGCCCGTCTATGGGAGGCGAGCCCGTCGCTTAGGGTCACAGATGGCCTATGGTTTTTTTCGACGCCCTTCGGGCAGACCCGCTTCTTCCGGAGCACGCCAGCCGGTTTTCCGGAGCACGCAACCTCTCCGACGCCCGTCGGTGAAAATGGCAGGGCCGTCGGATGAATCCTTGTGTCAAAAGGATTCTTCCGACGCCCGTCTCCACATTCGACGCCCGTCGGTCGTGCCTGGCCTATAAAAGCTTTGAACTTCTTCCTAAAAAGGGTTCCAAAAATTTTCAAGAAGGGAAACTCTGCCGAATTTCAAGCGTGTTTTCTCTCTCTTCCAGCAAACACACACATCAAGAAATTTCTTTTAACTTGAGGATCAAACCGTTAAAAGGAACTAAAACTAATTAGTTTTCTTTGGGTTTTTTTTTTATTCCAAAGTCCATCTTTTTTTAGGGGTTAAGAAGGAAACAATCTATTTTCCTCTTTTTGACCTTTCATTTTCTTTCTCGTGGAACGTGCGGGACTCTAATCAACACCAAGAATATCACTAAAATATTATCTGAGGGTAAATATTCCAGACTTATTCTCCGTGTTATTTCATATTTATTCTTTATTCTTGCTGTTCTTTTGGCTTTTTGCTTTCACTTTCCTTTATTTTGATTCTCTTCATCTCATCTTGTGATAAAAACCCATTTTTCCTTTGAAAAAAAGATTTTTTACTGTTATTTTCGGAGGCAGTGGTGACCGACGGGTCATCTATTTCACTGACGCCCGTCGGTCACCCCACTCACAGATGCCCTCTCTCTCGAGTGAGCGACGAGACACGTTGGTCACTTTGACTAACGCCCATCGGTCACTCGACAGAGGCCGTCGCTGGGTCCTGTCTCCATTTTTCAAAATCTTTCCTATTCTTTTCAAGTCCTTGTTGACTTTATTTATGTTGAGCTTTCATATATTAACATCTTTTAACCTTCTGTGAGCATATTTTGATTTTCTTGGACTATCTTGAGCTCGAGGGGTGATCTACCATGCTTGGAGGATTCCGTCTGGTTTAGTTTTCTAACCCTCTTGGTTATTCCCTTTATTTGTTTATTCATTATTTTATGCACATGAGTATGCCCTTTTTGTATCCCGCTAAGTATAAAAATTGATTAATGTTTTATATTTAATAAAGAGAAGTTTTTTATAAACATAAGGACCCAATGTCCTATTTTTATCCAATAAAAATCATCACAATAAAAATAGCCATTTTGATAATGATGCACGCGAGGACCAAAGTCCTCAAAATAAGCAATGCCCCGATTTGTGTATGTATTGTACATTTATAAAAGGTAGTTGTATTCCACTCCTTGTATTATTGTAATTTATTGCTTTCATTACTTGCTCATTTATTGCTTTCCAAATGTGAATAAATACGCTTTTAAATCAATTGCATCATGTGGAGAGAGAGCAAATTAATGATAATTAAAATTTGATCATAAAATAATCAAGGTAGAAATAGATGAGAAGTCCCGAACCCATCTCTGATCTTTGGGCTCAAAGAGGCGAGAGGTTTACCCTCCAAGAGACCTCTTGTGTCACGAGATTTTGGCGTTAATCCTAGGCTCCTTAGGGCGAGAGGTTCACCCTCCAAGATCCCTTTGGTTGGCCCAAAATGGATACTAAGCGCAGTCTTAGGCTCTCCGAGGTGAGAGAAACTTTCCCAATATTCTATTGGGTGGCGACTCCATGAAACCTCCTTGTTGCCCAACATAAACGCACTTGCAGTTTATTGCAAGTTGTTAGCGGATCCTCAATTGCCCGATCTCCCTCAACCGGGCGGTCAGAGGGGTGGCCGAGGGGCGTCCGGCGCGCGTCACATGTGGATAACGAGTAACACATAGATACCCGAAGGTATCAACACTATTCTCACAACGCATAAATACCCGTAGGTATTAAAACAATCTTTTCTTGTTGTTCCAAAAACATTTTCGCATACACAGGGATCACGAAGATCCAGTCGGGGGACCTGATAAGGGTCCAAATCATACACAGGCTGCAGCAACACTAACTCCATTAGGCATGCCAAACTATCCACTACTCGACTAACGCAGGCTAAACACATATATGTTTCTTTTAGTGATGTACATGATATTTTTAATCCTTTTTATACGTGCATACTTTTATTATAGTCGCATAATAATCACATGCATAATTCATTTATAAGCTAAAGCAAAGGCTCATATACCATAAGACAAACCATAACCTTTTTATTGCAATCCCATCATAATTTTTACCATATTCCTAAACATTCATTTTAACTATAGCTTATATGGTATAATATATCCAATTTTACACAACATGTCATGTGAAAAGCATTAGTAAAACCCATGCTAAATAGCTCAACAACATACATTCATAGCATAGAAAGAGTCGCGCTCGCGACATTAGTCGCGACCGTGACAGAAAACTAGATGGCCTCTGTCACGCTCGCGATAGAGCCAAGCTTCACACTCCTGTCGATTCCCAATTGAATACAACTTCACATAAAAATATACCCACTCTTATATTGTCCATAAATAATTTCATAAACATTACTTTCCCTAAATTCATGCATTAAATTCGAGAACTTCAACACAAGCATCTTAACTATTCAATTTACTAAGAATCATTCTTAATATCCCACACAATTTCTAAACTATAAATAAGTCTACTTGAAACTTGAATCATTAACGGCTCAATAAGCTTTAATAAATCTGTGCATATAAGCCACATTTATTTTTAACAAATAGCAAGGCATCACTAGAGCTCAAATGGGTACATTATCTTTCATGTTCGAAATAGTTTCTATACTTTGGTTTGGACCTGGAAGAGTGTTCTAAACTTCCTATGTATCCAAAGAGTTGGGAATTCAAACCGCGAAATTCTACTAGTTTAAACCGCAAGTTATAGATTTTCACTTCAAATCGCTTAACATAATATAAATCCAGTCAATATTGAACATACTTCAAAATGTTCCGCTCATTAAACTTTTAAGTAACTAAGTCAATATTCTTATTTATAACCTCAAACACTTGTATCCATAAGTAATAGCCATTTATTTACTCATTTCCATACTCTAAACATATGATGAATATGTCTCGAGAGGTTCCAAGGAAGTTCGGGTGTATTTCGGAAGGAAAAACATTAAAAAATACAAAAACTAGAAGAGCATAAAGGTAGGCAAGGTTTCCTACCAACCAAAAGGTTAAAAAGAAGAATAAAAACACTTGCCAAGAAAGTTCTGTCGCGCTCACGATAGAAGCCCCCTGCAGGTTTCTCACAAGAGCAAGTCACAAGACTGCTTTCCGCTTCAAACTTCAACCGCCTGAACTAATCTCTAAAACTCATTTTTAGACCAAATGTCCTTCTTAAAAAATTATTTTTATGATGTTATATTTAATATAGAACAAGTATCATGCCATTTGGATACCTAAATCATCAGATATGATTAAAACAACCTACATTGCTCCCCTGAACCCGGCCAGGGAAGATACCTCTTCTACAAGACTACTTTTGGGACACTTAGAGATAAAATTTGATCAAGCCTATTTATACAAAATTTGTAGAAATATGTCTTAGCTTTCTAATGGTACAGGTCTCATACAATTTGGAGTTATAAAACTCCAGATACAGCCTAATAACCGAAAAGTGGTCAGGTGTGTTCTAACACAAATTTTCACCCAAAATCCTATTCACATGCACAATTTAACAATTTAAATCAACACTCACTACCATCATCATATTTTATCATCAAAACATTCAAGTAACTTATATAACACATGAATATACTCAAAATCATATATAAATAAAGGGTTTCCAAACCTCTATTCCTTTGCACCCTAATTGCTCCAATAGCTACACAACTTCTATTCTTTCAGACTCCTTCTTAAGCTCTGTTGTTTCCTCCAACAAAATCAACCAAAAATTCAGAATTCCTCTTAAGGTTACACATAACTCTATTCATATTTAAAGAAAAAAGGAGAGGAAGAGGGAAAAAAACCAAGAACTTACCTTTCCCAATCAAATCTTGCATCCAATTACCTGAAACTTGGAAAATCCTCCTTTGGCCCCCAATTGTTAGATTTGGCGTGAGGAAGGAAGAGAAGAGGTTTTCCCTCTCTTTTTCCCTCACTTACCCGGCCAAGAATGGTCTAAATGAAGTCAAAAAGGTTTAATTAAAGCCATTAGTTCAATCCTTATCCCAAGTGCCCCAAGTCACACTTTGATTGGCCCAATAAAGATTTTTTTGTGTCAAACCTATCTTTTAGTCCTTAATCTTACTTCCTTTCCTCCAATTGGCATTCAACTTTTCTATTACATACATTGGCCCACATAATTTAATTAATTCATTCAATTTAATCCATAATTACAAAATGACCAAAATACCTTTACCCTACACAAATAAACCCAGTCACGTTCTTTACTACAATTAGTCCCTTCAATCATCCAATTACACATTTTTAATCACCAAATAATTCTTTTCACGTCATTTAAGGCACGACGATCTAACTGTCTAATTTATCAAAACTTGTCGAAACTTTTGAATTAATGACGGTTGTATCCTTTTTAACACTTTCGACCCTATCTCTAGCATATTTGGTTTCCGTTATACCCTAAACTTACCATAATCCGACTAGGGTGTATTCAGGGTGTTTCAGTACCACCCGAAGTAAAAATATATTTTATTTGACCATTGGAAAGTACAAGTTATAAGGAGTCCAAAAATGTAATTTGGTGTGAAACCGAGGTCAAATAGGCCATCAAAAGTTAAGAATAAGTTACGGCTGAATTCAAATAGTGAACCGGTTTGACCAAAGTTTGACCAATTTGACCAAGGTTTGACCGTGCCAAAAATGGTGTTATGGACCTCCGAAAAATTATCTGAAAACATGGACTCGCTCTAAATAATATGGGGAATCATAAGGTAATGAAATATTAATTTTACGGTAACATAAAAAATTGGGTTATCGGACTGGTAAATATTTATCATATCAAAAAATATTTGTGGATCCTAATAAATATTTATTGAGAATTATGGATGGATTTTTATGAGAAATTGAGCTTAGAAAGTGGTAGAAAAAAATAATAGAGCAAAATAATGGCTAATTAAGTAAAGTGGGCCTAATTGGGTTGGCCCAATTGGAGGGATCAAGAAATGGCTGTTATGCTAAATCCGCAAATGCACGGTTTACCGATTATAGTATTTAAGATATCATTCCCACGAAGATAGTAGACTGACTATTACTTACTATTACTACTCGATTTTAATTTTGTTTACATCGTTCATTATTTCTGATAATGAAACTAAACTACTAGTAGAATGCTAAATTAAGTATTACCTAAACCTAATTAATAATGATCAAAAAAGACAAGTAGGATTAATGATTATAAGTTGATAGTTGATAAAACTTGAAGTTATTCTTCTTGCTTGTTAATATAACCTTATCATGCAAGCCAAGTTGGAATAATATTCTAATTCATTCTCTCGACATGAATTAGAGTACCTAAAACATGTATGTATAATTCTAACTCTTAACTCTCATTAATGAACTAGTTAATTATACATACATACTTCAGGATTAATTAACAACCTACAGCAATCATCTAACATCCCGACCTCTCAAGAAATGCTTTAATGATGAAATTCTATTAGCTTTAAGTAAGAACCTATCTCTCAACTACATTCTTTCTTATTATGATCATTCATAAAATACCAACAGAAAATTCTGCAAACAAGAATACTTATATTGATGTGAATAACAAAACATAGCATAAATTGTTCAAGTTCCTAAAGACATCATTAAATATTTACGAAGAAGAAGCAAAAGTTAGAAGATTAATAAGGAGATCTCTCAACCCTTTTTCTCTTCACAAATATAATCTTCTCCTTCGCTTTTTTGCCTTCTTCTCAAAACATCAAAATGTACTTGAGAATTTACAAATAAAAGTAATTGTTCTTTCTAACTTAGAAAAATTCACAAGTTAAATTATATATCTCTTTCTTTGTCAAATTGAATCTTATATATATGTCTTTAAAACTTGTGTCCCTTGAAGTGCCTCTCTAAAGATTTGTGAACCTTGGTAAAAAAAATGACTCTTCAAGTGACCCTTCAGAAATAACTTCTCTAACGGCTATTACCGTCAGGGTCGCGCTCATGACAAAACACGAAGCTCCAATTCTTTGACTTTTCTCCTAGCTTTTACTTCCTTGCTTTGTCACACTCGCAACTTCCACCGCGCCCGCGACAGTGCCTTCACTTTAAGCTCATAATTTAAGCATCTTTCTCCCTGTTTTGTCCCTTTTACTCCTACACAACGAAATACATAAAAAGTATAAAAGATACCATGTTTCACAAGCAAATTAACTCAAAATTAAACATTTACTTGACATACTTAGACCTAAAACACTAATTTAACACATATAAATCAACACACATCAATTCCCCACACTTAAACCTTTGCTTGTCCTTAAGCAAAAATTCAAACATCTAAGTAACCCAACAAAAATTTTAATATTCTCCAAAATAGATGTAGCAATTCAACAAGCTATTTTAACTATAAAAGAAGTTAAAGACATGATACTCAACACTAAACTCCCAATACTCAATAATGATAGATAAAACAAGTTGCATAGCATACATAATAAATTTGCCAAATATCTCAATCTATTAAAAATATGATCAATGAATATAGAGTCAAGATGCTAATCAAGCTATCTAGCCAAAATGTTAGCCTCCAAATCTAGAAATTCTAAGAACTAATGTAGCCATTTAGGACAAAGATTGAGCACATGCATTCACTTGTATTTCTCATGGCATTTTTAGACACTTTTTCTTCTTTTTTTTTTTCAATGGGTGCATTTTATGCTCCATCCCACTATTTTTATTATTATTTTTTTTATACTTTTCTACTTGTGACATTACACATTCTTTCTGAATGAATGTAAATTAAGAGCCTACTCACTTACACATAACTTACTCGAAATACATAATATCAACAAGCATTTATTTTCTTATTTTATTTTTTTTATATGTGTCCTCATTCATTATTGAAAAATATGTTATTCATATTATGGCTATAATTTCCTTAAGGCTACTTAAATCCTTAGAACCTAAACTTCAATCCATAACATCATAGCATTCAAGCTTAACTAGAAAATGTACTAAACATTCTATACATCTTGTAAATAGTAAAAGGAGATATAAAGTAAATCTAAAATATATGCTACATGAAACTTTCAAATTCTACCAATTGAGCATGTAAAAGTTAATTATTACCATCAAGATTAACCTCAACATAATCAAGATTAACATGTAAAGAAACTACTTATAAATGTGGAGAAGATAAAAACATACAACATAAGTGCATATCAAATTCAAAATGAAATAACACCTACAACTAACAATCATATATATCAACACAATAACATAAAACAAACATATGAATATATCTAATATCACAAAATTTCATTTCCCTCCCCCACACTTAGAAATTGACATTGATCCCAATGTGAAACCAAAGAGTGCAAAACAGAACATAAAGGATAAAAATAAAACAAAACAAAATAAAAGGAAATGAAAATAGAGTAAAGGAAACTTCTCTCAGAAAGTGCCACTAGGAGAACTTGGTGGAGATGGAGTGAACTCAACATTTTGCTTACGAAAGAAAGACATCAACTTTCAATTTAAACTCTGATTGCTCTTGCTCAAATTATGCATTTGGTTCTCCATTTTTTCTACCTTGGCAAACAAACTTTGGTTGGCAGCATCCATTGCATCTAAATGAGTAAGAACTTCTTGCCAACCTGCAGAACTCCCTCTTGCTCTAGCCCCAGAAACCGAATCTGAATCATCCTCATCTGAATCAGCTTGGACATCTGCCTCATGAGCAGAGACTAGTTGCTTTCCTTTTCCCACAGTTGTCTTTGCTGTATGCTCCTCATAAGATAAAAATTTTGGTGGCAAACCTACTCTGGTAATCAACTGAGAATTTCTCAAAAAGAAAACATTAAACATAGGTAAATGCTCATCTTCTTCAGGCTCAAAACCCTCCAATTGGCCCAGACAAACCCAAAATAATACCAGTAATCATATGCCCCATACCAACAGTTTTATTTTTTGAAATAAATGCATTATACAAACCATCAAAAATAAATGAAATGGAATAGGGAGTCTTTTTGGCCTGTAGCATAGATAGCACAAATAGGTTTTTTTATTGCACTTTGTTATTTTCAACATGTCCAAACATAACATTGCACAAATATTTATGGAAAAGCAAAAGTGCATTGTTCTTGATTAACCTATTAGAAGAATTCTTAGGTTGATAACTATCTAAACCAGTTAGCCATTTCCATGTATCCAAAGAAACAAATTGTTGAGGCACAAAAGTATGTCCATCCAAAGGAAAACCAAACCAAGAATGCATCTCATAAAAACAAAAAATATATTCAATGCCATCATACCTAAATTTAAATTGAATTTTCCTCTTATCAACATAAGCCAAGGTAACCAAAAATTCCAAAGCCCACTCTTTCCTAACAGGTAATCATAAATGAGCAAAAGACTCCCACTTCATATATTTCAAGAATTTCCCAAAATCTTGACTAATTTTTAAAGCTTCTAACAAATCAAAGTCTAAATGGAACATGCCAACAATTTATTTTTAGCAAAATATTCAAATTTTCTACCTTCATCATCAGTTAACAAAGGAAGAGGGCATTTATATAAATGAGATAGAGCAGTAGAACTTGGAGTTTGAGAAGATGAAGCAGGTTCTTTCCCTTTATGTTTATCTCCTATCTTCTTTACACGCACCGTGGTGATTCCCCACTAGAGATAAAACTGAAATCTGAGTAAAAATGGGGCAATTAGGGCACAAAAGGTATTTATAGCGGGTGAAAATTTGAGTTGCAACGGTTAGAATTCTCCTTTAAAATTCAAATTTTGCACTTTGTCGTGCTCGCAAAATAAGCAAATTTTGCTTTCCATCGCACTCGCAAAAACTAGGCGCGCTCGCGACAGAAGCAAACTTAAACAACTCCCTCGATCTATCGCGCTCGCGACAGAAATTAGAAATACAATACAAATTTATGTTTTGAAGAAGTAACCCTATATTGGAACTTATATTAATAGACCTACTTACAAATTTGACCTGCAGAACAAAGATAAACTGTGTTAGTAACACTATAAGCCAAAATACCAAAATGAAAAATAATTAACAACACAAAAATAACTTAAAAATGGAATAATTACAAAATACAAAGATTGTTCAAATAACTTTCAACCCAAATGTAGAGAGATACACGAAACCTCTCTACCTTGAAAATTACCATCTAGATACACCTTATACCTCTGACCATTAGCCTTAAACAACTCTCCTTTACTATTTTTAAGCTCCAAGTAACCATGATCAAAAACACGAGTCACATCAAATGGCCCACTCCATCTAGACCAAATTTTTCTGGGAAATAACTTCAACCTTGAATTAAACAAAAGGACCTTGTCTCCAATTTTAAAATTCTTATGCCTAATATGTGTATCATGCAATATTTTATTTTGCTCTTTATATATTCGAGCATTTTCATAGGAACTAAGGCGTAACTCATCAAGTTCATTCAATTGCAACCGTCTCTTAATACCGGCCTCCTTAAGATCATAATTTAAAACTCTAATTGCCCAAAAGGCCTTATGCTCTAACTCAACAGGCAAATGACATGTTTTGCCAAAGACTAATCTATAGGGTGATATGCTAATTGGTGTTTTAAATGCAGTGCAGTATGCCTAAAGAGCATCATCCAACTTATGTGCCCAATCTTTCCTTGAATTTGAAACCGTCTTTTCAAGGATCCATTTAAGCTTCCTATTAGAGACTTCAACTTGACCACTAGTTTGTGGGTGATAAGGTGTTGCTACCCTATGATGCACCCTATATTTATGTAATAAAGAAGCAAAAGATCGGTTTCTGAAATGTGTACTTCCATCACTTATTATAGCACGTGGCACTCTAAACCTTGGAAACAACCTTTTCAAAAACTTGACAACCACTTTTGCATCATTTGTTAGGGTTGCCTGGGCTTCCACCCACTTAGACACATAATCTACCCTAACTAAGATATAGTTTTGCCCAAATAAAGTAGGAAAAGGACCCATGAAGTCAATTCCCTATACGTCGAAGATCTCAACCTCTAAAATATTTGACAAGGGCATATCATCTCTTCCCCAAGGTTGCCAATCCTTTGCCATCTATCACATCGAGCCACTAACCTTCTAGCATCTTGGAACAAAGTTGGCCAATAAAACCCACACTCAAGTACCCTAGCAGCTGTTTTGGTACTTTCATTATGCCTCGAATATAGAACTGAGTGACAGTGAGTAAGAATGTTTGTATACTTGTAACACCCCCTACGTCCCCGTTGGAAGGACGCGGGTGCGCTACCGACGCTCACTCACATACATGCACACATACACTAAGCGAAAGCATACGTTCATACAAAAACGCAGGAAATTAAAAACTTATCTTGAGAAGCAAAACTGGACATACATTAACTCACACACACGCAGGCACTAAGCCGAAACATATACACATGCATACATATGAACATTCAGCGGAAGCATAAAGCGGAGAAATAACTGAAACTTAATTACAATAAGATCCTTACATAATTAAAAGGCTACAAATTACAGAAATCAAAATATAGAAGCTGAACAAATACAAAACTCTAACTCCTATGTGGCCGACCTTACAGATGCACGACTCGAACCGAACCAAACCTGCCACCTGCACGAGAAAAGAGCCCGTGCTAAGCGATAACGCTTAGTGGGGAGAACACACAAGCAAAAAGGATGACCATTCACAATGATTGTCAAAACAAGTCACATACGCAAATGGCACATGTACATAATAACAACAGATGGATATACAAGCCTGCATAGGAAGTCATGCATTCGGAAGTTCATATTCACATACTTACACATATTACCTGAGTGCTCATCTCAATATCATATTCGTCCAAAAACTACCCTCTTATATCATGTTAAGCAAAGCCCCAAGTAGACAAAGGATCACAGTAGATATAAATATTCATGTAAAAATATATACAGAACCTCATGCATATACTTACCGGGTATCAGATATCAGTACCTTACCGAACATAGCCCCAAGAGATTCACATATACAATCATCATACCTAAGTACTCATTAACTGAAAACCCATTCACATGCAATACAATTATCATACAGTAACGCACCCAACTATCATGCCGAGAACACTAGTTATCTAAACATACTTTAATCATGTCATAAGATGCATACACTAAATGAAACCCAAGGTACAACATCAAACTGACGCACTTTCACTGCGCAACTCTAATCCATACAATATCATGCCTTGAAATGTAAACACAAGAACACATGCCGATATCACTACAAGAGGGGAAAACTAGAGAGAGAGAGGATGCAATATAACATTCCAAGGTTAAAAACACATTCATACGTATCTTGATTCACACACTTCTCCATAACGGTCATTAATACAAAAATCACGCTTGTAAACATATTTATTAACCATAGCATTCAACAATTCAAGTTTGTATTCGTATACTTATTACTTCCTATTCTTATAGACATAACTAATTGAATTCACATCTTTATAGGCATGATATAATAAAGTATATTCACGGCATTCGAAAGATCATGGTTACAGTCATGCACATCTTAGTTCAACTTCATATATTCACAACCAATGACATACCGTACATTCCAATATGATATACATATGCATATATATATATGTGCAGATAAATATGTCCAATTCGCATGTTTGGGTCACTCTCAACCCAATCAGAGATTCATAATCACATTCGGAATACATAACCGATTCACATGTCCAGAATCATGCTTAATTGAACATCACATTCTCTTCTTCATATTAGGCAAAACAAACAGAATACCTGCTAACTCAAAATCGTGGATAACGAGTATATAGACAGTACTTTACGGGTACGAGCCGATACAGACAGTACTTTACGGGTACGAGCCGATAAATCAAGATACTTTTAACTTTTAGAAAACACTTTCAAAAGGGATCTTAAACAAGATCCGAACACATAAGGGTTCGCGAGGAACCAAACGGGGACCTGATCAGGGTCCAAACGGAAACAGAAGCTGCAGCATAAAGACTCTATTAGGCATGCCTAACTATCCACTGAACTGACACTAGCAGGCTATGCATAATCCATTCAATTCATTTCATATTATCCCAAAACACACACAGATATATATGTATATATATCATGTATATATACATACGTATAAGCATATTCATATCATGGATTCACATACATATAATTCATAACATTGCCCATGCATAATACATCCACTTGTGTTAACATACTTCATAAAATAGTCCAAGCATAAAGCTAAGAGTATCACAAGTTCGGAATTCACACATTGGCTTCACAAAAGAAAACTCAATTTTGAAAACAGGGAGTGTCGCGATCGCGATGGATGTCGCGCTCGTGACAGAGGCTACTTGCCCATGTCGCGATCACGGCAACCTTCGCGATCTCGCGAGGGAACTAGGGCATCTCGCTATCGCGCTCGCGACAGTGAACTGCCAATCCAAACAATTCGGCAACCGATCTCTCTGTCGCGCTCGCGACAGAGGCTCTGCTGCATAGCTCGGCGGAGAGCTCGGACACGTGCAAGGGCTGCTTTCACCTAGCGCTGTCGCGACCTCACGACGATGTTGCGCTCGCGACAGAGTCGGGAATTCCAACCCTTACACAAGAAATCTGCAGAAAATTCCCTCTTTACAACCCCCAAACTCAACCAACGTCGAAACATTAACTTACCTCATCTCCAGCAAGCCACACATCATTGACAACATAAACACAACATTCGTATTAAGAATTCCGATAAAACATGCCACTAACAATATCCATTTACACAATCTATAATATCAACACTATTCGCCATTCATCACAAACGCACCCATGTTATGCATTCATATATACGGTACAACATGCCTAGGTTACTCATGAGATCGACACATATCCACACTCATCCATAACCCAACCTTCACGAAGTTATATCTATTATTATTCACTTGATAAATCACCAATTCTTAATCATACTCATAAGTTTTACCAAAGGCAACTACTTATATAATCATTTAATTACCCTAAAGATGCATAATAAGCTGAGGGAAAGGTACGGGATTGATCCGGTTCAACCCAGGGCTCAAAAATGAAGGAATAAAGGCTAATACAAGTTTTTCTATCGCGAGATCGCGACACTTGTCGCGCTCGCGACAGAGGCTCATCTCAGATCCCACAAAAGACTGCTTAATGGCCCAGATTTTCATTGCCTAAACCAAGCTCTAAACCTCATTTTTAGCCAAAACGTCCTTCTTAACAAATGTTTCCTAGGATGTTATCGTTCAAATGCAACAAATTTCTGATCAAAAGGACATCTAGAAATCTAGATATGATCTCCACAACCCATACTGGTCAGGCAACCCGACACAAATAGAGACACTACGGTTTTATCCAAATTTCCGAATCTTAGAGCAAGAATTTGCCCAAGGCTATTTCTAGGATATTTAGAGACATGGAAGCCATGGTTCTAATGGCTTAAGAATCACACGATTTGGAGGTCCAAAACTACAGCTATGACAAAAAAAATGAACGGAGGTCAAAAGAGAACTGAACAGGATTACTAAAATCACCATAAAACATCAAAATCAAAGAAATCCCTAAACTCATGCATTTCACTGCCAACCCACATATACATTTATCTCAATCAAATACATGGATTACTAACACATTTACCCAAATTAGTTCATGCATAAACTCATATCAAACACTCAAATTTCCGGAAAGCAAACAACAATACAAACTCATGATTCAAGGAGAATAGGCAAACACAACTCAAAACTCAAATGAAAAATCAAAGCTCCCAAACCTCAAATTGCCGATGCAATCTTCAACCATCAAGAGCCCACTTTCTCTTTTCATTTATTCTTACTCTTGATACTCAAAGCTTGCACAAAACCAAAACCCACAAATTACCTTTCCAAAAACCCCAACTTAAATAAACCGAAGAAGAAGAAGAAGAAGAGGAAACAAAAATCCAAATACAAGAACCCTAACTTACCTCTTCAATGTAGCTCCAAACCCAATCAAAATCACCTTAAGCAAAGCACAATCCAAGCCAAAAGAGAAGAAGAGGAAATGAGAGAGGGAGGGCAACGGGAAATGTAAATTTTCTGTGTTCTCTCTCTCTCTCTCTTTCCCTTCTTTTCTTACTTACTCATTAATGCCCACCAACCAATGCCACATGGCAAGCTCCTATTGGACCACAATTCCCACTTTTTGACTTATTCCTCCTTGCACCATACATCATCCACACATTAACAATCTCTTACAATAATATCTCCAAGGTACCATACTCAACTCACACTATAACTTTTCTTAAAAATTCACTTACATCCTACTCCCATACATTACAAGCACACACTAGATTAATCCCAAATAACATACCCTACATCCATACACCACCTGCACACCTTAATATTTCTCCTCTTAACCTACTTAATTAATTTTCTTACACTAAATCCTTAATATCCAAATTTTCCTTTTACACAAATTATGGAAATTCCCTTAACACCCCGACTTATCGCACAAAATTCCGACTAGGCCCTTTTCGGGGTGTTACAAATCTCTCCCCCTTAAGAAATTTCGTCCCCGAAATTTCCCCGCTAATCACTTACATAGGCTTAACAAATCTTCAAATCGCTAACACTCGTATCATACGATTCTCAAAACAAATACACTTCACATCAGAACCAACCACATAGAGTATCTCAATTCTAACACCTCGAATTCCTTCGATACACATATCGCTAATACCCAAGACACACATAGGATTTTAACTCTTTCACTAACATACAATTCCTTAACACCCTTCTCTTCTCGATTCTAACCTCGAGCACTTCACACTTCTTAACTTCTTCCTAACATCAATCAATCAAAGTATATCCTGTCAGCTTTTCTCAATGAAACACATACAATGATACTTTTCACAAACAGATGAGGGATGCGGATGAAATGGCTATGTAATGATTTATGTATGCAAGTTGATGCGAAGATGTAACGTGAGTTATAATAATGCACTTTTTCCCATCCCCATGCTTCACTATGCTTATGTTCACTTGATTCAAAGGGAATAGCTGACAGGTATACAAAGTCACATCTCAAACTCACCCTATTCACATAGTCTTATATCACTCACTACCACCGACATCTCACTAATCCTTCATCCAAACACTACACAAACATACACTACACAACTGCATCTGCAATAGGCCACAACACTAAACAGACTCGCATACAAAGACTCGACACTCAAACAATCACATAGACCAGAACCGACTAAACCGGTACTCTGATACCACTAACTGTAACACCCCCTACGTCCCTGTTGGAAGGACGCGGGTGCGCTACCGACGCTCACTCACATTCATGCACACATACGCTAAGCGAAAGCATACGTTCATGCAAAAACATGGGAAATTAAAAACTTATCTTGAGAAGCAAAACTGGACATGCATTAACTCACACACACGCAGGCACTAAGCTGAAACATATACACATGCATACATATGATCATTCAGCGGAAGCATAAAGCGGAGAAATAACTGAAACTTAATTACAATAAGATCCTTACATAATCAAAAGGCTACAAATTACAGAAATCAAAATACAGAAGCTGAACAAATACAAAACTCTAACTCCTATGTGGCTGACCTTGCAGATGTGTGACTCGAACCGAACCAAACCTGCCACCTGCACGGGAAAAGAGCCCGTGCTAAGCGATAACGCTTAGTGGGGAGAACACACAAGCAAAAAGGACGACCATTCACAATGATTGTCAAAATAAGTCACATATGCAAATGGCACATGCACATAATAACAACAGATGGATATACAAGCCTGCATAGGAAGTCATGCATTCGGAAGTTCATATTCACATACTTACACATATTACCTGAGTGCTCATCTCAATATCATATTCGTCCAAAACCTACCCTCTTATATCATGTTAAGCAAAGCCCCAAGTAGACAAAGGATCACAGTAGATATAAATATTCATGTAAAAATATATACAGAACCTCATGCATATACTTACCGGGTATCAGATATCAGTACCTTACCGAACATAGCCCTAAGAGATTCACATATACAATCATCATACCTAAGTACTCATTAACTGAAAACCCATTCACATGCAATACAATTATCATACAGTAACGCACCCAACTATCATACCGAGAACACTAGTTATCTAAACATACTTTAATCATGTCATAAGATGAATACACTAAATGAAACCCAAGGTACAACATCAAACCGCCGCACTTTCACTGCGCAACTCTAATCCATACAATATCATGCCTTGAAATGTAAACACAAGAACACATGCCGATATCACTACAAGAGGGGAAAACTACAGAGAGAGAGGATGCAATATAACATTCTAAGGTTAAAAACACATTCATACGTATCTTGATTCACACACTTCTCCATAACGGCCATTAATACAAAAATCACGCTTGTAAACATATTTATTAACCATAGCATTCAACAATTCAAGTTTGCATTCGTATACATATTACTTCCTATTCTTATAGACATAACTAATTTAATTCACATCCTTATAAGCATGTTATAATAAAGTATATTCACGGCATTCGAAAGATCATGGTTACAGTCATGCACGTCTTAGTTCAAGTTCATATATTCACAACCAATGACATACCGTACATTCCAATATGATATACATATGCCTATATGTATTTGCAGATAAATATGTCCAATTCAAATGTTTGGGTCACTCTCAACCCAATCAGAGATTCATAATCACATTCGGAATACATAACCGATTCACATGTCGAGAATCATGCTTAATTGAACATCACATTCTCTTCTTCATATTAGGCAAAACAAACAGAATACCTGTTAACTCAAAATAGTGGATAACGAGTATACGGACAGTACTTTACGGGTACGAGCCGATACAGACAGTAATTTACGGGTATGAGCCGATAAATCAAGATAATTTTAACTTTTAGAAAACACTTTCAAAAGGGATCTTAAACAAGATCCGAACACATAAGGGTTCGCGAGGAACCAAACGGGGACCTGATCAGGGTCCAAACGGAAACAGAACCTGCAGCAGAAAGACTCTATTAGGCATGCCTAACTATCCACTGAACTGACTCTAGCAGGTTATGCATAATCCATTCAATTCATTTCATATTATCCCAAAACACACACACATATATATATATATATCATGTATATATACATATGTATAAGCATATTCATATCATGGATTCACATACATATAACTCATAACATTGCCCATGCATAATACATCCACTTGTGTTAACATACTTCATAAAATTGTCCAAGCATAAACCTAAGAGTATCACAAGTTCAGAATTCACACATTGGCATCACAAAAGAAAACTCAATTTGGAAAACAAGGAGTGTCGCGATAGCGACGGATGTCGCGCTCGCGACAGAGGCTACTTGCCCATGTCGCGATCACGGCAACCTTCGCGATCTCGCGAGGGAACTAGGGCATCTCGCTGTCGCACTCGCGACAGTGAACTGCTAATCCAAATAATTTGACAACCGATCTCTCTGTCGCGCTCGCGACAGAGGCTCTGCTGCATAGCTCGACGGAAAGCTCTGACGCGTGCGAGGGCTGCTTTCACCGGGCGCTGTCGCGACCTCGCGACAGAGTCGGCAATTCCAACCCTTACACAAGAAATCTGCAAAAAATTCCCACTTTACAACCCCCAAACTCAACAAACGTCGAAACATCAACTTACCTCATCTCCAGCAAGCCACACATCATTGACAACATAAACACAACATTCGTATTAAGAATTCCGATAAAACATGCCACTAACAATATCCATTTACACAATCTATAATATCAACACTATTCGCCATTCATCACAAACGCACCCATGTTATGCATTCATATATACGGTACAACATGCCTAGGTTACTCATGAGATCGACACATATCCACACTCATCCATAACCCAACCTTCACGAAGGTATATCTATTATTATTCACTTGATAAATCACCAATTCTTAATCATACTCATAAGTTTTACCAAAGGCAACTACTTATATAATAATTTAATTACCCTAAAGATGCATAATAAGCTGAGGGAAAGGTACGGGATTGATCCGGGTCAACCCAGGGCTTAAAAATGAAGGAATAAAGGCTAATACAAGTTTTTCTGTTGCGAGGTTGCGACACTTGTCGCGCTCGCGACCGAGGCTCATCTCAGATCCCACAAAAGACTGCTTAATGCCCCAGATTTGCATTGCCTAAACGAATCTCTAAACCTCATTTTTAACCAAAACTGCCTTCTTAGAAAATGTTCCATAGGACGTTGTCGTTCAAATGCAACTAATATCAGATCAAAAGGACATCTAGAACTCTAGATATGATCTCCACAACCCATACTGGTCAGACAACCCGACACAAATAGAGACACTACGGTTTTATCCAATTTTCAGGATCTTAGAGCAAGAATTTTCCCAAGGCTATTTCTAGGACGTTTAGAGACATGGAAGCCACGGTTCTAATGGCTCAAGAATCACACGATTTGGACGTCTATAACTACAGCTATGACAAAAACAATGTATGAAGGTCAAAAGAGAACTGAACAGGATTACTAAAATCACCATAAAACATCAAAATCAAAGAAATCCCCAAACTCATGCATTTCAATGCCAACCCACATATACATTTATCTCAATCAAATACATGGATTACTAACACATTTACCCAAATTAGTTCATGCATAAACTCATATCAAACACTCAAATTTTCGGAAAGCAAACAACAATACAAACTCATGATTCAAGGAGAATAGGCAAACACAACTCAAAACTCAAATGAAAAATCAAAGCTCCCAAACATCAAATTGCCGATGCAATCTTCAACCATCAAGAGCCCACTTTCTCTTTTCCTTTATTCTTACTCTTGATACTCAAAGGTTGCACAAAACCAAAACCCACAAATTACTTTTCCAAAAACCCCAACTTAAATAAACCAAAGAAGAAGAAGAAGAAGAGGAAACAAAAATCCAAATACAAGAACCCTAACTTACCTCTTCAATGTAGCTCCAAACCCAATCAAAATCACCTTAAGCAAAGCACAATCCAAGCCAAAAGAGAAGAAGAGGAAATGAGAGAGGGAGGGCAACGGGAAATGTAAATTTTCTGTGTTCTCTCTCTCTCTCTCTCTCTCTTTCCCTTCTTTTCTTACTTACTCATTAATGCCCACCAACCAATGCCACATGGCAAGCTGCTATTGGACCACAATTCCCACTTTTTAACTTATTCCTCCTTGCACCATACACCATCCACACATTAACAATCTGTTACAATAATATCTCCAAGGTACCATACTCAACTCACACTATAACTTTTCTTAAAAATTCACTTACATCCTACTCCCATACATTACAAGCACACACTAGATTAATCCCAAATAACATACCCTACATCCATACACCACCTGCACACCTTAATATTTCTCCTCTTAACCTACTTAATTAATTTCCTTGCACTAAATCCTTAATATCCAAATTTTTCTCTTACACAAATTATGGAAATACCCTTAACACCCCGACTTATCGCACAAAATTCCTACTAGGCCCTTTTTGGGGTGTTACAATACTCCTCTTCACCAACACAACACCTTATGACACCATCTCCACAAATCTTAAATAGCTAAGGCACCCCCCAAAGTTAGTACTTAACATCTGCAAAAAACTTTTTCCTTTGCTGAAAAGTTAAGTTATTTGGCAAAATTCCTACAATAATGAAGTTAGCAAAATCTGCATACCAAGGTACATTGACATGCTCGACCATCATAAATGTTTCATTAGGAAATGTTTCATTTATTTCATCTTTGTCACCCATAGCTCCTTCATCATGTTCTAACCTCAATAAGTGATCAGCCACTACATTTTCTGAACCTTTCTTATCTTTTATCTCTTTATCAAATTCTTGCAGTAAAAGAATCTAGCAAATAAGATGAGGTTTATCATCTTTTATAGCAAATAGATATCTAAGAGCTGCATGATCCGTGTACACAATAACCTTAGACCCCAACAAGTAAGATCTAAATTTATCACATCTAAACACAATAGCAAGCATCTCTTTTCCAGTTGTTGTATAATTTAATTGAGGACATAAAAATGTATGAATTGCATAATATATCACATGCAAATGCTTATCCCTACGCTGACCTAACACACATCCCACAGCTAGGTCACTAGAATCACACATCAATTCAAAAGGTAGACTCCAATCTGGTGAAGTAATAAAGGGTGCACTTACAAGGGCCTTCTTTAACCTCTCAAAAGCTTCCATGCATTCACTTGAAAAATGAAAAGGCACATCTTTAATTTAGAGGTTAGTTAAGGGTTTTGCATTCAAAAAATTTTTTTTATTAAACCATCTATAAAACCCAACATGTCCTAGAAAAGACCTAACACCTTTAATCGTAGAAGGTGGAGGTAATTTCTCTATTAACTGGGTTAGCCCGATCTACTTCAATCCCTTCTCTTGAAATTTTGTGACCCAACACTATACCTTTCTCAACCATGAAGTGGCACTTCTTCCAATTAAGTACCAAGTTACTTTCCTCACATCTGGCTAGCACCTTGTCCAACTTATGTAAGCACAAGTCAAAAGAATCACCATAAACGGAGAAATCATCAATAAACACCTCCATAATCTCCTCTATCATATCACTAAAAATAGATGTCATGCACCTTTGAAAAGTCGTTGGTGCATTACACAACCCAAATGGCATCTTTCTATAGGTAAAAGTCCCATATGGGCCAGTAAATGTAGTTTTCTCCTGGTCACTAGGGTAGATAAAAATTTGAAAATACCTTGAAAAACCATCTAAGAAACAGTAATGAGAATGTTCAGCTATTCGCTCTAACATTTGGTATATGAATGGTAATGGGAAGTGATCATTTCTCGTGGCTGCATTCAATTCCTATAGTTTATGCATACTCTCCAACCAGTGGTAGTCTTAGTAGGAATTAAATCTCCACTCTCATTTCTAACCACAGTCATGCCCCCTTTCTTTAGGACACATTGAATAGGACTAACCTATTCACTTTCCGAAATAGGATAGATAATCCTAGAATCAAGAAGTTTAATAATTTCATTCTTTATAACCTCTTTCTTATTAGGGTTAAGTCTTCGTTGCCCATCACTTTCGGTTGGAATCCATCTTCCATATGGATCCTACTCATAGCTACATTGGGACTAATTCTCCTTAAATCATATTTGCTAGCCTATACTTTTTATTCTTTTCCTTACAACTTCTAACAACAAATTTTCTTGCCTTTTAGTGAGCTTGTTAGAAACTATTATAGGTAAGGTACTATTAGAATCAAGAAATGCATACCTCAAATGGCTCGGAAGTTCTTTCAATTCAACAACGGGTAGACTTACTATGGATAGTGGCAATAGCTCCTCACTTCGATGTAAAAGCTCTGGCCTATGACTTCCTTACTCCACCTCCTCTTGAACTCCTTCCTCCAAATTAATTTTCTCCTGACCTACAACATCAATTACTTCGAACACACAAGCATCAATAAGATCAATTTTCATGCATACATGCTCATCCATGGGGTACTTGAGTGCTTTATCCATGTGATATTCAATACTATCCTCCCCCATTCTTAATACTAATTTCCCTTCATACACATCAACCAATGCCCTACTAGTTTGCATAAATGGTCTCCCTAAAATCAATAGGCAATTAGCATCGTATGCAAAATCTAAGATCACAAAGTCAGCAGGCAATATGAATTTATCCACTTTAATAAGTACATCTCCAACTATGCCATAAGGTTTCTTAATGGATTGGTCAGCCAAATGCAAGACCATGGAAGTAGGCTTAACATCTTCTAAGCCTAACTTTTTAAAAATGGAAAATGGCATAAGATTGATACTAGCCCCTAAGTCATACAAGCACCTAGGAAACTCCATATCCGTCAATGTACAAGGAATAGTAAAGCTACCATGGTCTTTAAGTTTTATAGGTAAGTTATTGGTTATTATTGAGCTATAATCTTCAGTTAACTCATAAATCTTTCCAACTCCTTTTATTAGAAATTAATTCTTTTAAAACTTAGCATAATTAGGAATTTGGGATATCGCCTCTATAAATGATAGATTAATATGAAAATGCTTTAATTTATCAATGAAATTTAAAAATTGCTTATCATCATCTTTTTTCTTAAGTCACTGCAGAAATGGTGGTCGAGGTTGGAAAACCTTGCTCTTGGAAACCTCTTATGTCGCTCTCGTAGAAGGTGTCACGCTTGCGATGTTGGCTGGTTTCCCTACTATCGCACTCGCGGCAGGTGTCGTGCACGCGACCGAAGGCCCATTTTCATTCTGAATTTCTTTTTCCTACAACACTCCATCTTGGTTAGTTAAAATCAATTAACTAACATACTTTTTACCTGACCTTAGTGTGATTGCCTTCATTTGCTCCCTCGGATTATCTTCCATGTTACTCAGAAGGCATCCTTATATTCTCGATGGTAGCACATTGGCAATTTGTCCCAATTGGACCTCTATGTTGTGAACGGATGTGGCTTGATTCTTAGTAATTTAGTCAAACTTAGACTCCAGCCTCTTGTGATTCTCCTTTTGTGAACTAAATTTCAAATTGATTCCCTCCAAGAATCTATTTATCTTAACCTCCAACGCTCCAAATCGGTCCTGTGGTGGTTGGAATCCTACACCTCCTCTATTCTGATTATTACTACTCCCCCACGAGGAATTTGGATGGTTTCTCCACCCAGGGTTATAGGTGCTTAAATAGGGATTTCCACGTCCTTGGCCTTGAATGAAACTTATTTGCTCCTCCGTGCTTGCTATACCCACATTATAGCCTTCACTCGGATGTCCTTGTTAGCCACAAATAGTGCATGCATTTGGTGGGGTTCCTCCCACGCTCAAGGTGTCGATCTTGTGGGTCAAAGCTGCAACTTGCGCTTGCAAAGCAATAACCGAGTCAATTGAATGTACACCTTTTATAGGGGAAGAATTTGATACCTTAGCACTTTCCATCGGCCACATACAATTATTGATTGACATCTCCTCAAGCACTTCGAATGCAGCATTCATTGTCTTCTCGTAAGAGAATCACCCGCAGCAGCATCTATAGTACCTCTAGTGGTAGGATTTCCTCCATTATAGAAAGTCTGCATGAGTAACTCTCTTAGTAGATTGTGGTGGGGACAACTCTGCTGTAATTCGTTAAACCTTTCCCATGCTTCATACAAAGACTCATTATCATTTTGCACAAAAGTAGTTATGTCCTTAATTATCTTTGCAATTTTTGCTAAGGGAAAATATTTAGACAAAAATGCTTGAGCCAATTGGTCCTATGTAGTAATAGAATCTCTTGCAAGTGAATTCAACCAAGCTTTTGCCTTATCCTTTAATGTGAAAGGGAAAAGCCTAAGCTTAATTGCATCAGCCGAAACTCCTTTAATTTTAAAAGTATCACAAATTTCTAGGAAATTTGCTAAATGAGCATTAGGATTCTCATTTGGCAAACCATAGAATTGAATGCTATTTTACACTATTTACAACAAAGAAGGTTTAATTTCAAATTGGTTCGCATTTACCGTTTGCCTTACCACCCCTTGTTGAGCTCCGCTCAACACTGGCATAGTGAAGTCCATCAATCTGGGTGGGTTTCTTCAGCTATATCTAGTTTCTTATTCTTCTTTTTCTCGGGTTTGCGTTACTTAAAAGAGATCTTTCTATCTCTAGATTTAATCATTCAAGTTCTTCTTGAGAACTCCTTATCCTAGGCATATACTTGAACTATCCAATCTTGTAAAAACAAAACAAAACAAAAAGATAAATTAAATATTGTAATCCAAAATGTTAAATCAAGATTTATAATGGCAATAACATAAATCATAACAGTCCCCGGCAACGGCGCCAAAAACTTGTTATACTAAATCCGCAAGCGCAAGGTTTACCGATTATAATACTTAAGATATCGTTCCCACGAAGGCAGTAGACTGATTGTTACTCACTATTACTACTCGATTTTAATTTTGTTTACAGCGTTCATTATTTCTGATAATGAAACTAAACTACTAGTGGAATGCTAAATTAAGTATTACCTAAACCTAATTAATAATGATCAAAGAAGACAAGTAGGATTAATGATTATAAGTTGATAGTTGATAAAACTTGAAATTATTCTTCTTGCTTGTTAATGTAACCTTGTTATGCAAGTCAAGTTGGAATAATATTCCAAATCATTCTCTCGACATGAATTAGAGTACCTAAAACATGTACGTATAATTCTAACTCTTAACTCTCGTTAATGAACTAGTTAATTATACATACATACTTCAGGATTAATTAACAACCTAGAGCAATCAACTAGCATCCCGATCTCTCAAGAAATGCTTTAATGATGAAATTCTATTAGCTTTAAGTAAGAATCTATCTCTCGACTACATTCTTTCTTATTATGATCATTTATAGAATACCAACAGAAAATTCTGCAAACAAGAATACTTATATTAATGTGAATAATAAAACATAACATAAATTGTTCAAGTTCCTAAAGACATCATTAAATATTTATGAAGAAGAAGAAAAAGTTAGAAGATTAATGAGGAGATCTCTCAACCTTTTTTCTCTTCACAAATATATTGTTCCCCTTTGCTTTTTTGCCTTCTTCTCAAAACATCAAAATGTACTTAAGAATTTAAAAATAAAAGTAATTGTTCTTTCTAACTTCGAAAAATTCACAAGTTAAATTCTATATCTCTTTCTTTGTCAAATTGAATCTTATATATATGTCTTTAAAACTTGTGTCCTTTATAGTGCCTCTCTAAAGATTTTGAACCTTGGTAAAAAACTTGACTGTTCAAGTGACCCTTTAGAAATAACTTCTCCGACGGCTATTATTATCGCGCTCGTGAGCCCTGTCACGCTTACAACAAAACACGGACCTCCAATTCTTTGACTTTTCTCCGGGCTTTGACTTCCTTTCTCTTCTTTGCTTTGTTGTGCTCGCGACCTCCACCGTGCCTGCTACAGTGCCTTCACTTTAAGCTCATATTTTAAACATCTTTCACCCTATTTTGTCCCCTTTACTCCTACACAACAAAGCACACAAAAAGCATAAAAGATACCATGTTTTACAAGCAAATTAACTCAAAAATTAAACATTTACCTTACATACTTAGACCTAAAACACTAATTTAACACATATAAATCAACACACATCAATAGCCCATTCAGAGTGCCTATATAAGGCTTAAAAATTTACTATATGTAGAAGGTTCTCCATTTCTCCTCTCTTTCTAGGCCGTGAGTTTCATCCAAAGAAATTCCAAGATTTTCTTCAATTTTTTTCCATCAAATCCACTCAAAATTATTTCCGTAAGTAATTTTCAAGCCCTAATTCTATAGATAACCATCTTTAGAGCCTAATTAAATTGAAGAAGGCGAAAGAAAGCAAGGAAAGAAAGAGTGGCATAAAAATCACATAATTTAATTTAGTTATTATGTAACACCCCCTTCCGACATATCCCGTTGAAAGGGCATCGGCGGTTGCGCTACACGGAACGAAGCATAGATTCACACATCATAAGCATACAGAAAATACGAGGGAATTAAAACTTTTGAGGGCACAAGGTGATCATGCATTACAACGCACACATACACGAGCACTAAACGGAAGCATACTATCATGCAAACATGCATTCATTCAACGAAAGCATTCTTTAGGCAGAAGAGGTACAAAAAATAATCCCAAACGTTAATAATTAAAAACATTTACATAGCCCAAAAATTACATCAAGATCTTTATATCTATACATATACAAAACATTACTGAATTACAAAATCCAAATTACATAAGCTGGAAACAAAAATACAGAACTTCTAATTCCTACGTGGCCGACCCTGCAGATGCGCGACTCGGACCGAACCAAACCTGCCACCTGCACGGGAAAAGAGCCCGTGCTAAGCGATAACGCTTAGTGGGGAAAACACATAGCAATAAGGACGACCATTCACAATGGTCGTCAAGGCATAACACATTAACAAATGGCATAAGCAATTATTCATAGCATACGGAATCACATGCTTGTACAAATATACCATGCATTCATAAGATTATATCCATAAAAACGTACACATTACTAGAGTACTCATTTCATTGACAAAATCATGCAGTTACCACATTCATAATATCATATTAGTCGAACTAATACAAACAGAAGGTTATACAAAATACAAGTATTAACATGCAGAAGTACTTACGATCTCACACGCATGAACTTATCGAGGTATCAAGTATCAGTACCTTACCGTGCATAGTTACAAGAGATAGTACACATGCAACTATCATGCCAAAGTACCCATACATTAACTGAAAATCCATTCACAATGCGACACAGTTACCATATAATAAAGTATCCAACTGTCATGTCAAGAACACTAACTATCTAAACATACATTTATCATGCCATAACACCCACACTAGCTGAACCCAAAGGAGGACGTCAAACACCGCACGTCCACTGCACATCTATATCCCATAAAAATATCATGCTAAAGAACGTCAACACAAGACAATATGCCGAGAATAATACAATAGTTGAGACCAAAGGAACATATAGTCAAATATTACATTCAGAGCATACACTAGTTGAAGATCAGATTCTTATACACTTACCGAAGCCGATCCACATGTATTGCACCCCAATTAATACCTATGTGATCATTCATAGTCCAGATCGCCTTATTATGCATACTAATTCACATGCTACCATAATAGTTAATAGTACATAACCTCATTCATATACACATTAATTAATCATATCGATTTGTAACTCAAACTCACATTTGTATACATAATATTTCATATCCTTATAACCTAACTAGTCAGATACACATTCTCATACGCATAACATAATAAAATACGTTCATGGCATTAAGGCGATTATGATCATAGTCATACACGTCTTAATTCCAGTACTTATCCACCATTGATGGTATACAGATACAGTCACAATACAGTATACTTAAATACAGATACACAGATAAATATGCCCAATTCATATGTTTAGGTTATACCCAACCCATTCAGAGATTCATAAACACATTCGGATACAAATCCGATCCACATGTCCAAAATCATACTCATACGAATATCACATTCTCTTGTTCATAATAGACAAAACAGATAGAATACCTGTTGACTCAAAATAGAGGATAACGAGTAATCTGACAATGCCTCGCTGGCACGAACGGGACCACCTTACGGGTACGAATCGAAGTAATCACATTAATTCTCATTCGAAACACTTTCACATTAGGGGATCTTAATCAAGATCCAAACACATTAAAGGGTTCGCGAGGAACCAAATAGGGACCTGATCAGGGTCCAAACGTTCAAAGGGCTGCAGCTAACAAAACTCTATTAGGCATGCCTAACTATCCACTTTCTAGACTCTAGCAGGTCATGCATAAACGATTCACAATTCAAATCACATAGTACATATATATATATATCATCATACGTAGACCAGAGTATGATAGGCAAATCAAAATCAAATATAATAAACCATATTATACCAGTAATTGACATAAATAGACTAAGTCATATATCAACATACAGAATCACAAAACATTTACTTACTTATACATAGGGTTCAAAGGCCAAAGCATAACAATGCATTCAGACATCAACCAAAGTATTCAAATAAATTTGGCATAGCATAATACTAATTACATGCTGAGTTCATAACTTAAAACATAAATAACTCATTCCACTATCAATTATAGCATTTCATAATTTAGCATAGCAAAACCATAGCATTTAAAAGATGTGGGATACTAAAAATGGCACTAAATAACATTTGAAACCAATCATAATCGAAAGAGGAGTGAAAGCGAAGAAAATCAGAAATCTTCAAAATAGGGGACAGTGGCGTTTTACACGGCGGTATGGGTAGTCCCTTACCGCCGTGTAAGACACCTTACACGGGTACCCACAGAGGCATTTCACACGGCGGTAAGGGAAAACCCATACCCCCGTGTGAAACTCACAGCACAGATTTCACTTAAGGCAGTAGCGTTTTACACGGCGGTATGGGTAGTCCCTTACTGCCGTGTAAGACGACGGCCTTGCACTTTCTGATGAATATCCTTGATCCACACGGCGGTGAGCCATTCTCTTACCGCCGTGTGACCTCCAGAATTTCCAAAAATTGCAGAGTTCACTCCAGTTTCGAACCAAAAACCACACACATCAAAATCACACAGATCAAACCATAAAATCAATCCAAAACTTACCCTTTCCAGCTCTACCTTCGATCACCAAATGCAATAACATGCTTAATCATTCAATTAATCCAACTAAATAGAAACCACAAATTAGCAAAACTCATATATGCATAACTCACAAAATCACAATCTTAAACTCACAAAGTAAATTCTAAACTCAACATATTCCAAACCTCATCTTATACAAACCATCTTTAAGCCTTCAAGCAACATGGGATTTTCCAGAATTTCCTTAACATATAAAATCATAATTACACAAATTATTCCCAAACAAACCATGAATAAACTCATGACAAAGCACTCAAATTACTGGGAATCAAACATAGACACACACTCATGATCCAAGAAGAACTAGGGTAGAGACAAAACATCCAAACTGAAACACAAATTACATAGCTCCCAAACCTGGAATTGAAGATCCAAAATCACAATCCTCTTCAAGCTTTAATCCTCAATCTTCCTTGCCCTTGAGCTTTCTCTTGCCACCCAAAACTTGCACAAACCAAAACCCAAAGAATTACTCTTCCTAAAACCCTAACTTAAACAAAAGTCAAGAATGAGAAGAGGAAGAACCCAAAACGCAGGAACCCTAAAACCCAAACACATACCTCTACAATCTTGTTTTCAAATCTCAATCAAAAGCACCTCTAAGCAAGCTCAAAGTCCGGCTAAAAGAGAAGGAGAGGGAAAATAAAGAATGGAGAAGAGAAGAAGAAGAGGAGGCGTGAGAGGAAGGGGAGAACGGGAACCAAAATTTCTGTGTTCCCTCTCTCTCCTCTCTCTCTCTCTCTTTTCTTCTTTTCTTCATTCAATGCCCACCAACCTTGCCACATGGCAAGTTCTCAATGGACCAAAATTCCACCTTTTGACTTCAAACACCAAGGCACCATACACTTACCTCACTTGATCATTTCTTAGGCAGATATTTTCCAACCTTGGCACCACACACACAAACCACTAGATAATTGCCACAACCAAAACACCCTACAACCATACACCACATGCACACCAAATAATTCCCACACTTAACTTATTTAATAAATTACTTAGCAATTAAATTCTTATCACCCAAATTTCTCATGCACAAATTATCGAAATATCCTTCACTTACCCGACTTAGCTTGCCAAATCCGACTAGGCCTGATTTGGGGTGTGACATATTATTTGATGATTTAATGGGTTTTATGGGTAAATTTAAATATGGTTATTATTACTGTGTGCTTAAATTGAATTAATAAATAAGAATTTTAGGGGATTCTAATGGGTATGTATTCGGCCATGTAAAGAAAAAGGAAGAGGAAGTGAATCTTAAGGCTAAAGGTAAAGAAAATAAAGAGTGGAGCGTGGAGAAGAAGAATTTAAGGTTACTAGATGCACATTCTTATATTTTCCGTATAATTTGTTTATGTTTAAGTGTATGCTTGTATGTCAGATTGTGAATTTGGCATGCATAAATCGATGTGAGCATGGAAATGTGATTTTTTAGGTTAGCAAAGGATGTTTGGCATAAACAAACATGAAAAGGACAAACTTTAGATTGTGAATCCAAGGGTGGCCGAATGATGTTCTAGGGTTAATTATGAATGACTTAGATGGTTAAATGAATTTAATGCATGGAAATGAAAATTAACTAAGTAATGAGTTTATAATAAATTGATGAGAATTTCTAGAAATTAATTGAATATATTTTAGGTTATGAACATATTATGGGCTAAATATTAATAATGGAAATTTTTAGGTTTAAATTGCAATAATAGTGCATTTGGCCTAGAAATAAATAATTACTAACATAGAATTTAGAAATTAGAAGAAGAAAAATAAAATGTGGACTAAACTAGGTAGTGGCGGAATTGGACAAGTTGTATAAAATGACAAAGTTGTAAATCGAATAGCATTCTCAAATTCATGACTCATTGTAAATTTGATATTGCTTAGCTGTAAATAAGAATAATTTGTATTGTCACTAACTTGATTTTAAGTGGTTGATTGAAGAAGTGGTAACGTGAAGAAGGAAAAAAAACGGATAACCGTGATTTTGACCTAGGAGAACGAGGAACTATATATATATTTTTGTATCAATTTCACTTACGATCACTCAACTTATCACTTATTGCGCAAAAGTAACTAATAAAGCCATTTCTGACCTTATCGGGAGGTACGCCGGGCACTGTACAATATTGTCCGCTTTGGGCCGGAGCCCTCACGGCTTTGTTTCTAGGGCTTTGCCCCAAAAGGCCTTGTACAGGTGAAGGGTGTCCATGGCCTTTATATGGCCTACTTCAACCACTTCAACAGCCGATGTGGGATTCATGATAGCATTGCTATGACTATTCCCCCTCCCGAAGAGGTCTTCAGGGCGTCTTCAGGCGCTGGCCACTTGTCGGGACTGGCCGCTTTGGGCGCTGCCGATCGGGCGCTGGCCCTCGTACCCCTCGTCTCTCAAGGAAAGCACCAAATGATAAAGCCATTTCTGACCTTATCGGGAGGTACGCCGGGCACTGTACAATATTGTCCGCTTTGGGCCGGAGCCCTCACGGCTTTGTTTCTAGGGCTTTGCCCCAAAAGGCCTTGTACAGGTGAAGGGTGTCCATGGCCTTTATATGGCCTACTTCAACCACTTCAACAGCCGATGTGGGATTCATGATAGCATTGCTATCACTAAGTGATAGCAATGCTATCATGAATCCCACATCGGCTGTTGAAGTGGTTGAAGTAGGCCATATAAAGGCCATGGACACCCTTCACCTGTACAAGGCCTTTTGGGGCAAAGCCCCAGAAACAAAGCCGTGAGGGCTCCGGCCCAAAGCGGACAATATTGTACAGTGCCCGGCGTACCTCCCGATAAGGTCAGAAATGGCTTTATCATTTGGTGCTTTCGTTGAGAGACGAGGGGTACGAGGGCCAGCGCCCGATCGGCAGCGCCCAAAGCGGCCAGTCCCGACAAGTGGCCAGCGCCTGAAGACGCCCTGAAGACCTCTTCGGGAGGGGGAATAGTGATAGCAATGCTATCATGAATCCCACATCGGCTGTTGAAGTGGTTGAAGTAGGCCATATAAAGGCCATGGACACCCTTCACCTGTACAAGGCCTTTTGGGGCAAAGCCCCAGAAACAAAGCCGTGAGGGCTCCGGCCCAAAGCGGACAATATTGTACAGTGCCCGGCGTTCCTCCCGATAAAGTCAGAAATGGCTTTATCAAGAATTATAAATATAAAGGCTTACCTAAAATAGGGGAAGACAGTAAAGGCCAAAGAAGAAAGATCGAAACTTAAAATCCCAAAAGAAGAAAGCATATTTTCCTTGAGGTAGATAATTATCAAGGGTTCACTTCAATTGAAACGTAACTCTCATACACGTATGCATTGACTAATCATCTAGTTGTGCATATATAAAATGACATAGCATTTACTTCCCCACACTAAATGTCACACCCCAACCTATATCATGGATACTTCTACTCGTGATTAGAGATAGAAGGACCCAAGATAGATAGGAGTGTCACACCCCACTGGTACAAACATACAAACTTCACATACAGAATAATATATCCAGCGTAAATAAAAACTTAAAAAGAAAGAAAAGGGATACAGAACAATAGGAACACTTTTATTAATATACAGAAATAGTTCTTTACATGTTACATCAGATTACAAAAAGAACCAATTTACAAAAGCCCAACATACGTAATTCAAAAGGGCTAACAAAACATTATACTATTACAAAAGAAGGAAAGCCTAAACTATAAAACTTCTGAACTCTAGTTGCGTTGGCCTTCCCGATGCGACACGCCCAGAACCCTCGTACCAAAACCTTCCACACCTGCACGGATAAACACCCGTGCTAAGCGAAATCGCTTAGTGGGGAAAAATACGGAATGCATGACCGCCACTCACAGTGACGGTAACAGAAAACACATGATGACAATACAATTATATATATATATCATCATACATAGCCAATTCATTTATTTGCATTCTCATTCAGAAATCTTGCACAAAGGCACTCAATAACACCTGCTTAATCATAATGAGTGGATAACGAGTACACATAGATACTTGAGAGTATCGGTTCTATATAATAAACCCATAGATACCCAAAGGTATCAAACATTCTTTTTATTTTATTCCAAGTTGTTACACATAGAATCTTAAGAAAGATTCGACAGAAGGATCGCGAGGATCCAATCGGGGGACCTGATCAGGGTCCAAATCGTACACATGGCTGCAGCGGCACATAACTCTATTAGGCATGCCTAACTATCCACTTATCCGACATTAGCAGGTTATGCAAAATATTATCACATTTTCATACATATAATTCATGTAAATAGATAGTCAAAGCTTTAATGAAAACTGCATGCAAAAGAAATTAAATCATTAAGCAAAAAGGAAAAGAAATGAAATTTGGAAGCTGCGTCTGTCGCGCTCGCGACGGTTGTCGCGATTGCGACAGAGACCAAACACATCTCCCCGCCAAGTCTCGCGGTCGCGAGGGGACAAATGCATCACCCTCTGTCGCGCTCGCGACGGACGTCGCGCTCGCGACAGAAGACAATCTTCCCAATCTATCGCGCTCGCGACAGAGGGAAGTCCTGCATTCACTCGGAGGTTGAGCGCTCTGTCGCGCTCGCGACATACGTCGCGGTCGCGACAGAGAGTTCCCTATCGAGCTCTTGGCGCGACACTTCTCGCGCCGGCGCGAGGGTGGAAAGCTCCGCGCTCTGTCGCGCTCGCGACAATGTCGCGATCGCGACAGACACGGGTTTTTCAACTCTTACGCCCAAAATCTGCAGAATTCTCACACAATTCACATCCAAACTTCCAAAATCGATTCCAAACCTCAAAATTTAGCAACACAAGCATCCACAACTCATAACATATTTAAAAGCCCAGCTTTATCACCATTTATCTCAATTAAATCAAATCAATTTCATGTCCAATTGCAAGAATTTCCAAAATAGCACATTTAACAATAATTTCAACATTCACATAATTTCTCACAAATCCTACAACAATACTCATTCTCCAGCATCTCATATCATATTTACTTCAAATCCAATCATACATACACCACTCATGACTCTAATCCAAGCAATAACACAACTATTCAATTCAAATTACAAATATGTGTACAAAGACAAAATTCCCAAACCTTCTCTCCTTAGCTCCTATTCGCGAGCTCCGCTCCCGCTAGCAACTTCCTTTCCTTTTGCCGGTCTAGGAGCCTCCTCTGAACCATAAACCCACAATAAACAGGATCAATTCCACAATAACCCATATGTATACATATACAACTACCCAAACCTAGAGAAGAGGAAGAAGAAGAATCTAAAATACCCATAACCCCAACTCACCTTTAAGCTTTAAATCCACAAGCCAAGCAACTCTAATTACTTCAAATGAAGAAAAGGGAGCAAGATCGGGCCAAGAAGAAGAAGAAAGAAGAAGAAAGAAGAAGAAAAGAGGAAATGGCGTGAGGAAGAGAGGATGATCGGGAAAACAAAAGGGAAAGGCTGATTTCTCTCTCTCTCACCAAACCCATAAATGCCCACTTATCCTCTTTGCCACATGTCACACTCTCCTTAAGCCACATGCCATCTAACACATCCTACTCCCATACTTGCCTATACACACTAAGCTAACTCCTATTCACACATTTACTTCCATACACTCCCACATACTCTAGTCGAATTTCCTCTTCTCACTAATACACACACATGTACAATAAATAAATCCATAAATAAATAAATAAATAAATAATCCAATTTAACACATACATAAAAATACACACATATATACACGGACAGGCTCAAACTACTGGGGTGGTTTTGGGGTGTTACACTAAATGGGTAGACTACAGGCCATAAAGTAAAAAAATAGGCACAAATAATTAAGAGTAAAATATAACGATAACAGATAGATAATAGCATTTGGTGGTCCTAATTTAAAACCGGCCTTTGTATTGGGGAGCTTCATTGTCGTAGAAGTAGGGGCAGCAAGGAAAATCAATCCATCACTTCTCCAAAGCTAAATTCATACTCTTGTGAACCCACCATTATCATACTCAATTGCCATAGTCATATAAATTTTATATTGCATTAGTTTCATAATGGTTAATCCACTCAAAAATGTTAATTTTGTATTAGAACATGATGTTTGACCTGCAAGTGTACAAATTAAGTAATAAAGTGGATACGAAAGTTATTGTCCCACAAAGATCAATTAATTAACATACAATTATCCTAGAATTATTTATGTTATATAAGAAACCAATGATATACTAGCCTTTTTTTTGGCGTAATCTAACTAAAATCTAAAATTAACTAATGCAGATTAGCTATAAACTAATAAAGCAATCACAACTCAAAAAGATTAATTTAAAAATTAAAATTTTATTAAAATCATCTATTCTCCCTAAACTATTCACTACCAAAAAAAACAAGGAATTAGCGACGGAAATTTCCGTCGCTAAAACGATCCATCGCTATTTCGGCTGTCGCAAGGAAATTCGCGACTAAAATACAAAATAGTTTCTAAAAATAGAGATGGAATAGCGACTGAAAAATCGTTGCTAATTAACCCCCAAAAGTGGTCGCCATTAGATTTAAAAAAATATTAGTGACGGATATTTTCGTCGCTAAATTCAGTCACAAAATAATATTTTAGAATGCGACATAAAAAAATTTGCGACGGCAAAATCCGTCGCTAATTTAATTTTAATATTTATTATTACTATTACTATTACTATTATTATTATTTGCAATTTAGTTTTATTATTATTATTATTATTATTATTATTATTATTATTATTATTACATTCAAAATTTAATTTATATAAATAGCAATTCTCCAATATTATTGTTTTAAAAAATATAATATGATAAAAGTATATTAAATTCTATATTACTTAAAAAGTACTTAGAAAAATAAAAACTTAAAATCGCTTATCATACAAACTAACAATTCAATTGATGTTTTTCTTATATATCTTATAGAGGTGTATACGGGTCTGAATCTTTCTGTAGCGAACCGAAATACCGAATAAAAAAATTCAGGACAGAAATGTACCGTTGACTTTTTTTACTAGAACCGAAGCTAATTGTACCGTTGACTTTTTGACTAGAACCGAACCGAATTGTACTGGAATCGGACCGAAAATCGTATTGAACAGTACTAAACTGTTTTGGAACCGAATTGGGCCGCAAGAACCGATATTTATTAATTATTATATATAATACTTGTAATTTATATATAAATATTATTTATAATTTATGTTATATATTTATTATATAAATTTAACTTCATAATTATTTGTATTAAATATTTTAATGCACTAAATTAATATAATAAATTATTAATAAATTAAAATGGATATTTTAATTATTAATAAGATAAATTTAATTATTATATTTACATGAATATGCAATTAAATTTATTTACTTTTAGTGTCACTCAACTAATACTTATCTATTTTCGTCACAATTTGGAGTGGTTGTTGTTAATTGTATGGATGATTGGGGTTCAACCAAAATGATGTGTATAACTGCTGATAATGCATCATCTAATGATACTGCAATTCAACAATTGAAAAATAAATTAAATAAGAGAGATGCATTTGTTTTGGGTGGTGAAATTTTTCACATGAGATGTTGTGCTCACATTTTAAACCTTATCTTGAAATATGGACTTAAATGTGTTGAAGAGTCTATTAAAAAAGTTAGAGATGTTATCAAGTTTGTTAGAAGTTTTCCTCAAATGTTAAATTCTTTCAAAAAATCTTGTGAGACAGTAAATATCAATTATGCAAAGAGTTTGATAATAGATTGCCCAACTAGGTCGAATTTAACATACTTGATGTTAAACATTACTTTAGGATATCAAAAGGTTTTTGATAAGTTGAAGGATATAGATAGCAAATATTTTATCGAGTTTGGATCTGTTTGTTTGACTGAGACTAATTGGAAATAAGTCACAACTCTCACGAAATTTCTGAAAAAATTTATGATGTGACTTGCAAATTATCTGTGTCTTTATATTCAACTTCAAATTTGTATTTTCTAGAGATTGTGTGTATTTTGAATTTGTTGCAATCTTCTCAAACTAGTGGTGATGATTCTTTAATGGAAATGGGGAAACAAATGTAGTTGAAATTTGACAAGTATTAGGGTTCGATTAACAAGATGAAATATCATTCTTTTCATAGCTGTGGTCTTGGATCCTAAATTTAAAATCAAATGTTTAGTTTTAAAGTACATAGCTTTTTATGGTGAGCGTGAGTCAGAGAAATTAGTTTCTAAAGTGACAACTGCTTTGAATGAACTGATAGATCAACATAATAAAAATAGAAGAAAATGTTAATCAAATTGTAGCTCCAACACCTAATTCTAATGATATTGATTATGATGTTGAAGCGTGGTTTTTAAAAAATGAGGATAAGGAGCAAGTTTTATCTCAAGGAGATTTATATACTTATTTTATTGATAAATTAGTAAAAAATTCTCCTAATTTTTACATTTTGAGTTGGTGAAAGATTAATGAACCAAATTATCCAATTTTGGCCAAAGTTGCAAAAGATGTCTTGGTTGTTCAGTGCTCTACTGTAGCTTCTGAATCAGCTTTTAGCGCTAGAGGGAGAACTTTGGACAAATTTAGAAGTCCTTTAACTTCGATTACAGTCGAGATTCTTTTTTGTTGCCAAAATTGGTTGAAATCGGCTACACTTTTAACTTCAGAGGCATCAACAAAAGAACTTGAAAAGTTTGAATCAGGTAATTATTATATTCGCATAAATTCTTAAATTATTTATTGAATGTTTAGATTGTTTTGTCTAATATTTAATTTCTTTATTGTTTTTAAATATTACTCAAGATTCTCAAATCAATGCGAGCATAATGCAGAGAAATACTATCGAGTGTTAATTTTTAAATTTTGTATGTCTTTATTGAGATATTTTAATTATAATTGTATTTATTATTGTGTATATTTATTTTGCAAATTTTTAAAAATATTGAATTATCCGAATTACTGTATTGTTTTGTTTTGTACTGAAAAACCGAACTGAACTGTACCGAAAATTAAAAAAATCGTACCGAATTGTACCAAAATTTATAACAACCGGATTGTACCGAAATTTTTAAAAACCTAAATTTCAATACAATTCGGAGATTTGAAAATTCCCGAATTGTACCAAATCATGTACACCCCTAATATCTTATATGCTTCTATCCCTTTCACAAAATAGATTTGACTTTTTGCAAACTCCTTTTAATCTGGCAACTAAACAAATCCTGCAGCCAATAAAATAAGTGTAAACAAACCAACATACTTTATTACCCCTTAAAAGTTAATATAATACTTTTAATAACATGTAATTCAAAAATTAATAATAATTAAACGAAACAAGAATAATTGGAATGCTAATAAGCTGCTTCAAATGTGGCTCTAACTTAATATGCCATTTAATTTTACCGAAATTTCGGCAAAATTTTCTCTATAATATTGCCTATCCCCCTGTAAAAAGAAAGTCTTTTACACTTCTAAAATGACACATTCATTAACTATATTCTAAATCAAACTCCAACATAAGTTTTCCCCGTCCTCCAGTACATAAACCAATCATATATATATATATATATATATATATCAACTCACAATTTAAAAGAAATCTTCTAATTTCACTTACAATCTAATACAACTCGTAGGCTTATATATATATTTACATATATTTATATATTTAAAACTGACATGGTATTCCACACTCAGGCATACAAGTGAGTCTCAAAACATAACAAATTGACATTTTGCAACAGATACTTCAGCTTAATTATGAACTCTTTCTTAGTTATAAAAGAAGTGCACTAAAGCTCAAGTAATTTTGAGAAAAGGATCATCCTTTTGTTTTTCATTTTATCACTCCCATTTCAGATTTTCCCAAACCATAAAATAGCTATTTTTAATAGAAAGTATAATAGTAAAACTTCAACTTTCAAGAGGAAGATGGAATAAAACTTTTAGAAAATGCCTTTAATGAACATCCCATTTACTTACTTCATAAAACAACCAGAATTTTCAAAGCCTTTAGTGAATATCCCAATTATTTACTTCATAAAATAGCCAGAAATTATCACCCACTATAAAATGTTAATGCATACATCAACATATAGTGACAAAGAATAGAAGAGTCATTGACTCTTGGTTTATATCATATATGTCACTAAAAGCATTCATATTAGAAATGTTGAAAGCAAGTAAAGCAGTTCACTTGGTGATTAGTTTGAAGAACTCCCATCACAAATTTAACAAACTAAGCAAAATATACATACATACATACATACATATATATATATATATATATATATATATATATATATATATAACTAAAAAGAAAATGAAATATCCCTAGTAATAAACTAAGCCCAGAAACTCATAGTGAAATATGGATTAACTTTATTTAAGATGAAGAATGTAATATAGATTCACAGTAAATATATTATTAATCAAAGTGAGCAAATTTGATTAACCTCTATAAAAATTGACACACATTTTAGTGAGTAATATAATTTCTTATGTGAAACTCAAAGTAAAGCTCAAAGGAAAATAGAAATCCAATCTCACAAGAGTAAGAAGACAAAAAGGAAAAAAAAAAAACAATTACCGCAGATAATGACCTAAAGGCATTGAAGATGGAACTTGATAGCTCTTCCCTCACATCCTTCAAGGGCAAAGTTCTTGCTCTAAAGTTGGAAACAATCATATTAATTGCTCCTTTATTCCTCTTCAAGGTAGAGGACACCAATATGCTTTGAAACATTTCTCTCTATTCTCTATTTTTTAGGGGGAAATTGTTGCGTAGAACTGTAGAGCTATTCCAAAATAGCCTTCGAAACACAAGAGCACTTCATTTAACATTTGAGTTAAAAGAATACAAGCAAATTACTAAAACCACATTGGCTTCAAGGGCGTATATGCTAAAAACCGAATTACATTGGAAACCAAAACCAAAATGAGAAAATTTGGCCATTTTAGTTCGGTTAAATCAAATGGGCTTATTGAACAAAAAGGCAGTTTCTTATTTCCTTTGTTGACATGGAAAGGAAACCTAAAATTGATAGATGACATTAATTTCATTGAAAGTAAGCAAATAATATAAAATGGTTACAACTAATACATACCATCAGAATATAATAGCCATTCCAAAGCAATGGCTCCTCCATCACTGGCTTTGAATAGATGTCTCATCAGGAAATAAAAATCAATACTTTACGTCCAATCTAACCAAAGAAAAACCTAATTATCCAAAATAACGTATTGTACTGACCTTCTATGGGCAACATCAAGAGACATTCCAAAAAAACTCAAAAATGTCATTTGGAGATAAGGACTAGAGAGCCATGGCACAGGTAAAAACTTTAAAAAAAATATTCACCTTTAAAAAATAAAGGTAATATATATATATATATATATACACATCAAAAATCTAAAATCCTCACTGTCTGCAACACAATTTTCATTGAAACGAATAAGAACAAGCCACAAGTCAAGACTCAAAACTAGTACAACAAGCATGACTAAACAACTAAAAAAAATCACCAAAAAGGAAAAGCAATTAAAGCCATCCGGATCCAGATCAAAATCAGTAAACCCAAATGAACACCAAATCTCAATAACAATTCAGATCTGAAACCAAAACTATATAAAAACATAGAATCAAGAAAGTAAAAGAATAAATCAAAGTAAAAGAGAAAGAAAGCTCAAGAAAAATGAGTAACCAGCGAACGAGAGGCGAGGGGTGGAGCAGATCTGGCGCTCGTGCGCGCAAGAGAGAGAGGGGGAGCAACAGCTGGGCATTGGAGGAGCAGCAGCGGGGATCTGGTGGAGGGTTGCATCGGAGGAGGTGGAGTTTCACGATTGGCTGGAGGTGTACAGGATCTGCGTAGCTGGTTTTGGGTCGCGGTTGACAGAGGTACGATGTGATGGGCTGGGATGGGATGGGAGTTGATGGCGACAAAGACGCAACGGGCTAGGAGGCGGCTGGAGTAAAATACGGCAATGAATGGGAATTAGCTAGGTTTTTGTAATTGGGGGGTTTTTCACGATTTTTGAATACTAAGAGAAAGAAAAAAATTTAAGCAGGGAGACTTAGGAAATATTTTTTTTATTTTTTTTCAAATTGCGACTAAATTAGCAATTAAAACCGACTGTCGCTAAATGTGATTAAAATACTTTTAGCGACAATACAAATTAGTTGCTATTTCATCGTTAAATTATAATATAATCCTTAGTATGACAAAAATTTTAAATTTTTTAAAAATTTAATTTAAAATAGCGATGGATAATTTGTCGCTAAATTATAATTTATTTTTTTCATAATTAAAAAATTTGAAAACTTTTTAGCGACGGAATAATCTGCCGCTATTTCGTCGGTAAAATTGATGAAAATTTGCATGTTCACGACATTTGAAAAATCGTCACTAATTAGCGAATAAAAAATTTCATCGCTAAATTCGGTAAAAAAAAAAAGTGCCACTAATTGCCGCAAAAAATTAGCAACTATTTTTTTATTTCCTTCGCTAAAATTGAAAAAATGAATTTTTGCGACTAATTATGAAAACAGTCGCTAATTAGCGACTAAAATATATCCATCGCTAATATCTATCACAAATTTGTATTTCTCAGTCACCCTAATGTAGTCACTGATATTCAAGTTAAACCTAACTACTATTTAGGCATCGATATTCAAGTTAAACCTAACTATTATTTAAGACTATTAGATATTAACCCGCATAAATATGAGTTTTAGTGAATTTCCCTACTTGGGCATAATTAAAATCCCTAATTATAACTCAAACTTCCAACTTGGACGACCAAGAATTAAAATTAGTCTTCAATCTTTGAAAAATCATTAATAAAATCAATCTAAAGCCCATACATTTAATTGTCCAGCATTGCACAATCAAGATCATAAAAAATGAAATCATACATTCAAGCATTAAGAACAAGAGATACATGGAAAAATCAAATTCAAAATAGCATTAAAATTGATTAAACATCCATAACCAATATAGGGAATCAAGAATACCTTAAAAAAATAAGAAAACCACTTAATAAACATGGAGAAAATCAAGCTAAAAAGAGTAAAAATAATAATTACAATTTTGGAGAGAAGATACCGAAACTCAAAAAAATTGCAACTCCTCGAAGCTTGAATCTCATAAAAATTGATGATTAATCCACTAAGAATTAAAAAAGAGAAAAAAATATAGCTAGAAAACCTAATCTCAAAGTAAAACTAGTCTAATGAGGTGTTTTTCCTCTTTTCCTAGGTTAAAAACGACCTCTAAATGAATATGGCGACCCCAAACTCAATAAAACACGCAATTGAAAAACTGAATTCATGAGGTAATGGCCGTGACAAATATAACACATCCATACCCTCCCTTATTTTTTTTTAATTGCTCACATCTCAAATGGTGTGACCAATATATGCTCCAATCAGTTTGAGTTTACGAATGAAAAGAGTAGGAGAGACTTTATCAGTATGACCCTCGATACTTGTTGAAAAGTGTGGCTCACCTTTGTTGACTTTTGTTAACAATGGGATTGTTAACAATCCCACATCAAGATTTCAAAGAAAAATAGGAGTGTTAATCACCTATATAAACAACCCACCTCATTTAGTTTTTTCCATCCCAAAAATTACCATCTTTCCTAAGGCAAAAATTATTCCTCTCTTTTGTAAATATTTCACTTGTATTATTTCTTTAAAATAGTGAAATATAATTTGGTAGTATCCGAGGACGTAGGCATAATTGGCCGAACCTCGTTAAATTCTGGTGTTCTTTATTTGTCTATTTAATAGCTATTGTCGGGTATATTACTAGTAAATTATTGTGCTATTAAATTACTTAGGAAAATTCTGTCTAAGGAAATTAGGTTTTAAGTGGGACCATTTGTGACCCCTCCAGTCTTTCGTAGAAATTTTACCTTTTGTGGTTTTTCAGTAAAATCGTTTACGCTTTATTCACCTGCTCAATAGGGTTCGAGGTGAATTTTGTGGAAATTAACCCGAGCTTCCACAATAATTGGTATCAGAGTCTAGGTTATTTCTTAGTATGCTCTGTGGTTGCAGCGTAGTCTGATCTTCGACATCAGAAAAGATTTTTCCTTGGGCTATTGGAATTTCGCATCGACTGCTATTGAATAGTAATTGTAGCAAAAATGATAAATCCATCCACTTCTTGTTCCTCGTCCAATTTGATGGCAAATGCAATAGTTGCGGTGGAAATTTTTTATGGTACGGGTCATTTTGGCATGTGGCAAAGTGAGATTCTAGACGCTCTCTTTCAGCAAAGTCTAGATATTGCCCTTGAAGAAAAGAAACCAGATGATGTTGATCAGAAAGAATAAAATAGACTTAATCGTTTGGCATGTGGTATAATTCGATCGTTTTTTCTAGAGAGCAAAAGTACCCTTTCTCAAAAGAAACTTTTGCAAGTAAATTGATCAAGGCACTGGAGAAAAAATTCTTGAAAAAAAGCAGTCAGAATAAGCTCGACATGAAGAAAAGACTATTTCGTTTCAATTATATTTCGTGTACCACATTAAATGATCACATCACCAGTTTTGATCAGTTAGTCGCTGATTTATTGAATATGGATGTGACATTTAAAGATGAATATCTGGCTTTAATATTGTTGGGATCGCTTCCTGAGGAGTTTGAGTTTCTTGAAACGAATCTACTTTATGGGAAGGCTGCTGTGACTCTCAGTGAAGTTTGTGCTGCCTTGTATAGTTATGAACTGAGAAAGAAAGACAAGAAAGAAAGCAAAAGTGGAGCTACAGAAGCTCTAGTTGTCACACCCCGTTTGCCCCCTAGTAGAATGAGCCATGTTTGTGCATGTGCATTGTGTGAGTTTTGGCATGTGTAAAGGGCATTTTGGGTAGAAATGCATGTTTTAAGAGTTTTGTTAGCATGTGTGGTGTTAGGGTGGGAATTAGTTGGTTTACACTTGGATGTGTTTACTCATATGTTTGTAGGGTGTGTTTTGGGGCTGTGCTTGTGTGTGTGTGTTCACACACTTGTAGGGTATGCATTAGTTTGGAGAGTCTTGCATGTATGTGATGTATGTGCTTTGGGTGTGAGTGATCAAATCCCACTAATGGGGAAGTGACACTTGTTTAGGGTTAGGAAAAGAAAAAGAAAAAGAAAAGAGAAGAGTGGGATGGCGGTGGCTGCCTTCATTCCCGTTTTCCCTTCCCCTCACTCTCTTCTTCTTCCTTTTCTCTTCCTCTAAGAACCCTAGCTTGGAATCAAGGCTTAATTGGTGGGAATTGATCATCCTTTAGCATTTTAGAGGTAAGTCTATTGCATTTGTTCTTCTTTTCTTCAATTAGTTCATCATCTTCTTCATATTTTTTGGATTTGGGTTTTAATCTAGAGTTGCTTTGTTGTGGGTTTTGTTGGGTTGTGCTTAGTTGAGCCTCCTCGTGAACCGAAGGGTAAAGAGAAGGCGGGATCTAGTGGATCTAAGCATTAGGAGCTAAGGATTTCAAGGTTTGGGAAATTTCCTGTTTTTGTATGTAAATATGTTCATGTATGTGTTCTTGGTGATTTCTAGAAATTGGGTTGTGATATGCTCTTAATATGGCATGTATGTTATGGGTTTTTGTTTGGGTAGAGTAATTTTGCATGAGCATGGGATTATTATAGTGATTTTGAGGATTGATGTGGTTTTGCTGCAAATTTATGGGTATTGAAAATTATTGGTATTGTGAGTTTGAATTGTTGTTTGGTGTGAAATTACTTGTTGATAAATGTTATATTGTGGCTATTGATGTTGATGGGTGGCTGGATTTGAGGTAAGAGACCATTTGCATGTGATTTGTGTGTTTGTGGGTGTGTTTTTGAAGAGGAAGAAATCTGCAGAATTCTGCAGATTTTGGAAATCCCGACTTTGTCGCGAGCGTGATAGAGACCGGTGATCTTGGCCTGTGCTGTCGAGAGCTCGCGATAGCAAAAGTTGTTGTGTGCTCTCTGTCGCGAGCGCGAGGGCATCTCAATCGCGACAGAGCGCAATGCTGGCCTGTGTTGTCGCGAGCCCGCGATGGCGATGTTTAGACTCTCTGTCGCGATCGCGACAGAGTTCGGCTTTTCCCTCCTCCCCGCGATCGCGAAGTCCGTCGCGCGGATGCTGCGAAGAGACTATGGTCTCTGTCGCGAGCGCGACAGTCTTGTTATGCTGAATGAGTTTTTCCTTGGTGTGTGTGGGCGTGGTTTTGAACTCCAGTTTTTTTTTGGGTGCCTATAAGCTTTATATCTGTTAACTTATAATTTATACGAATGCGAATTCATGATATGAATATGCCTATATGTATGTAAATATGTATAGATGTGATTTGGAATATTATGGAATGAATTGAATGGATTATGCATAACCTGCTAAAGTCAGTTCAGTGGATAGTTAGGCATGCCTAATAGAGTCTTATAACTGCAGCCTCTGTTCAGTTTGGACCCCGATCAGGTCCCGTTTGGTTCCTCGCGAACCCTCTAATGTGTTTGGATCTTATTTAAGGTCCCTTTATTAAACGTTTTGCAAATGATAAAGTAAATTAGTTTTCAATTCGTACCCGTAAGGTACTGTCTGTAATCGGCTCGTACCCATAAAGTATTGTCCTTTCACACAGTATCCACTACCTTGAGTCAGCAGGTGATTAAATACTTTGAACTATTTTGATAATGACGAGAGTGTATTATCCGAATATGTTTATTAATGTGATTTATGAAGACAGTTATGTTGTATCAAATGTATGACTCTATATGTGCGTATGTTCATACTCTTATATAATGTGTATTTTTGACTATGCCATCTGTATGCGTTTGCTTGACGACCATTGTGAATGGCCGTCCATTTGAATTTTGTGTTTCCCCACTAAGCGTTTATCGCTTAGCACGGTGTGTTTACCCGTGCAGGTGCGGAAGGAGTTGCCTTGGGAGAGTCATCGCAGCCAGGCCAACACAGCTAGGTTTTAGTGTAGGGCTTGATTTTTTTGTATTCTGATGATTCTTTTTATATAGAACTCTCTTATGTTGATTTTATAACCGCTTCCGCATATGTATATGTATATTTTGGGTATGTAATTATCTTTTGTACCTGTTGGTTGATCAAACAACAATGTAATGTTTCCTGTTATATTAATTCATGATCAGCTTTTTTCATGAATGATGTTGTAAAGTTTTTAATTACGCTATATTTAGTTATGTATGTTTGTGTATGAATGTATGTATATTCTGTATCTGCGTGGTGGCACCTTTACCCATACGGCATCTCACTCCTTATCGGATGGGATCGCCTACGTATGAGTAGGAGGTGTTACAAGTTGTGGTATCAGAGCCCGGTTTAGGTGTTTCTGGGTGTTGTTAACGTGATGCTGTGTATAGATGTGTCTATGTCTAGGGCTGTGTTGGCTGATGTGATTTTCCTTGTTTGCTTAGATGGCTTCTAATTCTGCTCGTGGATCACTTGAGGAGTCCGCTGAAAGTGTGAATCCTCAAGCTAGGGATCCTTCTATTACAGTGTCGGCTCAAGCTGCTAAGGTCCATCCCGAGGCCGCTGCCATGCCTTTTGAAGCCATGTTCAGGCTGTCACAGGACATGGCGTGGGTCTTGGAGAGAGTGGTTTCCCCCAGGCCTCCCATGGAGAACTTAAGGAAAGCTGGTGCCGAAGACTTTTATGGAACAGGGTTGGATGAGTCAGAGGTGGCAGAGAGGTGGTTAGATAAGGTGAAGAGGGCTTTGAGAGAAGTTAGGTGTCCTCTGGAGTTGCAAGCAGAATGTGCCGTGGCCTTGCTTCAAGGGTCGGCGTATGAATGGTGGGAACTAGTGTGCAGGCAACCTCAGATGCCTGATCTTGTTACATGGGAGTTCTTTATTGAGGAATTCACGAAGAAGTATCTAACTCAGAATTACAAGGATGCGAGATGGGCGCAGTTTCTGAGTTTGAAGCAGACGGCTATGTCAGTTTTGGATTATGAGAAAGAGTTTAATCGGTTGTCCCGATATGCTCCGCGAGGGGTTATGACAGATGATTTTCGATGTAAGCATTTCGAGGCTGGCTTGAATGAATCTTTAAGAGTAACTTTGATCTCCTTGATGAGCACGCCAGGGTTGAGCTGCTATCAGATTGCAGATGCTACCATGAGGGCTGAAAGGTCAGAGTCAGTGCTGAGAGAGAGAGCTCAGAGGAGGAATCAGTCTCGGGGTGGTTCTTCTTCTTCATCTTTGGGTAAGAGAGCAAGGGATCTGCAAGATCAGTTATCGTCTGGTTCAGCCTCAAGGGGTAGAAGGCAAGGTTCCGCAGCTGAGTCTTGTTCTGGTAGGGGTGGTAGATCTGAGCCTATGCCTATTTGTTCGCACTGCAGTAACGCTCACCGGGGTGAGTGTAGGTGGCTCACTGGTGTTTTAGATGTGGGAGCACCGATCATCGTCTAGCTAGTTGTCCACAGATGAGTGAGGATTCGGGTCAAAAGAGAGGGGCTAGTGGAGTTTGATCTAATACTACTCAGGCTGCCCATGGTAGGGGCCGAGGTAGAGATCGAGGCGGTCGACCTAGAGATGGAGCTGTTTCGGAGACAGTTGAGCGTCCTCCACCAGTCGCAGCCAGAGCTTATGCTATGAGAGCTAGAGAGGAGCAGGATGCCCCTAATGTGATTGCTGGTAAGTTCCTACTCCATGACACTGAATTGTATGCTCTAATAGACCCTGGTTCCACACGCTCATATTTGTGCACGGATAAGATTATTGATAAGTTGCATGTGGTAGATCAGTTAGACTATGAGATATGTGTGACCAATCCATTAGGGCATAGTGTCAATGTGAGTAGAGTTTATAGGAGTTGTCCCCTGTTAGTTGAGGGAATTGAGTTTTTCGCGGACTTGATAGAGTTGCCTTTCAAAGAGTTTGACCTGATTTTTGGTATGTACTGGTTGGGTAAGCATCGGGCTGTGGTTGATTGCCATAGGAAGACCTTTGTGCTCTGGGATAGGAACAGATTTCCAGTGTTTGTAAGAGGTTTGGGAGCTAGTTCTGTGAATAATGTGATCTCAACAATGCAAGCCAAGTGGTTTATTAGGAAGGGTTGTGAGGCCTTCTTAGCTGTGGTTTTGGATTCCAAGAGGGATCAAGTAAGGATTGAGGATATCCCTGTAGTGTGGGAGTTCAATGATGTCTTCCCGAGTGATTTGCCTGGGTTGCCTCCGAAGAGAGAAGTTGAGTTAGCCATTAACATTATGCCGGGTACCGCACCTGTATCGAAAGCACCTTATCGGATGGCTCTTGTAGAGTTGAGAGAACTTAAAACTCAACTACAAAAGCTATTGGATAAGGGGTTTATCCGACCCAACATATCTCCTTGGGGAGCTCCGGTTTTGTTTGTTAAGAAAAAAGATGGATCCTTGAGGATGTGTATCGACTACAGGCAGATCAATAAGGTTACAGTGAAGACTAAGTATCCGCTGCCTAGAGTCGAGGATTTATTTGATTAGCTTCGGGGTGCAGGTGTGTTTTCCAAGATAGATCTTCGGTCGGGGTATTATCAGCTTCGGGTCAAGGATGAGGATGTGGTTAAGACTGCATTCTGAACTCGGTATGGCCACTATGAGTTCCTTGTAATGCCGTTTGGTTTGACTAATGCTCCAGCGGCATTCATGGATTTGATGAGCAGAGTGTTTAGGCCATACCTGGATCGATTTGTAGTGGTGTTTATAGATGATATCTTGGTGTATTCCAAGGATGAGAACGAGCATGAGGAGCATCTTCGGTTAGTTTTGCAAGTTTTGAGAGATCATCGGCTGTTTGCTAAGCTTAGCAAGTGTGATTTTTGGCTTCAGGAAGTGTCATTTTTGGGTCATATAGTTTCAGCTAAGTGTATCCAAGTGGATCTAGCCAAGATTGAGGCGATAGTGGATTGGAAAGCACCTAGAATGTTCAGGAAGTGCGGAGTTTCCTCGGTTTAGCGGGTTATTACTGTCAGTTTGTTAAGGGTTTCTCAGTGATGGCCGCTCCGATGACCAGATTGTTGAGGAAAGGAGTTAGGTTTGAATGGTCAGATAGATGTCAGGCTTGTTTTGAGCAGTTGAAGAAGTTGCTAGTTGAAGCTCCTATACTGACTCAACCCATCTCGGGTAAGGAGTTTGTTATGTATAGTGATGCTTCGGGTGTTGGTCTGGGTTGTGTTCTGATGCAAAAAGGTAAGGTGGTAGCTTATGCTTCTCGACAGTTGAAGCCGCATGAGAGGAATTATCCGACGCATGATCTAGAGTTGGCGGCCGTGATCTTTGCTATAAATATTTGGCATCATTATCTGTATGGGGAGAGATGTAGGATATTTACGGATCACAAGAGTTTAAAGTATCTCCTCATGCAGAAGGAGTTGAATATGAGACAGCGTCATTGGCTTGAGTTGTTTAAGGATTACGACTGCATTATGGATTACCATCCGGGTAAGGCCAATGTAGTCGCGGATGCTTTGAGTCAAAAATCGGTTTCTGCTTTATTTTTGAGGCGGTTTAGATAGAGATTTGGTTCAGATGGAGCCTTGTTGGCTCAGTTGAGAATGAAGCCTACCTTGAAACAGAAGATTGTCGATGCTCAGGGGAATGATGAGAAGCTTCAGCGGATTGTGCAAGAAGTTAGTTTGGGTGAGCAGTCAGAATTCTCGGTTCAGGATGGGGTTCTTCTGTTTAGAAACTGTTTGTGTGTACCGGATACTGAAGAGTTAAGAAGACAGCTGTTGAGTGAGGCGCATAGTACAGTTTTCACCATGCATCTTGGTAGTGAAAAGATGTATCGGGATATGAAGCAGTTTTATTGGTGGGCAGGTATGAAGAGGGACATAGTGGATTTTGTATCCAAGTGCCTGACATGTCTGCAGGTAAAGGCTGAGCACCAAGTTCCTTTGGGATTGCTCATGCCTTTGTCCGTTCCCGAGTGGAAGTGGGATGACATCGCCATGGATTTTATTTCCGGATTGACTTTAACTCAGAAAAAGCATGACTCAGTTTGGGTGATAGTGGATCGGCTTACGAAGTCAGCTCACTTCTTGCCAGTGAGAGTGGATTATTCGATGGATAGGTTGGCCAGTATCTATGTTGATGAGATAGTTCGGTTGCATGGAGTGCCGTTGTCCATAGTTTCAGATCGGGATCCAAGGTTTACTTCTGAGTTTTGGAAAGAGTTGCAAAGAGATTTGGGTACCAAGCTGAACTTCAGTACAGCATTCCATCCTCAGACAGATGGTCAGTCCGAGCGAGTTATTCAGATTTTAGAAGATATGTTGAGGGCTTGTGACTTGGATTTTTCGGGTAGTTGGGACAGATATGTGTCGCTTATGGAGTTTCCCTACAATAATAGTTACCAGTCGAGCATCGGTATGGCACCGTATGAGGCTTTGTATGGTCGGCAGTGTAGGACTCCGTTTTGTTGGACCGAGCTATCCGAGTGATCAGTGATTGGGCCAGAATTGGTTAGAGATACAGAGGAAAAGATCAGAGTTGTGCAGCGGAATTTGAAGGCAGCTAAGGATCGATAAAAGTCTTATGACAACCTAAAGAGGAAAGATGTGCAGTTTGAAGTTGGGGATAAAGTCTTCCTTAAAGTGTTGCCTTAGAAAAAGGTGCTTCGGTTTGGGAAGAAAGGGAAACTTAGTCCTCGCTTCATTGGTCCGTATGAGGTCTTAGACAGAGTTAGTCCAGTGGCTTATAAAGTGGCTTTGCCAATGGAGTTATCGAAGTTGCATGATGTCTTTCATGTTTCGATGCTTCGTCGGTACCGATCGGATCCATCGCACGTTCTGTCAGTGCAAGATGTGCAAGTTCAGCCTGATTTCTCTTATGATGAAGAACCAAGAGCTATTCTAGCCCAAGAAGTGAGACAGCTGAGAAGCAAGCAGATTCTTCTGGTAAAAGTGTTATGGAGTCACCATGGGGTTCAGGAAGTGACTTGGAGTCGATGAGAGTTCAGTACCCGCATTTGTTCAGATCAGGTGAGAATTTCGAGGACGAAATTCTTGTTAGTAGGTGAGAGTTGTCACACCCCGTTTGCCCCCTAGTAGAATGAGCCATGTTTGTGCATGTGCATTGTGTGAGTTTTGGCATGTGTAAAGGGCATTTTTGGTAGAAATGCATATTTTAAGAGTTTTTTTAGCATGTGGGTGCATGTGTGGTGTTAGGGTGTGAATTAGTTGGTTTGCACTTGGGCGTGTTTACTCATATGTTTGTAGAGTGTGTTTTGGGGCTGTGCTTGTGTGTGTGTGTTCACACACTTGTAAGGTATGCATTAGTTGGGAGAGTCTTGCATGTATGTGATGCATGTGCTTTGGGTGTGAGTGATCAAATCCCACTAATGGGGAAGTGACACTTGTCTAGGGTTAGGAAAAGAAAAAGAAAAAGAAAAGAGAAGAGTGGGATGGCGGTGGCTGCCTTCATTCTCGGTTTCCCTTCCCCTCACTCTCTTCTTCTTCCTTTTCTCTTCCTCTAAGAACCCTAGATTGGAATCAAGGCTTAATTGGTGGGAATTGATCATCCTTTAGCATTTTAGAGGTAAGTCTATTGCATTTGTTCTTGTTTTCTTGAATTGGATCATCATCTTCTTCATATTTTTTGGATTTGGGTTTTAATCTAGAGTTGCTTTATAGTGGGTTTTGTTGGGTTGTACTTAGTTGAGCCTCCTCGTGAACCGAAGGGTAAAGAGAAGGCGGGATCTAGTGGATCTAAGCATTAGGAGCTAAGGATTTCAAGGTTTGGGAAATTTCCTGTTTTTGTATGTAAATATGTTCATGTATGTGTTCTTGGTGATTTCTGGAAATTGGGTTATGATATGCTCTTAATATGGCATGTATGTTATGGGTTTTTGTTTGGGTTGAGTAATTTTGCATGAGCATGGGATTATTGTAGTGATTTTGAGGATTGATGTGGTTTTGCTACAAATTTATGGGTATTTAAAATTATTGGTATTGTGAGTTTGAATTGTTGTTTGGTGTGAAATTACTTGTTGATAAATGTTATATTGTGGTTATTGATGTTGATGGGTGGCTGGATTTGAGGTAAGAGACCATTTGAATGTGATTTTTGTGTTTGTTTGGAAGAGGAAGAAATCTGCAGATTTTGGAAATCCCGACTCTGTCGCGATCGCAACACTGTCGCGAGCGTGACAGAGACCGGCGATCTTGGCCTGTGCTGTCGCGAGCACGTGACCCTGTCGAGAGCTCGCGATAGCAAAAGTTATTGTGTGCTCTCTGTCGCGATCGCGACGGAGCGCAATGCTGACCTGTGCTGTCACGAGCCCGCGATGGCGATGTTTAGACTCTCTGTCGTGAGCGCGACAGAGTCCAGCTTTTCCCTCCTCACCGCGATCGTGAAGTGCATCGCACGCGCACTGCGAAGAGACTACGGTCTCTGTCGCGAGCGCGACAGCTGTCGCGAGCGTGACAGTCTTGTTATGCTGAATGAGTTTTTCCTTGGTGTGTGTGGGCATGGTTTTGAACTCCAGTTTTTTTTTTTGGTGCCTATAAGCTTTATATCTGTTAACTTATAATTCATACGAATGCAAATTCATGATATGAATGTGCCTATATGTATGTAAATATGTATATATGTGATTTGGAGTATTATGGAATGAATTGAATGCATTATGCATAACCTGCTAGAGTCAGTTCAGTGGATAGTTAGGCATGCCTAATAGAGTCTTATAGCTGCAACCACTATTCAGTTTGGACCCCGATCAGGTCCCGTTTTGTTCCTTGCGAATCCTCTAATGTGTTTGGATCTTGTTTAAGGTCCCTTTATTAAACGTTTTGCAAATGATAAAGTAAATTGGTTTTCGATTCGTACCCGTAAGGTACTGTCTGTAATCGGCTCGTATCATTAAAGTACTATCCGTTCACTCATTATCCACTACCTCGAGTCAGCAGTTGCTTAAATACTTTGAACTGTTTTGATAATCACGAGAGTGTATTATCCGAATATGTTTATTAATGTTATTTATGAAGACAGTTATGTTATATCAAATGTATGACTCTATATGTGCGTATGTTCGTACTCTTATATAATGTGTATTTCTGACTATGCCATCTGTATGCGTTTGCTTGACGACCATTGTGAATGGCCGTCCATTTGAATTGTGTGTTTCCCCACTAAGCATTTATCGCTTAGCACGGTGTGTTTACCCGTGCAGGTGCGGAAGGAGTGGCCTTGGGAGAGTCGTCGCAGCCAGTCCAACACAGCTGGGTTTTAGTGTAGGGCTTGATTTTTTCGTATTCTGATGATTCTTTTTGTATAGAACTCTCTTATGTTGATTTTATAATCGCTTCCGCATATGTATATGTCTATTTTTGGTATGTAATTATCTTTTGTACCTGTTGGTTGATCAAACAGTAATGTAATGTTTCTCATTATATTAATGCATGATCAGCTTCTTTCATGAACGATGTTGTAAAGTTTTTAATTACCCTGTATTTAGGTATGTATGTTTGTGTATGAATGTATGTATATTCTGTATCTGCGTGGTGGCACCTTTACCCATACGACATCTCACTCCTTATCGGATGGGATCGCCTGCGTATGAGTAGGGGGTGTTACACTAGTAGTGAGAGGTCGATCGTAGAGCCAAACTAAAGGAAAGAATTGGAGATCGAAGCTGAGGCCCAAATTGAGCAAAGATGAATGTGCCTTTTGTCGAGAAAAAGGGCACTAGAAGAAAGATTGTTCCAAGCTAAAGTATAAGGGCAAACCTGATAAGGGAAAGGCTGTTGCAGATTCAAATATAGCTGATTGTAATGATGAAGACTCAGATTTCTCACTTGCTATTACATCATCAACTAGCTCTTCTAGTGTATGGCTGCTTGATTCAGGCTGCAGTCATCATATGTGTACCAATCGGGATTGGTTCTATGAATTTAGAGAACTAGAAGATGGAGTTGTTTATACAGCAAATGATGTCCCTCTCACCATTCATGGGATTGGTTCCATTCGTTTGAAAAACCATGATGGATCAATCAGAATCTTGAAGGATTTTCGTTATGTGCCCAGTTTGTCAAAGAATCTCATTTCTGTAAGAGCTCTAGAAGAAAAGGGTTTCGAGGTACGAGCAAAACGCGGAGTAATGAAGATAATCTCTGGTGCACTTGTGGTGTTAAAGGGAATTCGAAAGAATAATAGATTGTACCACTACCAAGGTGCTACTATTATTGGTACAACAACAATGGCTTCTACTGAAGAAAAAGAGTTAGAAGCAACCAGGTTATGGCATATGCGCTTGGGGCATGCAGGTGAAAAATCCTTGAATCTCCTGGGGAAATAAGGATTATTGAAAGGAATTCAGACTTGCAAATTGGATTTTTGCGAGCACTGTGTTAAAGGAAAAAAGACAAGGGTGAAATTTGGAACAACAATCCACAATACCAAGGGTACTTTGGACTATGTTTATTCTGATGTGTGGGGACCTTCCAAGACGACTTCTTTGGGAGGAAAACACTACTATGTGACCTGTGTTGATGATTTTTCCAAGACAGTTTGGGTGTATACTATGAAGACTAAGGATGAAGTGGTGGGAGTTTTCCTTAAATGGAAAAAGATGATGGAAACTCAAATAGGCCGAAGGATCAAGCATCTCCGTACAGATAATAGCGGGGAATACAGGAATGATCCATTTATGAAAGTGTGTGAAGATGAAGGCATTGTCAGACACTTCACAGTCAGAAATACACCACAACAGAATGGGGTGGAAGAACATATGAACCGAACATTGCTGGAGAAAGTTCGGTGTATGTTGTCCAATATTGGGTTGAGCAGAGAATTTTGGGCTGAAACTGTTAAATATGCTTGCCATCTCATTAATTCCCTACCATCTACTTCTATTGGTGGTAAAACGCCATTAGAGAAATGGTTTAAAAAACCTACAATAGATTATAATTCCTTACATGTGTTTGGTTCCACTGCATACTATCACATTAAGGAATCAAAGTTGGATCCACGTGCAAAGATAGTAATTTTCATGGGGATCACTTCTGGTGTGAAAGGATATCGACTTTGGTACCCAGAGTCAAAGAAAATAATCTTCAGCAGGGATGTTACCTTTGATGAATCTACCATGTTGAGAAAGGTGACAAATGAAAGTGTTAAGCAGACAGATGGTACTCCAAAACAGGTGGAGTTTGAAAGGAAAATTGTTAGCCCAGCAAATGATGAAGCAAATGCAGAAACTCCTATGGTAGATGAGGATTCAGATGAAGAAGAGGTTTTAACCCAAGAACCTCAACAGCAACTTGAATCAATTGCATTAAGTAAGCCAAAGAGGACAATCAAAAGGCCTGCTCGCTATGTTGATATGGTGGCTTACGCATTCCAAATTGCAACGAATGACATTCCTACCACTTATAATGAAGCAGTCAAAAGTTCAAAAGTAGAAAAGTAGAGGAAAGCCATGAATGATGAAATGCAGTCCCTTCATAAGAATCATACATGGAAACTAGCTAGTCTCCCAAAGGGAAAGAACACAATTGGGTGCAAATGGGTATATGCAAAGAAAGATGGATTTCCTGATAAGGATGATGTTCGCTACAAACCAAGGTTGGTGGCTAAAAGCTACGCTCAGACGGAGGGAATTGATTATAATGAAGTTTTTTCTCCAGTTGTAAAACATTCCTCCATTTAAATTTTGTTGGCTTTGGTAGCACAATTGGATATGGAACTAGCTTAGATGGATATAAAAACTGCATTTTTACATGGAGACTTGGAGGAGGAAATCTAGATGTCTCAGCCCAAAGGATTTAATGTTGCTGGAAAAGAAAATATGGTGTGCAAGCTTGAAAAATCTTTGTACGGATTGAAACAATCTCCGAGGCAGTGGTACAAACGATTTGACAAGTATATGATGGGGCAGAAGTACACAAGAAGCAAATATGATCATTGTGTGTATTTTCGCAAGCTAAAAGATGGATCCTACATATATCTTCTTCTTTAAGTTGATGATATGTTGATAGCTTCCAAGAGTCTGATAGAGATTGAGAAGTTAAAGACTCAGTTGAATAGGGAGTTTGAAATGAAGGATCTAGGTGAAGCCAAAAAGATTCTCGGTATGGAGATAAGTAGAGATAGGGAATTGGGGAGACTTTGTTTGACTCAGAAATAGTATCTGAGAAAGGTACTAAAACGTTTTGGCATGAATGAAAAGTCAAAACCTATTAGTACTCCTCTTGCTCCTCATTTCAAGCTCAGTGCATCTTTGTCTCCAAAGAATGAAGTAGAATGAGAATACATGGCAAAAGTACCATATACAGATACTGTTGGTATTTTGATGTATGCTATGGTGTGTATAAGGCCCGATATTTCACAGGCAGTTGGGGTTGTGAGCAAGTGTATGCATGATCCTGGAAAGGAGCACTGGCAAGCTGTGAAATGGATTCTGCGATACATTCTGAACACCGTAGATGTTGCTTTGATATTTCAGCGAGATGATCAAGATGGTCATTGTGTAGTTGGATATTGTGACTCCGACTATGCTAGTGATTTGGACAAACGGTGATCAACTACTGGTTATGTGTTTACTCTTGCGAAGGCACCAGTTAGTTGAAAGTCTACTTTACAGTCAACAGTTGGTTTGTGCAGTTACAGAGGCTGTGAAGGAGGCAATTTGGCTTCAAGGGTTGCTTGGTGAATTAGGGGTTCAACAGAAGTACATCAAAGTTTATTATGATAGTTAGAGTGCTATTCTTTTGGCAAAGAACCAAGTTTACCATGCAAGGACGAAGCATATTGATGTTCGTTATCACTTTATACGAGGGGTTCTGGAAGAAGGTGGAGTAACAATCCAGAAGATTAGGACCACTGAGAATCCTGCTGATATGTTCACAAATGTTGTGACTAAGGTTGTAACACCCCGATTTCCCCCTAATAGTTTGAGCCATGTTGGCCATGTGTATGTGTGCATTGTGTGTGTTGGCATGTGATATGGGCATTTTGGGTAAAATGCATGTTTTGTGGGTTTTAATATAGTGTGGGTGCATTTATGTTTGTAGGATGTAAGTGTGTGGGTTGTGTTAGTGTGTGCATGCTCACATGTTAGTAGGGTGTGAATTAGTGAGGTTAGCATTGTGTGTGGTGTAGTACATGTTGGTAGGGTGTGAGTGGTTAAATTCCACCAATGAGGAAGTGACATGTGGCTAGGGTTAGGAAAAGGGTTATAAAAGGAGAGAGAGAAAAGGGAAAGCAGAAATTTCCATCTCTTTCTCGTTTCCCTCTTCTCTCTGTTTCCCTTCCTTTTTTCTCTCCATTTGAGTGCTCTAGCTTGGATTCAAGTGTCTTTGGTGGGAATTTATCACTTCTCAACCTCTAATTGGTAAGTTTACTGCATTTTCTTCTTCTTCATCATCTTTTCTCCTTCTTTGCTAGTTGAGTTTTGATCTAGGGTTTGTTGTTTTATGTGATTTTTGGTGTTGTGCTTAGTTGAGCCTCCTCGCGATCCCAAGGGAAAGGAGAAGGCAAGTGGTAGTGGTGCTCACTAAGTTGGAGCAAAGGAATTTCAGGTTTGGGAAATTATGTGCATTCTGATGACTATTGTGTTCTTTGTTGATTTCTGGAAATTGGATTGATGGATGAAGTTATAATGGTGTATATATCATGAGTTTTGAGTACGTTGGGTTACAAAACTTAAGTTGTGATTTTATTGGATTATATATGCAATTGATTAAGTTTTTGGATTATGAATTGCTGGTTTTGGGTTTGGATTATTAACTATGCTTATAATGTGTTTTCTTGGGTGTTAAGAGTTTTAAAAGGCGAGTCTTAAGTTGGTTTTGATGTTTTAAATGTTCAATTTTAGGATGTGTTGTTTTGGGGTGTGAGTTACGTTGAAATCTGGATGTTTCTGGGTTTCTGTCGATCCACGGTATGGTTTTGTTATACACCCGTGTGAATTGTGAGAATTCCCCAGAAATTCTTAGCCGTGAGTTTACACGGCGGTAAGGATCTTCCCATACTGCCGTGTAAAATGATTCTGCCTTATGAGATTTCGGAGCTGTGCATTTTACACGGGGGTATGGATTTTCCATACTGTCGTGTAAAAGCATTATGCCTCTTGTGTGGGGCATGTTACACAGCGGTATGGTTTTGCCTTACCCCCATGTAAGATGTCTTATATGGCGGCAAGGCAATGTCATACTGCCATGTAAAATGTCTCTGTCCCCAGTTTTTGAAGTTTTTCGGTTTTCTTCGTTTTCGTCCCCCTTTCGTCTATTATTGGTTTTAAATATTATTTAGTGTCATTTTATTTATCTAATACCATTAAATGATATTTTGCTATGTCAAATTATATTGGAAGTTGTGTTTGAATACGGAATGTGTTATGCATATCTAAGTTCATGGTTCTCTTTTATAAACAATATGTTATACTAGAATGTGATTTAATGGATTATGCATGACCTGCAAGAGTCAGTCTAGTTGATAGTTAGGCATGCCTAAAAGAGTCCTTTACCTGCAGCCTCTATACTGTTCTGGACCCTGATCAGGTCCCCGTTTAGTTCCTCGCGAACTTCTACGTGTACGGATCTTGTTTAAGATCCCTTTGTAAAATGTTTTGAAAAGAGAAAATATGATATTATTTTCCCGATTCGTACCCGTAAGATACCACTACATGTCGATTCGTACCTGTAAGGTACCGCTATGCGTTTACTCGTTATCAACTACTGTGAGTCAGCAGGTGTTATGATTTGTTCAGTTATACTATAAGAATATGAATCCGAATGATTATGAATATGATTACAAGTATTTGAATCTGAATGACTCTAATATGAGCATATGAATCTTTTGGCATGTGAATATGTTTATCGAACCTTTGAATGGTCATGAATGAAATTCTATTGTGGTTATATCTTATGATTTTCAGTATGCCATTTCGTATGTGATTTGCCTTGACGACCATTGTGAATGGTTGTCCATATATTATTGTTTGTTTCCCCACTAAGCGTTATCGCTTAGCACGGTATTTTCACTCATGTAGGTGCAGAAGGTGTATAGCTTTTGGGAGAGTCGCCGCCAGTCAAGCTAACACAGTGGGATTATTGATAAGACATAGTTTCTTTTTGTATCATCATTATTTTGTAATAGTGATCTCTCTTATATATAGTATTTTGTTAAGCTTCCTCTATGTATCTCTGAATGATGTAATTATGTTGGTATTAGAACAGTTATGTAATGTAATATTGTTATTTCATGAATGAATGTTCGGTTTGGTTTTAAAATTTTAATTTTCGCTGTTTATATGTATGTTTATATTATGTGAATGTATGTTTGTACCGTTCTGTTTGGTGTGACACCCCTGCTCATACGGGTTCTCACTCCCTCGCGGATGGGTTCCCCTGCGTATGGGTAGGGGGTGTTACAGAGGTCAAGTTGCAACATTGTTTGGACTTGATCAATATTGGTAAAAGTTGAAGTTGGGCGCTTTGAAGCGCATTTAGTGACACTACAAAAACTGTGTTTTGTGAGAAATTTGAAGATATAGACTTTGCCAAGGTGGAGATTTGTTGAAAAGTGTGGCTCACCATTGTTGACTTTTGTTAACAATGGGATTGTTAACAATCCCACATCGGGCTTTCAAAGAAAAATAGGAGTGTTAATCTCCTATATAAACAACCCACCTTATTTAGTTTTTTCCATCCCAAAAATTGCCATCTTTCCTAAGTCAAAAATTCTTTCTCTCTTTTGTAAATATTTCACTTGTATTATTTCTTTGAAATAGTGATATATAATTTGGTAGTGTCCGAGGACGTAGGCATAAGTAGCCGAATCTCGTTAAATTCTAGTGTTCTTTATTTGTCTATTTGATAGCTATTGTCGGGTATATTGCTAGTAAATTATTGTGTTATTAAATTACTTAGGAAAATTCTGTTTAAGTGGGACCATTTGTGACCCCTCCAGTCTTTCCTGTGAATTTTACCTGTGTAATTTTTTAGTACAATCGTTTATGCTTTTTTCTCCTTCTCAATAGAGTTCGAGGTGAATTTGGTGGAAATTAACCTGAGTTTCCACAACAATACTAGCACTGGAACTCAAGATGTTATCGCGGTAGTCTATACCTATCTCAACAGCCCGATTGTAGCACTTCTAGAGAATCCAAAGCACAGGAGTCCCTTATCTCTTTATGTAATCTTTCAGGATCTAGTGTACATTGGGCCAATAAAAAATGTGTAGATACTCTAAGTCGAGTTACCAATGTTAGTAATTGTTTAACGATGAAAAAAATATTTATGGAAAAAAAAAAGAAAATGAGCTTTGTTCAGTTCAAGAAGATTTTTTTGAAAATAATAATAATAAAAGTAAACAATAAAAAGAAATAATAAAAATAATAAAATAAATTTTAGCGCTTTTGCTCGAATCCAAGAAAAGATTAGGTCTTAATTGAAGTCTTGAAAAATATTTGAAGATCAAAATAAAGTTTGAAGGGTCAAAATGAAGTTTGAAGAATCAAATGTAATCTCATATATAAAATAACTTTTTTTTTCCTTTGATTTCACACTTGCTAGTAGGGGTGAGCATGGATTAGAGCCAAAAAAAAAAATCAGTCCATTAATATGGATTTTTTAAAAATACTAACCATTAACGAATCCGTTATAATCGGTTTCGATTTTTCGGACCGGTTAACTAATATCTTTTCGGTTAACCACTACAATTATAAGTTGTATTGATAAAAAAAAAATATTCAAGGTACTTAAAAAAATTAAAAACCAAACATAATTTAATATAATATTTAAACTACAAATATAAAGTAAAAATGTTAAACTTTTTTTTAAAAAAAAAATAGTTTTTTCCTTTTTTATGAGTTATTAATTTTAATTTGGTTTTTTTGATTTTGAGTTTTGATTTAGTTATTTTTGTGGGAAAATTGGGTTAAAAGTTTGGTTTGATTTTTGTTAGGACTTTTTACATATTTATACACAAAAAAATAAAAATAACAAAAAAAATAAACCTTCTCCTCATTCTTTCAAAAATACAACATTTTAAACTTCTATATACAAATATACCGTTTTTGTATATTATCAAACAAAAAAAATCATTTTAACTTTCTTAGCTTTTTCACTTTTCTTATTTCACTTTTCATTTGTTCTTTTCTTTCCTTCACCTATTTTCTTTCCTTCACATGTTTTTGGGGAAAAACCATGGCAAGGATGAAGCTATTCGAAAAGTGAGCATAATCCAAACTGTTTAATCGTGTACATATTTCCAATGAGAAGTTCTCGTCTTCATTCTTATGCATAATGACACCCATTGAAGTGCTTTACCTTTTTGAAAGCATTGTAAAATAGGGCATACTTCATTCCCGTGGTGAACTACTTTTAATCTTGGATGCATATGGAGCAACTAAGGTTAATGACCTTGAGAAACTTGAAAATCAGGTTTGGCAATGCAGAGTTTAAATACAATGTTGCATTCTTTGATAAATTCTATTTTCAGTGAATATTTCATGTCAAAGTAAATAAAGATGTTAACACTGTTATTTTAGGCATCATATACACGCAGTTGCCATAGAGGAGCTTAAAAGAGATTCATCAGCAACTGGTTCAAATTTTAGAATATCTAATGTCTCAAATTCATTTTCAGTATTTGATTCTTGACTGCCTCACTATCAATTATTGTGAAACCACCATAAGAATAGAAGTTAGTCTATTCTTATTTTCTCTCTAATAGTTATAAATTATAATGAAGGTAGTTTTAGGTAATAATATATTCTTGTTTGTTGCAGTGATCTGTCAAATAACAGATTTATACCAGAAAGCTTCTCAAATCTTCTATTTCTTCAGAGACTGTGAGACTCTATTTGCTTCATATAATTTTCTTTTTTTAATTTTCGTTATGGAAACTAGTTCATATTTTACATGACTTTTATTATAGGTCACTTGAAAATAATCTGTTTACTGGCCCAGTCTCGGCTAACATCTGGCAGAATATGCCCTTTGGCACCCGTGCTAAACTTATTCTGTAAGAACTGAGAAAAAAATGCAATGAAATTGAGTATTGTAAATTTCCTCTATGAGATTCATTTTTATGCCAAAACCTAGTATCAGAAAATGGCTAATTTCTGTGTTCTCTGTAAACAAAAATACAGTGATCTCATGAACAATAGACTCTCCAACATTATAGGGGAGCTAAGTCCACAATATAATGTTACCCTAAGGTAATACTTTCTGCAGCCGATTGATAACTACACTTTTCCAATATTGATACTATTAACATGAGTATCATCGACATGAATATTTGCTTCAATTGATTTACAGTCAGAGTTGCATATGTGCGGTTAGAATCAGAGTCTGCTATTATGTGGTTTTGGTCTTTGTATTCACATTTACTAACAAGTTTGCCATGCAATTTTTGCTTATTTGTATCAATAAAATTCTAATTACATCAGCAGGTTTCTTTTAGGCTAGGTGGCAATCCTATATGCAATAGTGCCAATTTTCTAAACATCGGCCAGTTCTGTGAATCTGGAGCTGAAGGAGATGAAACTAATGAATATTTTACAAACTCTACACAAGGATGTCTAATAACTGACTTCTATGAATATGTCCCAGAGTCTCCTGTTCGATGCTATTGTGCTTCCCCTCTCAAAATTGGATACATCTAGTTTACTAACAGTATACATTAAGTACACATCTAGTATACGCACAAATATACATCTAGTTTATAAACAATATATATCAAGTACACATCTAGTATGCGCATAATATATATCTAGTTTACAAACAGTATACATGAAGTACACATCTAATATACGCACAATATACATGCAGTTTATAAACAATATACATCAAGTACACATCTAATATACGCATAATATATTTCTAGTTTACTCATAGTATACATCAAGTGCACATCTAGAATACGAATAATATACATCTAGTATACGCACTATATACATCTAGTAGTATACGCACTATATACATCTAATATACCAACAATATATATCTAGTACACATCTAGTATACGCATAGTATACATCTAGTACACGCACTGTATACATCTAGTATACGAACAATATACATCTAGTACACATTTAGTATATGCACTATATACATTTAGTATACCAATGATATAAATCTAGTATACGCATAATATACATCTAGTACACGTACAATATACATCTAGTATACGCACAATATACATCTAGTATACGTACAATATACATCTAGTACACATCTACTATAAGCACAATATACATCAAGTACACATCTAGTGTATACACTATACATCTAGTTTACTCATAGTATACTATATATTCACATCCATAAGTGTTTCAGTAGGTAGAAGACTAGTTAGAGTACAAAAATGTTTCAGTAGGTAGAAGACTAGTTAGAGGATTCTCAATAAGTTTCTTAGTAGCAGTGAATTTTGATCAATGATGAATAGGGTTCTTTTTATGTAGCTTAAAAGGATTAATATAAACTACGAAAGATCAGTTTATTATATATTTTAATTTGAGCTAGATATTTGGAATTGGAATTCTTAATTTGATTTTAGCATTTGTGATTTTGCGAGGAGGAGATGACAATGTGCGATGGGAGTGATTGGTATTGGTGTGAAAATTGATGGAAATGTGAGGAGATAATGCAGGGAGAGAAATATAGGTGCAAATGCGAAGGTGGATTTGAAGAACGTTGTGATAATAGATGAAAGGAATGTGGTGAAATTTATTACTTTAATGGAGGTGTAGACACCAGGTCCTAAGACAGCCCAGATCAGAGTTACCCAATGATGATAAAATGCCTTGTCACAAGCAAAAAGGTTGAAAGTGGTGATTTCCTTATTAAACTTGCATTTTAGAGTGAAAAAATAAAAAATAATAAAAAATATTTTGAAAATTATATTTGAAAAATGGGGTTTAGAAATTATAGTTTTTTTAGTTATATTTAAAAATAAAAAAAAATTCCGCAGGTGTCGACGCACAGCGCCCTAGCGCGCGAGCGACGCGCAGGGCGTCGCCCACACGGAACGACGTGCAACGTGCATCCGTGCGCTGCTCCACGCCGAAGCCCGTCGCGCACTGGGCGAGCCCCGACGGGCGTCGGTCGCCCTTGTTCCGCCGCAACTGGCCCAATTCCGCCCCAAAATCAGTTTTTTTCCGATTTTCACCTAAAAATCCTTTTTTTATCCATTTTTTTGGATTTTTAAAGGTTTTTTTCAATCTTTAAAATTCAAAATAATTAATATCTGAATTAATTAGTTTTTTTCCTTAATTAATTTTATTTTCTATTTTTTTCATATAAAAAGAAAATGATAAAAAGAGAAAGGGGGGAATTTCTTTTAGGGTTTTTTTTAGGTTTTCTCTTCTCCTTCCTCTAAAATTCTCTCTACGTTTTTTTTTTTCAGATTTTCCACAAAAAACGAAGAGAAAATAGTTTAACTATTCATCTTTTTCCAATAGAATTTCTTCTAAATATATTTTAGACGGAATTTTGTTGATGGAAAATTGATTTTTGAGACAAATAAAGTGATTATTTGTTCTTAAAAATTCAATTTTCATTCTTTTGTCTTTCAGTAATTTTATTTTTCTACTTGAGTTTTTTTTAATGATTTTTATTTGAATCTATTTTTGATGAAAAAATAATTTTGAGACAAACAAAACAATTGTTTGTTATCAAAATCTAATTTTTTCATTTGATTTTCTAAAAATATGATTTTTTTTTCTTAAGACAAACAAAATAATTGTTTGTTCTTGGGATCATTTTTATTTTTTAATCAATAAAAATCATTCTTTAGGCAAAGAAATTAATTCTTTATTCTTAAAGAATTTTTTATCATATTTTTTAATCTTTTTTCTTGGAATAAAATTCCAACATTTTCGTCATATTTCACTCTAATCTTGCACATTACAAACAAGAAAAATCAATCATCATTTTTACCTTCATCAAATCAGAAACTCTAAGGGTAAACATTCTGGGTTTGACACTTTTATTTTATTTTATTTATTTTGTCCTTATTTAATTGATTAACATGTATATTTTTTTTTATTTATTTATTCTATTGTTTGTATATTTGTCATATTTAATATGTTTTTATATTATTTTTGTTCATGTAATTAATTTATTTTTGTTTTGATTTCTTATTATTTCTAACATATAATTAATTTATTTTACTTTGATTTCTCATTATTTTTGATATGTAATTAATTTATTTTGCTTTAATTTCTCATTATTCTTAACATGTAATTAATTTATTTTGCTTTTATTTCTCATTATTTTTAACATATGATTAATGAATTCATTTTGACTGATCTTTTTGCCATGTAAATATTTTATGTTAATTATGATAACATGTAAATAGCTAATTTAATCAAATCAATTTTGTATCTTTAGTTCTATCACGCTATGTTGCTAATTTAATTAATTTATTTTGTTCATGCACACACATTATTCCATTCATTCTCACACTCGTACATTTTTATTCTTTTTATTTACTTGATTTATTTTCTTGATTGGCTTAATTAATATATTTGTTAGTTTTATTTATTTAATTTGATTTGATTGATCAATTTTATTGTATTGTATTTTGTTCGATTTGACTTAATTACTAACCTTGATCTTTCTTTTTCTTTTTGGCTATAACACTTGTCTTTTTTTATTTGAGCATTATCCATGGACGAAGATGCGAGATCGAGGGATTAGGAATCTCACTTGGGTTTGCATATTTAAATTCCGCATTTTCATTCATCTCGATTTATTTGTCGTATTTGTGTATTTTATGTAAAAATTATTTATTTTTATGCACGTTTAAAAAGAAAATCACTAAAAATATTTTTATTAATTAACTTGAAATCTTTCCTAATAAAAATGGGACCAATGTCCCGATTTTCTTCATCCAAAATAAAATTGTCACATCAAAATTGTTTTATAATAAATATGCATGCGAGGACCAATGTCCTCATCTTTAACAAATAGCCCATTTTATGTATGATTTGTATTTTTATTTACAATGGAGGTTGTATTCCGCCCCTAGTTTTATTGTAATTTATTTTCATGCACTTTACTTTAATTATGCTTTATTTATTTATTGCTTTCCTTGAATGAATAGCTTGCGCTTTAATTAAACCGCACCGAATTGAATGAGAAATGGGATGAAACGCTAAATTCAAAACTCAATTACAAACCTAACCAAGGTATGAATAAATGGGAAGTCCCGAACCTTCTCTGCTCTTTGGGCTCAAGGAGGCGAGAGGGCCATCTCAATGTTCTATTGGGATGTGGCCTCCAAGACACCTCTTGTGTCCTGTAAAAGGCTCAAAATCGCACAGTCCTAGGCGCCACGAGGTGAGAGGGCCATCCTAATGTTTTATTAAGGTGGATACCTCCAAGACACCTCTGGTTTGCCCAAGCGTGAGGCTGGAGGACCACCCTATTATTTAGGGTGGAAGCCTCCAAGACACCTCTGGCTTGCCTATAATGGACATAGCAGCGCTGTCTTAGACTCACTGAGGCTAGACGACCTTTCCCAATATTCTATTGGGTGGCGACTACAAGAAACCTCCTTGTTGCCCAAAATGGACGCACTTGTAATTTTCTTACAAGTTTTCATGAACCTCTCCCCATCGCCCTAGAAGCGGGCGGTTCGGGACGCCCCTGGGTTCAGCGCGTGTCACAGGAGGTCAATGCTTGTTTGAATATGGAATTTGCGATTGTCCCACTAATTGGCGTGGAACTTTTGATTGTTCCTTTCCTACTATTACACCTTCAGGTACTCCTGCTTCATAATTTCATTCACTGTAATACAAGTTCTATTACGTAAATTAAATTTGTATGGAATTATATATATCACTTTTTATATGATTTCATTGTTTTTAAATAATAAATTCAAGTAAATTCTAAATTGATCCCAATTTTTTGACCAGTGGACTGGTTTCTTATGTAGAATAGATTCATGAAAATATTCATTGACCAAAAGCAATGGAACTTATATGGTATGGTAAAGTATCATTTTCTTCATCCTTTTTTTTCCCCTTGAATTCGCTCCAAGTAAAATTATCTAGGTAAATATATTCTTACTTAATCTTTAAAATTAGTTTTACATACTAATTAATATACAAAAAAAAGCATCTGCATTAAAAATTATTGCAGCCCCTTCATCAGGGAATAAGACAATCACATTGCAATATCCATTAAAAAGCAGTGTCAGTTCTACTGTGAGCATGATTGAAATAATTTCTTCTTAGCTTTATGAACTTTCAGAGTGATTGCTATTTTTGGATATAATGGATAGTGGTGGCTTTCACAATTTCATGTACAGTAGTTGTTGTTTGTGTTTCTAATCGCAAGAAATTGTTTAGCAAGAAGGATGTTGACGTTCCCAAATTCCAGCAGCTATCATCTCCACAATAAAATGTCACAAACCTTTTTTTTCTTAAAAAAAAATTGTGAAAATTATTCAATTGATTCCTTTAAAACACCTTTAGTTAATTAAGCCATTTAAACCTCTAGCTTTGATCATGTGATAAATGTCATTCAATTCAATTGCTGAGATAAGACTTTTCTAGCAATCTTTTTGAATTCTGAAGTTTTTGAGCCATAAGTAAACCACCAATCAATAGCATCCATAGTCACTGCATATGTTTGAGTTGCAACCATAGCATAGAGGCCTTTATGTTGGATGGAAGTAGGTGCAGCGTACCAGGAAACTATAGGGTAAATAGTACTGCACTGAGTTTACTCCACTTAATTGCCACAATAACATACGCTTTAAAACTGATAGCTAGACTAAAGCATCAAGATTGATACCAAAACAAAAACTTCTTCACTACCTCCCATTTCAAAAAGAGATTCAATTTGATAAGCAGTGAGACGAAATCTAATTATGTTAAAAAAAAAAAAAAGATTTCAATTTTCTCATTCCAAGTACTGCTATCAAAATTTAATCTTTAGCCATCCTAACTCAATTGTTTGATGACTCAACAAGACTTTAATCAAAATATGTATCAACTATAGATCTATTTGATAATGTACTCGGACAAGGTTGTAAACAACAGGATCAATGAGCTGCTTTATTGAATATAAATAAGAGTAAGTTTCCTCAACGCTTGCTGCCTCAAAGTTTGCTTCACCATTCCCCTTAATTCCAACCTCTGTTTCCATGGAAAATCCACCAAGTGCAACTCAAATACACAAACTAAAAACCCCCAAAAAAAAGATGCGTAAATAGTTAATCACTCTCCTTTCAAAATAAAAACTTTTCCATCACAAGCTAATGGAACATATAAATCAAATTTATTATCACTCCTATAACAAAATAGTCCATTAATACATTTTTGTTCCCCTATTCCATAAATCAAAATTCCAAAGAAAATTTCTCAACTAAAACCAATCTAAACTAACTTAAAAAAATCCAAGTCTCTGATAACCATAAAACAAAGTAATTCAGTCCCAAGCTAGATGACAAGAATAAAAGAAAATCGATTTAAAGATAACAAAATCAATTTATATCACAAAAGTGAGAAAACATTCTCACCGGACTACAACCCGCTACGAACTGAACAAAAATCAATTCCAAAAAGAAACCAGATATTTTAGATCTCCTCCATCCCTGCACCAGATAGCAACATGATTACTAATTGGACAAACTTGATGGAGGTCTCTGCTACCCTGTACCAACAGATCAAATCACCTATGAGGGAGAAAAAGAATGCTGGAGGATGAAAGAGAAAGAAGCCGGTTAGAGGGAAGAAGAAAGAGAACACCGACGAAGGAAAGAGAGATACGCTGGTGAGATGGAAGGAGAAAGAAAATAGATGAGGAGAATTAGAAAGCTAGAGGGAGCAGTGAGAGATAAATAAAGTTGTATTTTTTAAAATAAAAATTTAAAAAGTGTTATTTATGAAAGGTTATAAAAAAAGAGTATATTTTTGAAAGAAAATTTAGAAAGGTTGTATTTGGAGTAATTTTCTCTTTTTGTTAACGGCCTCGGATAATCTATCAAAGCCCATGCTCGCCTCAATTGTCCGTAAAATTACAATTATAAGCTTTGTTTTCTTAAAATAATGTTGGCTCCCATTCTTTCTTATTTTCTTAAAAGTGAAAAATGCTGAACTCATAAGTTGGTATCGCACCATTGGATTAATATGAAATATTTTTATTAGATTTTGATCCAATGGAGCCTTCAGAGCAAATCATGGTCGCAACTGCACTGAAAGAAAGAAATAAAACAAAAAATAAACAAATGCAAATGCCATCCCTTTCCTTCGTCTTCAGCGTTTGAGCTACACAATAATAGAGCCCTCCATTTCCTTTATCTTCTCTGCAAATGCAAACGAAAAAACAAGGAGCTTCTTTTTTACTTCTCTCCTTTTTTTGCAAATAAAATGGTGGATTACTAGCCCTTACTTGCTTTTCAAACCCCTCCTATCTCCAATTACAAGCCCCCACGTGTTGTTTCTCTTGATGTCTTTCGTGGCCTTTGCATCTGGATCTGGCGACAGCGAGATGGATCTGGTGAGAGGGAGATGGATCTCGCGAGAGGGAGATGAATCTCAGCTGCAAAGTTGCCGTTCAAGGGGAACCTATAAGAGCGACACCGAAAACAGCGAAATGGCGAGAGGGAGGCAGATTAGGGGTTTTTTTATGTATATATATATATTTTAAAAAAATATAATTAAACTGATCGATTAACCGAAATCGAAGGTTTTTTTTTTTTAAATCGTGAACCAAAAAATCAAAATTTCACTAACCATAAATCGAAACTGCTCGGTTCGATTAACCGAAAAATCAGTTCGAATTCAAATCAATTTTTCGTTTAATCGAGTTTACTGGTTTTTTTGCTCACTTCTACCTGGAAGCGTGTTTTTGTAAAAAAAAAAAAAAAACCCAAGTTTTTAAAATTAAAGCTTTTATTATTTTATTTTATTTATTTTAATTTCTCTCTCTATGTACTTTTCAAGGGATGAATTTTTAACTAAAAATACAAACTTTTAGCCATCATTTTCTCTTTGAAAATTCTTTAATTAATTTTACTTTCACCCTTTTCTATTCTTGAACCGGATTTAGGCTTTAATCTTTGTGATTTCTTCAATAAATCCTGAACGTGATTATCACGAAACTCTTCACTTTAATATTTTATTTTTTTCTCCATGTCATTTTCATTTTCATTCTTTCAATTCCTACTTTTAATTATTTAATTATATATTTTTTTATTTATTCCTTTTTTTCTTTTTCTTTTTTTTTTTCTTGGTGATTCTAAAGGGATCTCAATGATCGGTTTAATATTGAAAGGGATTGGAATCATGTGTTTTATATTATATATTTATTTGCATCAAAAGTTTTATAGATTTCCATGATCGGATTCAATCCGTAGGAATCCGTTATTTGATCCGCTTAGTATGGTGTTAGTGCGTGCAGATTATTTTATTTTTGTTGTTATTTACTTTTTGCATTTATTTTACATTCTTTAAATTTCACTACTTTACTTTATGTTCTTAATTTTCTATAATTTATTATTGCCGCATTTATTTAATTTTATGCTTTATTTCAATTATTGCACTTTTATTTTCAGTTATTTATTTTAAATTATTTTTTCTAATTAATTGGTGTTTTCTAATACAAATATTTAATCTACTTAATAAAACTCACATTTGCAAAAATATTCACGAAAGGACTTATAAGGACCCAAAATACCCCCTAATTAAATTAAAGCATAATCTGTGTGTGATGATAATCGAATAAGATTGATCAAGCGACCAAAAATGCATAATTGGGTGATTAGAATGGTTAAGTGTAGTAGATGCCATAATCGAAATTAAGTGAAAAGGCCAAGGGTAAATTGGTCATTTTATACCTATGGACTAATTTGCACAAAATAAGAAGAATTGTATGCCAATGTCTAATTTAAAATAAATTAGATGTCAAATGTAGAATTAGATAGAAGATTGGGATTAAATAGCAAATGCAATACTTGGACCAATGAAAATGAGACCACTAGCAACTCTAGAAAAGTGAAGAAAGATGAAATGAGAAAAGAATTTCTTGGCCTATAAATTGTGTAATGGCCCAAATACTAGATTAGTAGTAATCAGTGAAATTTGTATGAATTTATAGTATGAATTTTGTGTGAAAATATCAGTAATTGTGCCCTAAAAGACAGTAGAGAAGGAAGGTTAAACGTTCTCGGGCTAGAGAAGTCCAAGGATGGGTGACTTTCCGGAAATCTAGAAGTGAAAAATATTTTATTGAACTATTGGAAAGTACTTGTTAAATGGAGTATGGTGGTATAATTTGGAGTGAAAAAGAGATCAAATAGGTCCCCGAAAGTCAAACTGAAGAAAAATCTCTGGTTTGATTCAATAGTAACCAAGGTTTGACCAAACTTTGACCTAATTTTTAAAAATAATAAATGACTTCTAAAAATTGTTTTGAAGGTATAGGCAGACTCTAGATAATATTTATGAATTTTTGGTAATAAAAAATAAAGTTTTTGGTGGCACAAAAAAATTAGTGAATCGGACCAGACAGGTACCCTAATTGAGATGAAATCAAGGTTAAATGAGTTATAAAGATTAAAAATAAGGTCAAGGATGAAAAGTGAACCGAACCGGTTCAACCAGTGAATCGAACCGATCGGACCAGTTGACTGTGATTTGATTAGTTTGACCAAAATTTGACTGGACTCTAAATAGAGCTATGGAGCTCAAAAAAATTATCTAAAAGAATCATACGGAGAAACATATGGTAATGAAAAAAATATTTATGGTGAGATAGAAAATTAAGTTATTGGACTGGGAATAAATTATCAAATCAAAAAACGGTGTCCGATTGAGTTAAAATTTTATATGGAGGCTAATTTATATATTTGAAAAATTTTGGAACTGATTTTGAGAGAAATTGAACTTGAAAAGTAAGAGAAATCATTTTAGATTACAAAATGGGCTTAAATTACTTAATTGTGCTTTTGGTTTGCCCCAATTGATTGGCCCATGGTTTGGCCCATTAGGAGAGGCTATATAAAGGCTGGAATATCATATTTCTCTAGAGAAATCCCTAGAAATCCAGCAGCCTCCTCCCTCTCTCCCTTAGGCCGAATTGTCTTCTATATTTTCTACCAAGATCTCTTCAATTCTTCTCATGTTTCTCCCTTAATCCAAGCCACTTAAGCAAAGTTCAGCCTCTCTACAATCTAGTGGTGGTGATTAGAGTTCATTTGAAGTGGAAGAAGTGGAAAAAAATAAGTGAAAAAGTTTATGTGTCAAATTGAGGTATGTAAAGTTGATGTTTTTAAATTGCGTTAAAGGTTCAAATAGGTACTTTAGGATGTGTATAGTATGTTTATGTAATTATATTGCATAAAAGAAAGCAAATTTATAGTTATTTCTTTGATGATTGTATTCGGCTACTTAAGGAAGATAAAGGAGGTGATGGTGTTTCAAGGAGCTGACGCAAGGAGAGGATGCTTAAGAGGTCTAGAACAAGAAAATGAGGTTAGTGGATACAATATCCTTTATTTTCCATTAAGAATGCATCATTTTAGGTTATGTTTAAGTATAAGGTATGTAAAATATGCACGTAAAATTGAACCAAACCTTATAATCATAATTAGGAAGATTAAATATGATTATTTAAATGCTTAAAATGAAAAGATAAAATTTTGGTGAAGAATTCCAAGTGAGGCCGAATGTATAGTTTGGTGAAGAATTCCAAGTGAGGCCGAACGTATACCTAAGGTTAACTATGGTATAATTTGTTATTTATAGTATATAAATGGTATATTTGTGATGTTAGACATGAGATCTAGCTAAATTAATGATTAAAGTAAAGGAAATTAAATATAATACATGAATATTGACATGACCTAATGGTATACTTAAGGTTATATATGAGTATTTTGTGAAACAATGTCATTTAAAGGTATATCTAGATTAATTAACATGTAATCTAGTTAGATAAGTGAGTAATGGAAGAAAAATAATTATAAATGAAAAATTTAGTTTATGACCGAATGGGCATATTGATGATTTTAAGATATATTTGGTGAACTTGGTGATGAAAATCCTTTAAAATGAAGGTAAAAAAAAATGGAGTGTAAAATAATTTATTTTTAATTTTTAATGTTTAATTGAATATTTTATATGTTGAATCTAGATTATGTTTAAAGTGGATATTATGGGTTATGATAGGATAAAGTAAAGAAGTAACATAATGGATGTTAAAATTGAATAATAAGTGTTTTACAATGGAATTGATGGAAAAAGAGTGAAGTGAAAATGGTTATGATATGTTGAAATGAATGTAATGGCATAAAGTTGATATAAATGAAAAGTGAATGAATTGGAAGTAAATATGTAGTGTAATGTATTAAAACGAGAAATGTGTGTATGGACTAACTAGTGACGTGATGACTATTATTGTGGAATTTATTTAATTATTGTCAAGTCGAAAAATGAATTACATGATGAATGTATATTGCCCTTAGTATTCTGGTAGTGAATCTAGCTCAAGATATAGTTGGCTAGCTATAGAGACACCCTTACCGCAGTAGTGAGTCATGATGACTCTTATCTGAAGGCCAATGATAGTCTACTATAGTGATACAGTGATAAAGTGTACAGTGAAATGCAGTGCTAGTGTTAAATGGTTCCTTTAGGATCATTCTATTGTGTAGTGGATCTGTGAGATCCACGTCCCATGTATCTGGTCCAGAGATTTCTGCCGGATTGATACTAGGGGCAAAATGGTAAAAGTGAAATTAAAATGATTAAATTGGAATTAATATGGAAATTAAAGTGAAAAAGGACTTAAGTGAAAAGAAATAGAAGGTTTAAGAGTAAAATGGTAAATTTGCCAATGAATAAGTTAACAAGAGTATTTAAGAAGGAAGGTGGATTAAAATGAGATTGTTTGAGAAATACAGTGAAAAAGCAAAGGTAATAATGGAGAAATAGATAATTAAATGGTTATGTAGGTAAGATAAGTAATAAGATAAGATAAGATAAGTGATGAGCTAAGGTAAAGATAAGATAAGGACAAGATATGGATAAGTTGAGATAAGATATGATAATGGTAATTTAAGGACTAAACGGTAATTCGCATGTTAATTAATCGATTAATGATAAATGAAAAATTAAGTAAAAAGGGGACTAAAATTGATAGAAATAAAAAGTTTAGGGGTAAATTGGTAATTTTACCCATAATAGAAGAATAAAAAATATTTAAGTGACAAGTGCAATTATACTAACAATAGTTAAAGAAATTAAATAATAGGGACTAAAATGTAATTTGGCTTGGAAGAGTCAATTTGAGGACTAAAATATTATTTGTAGGTTAAACAATGGTTTAAAAGAGAAATGAGTGATGAATAAGGGCTAAAATGTAAAAAATAAGATTATGCAGTGGCATTTTTGTAAATATGAGACAATAAGCATAAAATCGTCAAATGATAAAAGTTTAGGGACCTAATTGTAAATTTACAATAGTGAGGCTAATTAAGGGATTAAAGTGTAATTAATCAATGATATAGGTATTAAATGCATAATTGATTATTAGTGAATAAATAATCAAGGATTATGGAATATTGTTGTATAAATGATTATTAAGTGAATAATAGTTAATGGATATAATTATGTATGTGTGTAATTTAAATTAAGTTTATATAGTGGCACTGTTGTAAATAAGAAAAGAGAGGTACTTAAATGTAATAGACCATAATAAGATTAAAGTAAGGATCCAAAAGTGAATAATTAATAAGAAAACGGACTACTAAATGAAATGGTAAGAATAATAGTGATAATGATAATTAAGTGAAACACAGGGGCAAATTCGTAACTGTGGCAAATGTAAAGGATCAAATTGTAATTTATCTATAGTAAAGTTTAAAAGGGACTTCAATGAAATTATATTACAGTACATGATTATTTATTGCAATTTTAAAAGGACTGATGAAATTAATCGTATAATTTGTCAAATTAAAATAATAAAAGTGTTTAATTAATCATAGTGGTAAATAATAAATGTAAAGGTAATAGTAATAGATTGCAATGTGATTACTAAGATACTGTTAATATAAAAGAAAATAATGGACACATTGTAATGTTAATTATATAATTGAATGAAATTGAGAAAGAATTTATGTATTAATAATAAAACCACAAGAATAACATTAATGTAAAATGTGGATTAAGGAAATTATTAAGGTTATTGTCAAAATTAATATTATTGTTAATGAGTATGGAATTACTAGAGTAAATGTTAAGAGTGATGACAATGTCAGTAATAATAGAAATAGTATTGATTGAGAGAGAAACAAGAGAATAATGATAGAATAATAAGTGTTCAGATAAGTCAGTGATTGAGTTATAGTGTTAACCATTTAAGAATATAATACGATTTGCAACTAGTTGAAGTTAAGTAACACAGTGAAAGATTTGATAAAGTGAAAAATATTAATGCAAATATAAAATGCAAAAAAAATTAGTGTAATATAAGAAGAGTAAAGGAAGTGTTAAGGACATAAAAAAAGTAATAACATTAAATTAGTGTTGCTAATATCAACGATAATGACTATTTTAATAAGTGATTTAGTAAATAATAGAGTGTCTAAATATAGACTGTAATTAACTATATAAGTTAAGAAAAAAAGAAAGGAAACCAAAAGTTACAAATATAGATAAAGTAATAACAAGGATTGTTAATGGAATTGATTATTAATTAACAGACCAAATGTAGTGTTACAGTTGTTAAGATTATTAGTACAAATAATAAAGATACTGATAATAGAAATGGAAATGATAAAGTAATGTTAAAGTGTAGTTACAGAAACAAAAATAAAGGATATAGTGATAAATGACTAAAGTAAAAAATTCATAGTGTAATTAAGGAAATATACTTGTCTGTGCATGCATTTAGATATGGTTATGGAAAATTTAGGATATGTATCCGCCATTGGGCATTTTTAATGCTCAGCGCATAAAGTGTTACTGCTCGCAGGTTGCGGTAGATTTTGATGTGGCCGAAGATGTAGTGATGATCAAAAGAAGTTTTCGACATCAAGGATAGAAGGATTGTGATTTGTGTTGATTTATATGTGTTAAATTAGTATTTTAGGTCTAAGTATGCCAAGTAAATATTTACTTTTGAGTTAATTTGCTTGTGAAACATGGTATCTTTTATGCTTTTTATGTGTTTTGTTGTGTAGGAGTAAAAGGGACAAAATAGGGAGGAAGATTCTTGAAATATGAGCTTGAAGTGAAGACATTATCGCGAGCGCGGTGGAGGTCATGAGCACGACGAAGCAAGGAAGAGAAAGGAAGTCAAAGCTAGGAGAAAAGTCAAAGAAGTGGAGGTTCATGTTCTGTTGCAAGCGCGACAGTGGTGGCCGTTGGAGCAGTTATTTCTGAAGGATCACTTGAAGAGTCAAGCCTTTTACTAAGGTTCACACATCTTTAGAGAGGCACTTCAAGGGACACAAGCTTTGAAGACTTATATATAAGATTCTATTTGACAAAGAAGAATATATATAGATTTAATTGGTGAATTTTTCTAAGTAAAATAAAAGAACAGTTACTGTTATTTGTAAATTATTAAGTGAATTTTGATGTTTTGAGAAGAAGGCAAAAAAGCAAAGGAGAAGAATATATTTTTGAAGAGAAAAAGGGTTGAGAGATCTCCTTATTCACCTTCTAACTTTTGCTTCTTCTTTGTATGTATTTAATGATGTCTTTAGGAATTTGAACAATTTATATTATGTTTTGTTATTCATATCAATTTAAGTATCCTTGTTTGCAGAATTTTCTGTTGGTATTTTATGAATGATCATAATAAGAAAGAATGTAGTCGAGAGATATGTTCTTACTTAAAGCTAATAGAATTTCATCATTAAAGCATTTCTTGAGAGTTCGGGATGTTAGATGATTCTATAAGTTGTTAATTAATCCTGAAATATGTATGTATAATTAACTAACTCATTAACGAGAGTTAAGAGTTAAAATTATAAGTACATATTTTAGGCACTCTAATTCATGTCGAGAGAATGAATTGAAATATTAGTCCAACTTGGCTTGCATGACAAGGTCACATTAATAAGAAGAATAATAACTTCAAGTTTTATCAACTATCAACTTATAATCATTAATCTTACTTGTCGCCTTTGATCATTATTAATTAGATTTAGGTAATATTTAATTTATCATTCCACTAGTAGTTTAGTTTCATCATCATAAACATTAAACGTTGTAAACAAAATTAAAATCAAGTAGTAATAGTAAGTAATAATCAGTCTGCTGTCTTCGTGGGAACTATAACGCCCCAATAGCCTCTAGGAGGATATTATGTCAATATGAACACACTTACGCAGACACATACATTCATACGATACGATCATACATTAAAACGGAGAAGAAAATTATTAAGAAAAACATACTTGTATTAAAGAATTTTAAAACTATACATATTAAAAACATCCTTGTTCATCTATTACAAAACATCATTATCCATATTAGATGGTCATAGTTACAAAAAAAAAAAAACATTTGCACTTCAAAACTTTAATTCTCTTTACATAACGAGATGTTACTTATTACAAATAAACTCTATCATATACAAAAAGAACTCCACTCAAGCTCCTAGTGGCCAGCAAATGAACAACAGTCTATACCGGTCCGAACCTACAAACCTACATGGGAAAACACCTGTGGTAAGCGATAACGCTTAGTGGGGATATACAGAGCAAAGGACTTCTATTGAAGTCACAAAATATCACAACACTGCATAGCAATAGTCATGCTCATCACATAACAACATAATATAACATATATTCTTTCATGCATATAACCTCTTGCTTTAACAATTTTCATAAACAATAATCATACTCATGCAAACATCATGTACGATAAGTGATGACATTTCACTACCTCTAACATATATTCATGTACAGGTACATTTAACATGTTAGTGGCATTTCACATTAAGGCATAAACGTATATTAGCCTCCACTACAACTCATATACAGTACTGAACATTTAATAGCCTGAATTCACATCAATGGTGGATACAGGTACTCTGGATACTAATTGACAGTATCAAACATGTAGAGACCTAACTCAAACATTTTAATACTCAAGGTATTTAACATATAGGCACAAATGGTGCCACAATGGCAGCTGCACTATAACCCTTTATAAGCATGCTTATCTATCCACTATTATAACCCTTCAGGCTTATACATATAAACTCTATACAATAAACCAAATACTCTACATGCATTCAAGTATCTATTAAGTCACTATATATTAACAAAGTAAACCATGCAAAGTATAAATGAAAATTCATACATAATATCATAAACGAAGATTATTCAAAGCACCAAGAAAGGTTACGCTCATGACCATAGCCGTGCCCACGATAGAGACAAATTGTCCACTGAGTTGTGCTCATGACTGCTCATCATGCTCGTGATAGAGATATGTGTTGCTTCTGTCACAGCCGTGCTCAAAGTTGCTATTGAGCATTTTCTATAGATGCTAATTATACCGCAAGTATACGGTGTATCAAAATAGTACTTTAGATATCGATCCCACGAGGAACGCGTTTTACACACAATTACTACTCAATTTTAATTTTGTTTACAATGATCAAATAGAAAGGTGATTTTAAACTAATCTAACATGTAAACCAATTAAGCCTAATTATTGATAGTCAAAAGAAGATAAAACAAATCATGAAGAATTAAAGATAATGAACTTGATTCCATCATTTTGATTAACATCTTTCATCTTTTTATGCAAGCCAAGTTAGAATAAATTTTTAACTCACTCTCTCGACATGAATTAAAATGCCTAAAACATATAATTAAAATTCTAACTCACAATTTTCATTAATGAATTAGAGGTTTCTAATTACATATTTTAAGAATAAACTATAGCAATTATCTCAATATACCGATCTCTCAAATATACCTTGATAATGGAATTCTATTAGATTTCAGATAAAGCAAACTTTCGAATTACTTTAACTTATAAAGATCATGCAAAAGATACTAATAGAAAATCTGCATTGAAAGACTATGAAAGTAGATGAAATAGAAAGAATAATAATATGCAAATTCATTGAAATGATATTCATAGAAAAAACGGAGAAGAAATAAAAATAAGAGAATAAGATAGAAGCCTTTCAACCCTTTTCTCAATCTCTTGAAATAAGTTTTCTTCTCCTTGATCTTCTTCTTCAAATCATAAGAACTAAGTAAAAGTTTTACTAAGAAAAATCTGTCTTTCACAATAAAGAAAATTCTTTAACTAAAATTTCATATATAAAATTACAGTTAAACTACCTGTTTATATGTGTTATTTCAAGGTTTGTGTCTCTTGGAGGTGTCTTTTGAGAATGGTTGCAATTGTAGGTGAAAAGATGTGACTTTTCAAGGAAAATTGGTCCAACAGTCACTTCTTTTGCGATCGCGAGAATATCGCGCTCACGACAGAACGCGGATTTGGCTTTTCCCTCTTTTTTTTTTCTCCCTTTGCTTTTCTTCTTCTCTCTGGCCACTCATGAGTTGTGACCTCCAATCATGCATCGTGACTTCGCATGTGAGTCGTGACCTTCCGTGAATCGTGACCTGCTTTTGCCCTTCCTTCTTCTCGCTCGTTCTTGCATCGTCATGTGTCGTGATCTCTTGTCACGACTCGTGACCTTCCTTCTTCTTTCTTTCTTTCTTTCTTCTCTTCACGCTGGCCTCTTTGCATCATCACGAGTCGCAATGTGGATTCGCGACTCGTGACCCTACTCTCCCTCTGCGTTCTTCTTCGCCAGTCACGACTCGTGATCTAACATCACTAGTTGTGACCCTTCTCGGCTTTCGTGATCCTCTCCACATATCTGCTTCTTCTCATCATTTTTCACCTAAAAACACCAGTAAACACAAAAACATGCAATCTAATACAAATAAACATAAACTAACACATATAACATCAAATATACGCACAATTATATGATTAATTCCATAAACTCATATAAAACATACACTAAATTATAGCTCAATTAAGCTCCTATCAAATTCCCCCACACTTAACCCTTGCTTGTCCCCAAGCAAGAGAAAAGAAATAAGAAAATTTAACAGCTCGTAAAAATCATTATATAGCACTATCCATTCAGCATATATATACTAAAATTGCAAAGCTCAACTATCTCAAACACTCACAAACATCAGTAAATCAAAGTTCTAAGTATGTATTGGAAATTCAACAAGTCATCTAACTTTACTACTTCCAACATAAAGAATATAAAGTCTCAAAAACTAAACATGAATCAAAGAGAGAAAATTGATCATAAAAGTAAAAAATTCTAAGATTGCTAGCTGCATTTAGGACAGTTCAAGCTCACTTACCATTAATCCAATCTCATGGCATTTTTAGACTCTTTCTTTTTTTTTTTTAAATATTGGATTTTTATCCATAAATAGCAAGAGAATGTAGTATGGGTGCGTTTTACGCTCCATCCCATACATTTCAATTTTTGATGTATATCTTACTTGCTTTTTTTCTTTTTAAGACTTGAGTGGGTGCATTTTATGCTCCATCCCGCTTATTTGTATTTTTCTTTTCTTTTTGAGTCCTCATCCATTATTGAAAAGATAAAAAGGTAAGTATTATGGCTATAGTTTCCATAGGCAACTAGAAACTTAAAATTTTAAACTAAATGAGCAAATTCTAACCTTAAAACCATGGTTAGTTAAAAGACTAAATAATCCATAATGTTGAAAGAAGTAAAAGAAAATAACTGGAAAAACTTAAAACACATACCAAAAATTTTGAAAAACTGATAAAAATGAGCATAAAAAATAATTGACTTAACAACCTATATAATATACCAAAAGAACAATACTTTATAATAGAGCTTACTAAGAACCTAATTGACACATAAATACACATAACAAGCATGCAAATAACATATACAAGTATATACAAAAAACTTATAAAACATAAGTGAACACAAACTAATAATCACACTCACTCCCCCACACTTAGAACCAACATTGTCCTCAATGTGAAGGAATGAAACAAAATAAACAAAGAAATAAAATAAAGAAAGGAAACACTCCCCTATCATGGTGAAAGTGCAGGTGATGGAATCACAAATCCAGCTTGGGTGATGAAGTTATCAAACTTGTACTCCAACCGCCTTTGCCTTCGCGCTATAGAAGAAAGCTGATCTTACATATGAGATAACATCATTGGTATGGTATGGCTAGATGAGCCAACATCAGGGGCATGAGCCACATCTGCTGGAACATCAGGCAGAATTTCATCTTCACTTGCCCCCTCATCACCACCCTCTTCTTCTTGGGCCTCTACTTGTGGTGCAGAAGGTCCAGGAATGTCCCTCCAACATGATCGTAAGTGTGGTGGAATTTCCTGAAAATCATTACTGACAACTTCTCCACGGACAAAAAGATGTTTAGTAAAATAAATACAAGGACTATGTCTATGATAACAACGAAAATCAACATCTAAATTTCTTGCAAGAACAGTAATGACATGCCCATGAGTTATAGGTGATTCATGTCTACCAACACAATTCAACAACTGACTTACAACCCAATAAGACAACACACATCCTTTCTTTTATGTACACACCAAATCAAAAAGAGTCCATTAAGAGAAACTCTATTAAATTCAGACCTGTTGAAAATCAAAGATGCAAAAATCTTGTGCAAAATCTAATATTTTAAATCTTTGATAAACATTGATTTAGCATCTTTAGCTTTATATGGTGTTTGCAAATCAGTTAAAAAGGTCCAAAATCTATTAGGCTTAAAAGATTTAGGTGGGTCAAACAAACCAGTTTGTGAAAATCCAAACATATGATTCATAATAAAATAAGTCAGAGTGTGTGCTTTACCATCCAAACGAAAATCAATCCAATATTCATTATCCACATTCTTTTTCAAAGATGTATAAAATTCAAGCATTAAATCAGGATAAATATCTTCATGCATATTGGCGAATCTAAGGAAGCCACAGTTAGCCAACATCTCAATCACAGTATTTAACATGCCCACCTGCTTTAACAGATCTGATGGGAAATACTTACATTGTGAAAATTTTCTGTCACAAAGGGTAAGAAATCGACTACCTTCATCCACAGAAAATATGGGAAATCCAGCACCAAAGGAATCAAAAATGTCACCCTCTTCAGCCTCCTGCCTTGCTTGTTCAATTCTTGAAATGGATGGGTTTTTTGTTCTCACCATTGTTCAATGTGTTAGGTAAAAGCAGAGAGTAGTTTATGTCTTTTGTGGAAAAATGTCGAAGGAAAAACACCAATGGAAAACCAAAATGGGAAAATGCAGAAAGAAACAAAGAAACAGAGTACTGAAACAAACAAATAACAATGAAAATAAAAGGAAATAAAAAGAACCAAGTACTGACCACTAACAAACTGCTCACAAAGAAGAAAGAAAATCAAATACCACTGCAAAAGAAATGATCGACAGTGAATGCGGAAGGAAGAAACGAAAAGGACAAATGACGATAAAAGAAATACAAAAAGCTCTCTTCTAAAGAACTAACGACACGAGGAAAAATGGCATTTCTAAAATGTAAATCAGAATTTGGGAAAGAAAAGAAATGAAAGAAGATGAAGGGGTACAGAAGATGAACAGAGATGAAATGAAACAGCGAAAGATGACAGAGGTGACTATGGGTTGCAACTCGTGACCTAAAATGAGAAGAGTTTACAAATGAGAGGGAAAAATTAAGTGAAATAGAAAAGAAAGAAGGAATATGAAAAGTCTCGATGTTTTAGGGTTTTGAATTTAAAATTTCCCTCTTTGATTTCGGATTGTGTGATTTAAGGGGATTAAAGTTAAATTAAAGTTAAGCTAAGCTAAATTAATGGAAAGTAAAATAGTAATAGGAGGAAAAAGAAAATTTAATGCAAATAAATTAAAAGTGATGAAATAAAAACTTACCTGAATCGTCAAGCATGAGTCACGAGTCGTGAGGAAGAGTCACGACTCGTGATGCTCCTCACTTACCTAGGCGAACTCTCCTCAGCATGTCCACCCCGTCACGAGTCGAGCTTGGATGTCACGACACATGAAGATGTATATCTACCTTGCATCATTGCCTTCTGTCGCGATCGCGATACTTGCCATGATCGCAACAGAATCCTAAAGCGCAACCTTGTACATTCTGTCGCGATCGCACAACAACGTCTGCAAAAATATTTATTTATTTATTTATTTTTATTGAACAACTCTAATCTTACTAAATTAAAAACAAATGTGTTAGTAGCATGAAAATCTAGAATACAAAAAGTAATAAATAAAACTACATAAACTAATCTAAAACAACGTACAATACATTTAAAAAGAAAATATAACTAAGTAACCTAAATAAAAGAACTAGACATATCATGGCTTAATGTGCTCCCTAGGATTCTCCTCAGTATTACTTGGAAGGCATCCTAGATTTCCAGAAGATAAGGAACTAGCAAGTTGACCTAATTGAACCTCAATATTATGAATAGAGGTTGCATGATTTTTAGTGATTTGGTCAATTTTTGCCTCAAGTTTCTTTTGACTTTCATGTTGAGAATTCATCTTATAATTAATTTCCTTAATAAACTTATCAATCTTCCCTTCAAATGCTCCAAACCTATCTTGTGGTTTTTGATACCGTACACCTCTATTTTGGTTGTTATTATTATTATTTCCCCATGATAAATTAGGATGACTCCTCCAACCAGGACTATAGATGTTAGAATAAAGATTACCACGCCCTTGGCCTTGAATAAAATTAACTTGTTCTTCCTTATTTACCATGCCTAAATTGCAATTGTCACTCTTATGTCCTTGTTGACCACAAACATTGCATGCATTAGATAAATTACCACCCATACTTAAGCCATTAACTTTATGATTCAATGCTTCAATTTGGGCTTGTAATGCAACCACTGAATCTATTGAATGTACCCCCCTAGCATTAGAATTATTATACTCCCTTACTCTTTCAGGAGGCCACATACAGTTGTTCATTGCCATCTCTTCCAATAGCTCAAATGCTGCTTCAGTTGTTTTCCTCATTAAAGATCCACCAGCTGCAGCATCTATTGTACCTCTTGTAGTTGGGTTAACTCTATTATAAAAGGTTTGTATCAAAAGCTCCCTTGGAAGGTTATGGTGAGGACACATTCTTTGCAATTCTTTGAACCTTTCCCAAGCCTCATACAAAGATTCATTGTCATTTTGAATAAATGTAGTAATATCCTTTATGATTTTGGCTGTTTTAGCCAAGGGAAAATATTTAGATAAAAATGCTTGGGCCAATTGATCTCAAGTAGTGATTGATCCCCTTGCTAGCGAATTCAACCAAGCTTTGGCCTTATCTTTCAAAGTGAAAGGGAAAAGCCTAAGTTTGATTGCATCAGCCGAGACACCATTAATCTTAAAGGTATCACATATTTCAAGAAAATTTTCCAAACGAGCATTAGGATCCTCATTTGCCAAACCATAAAATTGAATGTTATTTTGAATCATTTGTAACAATGAAGGCTTAATCTCAAATTGATTTGCATTTACTGTTGGCCTTACCACTCCTTGTTGAGCACCACTCAAAGCAGGTGTGGCAAAGTCCATAAGTCTTGGTGGATTTTCTTCAGCCATGATAATTGGTCTTTTTTCCTTGTTCTTTTTCTTATTGGACTTCCAGTTACTTGACAAAAACCTTTCAATTTCAGGATTTAAGGGTTCAAGCTCTTCTAAAGAACTTCTTGTACTAGGCATGAACTTTCAAATCCTGTAAAACCAAAAACAAAACACAAAGTTAAACTAAATCAAACAAATTAAAACAAAAGAAAATATTGTAATCTAAAATCATAAATCAAGTTTCATATTGGCAAAAAAACCGTTCCCCGGCAACGGCGCCAAAAACTTGTTGAGCATTTTCTATAGATGCTAATTATACCGCAAGTATACCGTGTACCGAAATAGTACTTTAGATATAGATCTCACGAGGAATGCATTTTACACACTATTACTACTCAATTTTAATTTTGTTTACAATGATCAAATAGAAAGGTGATTTTAAACTAATCTAACATGTAAACCAATTAAGCCTAATTATTGATAGTTAAAAGAAGATAAAATAAATCATGAAGAATCAAAGATAATGAACTTGATTCCATTATTTTGATTAACATCTTTCATCTTTTTATACAAGCCAAGTTAGAATAAATTTTTAACTCACTCTCTCGACATGAATTAAAATGCCTAAAACATATAATTAAAATTCTAACTCACAATTTTCATAAATGAATTAGAGGTTTCTAATTACATATTTTAAGAATAAACAATAACCTATAGCAATTATCTCAATATACCGATCTCTCAAATATATCTTGATAATGGAATTCTATTATATTTCAGATAAACAAACTTTCGAATTACTTTAACTTATAAAGATCATGCAAAAGATACTAATAGAAAATCTGCATTGAAAGACTATGAAAGTAGATGAAATAGAAAGAATAATAATATGCAAATTCATTGAAATGATATTCATAGAAATAATGGAGAAATGTTTCAACCGTTTTCTCAATCTCTTGAAACAAGTTTTCTTCTCCTTGATCTTCTTCTTCAAATCATAAGAACTAAGTAAAAGTTTTACTAAGAAAAATCTGTCTTTCACAATAAAGAAAATTCTTTAACTAAAATTTCATATATAAAATTACAGTTAAACTACCTATTTATATGTGTTAATTCAAGGTTTGTGTCTCTTGGAGGTGTCTTTTGAGAATGGTTGCAATTGTAGGTGAAAAGATGTGACTTTTCAAGGAAAACTGGTCCAACGGTCATTTCTATTGCGCTCGCGACAGAACGCGGATTTGGCTTTTCCCTCTTTCTTTTCTCCCTTCGCTTTTCTTCTTCTCTCTGGCCACTCTCGAGTCGCGACCTCCAATCACGCATCGTGACTTCGCGTGTGAGTCGTGACCTTCCGTGAATCGTGACCTGCTTTCGCCCTTCTTTCTTCTCGGTCGTTCTTGCATCGTCACGTGTCGTGATCTCTTGTCATGACTCGTGACCTTCCTTCTTCTTTCTTTCTTTCTTCTCTTCACGCTGGCCTCTTTGCATCGTCACGAGTCGCAATGTGGATTCACGACTCGTGACCCTACTCTCACAACTCCTCCTCTTCTTTTTTTCCTTCCCTCTGCATTCTTCTTCGCCAGCCACGACTCGTGATCTAGCATCACTAGTCATGACCCTTCTCTGCTCTCGTGATCCTCTCCACATATCTGCTTCTTCTCTTCATTTTTCACCTAAAAACGCCAGTAAACACAAAAACATGCAATATAATACAAATAAACATAAACTAACACATATAACATCAAATATACACACAATTGTATGATTAATTCCATAAACTCATATAAAACATACACTAAATTATAGCTCAATTAAGCTCCTATCAGTTACGCTCTCAATAGAGAGCGGAAGGGCCTCGAATGCCCTCACGCACACTGACAAGCCCGTGATAGGAAACAACCTGACTGAAGTTCGCCTATAGAACTCTCAATTATGCTCGCGATTGGGGTTGCGCTGGCGGTAGGGGTCGCCACTGCGGAAGCTCGGATGATCGAGCCCTTTCGCACTCACGACAGAGCCGAACTTCCCAATAAAAAGCCAATCTTTCCAACTCTTCTCAAGCCAACATTATACATACAAATATCTCTAATCACATGCATAACTTCTAACCTCATACATAAGCTAAAAGCAGCCAAAGAGGGTAATCAAACAATTATTCTCCTACATGTAATTTACTCATGCTTAAATTATAACATGCATAATAACAGGCACATGATCAACAAACCTCATGACCACTTCAAATAACTCACAATAACAAGTCATAATCAATTTAACAATTAAGAGAGCTATTGAACTATATCAAAGCTCTCAATTTTCTAGCCATTTATCATGCATCCAGCAAGCAATCAAGTATAATAACAGCTCAACAGCATGCATCTATCAAATCGCACACGATCCCAACCTTAAAAAGCAGCTTGAACCCAGATCTCCTCTTGCTCAAACCTTTTTTTTGCCATTTTCTTTCCTCTTATCAATGGCTTCTTGCACAAAACCATCCAAAACAAACACTTAATTACCACTCAAATCACTTTAAATCAAAAACAGAAATGAAAGAAAAAGGATACTTGTTACCCAAAAATCCAACCACACTTACCTTCTCAAGTCTCTTACCAAACTCTTAAAACCAATCCAAGTCAATAATTAACTTATGATGATCAAACGGAGAAGAAACAAGAAGAAGAAGCACGAAAGAAAGAGCAAAGAAGGAGAAGAAAAGCAAAAGATGAAAGACACAGAAATGAAAAGCAAAAGAGAGGAAAGAGGGAAAGGAAACTGGCCAACAACCCAATAAAGGCTACCAACCCTATTTAATCCTCTATTAAAAGCATGCACAGGTCTAGGTGTCACTCTCCTAAATCGGCACATGTCCAGCTTTTGTTGAATTTCCCATGAGCGCTATAGAACCCCGACTCAATCAAATCCCACTAACTTCTTAGACCAAACTTCCTTTTAGTCTGTCAAATAATTTCTTTCCTTTGTACATTTATTTTCTCGTTCAATTATATCCTTTAAACCCACAACTCCTTACTAAAACTGCTACTTTGTACCCTTCACTATACAATTAACACTGCAATTCTTTAGGGTACAATTTGGGTCTTTACAATTCTCCCCTCCTTAAGAAATTTCTTCCTCGAAATTTCCCATGCTACTATACATATGAGCAAACTATACTTTGCAAAAACTTCATACTATATAACTTAACCAATTATAAAACTTACCAGATGAACCAACTGGATCCTCTACTACTTCTCTGATCATGGCATATATTATGGTTGGACCACCAGAAGGAACCGGCTTTTTAACTTTTTTCAATGGCGCTCGAACAGTTCTACCTCTTCATCCTCTATTGTGAGTCAACGGGTGTTATGTTTTATTTTGTTTATTTTGATATGATTATATGAATGGGATATCCGAATGAGTATGATGACAAGTATGAGCCATCAGATTATATGTATATGAATGTGACTATGAGCTTCTGAATGTTATGAATGTGATTCGAGTATGATATGTATACATATGTGACCTAACGTGCTTACACCGTAAATAATTCTCCGCATATATCATATTGTATGTGTTATGCTTTGACGACCGTTGTGAATGGCCATCCACTCTTTTGTTGTGTGTTTCCTCACTAAGCGTTATCGCTTAGCACGGTGTTTTATCCGTGCAGGTGCGAAAGGCATTTTTGCTTTGGGAGAGTCGCCGCCAGTCAAGCCAACACAGAGGGATTAGTGTTAGGGCTTATTTTTGTAGTCTATTGATATTCTTTTGTAATAGAACTCTCGTTGTATCAACATTTTTGTAAGCTTCCGCTTGTATATTTTGGATATGTAATTATTTTGTAATATCAGTTTGATCAGAACATTATTGTAATGATGGTTGTTATATTAATGCATGATCATGATGATGTTTCTCAAAAGTTTTAATTTTTGCTGTATTTCTGTATGTTTATGATGTATGAATGTTTGCTTGTATCGATCTATTTCGTGTGGTACCCCTGCTCCTTCGGCATCTCACTCCGATCCGGATGGGTTCGCCTACGTATGGGTAGGAGGTGTTACAAAGCATGGTCCCCTTCATCACCAGCGTATACTGCTTGATGTGAGCAGACGGATCTGAGGTGTCATCAAACTTGGGCAGCTCGGGCATTTTAAATTTTTACAGGAGCATCTCCTTGTCATCCAAATCCCTATCTTTGGGGCTTATCCCTTTTCCAGCAAATAGTAGGTGAGCCATCGCCTCAAATCTCTCCTCTATCTTTTTTAAGGTAGCATCCTCTTTAAGGGGCTTAGCTTTCACTACTCAAGATTCCTCCTGCTCATCTTCTATAAAATCTTATTCGGGTTGTGTCCTCTAACCCTTCTAGGTTCAACATTTGCAAGGGCTTTAGGCTCAACAGCAGGAGGTGGTTCTACAACTGCTGCCGGAGGTGCCTCCCTAATAGGAATCTATTTGGCCTGTCCCCCAACAGGAGCGGCAGGTCATTGGCCAGCTGGCAGTGCTAGGGTGGCAGCTAAGTTTTCCATCATTGCCATCATCCTATGTTCGAATTCCTCAAATATGCGCTCCATTTCATGGGCCCTTCGGTCCATCTATTCGATGACAATAGCCCGAGTGGCATTTGAATCTGGATTGGCCATGTCCAATGATAAGTCTGAAGGAATAGATTTGGTGCTATCTGAAAGTGATTCTGAACCCCAATGCAACACTCTCTCTAGCGACTCGAACAATGGGTTTCTCCTTACCAATCGGCCGTCAGGACCCCATAGCACTGATTCTTACCTATGATGGCTGAAAGACTCAAATTGCTAGCATGATGTGTGAATGACATTAAAGATGCATGGTCGTGTTAATGCGGCATAAACAATCAAATATAAGCGGGTAGATTCTTCCAACCTTATTGCTTCCACACAGGAGGTTGTGCAGTCTCTTTCCTAGGTGGGCTTAACCCATGGGTTACCGGGGAACCCGATGGGTGCGTACGGTGCATGGTGAGAAACTAGCAACATAACACTCTTAATTTAAAGCACATGCATATGGGTTTTGGCCATTATGTATTTGGACCTTTCAAATAGACTAAAAATGGGCCCACCGGGGCATGAAAGCCTTTGATGAGTGTCCAATTAATACATTTGAATTCGTCTAATATATAAGGGCCCAAGTAGAAAGCATATTGTTAAGGCATGTATCACCTAGTGGAAGTTTCTGTTGCCATTACATGAGCTTTGGTTAAGGATGGTGTTACTCTAGGTTTACCCAAGCGTGCCCTTTCCAATGGGTTTGATGCGCGCCAAACTTCATGGGCTTTTCGAAGACCCGCTTTTAGGGCTTTCGAGAGAGGTTCACTGGAACTTGTAAGGTATTTACAAGTGCGTCTATTTTGGGCAACAAGGAGGATTCTTGGAGTCGCCACCCAATAGAACATTGGGATAGGTCGTCTAGCCTCAGTGAGCCTAAGACGGCACAGATATCCATTTTGGGCAAGCTAAAGGGATCTTGGAGGCAATTATCCCAATAGAACATTGAAATGACCCTCTAGCCTTGTGGAGCCTAGGATTGTGAACTTAAGCCTTTTGGTGGGACACAAGAGGTGTTTTGGAGATCCTAATCCAATGAAATATCAAAATGGTCCTCTCGCCTCGTTGAGCCCAAAGACCAGAGCAGGTTTGGGGCTTCTCATTTATTCACACCTCGATCAATTTTACAATTAAGTTTTAAATTTATTGTTTCACCAACTTTCCACATGATGCAGTTAATTAAAGGCGCAATCATCCACGTATAAACGGAAAATAAGGAAAAATTAAAAATAAAGCATTCAAAAGTAAATTACAACAATAGTAGGGGCGGAATACAACCCCCATTGTAAATGAAGTACAGGACACGCATAAATCGGGATATTTATTAAGAACGAGGACGTTGGTCCTTGCGTACGTTTTATTATGAAAACATTTTTGACGTGATGATTTTGGATGGAGAAAATTGAGACATTGGTCCTTGATTTTGCAAAAATCCCAATTAATTACTATAAAACATTTGGCCATTTTTATTATAACGGTATAAAAATAATTTTACAAGGAAAATAAATACAAAAGAAAAGACCAGGAGATTAAAGGAAAAAACCGGATAGAGATCCTCTGATTTGGGCAGCCACCATCATCTCAATTCCAATCCACCAAAAAGTAATTAAATAATAGCTCACAAAAAAATAAACAAACACATTAGTGCCAAAATCAGGAATAAAATAAAGTAATGCTAAGAAGGAATTTTGAAGAAAAAGAATTAAAGAATAAAAAAACAAATGAAAAGGGGTTAAATAAATTGAAAAAATGAAGAAAAAACCAAGGGACGGCCTTCTGTTAGTGATCGACGGACATCCCTGGCGTGACCGGAGGACAGTGGAGTGCCTTACATACGTCCCGTCCCTTAAGCGAGCGACGGGCATCGGTAACCGCACTGCCCGTCGGTTGCCCCTGTTCCTCAAAAAAACGACGAAAAAATTAGATTTTTACAAGAAAATTATTTATTTTAATAAATAATTTAAAAGAAATGCGAATAATTAAATTAAATCAACCAAATATTAAATTCAGAATATTTACCCTCGGATTATACCTTTTTGGATGAATGTAGGTTAATTTTCAGTCCTGCGCAATTCACCAGGATTGAATAAAAATCAAGAAAAGAAAATTTATATTTCTTCCTTGTAAATTTAACAGCGATTTGAATATTGGAATCAATAAATTGATGGAAACAAATTAATTTTGTTGCCTCAATTTAATTTGATTCACCAATAAAATTTGAAAAGAAAATAAAAAGATGAAAAGAATTTTTGTGGAAATCCCAATCTTTTATAGAAAATTTTGAAACTATGGTTTTTTTTTCAGAAAAAAATCACTAAATTTTCCAACCCTGAATAATTAACCTTAGCCTCCTATTTATAGAATTTGGAAAAGAGAATCCTAATTTTTGTTGGAAAAGGATTCCTAAAATAAGATCTTTTTAGTCCAAACTAGAAATCCTAAATTGATTTGGATTAGGAAGAATTGTCGCCCCAAAATCCCTTGAAATTAGGAAAAAATCTTGAATTTCCCAAAAAAAATCCGCCAGAAAGTCGTTGATATTAGATCAGATCCACGACCAACGGACGTGCCTAGCATCGCCGATGGGCATCGGTGATAAGGGCACGCGTGGTCATTTGTCCAATGGACGGACCGAGGCACAGGAAGGAGAGAGGGGCATCGGTTTACAGACACATGTCCGTCGCTCATCTCACTGATAGCCCGTCTCTCATAGCGAGAGACGGATTGTCTCAGCGACAGGCGGGCGTCCTCTCATCGATGGGTAAGCTGTCCGTGGAGGAAAAAAATATTTTAATATAATTTTTCTCAAATTCTCAAATTCTTTCCGCTGTACTTGTAAATCTTTAATCCTTGTGAACTTGAAGGACCAAAATTCTTGAATTTTATCCATTTATCTGATAATGGACCTTGATTTCTTCATCGGGTAATCTCTGATCTGGACTGACTCAGAGCACGGTGTTTACAGTTGCCCCTAATTTTGGGAAAACTAGTGCATTAGTGCCTAGATGAGCCAAAATTCAGAGAAGAAGGAAAGAGATGCGTACCTGAGGCAGCCCTTACCTTTTTGCGGTGTGGAATGTTGCGACTTGTTGCCGTTGAGCTGTAGTGCTATCCGACTGTGGCTCGTTTGCAATCTTTTCTATCGCATTGTCCCGCTTTCCTCCGGTTGGCTTGCACGGCGCCTATGAGATGTGGTGTTCTCTAACCACAATTTCGTCGCGTTTTGCTCTATTACTAGTGCCCCGCTAACCTTGTCTCGATCTGCACGGTTGCTGATCTGTCCCGCTGGCCTCGTCTCGGCCTGCACGGTGTGAGGTGTAGTGTCTCTAACTCCAACCTCCGTTACGATTTATTCTATTGCTGGTGCCCCGCTAACCTCGTCTCGGTCTGTAAGGTGGCTAGTCTGTCCCGCTGGCTTCGTCTCGGCCTGCACGGTGTGAGGTGCAGTGTCTCTAACTCCAACCTCTATTGTAATCTATTCTATCACTGGTGCCCCGCTAACCTCATCTCGGTCTGCACGGTGGTTAGTCTGTCCCGCTGGCCTCGTCTTGGCCTGCACGGTGTGAGGTGCAGTGTCTCTAACTCCAACCTCTATTGCGATCTATTCTATCGCTGGTGCCCCGCTAACCTCATCTCAGTCTGCACGGTGGCTAGTCTGTCCCGCTGGCCTCGTCTCGGCCTGCGCGGTGTGAGGTGCAGTGTCTCTAACTCCAAACTCTATTTGCGATCTATTCTATCGCTGGTGCCCCGCTAACCTCATCTCGGTCTGGACGGTGGCTAGTCTGTCTCGCTAGCCTCGTCTCGGCCTTCATGGCGTGAGGTGTAGTGTCTCTAACTCCAATCTCTGTTTGCGATCTGTTCTACCGCTGGTGATATGCTAGCCTCGTCCCGACCTGCACGGTGTCTATGAGATGCAGTACTCTCTGACTACAACCTCTGTCTGCGATCTGTTCTATCGCTGGTGTTTATCTTGAACCTCTTCTTTTTTTCCTACAAAAAGGGAAAAGAAAATGTGCAGGGTATATAAAAGAGATGTATACCTGTGGCAGTACATGCCTGTTGGGGGCGTTGTCAGGTGTGTGCCCCCCGAAGGACGGTTAATTGTTCCCTAGACCAATTCTTCTATCATCTCCATCGGGGTCTCTTTGTTGGGAAGACCTGTGTGTCTCTTAAGAGGGCTCTGTGCTCGCAAGGAGATTTTGAAAATCTGTGCTCACTGAGAGGCTTGTATGCTCACTGAGAGACTTTGACGCTCACTGAGAGACTTGGATGCTCACTGGGAGACTTTGATGCTCACTGAGAGACTTTGATGCTTACTGGGAGGCTTTGATTTCGAGCCTCCGGAGAGGAAATTATATTTGAGCCTCCAGAGAGGAAATTGCATTTGAGATTTTGGTTGCTTGCCTGCAGGATAAGTTTCCATGTCTTTGGCGACCTTTTAAAATGACCCTTGTTTTTGTTTTTGTTTTTGTTCTTGTAAGTTTTTGGGATTCTTAGATTTTGGTTATATTTGAATTTTTACAGTATATTGGATTTTCATGGCCTTGAAAACATCTTCTTCTCTTTGTTTTGTGTTATTTTAGTTTGTTTGTCTTTGTTGTTTTGGTTTGAGAGTTTGCATTCTTTGTATATTTGCATTTGGATTTTGTAGACTTATTGTACGATGTGCGTGAGCGTGCCTCTTATGACAGTGAAACTTACCTAGTGGCTTTCGGCATGGCATGCATGAATCTGACAATGTTAAGCTGAACTCATCTTTTGGATCATCTTTAAGCATGAGGTCTATTCAGACCCCTCATCTGAGCCATGTACATATACAAAACATTGCGCACGTGTGTGGAATCATGTGTGTGCAATATACATAGTTTGAATCCAGATTTTATACGCTTTGTGTGTGTGTGAGAGTACATCTTATGACAGAGAAACTTACATGTTTGCTCCCGGCGTGGTGTGCATGGAACGGCTTATTCTTTTCCCTCTTGGGAGCAGGTCCTTGAGATTCTTTTCTCGTGAGGACTTTATCTTGATTATTGTGTGATGTGTACAAGCATACATCTCATGGCACAGAAACTTACCTTGCTGCTCCTGGCATGGTGCACATGAATCTGACAATGTTAAGCTGAACTCATCTCTTGGATCATCTTTAAGCATGAGGTCTATTCGGACCCCTCATATGAGCCATGTACATATACAAAACATTGTGCACGTGTGTGGAATCATGGGTGTGAAATATACACATAAAGCTATATACACGAGACATAAGCAAAGGATTAGTGTACAGGAATTGTGTGTGCATATCTATATGTGTAAAAGACTGAATGCACGTGACATGCATGTGATATGCAAAAGCTTTATGCATGTGAGATGTATGTGATATGCAAAAATGGATAGACCACATCCCAGGTGGTTAAGGGATTCGTTGAGGGTAATGCTCGGCTGCCCACATTATCTGATGCTCCTAGGGATCTAGAAAAGCGTTATCTTGGCTTTACGGACTTTGACCCATAATCTTCTAAAAGAGAACTGACCTGTGCGCATCTTTGCCCCTCGGTCAATGAGCATTTTTGCCCTAGGACTCTGAATCAAGTTCTTCCTAAAGGGAAGTCATTCGAAGTAATGCCGCCTTATCGCTCCAGGCGTCAAAGGTCATTGTTTTAAAGGTAGTGCGTCCCTTGTGGATTTTCACACTAGCTTTTCTTAGTGGGAAATGCATCCCTTTGGGGATTTTCACATAACCCTGTGCCTAATTTTTGCTTAGAATGGACCCAACCCACTCCAGCGGCTTTTTATTCATTTCTTTTTGAAGGACAGACTGCCTGTTCCCAGGTTTTCACCCTGCCCTTTGGCCTAACTTTTGCTTAGAGCGCCAATTACGATTTTCATCTCTAAAGGCCCTTTTTTTTTTAGACTCTCTTGCCTTTCAGGTATAACTGTAAGAAAAGTTGAAGCTACTATCAAAGCCCCTTCCTAGAGTAATCCGCAATTATTCTTTGAGGCATTTTCTCCTTAGGCATCGATTGCATTCCATGGCCTCCCTTGATGAATGTGCTGCTAGATTGGGTGAGGGAGCAGATGAGGATTGGGTTCTTTAAGACTTCATGAGGCTGCCTTTTTACCTTACTTACCCATTGTGCTTGATAGTTTAGAGGGATTAACGATGTAGTGAGGCATTCCTATCTTTCCAAGGTGGACCTTATCTCTGTCTTTTACCTCCAAATACCATAGCCTTTGGGCAAGCTGGCTGTGAAGACTATTATGCCATCTATCGGGGGTTGTTCTTTCACTCCCACTAATGCACTCAGGAGGTAGGTGCTCAATCCCGCAATCGATAGCAGAACTCATCGACTTAGATATCCGGATGGTGAGAGCAGTAGTAGAGTGTAGCCATTTAGATTTCATACGTTCAGTAATGAACAATATGTCTCTTTTTATAAATGAACTAAAAAATAATAAACACGCGTATTTGCGAAGATTGTGTACATTTCAGTATGATTTCTCTACACATGATCATTATCTAGCATCGATTCAAAATGTAAAACTATATCTAATCTCATAGTATATCTTGCAAGCATCAAACTCCTGTCTCCAATCAGCCCTCTCAGGTTTTCTTGATTGGACATTTTCTCTCAAGCCTCTAACTTTTGCCCAGGATGCCTTTTTTCGATTTTCACCCTGACGAGGCACCCAATTTTAGTAAGGCCGGTTTTTGACCCGCGGGGCTTTTATTCTCTTCTTTTGATTTTTAAGTCTTTAGCCATGGACCCTCTTGTGTTCATCGATGTTGACTGGTTCTTTGAAGTCATCTTTATCGCTGCCTGTTACTGCTGCCTCGGATAACAATCTCTGAAGAATAAGAGGATCTTCTCATATCGGCCTAAAGTTCCCCCGACGTCTGGAACACCTGGTCTCTTTTGCTTGAAGACTGAGTCTCCCTCTTTCAATTATTGCTTTCTGGCCATCTTTCCAAATGATGAAGTAGAATGTTTTTTGATATATTTGATCGTGGCGATAATCCCATGACCTGTCCTTGTCTGACTTATTGAACTGTTGCTGCCATTGTCGTGCCCTGTCGGCTTCCGAAATCTGGGCTTCTATGACCATCCTTAAAGATTTGAGCTCTACTTTAACTGGCTGTACTTCTTCTGCCCCCTGTATCGAGGAAAAAAAAAGTGACTCTTGTAGATGTTCCGATGGTGGTTCTCCAGCCTCAAAGTGCAAAAGGCCATTTCTGTGCCCAATCCTTGTAGTTTCAAGCCATCTTGATCAAGATCTTCTTGTTAGTAGTCTCTCCTGCCCTATTGGTTTGGGGGTAATACAGAGAGGATTTGTGGTCTTTAACGCCATACATCTGGAGCAACTTAACCATAAACTATCCTTCTGTCCTTCCTACGTGGCCTGGGATAATATAGTGACATACTGGATTCTTTTTGATGACCCTATCCATTAGTGGCCATAGGGTGTACCTCCCCTATGATGCCTTTTTCCAAGATCGAGCATCCTGTATCCGTTGTAAGTCAATAGAAACCTTCTGGTCCTCCTCGAAAGTCAAGAAGAATGGCAAAGTGCGTGTATGTGTAGGTCAACAGGATTCGAACGAAGCTTGCCCCCAGGATGACCTTCTCTTGCCTTTTATATCAACAGTTTCGGCCAGATCTATGTATTGATTATTTTCCTTCTTTTTTCTCCTCTCTTCATATTTCATCATTCTCTCTTTTTTTTCGTTCTTTGTTCTTTTTTTTTCTGTTCTTTTTTTGAGGGTAAGCTTTGTTCAAATCCTAATAGTTTACACATACACGCACTCCTCATCTCTTCTCGATTTGGTACAACATTGACCCACCAAGACTTGCATTGAACTTCGACTAGAAATTTTAGCTTCATTTCTGCTTGTGGGTTCCTCTTTTTGACCTTTTCTGCCCCTTCCAGCTTTAATCTTCTGAGCTTCTGGGTGGCCAGTTCATGATTGTGGTGTGTTTGAATGATGTGCCTAGTGATTCCACGATTAACTCTTAGCATGTCTTCATATGTCCAGCCAAAGACCTTTTTATATTTTGTTGAATTTCTCTCAAGTTTTGATCTCTCTTCAAGAGTTACATTAGATGCTATCAAGATTTTCTTTGGGTTCTCCAAATTTATTAGATTAAATGGAGTAACATCAATTGAATCAACGTCAAATATGAGTGAGTTATGATCATGATTATGCATAGTGAAATCATTAGAGATATAACACAAGTAAGCAAAGACGTTCATCTTATTAATGAAACTAAAATGCCATTATTAAGCAGTTCAAAAATAAAAAGAACATTCTAAACAGCTGATCATTTTCCATTCTTGCCAACACAAATTGCTTGAAAATCTTCTGATACCTCAAGCTCCCCTTCTCTGGACCGCGTCCCCAAGACCGATGATAACCATTCTATCTCTTTCTCTTTTTCCTCGGATCTAGAATCCGATCAGTGTCAACCCATTTTTGTATGCACTCCCTCAAAGCACGACAATAATCTGTTTTATGCCCTGTGTGCTGATGATATGCACAATACCAGTCTGCTCTATGTCCTGGCCTTCCTTGGCTTGTGGCTGGCCTTGGCAAAAGTGGTTGCAATCTCCCTTCTTTGGTAAAATGATCAAGATACCGAGATAATGGTTTACTTAAGTTGGAATTGCAGTGCACAGCTGTCTCATTGATCGATGCTTCAGCCCTCTCATCATTATCGTTCTCGTTATTGTTGGTAGAGCCCCCTTTAAACTCTGTACCGCCATAACCATAGTTGGTGACAATTGCCTTCCGTGCTAAATGCTCCCCTTCTGCCTTAATGGCTATATCTTTAAGGGATTCCCAATCTTTTAATCACTTTAACTTGAGTGTCTCCTTCAAATATGGTCTGGCATTTCTGATAAATAACCTAATCTGATTTGGGGTATCAGGCTTTCTCCTCATCTCCATTACCCGGTTCCTCCATCGGGTTAGGTACTCATTGAATGATTCTCCCGACTTCTATTGAAGTAGCTCTAGATCCTTCAGAGTGACCTCCATTCTTGTGCTACAATCGTACTTCTTGACTAACTCCTCCGTCAGTAGATCCCAATCTTCTTTAGTTCTCCCGTCCAGTCCATGATACCATTCTACCGTAAGACCTGTTAAACTCAAATAGAAGTACTCTATCTTTTGCCTCTTTGTCAACATAGTACCCTTCATTAACAGGGTGTACTGCTTGATGTGTGCGGTAGGGTCTGATGTACCATCAAACTTTAGAACATCAGGTAATTTGAAATTCAGAGGGACTTGATCCTCTCCCTCCAGCTCCTTATCCTCGGGGTTCATCCTTTTTCCCATCATCAGCATCCGGGACATCACCTGGTACTTTTCCTCTATCTTCTTCCATATGGCCTCATCTGTCTTAAGTGCCTTACCTCCCACCACTATGGGTTCTTCATATTCATCCTTTATATAATCATTTTTTAGCCTATGGGGGCCTCCTCTATCCTCCTCCTATTCATTCTGACCTCCAAGAGGAGCAGTCGGGTTCTGTGCACTAGGTTGGGCCATTGTCGCCATCATGGCTATCATTCTGTTCTCAAATTATTCGAGTCATCTGCGCACTTCTTCGGCAGTCATAGCTCATGTTATATCTGCCTCTCTCGATTAATTGGCCATTCCTGAAGATTTTTTGAATGCCTGTTAATTGCTTGTTTGACTTTGATTCTAGTTGCTCAATATAAACCCTCCGATAATGCGGCTGTCGGAACCCTAACCAACTAGGAAAGTGGTCTTTGATGGATGAAAGATTAAAGAATTAGAATGATGCATGAATAATATGCAATGCATGATCGTGCTGTGTAACAAATGGTATACAATGGCTAAAAGAGATTACAATGATACATGTGAAACATGTGAAAAACTATACACAGGATTATATGTACATGTAACAATTATATGCAAGGAATAAAATGTATACATAGGGAGAAAAAAAAATTTTATTTGTGCATTAATGACATGGATATGCAATGCATCATCCACAAATCACATGCAAGCACATAGGTCCTTCCAACCTTTTTACTCCCGCACATGAGGTTATAGTCTATCTCTTAGGTGGGATTGGCCCATGGGTCAACAGGGGACCCGATGGGCGTGTATGGTGCACGGTGGGAAATCGGCAGCATAACTCTCTCCTAAACTAATGCACAAGCGCATGAGTCATGATTATTATGTATTTGGGTAATCTAAATAAATTGACATGGCCCTACCGAGGCATGAAAGCCTTTAGTTAGGTAATCAATCAAGACGTTTGGGTTTGCCTAATACATAAGGATCCATACAGCAAGCATAGTTATTACGGTTCATACTGCCTAGGGAAAGTGTCTACGTCCATTACATGGGCTTTGGCCAAGGTAATGTTACTTTAGGTCTACCCAAGCATGGTCCCTGCTGACGAGTCTAGCTCATCGCGAGCGTAACGACCGATCGGGTCACAATTTTAAATACCATAATGGTACGAGGCTTGAGCTAGTGATTATCCTTAACACTTCCCTACATTGAGTGAACGTAGGGTCATGCTTTGGGAAGGCATCGGGGTTTATAGAGGGACCAAACTAGCATAGATCTAAGGCTCTAATGCGATGAAATGCAACTTTGAAAGAAGGTGAAATTATTAAACTAAAACTTAATTATAAATTTCAATCAAGGTACTTTCGAGTCAAAGTATCGAGTATTGTCCCCAGTGGAGTCGCCACTGTGACGCGCGCCGAACCTCGTGGGCTTTCCGAAGACCCGCTTTTAGGGCTTTCAAGAGAGGTTCATTGGAACTTGTAAGGTATTTACAAGTGCATCTATTTTGGACAACAAGGAGGTTTCTTGCAGTCGCAACCCAATAGAATATTGGGATAGGTTGTTTAGCCTCAGTGAGCCTAAGATGGCGCAGATATCCATTTTGGGCAAGCCAAAGGGATCTTGAAGGCAATCATCCCAATAGAACATTAAAATGACCCTCTAGTCCCGTGGAGCCTAGGATTGTGAACTTAAGCCTTTTGGTCAGACACAAGAAGTGTCTTGGAGATCCCAATCCAATGAAACATCAAAATGGTCCCCTCGCCTCGTTGAGCCTAAAGACCAGAGTAGGTTCGAGACTTCTCATTTATTCATACCTTGATTAATTTTAAAATTAAGTTTTAAATTTATTGTTTCACTAACTTTCCACGTGATGCAGTTAATTAAAGGCGCAATCAACCACGTATAAACGGAAAATAAGGCAAAATTAAAAATAAAGCATCCAAAAGTAAATTACAATAATACTAGGCGCGGAATACAACCCCCATTGTAAATAAAGTACAGGACACGCATAAATCGGGGTATTTATTAAGAACGAGGAGGTTAGTCCTTGCGTGCATTTTATTATGAAAATATTTTTGACGTGATGATTTTGGATGGAGAAAATTGAGACATTAGTCCTTGATTTTCCGAAAATCCCAATTAATTATTATAAAATATTTGGCCATTTTTATTATAACGATATAAAAATAATTTTACAAGGAAAATAAATACAAAAGAAAAGACAAGGAGATTAAAGGAAAAAACCAGATAGAGATCCTGTGATTTGGGCAGCCACCATCATCTCAATTCCAATCCACCCAAAAGTAATTAAATAATAGCTCACAAAAAATGAACACATTAGTGCCAAAATCAGGAATAAAATAAAGTAATGCTAAGAAGGAATTTTGAAGAAAAAGAATTAAAGAATAAAAAAACAAATGAAAAAGGGTTAAATAAATTGAAAAAAATGAAGAAAAAACCCAGGGACGGCCTTCTGTCAACGACCGACGGACATCCATAGCGTGACCGGCGGACAGTGGAGTGCATTACATATGTCCCGTCCCTCAAGCGAGCGACGAGCGTCGATAACCGCACTGCCTGTCGGTCACCCCTGTTCCTAAAAAAAACGACGAAAAAATTATATTTTTACAGGAAAATTATTTATTTTTATAAATAATTTAAAAGAAACGAAAATAATTAAATTAAATCAACCAAATATTAAATCTAGAATATTTACCCTCGGATTATACCTTTTTGGATGAATGTAGAATAATTTTCAGTCCCGCACACTTCACCAGGATTGAATAAAAATCAAGAAAAGAAAATTTATATATCTTCCTTGAAAATTTAATAGCGATTCGAATGTTGGAATCAATAAATTGATGGAAACAAATTAATTTTGTTGCCTCAATTTAATTTGATTCACCAATAAAATTTGAAATGAAAATAAAAAGATGAAAAGAATTTTTGTGGAAATCCCAATCTTTTAGAGAAAATTTTGAAAGTATGGTTTTTTTTAGAAGAAAATCACTAAATTGTCAAACCCTGAATAATTAACCGTAGCCTCCTATTTATAGAATTTGGAAAAGAGAATCCTAATTTTTGTTGGAAAAGGATTCCTAAAATAAGATTTTTTTTGTCCAAACTAGAAATCCTAAATTGATTTGGATTAGGAAGAATTGTCCCCCCAAAATCCCTTGAAATTAGGAAAAAATCTTGAATTTCCCAAAAAAAATCCGCCAGAAAGTCGTTGATATCAGATCAGATCCACGATCGACGGACGTCCCTAGCATCACCAACGGGCGTAGGTGATAAGGGCACCAGTGGTCATTTGGCCAACGGACAGACCGAGGCACCGGAAGGAGAGACGGGCGTCGATTTACGGACACGTGTCCGTCGCTCGTCTCACCGATGGCCTGTCTCTCATAGCGAGAGACGAATTGTCTTAGCAACAGACGGGCGTCCTCTGACCGACGGGTAAGTCGTCTGTGGAGGAAAAAAATATTTTAATATAATTTTTCTCAAATTCTCAAATTCTTTCCGCTATACTTGTGAATCTTTAATCCTTGTGAACCTTGAAGGACCAAAATTCTCGAATTTCATTCATTTATCTGATAACGGACCTTGATTTCTTCTTTGGGTAATCTCTAATCTGGACTGCCTCAGGGAACGGTGTTTACAATGGGTCTAGCTCATCACGAGCATAGCGATCGATCGGGTCTCCATTTGATATACCAATGATGATACAAGGCTTGAGCTGGTGATTATCTCAAACACTTTCCTACAATGAGTGAAAGTAGGGTTGTGTTTTAGGAATGCACCGGGGTAAGATAAGGGACCAACTAGCATAGTTCTAAGGCTATAATGTATGTAATGCAATTTTTCGAAAAGAGATAAAATTTCTTAACCCTAACCCATTTATATTAGATTAACAAAAGGTACTTTCGGAGCAAAATCTCATGATGCCCCTAGTCGAGTCACCACTGTGACACCCGCTTGACATCCGGGTCATTCTCGGAAGTCCGCTTTTAGGACACGAGACCAGATGGAGGTTCCCTAAGACTCGTGAAAGCCGATTGCTTCGCAATGGACAGGGATTCACCCCTATTCCATTGTTGGTAATCAACCTACGAGGGCGCCAATTGGGCATCACAAGGCAGGTATCATGGAGTTGCCACCCAATAAAACATTGAAAAAATGAATTCTAAGCTTATGAGGCCAAAACCAGAGAGAGTTCAGGACCTCACTCTTATTTATACCTTTGGTTAATGTTATATAACTGAGTTTTAGAGTTAATTATTTTAGCCCTCATCTCACACGATCATGCAATAAAATTAGAGCGCATCTCAAGCATTTTCGGAAAGCAGTAAAAAAAAGGGATAAAGAAAGGAATAAATAAATTATAGGTGAGAAATATGGGACAGAACAATCCTCTGGAATAATAAAAGCATAAAGGAATAAAAGAATAAAATTTGCCCCAAAAATTAATTACAAGGGCCCAAAATGAACAAATAAATAAATACTTCACAAAGAATAAATAAAATACATCAAACATAAATCGAGACATTTATTAGATTTTAGGAACATTGGTTCCTCATGTTAACTTAAAAAATTGGGCAATTATTTTTGGGCATTGATTGAGAAAACTGGGATGAGTGATTCCATTTTATGAAAATTAATTCTCCTTCTGAAAGTGATATTTTATTGGTTAAAATTAGGACTATGGTCCTAATTTATTAATAAAAATTTCAATTTTTATTATTGTAGAAAACGCGAGTTTCTATAAAATAAACACATTTAAAAATACTATTTTACATAAAACATAACAAAATAATAAAGTAAAGAAATTAAGGAAATTAAAATGCAAACCAAACTTGAAGGCTCCTAATCTCTTGATTCTCCAACTCGCGCAGGAACGTCTTTCAAAGAGAAACAAAGAAATTTAGTGGACAACAAAAACAAGAATAAAAATAATGTTAGTAAATTAGATCAAATGAACAAAATATGATATCATGAAAATAAACAATCAAATGGAACACATGCAGTAAACAATTTTAATTGAGAAAAACATTTATAATTATTGGAAGAGATAATGCTTGATGAAAATTATGTGGGAAATTAATAGGAGGGAATAATGATCAAAAATAGAATTAAATGACAAGTAAAGTTTTTACATGATATTCTAAATAATTAAATTACATTACATGCATCATGTAAATAAGTTAATCAAATTAACCTAAATTTCATGTTAATTATAACAGACGAACAAAAAATGAATTAATAACATTTTATAGCAAACTCACAATGGAGAAAACATATGAACGACAAAAATAGGAAAAGAGAAGAATTAGCTCAAGCCCGTATTATTTACACTCAGAGGTTTGATGTTTGCAGCAAAAAGAAGAAAAATAGACTTCCTATTGATGGCTTGAAGAAAAGAATTAAGAAAGTTGAGGTTAAAAACTTTTATTCTTTGAAAAAAAATGATGAAAAATTGATTCTTAAACAAAAAGAATTAATTTCTTTAGCTCAAGAACAATTAGAATTTTTTTTTAGAAAACTAAGAAAATCTTTTCTCTTATCTTTGAGTTTTTGGTCGCTGTTTTAAATGCTCTTCCCTCTTTTTTCTAGGTGTTTTTCTTTTCTTTTTATATGATTGCAGGAACAATTAGGTTTTAAGGAGTTTTAATCCTAATTAAAGTCCTAATTATCCTTTTAGAAATCTAGTTTTATCCTTTAGGAAAAATCAGGAAAGAATTTGAGTTTGATTTTAACTGAAAAACAGTGAAAAAACAAGGAAAAATGGAGTCCGCGCGAGGTAGGGGATGCACACCCCTCGCGCTGGAGGCCATGCCTCTCACGCGCGAGGTGCGGCCTCGCGCGAGGCAGGCCGCGCCTTGTCTGAGGCCTCGCGGAGGGCCTCACATCGTGAGGTGCGGGCTCCAGGTGCGGCCCTTGTAATGCCGCATGCATCGCGAGGTGCGGCATAGCATGCGGCCTCCGTGTTGCGCGAGGTCCCGCATACTGCCTGTACGCTGTGCCTCGCTCGCTGCACCTCACTTGCTTCTCGTGGGCGTTGCGCCTCATGCATGCTGCTTGCAAGAGCCGCTTCACGCGCGCCGCGCAGCTCACAATAGCGGCCCCCGTAAACCTTAAAAATAAAATAAAAAATTTATTCGAAAAGGAGGTTTCGATAAGGAAATCATCACTTCTATCCTTTTTTCCTAGGAGCAAGTATTATTTTCATCACTGGGTAATCTTGGTCTAGGCTGCCTCAGGACCAGGTGTCTACACTAACCCTTCAGCTCGAGGTTGCTCAGGCACAGGCTAATTAACATGCACTGGATTCACACTCCCAGTCATCTCTCCTATGTGCTCACTCAGATCTGACTCCATCTATACAATACAAAAACAACATCTGCATTAGGCCACGACACTAGACAAACTCACATACATCTACTTTAGACTCTAACATCTTATCGTTATGAACCATCTACCTATGCTCTGATACTAATAAAATTGTAACACCCAAATACCCCCTGTGAGGGTATCGGGTCCCTACGCACACACTTACACAAACACATACATTCATACGATGCGATCATACATTAAAACGAAGATGAAAATTATTAAGAAAACATGCTTGTATTAAAGAATTTTAAAACTATACATATTAAAAACATCCTTGTTCATCTAGTACAAAATATTGTTATCCATATTAGATGGTCATGTCACAAAAAAAAAAACATTTACACGTCAAATACTCTAATTCTCTTTACGTAACAAGATGTTACTTATTACAAAGAAACTCTATAATATACAAAAAGAACTCCACTCAAGCTCCTAGTGGCCAGCAGATGAACAACACTCTTTACCAGTCCGAACCTGCAAACCTACATTGGAAAACACTTGTGCTAAGCAATAATGCTTAGTGGAGATATACAGAGCAAAAAACTTCTATCGAAGTTACAAAATATCACAACACTGCATCGCAATAGTCATGCTCATCACATAACAACATAATATAACATATATTCTTTCATGCATATAACCTCTTGCTCCAACAATTTTTATAAATAATAATCATACTCATGCAAATATCATGTACGATATGTAATAACATTTCACTACCTCTAACATATATTTATATACGTGTACATTTAGCATGTTAGTGGCATTTCATATTAAGGCATAAACATATATTAGCCTCCACTACAACTCATATACAGTATACTAAACATTTAATAGCTTGAATTCACATCAATGGTGGATACGAGTACTCTGGATACTGATTGACGGTATAAAACATCTAGAGACCTAACTAAAACATTTGAATACTCAAGGTATTCAACATCTAGGCACAAACGGTGCCAAGTTAGTAACTGCACTATAACCTGTTATAGGCATGCTTATCTATCCACTACTATGATTCTTTAGCCTTGCGTGCGCGCTGGGCGCAGCGATGCCTGTCGGCCACGCTGACGGGCGTCGCTCGCCCCAGCGCGTGCCCCCTCGCCCGTTTTGGCCCTTTTTTCTATTTTTTGCCCCAAAAATTGATTTTTCTTAGGATTTTTTGTAGAATTTAATTATAAGACTTTTTAAATTCCAAACCTTTCAAATTATTTAGTTTTTTGGGTTTAATGTGAGTTAAATTAATTTAATTTCTTCATTAAAATTGGTTTTTTTGATGGTATAAATTATTTTTTAGAGAGAATTTTAAGGGGGGATTTTTCTTAAGAAAAATATTGTTTTCTCTCTTCTTTTTCTTCTTCTTCTTTTCTTCTTCAAGAAAAATTCTCCAAGTGTTCTAATTTGATTTTATTAAGTCAATTCTAGAGACAAACAAATTAATTATTTGTTTTTGAGAATTTACTTCTTATTTTTCATAATTTTTTCCTTAAGACAAATAAATCAATTATTTGTTCTTGGGATAAAATTTCATTATATATTTTATTTTTCTAAGTCAAAGCAAGGAAATTTATCATCCAACTTCATTCATCACATCCAATTTTGAGGGTAAGCATTCTTGGCTCCAATTTTAATTTATTTTTAATTTTTAATTTTTGTTTACAATTAGTTAGCTAAAATGTAAGTTCTCTTAGATTTATCTTTTTAGTTCCTTTTTTTTTTGTTCCTATTTAATTGTTCATATTATTATTTTTTATTCTTGTTTCTTATTTAATTGTTCATGTTATTATTATTATTATTATTATTATTATTATTATTATTATTATTTTCGTTCATATATTATTATTATTGTTAGTATTATCATTTAACATGTGTTAGCATGATTGGTTTATTTTATTTCTTCATTTTATTCTTGTATATTTAATTTGATTGTTAGTATTATCATTTAACATGTGTTAGCATGATTGGTTTATTTTATTTCTTTATTTTATTCTTGTATATTTAATTTGATTGTTCATATTCTTTGATGTTATTATTATTATTATTATTATTATTATTATTATTATTATTATTATTATTATTATTATTATTATTATTATTATTATTATTATTATTAGTTTTGTTTATTATTATAATTAATTATTGTTGTCATCATCATTATTTTTTTCATGTTTTCATGCATGTTGAATTTTATTATTGTTGTTATTTTTATTATTTATGCATGTTGAATTATTCATGTGTAAAGTTACATTTTTTTTATTATTATATTTTTTTATTATGTCATCTAATTGATTTGTCATGTGATAGGAGCTAAATTGAACTATAATTTAGTATTTATTTTGTGTGAGTTTGTGTAATTAATTATGTAATTGTGTGTATAATTTGATGTGATATATTAGTTTATGATTATTTGTATCAGTTGAGTGTTTATGTTGTTTATTGTTGTTTTTAGGTGAAAAATGAAGAAAAGAGCAGATGAAGAAGTTAATAGAATGAGATGATTGTGAGAGAGGAACTGATCACGCCGTGACCAGGAGTCACGTGACGTGACTTGCTAAGAGAAAAAGAAGGAGGAGGAAAGGAAGAAGGAGCTGTGAGAGAGAGGAGTCACGCCGTGAGCCAAGGTCACGAGACGTGACTGAAGAAGAGAAAGAAGAAAAAGAGAAAGAAAAGGAGGGAAGAGCTGAAAGAAGAAGAGTCACGGCGTGAGCAAAGGTCACGCGACGTGACGCCACAGAGAGGCCAGGAAAGGAAGGGAAAAGAGAAGAGAAGAGAACGGAGGCGAGGCAACGCGAGACGTGAGCGCCAGTCACGCCACACGCGAAGAAGGCACGCCGTGATGGGGAGTCACGCGACGTGACTTGCCAGAGAGGGAAGCGAAAACCGAAGAGAAGAAAGAAGGAAGAAAACAAGCAGCGCGTTCTGTCGCGATCGCGGCAACGTTGCGATCGCGACAGAAACGACCGTTGGACGGTTTTGAGCCAAAAATCACTTGGAAAGTCACCTTCTTTCACCAAACTTTGCAACCATTCTCAAGAGACATTTTCAAGGGACATCAACTTTCAGTTATTATCTATAAATACTTAGTTTAACTGTAATTTTAGGGTGGAATTTTTTATTAAGTAATTTTCTGTATTTTAGTTAAACAATATTCTTTAGTTTTATTATTTAGTTTTTATGGTTTGAAGAAGAAGATTAAGGAGAAGGAAACTTATTTCAAGAGATTGAGAAAAGGGTTGAAGAACTTTTATCTTATTCTCTTATTTTAATTCTTCTCCAATATTTCTATGAATATCATTTTAATGAATTTGCATGTTTTTATTCTTTCTATTTTCATCTACTTTCATAGTCTTTCATTGTAGATTTTCTATTAGTATCTTTTGTATGATTTTTATAAGTTAAAGTAATTCGAGAGTTTGCTTTATCTGAAATCTAATAGAATTTCATTATTAAGATATATTTGAGAGATTGGTATATTGAGATAATTGCTATAGGTTAGTGTTTATTCTTAAAATATATAATTAGAAACCTCTAATTCATTAATGAAAATTGTGAGTTAGAATTTTAATTGTATGTTTTAGGCATTTTAATTCATGTCGAGAGAGTGAGTTAAAAATCTATTCTAACTTGGCTTGCATGAAAGATGAATAAATGTAAATCAAAATGATGGGTCAAATTCATTATGTTTAGTTCTTCATTCATATACTATTTATCTTCTTCTAATAAACATAAATTAGGTTCAAATTAAGTAGTTCTAATTCAACCATCAAATTTATGATCATTGTAAACAAGATTACAATCAATTAGTAATAGTGTGTAACACGTTCCCTGTGGGATCGATATCTAAAGTACTATTGCGGTACACCGTATACTTGCGGTATGTTGCATCATTAGAAAATGCACAACAAGTTTTTGGCGCCGTTGCCGGGGAACGGTTGTTTGCCATTGTGAAAATTGATTTATGATTTTGGATTACAATATTTTCTTTTGTTTTAATTTATTTGTTTGTTTTCGTTTAATTTTGTGTTTTGTTTGTGTTTTGTTTTTGGCTTACAGAATTTGTGGTTTACTTAGTTTTATTTTCTTTTTAAATATATTTTATGTTGTGTTAGATTTGTATAGATAGATTTATGTATTAAATTTTGTATTCTAGTTTCTTATGTTCCTAACACATTTGTTTTTATTTTACAGATAATTTAGTAAGATTAGAGTTGTTAAATTATAAAAAAATTAATAACAAAATAATTAAAAAAAAAAAAAAATTTTGCAGACGTTGGCTTCTGTCGCGATCGCGGCGATGAAGCAAAAAGCAAGCCATTTCTGCAGGGCGCACGGCATGATGCATCTTCACGTGACGTGAGAGGGGCTGAGGCGAGGGACTTCACCCAGGTAAGGCCGAAGTGTCACAGCGTGATGTACCTTCACGCGACGTGATGCTCTTTGGTTTTCGCTTGAGATGATTTCGCACAGGTAAGTGAAGCGTCACGAGTCGTGACTTTACCTCACGCCGTGATGCCTCCATCAGGTATATTTTAAATTTTTTTCTTTTCTTTTCTTTTATTTTCTTATTTCACTTATTATTTGTCTATTATTTGGGTTTGTTTTCTTTTTTTTTTTTTTATTTATATGATTTAATTTTAGTTACATTAACCTAATTTTACATTTAAGCATTACAAACACAGAAAAAGGAGAATTAAAAGCGGGAATTCTAAATTTAAAACCCTAAAAGTCGTGACCCTTCATTTTCTTCCCTTTCTATTTCATTTCACTGTTAGTTTATTTTGCCAACATAGGTCACGAGTACAAGGCCTTCTTAAGCCATTTTATTTTTTCTTCTTTTCCTCATTCAACAGAGAAATTTTGAACTTTTCATCCTCTATTTTCATTTCATTTTTCTTGTTCTCCATTTTAGCATTCTATTTCTTTTCTCTTTTCTTCACTCATCTTAGGGATTACGGGCTGTTCATTCTATTTGCAGGTTTGTTAGTTTCTTTTCATTTTTTCTTTTCTTCTTTACCCTAGCTTATTACATTTCGGTATTTTCTTGCATAACAAAGTTAAATTTCGTTTGTAGTTTCTTATTTATTTCTATTTCTTTTTCTTCTATTTGTCTTTTCTTTTTGTGCGTTTGGATTTGTTGGTTTCATCCAGTATTAGTGATTTGTATTTGGTTCTTTCGTTTTCTTTAATTTCGGCATTTGCATAACTAAATTACACTCATTTGTAGTTTCTTCTCTGTTTACATTCTTTTCTTTCTTTTATCTTATCAGTTTTCCGTTTTTACATCTCTGTTTTTGTTAATTTTTTCCATTGTCTTCAGATTCCCTATAGTTTACATTCTAACCAACACAAGCAAAAATGGTGAGGACAAAGAATCCCACTGTTCCCCGAACTGACCAAGAAGAGCAGGAAGCTGAGGTGGTTAATATTGCTTCTCACTATGGTGCTCTATTTCCCATTTTATCGGTAGATGAAGGCAGTAGGTATTTAACTCTTCGTGATAGGCATTTGATGCAATATAAGTATTTTCCAAACTCTTTACTTAATCAAATTGGTATGCTAGAAGTAGTTAATGACATGTTAAGAGTATGTGGGTTGTTTAAATTTGCCTCTATGCATGAAGTTGTGCGTCCTGATTTAGTTTTAGAATTCTATACCACATTGAAAAAGAATGCTGATAATGAGAATTGGTTAGACTTTAGGATGGCTGGAAAACCTTATACTTTAACTTATTTTATGTTGCATAGGATATTTAGATTTTCTCAAGCTGGGTTAACCGAGCCACCTAAATCTTTTAAGCCTCGTGAATTTTGGACATTTTTGACTGATTTGCAAACTCGTTATAGGGCTAGGGATGCTTAATCCATGTTTATTAAAGATTTAAGGTATTGGATTTTGCATAGGAATTTAGCTTCTCTTGTTTTTAATAGGTCCGAATTCAATAGAGTTTCATATAATGAATTGTTTTTGATGTGGTGTGTACATAAACGCAAGGACGTATGTTGGCCTTTTTGGATAGTAGGTCAATTGTTGCAATGTGTACATAAGCATGATTCACCTTTAACACATGGGCATGTTATTTCTAGTATCGCAAATAATTTAATTGTTGATCTTGATGCCTACTATAGAGTTTTTCCTTGCCAGTATTTTAATAAGACTATGTTAGTTCGTGGAGAAGTTGTTGGCAATAATTTTCAGGAAATTCCGGCACGTGCTCGATCATGTTGGAGGGATATTGCTGGAAATGCTGCACCACAAGTTGAGGAACAAGAAGAAGAAGAGGGTGAGGAGCAATCTAGTGGTGATGCTTCAATGCCTGAGGTTCCTACTGCACCTGAAGTTGGCTCCTCTAGCCAAAATGTGCCAGTAATGTTTGATCAAATTCTTAGCAACTTGCACCATTTGCAAGATCAGCAAACTGTTTTGGCTAGAAGGCACAGGAGGTTAGAGTACAAGTTTGATCAATTCATCACCCAAGTTGGGTTTCGGGTTCCATCGCCTGCACCTTCACCATGATAGGGGAGTTTTCTTTATCTTCATTTTCATTTATTTCTTTTTACTTGTTTTTGTGTGTCATTCCTACACATTGAGGACAATGTTGGTTCTAAGTGTGGGGGAGTGATTGTGTTATGTATTGTGATGTTTGTGATTGTGTTTGTGAGTTTGTGTAGTTATTATGTATGTCAATTGCATGATTATTTTTGTTTGTGTGTTTTTATATTTCAATTAGGCTTTTAAGTAAACTTTATTATGAAGCATTGTTTATTTGGTGTATTATATAGGTTGTTAAGTCATTTATCTTTTATGCTCATTTTTATCAGTTTTTCAAAAATTTTTAGCATGTATTTTAAGTTTTTCAAGTTATTTTGTTTTACTTATTTCAACATTATAGATTATTTAGTCTTTTTAACTAACCATGTTTTTAAAGTTAGAATTTACTCATTTAGTTTATAATTTTCAATTTCTAGTTGTTTAAGGAAACTATAGCCATAATACTTACCCTTTTATCTTTTCAATAATGGATGAGGACTAAATTTAAAAAATAAAAATAAGTGGGATGGAGCATAAAATGCACCCACTAAAGTCATAAAAAAAAAAAAAGAAGAAAAGCAAGATATATATCAAAAATTGCAAAAATATGGGATGGAGCGTAAAACGCACCCATATAACTTTCTCTTGCTTGAACTCAAAAAGAAAAATCAAAAGAAAAGAAAAAGCAAAGTCTAAAAATGCCATGAGATTGGATTAAGGGTAAGTGAGCTTAAATTGTCCTAAATACAGCTAGTTGCTTGAGAATTTAAACTTTATGATTAATTTTCTTTCTTTAGTTCATGTTTAGTTTTAATAGACTTCATACTCTTTATGTTGGCATTAGTAAAGTTAAATAATTTGTTGAATTTGGGATGCATACTTTTAAATTTTGACTTACTGATTTTATTATGAGTGTATGAGATATTTTGGTTCTTTTCAATTCTATTACATGTGCTAAATAACAGTGTTTTGTAGTAATTTGTACTGGTTATTAAATTTTCTTATTTCTTTGATCTTGCTTGAGGACAAGCAAGGGTTTAGTGTGGGGGAATTTGATAGGAGCTAAATTGAACTATAATTTAGTATTTATTTTGTGTGAGTTTGTGTAATTAATTATGTAATTGTGTGTATAATTTGATGTGATATATTAGTTTATGATTATTTGTATCAGTTGAGTGTTTATGCTGTTTATTGTTGTTTTTAGGTAAAAAATGAAGAAAAGAGCAGATGAAGAAGTTAATAGAATGAGATGATTGTGAGAGAGGAACTGATCACGCCGTGACCAGGAGTCACGTGACGTGACTTGCTAAGAGAAAAAGAAGGAGGAGGAAAGGAAGAAGGAGCTGTGAGAGAGACGAGTCACGCCGTGAGCCAAGGTCACGAGACGTGACTGAAGAAGAGAAAGAAGAAAAAGAGAAAGAAAAGGAGGGAAGAGCTGAAAGAAGAAGAGTCACGGCGTGAGCAAAGGTCACGCGACGTGACGCCACAGAGAGGCCAGGAAAGGAAGGGAAAAGAGAAGAGAAGAGAATGGAGGCGAGGCAACGCGAGACGTGAGCGCCAGTCACGCCACACACGAAGAAGGCACGCCGTGATGGGGAGTCACGCGACGTGACTGGCCAGAGAGGGAAGCGAAAACCGAAGAGAAGAAAGAAGGAAGAAAACAAGCAGCGCGTTCTGTCGCGATCGCGGCAACGTTGCGATCGCGACAGAAACGACCGTTGGACGGTTTTGGGCCAAAAATCACTTGGAAAGTCACCTTCTTTCACCAAACTTTGCAACCATTCTCAAGAGACATTTTCAAGGGACATCAACTTTCAGTTATTATCTATAAATACTTAGTTTAACTGTAATTTTAGGGTGGAATTTTTTATTAAGTAATTTTCTGTATTTTAGTTAAACAATATTCTTTAGTTTTATTATTTAGTTTTTATGGTTTGAAGAAGAAGATTAAGGAGAAGGAAACTTATTTCAAGAGATTGAGAAAAGGGTTGAAGAACTTTTATCTTATTCTCTTATTTTAATTCTTCTCCAATATTTCTATGAATATCATTTTAATGAATTTGCATGTTTTTATTCTTTCTATTTTCATCTACTTTCATAGTCTTTCATTGTAGATTTTCTATTAGTATCTTTTGTATGATTTTTATAAGTTAAAGTAATTCGAGAGTTTGCTTTATCTGAAATCTAATAGAATTTCATTATTAAGATATATTTGAGAGATTGGTATATTGAGATAATTGCTATAGGTTAGTGTTTATTCTTAAAATATATAATTAGAAACCTCTAATTCATTAATGAAAATTGTTAGTTAGAATTTTAATTGTATGTTTTAGGCATTTTAATTCATGTCGAGAGAGTGAGTTAAAAATCTATTCTAACTTGGCTTGCATGAAAGATGAATAAATGTAAATCAAAATGATGAGTCAAATTCATTATGTTTAGTTCTTCATTCATATACTATTTATCTTCTTCTAATAAACATAAATTAGGTTCAAATTAAGTAGTTCTAATTCAACCATCAAATTTATGATCATTGTAAACAAGATTAAAATCAATTAGTAATAGTGTGTAACACGTTCCCTGTGGGATCGATATCTAAAGTACTATTGCGGTACACCGTATACTTGCGGTATGTTGCATCATTAGAAAATGCACAACATCATGCATGATGTATTTTATTTATTTTAATTCATTTTTTACATGTTACATGTTTAACTCATTTTCATTACTAACATCACTTTCCTTTGTGTTTTTTATTTCAATAATTATTTTTATGTGTGAGCCTTTTCAATGGCGAGTGGGAGCCCATGGAAGTTTGAAGACACCATTTTCGTGGGATGTATTTTTTAGCATTTTTAGTATTACTTTGCTTTTATTTGATTTTATTATTTAATATGTAATATGTAATAAGTTTGTTCATTTTCATGCACGTTAATTAAAAAGTCGCATAAAGTTTTATATTAATAAATTGGGATTTTTTCTAACAACATGGGACTAATGTCCTAGTTTTTCATCCAAATAAATTGTCACTTTAAAATCATTTTCTTTAACTATGCGTGCGAGGACCAATATTCTCATCAATAATAAATACCCCGTTTTATGTATGATTTATATTTCATTTTACAATGGGGGTTGTATTCCGCCCCTACTTTTATTGTAATCTATTTTATTTGCCCTTAGTTTAATTTACCGTTTTATTATGTGATTAATTATTGCATCAAAACGTATAAGAAAAGGGATGAAATTTTAAATTCAAAACTCAATTGTAATTTAACTAAGGTATGAATAAATGAGAAGTCCCAAACCATCTCTGGTCTTTGGGCTAACGAGGCGAGAGGGCCATCTCAATGTTCTATTGGGATGGGGCCTCCAAGACACCTCTTCCTTCCCAAAAGGCTCAAACTTGCACAATCCTAGGCACTACAAGGTGAGAGGACCATCCTAATGTTCTATTAGGGTGGAGCCTCCAAGACACCTCTGGTTTGCCCAAGCGTGAGGCCGAGAGGGCCATCCTAATGTTAGGGTGGGGCCTCCAAGACACCTCCAGCTTGCCTATAATGGATATAGCTGCGCTGTCTTAGGATCCCTTTCTAAATGTTCTATTGGGTGGCGACTCCATGAAACCTCCTTGTTGCTCGAAATAGATGCCCTTGTAATTTCTTACAAGTTTCATGAACTGCTCTTGATCTCCTTGAAAGCGGGCATTCGGGGCGCAACGGAGTTCGGCGCGCGTCACAGTGGCTACTCCGCTGGGGACATAAGAGACTTCGATTTGAAAGTACCTTGGTTAAAACATATAATTGAGTTTTAATTTAAAAATTTTATCCCTTTTTGAAATTGCATTACATCCATGCTAGAGCCTTGGAATTATGCTAGTATGGTCCCTTTCTTAACCCCCATGCATTCCCAAAGCATGACCTTACGTTCACTCAATGTGGGGAAGTGTTAGGGATAATCACCAGCCCAAGCCTCATACCACATTGGTATATCAAATGGAGACCCGATTGGTCGTTATGCTCGTGATGAGCTAGACCCGTCGGCAGGGACCATGCTTGGGTAGCCCCAAAGTATCATCACCCTTGACCAAAGCTTATGTAATGACAATAGATACTTCCACTAGGTGATGATGCTTGCTATGCGGGCCATTATATATTGAACAAAATCAATGAAATTAAATGGTCTTCATCAAAGGCTTTCATGCCCCGGTGAGCCCATCTCAATATGGTTGAAATGTTTAAATACATAATGGCCAAACACCCCTACGTATGTACATTAGGCAAGAGATGTTATGCTGTCGATTTTTCACCGTGCACCGTGCGCATTCATCGGGTTCCCTTTTAATCCTTGGACCAAGCCCACCTAGGAAAGTGACTACACTACCTTGTGTGTGGGAGTGTGTAAGCACCGTGCCCTGGAGCGGTCCGGATCAGAGGTTACCCTATGATGAAATCAATATTCAAGCCTGTATGGGAGGCTGAATTTGGAGGTTTTAGTCCCGCGTTCCATGAGAAATGGGGTTTTTCTGCACTTCCCGGGCAGAGGGGGAGAAAACGGAAGTTTTTCAAGTCAAAAAGGTTTTTTTGTCCTCCACAGACGGCCAGCCCGTCTGTGGAGGTAGCCCGTCACTTCGAGTCACCGACGGCTCAGGGTATTTTCCGACGCCCGTTGGAAAGTCACCGCCCCTGTCAGGAGCCGCCTGGTTTCCCGGAACACGCAACCGTTCCGACGCCCGTCGGTGGATGTGGCAGGGCCGTCGGAAGTGTCCTTGTGTCAGTAGGATTCTTTCGACGCCCGCCCCTACGCACCGACGCCCGTCGGTCGTGTCTGGCTATATAAGGTCCGGATTTTCACTTCAAAAGGGTTGGAAAATTTTTCAAGAGAGGAAACTCTGCCAAAATTCGAGCACGTTTTCTCTCTCCTCCAAAAACACCTTTTTCCAAAGAACTTTACTTAATCAAGGATCCAATCGATCAAAGGAACTAAAAGCTAATTAGTTTTCTTTAGATTTGGACTCCAAAATCGATTTTCTGAAGGATCGGGGGTGAAATAGTTCATTTTCTCTCTCTAATCTTTCAATCTTTTATTTCTCGTGGAACGCGCGGGGATCTAACCGACACCAAAATCTTACCCAAGGCAACTATCTGAGGGTAAATATTCCGGATTCTCTCTCCTTTTTTTTCATATTTAATCATTTATCGTTTATTTATTCATTTTGTGAAGTTTTTGAATATTTTTCATTATTTTTCTTCATTCTGACTCCCCCATCTCCTCTTTTGGGTAAAACTTGTTTTGATCTTGAAAGCCCTTGTTTCCTTTCTGTTTTCCGGAGACAGAGGTGACCGACGGGTCATCTTAACGACCGACGCCCGTCGGTCACCCCCCTACAGACCTCCTTTTTGAGTGACAAACGGGCATGTTGAATAACCAAACCGACGCCCGTCGGTCGATCAGGAAAGACCGTCGGTGGGTTCTGTCTCCAAGTTTTATCATCATTTTTACCTCTATTCAGTCCTTTCGATTTCTTATGTGCTAACTTCATGTATATTAACATCTCTTAACTTTCTATGAGTGTATATTGGATCTCTTGGATAATCCCGAGCTTGGGTAGCTGCCTACCGTGCATGGGGGATTTTCGTCCGGTTTAGTTTTCTTAAACCTCTTGATTTATTCCTCTTGTTCTTTTATTCATCGATTATTTTATGCATATGGGTAAGCTCTTTTTTTATCCCGTTAAATGCAAGAATAGACCACCGATTTGTACTTAAGTAAAATTGAGTTTTGTATAAGATGCAAAAAGGGTCCAACGCCCTATTTTTATCCAATACAGATCATCACAAATTAAACATCCCATTTTTGATAAAGATGCATGAAAGGACCAAAGTCCCTAAAAATAAGCAATGCCCCGCTTTATGTATGATTCGCACATTTACAAAAGGGAGTTGTATTCCGCTCCTTGTATTATTGTAATTTATTGCTTTCATTATTTATCTGCTCATTTATCGCTTTCTGAATATGAATAAATGCGCCTTTTAACTAAATTGCATAGTGTGGAGAGAGAGCGAATTAATGACATTAAAATTTGATCATAAAATAATTGAGGTAGAAATAGATGAGGAATCCCGGACCCAGCTCTGGTCTTTGGGCTCAAGAGGTTAGAGGTCATCCTCCGAAATACTTCTTGGGTCACGAGACTTTAGCGCTAATCCTAGGCCTCATGGCCCAATATGGATGAAATGCGCAAGTCTTAGGCTCTCCGAGGCGAGAGTAACTTTCCCAATGTTCTATTGGGTGGCGACTCCATGATACCTCCTTGTTGCCCGACATAGACGCACTTGCGATTTATTCGCAAGCTGTCCACGGACCCGCAAATGCCCCGGTCGCCCACGTGCGGGCGGCCGAACGGGCAGCGCATCGGGATCTGGCGCGCGTCACAGTGGCGACTCCGCTGGGGACGTTTATGGTTCGAGATTTCGATTTGAAAATACCTCTTTTAACATTTATGATTAAAATTTAATTCATGAATTCACTTTCTCTCAATTTTGCATTTGCATATCATTAGAGCCTTAGAATACACTAGTTTGGTCCCTCTTCTAGCCCCGGTGCGTTCCCGAAGCACCTCCTCATTTTCACTCAATTTGGGGAAGTGTTAAGGATAATCACCAGCCCAAGCCACGTACCTCAATGGTATATTAAAATGGTGACCCGATCGGTCATTATGCTCGTGATGAGCTAGACCCGTCGGTAGGGATCATGCTTGGGTAGCCCTAAAATTTCATCACCCTTGTCCAAAGCTCATGTAATGGCTGTAGTCACTTTCCACAGGTGAATTGAACCGTAATCTCATGCTTGCTGTATGGATCCCCACGTATTGAATGAGTCCAAATGTCTCGCTTGGTAACCTAGCCAAAGGCTATCATGCCCCGGTAGGGCCATGTCGAAATTTATGGAACATCCAAATACGCGACGATCATTATCCATCCGCTTGTACATTAGCATAGGAGTGTTATGCTGCCGGTTTTCCGCCGCGCACCATACGTGTCCATTGGGTCCCTCGTTGACCCTTGGGCTAATCCCACCTAGGAAAGAGACTGCACGACCACGTGTGTGGGAGAAATAAGGGTGGAAGGACCTACTTGCTTGCTTGTGCTCTGTAAATGTTGCATATCACGATCATGCATTATACTTACATTTCATGCATCATTCTAACTTTTGTCCCTGCAGCCATCATAGATTTGCCCAGGTGGACTAGATCACCAACCGGGCGACTGATCCGAGTTCTTACTCCTGAGCTGTCAGATAGAGAGGGTCTACCGGAGATTTTATCAGAAATCAGTGGTACAGTATCTCAGATGGCAAACTCACCTAGGGGGGAAGATGCCACCAGGGCCATGATTGCGGAAGAAGTGGGCCGCCGTTTCGAGGAATTCGAGGGCAGGATGATGAATATGTTGGCCGCCGTGGCACAGCAGAACGCTCGGCCGAATGATCCCCAGAATCCTCCTCCTCCTCCTCCTCCAGTGAGACAGAATGAGCCTGAAGAAGAAAGGGTTGAAAGGCGAGATGAGCCCGTTAGGCCACCGCCGATAGAGTTAAGATCAGTGGCTTCGGGAGAGTTGAGAAGAAGGCCAGTGCTAAGAATTGATGACGATAGAGATATCGAGGATGATAGGCTGAGCGTGGCATCTAAGAAGGGGAAGGCACCTCAGGCTGATGACTTTATTTTGAAAAAGATGGAAGAGAGGTTCGAGGCTATGGCTCGTATGATAGGCAGAGCCCACGGGATGAATCCTGAGGATAGGGAGCTGGACGGAGAAGACCCGATCCCTTATAACTTCAAGATGCCGGATGTGCCGAAGTTCGATGGTACTTCTGATCCCACCGCACATGTGAAGCAGTATTCTCTGGTCATGAAGGGGACCACCTTGTCCAAGAAGCAGAAGGTAGAATACTTTTGTCTGAGTCTGACCTCCCATGCCATAGATTGGTATCATGGCCTTGACCGCCGCACTAAAGAAGATTGGGATCTGCTCACTGAAGAGTTTTTGAAACAGTACGACTGTAATACCAGAATGGAGGTGACTCTGAAAGATCTTGAGTTACTCCAGCAGAAGGCCGGGGAATCCTTCCATGAGTACCTTACCAGATGGCAGAACCGAGTGATGGAGATGCGCCGAAAGCCTGATACCCAAGATCAGATTCGTCTTTTCATTAAGAACGCGAGCTCGTACCTGAAAGAGGGATTGAGGATGAAGGGGTTAAAGGACTGGGAGTCTCTCAAAGATATAGCCATCGAAGCAGAAGGGGAGTTTTTGACCCGAAAAGCTAACAGTGATAATTTTGCCAAAAGGGCTAACCCCGGTCAAGGAGCCAGTAGGCCGGCGGGTCCCAGTAACAGCACTAGAAGAATGGGTGAAGTGTCTGCTACTGAGGTAGCCACCCAGAGGAAGTTTTCGAACTTGGGGAGACCATTATCCTGGGTCTTGAAGAGGCTGATGAAGGAGGGAAAGCTGCGTCCTCTAACTCCTAGGCCAGCTTTGACACAAGGGAAACCGGGCCATAAGGACAATGAATTATGTGCATTCCACCAGCACTCAGGCCATATCACTGATAAATGCAAAGCGCTCCGGCACTCTATTCAAGACTTGATCGATAGCAAGTAGATCTCTGACCCTGAGAAGAGGGAAACTGAGAAGAAGTCTGGTTATAACGCTGTACCCCCACCTGTGTTTATGATCCAATCTAGCCTGCCAGAATGGTACGTGCTACAAGATCTTTTTGGGAATGAGGAGGCTGCAGTTGGTAATTCCGAGAATGAGAAGGAGAAAGCAGTTGTGGCGACCCTTGATTGTTGGTCTAGCAGTGAAAGCGGTGGAGAAACCGAGGCTGATGGAAGTTTGAACCTTGATCTGTGGGGTTCCGATGGAGACGAGGGAGAGATAAATGCTGTCACTAGAAGTGGAAGGGTAATCCCCGAGATTGCGAAGCTACCTGAGCCAGTACAGCCATTGGCAGAGAAAGACCCAGAGGAGGAACAGATTATAAGGCAATTGAAGAAGACCACGGCCCAGATATCCATTTGGGATTTGTTGAGGCAATCCCCCTCTCATAGGCAGAAGGTAGTAGAGGCTTTGGTTGAGGCCACAGTCGCCACCACTATTTCCCCGTCAGAACTTTTGGGTCTAATCAAGGGAGGATCCGAGGAGAGGTTGATCTTTTCCGATGCTGACTTACCAGCAGAAGGACGCAATCATAACCGGCCTTTGTACATTAAAGCGCAGATTAGCGGCAAGCACACTGCTTGCGTCATGGTGGACGATGGGTCTTCTATCAACGTATGCCCTTTGATAGATTTGCAAGCTTTTGGCTTAAGCGAGGATATGCTCAGCGGATCCGATCTGACTATCACGGCCTACGATAACTCGAGGAGGCAAGCCTCAGGAACCTTCAAGACTTTGGTCAAGACAGGACCTATCGAAGTGGAAGTTGAATTTGTAGTTCTGCCCATTCCTGCTAACTTCTCAGCTTTGCTAGGGAGACCCTGGTTTCATAAATTAGGAGGAGTGCCATCCACACTACATCAGATGATAAAATTCCCGCATGAAGGGGAGGTGGTGACTATCAAGGCGGCCAGGGAAAACCAGGTCTCAGCGTTAGAAATTGCCAATCAACCCTTCAGTGGTTTCCATGTGTCTATGATAAAGGAAGAGCACGGATCAGTAGATAGCCCGGCTGTGGTCAATATGTTGAAGAAGATGCACTATCTTCCCGGGGCTGGATTGGGTAGAAGCTCCCAAGGGCTGCAGACCGCGATCACTACTCAAGGGCAAAAGAACCGGAAAGGCTTGGGGTACAGAGGTGGCTTCGGCAAGAAGAGGGTAACAGACAGGATCCCCCACATTTCAGAAAGCTTTGTCCCTGCGTCTTCGGTATGTGCTTATACCGGCGAAGATGAACCGCAGTGGGTAGATGGGAGGATTGTCCCTAGCTTTGAGATTTTTAATGATGTGTATGACTGGCACGTCGGGTTTGTCAAGACCGCTGAAGACTTTTGGGATGAGGAAGTCATAACTCAGGAGATCACTTGGGATAAGTGCGAACTCGAGGAGGTCGTTACTGAGAAAATGGTAGCTGCCAGGCTGAAAGGAAAAGGGAAGATAGCAGATTTAGAGCTGGGACTGGAGGGTTTGAAAATTTCTCCCGACGCGCCTGAGGGGCCTTTGCTAAATCAGAAAATCAGTGAGCAAGCTGCAACGGCGTCAACCTCGAGAGCGGCAGAAGAAGACTCTAGCCTAGATTGTCTTTTTATTCCAGAACTCTTTTATGATGTAAATGATAACTATAATATTATCAATAAGATGAACAATTTCACTTATTTGTGCGATGCTTCTAATGATTTCGACATGCATGAACATGATCATATTCCATCAATTTTTGACATTGATTCTACTGGCACAACGCCTTTCAATCTTGGAACCTCGGAAAATCCGAGAGAAATTCTAATAGCATCAAACATAACTCCTGACGAGAGAAAAAATTTTGAGAGAATAATAAGAAAACATGAAAAAGTCTTTGCCTGGACCTACGAGGACATGCCGGGGATTGACCGAGCCGTGGCGGAGCATGCCATCCCGACTTACCCAGATTGCAAGCCTGTGAAGCAGAAGTTGAGAAGGCTAAGACCAGAATGGGCTGACAAGGTTAAGGAGGAAATCCGACAGCAGATCAAAGCTAAGTTTCTTGTGGAAGTCCAGTATCCTACTTGGCTGGCAAATGTGGTTCCTGTGGCTAAGAAGAACGGAAAGGTCAGGGTGTGTGTGGATTATCGAGATCTTAACAAAGCTTGCCCTAAAGATGATTTTCCGCTACCCCATATTGATGTATTGATAGACAGTGCTGCCAATTGCGCGATGTACAGTTTTGGGGATGGATATGTGGGCTACAACCAGATCCTGAACAAGATAGCTGACCGGGTTAAGACTGCCTTTATCACGGAGTGGGGCACTTATGCCTATCGGGTCATGCCTTTCGGCCTGAAGAATGCGGGGGCCACGTACCAGAGGATGGCAACCAAGATCCTAAGCGACCTGATTCACAAAGAAGTGGAGGTGTATGTCGATGATATGATGGTCAAATCAGCCACCCGGGAGGGACACTTTGAAGCTCTAGAGAAGTTCTTCACCAGGATCGACAAGTATAATCTGCGACTTAATCCCAAGAAGTGCATTTTCGGGGTAACTTCAGGAAAGCTGTTGGGACATGTCGTCAGTCAGAGAGGGATAGAAATTGATCCCGACAAGGTGAAAGCTATCAGAGAGATGCCTGTGCCGCAGAAAGAGAGAGATGTAAGGAGTTTCCTGGGCAAACTGCAGTATGTTAGCCGGTTTATTGCCAAGCTCACTTCGATATGCGAACCTATTTTCAGGCTGCTTAGAAAGAACCAGCCCGTAGTCTGGAATGAAGACTGCCAGAGAGCCTTTGATTATATCAGGGAATACCTGTTGAATCCGCCAGTACTAAGGCCCCCACAACCTGTTAAACCGCTTATTCTGTATTTGGCAGTAGAGGACGGTTCAGTAGGTGCCATGATGGCCCAAGAAGATGAATTTGGGGTGGAGTTTGCAATTTATTACCTCAGTAAGAAGTTCCTGGCTTACGAAATAAAGTACGCTGAAGTGGAAAAGATATGCCTTGCAGTGATTTGGGCATCAAAGAAGCTGAGACATTATTTTCACTCATACAAGGTCCAGGCCGTAGCCAAGCAGAATCCTTTAAGATATTTGCAGGAGGCACCATCTTTGCTTGGAAAGATGGGGAGGTGGCTGTGATATGAGCTTAAATAGCTCATAATTAAACTATACTTTGTGATTATAAATAATGTTTTAAGTGTTTTTAGTTGTTGGAATTAGGTGTGTTTTATGTGTTTTGTTAAGTTTTGTGTGTAGGAGACAAATGGAGAAAACATGGAGTTAATGGAGAAAATATGGAGCAAATGGAGAAGAGAAGAAGAAATGAGCCAAGGCAGAAAAGCCTCTGTCGCGATCGCGATGAGTGGCGCGAGCGCGACAGAGCGCGCTAAGGAAGGAAGAGGAAAGAGAAGAGAAGAGGAGCTGTCGCGACCAAGAGAAGGCGTCGCGAGGTCGCGACGAGGCGCGGAGAAGGCACACGTGAGGAAAGGCGAGCGCAAGAGGAGGCGTGCTCTGTCGCGACGTCGCGACATCGTCGCGATCGCGACAGAGGGATCCGTTAGACACTAAAGTTCAAATTTGAACTTTAAAAGTTGCATCTTTCCACCAACTATTACATCCTTTGTAGAAGGACATCTGAAGGGGCATGAGTTGACATTATAAATTCTGTTTTTAACTGTAATTGAAGGAGGATGATAACTTAGAATTGAATTTTTGAATATTTTTCTGTAGTTAAAAAATATAGTTTTCTTTTAGTATTTCCTAAGTAGAGTTTATGTGTTGAAGAGAAGATATTATACAAGGAAGAGGACTACAATTGGTGACTTGAAAAGGGTTGAGAAATCTCCTTCTTCAATTCCTATCTTTTAATTCTTCTTTGTAATTGTTTTATGATGTGTAATTTTTTATTAAGTAATTTTCTGTATTCTAGTTAAACAATACTCTTTAGTTTTCTTATTTAGTTTTTATGGTTTGAAGAAGAAGATTAAGGAGAAGGAAACTTATTTCAAGAGTTTGAGAAAAGGGTTGAAGAACTTCTATCTTATTCTCTTATTTTAATTCTTCTCCAATATTTCTATGAATATTATTTTAATGAATTTGTATGTTATGATTATTTCTATTTTCAACTACTTTAATAGTCTTTCATTGTAGATTTTCTATTAGTATCTTTTGTATGATTTTTATAAGTTAAAGTAATTCGAGAGTTTGCTTTATCTGACATCTAATAGAATTTCATTATTAAGATATATTTAAGAGATTGGTATATTGAGATAATTGCTATAGGTTAGTGTCTATTCTTAAAATATGTAATTAGAAACCTCTAATTCATTAATGAAAATTGTGAGTTAGAATTTTAATTGTATGTTTTAGGCATTTTAATTCATGTCGAGAGAGTGAGTTAAAAATTTATTCTAACTTGGCTTGCATGAAAGATGAATAAATGTAAATCAAAATGATGGGTCAAATTCATTATGTTTAGTTCTTCATTCATATACTATTTATCTTCTTCTAATAAACATAAATTAGGTTCAAATTAAGTAGTTCTAATTCAACCATTAAATTTATGATCATTGTAAACAAGATTAAAATCAATTAGTAATAGTGTGTAACACGTTCCCTGTGGGATCGATATCTAAAGTACTATTGCGGTACACCGTATACTTGCGGTATGTTGCATCATTAGAAAATGCACAACAGGCTGCTCTTGCTGCAAGAGTTCGATGTGCAATACATCACCCGCAAGACTATTAAAGGGCGAGCTGTGGCCGAGTTTCTTGCTGAACATCCTATCCAAGGGGACACCCCCGAATTTACCTTTCCTGACGAGAGTATAGGCACAATTTCTGTTCAAGGATGGCAGTTGCATTTTGACGGGGCGGTAAACAACAAAGGAGCAGGAGTCGGAATCATCCTGATGACCCCAGATAATGAGAAGCTTCCTCTTGCTAAGAAACTGAGATACAAGGCAACCAACAATGAGGCTGAGTATGAAGCGTGCACCTTCGGATTAGAGGCTTTGGCAGTGTTGGGGGCAAGAAATGTAGAGGTATTTGGTGACTCGTCCTTGGTAATAAACCAGATCCGAGGCGAATGGGCCGTAAAAGAAGAGCGACTGGTCCCCTATGTTCAATATTTGAAAAGGATGTGTGGGCAGTTTGAGACTTGCACTTTTCACTTTGTGCCCAGAGATGAGAACCGTCTGGCTGATGCGTTGGCAACCTTAGTGTCAATGTGGGATAACCCTGAAGGAGTGGCTATGAAGCCGGTGCTAATTTCGAGCTCTGATAAGCCTAGTTTTGAAACCGAGCCAGTGTTGGGGCTAGAAGCGTCAGATGGGAAGCCATGGTACTTTGATATCATGAATTACTTGGAAAGCGATAGATTTCCAGAAGAGGCCACTGAAAAAGACCAGAGGATGATACGTAAGTTATCTACTCAGTTCATATCCTTAGGAGGGGTGTTGTACAAAAGACGGTCAGATGGGATCCAGCTCAGGTGCTTGAACGAAAGAGAAGCGCGCAAGATGATGGAAGAGACCCATGCAGGGGTCTGCGGGGCCCACATGAATGGTTTGACCTTGGCCAAGAAGATAATGAGGCAAGGCTTTTATTGGCTTACGATGGACACTGATTGTTCAAAGTATGTCCAACAATGTCAATTGTGCCAACAGTACGCAGACCTGAGGCACCTGCCGGTATCAGAGCTACATAACCTAATGTCACCTTGGCCGTTTGCTGCTTGGGGGATAGATATCATCGGAGAGATTCGCCGTACGGCGTCCAATGGGCACAGATATATCATAGTCGCAATCGACTACTTCACCAAATGGGTCGAGGCGGAATCCTTTAAGAAAATTGACGCAAGGGATATGGCCAGGTTCATAGAGAGGAACCTGATATGCAGATATGGCCTCCCTCATCACATAGTGTCTGATAACGGAGTGCAGTTTATGGGTGAGACCAGAAAACTTCTCGGGAAGTACGGAGTTGGGCATCACAAGTCCTCTCCCTACCGACCGCAAGCGAACGGAGCAGTAGAAGCCGCCAATAAGAATGTAAAGAAGATCTTGTCCAAAATGGTCCAAACCTACAAAGACTGGGCTGAGAAGTTACCCTTCGCCCTGTGGGGATACAGAACGACAGTAAGATCATCTACAGGCGCTACACCATTCTCCCTGGTATACGGAACGGAAGCAGTGTTGCCGGTAGAGATAGAGCTTAAATCGCTAAGGGTGGTCATGGAGGCCCAAATCCCGGAAGCCGAATGGGCGCAGCAGAGATTGCAGCACCTGAACCTACTGGATGAGAGTAGGCTGAAAGCTTATTATCACAATCAGATATACCAGAAGAGATTAGCGAGAACTTTCGGAAGGAAGGTGAGGAAGCACCCGCTGAAAGAAGGGGACTTGGTGTTCAAACAGATGAGGCCAGGGATACCAGACATCAGGGGGAAATTCAGACCTACCTGGGAAGGGCCGTACATCCTTAAGAAGCTGTTGTCCAGAGGGGCTGCAATCTTATCAGATAGCGATGGGAACGAATTCAAAGAGCCGATCAATGTCGACAGACTCAAAAGGTTCCACGGCTAAAGACCAAAATAAAAAGAAGAGAATAAAAATGCCCTGCAAGTCGAAAACCGAAAAAAGGCGGCTATGCTAAAATTGGGCGCCTCGACAGGGTGAAAACCGAAAAAAGGCATCCTGTGCAAAAATTAGAGGCATGAGAGAAAATGTCCGATCGTGAAAACCCGAGAGGGCCGATCGGTAACAGGAGTTGATGCTGTTAAAATTTGGTTTCATGTATTGATAGTGCATAAGCAGCTGAGTAAATGCCAAAACTGATCATGTATGCTAAAATTATCTAGAAATGCACACAAAACTCGTGAAAGGGATGAATATTATTCTTTTCACTTTTGTCATTTTCTAGTTCTGCATTAAAAAGAAATGTAGCACAAAAAGAAATACACGTGTAGGCTAAGCTAGGTCCTACTGCTGCTCTCACCGATCAGATGCTTGAGCCCTCGAGTCCTATTATCAGAGGCTGGGCTGAGAATCCACTTCTTGTACCCGCTGGTTGAAGACGCAGAATGATCGCCAAATTTCGGGATGACGGTCTTCATAGGTAGTCTACCCCACAGCTCATGATATCGAGAAACAAATGCAGCAGAGAGATCTCCTCCTCGAAAGGATAAGGGAACCCTCACTACATCCTGGGTCATCCCGAGCTGCTGTGAACATCGAGAGGTGATGCAGAAGGTGGCCTGACGGAGGCCGCAGAGGGGAACGCAACCCGATGACCCATCGGTGACCGCATGAGACAGTGGGAGCCAGGCGGATGTAAAACTGATATCGTCATCTGACAGCTCACTGAATCTGGTAATCCCTTCACCAACAATGGCACACCCATGCAATCGCCGACGAGGCAAGAAATGGTTTGGCGAGTACTGCGGAATGACTCGAGGGGGTGGTTCAGACAGCATCTTCAGTTTTTCCTGTAGCCAGATCTAAAAAAAATAAAAAAAAAAAAAAAAAAAAGGCCGCTGGAGTAAGTAGGGTTTACTTCAGGCAAAAATAAGGCACAGGGTTGTGTGAAAATCCGAAAGGACGCACCTCCCGCTGAGAAAAGCTAGTGTGAAAATCCATAAGGGACGCACTACCTTTAAAATAATGACATACCTGGAGTAATAAGGGGCTACCGGTAAAGGTTGTAGTGGACCTAGAGCTCACAGCGTCCAGACCCAAGATGGTTTCGGCCAATACAAGTGGTAGAGGGGACAATCCCAGATGAAAGTCGCTCAGAACCCCAAGCAGACGAAAGTCACCTGTCAAGCCTCCTGGGACAACAGTAAGGAAATTCACCATGCAGAATAGAAACGTGATGCTTACCCGATAGGTGGGGATGTCGGTGAACTGATCCAGGGCCTCGATCAGTGGCTCCAGAGCAAAGGAGGAACTCAGAGGGATCAGCTGGTTGGCCTCCGAGGGGGATATGCCCAGAGCTAGGGTTACGTCCCGGATCTGAAATAGACCGCAGTGGGGGATACAGGGCAAAGCGCCAGGAGGGAACCGGGCTCCCAGAATGGAAGCCAATTCTTCAGGTAGAGGGCACAATTCTTGATAGGTGAACTGGAAGACGTGAAATCGGGGGTTCCAGAAGTGGGTAGCTGCCAGGAGGAGGTTTTGGTCGATCTTCACCCGGCACAGATATTTCAGCCCCGCCAGAGAGGAAAGGGCGCCTTCTCCCCAAGTGTGTTTGTCATCTAAAATACGGTGCATCCTTTGGGCAGGAGGGGAAGACATTTTGAGAAGAATAAAAGCCCAAGGTGCTGGGAAACGAAGAGACAAGAAAATTTTGAAAATTTTGCAGAGACGGCCTGACCGCCCCTCTATAGAAACGGCCTGCCCGTCGGAAGTCCACCGGGCAGATACACGCGTCATCATTGCATTCATCACGCGCATTAAATTGCATTTATTGCGCGACAGACGGCCAGCCCGTCGGTCGCTTGTACAGACGCCCTGCCCGTCGGTCACGTAAGTCTATATAAGGGCGAGTGACAGATGGTGCAAACGTTACTGTCCCTTTCTTCTTCCTCTCTCAAGCGGTTTCTAAGCATTTTTTAGCGATTTTTGAGTCTTTTCTTCTTATTTTTTCGCGATTTCTTCGCTTTTTCGCATTATATACTCACCCGGTGCCCGGATATTTATATTTCTCCAGTTTCTACACTTCTCCGGATTATAAGTAAGTTAATAATTACTTTCTTTTGCTCTTATTCAATTTATTTTTACATCCTTTCTCCCTTTTAACTTTAAGGAGTTTTGGATAATTTTAGAATTTAGGGGGAAATGCTGCCCAATTTTCTATACTTCTTTTTTTTTAATCCGAACTTTTGCATGATCACATAGAAATAGAGTTTTTCTATGATCTTGGTGCCTTAGAATTGCATCCTTTTAGTGCACCATTTTGCGCATAATTTGCTTTTATGGCCTGAGGCCATTAGTTTGAGTTGTTGGGGGCACACTCTTGCTGGGGTGCGCCCCATTTACATGCGTTTAATATTATTAGGGCCTGAGGCCTATTATTTTTCCTTTTCATGCAGGAGGTTGGGCACATCCCTGCCGGGGAGCTGCCCAAATTTTTATTATTTATTCTAGAATTGAATATTCATTTGTTCTCCATGTGTAATGCATGTCCTAGGGCTTAGAAAGCCCATCTTTATCCACTTTAATTATCTCCATGAGGATTGCATGTTCCTTTTGCCATGATGCGTGTAAGGCATGTTAGGCTACTTCCTTAGACAGGATGTTTGCTGTTTTTATCTGTCATTACTTTTTTTTTACCTCATGTTTGGGCCGCCATTGCCCTGTTAAGGCCTAGATGGACCTTAGATTTTGAAAAATAAACTTGATAGTGCTTGTTTTGCCAAGTTTTCGCTATCTGACTCCTTCCCTTTTACAGGATGCCTCCCAGACGCAGAGCACCACAGGCCCAGCCCGAGCTTGAGGCTCCGGCTTGGATGGATGACGAGTCCGCTCAGAGGTACAGAGCGTTGGCTCAGGTGGAGTTGCGGGCCAGCCGCTTTGTATCTCGCCCGTTTCTAGAGGCCCTTGGGTTAGCCCCGGAGTTTGATCTACTTGCTGAGGGAGCGGGTTGGACAGAGTTTCTCGAGCCTGCCTTCCAGACATTTCCAGAGGCCACCCGTCAGGTTTTGGCCACTCTCCGCTACACGGGCTTTCAGAGTGCAGATACTGACCCGGGGGTGGTTCAGTTTTGGTTTGATGGCGAGCATGTCAGCATCACTAGGCAAAGGTTTGCTCAGGCCATGGGGCTCCCTACGGGAGAGGAGGTTGAGATCCCGCGGCGAGCGGTGAGACGCGCCCATTGGGCGGCTATTGCTACACCAGGAGTGCTGTACAATCACGATACAGCGAAGAGCACCGTACTGGTGTCTCAGGCACTCCGGTATCTGCACAGAGTGCTTTCCAGCTCGTACCTCGGTCGAGCTGGTAATCCAGGGTCGCTTAACGCGGCCGAGATATGGAGCCTCTGGGCTATGGTGGCAGGCCAGCGTCTCAACATTAGCCACGAGATCTTGGCCAACCTGGTCAGAGTTGGCAAGGGGTCGACACCAGTGGTGATGGTAGGAGGAGTCATCACTCGATTACTGTTGGGATTGGGGTTTAACCCCGACAGGCTGAGAGGACCATTGCCGGAGGGGATTTATGTAGATGCCGCAGCGGCGGTCCAGATGGGGATGATCTCTCAGGTTCCAGGCTAGGCAGAGGCCTATAGAGTATTGACTATCCACGAGACTCGACGGCTGTTCAGCCTTCCACCCTTGGGGGCAGATCCTGATCAGCCAGAGCACCAGGAGGACCAGCCTCCACCGCCCGAGCCATAGCCTCAGTCTCCACAGGTATAGCCCCAGCCAGAGCCACAGCCGGAGCATCAGCCTCCTCAGTCGCAGACAGTGCCTCCGCCCCAGCAGCAGGAGCCTCCTAGGACCCCCTCGTATTTCGATTTTGAGATCACGATGGACGATCTCTTCGCCTCTTCACCGGCATCTAGGGCCCCGACTCCGGCCCCGTTGCCGAGCGCCAGGGTACAAAGGTCTGCCCGCGAGCCCTCCGAGAGGTACCATCCGTACACCCGAGGCGATCCTGGAGCATCTACTTCTTCGGCACCACCACCCGAGCCAGCACCGCATCAGCCAGCTCAGCCGGACTATTCCCAGCTCCTCTCGTCCATGTTTGTGGCCTTTGAGCGGCGACAGGACGAGAGGGATAGGGCCATTCACGAGAGATTGGATCGCCAGCAGGCTGCTATTCAGGAGCAGTCTCAGACGGTGGAGCGCCTATCCCGAGAGCAGATAGGCTACATGGAGCATACAGTGAGAGAGCAGACTCGGGCCATGGATGCCCTTAGAGATGAGCAGGCTCGAGTTCTGGAGGCCTTTAGAGGAGAGCAGATGAGGTTGGTTGAGCAGATCGCTCAGGGGCAGAGGGAGCTCAGGCAGCAGCTCGCTCATGATGTGAGGACGTCACAGGACCAGGCGTCTCAGAGGGTCGATATGACCCTTCAGATGATTGATGAGTCACTTGACTCTCTGAGATCCCGCGTCCAGGCGATGGAGGGGATTCTCCCTCCTCTTTCTCAAACCATGAGGGAGTTTAGAGAGCACACGGAGCAGAGCTTAGAGCATAGGAGGACAGCCGCCGCTGAGCAGACCACTCAGCTGAGCCAAGCCTTCAAGAAGTTGGGAGACAAGATATCAGAGACCTTAGGGTTTTTGGGCACCTGTACCCAGCCTTTCTTGGACGGCTATGCTCAGGTTCAGTTCAGGCGAGCCCACGATCACCAGGCAAGACCCTCTACAGCTCCGCCACCACCTCAGGCCCGTCCACCTCCGCCAGGGACCGTGCATATATCAGATGATGAGGATCCCGATGAGCCTTCGGACTACACACCTCTCTGAGCTTCAGGGAGTTATTTTTGTATCTCTTGTATATTTTGTATGTTTTGTATCCGCATTGTACAAAAATGACATGTCATATGGAAAACTTTTGCTTCATCATTCGCATGTTTTTCTTTTCGATTAATCGCTTGAATAACATCACGGAACGTGTATATTCACATATTTACTCATGAATCGATAAAAATGACGACGAAAAATGACACGAAACAAAGACAAACAACAAAAGAATAATCAATAACATCTCAATAAGGAAAAAATGAATAAAAAGGAAACATGGCCTAACGAATAAAGCAAAATCATGCCATCAATAACGGGTCAAAAGATGACTATTCAAAAGTGAATTGACAAAATCTTTTATCTCACAGGTACAAAGGAATACCAACCTGAGCATAAACATCGACTACAAAGATCTTTTTTTTCCGAAACACGGAAACTAACGGAGTTTCCACACTCACAGATCGAAGCTGCAGTTGAAGAAACACTGCTCTTCACCAAACCGAGGTTGTAGCCAAAGCATGCTGCTTCTCACAGATCGAAGCTGCAGTTGAAGAAACACTGCTCTTCACTAAACCGAGGTTGTAGCCAAAGCATGCTGCTTCTCACAAATTGAAGCTGCAGTTGAAGAAACACTGCCCTTCACCAGATCGACATTGTAGCCAAAGCATGCTACATCTCACGAATCGGAGCTGTGGTCAAAGCATACCGCACTTCACCAGACCGAGGTTGTAGCCAAAGCATGCTACACCTCACAGATCGAAGCTGCAGTTGAAGAAACACTGCTCTTCACCAGATCGAGATTATAGCCAAAGCATGCTCCATCTCACGAATCGGAGTTGTAGCCAAAACATACCGCACCTCACCAGATCGAAGTTGTAGCCAAAGCATGCTGCACCTCACCAAGCCCTACAGATCGAAATGAGGTCTACCCGGCAAAAGGCACGGAAGGTGAAAAGCCGTCGCAGGTACGCTTCCTTTCCAACCTTTCTCTGAGTTTTGGCTTATCTAGGCGCTTGTGCGCTAGTTTCCCCAAAACTGGGGGCAACTGTAAGCACCGTGCCCTGGAGCGGTCCGGATCAGAGGTTACCCTATGATGAAATCAATATTCAAATCTGTATGGGAGGCTGAATTTGGAGGTTTTAGTCCCGCGTTCCATGAGAAATGGGGTTTTTCTGCACTTCCCGGGCAGAGGGGGAGAAAACGGAAGTTTTTCAAGTCAAAAAGGTTTTTTTGTCCTCCACAGACGGCCAGCCCGTCTGTGGAGGTAGCCCGTCGCTTCGAGTCACCGACGGCTCAGGGTATTTTTCGACGCCCGTCGGAAAGTCACCGCCCCTGTCAGGAGCCGCCTGGTTTCCCAGAACACGCAACCGTTCCGACGCCCGTCGGTGGATGTGGCAGGGCCGTCGGAAGTGTCCTTGTGTCAGTAGGATTCTTTCGATGCCCGCCCCTACGCACCGATGCCCGTCGGTCGTGTCTGGCTATATAAGGTCCGGATTTTCACTTCAAAAGGGTTGGAAAATTTTTCAAGAGAGGAAACTCTGCCAAAATTCGAGCATGTTTTCTCTCTCCTCCAAAAACACCTTTTTCCAAAGAACTTTACTTAATCAAGGATCCAATCGATCAAAGGAACTAAAAGCTAATTAGTTTTCTTTAGATTTGGACTCCAAAATCGATTTTCTGAAGGATCGGGGGTGAAATAGTTCATTTTCTCTCTCTAATCTTTCATTCTTTTATTTCTCGTGGAACGCGCGGGGATCTAACCGACACCAAAATCTTACCCAAGGCAACTATCTGAGGGTAAATATTCCGGATTCTCTCTCCTTTTTTTTCATATTTAATCATTTATCGTTTATTTATTCATTTTGTGAAGTTTTTGAATATTTTTCATTATTTTTCTTCATTCTGACTCCCCCATCTCCTCTTTTGGGTAAAACTTGTTTTGATCTTGAAAGCCCTTGTTTCCTTTCTGTTTTCCGGAGACAGAGGTGACCGACGGGTCATCTTCACGACCGACGCCCGTCGGTCACCCCCCTACAGACCTCCTTTTTGAGTGACAAACGGGCATGTCGAATAACCAAACCGACGCCCGTCGGTCGATCAGGAAAGACCGTCGGTGGGTTCTATCTCCAAGTTTTATCATCATTTTTACCTCTATTCAATCCTTTCGATTTCTTATGTGCTAACTTCATGTATATTAACATCTCTTAACTTTCTATGAGTGTATATTGGATCTCTTGGATAATCCCGAGCTTGGGTAGCTGCCTACCGTGCATGGGGGATTTTTGTCCGGTTTAGTTTTCTTAAACCTCTTGATTTATTCCTCTTGTTCTTTTATTCATCGATTATTTTATGCATATGGGTAAGCTCTTTTTTTATCCCGTTAAATGCAAGAATAGACCACCGATTTGTACTTAAGTAAAATTGAGTTTTGTATAAGATGCAAAAAGGGTCCAACACCCTATTTTTATCCAATAAAGATCATCACAAATTAAACATCCCATTTTTGATAAAGATGCATGAAAGGACCAAAGTCCCTAAAAATAAGCAATGCCCCGCTTTATGTATGATTCGCACATTTACAAAAGGGAGTTGTATTCCGCTCCTTGTATTATTGTAATTTATTGCTTTCATTATTTATCTGCTCATTTATCGCTTTCTGAATATGAATAAATGCGCCTTTTAACTAAATTGCATAGTGTGGAGAGAGAGCGAATTAATGACATTAAAATTTGATCATAAACTAATTGAGGTAGAAATAGATGAGGAATCCCGGACCCAGCTCTGGTCTTTGGGCTCAAGAGGTTAGAGGTCATCCTCCGAAATACTTCTTGGGTCACGAGACTTTAGCGCTAATCCTAGGCCTCATGGCCCAATATGGATGAAATGCGCAAGTCTTAGGCTCTCCGAGGCGAGAGTAACTTTCCCAATGTTCTATTGGGTGGCGACTCCATGATACCTCCTTGTTGCCCGACATAGACGCGCTTGCGATTTATTCGCAAGCTGTCCACGGACCCGCAAATGCCCCGGTCGCCCACGTGCGGGCGGCCGAACGGGCGGCGCATCGGGATCCGGCGCGCGTCACAGAGTGATAAGGTTGGAAGGATCTATCTGCTTGTATGTGATTGTCTATAATGCATCAACACGATCATGCATTGTATATATCATTCATGCATCATCCTAACAATTCAATCTTTTAGCCATCATAGATTCACCTAAGTGGACTAGGGGTTTTGACGGCCGGCTGGTGAGGATAGATCTGCCCCTTGGATTGATAGAATTAGTGTCTGATTGGAATTCTGAGCCACTCTTAATGACCAAAGAGTCATCTATAGAATCACAAATGGCAGAAGAGACTGGAGCCTTAACCACTCAAGACCTTGCTAGGAGGCTAGAGGATTTTGACCGAAGAATGTTGGAAATAATGGGAGCTATGGCTGATAGGATTCCTCATCCTCCTGCTCCACAACCACCAGTTGCTCCATATCCACCCGTTGCTCCACAGTCCCCGATGGTTCATGCTGGGGGGCAAGTTGAACCACCTGCTGGCAGAGAAGCCCTCGTTGTAGTTAATGCTGCTCGCCAGCTTGTTAATGAAAATATAGCTGCTGTGCCTATTGAGCCAAGAAGGGCAATAATCCCCAATCCCAATGATGATTTTGTGATGGAGGAGGAAAATGAACAGGCAGTAGAACCTCAATTTGTGGGGGCTAGAGCGCCTAGGGCAGAGGATGAGGAGATGAGAGGGATGAGGCAACAGATTGAAGCAATCACCCGCATGCTATCAGCCAGAAAGGGGATCAACCCTAAAGACAGAGATTTGGGGGATGAAGAGATGTTGCCCCTAAGGTTTAAAATGCCTGAGCTACCGAAGTTTGATGGTACTTTGGATCCATCCGCACATATTAAGCAGTATACCCTGGTGATGAAAGGCACAGGGTTGACCAAGAAATAGAAGGTGGAATATTTTTACCTTAGTTTGGTGGGTCCGACTGTAGACTGGTACCATGGATTCGATAGGAGGTCCAAGGAAGATTGGGACCTTTTGACTGAGGATTTCATGAAGCAGTATGACTGCAACACCAGAATGGAGGTTGCCTTAAAGGACCTCGAGCTCTTACAGCAAAAAAATGATGAGTCATTCCATGAATACCTTACAAGATGGAGAAATAGGGTCATGGAGATGAAGAGAAAGCCTGACACTGCCGACCAAATCAGGCTATTTATCAGGAACTCTTGCCCTTACTTGAGGGACTTGCTCAGCTTTAAGGGGCTCAGAGATTGGGAGTCCCTTAAAGACATTGCTGTAGAGGCTGAGGCGGCTTACCTAGCAAAGAAAGTAAGCCTCTGGGAACCAATCAGGGTACAGATCAGGCGTAGTTGGAAGCAATAATGGTAAAAATGGTAAAACAGCCGAGGTTTCGGCCATCGGAGTAGGACAAGGCCAGCGGTACTTTTCTAATTTGGGTCGGCCTCTATCCTGGGTGTTAGAGAGACTAATGAAGGAGGGCAAGCTGCAACCATTGTCGCCCAGGTTGGCCTTGAGTTAGGGACAGCCGGGGCATAAAAGTGATTAATACTATGCCTACCATCAATACACTGGGCATCTAACAGATCATTGCCAAATTTTGAGGGGCAAGACCCAGGATCTCATTGACTCTAAAGAGATCATTGACCCTGAGAAGAGAGATAAGAAGAAGAAAGCAGGCTACAATGCAGTCCCTCCACCATGAATATGATCGAATCTTCTTAATCCACTAGTGAGAGTGGAGAAAAAGATATTTTTCTTAGATGCTTAATTCTCTTTATTCCAAGAACTTTTTATGATACAGTTTGCAGTTTGTAATAAAATGAACATTCTTTCATATTTGTATAGTGTCTCTAGTGATTTCATTTCTCATGATTACGATGCATTCATTTTTTATATTAATTCAATTAATACGAATACATTTAATCTCAGAACTTTGGAAAACCCAAAGAAAATCTTGATAGCATCTGACATAACTCCTGAAGAGAGAAAAATTCTGAGAGCCGAAAATAAAAATAGGAAAGGGTGATAAAAAAAAATAGTTGCAATTAGGGGATTGGATGAAAACTCACTAAGAGCACTAGAACCTTTCTGATTACCCGTCAAAGCGATCCCTGGATAAGATGGAACCTAGAAAATGATTTAAGCAGCCTTTCTTTGTATAGCTCTCTAAATGACTGTTTTCTACCTTTATTTCGCAATCGCTTGCTAGCCCGTTGAGCCTTTATGGAGGTATGCTAAATGCGTACCTATTTTGTTGTTACACATGTTAAAACTACCCCTTCACCTAAAATAATTTTTGCCTCCCCTTAAAAGAATGGCCATTCTAGTAAGAATGGATATACATCATTGACAATTCTTTGGGTTATCAAAAATTGCCCTGATAAGGATGAGTTTACACTTTGGGAAGAGGGTTTAGTCATGTGCAAAATACATGAGTTCAAGAAAAAAGGAAAAAAGAAAGATGAAAAAAAAAAAGAAAAAAAGAAAAGAAAAAAGATAGGAGAAAAAGCAATGAAAAAAAAAGGAAAAAAGAGAAAAAAGAAGTAGAGCTCAAGATAGTAACCCCTTGAGGAGTTTCTGTGTTTATCTCTTTAACTTAATTGTTATTCTGAGCTTGATGAGCTAAAAGTATTATCAAAATCCAAATTAGAGAATCCATTTATAGTACGCAATTGAGCTGAGGATGGTCCTCCCATCAGTCGGGTAAATGTTACGGCTATTCTTCTCTAGCAAACTGATCCTCCTTTGATAGCCATCTACCTAAGCCTAACATTAAAACCGAAGTAAGACCTTTTGATTTTTAGTTCAGTCTTATCCAATTAGCGGAAATGACCTTTTAATAAGGTTCGGTATGTAGGAAGAGGCATATAGTGTTTCTTGAGCTTCAGGCGGTGAGCCACAAGTGCATTTATGCATTTGAGTTGAATCTCATCCCCAATGTTGCATCTAGAATTTGCTTCAGAAAAAGAGCATCCTGGCAAAAATTAAGGGCAGAGAGAAAATTTTCAATCATGAAAACTCGAGAGGGAGAGTTGATAATAGGAGTTTGATGCTTCCAAGATCTATCTCGAGATTAGATGAGGCCCTTTATTTTTTTTTTTTTTGAGATTAATGTCAAACAATGATCATCTTTAATGAAATCAAATAGAAACACATGCATTTATGCAATGACATATTGGTGTGATCAGAGCAGTCTTGTCACACCCCAAATAAGGCCTAGTCAGAATCAGCAAGCTAAGTCGGATAAGTGAAGGGTATTTCGGTAATTTGTGCATGAGGAAATTTGATGATAAGGACTTAATTGCAAAGTAATTAATTAAAGAAGCTAAGTGGGGGAAATTATTTGGTGTGCATGTGGTGTATAGATGTAGGGTGTTTTGTTATGGTTTTATCTAGTGGTTTGTGTGTATGGTGCTAAGGATGGTAAATATCTACCTAAGAATTATCTAATGATGTAAGTGTATAGTGCCTTGGTGTTTGAAAGTCAAAGGGGGAATTGTGGTCCAATGAGAGCTTGCCATGTGGATTGTGGTTGATGGGCATTGAATGGGAAAAGAAGAAAAGAGAAAGAGAGAGAGAGAACACAGAAAATCTGCATTCACGTTCTCTCTTCCCTCTCACATTTTCTTGCTTCTTCTTTCTTCATTTTCTGCACTTCTTCCTTTTCTTTCTTTTGGCTGGAGTTTGTACATGCTTAGAGGTGATTTTGATTGAGTTTTGGAGCAAGATTAAAGAGGTATGTGTTTGGGTTTTAGGGTTCCTGCGTTTTGGGTTTCTTCCTCTTATTCTTGGTTTTGTTTAAGTTAAATTGGGTTTGGATGAGTAATTTTTTTGGGTTTTTGTTTGTGCGAGCTTGGGTTGGCTTCAAGGAAAGGATTGAAGATTGAAGCTTGAAAAGTGATTTTGGATCTTTGATTTCCAGGTTTGGGAGCTTTGATTTCTGCATTTGAGTTTTGAGTTTTGAGTTGTCATTGCCTAATTCTCCTTGGATCATGAGTGTGTATTTGTGTTTGCTTTTCAGAAATTTGAGTGCTTTGACATGAGTTTGTGCATGAATTAATTTGGGTAAATATGTTAGTAATCCATATTATTGATGGAGATAAATGTATATAAGGGTTGGTATGGAAATGCATGAGTTTGGGAATCTCTTTGAATTTGATGTTTTATGGTGATTTTGGCAATTCGGTTCAGTTCTCATCTGACCTCCGTTTATTGTTTTTGTCATAAGTGGAGTTTTAGATCTCTAAATCGTGTGATTCTTGAGCTAATGTACCAGGACTTCCATTCCTTTAAAAGTTACAGAGATGACCTTGGGTAAATTCTTGTTCTAAGATCCTGGAAATTTACCAAAACTGTAGTGTCTCTATTTGGGTCGGGTTACTTGAACACTATAGGTTGTTTAGACCATATCTGAAGCTGTAGATGTCCAATTGATCTTACATTAGTTGCATTTGAAATTTACCATCTTAGGGAACAAATGTTAAGAAGGAAGTTTTGCCTAAAAATGTCGTTTAGATGTCCGTTTAGGCTGAACCAAAAGGAGTTGTGAAGCAGTCCTGAATTCTAGCTTCTATTTTGCAAACTTTTGGTAGGTCACGGTGGCAACCAAATTCATTACCACCGTGACATATGAAAATGCTGGGCATAATGCTTAGTTTTGGACCTCACGGTGGCAACCAAATTCATTACCACCTGACCCCTTTTGTCTTGACCATTTTATGTGTTTTTCTTCCCGAATTGAACCCGCATTACACTGAAACTTTCTAGGATCCATCCGATGCATGTTTAGGACTATTAAATGTGTCACACCCCATAAGTGGCTTATTTGGAAATTAGAATTTTAATTGGACAATTAAGGGCAATTGGGTATTTATACAAGAGGAAAGAGGATTTAATTGCATGGAAATAAAAGTATTTTAAATGGCAGAGTTTATTTTGGTGAGTAGAGTGTAATTTGTCAAGGATTAATTGGTAAAGTGGATTAAGTAAGTTGTGTAACTGTGCATGTGTGCCAAGTGGTGTGTGAGTGTGTGTACGTGGGTGAGGGAAAGCAATGGTCTGAATGTTTTAGTTTCTGGAAAAAACAAAACACATGGGGTTTTTCTCTTGCTCTCTCTTTCTCACGAACACCACTCTTCCTCTCTTGTGTTTTCGGTTCTTTCCCATTTGCATGTGTGTCCATCTGCTGTGAGCTAGGGTTTTGGATGTGTTAGAAGCTTCAGAAGGTGAGTTTGGTTCTATATATTCTCTGTTTAAGGATTGTTTATCACTGTTTCTTTGGATTGATTTTGGGTTTATTTGTGAGTTCATGTAATCTGTTGAAGAGGGGAAAAGATAAGGTGGTTGATTGAGGAGGAATACAGTGGACGTTGTTTTTGAGCTTCAGTACAGGTTTGGGAGTGTCTGCCTTCTTCCTCTTATTGGATCCTATTTGCAGTCCTGATGATAATATGTCTATGTGTGTTTTTGTACCTAAATGCATGAGAATTGTACTGTGTTTACGTGATTAAGTAGAAAAGAAGAACATGAGTTGGTAAATGGGATAAATATGCATAAGTTCGAATCAGAAATCTGGATATGTTTAAGTTCAGGTATTAGCTCTGTTCAATTGATAAATGCATACGATTTGTTCTAAGATTGCTGTGAATGTGCTTTATATACTTGAAGTTATGTGTTTGATTGATCAGTACATGAGAAATAGTTTTGGGTAAGTTGGGGTTTTGAAATTAGGAAGTACTCTGTTCTCTGGATTTTCTGGGTTTCTACGTTTTCTGGGATTTGGTTTTGGAGAAGATGATGAAGTTTGAGAAGAGAAGCAGAAGTGTGAGAAGAATGTCACGAGACGTGACTGGTGGTCACGCCGTGACCCCCTTCTCGGCTGAAGATCACGAGGCGCGAAGCAGCTTCACGCCGTGACGCCTTCTTTGCTGAAGGTCACGTCGCGTGAAGCGGCATCACGCCATGACTCTCGCCTCCTCCTGCATGTGGTTTCTTTCTCTCCTCACAGGCGTCACGAGACGTGACTGATGGTCACGCCGTGACCGCCTGCCTTTGCCTTGCTTTCTTGCCTTGCTCTTTTGCTTGGCTCGCGTGAAGCCGATGTCACGAGACGTGACTGAAGGTCACGACGTGACCGGCCTCTGCCTGCTGTCCTGTCTTCCTAAAACAAAGATTTAACTTCTGATTTTTGAGGTTTTTACACTGTTTGATGAATAATTAGTTTTAAAATCTGTATTGTGTTTAAATAATGGCTTAATATTGGGTTTTGTATACATGATTAATAATTAATCTACATGATTTATATGTTTATAATTTACTTAACATGGACTTGTTCAATATGAACTATTTGTTCTTATCACCTCTGTAATTAATATTTATACATTTAAATATTCTGAATTGGATCAATATACGTGTATATATGAAATATAAGTTAGTATTTAATGAAATTCACATGATATGATACGTGAATTATTTATACTTCGGCCTTTAATAATTGATACTGGATGTATTTAAAATGTTTCTGAATTTGATCTAGATACATGTATATGTCAAATATGTATTTGTATTTAGTTGTATTTAATATTTATAGTTACTTGTTTTAAATGTGAACGGTATATATGTATACATGGATTATTTCTAGATGAATTATAAGTTCATATTACATTCTGTAATTAATATTTGAATATATGTATATGTCTCTGATTTTGATCAATGTACATGAATATATGAATTATTAAGTTATATTATTTGAGCCTGAATAGTCATAGTAGTGGATAAGTAAGCGCTTACTTAGGTCAGTGTGTGTGTGCAGCTGCTATATGATAAAACGATATATGCGGGTCCGTTTGGATCCTTGTTTTCGACCATGTTTGGTCTATATGAAAATAAAGCGAGACTTCGGTCTCTATATGGAGAATACATGTTTGAGACTCATGTCTCTATATGCTTGGGATACTGTGTTCAATCAGTATCCAAATGACCGTATCCACTTCTAGAGAGTATTTCAGACTAATCAGGCTACATGTTTATGTGTGATATGTATACATATATGTTGAGATGTGTATTGACAAGATTAAAGGTATATGTTGTATATGAAATATAGTATAACTTGTGTTTATACACCTTGAGTGTATATGTATTTGTAATGGTGAGAGATATGTAGATTTTAATTATGTTTTAATAAATGATTACTTGTAATATATGTTTATGGATGAGATGAGATTATAGTATTGTTGTAAATATTGTATATGCATGTTGTTAGTTTGTTTTGTTTCTCCCCACTAAGCGTTATCGCTTAGCACGGGCTTCTTTTCCCGTGCAGGTGGCGAGTTCGGGTTGAAGTCTGATATCTGCAGGTCGGCCACTAGGAGTCTTTTAAAATGAAGTTATTTGAAGTCTTCCGCTGTAATATTTGTGTATATGGCTTGTGTATAGCAAAGTAATCTTTTGTAAAGGAACAGATATTATTTTTGTATATGTATTCGATTACAAGCCTCATTTTGTAAAACAGTACGGATATATGTTATATGTAAAAAGGATTTACTATTACATGATTAAAAGTTTCTTTACGTTTCAATTGGTTTTTGTTTATACATGTGTATATGGATTTGTTATATGTGTTTGTCCGCGTGGCACTCCGGTATCCTTCCAACGGGGATGGCGGGGTGTTACAGCTTGGTATCAGAGCCCAGGTTTGGTGGTTCTGGGTTATGTTGTGATTGTTTGAGTGTAAAGTCGAGTCTATACATGAGAGTCAGTTTTGTTTAGTGGCCCAATGCAGATGTCGTTTGTGTAAAGTATAGATGGAGTCCGACTCGCGTGAGAGTAAAGACAAGGCAGTAGTAGATGTGAATTGATAAGAGTTCGAGGTGACACTCTGTATTCCTGTCAGCTATCTTCTTGAAATCGTGTGCACATAAGCATAGTGAAACATGGGGATGGGAAAAGTGCATTATAGTAGCTTACATTGCATTTTCGCATCATTTCGCATACATAAATCATTACATGATCATTTCATCCGCATCCCTCATTTATATGTAAATAGCATTATTGTATGCATTTCACTGAGAGAAGCTGACAGGATATACATCGAGTACTTGATGATTAGAAGAGGTATATGGATTAGAGTGTAGTGTGTTAAGGAAAGTGTGGAGTGTACATGATTTGATGGTTATATGGTATAAGTGATGGCGATTCAGAGATTTGTTTAAAGATTTACCTACAAGTGATTAGCGAGGAAATTTCGAGGACGAAATTTTCTTAAGGGGGAGAGAGTTGTCACACCCCATAAGTGGCTTATTTGGAAATTAGAATTTTAATTGGACAATTAAGGGCAATTGGGTATTTATACAAGAGGAAAGAGGATTTAATTGCATGGAAATAAAAGTATTTTAAATGGCAGAGTTTATTTTGATGAGTAGAGTGTAATTTGTCAAGGATTAATTGGTAAAGTGGATTAAGTAAGTTGTGTAACTGTGCATGTGTGCCAAGTGGTGTGTGAGTGTGTGTACGTGGGTGAGGGAAAGCAATGGTCTGAATGTTTTAGTTTCTGGAAAAAACAAAACACATGGGGTTTTTCTCTTGCTCTCTCTTTCTCACGAACACCACTCTTCCTCTCTTGTGTTTTCGGTTCTTTCCCATTTGCATGTGTGTCCATCTGCTGTGAGCTAGGGTTTTGGATGTGTTAGAAGCTTCAGAAGGTGAGTTTGGTTCTATATATTCTCTGTTTAAGGATTGTTTATCACTGTTTCTTTGGATTGATTTTGGGTTTATTTGTGAGTTCATGTAATCTGTTGAAGAGGGGAAAAGATAAGGTGGTTGATTGAGGAGGAATACAGTGGACGTTGTTTTTGAGCTTCAGTACAGGTTTGGGAGTGTCTGCCTTCTTCCTCTTATTGGATCCTATTTGCAGTCCTGATGATAATATGTCTATGTGTGTTTTTGTACCTAAATGCATGAGAATTGTACTGTGTTTACGTGATTAAGTAGAAAAGAAGAACATGAGTTGGTAAATGGGATAAATATGCATAAGTTCGAATCAGAAATCTGGATATGTTTAAGTTCAGGTATTAGCTCTGTTCAATTGATAAATGCATACGATTTGTTCTAAGATTGCTGTGAATGTGCTTTATATACTTGAAGTTATGTGTTTGATTGATCAGTACATGAGAAATAGTTTTGGGTAAGTTGGGGTTTTGAAATTAGGAAGTACTCTGTTCTCTGGATTTTCTGGGTTTCTACGTTTTCTGGGATTTGGTTTTGGAGAAGATGATGAAGTTTGAGAAGAGAAGCAGAAGTGTGAGAAGAAGGTCACGAGACGTGACTGGTGGTCACGCCGTGACCCCCTTCTCGGCTGAAGATCACGAGGCGCGAAGCAGCTTCACGCCGTGACGCCTTCTTTGCTGAAGGTCACGTCGCGTGAAGCGGCATCACGCCGTGACTCTCGCCTCCTCCTGCATGTGGTTTCTTTCTCTCCTCACAGGCGTCACGAGACGTGACTGATGGTCACGCCGTGACCGCCTGCCTTTGCCTTGCTTTCTTGCCTTGCTCTTTTGCTTGGCTCGCGTGAAGCCGATGTCACGAGACGTGACTGAAGGTCACGACGTGACCGGCCTCTGCCTGCTGTCCTGTCTTCCTAAAACAAAGATTTAACTTCTGATTTTTGAGGTTTTTACACTGTTTGATGAATAATTAGTTTTAAAATCTGTATTGTGTTTAAATAATGGCTTAATATTGGGTTTTGTATACATGATTAATAATTAATCTACATGATTTATATGTTTATAATTTACTTAACATGGACTTGTTCAATATGAACTATTTGTTCTTATCACCTCTGTAATTAATATTTATACATTTAAATATTCTGAATTGGATCAATATACGTGTATATATGAAATATAAGTTAGTATTTAATGAAATTCACATGATATGATACGTGAATTATTTATACTCCGGCCTTTAATAATTGATACTGGATGTATTTAAAATGTTTCTGAATTTGATCTAGATACATGTATATGTCAAATATGTATTTGTATTTAGTTGTATTTAATATTTATAGTTACTTGTTTTAAATGTGAACGGTATATATGTATACATGGATTATTTCTAGATGAATTATAAGTTCATATTACATTCTGTAATTAATATTTGAATATATGTATATGTCTCTGATTTTGATCAATGTACATGAATATATGAATTATTAAGTTATATTATTTGAGCCTGAATAGTCATAGTAGTGGATAAGTAAGCGCTTACTTAGGTCAGTGTGTGTGTGCAGCTGCTATATGATAAAACGATATATGCGGGTCCGTTTGGATCCTTGTTTTCGACCATGTTTGGTCTATATGAAAATAAAGCGAGACTTCGGTCTCTATATGGAGAATACATGTTTGAGACTCATGTCTCTATATGCTTGGGATACTGTGTTCAATCAGTATCCAAATGACCGTATCCACTTCTAGAGCGTATTTCAGACTAATCAGGCTACATGTTTATGTGTGATATGTATACATATATGTTGAGATGTGTATTGACAAGATTAAAGGTATATGTTGTATATGAAATATAGTATAACTTGTGTTTATACACCTTGAGTGTATATGTATTTGTAATGGTGAGAGATATGTAGATTTTAATTATGTTTTAATAAATGATTACTTGTAATATATGTTTATGGATGAGATGAGATTATAGTATTGTTGTAAATATTATATATGCATGTTGTTAGTTTGTTTTGTTTCTCCCCACTAAGCGTTATCGCTTAGCACGGGCTTCTTTTCCCGTGCAGGTGGCGAGTTCGGGTTGAAGTCTGATATCTGCAGGTCGGCCACTAGGAGTCTTTTAAAATGAAGTTATTTGAAGTCTTCCGCTGTAATATTTGTGTATATGGCTTGTGTATAGCAAAGTAATCTTTTGTAAAGGAACAGATATTATTTTTGTATATGTATTCGATTACAAGCCTCATTTTGTAAAACAGTACGGATATATGTTATATGTAAAAAGGATTTACTATTACATGATTAAAAGTTTCTTTACGTTTCAATTGGTTTTTGTTTATACATGTGTATATGGATTTGTTATATGTGTTTGTCCGCGTGGCACTCCGGTATCCTTCCAACGGGGATGGCGGGGTGTTACAAAATGAGTATAAGAATAGTTATCACATGGAAAATAAGCATGAATAGGATTAAGATTTAAGTTATATACACATGAAGACATCACATGAAATGAGTTTGCTTAATGAAATATATATATATATATATATATATATATATATATATGGGATATGAGCAGTGAATGTGTGATTGAAGTAATCGCCTAACAACTTTATATGATGCATGCATTGATAATAAATGTTATTAGAATGTATTAGTATGCAAGATATCTATGATGCTATTATGGTTCATATGGATATTTGAGTGATTATATAATATGATAATGGTAAATGTGATTTAATGCTTTTAGCTTATGAATTCCTCTTTTAAATGGAGACCCATAATGTGGCAAACTGGGTAAGTAAGTATTTATAAAAATATACAAATAGTTGGTATGAATGATATGATAAAGTGTGAGTAAGTGCATTCTGTTTTGGGGTGTGGGTATATCACGGTGACAACATAATGGGTTACCACCGTGAGGTACCCCAAGATTGCTTTCTGCCGAGAGTTTTGGTATGTCACGGTGACAACCAATCTAGTTGTGACCGTGACCTACCCTATTTTAGTAACGAGTGGTTAGTTGTTAAAAGTAAAGTTTGAATGTTAAGTTAATGATTGGCATGATAATGTTTCCATATTTGACTCTGATAAATTTTAGAATATTGAATAGTGCTAAAACATGTTGATGGAATTATATTATATGCTTTGTAATACGAATAGAATGATGCGTAACCTGCGAGAGTCAGTCTAGTGGATAGTTAGGCATGCCTAATAGAGTCTTTTAGCTGCAGCCCTTTTGGGCGTTTGGACCCTGATCAGGTCCCCCGTTTGGTTCCTTGCGAACCCTTTAATGTGTTTGGATCTTGTTTAAGGTCCCTAATGAAAATGTTTTTTAATGTGAAAATGAAATTGATATTCGATTCGCACCTGTAAGGTGATATCAGTATTCGATTCGCACCCATAAGGTGATGTCAGTACTCGATTTGCACCCGTACAGTGATGTCTGTATACTCGTTATCCACTATTTTGGGTCACCAGGTATTTTTGTTTGCTTTGTCTGATATGAATAAGAGAATATGATATCCGAATGTGAAAGATTTTAGTCATGTGAATCAGTTATGAATTCGGATGTGATTATGAATCTCTGAATGGGTTAAATGTGACTCAAACATGCCTATTGTATGCGACCATTCATATATATCGTATTGTGACTGCATTTGAATATAATCGATTGTGGTTATAAGCAAGTGAATTAGTATGTATACGAATGTGATTTTATACTGTTAACTAATTTGGATTAGCATGTGAACTAGTTTGCGTGAAAATGCGACATTGACTATTTAATGATTATATATGAATGTGGATATGATCCTCTAAACGCACGGCTTTTATATGCAAGTATAACATTATATGTGTTACGAATGTCCGCATATGCCATTTGCATGTGTTATGCCTTGGCGACCATTGTTAATGGCCGGCCATATTTCTTGTTTGTTTCCCCACTAAGCGTTATCGCTTAGACCCGTGCTGGTAGCAGGTTTTGTTTGGTTCGAGTCGCGCATCTGCAAGGGTCGGCCACATAGGAGCTAGAATTTTTGTACTTTGTTCAGCCTCTGTAATTGGGATTTGTATTTCTGTATAATATGTATATGTAATAATAAGTAAAGATACTGATTTAATATTTTGGACTGCATAAATATTTTATATTTATGTCTTAAGTATTTTCTCTATCCTATCTTTCGTCTGAGGCTTCTGTTGTATGGTTGTAAGTTTGTATAGGTGTATGCTTTCACTTAATGTATACGCATTTGTGAATTATGTATGTTCAGTTTTTGCTCCTTAAATTTTTAAATTCTTACGTACTTATATTTATGCTTTGTATCGCTTCTGTCCGGTAGCACACCTGCTCGTACGGCTGCCTACTCCCTCGCGGATGGGTTCGCCTACGTACGGGTAGGGGGTGTTACATTTAGTGGTATCAGAGCACCGGTTTGGCGGTTCTGGTTGTCTTGTTTGTTAAGTGTCGAGTCTTTACATGCTAGTCGGTTATGTGTCGTGTCTTTGTATGCGAGCCGATTTTGTGTCGTGGCCGAATGCAGATGTGTCTTGTCTGGTGTTGTGTCTAGATGGAGTCTGATTCTAGTGAGAATGTGGGCGAGAAAACAGCAAGTGTGAACCCAGTTATGCTAATCAGAGTGTTTCCGAACATCTTTTGGTTGGAGATTCCGGTCCTGTTTCTAATGATAGGACATTAGTGCAATGATTGATTCGGATTTCTGACAGGCTGACTGCACCTCGGGTTTCTCAAGGCCCTGTTCAGAAGATACCACAGAAAAGAAAGGTGTTGAGTAAAGAAGTGTTAGTGGGAAAGAGAATTCGAGGACTTTCGATGTGTCAACAATGTCAGAAGCAATATTGGGACAAGTGTAAGAAATGTAAGAAGAATTGGATACCACCGGTATGTTGGCACTGTCAGAAATTACACCGGGATTTGTGTCGAATGATGACTGGAGCTTGTTTCAGATGTGGCAGCTTGGGACACCAGATTGCCGATTGTCCTAAGAAGATGAGTGAAAATCTAGCTCGGCAAGCTAGAAAGGATGTAGAGGAATTGCTTTGAGCCGCCCGTGTACCATCAGGATTTGTTGCACACCGCAGTGAAGTCACAGCGCCTGCAGAGTTTTCTGGTAAGTTTGATTTTCTTTTGGTATTCTGAAGTGGATGAGTATTTGGATCTTGTGAGGTTTTGGTAGTACTCTATATACCTGTTAGCTATCTCCAGAAAAGTGTTTGAATGAAAGCATATTGAATCATGGGGATGGGACAAAGTGCATCATCATAGCATTAATTGCATTTCTTCAGCATCGTTCTGCATACATGAGCCAACACACTCTCATTGCATCATCATCCCTTTGACCATACATGATAAGCATTTGCATATATGTTTTGATTGAGAGAAAGCTGGCAGGGTGTATATGTACTATTTGATATTAAGATTAAGGGTAAGAATAACGAGCTCAGCAATTGCTAAGGGAAGTGTTCTTTGTTTGGTTAAAGTTGAGCAGAAAGAGTATTTCGGGATCTTATGCAAGTGAAGGTAAAAAAAAAAAGGATTTTGGAGTTTGACCAAAGTGTTTTTTGTGAGAAGAAACGTAGAGATGACGGACATCTTTTAAGTATTGAAGGATTTATGTAGCAATCGGCGAAAGTTAATTGGTTTATGTGTAAAGTGTTTGGGCTTTGATTTCTGACGGGCAGTTGAGTAATGATTATCCAGGTAAATATTATTGATTCGAATATAAGAAAGTGATTTAAGAGTATAGCGATAGCGATGAGTGTAAGCAAGTGAGTAGTTTGAAAGTGAAGTGTATGAGTTTGATGGGGTCATGGAATGTAATGTTGGGAATTCTTTCTGGTGTAAGTGAATTTCGAGGACGAAATTCTTTTAGGAGGGAAGAGTTGTCACACCCCAAATCGGGCCTAGTCGGAATCGGCAAGCTAAGTCGGATAAGTGAAGGGTGTTTCGGTACTTTGTGCATAAGGGAATTTTATGATAAGGACTTAATTGCAAAGTAATTAATTAAATAAGTTAAGTGGGGGAAATTATTTGGTGTGCATGTGGTGTATGGATGTAGGGTGTTTTGTTATGGTTTTATCTAGTGGTTTGTGTGTACGGTGCTAAGGATGGTAAATATCTACCTAAGAATTATCTAATGAAGTAAGTGTATGGTGCCTTGGTGTTTGAAAGTCAAAGGAGGGATTGTGGTCCAATGAGAGCTTGCCATGTGGATTGTGGTTGATGGGCATTGAATGGGAAAAGAAGAAAAGAGAAAGAGAGAGAGAGAGAACACAGAAAATCTGCATTCACGTTCTCTCTTCCCTCTCACATTTTCTTGCTTCTTCTTTCTTCATTTTCTGCACTTCTTCCTTTTCTTTCTTTTTGCTGGAGTTTGTACATGCTTAGAGGTGATTTTGATTGAGTTTTGGAGTAAGATTAAAGAGGTATGTGTTTGGGTTTTAGGGTTCCTGCATTTTGGGTTTCTTCCTCCTCTTCTTCTTGGTTTTGTTTAAGTTAAATTGGGTTTGGATGAGTAATTTTTCTTGGTTTTTGTTTGTGCGAGCTTGGGTTGGCAAGAAGAAGCTTTAGGGCAAGGAAAGGATTGAAGATTGAAGCTTGAAAAGTGATTTGGGATCTTTGATTTCCATGTTTGGGTGCTTTGATTTCTGTATTTGAGTTTTGAGTTTTGAATTGTCATTGCCTAATTCTCCTTGGATCATGAGTGTGTATTTGTGTTTGCTTTTCAGAAATTTTAGTGCTTTGATATGAGTTTGTGCATGAATTAATTTTGGTAAATGTGTTAGTAATCCATATTATTGATGGAGATAAATGTATATGAGGGTTGGTATGAAAATGCATGAGTTTGGGAATCTCTTTGAATTTGATGTTTTATGGTGATTTTGGCAATTCGGTTCAGTTCTCATCTGACCTCCGTTTATTATTTTTGTCATAAGAAGAGTTTTAGATCTTTAAATCATGTGATTCTTGAGCCATTAGAACCATGACTTCCATGCCTTTAAAAGTCTCAGAGATGTCCTTGGGCAAATTCGTGCTCTAAGATCTTGGAAATTTACCAAAAACGTAGTGTCTCTGTTTGGGTTGGGTTACTTGAACACTATAGGTTGTTTAGATCATATCTGAAGCTGTAGATGTCCAATTGATCTGACATTTGTTGCATTTGAAATTTAACATCTTAGGGAACAAATGTTAAGAGGAAGTTTTGCCTAAAAATGTCGTTTAGATGTCTGTTTAGGCTGAACAAAAAGGAGTTGTGAAGCAGTCCTGAATTCTAGCTTCTGTATTGCAAACTTTTGGTAGGTCACGGTTGTCACACCCCGTTTGCCCCCTAGTAGAATGAGCCTGTCTGTCTGTCTGTATGTGTAAGCATTCGCATGTGTTCGGCATTTCATAAGGGTATTCTAGTAAAATGTATGTTTGGGGTTTTGCTAGTATGTGGGTGCATACATGGCATTAGGGTGTGAATTAATTAAGTTACATTTGTGTGCACTTGCTTATGCCATTGTAGGGTGTTTTAATTAGGAATACATTAAGTGTGAGTGTTGTGTGTGGAGTTAGGGTGTGAGTGAGCAAGTTTCACCACCAAAAAGGATGACATGTGTATTAGGTTAAGGAAAATGAAGAAAGAAATGAAGGAAGAGTAAAAGGAAATTAGATTCACGTTCTTCCTCTTCAACCTTCATCTTCTTCCTCCTTTTCCCTCTCCTAATTACTGCTTGCTATCTGTTAATTAAGTGTGGTTGTGGAAATTGGTCACTCTTGCTCCTAACTTGGTAAGTGCATATCCTTGTCTTTGTCTTACTGTAATTTTCATCTTCTTCTTCCTTGAGTTTAGGTTTAACTTAGGGTTGCATTATTGTGTTTGTGTTCTAGCTGAAGCTCCTCGTGATCCAAAGGGTAAAGAGGTTACTGGACCTAGTGGAGCTAAGTGATAGAAGCTTAGATTTCAGGTTTGGGAATTATTGATTGTGATTTGTGTGATTTTGAGTTTACTGTAAAATTTTAGGGTTTATCTTTTTGAATAGCTTCAATGCATGTATTCTTGATTTGGTTGTTTAATTGCTAAATTGAGGTATTTGTATATTGTTTATGTTAGTTGGGATGTCTTCTGGAAGGTAAGATCGGGTTTGATTAGTTTTGAATCAAGTTTGGGATCGATTTCTGGGTTCTGAGAATTCTGGAAATGGGAAAATCGCGTTACTGATGAATTTTTCCCGTTTCCAGATCGGTGTCGCGTGACTCGCCAAAAAGAGAGGCAAGTCACGAGACGTGACCTCAGGTCACGCCTCGTGACCTGCCAGCTTGAGGCCGGTCACGAGTTATGGCTGCCTATCACAACTTGTGACCAGCTGAAATGAAGCAAGTCATGAGACGTGACTCCCCGTCACGCCTCGTGACCGGCTGAGTGTAGGCGTGTCGCGTGATCTGTTGAAGAGAGAAGCAAGTCACGAGACGTGACGTCCAGTCACGTCGCATGACCTGCGAGAGTGCCGCGTGATCTGCGAGATCACGTCGCGTGATCAGCGGGAGACGAGGCGTGATCCACGAGGAACAGACCAAGTCACGAGGCGTGACCCTCAGTCACGTCTCGTGACCTTCCCTGTGAGGAGGCCAGTCACGCCTCATGATCAGCCAATCTCGCCCGTTTCCCCATTCTGCTCTTTTTCCAAAAATTTCCCGGCTTTTGACTCAGAAATAAATTTGGTGTTTCTTCTGAATGGACTTATATTGTGGTGTGATGCATGCCATACTTTTATATGCTTTGATATAAATGATACCATGAATTTCTGATGAATTCTATTCCGTACTCTGAAATGTGATTTGAATGACGCTTAACCTGCTAGAGTCAGGTAAGTGGATAGTTAGGCATGCCTAATAGAGTCTTTAGCTGCAGCCCTCAGTTCAGTTTGGACCCCGATCAGGTCCCCGTTTGGTTCCTCGCGAACCCTTCAGTATTAGGATCTTGTTTAAGATCCCCTTAGTATAATTATATAATAATATGTTTTGATTAATGAAATGACTTTTGATTAGTACCTGTGAGGTACCCTCAGTATTCGATTCGTACCCATAAGGTACCTTCAGTACACTCGTTATCCACTATCTAGAGTCAGCAGGTGTTCTTTAAATGTTTAATAGAATTGTTCTGATCTGATTTGGCTATTAAATGGAATATCTGAATGAGTTATTGATGAAAAACATGTTGAATTATTCTGGAATGGATTCGATTATGAGATAATGATTTTTATGGCTTTTAAATATGAGCATGTGTATATGGAATATGTTATAGCTTTTGCATTCTGCCATTGTGAATGTGTTATGCCTTGACGACCATTGTGAATGGCCGTCCATTATTTATGTGTGTTTCCCCACTAAGCGTTTATCGCTTAGCACGGTGTTTTTACCCGTGCAGGTGCGGAAGGAGTTTTGCTTTGAGAGAGTCGCCGTCATCAAGCCAACACAGAAGAGTTTTAGTGTAGGGCTCAGTTTTGTATCTATGATGATTCTTTTTGTATAGAACTCTCTGTATCATTTTTGTTTCAGCTTCCGCGTTTGTAATTATATTTTGGATATGTAATATTATTTTGTAACAGCTAGTTGATCAGAACATTATTGTAATGCTTTATTATATTAATGAATAATCAGTTATTGCTTTCCTTTCTGTAAAGTTTTATTTATACCGTATTTCTGTATGTATGTTATGAATGAATGTATGTTTTACTTTGTACTTGCTTGGGGGCACCTTTACTCATACGGCATCTCACTCCTTCTCGGATGGGATCGCCTACGTATGGGAAGGGGGTGTTACAACGGTGGCAACCAAATTCATTACCACCATAACATATGAAAATGCTGGGCAGAATGCTTAGTTTTGGACCTCACGGTGGCAACCAATTTCATTACCACCGTGACCCCATCTGTCTTAACCATTTTATGTGTTTTTCTTCCCGAATTGAACCCGCATTACACCGAAACTTTCTAGGATCCATCCGATGAATGTTTAGGACTATTAAATGAGTATAAGAATAGTTATCACTTGGAAAATAAGCATGAATAGGATTAAGATTTAAGTTATATACACATGAAGACATCACATGAAATGAGTTGGCTTAATGAAATATATATATATATATATATATATATATATATATATATATATATATATATATATATATATGGGATATGAGCAGTGAATGTGTGATTGAAGTAATCGCCTAACAATATTATATGATGCATGCATTGATAATAAATGTTATTAGAATGTATTAGTATGCAAGATATCTATGATGCTATTATGGTTCATGTGGATATTTGAGTGATTATACAATATGATAATGGTAAATGTGATTTAATGCTTTTAGGTTATGAATTCCTCTTTTAAATGGAGACCTATAATGTGGCAAACCGGGTAAGTAAGTTTTTATATAAATGTACAAATAGTTGGTATGAATGATATGATAAAGTGTGAGTAAGTACATTCTGTTTTGGGGTGTGGGCATGTCACGGTGACAACCTAATGGGTTACCACCGTGAGGTACCCAAGGATTGCTTTCTGCCGAGAGTTTTGGTATGTCACGGTGACAACCAATCTGGTTGTGACCGTGACCTACCCTATTTTTGTAAAGAGTGGTTAGTTGTTAAAAGTAAAGTTTGAATATTAAGTTAATGATTGGCATGATAATGTTTCCATATTTGACTCTGATAAATTTTAGAATATTCAATAGTGCTAAAGCATGTTGATGGAATTATATTGTATGCTTTGTAATACGAATAGAATGATGCGTAACCTGCGAGAGTCAGTCTAGTGGATAGTTAGGCATGCCTAATAGAGTCTTTTAGCAGCAGCCCTTTTGGGCGTTTGGTCCCTAATTAGGTCCCCCGTTTGGTTCCTTGCGAACCCTTTAATGTGTTTGGATCTTGTTTAAGGTCCCTAATGAAAATATTTTTGAATGTGAAAATGAAATTGATATTCGATTCGCACCCATAAGGTGATGTCAGTATTCGATTCGCACTCGTAAGGTGATGTCAGTACTCGATTCGCACCCGTAAGGTGATGTCTGTATACTCGTTATCCACTATTTTGGATCAGCATGTATTTTGGTTTGCTTTGTTTGATATGAATAAGAGAATATGATATCCGAATGTGTAAGATTTCAGTCATTTCAATCATTTATGAATTCGAATGTGACTATGAATCTCTGAATGGGTTAAATGTGACTCAAACATGCCTATTATGTGCAATCATTCATATATATCGTATTGTGACTGCATTTGAATATAATCGATTGTGGTTATAAGCATGTGAATTAGTATGTATACTAATGTGATTTTATACTGTTAACTATTTTGGATTAGCATGTGAACTAGTTTGCGTGAAAATGCGACATTGACTATTGAATGATTATATATGAATGTGGATATGATCCTCTAAATGCACGTCATTTATATGCAAGTATAACATTATATGTGTTACGAATGTCCGCATATGCCATTTGCATGTGTTATGCCTTGGCGACCATTGTTAATAGCTGCCCATATTTCTTGTTTGCTTCCCCACTAAGCGTTATCGCTTAGCACGGGTTCTTTTCCCGTGCAGGTGGCAGGTTTGATTCGGTTCGAGTCGCGCATCTGCAAGGGTCGGCCACATAGGAGCTAGAATTTTTGTACTTTGTTCAGCCTCTGTAATTGGGATTTGTATTTCTGTATAATATGTATATGTAATAATAAGTAAAGATACTGATGTAATATTTTGGACTGCATAAATATTTTATATTTATGTCTTAAGTATTTTCTCTATCCTATCTTTCGTCTGAGGCCTTTGTTGTATGGTTGTAAGTTTGTATAGGCATATGCTTTCACTTAATGTATGCGCATTTGTGAATTATGTATTGTAAGCACCGTGTCTCGGAGCGGTCCGGATCATCGGTTACCCTTTGATGAAATCAGTGTCCGAGCCTGTATAAAGGGCTGGATTTGGAGGTTTTAGTCCCACGTTCCACGAGAAATGAGGCTTTTTACCATTCCTGGGCAGAGGGGGAGAGAACAGAGGTTTTTTCGAGTCAAAAAGCTTTTTGTACTCCACAGACGGCCAGGCCGTCTGTGAAGTCAGCCCGTCGCTTCGAGTCACCGACGGCTGGTGGTATTTTCTAACGCCCGTTGGAAAGTCACCGCCCCTGTCAGAACGCCGCCTGGTTTCCCGGAGCACGCAACCCTTCCGACGCCCGTCGGTGGATGTGGCAGGGCCATCGGACGAATCCTTGTGTCAGAAGGATTCTTCCGACGCCCGCCCCCATACATCGACGCCCGTCGGTCGTGTCTGGTTTATAAAAACTCCGGATTTTCAAGAGAAAATGGTTGGAAAATTTTTCAAAAGGGGAAAGTCTGCCCAATTTCAAGTAAATTTTCTCTCTCTTCCAACAAAACACATTTACAAAGGAAATCTATTTGATCAAGGATCAAATCAATCAAAAAGGAACTAAAATAATTAGTTTTCTTTAGATATTGATTCCAAAATCAATCTTTTGAGGGGTTGAAGAAGAAATAGCCCATTTTTCTCTCTTTGACCCTTCATCTTTTGCTTCTCGTGGAAAGCGCGGGGCTCTAATCAACACAAGAATCTCACCCAAAGCGATTATCTGAGGGTAAATATTCCGGATTTCTTCTCCTTATCATTTCATATTTATTCCTTATTTTGTGGAATTTATCAATATCTGTCATTATTTTCCTTTATTTTTACTCTCTTTATCTCCTTTTGGGATAAAACCCATTTTTTGGCTTTGGAAAGAATTTTCTCTCTCCTATTTTTTCGGAGACAGTGGTGACCGACGGGTCATCTTTATCACCGATGCCCGTCGGTCACCCCACTTACGGACGCCTCTCCTTGAGTGACAGACGGACATGTCGGTTAGCTTAACCGACGCCCGTCGGTCGTCTAAGGAAGGCCGTCTGTGGGTTCTGCCTCCATCCTTTTAAATTGTTTTTTATCTTTTTCAAATCCTTTCGGTTTCTTATATGTTAATTTTATGTATATTAACATCTCTCAACTTTTCTATGAGTGTATATATGATTTCTTTTGGACTACCACAAGCTTGAGCAGCCATCTACCATATGCGGAGGATTCCGTCCAGTTTAGTTTCCTAACCCTCTCGATTATTTCCTTCATGTTGTTATTCATTGATTATTTCATGTATATGGATATATTCTTCTCATATCTCGTTGATGTATAAATATAATCTAAATGATTTTATACTTAAATAAAAATGAGGTTTGTATAAAGTGCAAAAAGGGGCCAAAGCCCTATCTTTATCCAATAAAATCATCATAAACAAAAATCTCCAATTTTAATAATAATGCATGCGAGGACCAAAGTCCTCAAAATAAGCAATGCCCCGATTTATGCATGATTCGCACATTTATGAAACGAAGTTGTATTCCGCTCCTTGTATTATTGTAATTTATCGCTTTCATTATCTATCTGATCATTTATCGCTTTCAAAATGTGAATAAATGCGCCTTTTAATCAATTGCACAGTGTGGAGAGAGAGCGAATTGCTGATATTAAGATTTGATCATAAAATAAATGAGGTAGAAATAGATGAGAAATCCCGGACCCAGCTCTGGTCTTTGGGCTCAAGAGGTTAGAGGTTATCCTCCAAAATACTTCTTGGGTCACGAGGCTTTAGCGCTAATCCTAGGCTCTTTAGGGTGAGAAGTTCACCTTCCATGACCCCTCTGGCTGGCCCAAAATGGATACCAAGCGCAGTCTTAGGCTCTCCGAGGCGAGAGTAACTTTCCCAATGTTCTATTGGGTGGCGACTCCATGATACCTCCTTATTGGCCAACATAGACGCACTTGCGATTTATCGCAAGCTGTCAACGGACCCACAAGTGCCCCGATCGCCCACGTGCGGGCGGTCGCGGAGATCCGGCGCGCGTCATAGTGGCGACTCCACTGGGGATGTTTATGGTTTGAGATTTCGATTTGAAAATACCTCGCTTAACATTTATGATTAAAATTTAATTCATAAATTCGCTTTATCTCAAATTTGCATTCGCATATCATTAGAGCCTTAGAATATGCTAGTTTGGTCCCTCTTTTAGCCCCAGTACGTTCCTGAAGCACGACCCCATTATCACTCAATTTGGGGAAGTGTTAAGGATAATCACCAGCCCAAGCCACGTACCTCAATGGTATATCAAAATGATGACCCGATCGGTCGCTATGCTCGTGATGGGCTAGACCTGTCGGCAGGGATCATGCTTGGGTAGCCCTAAAGTAACATCTCCCTTGTCCAAAGCTCATGTAATAGCTGTAGCTATTTTCCACAGGTGAAGTGAACCTTAATTCCATGCTTGCTGTATGGGTCCTCATGTATTGGGTGAGTCCACATGTATCGCTTGGTAACCTAGCCAAAGGCTATTATGCCCCGGTAGGGCCATGTCGAAATTTATGGAATGTCCAAATACGTGACGATCATTATCCATCCGCATGTACATTAGCATAGGAGTGTCATGCTGCCGGTTTTTCGCCGTGCACCATGCGTGTCCATTGGGTCCCTCATTGATCCTTGGGCTAATCCCACCTAGGAAAGAGACTGCACGACCACGTGTGTGGGAGAAATAAGGGCGGAAGGACCTACTTGCTTGCTTGTGCTCTGTAAGTGTTGCATATCACAACCATGCATTATACCTGCATTTCATGCATCATGCCTAACTTTTTGTCCCTGCAGCCATCATAGATCTGCCCAAGTGGACTAGATCACCAACCGGACGACTGATTCGAGTTCCTACTCCCGAGCTGTCGGATAGAGAGGGTCTACCAGAAATCTTATCAGAAATCAGTGGTACAGTATCTCAAATGGCAAACTCGCCTAGGGGGGAAGACGCCACCAGGGCCATGATTACGGAAGAAGTGGGCCGCCATTTTGAGGAATTCGAGGGTAGGATGATGAATATATTGACCGCCTTGGCACAGCAGAATGCTCCGCAGAATGCCCCATAGAATCCTCCTCCTCCTCCTCCAGTGAGACAGAATGAGCCAGAGGAAGAAAGGGTTGAAAGGCAAGAAGAGCCTGTTAGGCCGCCACCAGTAGAGTTGAGATCAGTGGCCTCGGGAGAGCAGAGAAGAAGGCCTGTGCTGAGAATTGATGATGATATCGAAGATGATAGGATGAGCCTCGCATCTGAGAGGGGGAAAGCACCTCAGACCGATGACTTAATTTTAAAGAAAATGGAAGAGAGGTTCGAAGCTATGGCTCGTATGTTGAGCAGGGGTCAAGGGATGAACCCGGAAGATAAGGAATTGGAGGGAGAGAACTCGATCCCTTACAACTTCAAAATGCCAGATGTGCCGAAGTTTGACGGTACTTCTGATCCAACCGCTCACGTGAAACAGTATTCTCTGGTAATGAAGGGGACCACGTTGTCTAAGAAGCAGAAGGTAGAATACTTTTGTCTGAGTCTGACCTCTCATGCCATCGACTGGTATCATGGCCTTGACCGCCGCACTAAAGAAGATTGGGATCTGCTCACTGAGGAGTTTTTGAAGCAGTATGACTGCAATACTAGAATGGAGGTGACTCTAAAAGATCTTGAACTGCTCCAGCAGAAAGCCGGAGAATCTTTCCATGATTGTCTCACCCGATGGAGGAACCGTGTAATGGAGATGCGGAGGAAGCCTGACACCCAGGATCAGATTCGTTTATTCATCAAGAATGCAAGCCCGTACTTGAAAGATGGGTTGAAGATGAAGGGGTTGAAGGACTGGGAGTCTCTAAAGGATATAGCCATCGAGGCAGAAGGAGAGTTCTTGGCTAGGAAGGCTAACAATGATAATTTTGCCAAAAGGGCTAACCCCGGTCAAGGAGCCAGTAGGCCGGCGGGTCCCAGTAATAACGGCAGAAGAACAGGCGAGGTGTCTGCTACTGAGGTAACCACCCAGAGGAAGTTTTCGAACTTGGGGAGACCATTATCTTGGGTTTTGAGAAGGTTAATGAAGGAGGGAAAATTGCAGCCCTTAGCTCCTAGACCTGCTTTGACGCAGGGGAAGCCTGGACACAAGGATAATGAATTCTGTGCATTCCACCAGCACTCAGGCCACATCACAGATAAGTGCAAAGCGCTCCGACACTCTATCCAAGACTTGATTGATAGCAAGCAGATTTCTGACCCTGAAAAGAGGGAAACTGAGAAGAAGCCCGGTTATAATGCCGTACCACCACCCGTGTTTATGATCAGATCTAGCCTGCCAGAGTGGTACGTGCTACAGGATCTATATGGGAGCGAGAATTCTACTGCTGATTGTTCTGCGATTAGAGAGGAGAGGGCAGTCGTGGCAACTCTTGATTGCTGGTCTAGCAGTGAGAGCGGCGGAGAAGCCGAGGAGGAGGGAGAGATGAACCTTGACTTGTGGGGGTCTGATGAAGACAAAGAAGAAGAGATAGGGGCTGTGATGAGAAGCGGAAGAGTGGTCCCCGAGATTACGAGACTACCCGAGCCAGTGCAGACGCCGGCAGAGAAAGAACCAGAGGAGAATCAGATTGTCAAACAATTGAAGAAGACTGCGGCTCAAATATCCATCTAGGATCTTTTGAGACAATCCCCCTCTCATAGGCAGAAGGTAGTAGAGGCTTTGGTTGAGGCCACGGTCGCCATCATGATCTCCCCATCAGAACTGTTGGGCCTAATTAAGGGAGGATCCGAGGAGAGATTGGTCTTTTCTGACGCTGACCTACCGGTCGAAGGCCGCAATCATAATAGACCCCTATACATCAAAGCGTAGATTAACGACAAGCACACTGCTTGCGTTATGGTAGATGATGGGTCTTCTATCAATGTGTGCCCCTTGATAGCTCTGCAGGCTTTTTGTTTAAACGAGGATATGCTCAGTGGGTCGGATCTGACTATCACAGCCTACGATAATTCAATGAGGCAAGCCTCGGGAACCTTTAAGACCTTGGTCAAGACAGGACCTATTGAAGTGGAGGTAGAATTTGTAGTGCTGCCCATCCCTGCTAACTTCTCAGCTCTACTTGGGAGACCCTGGTTTCACAAGTTAGGTGGAGTGCCATCCACACTACACCAGATGATAAAGTTCGCACACGAAGGGGAGGTGGTGACTATCAAAGCGGCTAGGGAGAACCAATTCTCAGCGCTTGAAATAGCTAATCAACCATTTAGTGGCTTCCATGTATCCATGATACGAGAAGAGCATGGGTCAGTGGATAACCCAGCCGTGGTTAATATGTTGAAGAAGATGCACTATCTCCCCGGGGCTGGTTTGGGCAGAAACTCTCAGGGGTTGCAAACAGCGGTCACCACTCGAGGGCAGAAGAACCGGAAAGGTCTAGGGTACAGAGGTGGCTTCGGCAAGAAGAAGGCGACAGACAAGATCCCTCACATTTCAGAGAGCTTCGTACCAGCATCCTCAGTTTTTGCTTACACTGGCGAAGACGAGCCGCAATGGGTAGATGGGAGGATTGTCCCTCGCTTCGAGATCTTTAATGATGTATTTGATTTGAGAGTCGGGTTTATCAAGACTGCTGAAGACTTCTGGGATGAGGAGGTCATGACTCAGGGTATCACTTGGGACAGATGCGAGCTTGAAGAGGTTGTTACTGAAAAGATGATAGCTGCCAAGCTGAAAGGGAAACAGAAGATAGCAGAATTGGAGCTGAAAATGGGAGATTTGAGGATTTCCTCCGACATGCCTGAGGGGCCTCTGCAGAATCAGGAAGCCAGTGAGCAGGCCGCGATAGCATCAACCTCGGGAGTGGCAGAAGAAGACTCTAGCTTAGACTGTATTTTTATTCCAGAACTCTTTTATGATGTAAATGACAATTATAATATTATTAATAAGGCAAACAATTTCTCTTACTTGTGCGATGTTTCTAATAATTTCAACATGCATGAACATGATCATATTCCATCAATTTTTGACATTGATTCCACTGATACAACGCCTTTTAATCTTGGAACCTCAAAAAATCCGAGAGAAATTCTAATAGCATCAAATATAACTCCTGAGGAGAGAAAAAATTTTGAGAGAATAATAAGAAAACATGAAAAAGTCTTTGCCTGGACCTATGAGGACATGCCGGGAATTGACCGAGATGTGGCAGAACATGCTATCCCAACTTATTCGGATTATAAGCCTGTGAAACAGAAGTTGAGAAGGCTCAGACCAGAATGGGCAGACAAGGTTAAGGAGGAAATTCGACAGCAACTTGAAGCCAGGTTCCTTGTTGAGGTGCAGTATCCTACATGGCTGGCAAATGTGGTCCCTGTAGCAAAGAAGAACGGAAAGGTCAGGGTGTGTGTGGATTATCGAGATCTGAACAAAGCTTGCCCTAAAGATGATTTTCCACTACCCCATATCGATGTATTGATAGATAGTGCTGCCAATTGCGCGATGTACAGCTTTGGAGATGGTTATGTGGGCTACAACCAGATCCTGAAAAAAATAGCTGACCGGGTTAAAACCGCTTTCATCACGGAGTGGGGGACCTACGCCTACCGGGTCATGCCTTTTGGCCTAAAGAACGCAACCAGAGAATGGCGACTAAGATCTTAAGTGACCTGATCCATAAAGAAGTGGAAGTGTATGTCGATGACATGATGGTCAAATCAGCCACCCGAGAGGGGCACTTTGAAGCTCTAGAGAAGTTCTTCACCAGGATTGACAAGTATAATCTGCGACTTAACCCCAAGAAGTGCATTTTCGGAGTGACTTCAGGAAAACTATTGGGACATGTCATCAGTCAGAGGGGAATAGAAATTGACCCGGACAAGGTGAAGGCCATCAGAGAGATGCCCGTGCCGCAAAAGGAGAAGGATGTAAGGAGTTTCCTGGGCAAGCTGCAGTATGTCAGCCGATTCATTGCCAAGCTCACTTCGATATGCGAGCCTGTTTTTAAGCTGCTTAGAAAGAATCAACCTGTGGTCTGTAACGAAGAATGCCATAAAGCCTTTGACAGCATCAGGGAATACCTATTGAATCCGCTAGTGCTAAGGCCTCCGCAACCGATCAAACCGCTTATCCTGTATCTGGCAGTAGAAGACAGCTCAGTGGGCACCATAATGGCTCAAGTGGATGAATTTGGGGTGGAGTTTGCAATTTATTACCTCAGCAAGAAGTTCTTGGCTTATGAGATAAAATATACTGAAGTAAAAAAGATCTGTCTCGCGGTAATTTGGGCGTCAAAGAAACTGAGACATTATTTCCACTCGTACAGGGTTCAAGCAGTGGCCAAGCAAAATCCGTTAAGATATTTGCAGGAAGCACCGTCTCTGCTTGGAAAGATGGGGAGGTGGCTGCTCTTGCTACAGGAGTTTGATGTGCAATACATCACCCGCAAGACTATTAAGGGGCGAGCCATAGCCGAATTTCTTGCTGAGCATCCTATTCAAGGAGACACTCCCGAGTTTACCTTTCCTGATGAGAGCATAGTCGCAATTTCTGTTCAACGATGGCAGTTACACTTCGATGGGGCAGTGAATAACAGAGGAGCCGGAGTTGGGATCATCTTGACGACCCCAGATAATGAGAAGCTTCCCCTCGCTAAGAAGCTGAGGTACAAAGCAACCAACAATGAAGCCGAATATGAAGCGTGCACCTTCGGATTGGAAGATTTAGCGGCATTGGGGGCAAAGAATATAGAAGTCTTCGGTGACTCATCCTTGGTGATTAACCAGATCCGAGGTGAGTGGGCAGTAAAAGAAGAACGGCTGATGCCCTATGTTGAGTATTTGAGAAAGATGTGTGGGCAGTTTGAGACTTGCACTTTCCACTTTGTGCCGAGAGATAAAAACCGTCTGGCTGATGCGTTGGCAACCTTAGTGTCAATGTGGGATAACCCCGAAGGAGTGACTATGAAGCCAGTGCTGATTTCGAGTTCTGATAAGCCCAGTTTTGAAACTAAGCCTGTGATGGAAGTAGAAGTGGCGGATGGGAAACCATGGTACTTCGACATCATGAACTACTTTGAAAACAATAAATTTCCAGAAGAAGCCACTAAGAAAGACCAGAGGATGATCCGGAAGCTATCCACTCAGTTCATATCCTTGGAAGGGGTGTTGTACAAAAGACGGTCGGACGGGATTCAGCTCAGGTGCCTGAATGAAAAGGAAGCCCGCAAGGTGATGGAGGAAACCCATGCAGGTGTCTGTGGGACCCACATGAACGGTTTGACCTTGGCTAAGAAGATCATGAGACAAGGCTTTTATTGGCTTACGATAGACAACGACTGCTCAAAATATGTTAAGCAATGCCAGCTATGCCAACAATATGCAGACTTCAGACACCTGCCAGTATCAGAATTACATAACCTGACATCACCTTGGCCTTTCGCTGCTTGGGGGATAGATATCATTGGAGAGATTCGCCCTACGGCATCCAATGGACACAGATACATCATAGTCACAATCGATTATTTTACCAAATGGGTAGAGGCGAAATCCTTCAAAAAGATTGACACGAGGGACTTGGCCAAGTTCATAGAGAGGAATTTGATCTGCAGATATGGCCTCCCTCATCACATAGTGTCTGACAATGGGGTGCAGTTCATGGGAGAAACTAGGAAGCTCCTCGAGAAGTATGGTGTCGAGCATCATAAATCCTCTCCCTACCGACCACAAGCGAATGGAGCAGTAGAAGCCGCTAATAAGAATATGAAGAAGATCCTGTCCAAGATGGTCCAAACCTACAAAGGCTGGGCCGAAAAGTTACCCTGTGCCTTGTGGGGATATAGAACGACGGTAAGGACGTCTACAGGCACTACTCCATTTTCCCTAGTATACGGAATGGAAGCAGTATTGCCAGTTGAGATAGAGCTCAAATCGCTGAGGGTAGTCATGGAAGCCCAAATTCCAGAGGCCAAATGGGCACAACAGAGGCTACAGCACTTGAATTTACTGGATGAGAGTAGGCTGAAAGCTTATTATCATAATCAGATTTACCAGAAGAGATTAGCAAGAACTTTCGGAAAGAAGGTGAGAAAGCATCCGCTAAAAGAAGGGGACTTGGTGTTCAAGCAGATGAGGCCAGGCATACCAGATATTAGAGGGAAATTCAGACCGACCTGGGAAGGGCCGTATATCCTTAAGAAACTGCTGTCCAAAGGAGCTGCAATCTTGTCGGATAGTGACGGGAATGAATTCAAAGAGCCGATCAATGTCGATAGACTCAAAAGGTTCCACGGCTAAAGACCAAGATAAAAAGAAGAGAATAAAATGCCCTGCAAGTCGAAAATCGAAAAAAGGCGGCTGTGCTAAAATTGGGCGCCTCGACAGGGTGAAAATCGAAAAAAGGCATCCTGTGCAAAAATTAGAGGCACGAGAGAAAATGTTCGATCGTGAAAACCCGAGAGGGCCGATTGGTAACAGGAGTTGATGCTGTTAAAATTTGATTCCTTGTATTGACAACGCGTAAGCAGCTGAGTAAATGCCAAAACTGATCATGTATGCTGAAATTATATGAAAATATGCACAAATTGGTGAAATAGAATGAATATTATTCTTTTCATTTTTGTCATTTCCTAGTTCTGCATTAAAAAGAAATGTAGTACCAAAAGAAATACATATGTAAGCTAAGTCCTGCTGCTGCTCTCGCCGACCAGATGCTTGAGCCCTCGAGTCCTGTTATCAGATGCTGGACTAAGGATCCACTTCTTGTACTCACTAGTCAAAGACACAGAATGATTGCCGAACCTCGGGATAACAGTCTTCACTGGTAGTCTGCCCCACAGCTCATGATACCGAGAAGCGAATACAGCTGAGAGAGCTCCTCCCCAGAAAGACAAGGGAACCCTCACTACATCCTGGGTCATCCCGAGCTGACGTGTACATCGAGAGGTGATGCAGAAGGTGGCCTGATGGAGGCCGCAGAGGGGAACACACCCCGATGGCCCATCCATGACCACATGAGACAGGGGGAGCCAGGCAGACATAAAACTGACGTCATCATCTAACAGCTCACCAAATCTGGTAATGCCTTCACTAGTAGTGGCACACCCATGAAGTCGTCGACGGGGCAGAAAGTGGCTCGGCGAGTACTGTGGAGTAACGCGAGGGGGTGGTTCAGACAGCATCTTCAGTTTTTCTTGCAGCCAGATCTGAAAAAAAAAAGAGAAAAAAAAAAGAAAAAAGAGAAAAAAAAAGAAAGAAGAGAAGAAAAATATAAAAAGAAAAAGCTGCTGGAGTAAGTAAGGTTTACTTCAGGCAAAAATAAGGCACAGGATTGTGTGAAAATCTGAAAGGACGCACCTCCCGCTAAGAAAAGCTAGTGTGAAAATCCATAAGGGACGCACTACCTTTAAAATAATGACGTACCTGGAGCAATAAGGGGCTGCCGGTGAAGGTTGTAGTGGATCCAGAGCTCACAGCGTCCAAGCCCAGAATGGTTTCAGCCAGAATGAGTGGTAGGGGTGATAATCCTAGATGGAAGTCGCCCAAGACTCCGAACAAGCGAGAGTCACCTGTCAAACCCCCTGGAACAACAGTAAGGAAGTTCACCATGCAAAATAAGAATGTGATGCTTACTCGATAGGTGGGGATGTCGGTGAACTGATCCAGAGCCTCGATCAGTGGCCCCAGGGAAAAGAAAGAGCCCGGAGTAATCAGCCGGACGGCCTCAAAAGAAGGTATGCCCAGGGCCATGGCTATGTCCCGAGCCTAGAATAGACCGCAGCGGGGGACGCAGGGCAGAGCGCTAGGAGGAAACCAAGCTCCGAGAATGGCAGCTAATTCTTCAGGCAAAGGGCACAGTTCCTGATAAGTGAACCGGAAAACGTGGAACCGGGGGTTCCAGAAGTGGGTCGCCGCCAGGAGGAGGTTCTGGTCGACTTTCACCCGGCACAGATATTTCAGCCCGAACAGAGAGGAAAGGGCGCCCTCTTCCCAAGTGTGTTTGTCATCTAAGATACGGTGCATCCTTTGGGCTAGAGAGGGAGACATTTTGAGAAATAAGGAAGGCTCAAGGTGTTGGAAAATGAAGAGACTCAAGAAGAGCAAAACTTTTGGCAGAATTTATAGGGAAGGGTCACCGACGGCCTACCCGTCTCTCTAGAGAGACGGCCTGTCCGTCAGTAGAGATTCACCTGGCAGGCGCATGCGTCATCATTGCATTCATCACGTGCATTAAATCGCATTTATTGCATGATAGACGGCCAGCCCGTCGGTCGCTTCTACAGACGCCCAGCCCGTCGGTCACGAAATTTTATATAAGGGCGAGTGACAGACGGTGCAAACGCTGCTGTCCCTTTCTTCTTCCTCTCCCAAACCGTTTTTTAGCATTTTTTTTTAGTGTTTTTTCAAGCATTCTTCATTTTGTTTCGCGATTTCTTCATATTTTCGCATTATTTACTCACCGGGCGCTTTGATATTTATATTTTCTTCAGTTTCTACACTTCTCGCGAATACAAGTAAGTAAATAATTACTTTTTTCTTGAATTTTATTTAATTTATTAATTTATTTCTTCTTCTTTCAACTTTAGAAATGTTTAGAAATTTAAAATGCCTTAGGAATTTAGGGAGAATGCTGCCCATTTTTTTTTATTTTAGTGCAATTAACCTAAATTTTTGCATGATCACATAGAAATAGAATTTTTCTATAATCTTGATGCTTTAGAATTGCGCTGTTTAGCGCACCTTTTTGTGCATATTTTTTGCTTTGGTGGCCTGAGACCATTATCTTGTGTTGTTGGGGGCACACTCTTGCCGGGGTGCGCCCCATCTTTGTGCGCATATTGTTATTGAGGCCTGAGGCCTATTTTTATGCCTTTTCATGCAGGAGGTCGGGCATACCCCCGCCGGGGTGCTGCACAAATTTTTATTATTTATTCTAAAATTGAATATTTTCACGCGTAATGCATGCCTCGGGACCTAGAAAGCCCATTTCCTTTACTCTTTTTAAATTATTTGTATGCTATTGCATATCGTTTTTGCCTTGATATGTGCAAAGCATGTGGGCAACCTTTGCCCTTTTCATTTATTATCAATTTTCTATCTTGTTTTGGGTCGTCATTGCCCTGGTGAGGCCTAAATCGGCCTTCGCCTGGAGAATAAGTCTGATAATATTTGTTTTGTCAAATTTTCGTTCTCTAATTTCTCCTCCTTTACAGGATGCCTCCTAGACGTAGAGTACCGCAGGCCCAGCCCGAGCTTATAGCTCCGGATTGGATGGATGACGAGTCAGCTCAGAGGTATAGAGCATTGGCTCAGGTAGAGCTTCGGGCTAGTCGCTTTGTGTCCCGACCGTTTCTAGAGGCCCTAGGGTTGGCCCCAGAGTTTGATTTACTTGCCGAGGGTGCTGGGTGGACAGAGTTCCTTGAGCCTTCCTTCCAGACTTTCCCAGAGGCTACTCGCTAGGTCCTGGCCACTCTTCGCTATGCCGGTTTTCAGAGTGCAGATACCGACCCAAGGGTGGTTCAGTTTTGGTTCGACGGCGACCACTTCAGTATCACTAGACAGAGATTCGCTTAGGCCATGGGGCTCCCTATAGAGGAGGGGGTTGAGATCCCACGGCGAGTGGTGAGACGCGCCCACTGGGCGGCTATTGCCCTATCGGGAGTGCTGTATGATCATGATACAGCGAAGAGCACCGTACTGGTGTCTCAGGCACTCCGGTATTTGCACAGAGTGCTATCTAGTTCGTACCTCGGTCGAGCTGGTAATCTAGGGTCGCTTAACGCGGCCGAGATCTGGAGCCTCTGGGCTATGGTGGCAGGCCAGCGTCTCAACATTAGCCACGAGATCTTGGCCAACTTGACCAGAGTCGGCAGAGGGTTGACGCCGGTGGTGATAGTAGGAGGAGTTATCACCCGGTTACTTTTGAGGTTGGGGGTTAACCCTGAGAGGTTGAGAGGACCTTTGGGGGAGGGGATCCATGTGGATGCCGCAGCCGCAGTACAGATGGGGATGATCTCCCCGATATCAGGGCAGGCAGAGGCCTACAGGGTGTTCACCATTCATGAGACCAGGCAGATGTTCTCACTCCCACCCTTGGATGCTGACCCAGACCACCCGGAGCACCCGGAGGAGCAGCCTCCACAGCCCGAGCCACAGCCAGAGCCCCAGCCTTAGCCCGAGCCTCAGCCAGAGCATCAGCCTCCTCAGCCACAGACTGTGCCACCACCACAGCAGCAGGAGCAGCCCAGGACTCCCTCGGACTTTGACTTCGAGTTCACGATGGATGACCTCTTCGCCGCTTCACCGGCATCCAGAGCGCCGACTCCAGCCCCATCACCGAATGCCAGGGTACAGAGGTCTATCCACGGGCCCTCGGCACCACCGCCAGAGCCAGCACCGAAGCAACCTGTGCAGCCTGACTTCTCTCAGCTCCTCACGTCCATGTTTACAGCCTTAGAGCGGCGGTAGGATGAGAGGGACAGGGCTATTCACAAGAGGTTGGATCCCCAGCAGGCTGCCATTCAGGAGCAGTCCCAGTCGGTGGAGCGCTTAGCCCGAGAGCAGGCTGGCTACATTGAGCATACGACCCGGGAGCAGGCTCGGGCCTTGGATGTTTTCAGGGATGAGCAGGCTCAGGCCTTAGGGGCCTTCAGAGGTGAGCAGATGAGGCTGATTGAGCAGATTGCTCAGGGGCAGAGGGAGCTTAGGCAGCAGCTCGCTCATGATTTGAGGACATCACAGGACCAGGCATCTCAGAGGGTCGACATGACCCTACAGATGATCGACGAGTCGCTTGACTCTTTGAGATCCCGCGTTCAGGCGATAGAGGGGATCCTCCCACCTCTGTCTTAGACCATGAGAGAAATTAGAGAGTAGACAGAGCAGAGCCTAGAGCAGAGGAGAAAGGCCGCCAGCGAGCAGACCATTCAGTTGAGCCAAGCCTTCAAGAAGTTAGGAGACAAGGTTTCTAAAACCTTAGTGTTTATGAGCACCTGTACCCAGCCCTTCTTGGATGGCTACGCTCAGATCCGGTTCAGGCGGGCCCATGATCATGAGGCAGGACCCTCCACGGCTCAGCCAGCTCCACCTCCACCTCCGCCAGGGACCGTGCACATATCAGATGACGAGGATCCCGATGAGCCCTCCGACTACACACCTCTCTGATCTTCAGGGAGTTACTTTTGTATCTATTTTACATTTTCATTTTGTATATGCACTGTACAAAAATGACGCTTCTAGTGAAAACTTTTGTTTCATTATTGTATGATCATTCGATTGTTAATTGTTTAATCACATCACAGAAAGTGTATGTTCTCATATTTACTTATATGTCAATGAAAATGACAACATAACAAAAACGAAACAAAAATGATGAATAACAACTCAAATAAGAAAAAAAATGAAAAATGAAACATGGCATAGCAAATAAAGCAAGATCACGCCATCAATAGACAGGTTAAAAGATGACCACTCAAACATGAACTAACTAAATCTTTCATCACGCAGGTACAGAGAAATACCGATCTGAACATAGACATCGATTAAAAAGATCCCTTTTGGGACAAGGAACCCGGTAGGGTCTCCTCTTCTTCAAATCGAGACTGTAGCCAAAGCATGCTGCATCTCACAGATCGAAGCTGTGGTCAGAGAGTGCCGCACTTCACCAAATCGAGACTGTAGCCAAAGCATGCTGCATCTCACAGATCGAAGCTGTGGTCAGAGAGTGCCGCACTTCACCAAATCGAGATTGTAGCCAAAGCATGCTACATCTCACAGTTCACGCGGCAGCCAAAGAGTGCTACGCACCTTTCAGATCGAATAGGGGTTAGCAGGGGAACTTCAGATCAAAGCTGTGGTCAGAGAGTGCTGCACTTCACCAAATCGAGACTGTAGCCAAAGCATGCTACATCTCACAGTTCACGCGGTAGTGAAAGAGTGCTACGCACCTTGCAGATCGAATGGGGGTTAGCAAGGGAACTTCAGATCGAGGCTGTGGTCAAAGCATACCTCACTCCAAACCGGGGTTGTGGCCAAAGCATGCTGCATCCCGCCGAGCCCTACAGGTCGAGATGAGACCGATGGGGGTATCTTCGCATCGCCGAATAGATTGAGATTAGGTCTAACCGACATAAGGCACAAAGAGTGAAAATCCGTCACAGGTACACTTCCTTTCTGACCTTCTCTGAGTTTTGGCTTATCTAGGCGCCTGTGCACTAGTTGCTCCAAAACTGGGGGCAACTGTAAGCACCGTGTCCCAGAGCGATCCGGATCAGAGGTTACCTTATGATGAAATCAGTGTCCGAGCCTATATAAAGGGCTGGATTTGGAGGTTTTAGTCCCACGTTCCACGAGAAATGAGGCTTTTTACCATTCCTGGGCAGAGGGGGAGAGAACAGAGGTTTTTTCGAGTCAAAAACTTTTTGTACTCCACAGACCGCCAGCCCGTCTGTGAAGTCAGCCCATCGCTTCGAGTCACCGACGGCTGGTGGTATTTTCCGACGCCCGTTGGAAAGTCACCGCCCCTGTCAGAACGTCGCCTGGTTTCCCGGAGTACGCAACCCTTCCGACGCCCGTCGGTGGATGTGGCAGGGCCGTCGGACGAATCCTTGTGTCAGAAGGATTCTTCCGATGCCCGCCCCCATACACCGACGCTCGTCGGTCATGTCTGGTTTATAAAAACTCCGGATTTTCAAGAGAAAATGGTTGGAAAAATTTTCAAAAGGGAAAAGTCTGCCCAATTTCAAGTAAATTTTCTCTCTCTTCCAACAAAACACATTTACAAAGGAAATCTATTTGATCAAGGATCAAATCAATAAAAAAGGAACTAAAATAATTATTTTCTTTAGATATTGATTCCAAAATCAATCTTTTGAGGGGTTGAAGAAGAAATAGCCCATTTTTCTCTCTTTGACCCTTCATCTTTTGCTTCTCGTGGAACGCGCGGGGCTCTAATCAACACAAGAATCTCACCCAAAGCGATTATCTGAGGGTAAATATTCCGGATTTCTTCTCCTTATCATTTCATATTTATTCCTTATTTTGTGGAATTTATCAATATATGTCATTATTTTCCTTTATTTTGACTCTCTTTATCTCCTTTTGGGTTTTTTTGGCTTTGGAAAGAATTTTCTCTCTCCTATTTTTTTGAAGACAGTGGTGACCGATGGGTCATCTTTATCACCGATGCCCATCGGTCACCCCACTTACAGACGCCTCTCCTTGAGTGACAGACGGACATGTCGGTTACCTTAACCGATGCCCGTCGGTTATCTAAGGAAGGCCATCTGTGGGTTCTGCCTCCATCCTTTTAAATCGTTTTTTATCTTTTTCAAATCCTTTCAGTTTCTTATATGTTAATTTTATGTATATTAACATCTCTCAACTTTTCTATGAGTTTATATATGATTTCTCTTGGACTACCAAAAGCTTGAGCGGCCATCTACCATATGCGGAGGATTCCGTCTGATTTAGTTTCCTAACCCTCTCGATTATTTCCTTCATGTTGTTATTCATTGATTATTTCATGTATATGGATATATTCTTCTCATATTTCGTTGATGTATAAATATAATCTAAATGATTTTATACTAAAATAGAAATGAGGTTTGTATAAAGTGCAAAAAGGGGCAAAAGCGCTATCTTTATCCAATAAAATCATCATAAACAAAAATCTCCAATTTTAATAATAATGCATGCGAGGACCAAAGTCCTCAAAATAAGCAATGCCCCGATTTATGCATGATTCGCACATTTATGAAAGGGAGTTGTATTCCGCTCCTTGTATTATTGTAATTTATCGCTTTCATTATCTATCTGATCATTTATCGCTTTCAAAATGTGAATAAATGTGCCTTTTAATCAATTGCACAATGTGGAGAGAGAGCGAATTGATGATATTAAGATTTGATCATAAAATAAATGAGGTACAAATAGATGAGAAATCTCGGACCCAGCTTTGGTCTTTTGGCTCAAGAGGTTAGAGGTTATCCTCCAAAATACTTCTTGGGTCATGAGGCTTTAGCGCTAATCCTAGGCTCTTTAGGGTGAGAAGTTCACCTTCCATGACCCCTCTGGCTGGCCCAAAATGGATACCAAGCGCAGTCTTAGGCTCTCCGAGGCGAGAGTAACTTTCCCAATGTTCTATTGGGTGGCGACTCCATGATACCTCCTTGTTGCCCAACATAGACGCACTTGTGATTTATCGCAAGCTGTCAATGGACCCACAAGTGCCCCGATCGCCCACGTGCGGACGGTCAAGCGGGCGGCCGCGGGGATCCGGCACGCGTCACATGTATGTTCAGTTTTTGCTCCTTAAAGTTTTAAATTCTTATGTACTTATATTTGTGCTTTGTATCGCTTCTGTCCGGTAGCACACCTACTCGTACGGCTGCCTACTCCCTCGCGGATGGGTTTGCCTACGTACGGGTAGGGGGTGTTACAAGTTCACTTTGCATGATCAAAGTCATCTACTATCTACCCTCTGCTCCTTTCACCGCTCGGGTGCTTCAGTGAACCACTTATCCTGCTATCATCTGTTAAATCATTCAAGCTCATACCGTTTATACATGGTTGTAAGTGCATGCCGATCACTCCTGAAAGTTTTTTGCCAACAGCATCATCCGTTCCGGAAAGACGACTGCCTCAGTTGTGACGCGCGCAGAACCCCGTGGCTTCCTGAAGGCTCGCTTTAGGGCTATCAGGAGAGGTTCATTGAAACTTGTAAGGTATTTACAAGTGCGTCTATTTTGGGCAACAAGGAGATTTCATGGAGTCGCCACCCAATAAAACATTGGGAAAGTTCGTCTCGCCTCAGTGAGCCTAAGATGGCGCTGCTATGTCCATTTTGGGCAAGCCAAAGGGGACTTGGAGGTTCCATCCTAATAGAACATTAGGAGGGCCCTCTCACCTCGTGGAGCCTAGGACTATGCAAGTTAAAGCCTTTTTACGGGACATAAGAGGTGTCTTGGAGATCCCATTAAAATGGGTCTCTCGCCTCATTGAGCCCAAAGACCAGAGACAGGTTCGGGACTTCCCATTTATTCATACCTTGGCTAAGTTTATAATCAAATTTTGAATTTAGCGTTTCATCCCATTTCTCATTCAATTTTAATGCAATTTAATTAAATGCGCATGTCAAACACATAATAAAAGCGATATATAAAATAAATGAATGCAAAATAAATTACAACAAAACTAGGGGCGGAATACAACCCCCATTTTTAAGTAAAATGCAATCCATACATAAATCGGGCTATTTATTAGAGATGAGGACATTGGTCCTCACATGCATGTTTAAATAAATTAATTTTAATGTGGCAATTTTATTTGGGATGAAGATTAGGACATTGGTCCCATTTTTATTAGGAAAATCTAAGTTAATTGATAGAAATACTTTGGCGACCTTTTAAATTAACGTGCATATAAATTATCGTGCATGAAAAATAAATTATTACAAATTACATATTAAAACAAATAAACAAAACCCAAAATGAAAGAAAAATAATAAAGATAATAAATTAACAAGGTAGCTCTCAAGTGTATCTTCAACTCTCCATGAGCTCCCACTTGCCATAAAAAACTCACACACGGAAAGTAAGCATTTGAGAATAAAAAGACAAATAAAAAAAATGTTAGTAAAAACAATGAATTTAAACACATAATATAAAAGACATAAAAATAAAGCCAATAAAAAATGTATCATGCATGACCAATTAATTTAATGACATAATAAAAAAAAATATGCAACTTAACCAATTACTCATTTAACATGCATAAAATGTATAACATAATAATAATAAAATTCAACATGTATAGGCAAGTATAAAACTATAATGATAAAACTCAACATGCATAAAAACATGAATAAAATAAACATAAAATTCAGCATGTATAAAAATATAAATAACAAAAATTCATCATACAAGATAATAATAATAATAATAATAATAATAATAATAATAATAATAATAATAATAATAATAATAATAATAATAATAATAATAATAATAATAATAATAATAATAATAATAACCAAGGATATGAATAAACCACATAAACATGCAAGAACAATAAGAAATAAACATGACATGTTAAGGCATGGTAAATGATAATACCAATAACAATATGGACAATCACATAAGCACATGGTAAAAATAATAATGATGATAATAAAAACAACAATAATAATGATGATAACAACATGTGAGCAATATGAACAATATGAACAACATGAACAATTAAATAAAAATAATATGAACAATTAAATTAGCTGCCGCGGGCCGACACTGGCGGGAAATATTTTTTTTTTTAATTTTCTTTAAAATATAATAATTTAAAAACTCACTTTTTTCATCATAAAATAATTTTTAAAATACTTTAAAATATTTTTGAAATACGTTTTTATTCATTCTTAACAAATCAAAACGACAAGGCAATTATCACTTCCAACTTTCATTCTTTTTGCCTATAAATCGGCACAATTAATTTCATCATTGGGTAATCCTGATCAAGGCTACTCGGGACCCGGTGTCTACAGTTGCCCCCACTTTTGGGAAAACTAGTGCGTGGGTGCCTAGGTGAGCCAAAATTCAGGAAAAGAAAAGAAGCACATACCTAATGCGGCGACCTTTATGCTGCTCCCTGGGGAACACTGCTATGACTTGAAATATGAATATCCTCTCCGAGTTGCACTGAGTCACTGACAAGACTACGAAGTGCTAGGAACCATCCTCAGACGGTGATGCGTCGAGTCGCTACCAAGACTACAAAACGCAAAAGATAAATCGCACCTAGCCGCTGACAAGGCTACTAAAAGTGCGCTGCATGGAGTCGCTGACAAGACTACTAAACGTACAGGTGCTATCTGCAGATAGATATGCGCTGAGCCACTGATAAGACTACTAAAAGCACAGAACGAAAAATCGCACCGAGCCACTGACAAGGCTACAAAAGGTGCGCTGCACGGAGTCGCTGACAGGACTACTAAATGTACAGGTGCTATCCGCAGATAGCGATGCGCCGAGCCACTGACAACGCTACTAAAAGTGCACAAGAGAGATGCACCGAGTCACTACCAAGACTACCAAAAGTGCACGAAAGAACTACACCGAGCCACTACCAAGGCTACGAAAAGTGCACGAAAGAATTGCACCGAGTCGCTGACAAGACTACTAAAAGTGCAGGTGCCATCCGCAGATGACGATGTGCCGAGCCGCTACCAAGACTACCAAAAGCGCACGAAAGAAATGCACCGAGTCGCTACCAAGACTACCAAAAGTGCAAGGGTGTCATCCGCAGATGACCGCACCGAGTCTGCTACAGACTATTAAAAGTGCGAAAACCGATGATCTTCATTTAGATATTCCTGCAAAGTATTGTGCACAGAAAAATATACGAAATTTAAGTGTATATGAGATGTAAATGTATGTAAATGTTTGCAAAAATAGATTGACCCTATCCTAGGTGGTTAAGGGTCTGCCGAGGATATAGCTTGGCTGCTGCGTTATGCTTCCAAGAATCTAATAGAGTGACATTTTGGCTTTAGGGACTCTGACCCCAAAACATTTTCTGAGAGAGACATCAAGTGCATCTTTGCCCCCCGGTCAATGATCGTATGCCCAGGACTCTTACTCATGCATTATCTGACTGAAGAATGATCATCTGAAGTAATGTTGCCTTATTGCTCCAAGCATCAAACGTCATTGCTTTAAAAGGCAGTGCGTCCCTTATGGATTTTCACACTAGCTTTTCTTTGTGGGAAATGCGTCCCTTTAGGGATTTTCACAAAACCCTTTGCCTAACTTTTGCCTGGAATAGACCCAACCCAATCCAACAGCTTTTATTTTCTTTTTTATTTTTTTTTGTAGGGCAGACTGCCTGTCTCCAGGTTTTCACCCTGCCCTTTGGCTTAACTTTTGCTTAGAGAGCCAATTACGGTTTTCATCTCTAACGGCCTTATGTTTTTAAGATTTTTTTATCTTTTTTTTTATTATTTTTTATTATTTTTTTTTTGGCTGCAAGAGAAGGCTATTATCAAAACCACCACTAAGAGTGAATAGCACATATCTGCTTAGGTACCTTCCGACAGAATGATTAGACAATAGTCATTAGATGAATAAGTGATATATTTTTTAAGGCAGAACTAGAAGAACAATGTAAACTGTATTCTTTTATTTGTTGCAAAATTGAATACATTTCTATATGATTTCATCATACATGATCCTTATTTAATAAGAATTCAAAAGCACAAGACTACACCTAATCTCGGAATAGATCTTATAAGCATCAAACTCCTGTTATCAATCGGCGCTCTCGGGTTTTCTCGATTGAACATTTTCTATCAGCCCTTAATTTTTGCCCAGGATGCCTTTTTTCGGTTTACACCCTGACAGGGCGCCCAATTTTTGCAAGGCTGCCTTTTTTCGGTTTTCGACATGCTGGGCATTTATTCTCTTCTTTTCATTTTTTGGTCTTTAGCCATGGAACCTTTTTAGTCTATCGACATTGACCGGGTCTTTAAACTCATTCCCATCGCTATCTGCCAAGTTGTTAGCAACTTTTTTAAAATGAACGGGCCTTCCCAGGTTGGCCTAAATTTTCCTCGTATGTCTGGCACTCCCGGCCTCATCATCTTAAAGACCAAATCCCCTTCTTTCAATGGGTGCTTTCGTACCTTCTTACCAAAGGACCGAGCTAGTCTCTTCTGATAAGCCTGATTGTGATAATAGGCTCTCAACCTATCTTCATCCAACAGATTCAACTGCAACAATCGCTATTGTGCCCATTTTGTCTCTGGAATCTCGGCTTCCATGACTACCCTTAAAGATTTTAGCTCAATTTCAACCGGCAGAATCGCTTCGGTTCCGTATACCAGGGAGAAAGGTGTTGCTCCCGTAGAGGTTCTAACTGTGGTTCTATAACCCCAGAGTGCAAAAGGCAGCTTTTCCGCCCAATCTTTATAGCTTTGAACCATCTTGGCCAGTATTCTTTTCACATTCTTGTTCGCTGCTTCAACCGCACCGTTAGCTTGAGGACGGTAAGGAGAAGACTTGTGATGCTGGATTCCATACTTCTGAAGCATTTGTTTAGTTTCTGCTAAGCATTGCACCCCATTATCAGATACAATATGGTGTGGGAGGTCATATCTGCATATCAAATTCCGCTCGATGAACTTTGCCATATCCCTAGCATCAATCTTCTTGAAAGATTCAGCTTCAACCCACTTAGTGAAATAATCAATGGCAACTATAATGAACCTGTGCCCATTAGAAGCTGTAGGACGTATCTCGCCTATGATATCTATTCCCCAAGCTGCAAATGGCCATGGAGATGTCAAATTATGTAGCTCTGAAACTGGGACATGCCTTAAATTCGCGTATTGCTGGCATAACTGGCATTGCTTCACATATTTTGAACAATCCGTATCCATTGTGAGCCAATAGAATCCTTGGCGCGTGATCTTCTTTGCTAAGGCTAAGCCATTCATGTGAGCTTCACAGACTCCGGCATGAACCTCTTCCATAACCTTTTCAGCGTCTTTCTCCGCCAAATACTTTAACTGGATACCATCGACTTGCCTTTTATACAAAGTGCCATTTACATTGATGAACTGAGTGGACAACTTTTGAATCATCCTTTGGTCTTTCTCGGTGGCTTCTTCTGGAAAAACTGACCGTTCCAAATAATTCTGAATGTCGTAGTACCAAGGGTTTCCATCGGTGGCCCCAATATCCATCACCTGCTCAGCTTCAAAGCAAGGCTTTTCCGAGCTAGAGATTAGCACGGGTTTCATAGTAACCCCTGTTGGATTATCCCACATGGACACCAATGTCGCGAGAGCATTGGCCAATTGATTTTCATCCCTGGGGGTGAAGTGAAAAGTGCAAGTCTCGAACTGGCTACTCAACATTCTCAAATGCTTCACATAAGGTAATAGCCTTTCTTCCTTAACCGACCATTCCCCTCTGATCTGATGGATTACTAATGAAGAATCTCCGAAGACTTCTGTGGTCTTTGCCCCCAGAGAAAGCAGTGCTTCCAATCCGAAGATGCAAGCTTCATATTCCGATTCATTATTGGTCGCCTTGTACCTCAACTTCTTGGCTAATGGCAGCTTTTCACCATCCGGGGTTGTAAGAATGATCCCTGCTCCTGCCCCTTTACTGTTAACTGCCCCATCAAAGAACAATTGCCACCCTTGTACTGCTATGGCCATGACATCTTCATCTGGGAAATTGTATTCGAATTGGTCTCCCTCAATTGGATGCTCAGCCAAGAACTCAACTACAACTCTTCCTTTAATGGTTTTCCTGTATTCGATATCGAACTCCTGCAACAATAATAACCATCTTCCCATCTTTCACAGCAGAGAGGGCGCTTCCTGAAGACACCTGAATGGGTTATGCTTGGCAACCGCTTGCACACTGAAAGAATGAAAGTAGTGCCGCAACTTCTTAGAAGCCCAAATCACTGCCAAGCAAATCTTTTCCACTTTAACATATTTGGCTTCATATGTCAGGAATTTCTTGCTAAGATAGTAAATAGCAAACTCTACCCCAAAATCATCCTCCTGGGCCATCATGGTACCCACTGAATTGTCTTCTATCGCTAGATACAGGATTAATGGTTTTGCATGTCGTGGTGGTCTTAAAACTAGAGGACTCAGGAGATAATCCTTAATAGTATCAAAAGCCAATTGACAATCATTATTCCACACCACCGGCTGATTATTCCTAAGAAGCTTAAAGATGGGCTCACATACTGAAGCCAGCTTGGCAATAAACCGGCTGATGTACTGAAGCTTTCCCAGGAAACTTCTAACCTCTTTCTCTTTTTGAGGCACTGGCATCTCTCTGATGGCCCTGACCTTGTCGGGATCTACTTCAATTCCTCTCTGGCTTACCACATGGCCTAACAGCTTACTCGAGGTAACTCCAAAAATGTACTTCTTGGGATTAAGGCGCAGATCATACTTATTAATCCTTTAAAAGAACTTTTCCAAGGCCTCGAAGTGACCTTCTCTGGTAGCTAACTTAATCATCATGTCGTCAACATACACCTCCACTTCCTTGTGGATCAAATCATTGAGAACTTTAGTGGCCATCCTCTAATAGGTCGCTCCTGTGTTCTTTAGTCCAAAAGGCATGACCCGGTAAGCAAATGTACCCCACTCGGTTATGAAAGCTGTCTTTATTCGATCCACTATCTTGTTAAGGATTTGATTGTACCCTGCATACCCATCTATGAAGTTGTACATCATGCAAGCAGCAGCACTATCTACCAGCACATCAATATGAGGCAGAGGAAAATCATCTTTCGGGTAGGCTTTGTTCAGGTCCCGATAGTCCACACATACTCGAACTTTTCCATCCTTTTTAGCCACAGGAACTACATTAGCCAGCCACGTCGAGTATTTAACCTCCAGTACAAACTTAGCCTCAATCTGCTTATGGATCTCCTCTTTCACCTTCTGAGCCCATTATGGCCTAAGTATTCTAAGCTTTTGCTTGACCGGTTTACTCTCTGGGTAAGTTGGAATGGCATGTTCGGCTACATCTCGATCAATTCCCGGCATGTCCTCATAGGTCCAGGCAAAGACTTTTTCATATTTTTTTTAATATTCTCTCAAATTTTAGCCTCTTCTCAGGATTTATATCTGATGCTATCAAGATTTCCTTTGGATTCTCCAAAGTTCCGAGATTAAATGCAGTCCTGCTAGTTGAGTTAATATCAAAGATGAATGCATCATGATCATGAGAAATGAAATCATCAGAAACATCACACAAGTAAGCAAAGTTATTCATGTCAATGATGTAATCAAAAACATTAATATTGTCATTAAAAAGTTCTGGCATAAAAAGACTATCTAAACAACTACTGCCTTCATCTTCTGTCGATGATGACGCTGCAGCCGACTAGGCTTTGACTTCTTGGCTTGGTGGAGGCTTTTCAACTACCTTCGATGAGATCTCCAAATCTTCAAACTTTAGCTCTGACTCTACCATCTTTTCCTTTCCTTTTAACCTGGTAGCTAGCAGCTTATCAGTGACAATCTCCTCGGGCCCATGCCTGTCCTAAATATTGCACTGAGTCATGATCTCCTCATCCCAGAAGTTCTTTGCAGACTTGATAACTCCAACATCCCAGTCAAAGACATCATTGAAAATTTCAAACCCCGGAATGATCTTTCCATCCACCCACTGATGCTCTTCCTCTCCAGTATAAGCACAAACCGAAGATGAGGGAACAAAACTGTCTGAAATGTGGGCAATCTTCTCTGACACTTTCTTCCTGCCATGCTCTCCTTTGTAGCCTAGACCCTTCCGATCTTTCTGGCCTTGTGTTGTGATGGTATCTTGCAACCCCTACGAATTTTTACCCAATCCGGCCCCTGGGAGGAAGTGCATCCTCTTCATCATGTTCATCACCTGAGGGCTACCTGCCAAGCCCTGCTCCTCACCAATCACTTATACGTGAAAGCCACTAAATGGTTGATTAGAGATCCCTAAGGAAGACACTTGGTTCTCTCTCGCTGCTTTAATGGTCACCACCTCCCCTTCATGAGGTATCTTTACCATTTGATGTAGGGTGGACAGTACTCCTCCCAATTTATGGACCCATGGCCTTCCAAGCAAAGCTGAGAAATTTGCTGGGATAGGCAAGACCATAAACTCTGCTTCTGTCTCAATGGGCCCAGTCCTAACTAGAGCTCTGAATGTTCCCGATGCCTATCTCCGAGAATTATCGTAGGCTATGATGGTCAGATCAGACTTATTCAACATACTCTCGTCCAGCCCAAAAGCCTGAAGTGCCACCAAAGGGCAGACATTTATGGATGACCCATCATCAACCATAACACAAGCGGTGTGCTTGCCGTTAATTTGAGCCTTGATGTATAGTGGTCGGTTGTGATTGCGGCCTTCAGTTGGCAAATCTGCATCAGAAAACACCAGTCTTTCCCCTAATCCCCCCTTGACGAGATCTAGCAGCTCAGATGGAGAAATTGTGGTGGCTACGGTGGACTCACTCAATACCTCAACTAACTTCTGTCTATGAGAAGGGGACTGCCTTAGAAGGTCCCAAATAGATATCTGAGCCGTGGTCTTTTTCAGCTGTTTTATTATGGAATTTTCTTCCGACTCCTTCTCCACAGGTGCTTGCGCTGAGTCCTGCTGCTTCTCAATTTTGGGGACCACTCTCCCACTTCTTGTTACAGCCCCAACTCTCTCATCCTCCTCTGAATCCCATGGATCCGCAAACTCTCTATCTTTCTCCTCTTCGTCTTCGTCTCCACTCTCACTAGTGGACCAACAGTCTATCCCCGCCACGGGAATCCCTTCTTCACTTGCCTCAGGGCGAATGATAGCCACGTATTCATTTCCAAACAAATCTTGAAGGATATACCATTCGGGTAGGCTCGACCCAATCATAAAGACAGGCAGTGGCACAACATTGAAATTAGACTTCTTCTTGCTCTCCCTCTTTTCAGGATCGGTGATCTGCTTTTTATCGATCAGATCCTGAATCTAGTGCCTCAGCCTAAAGCAATTGTCTGTCAGATGCCCCGTATGCTGGTGAAAGGCACAATACTCATTCTCTTTATGCCCCGGTTCCCCTTAGGTTCTAGCTGGCCTAGGTGGCAGGGGTTGTAGCTTCCCCTCCTTCATCAACCTCTTCAGTACCCATGACAAAGGCCTACCCAAATTCGAGAAGTACCTCTGATTTATTCCTGTTGCGGACACCTCAGCTGTCTTCCCACTTCTATTACCACCGCTGGAACTAGCTGACTTGGTTGCACCTTGATTATTGTAGCCCTTCTTGGCATAAGCCTCACTGCTTGCCCTTCTGGCCATATATTCTCCTTCTGCCTCTATAGCAATGTCTTTCAAGGACTCCTAATCTTTCAGCCCTTTTATTTTCAGTCCATCTCTCAGAGATGGGCTAGCATTCCTAATGAATAACCGAATCTGATCAGGTGTATCAGGTTTGCGCTTCATCTCCATAACCCGGTTCCTCCACCGAGTGAGATATTCATAAAAAGACTCCCCAGCCTTCTGTTGTAGCAGCTCTAGATCCTTCATTGTGACCTCCATCCGGGTACTGCAATCGTATTGCTTTAGGAATTCTTCAGTCAACAAGTCCCAATCTTCTTTGGACCTCCTGTCCAGCCCATGGTACCAGTCAATGGTAGCTCCTGTAAGACTCAAGCAAAAGTACTCTATCTTCTGCTTCCTTGTTAAAGTTGTCCCCCTCATGACTAGTGAATACTGCTTGATGTGCGCAGCAGGGTCAAAGGTGCCGTCAAATTTGGGAATATCAGGCATCTTAAAGTTCTGGGGGACAAGACCATCCCCATCAAACTCACGATCCTCCGGGTTCATTCCCCTTCCTACCGTCATCATCCTTATCATAGCCTCAAATTTCTCCTCCATCTTCCTCCACATTGCTTTTTCCAGCTTCGGCGACTTTCCTTTTGCCACCATCTGTTCCTCTTGCTCATCTTCCTAGAGGTCAACCTCAGATCTCGGGCCCTCTCTACACTCAACAGGTGCTGGTGCTCTTTGCTCAATCGCAGGCGGGTCAACTATAGCAGGGGGATCCTCCCTAACAGCCCCTTGTTCATCTAGCCCCCTAATAGGAGCAGCCGCAACTTGCTGCCCAGCTATGGTAGTGGTAAGATTGCCCATCATGGCCATCATTCTAGCCTCAAACTCTTCCATTTTTCTCCCCACTTCCTCGGCAATAATTGCCCTGGTTGCATCAGACCCACTGGCTAGATTAGACATACTTGATGACTCTGAAGAGAAAGACTCACTACTATCTGAAAGAGAATCTGTGCTCCAATACGGTACTAGCTCTGGTAACCCCAAGAGTGGAATCCTTCTCAACCGACCGTCGGAACCCCTGAGCCACCCGGGCGAATCTATGATGGCTGAAAAAAATACATCTCGTTAGGATGATGCATGATTGAAATGCAATGCATGGTCGTGCTGATGCAACATAGACAAACACATGCAAGCAGATAGATCCTTCCAACCTTATTGCCCCCAGACACGAGGTAGCATAGTCTCTTTCCTAGGTGGGCTTTATCCAAGGGTTAACAGGGAACCCTTTAGACGCGTATGGTGCACGGTGGAAAACCGACAGCATAACAGCTCTTATTTAATGTACACACGTATGAGTGTTTGGCCATTATGTATTTAAACACCTCAATTAATTAAGATGGGCCCATCGGGAAATGAAAGCCTTTAATGGAGACCATTTAATTTAACTGATTTTGTTCAATATATGATGGCCCAGGTAGCAAGCATGGTATTACGGTACATTTCACCTAGTGGAAGTATCTATTGCCATTACATGAGCTTTGGTCAAAGGTAGTGATACTTTAGGGCTACCCAAGCATGGTCCCTACCAATGGGTCTAACTCATCATGACCATAACGACCGATTGGGTCACCATTTGATATACTATGAGGTACGAGGCTTGGGCTGGTGATTATCCTTAACACTTCCCCACATTGAGTGCACGTAGGGTTGTGCTTCGGGAATGCACCGGGGTTAAAATAGGGACCAAACTAGCATAATCTAAGGTTCTAGCATGGATGCAATACAATTTTGAAAAGAGATAAAATTTCTAAATTAAAACTTAATCATAAATTTTAACCAAGGTACTTTTGAAGGGAAGTCTCTTACATCCCCAGTGGAGTCGCCACTGTGACACGCGCCAAACCCCGTGGCTTCTCGAAGGCCCTCTTTAGGGCTATCAGGAGAGGTTCATTGAAACTTGTAAGGTATTTACAAGTGCATCTAATTTGGGCAACAAGGAGATTTCATGGAGTCGCCACCCAATAAAATATTGGTAAAGTTCATCTCGCCTCAGTGAGCCTAAGACGGCACTGCTATGTCCATTTTGGGCAAGAGATAGGGGTCTTGGAGGTCCCATCCTAATAGAACATTAGGAGGGCCCTCTCGCGTCGTGAAGCCTAGGACTATGCAAGTTAAAGCCTTTTTACGGTACACAAGAGGTGTCTTGGAGATCCGATTAAAATGGGTCTCTCACCTCGTTGAGCCCAAAGACCAGAGACAGGTTCGGGACTTCCCATTTATTCATACCTTGGCTAAGTTTATAATCAAGTTTTGAATTTAGCGTTTCATCCCATTTCTCATTCAATTTTAATGCAATTTAATTAAACGCGCATGTCGAACACATAATAAAAGCAATAAATAAAATAAATGAATGCAAAATAAATTACAACAAAACATGGGGCAGAATACAACCCCATTTGTAAGTAAAATGCAATCCATACATAAATCGAGCTATTTATTAGAGATGAGGACGTTGGTCCTCACATGCATGTTTAAATAAAATAATTTTAATGTGAGAATTTTATTTGGGATGAAGATTAGGACATTGGTCCCATTTTTATTAGAAAAATCTAAGTTAATTAATAGAAATACTTTGGCGACCTTTTAAATTAGCGTGCATATAAATTATCGTGCATGAAAAATAAATTATTACAAATTACATATTAAAAGAAATAAACAAAACCTAAAATGAAAGAAAAACAATAAAGATAATAAATTAACAAGGTAGCTCTCAAGTGTATCTTCAACTCTCCATGAGCTCCCACTTGCCATAAAAAACTCACACATGGAAAGTAAGCATTTGAGAATAAAAAGACAAATAAAAAAAATGTTAGTAAAAACAATGAATTTAAACACATAATATAAAAGACATAAAAATAAAGCCAATAAAAAATGTATCATGCATGACCAATTAATTTAATGACATAATAAAAAAAAATGCAACTTAACCAATTACTCATTTAATATGCATAAAAAGTATAACATAATAAAAATAAAATTCAACATGTATAGGCAAGCATAAAACTATAATGATAAAACTCAACATGCATAAAAACATGAATAAAATAAACATAAAATTCAGCATGTATAAAAATATAAATAACAAAAATTCATCATACAAGATAATAATAATAATAATAATAACCAAGGATATGAATAAACCACATAAACATGCAAGAACAATAAGAAATAAACATGACATGTTAAGGCATGGTAAATGATAATACCAATAACAATATGGACAATCACATAAGCACATGGTAAAAATAATAATGATGATAATAAAAACAATAATAATAATGATGATAAAAACATGTGAACAATATGAACTATATGAACAACATGAACAATTAAATAAAAATAATATGAACAATTAAATAAAAATAATAAAATAGTTCTAAGAGAATTTACATTGTTAACTAATCAAATAAAAAACAAAAACAAGAAATAAGAAGAAAATAATAAGACTAAAAGAATTTACATGTTAACTAGTTAATTAGAAATAAAAAATTAAATTAAACATTAAACTAAGAAATTGAGCCAAGAATGTTTACCCTCAAAATTTATCTTGATGAAGAGAAGGTAAGATCCAATTCCTTGTCTTGTATTGTTGGAATAAAATTAGAAAATAAAATACTGAAAATGAATTTTTACTCAAGAACAAATAATTTATTTATTTGTCTCAAAGCAAAAATTGTCAATTGAAAATAAGAAAATTCTCAAGAACAAAAATTGTTATTTTTTGCCTTAAGAATTGCTGGAAATTCCTTTAGAAATTGAGAGAATTTGTTCTTGAAAGAAGAAAGAAGAAGAAAATAACTTTTTTCTAAAGAAAAATCCCTCTCAAATTCTCACTAAAAAACCCTTTTCATTCCCCTCAAAATTCAGATTTTTTTAATTGAGAAATTAAATTAAATTAATTCCCATTAAACACTAAAAACTGAATAAAATCAAAGGTTTGGAATATAAAAAGTTTTAGCATTAAATTTTGCAAAAAAAATGAAGAAAAAATTTAAATTTTGGGCCAAAAAATATCAAAACGGCCAAAAGGGGAGAGCGAAGCCCAGTGCGTCGCTCGTACAAGGGCAGGCGCAGCGCCCAGCGCGCTACCGCGGGCCGACACTGGCGGGAAATTTTTTTTTTTAAAAATTTTCTATAAAATATAATAATTTAGAAACTCGCTTTTTTCATCACAAAATAATTTTTAAAATACTTTAAAAATATTTTTGAAATACATTTTTATTCATTCCTAAAAAATCAAAATGACATGGCAATTATCACTTCCAACTTTCATTCTTTTTTCCTATAAATCGGCACACTTAATTTCATCATTGGGTAATCCTAATCAAGGCTACTCGGGACCCGATGTCTACACTCAGGTATGCACCTCTTTCCTTTTTTGAGTTTAGGCTCATCTAGACACTATGTGACTACTGACTTTGTGATCTTAGATTTTGTATACGATGCTAATTGCCCATTGATTTTAGGGAGACCATTTATGCGAACTGGTAGGGCATTGGCTGATGTGTATGAAGGGAAATTAGTTTTAAGAGTGGGGGAGGGTAGTGTTGAATATCACATGGATAAAGCACTCAAGTAGCCCATGGATGAGCATGTATGAATGAAACTTGATCTTATTGATGCTTACGTGTTAGAAGTAATTGATGCTGCAGGTCAGGAGGAAATTAATTTGGAGGAAGGAGTTCAAGATGAGGTGGAGCAAGAGAGTCATAGGCCGAAGTTTTTACATCGAAGTGAGGAACCATTTCCACCATCCATAGTAAGTCCACCCATTGTTGAATTGAAAGAACTTCCGAGCCATTTGAGATATGCATTTCTTGGTTCTAATAGTACCTTACCTATAATAGTTTCTAACAAGCTCACTAAAAGGCAAGATGATTTGTTGTTAGAAGTTGTAAGGAAAAGAATAAAAAGTATAGGCTGGCAAATATTAGATTTAAGGGGGATTAGTCCCAATGTAGTTATGTATAGGATCCATATGGAAGATGGAGTCCAACCCAAAGCTAATTGGCAAAGAAGGCTTAACCCTAATATGAAAGAGGTTGTAAAGAAAGAAATTATTAAACTTCTTGATGCCGGGATTATCTATCCTATTTCGGATAGTGAATGGGTTAGTCCTATTCATTATGTTCCCAAGAAAGGAGGAATGACTGTGGTTAGAAATGAGAGTGGAGATTTAATTCGTACTAGGACTACCACTGCTGTGGGATGTGTATTAGGTTAGCGTAGGGATAAGCATTTGCATGTGATATATTATGCAAGTCATACATTGTTGGGTCCTCAATTGAATTATACAACAGCTGAAAAATAGATGCTTGCTGTTGTGTTTGCTTGTGATAAATTTATATCTTACTTGTTGGGATCTAAGGTTATTGTGTACATGGATCATGCAGCTCTTAGATATCTATTTGCTAAAAAAGATGCTAAACCTCATCTTATTCGTTGGTTTCTTTTATTTTAAGAATTTGATATAGAGACAAGAGATAAGAAAGGTTCAGAAAATGTAGTGGCTGATCACTTATCAAGGTTAGAAAATGAGAAAACATTTCGTGATGAAAAACTTATGATGGTTGAGCATGTCAATGTACCTTGGTATGTAGATTTTGCTAAATTCATTGTTGCAGGAATTTTGCCAAATGACTTAACTTTTCAGCAAAGGAAAAAGTTTTTTGCAGATGTTAAGTATTACATTTGGGAGGGGCCTTACCTATTTAAGATTTATGGAGATGGTGTCATAAGGCATTGCGTTGGTGAAGAGGAGTATGCAAACATTCTTTCTCATTGTCACTCAGCTCTATATTCGAGGTATAATGGAAGTACCAAAACGGCTGCTAGGGTTGAGTGTGGGTTTTATTGGCCCATTATGTTTCAAGATGCTAGAAGGTTTGTGGCTTAATGTGATAGATGCCAAAGGGTTGGCAACCTTGGGAGAAGAGATGAGATGCACTTGTCAAATATTTTGGAGGTAGAGATTTTCGACGTATGGGACATTTACTTCATGGGTCCTTTTCCTACTTCATTTAGGCAAAACTATATCTTAGTTGCGATAGATTATGTTTTTAACTGGGTGAAAGCCCAGGCAAGCCCAATAAATGATGCAAAAGTGGTTGTCAAGTTTTTGAAAAGGTTGTTCTCAAGGTTTGGAGTGCCACGTGCTATAATAAGTGATGGAGGTACACATTTCATAAACTGATCTTTTGCCTCTTTGTTACATAAATATGGGGTGCATCATAGGGTAGCAACACATTATCACCCACAAACTAGTGGTCAAGTTGAAGTTTCTAATAGGGAGCTTAAATGGATCCTCGAAAAGACGGTGTCTAGTTCTAGGAAAGATTGGGCAAATAAGTTGGATGATGCTCTTTGGGCATACCAAACTACATTTAAAACACCAATTGGCATGTCACCCTATAGATTAGTATTTTGAAAAGCATGTCATTTGCCCGTTGAGTTAGAGCATAAGGCCTTTTGGGCAATTAGAGCTTTAAATTATTATCTTAAGGAGGCCGGTATTAAGAGACGGTTGCAATTGAATGCACTTGATGAGTTACGCCTTAGTTCCTATGAAAATGCACGAATATATAAAGAGCGAACTAAAAATTGGCATGATGCACATATTAGGCATAACAATTTTAAAATGGTAGACAAGGTTCTTTTGTTTAATTCAAGGTTGAAGTTGCTTCCCGGAAAACTTAGGTCTAGATGGAGTGGGCCATTTGATGTAACTTGTGTTTTTTATCATGGTTACTTGGAACTTAAACATAGTAAAGGAGAATTGTTTATGGCTAATGGTCAGAGGTGTAAAGTGTATCTAGATGGTAATTTTCAGGGTAGAGAGGTCTCGTGTATCTCTCTATGCTTGGGTTGAAGGTTATTTGAACAATCTTTGTGTTTTGTAATTATTTCATTTAGAAGTTATTTTTTATTGTTAATTATTTTTCATTTTAGTATTTGGGCTTATAGTGTTACTAACACAGTTTTTTTTTTGTTCTACAGGTTAAATTTATAAGTAGGTCTATTAATATAATTTCCAATATAGAGTTACTTTTTCAAAACAAAATTTGTATTGTATTTTTTTTATTTCTATCGCGAGCGTGACATATCGATGGAGTTGTTCAAGTTTTCTTCTATCAAGAGCGTGCCTGATTTCGCGAGTGCGATGGACAGCTAAATTTTTTTCTGTAACGAGCGCGATGAAGAGTGAAATTTATTTCTGTCGCGAGCGCGACAAAGTGTGGAATTTGAATTTTTTAGGGGAATTTTAATCGTTCCAACTCATATTTTAACCCTGTTGGGCATATTTCTACACGCTAATTCTGTAAGTATACAGTGTACCGATTATAGTACAAAAGATGTCGATCCCACGAGGAATGTAGATTAATATTACACACTTACTACTCAATTTTAATCTTATTTACAATATTCATTAATTTTAAAGTTAGCTCTAAACTATTATTATCATGTAACTTAATTAATCCTAGTTAATGATAATCAAAGAAGACAAAGTATATAATGAAGATTTAATAATTATGAAACTTGATTCCACCATTTAATTATAATTTTAATCTTATAAGCAAGCCAAGTTGGAATGTTGTTATAATCCACTCTCTCGACCATGAATTAGAATGCCTAAAATATGTAATTGAAATACTAATCCTTAATTCTCATTTATGAACTAATTAATTCCAATTACATATCCTAAAAATAATCACTAACCTATAACAATTATCTCAACATACCGATCTCTCTAGTTATGTTCAAATAATGAATTCCTATTAGTTGTAAGTTAAAATGAACCTCTCAATTCTACCTTAACTTATGATGATTATGCAAATAATACTAATAGAAAATTCTGCATTAAAAAGACTAATAACATAGATGGAAATATAAGTAACATTAATATGATTCAAGTTCCTAAATAACATTCATTTAATATTTACAAAGAAGAAGTAGAGATTAGAAATAGAAGAAGGGGATCTCTCAACCCCTTTTCCCTTCACCAATGGTAATCTTCTTCCTTGCAATTGCCTTCCATTCAAAATATAAAGACTAACAAAAAAAAACTTTTTAACTAAAGAAAAACTGTTCTTCAAACTTACAGAAAAATAATTTAGTTAAAGAAAAATTCATTATCCTAAAATTACAATTGAAATTAACATTTATAGTGTTCCAAAGGTCATATCCTTTCTTCAAATAGTTGCAAAGCTTGGTGGAAAGTCCCAACTTTTCAAATGACTTTTTAAGCAAAACTATTCCAACAGCTCTCTCTGTCGCGCTCGCAATAGAGCGTGGCACTTCAATCTCTTCAGTTGCTTGATCTTCATCTTCCTCTGCATCTCGCTGCGCTCGCGATGCTTGTCGCGATCGCGACAGTGAGCGGCTTCCTCATATGGCTCTTCTTTCCTTCTCTTTTCTTGGCATCCTCTGTCGAGCTCACGATAGAGAACTCTTTTCTTGCTAAATTCTGCTCTTTCTTCACATTTTCTCCCTTTTTCTCCTACATTAACAACACTTAACACAAAACACCAAACACACCTAATTCTAACACATTAAATCATAACTATACATAACTTTAACCACAAAATGTAAGCTAGATATGAGTTATTTAGGCTCATATCAAGCCCCCACACTTAAACATTTGCTTGTCCCCAAGCAAAACATAACTAACACATAACACAAAATAACATACACAAAATTTTGGAGCTCACATCTATATTTGGCAAACATTTGGAAATAACATTCAAAAACTTTCATCTCTTAACTCATTAGTCTAAATATGCAAATTCTCAAACAATATCATTATCCATTAAACTTGAACATGCATGCACATTTGGAAAATCATGAAGTTGCAAAACACAAGAATGTTTGAACTCAAGAATTTGAATATCCTAACACATGTAAAGATTATTTCACACAAAACATTGGCTAAAGTAATTCTCAATCAAACATTATATTCTTAAATCTCTCAATGTGTTTATGGGTTAGTGTTTCTCTCTTTCCTTAAATATGCCATTGCATACCATAAGCTTGTAATAAGTAAACCTCTCCACTACTAGTATAAAGTAGTACATGAAATCAAAAGGGTCTAAATAAAGGTTGCAGCTTGCTTAAGTCAAGATAGGAAAATTTGGTTTAAGTAGCTCATAATGTGTAGAGAAAAAGTATCACCATATCATAAGAGAATTTTAAAAATCTAAGTATAGCAGGATCTCATCTTTTTATTCTACCTCCCTTCTTAATGTCCATCGTTTCTACTAGTTCTTTTTCTTTTTCTCTTTTTTTTTTTCTTTTTTTTTTCTTTTTATTTCATGGATGCATTTTATGCTTCATCCCACTTTATTCCCTTTTTTTTCATATATATACTAGCATTTCTCTAATATTGAACTTTTAAAATAAGGGAATTAAACTCATAAATAATATCATGCTTAAACTTTACAAAATGTATCTCCATTGATATAGCAATCCTAATTCTCTTCATAAAAAGGGTAACAAAAAGAAATAGTTTATTGTGTAGCAAAAGAATTTGGCTAATTATATAGTTCATAACAAAAAATAGGTTAAAAGCTCAAAATTGGCTACCTAAAGTGAAAAAGGGTAAGTTATGTAAGCAAGCTAAAATGGTTTATTCTAAATGCCCTTATCACTTTTCATGCACATCTCATACTAAATATCGTCTCAAAATTTACCAAAAACAAGTTCTAGAGGATATGACATATTAAGGCTCTCATACAAGAAAAAATTCAATGTACAAGGCTCAAAAGCTCACTTTAGCTATAGGTCAAACTACCCTAAGCAATGCATTGGCAAAATAATCCTTTATACATGTGAAAAGATAAATAACTTAAAAAGAACCTACACTAAAGTGCTTTGCCAAGTCATGACCTTCACTATATATATTAAATTATCAAAGTAAAATGAAAATTATATTCCTCAAGAATTTTCCTAACTAGACTAAATTAAAAGAAATTCAAACTAAAGCATATATTCTCAAATATGCCCCAAATATACAAGCTCCAAAAAAGCTCCAAAATCAAACTCACAAAACAACCTAGCATATAAACCTAAAAACAATCATACATAAACCACATACACATATGTACAAATCAAACTCAACACACCTAATACTAACAACCTATGCATATATAAAAACCTAAAACTAGCAGCGCATGCATATGCAAAAGCTACACTAAACAAACACACGTATATATTAATCAACATACATAAATAAACATAACATGCATGCCCCCACACTTAAAGGACACAATGTCCTCAATGTGCAAGAAAATCAAAAACAAACAAAAACACACAATACAAGCAATCAAAATACAAAACAACAAAGAAAACAATAACAATAAAAAGTAAAAGGGTAGGAGAAAAACTGATATGAATTCAATGTTCTTCTTGCAAAAGAAGGAAAGGAGTTTGTGACTCATGCTCTTTTGGCTCTTATGCATGTCCTACATGGTTGCCTCCATGGTATCCAATCTAGCTGCAATGCTTTAGTTGATAGCTTCGACACCATCCAAGTGTGTCAAAACCTGCTACCAACCAATAGAAGCCTCCCCACTTATAGCAGGCACTCCACTGCCATCTTTATCAGACCCATCGTCTTCAAATTCCTCCTCTTCAGTAGTAGCAGTAGATGATTTGGGGGCTTTGCCTTTGTGAACACTAGTGCATTGAACCTGCACACCATGATCAAACCTTGGAGGCCATCCGCCTCTTATCAACACGTTAGCATTTCGCAAATATTTTGCATCTAGCAAGGCAACAGTCTCATGCTCATCCATGACAAAGTTATGCAATTCCCCTAAACATCCCAAGACAATCCCAGTCACTATATGGTACATACCAACAGTTTTAGTGCATGCAATCAAAGCATAGTATAAGCCATCAAAAATGAAATTGATAGAACAGGGTGTCTTCCTAGATTTGATAAGGTCCAAAACAAATAGATCCTTGGTTTGAACTTTGTTACTCTCAATTCTCCTAAATAAAGCATGGAAAATATACTTATGAAATAGTAACATTACATCATCTTTAAATTGACGATTGGTAGAATTCTTGGTACTAAAAGTATCCAAACCAGTCAATTTTTTCCAAACGGGTGTAGGATTAAAAAGATGAGGATCAAAAAGTTTGCTATTCAAGGGAAAATCAAACCATTCATGCATTTCATCAAAACAAAAAATATATTCTTGTCCTTAGTGTCTAAACTTGAAATTAATTTTCTTTTTATCCACATAATCAAGAGTAACAAAAAATTCAATAGCCCAATCCTTTTTAATAGGTAAATTTAAATGCACAAACTGACCCCAATGTATATATCTCAAGTATTTCTCAAATTGTTCAGTTAAGCCAAGATCATTTAACAAAGGGAAGTGCACATGCTACATACCTACGTAAGTTTTCTTAGCAAAAAATACAAATTTCTCATCTTCTTCTTCAGTATAGATAGGAAAGGGGCAATCATACTTCAATCGTAGAGACAACAAATCAGAGTCTTGAGCAGTAGCACTAGACTCTCCTGAAGCCTTCTTGCTATTTCCCTTGTTAGCTATAGTTTTTGTACGTGCCATTGTAAAATTGTAGAAAAAATGAAAACTAAAGTGCAGAAAACCAAAGGAAAACAAAAGAAAATTAAAGGAGAAGAAGAACTTTGAGAGAAAACTAACGTAATTTAGAAGAGAGAAAATCAAAGGAAAATAAAGAATTCAGGGCATAAAACATATTTATAGGGGGGGAAATTGCAATTGCCAACGGTTAGAATTCTCAAATTTTTAAAATTCCGCATACTCGCGAGCTTGCGACAATATCGCGCTCGTGACAGAAACAAAATCTGGGTTTTTAAATACTCGCGACAACAAGCCCTCTCGCAATCAAATAAAATGAAATTTACACTTGAACTTTCTATTCCAACTTGCTCTCTTCAAAAGTCTATAAATTTCTTCACAAAAATGAGTTCTTAAAGTGGTAGGAAGCTATTTTAGGGTCTTAGAATTATTAGGAGATGGAATTGGGTGGAAATTTAATGAAAAATGGAGGAGATTTTGGTGGGATGTAAGTCGGCCCAGGAGAAGTTTGAATAAGGCTGAAGAAACATGATTTACCTCTTACAAATTTCTGAATTCTAGCCTTTATATAGTCTCAAATGAAGTGCTAGGATTGAATCTAATACTATTTGATCAAATGGCCATTAATATGCCGTTTGTCAACATTCTATTGGTCCATACTTTTTCCTTTGTATTTTTGCAATAAAATATATCTAGAAATACCCAAAAATATTCTCGAAGGTGCACAAAAATATTTGGGTTGAAACGATGTCATTTCGGTAATTTTTACCAATCCAATAATTCATTTTTCTATCTCATCCAAAAATTCATACCTTTATAATATTTCTAAAGAGTCTCTGAAGTCAGAATAATTTTTGTAGGTCACTAGTATTTTTTGAAGATTAGTCAAAGTTTGTTCAAATTGGTTACTATTCAATCCAAACCGTGACTTATTCTTATTTTTAACTCTTAAGGGCCTATTTAAGCTCAATTTTATCTCAAATTATATCCTTAGACTAATGAATTGTACTTTCTAATGATCAAATAATAAAATTTTTTACCTCAAGTGGTACTATTCTCCTCGAGTGATACTATTCATAATCTAAAAAGTACTATTCATAAAAATTAAAATTTTTAGGGCATTACGTTTCTCTTGGAAAGGATAAGAAGTGGAAAGGTCTAGAGTCTCTTCATGTTTTTGTTGCATTTCAAAAAAAATTTCGATCTCCGAGCCATTGGTTTGCTTTTTAGGGAAAAAGGCTTGGTTTTAGATGATTGGGCTCTAATTACAACCATTAATCATTGATTCATGACCATAACTTGAAGTCACACCTGTAATTCCAAGGGAGGGAAAAATCCATGTTACAGTTGTGACAAGTGACATGGCGTTTTCTAAAAAGCTATAAAAGGCTAAAAAGAAAAAAGAACAAGGGATTTTTTTTTCATTTTTTGAGCAACCCTTGGCCTTTTTTTCTTTAGTTTTAAGGCTTCAAATCTCCGTAAATCGCTTTTTAAGATCTTTTTTTTGGACTCCTAGGCAAAGAGAAACTTTTAGACGTCAAAGCTCCACCATCCTCAAGTGAAAAGCACACTTAAGGTAATATTATAAAGCTTTCCCCTTCTTAGCCCGATTTATCTTTTGGGTGAATTTATACATTAATGCTTGAGTGTTGTAAACTCATCCTTTAGGTGATCTCTTTATAGATTTAGGTTGTGAAACCCACTTGTAAGTAGTTGACGTGTGGTAGAAGCATTATTTTAAAAGGTTTTTGAGTGTTTTTCATTCCATTGTTTTGCCTATTTTTCTTGGTTTGATACCCATTGGAGGATAGTGAATGGAATAGAGAGGGAACAAGAAGAGTCATTGTTTTGAATTAACTCACGGCCGTGACGTACTGTTACTGGCCTTCCTCTCTCATTTCCATGAGCTTATCTGACTCACACTCGTGACTTGGTAGTTATGGGCGTGAGTCATGACTCATGGCTATGACTTTAAGTCATGATTGTGATTTGAATTTTAGGGAGTGGCTCACTAGTGTCAGCCTAGAATCCAGTTTTCCTTTTTTCTTTTTCTAAAAAACCTTTTGTTTATTTTCTTCTTCTCTTTTTGCATTCATAGTTGTTTTTATGTGTAATTGTATGTCTCCTTATGGGCTATGTGGCTGGCAGAGTAGAATAATTTAATTTCTTATATTTATTGCTTATGTCTGCATATATAGCATAAAATTGAGGATTTTTACTCAGATGATGAAAATATCATATAAAAGCATTTGTATTAAATAATCTTGGTTTTTTTCTAATGAAAAGGACTAGTTGTAACACCCCGCCATCCCCGTTGGAAGGATACCGGAGTGCCACGCGGGCGAACACATATACAAATTCAAATACACATGTATAAACAAACACCAAATGAGATGTAAAGAAACTTTTAATCATTTAATAGTAAAATCCTGTTTACATATAACATATATCAATATCGTTTTACAAAAAGAGGCTCGTAAGCAAATACATATACAAAAAATAATATTTGTTCCTTTACAAAAGATTTACTTTGTTATACTCAAGCCATATACAAAATTTTACAGCGGAAGACTTCATAAAATAACTTCATCAAAAGACTCCTAGTGGCCGACCCGCAGATATCTGACTCCAAATCCAAACTCGCCACCTGCACGGGAAAAGAGCCCGTGCTAAGCGATAACGCTTAGTGGGGAGGAACAAAACAAAATAACAATATACATATACAATACAGTATCATATTACCTTTATGATATTTATAATACAAGTAATTAACAAATACAAACATACTTTTTTACATTACACCGATATAGGATATACAAGAATTCATGTGCAACATATACCTTTAAACATGTCAATAAACATCTCAACATATATATCACATATAAACATGTAGCCTGATTAGTCTGAAATACTCTCTAGAAGTGGATACGGTCATTTGGATACTGATTGAACACAGTATCCCAAGCATATAGAGACACGAGTCTCAAACATGTATTTTCCATATAGAGACCGAAGTCTCGCTTTATTTTCATATAGACCAAACAGGGTCGAAACAAGGATCCAAATGGACCCGCATATATCGTTTTATCATATAGCAGCTGCACACACACTCTGACCTAAGTAAGCGCTTACTTATCCACTACTATGACCATTCAGGCTCAAATAATATAACTCAATAATTCATGTATTCCTGTACATTGATCAAAATCAGAGACATATACATATATTCAAATATTAATTACAGAATGTAATATGAACTTATAATTCATCTAGAAATAATCCATGTATACATATATACTGTTCTCATTTAAAACAAGTAACTATAAATATTAAATCCAACTAAATGCAAATACATATTTCACATATACATGTGTCTAGATCCAATTCAGAAACATTTAAATACATCCAGTATCAATTATTGGAGGCCGAAGTACAAATAATTCACATTCAAGACCATTTATGTTCATGTAAAATATAAACTAGTAAGTTATGTACATTAATTATTTAATCAAGTATACGACTCAATAATTCATGTATCATATCATGTGAATTTCATTAAATACCAGCTTATAAATCAGGTATACTTGTATAATAATCAAATTCAGAAACATTTAAATATATAAATATTACTAAAGGAGGTAATAAGAACAAATAGCTCATATTGCAAAAGTCCCTGTTAATTAAATTATAAACATGTAAATCATGTATACTAATTATTAATCATGTATACAAAACCCAATATTGAATAATTATTAAAGCACAATATAGATTTTAAATCAAATATTTGTCATGTAGGGCAAAATTTCTTGAAATCAGAAGTTAAACTTCAGTTTTAATAAAACAGGACAGCAGGGGAAGGCTGGTCACGCCGTGACCATTCATCACGTCGCGTGACGCAGGCTTCACGCGAGCGCCAGGCAGAGGAGCAAGCAAGAACAGGCGGTCACGGTGTGACCATCAGTCACGTCTCGTGACGCCTGTGAGGAGAGGAAGAAAGAGGTCATGAGACCTGTCTCGTGACACGCAGGGAAGACAGGCGAGGTCGCGAGGCGTGATGCTCCATCACGTCGCGACTTCGCCAGGGGAAGGGGATCACGGCGTGATGCCCCATCACGTCTCGTGATCCTCTTCTCATACTACTTCTTCTTCTCCAACAGATTTCAAAATTCCCAGAAAGAAAACGTGAAAACCAGTAAATCCAAAAAAACAGAGTATTTCTAAAATTCAAAACTCCACTTTATCTAAAACCTTTTTTTTTCATGCAATCATAATTCGAATACGTACCTTCAAGTCTCCAGAGCACATTCACAACACTTATAACACAAATAAAACATTTTTACTATTAAACAGAGGCAATGTCAGAATATCAACTTTCCAGGTTTTCCACATTCAAACTCATATATATATACATCTCATTGCATGTTCATGTCATTTACATATGGAACTTCCTTCTTTTCTACAGGAATCATGTATACACAGTACATATTTCATGCATTTTGATATACAAACACACAGAAACCACGTTCATATCAAAAATGCAAACAGGATCAAAACACAATAAGGGACAGACACACTCCCAAACCTGAATGAAGTTCAAAAACGTCCACTTGCACTCTCAGTCCACTATCTTGCCCTTTTCCTTTCTCTTTCCTTTTATCCTCAGATGCTTGCAAACAGATAAAGCCACAATTAAAACCCAAGAACAGAATCTCTAAAAACCCATACGAGAAGAAGAACCACACGAAACCAATAGCCACTTACCTTCTGTAACTTCTTTTCTATTCTCAAACCCTAGTTCCACAATGACTGAACACACATGCAAAAGAGAAAAAAAAATAGCAAATGGAGAGGAACGGTATGGCTAACGTGAGAGAAAGCAAAGGAGAGAAGAACTTCAGTCTGTAGGTTTCCAGCACTAACACAACCAGACCTCTCTCTTCCCTCACCCACGTGCACACACACACTCTCCACTTGGCACACATGCACGAATTCACAGTTCCACTCACTCTTCTTTTACCAAATGGTCCTTAATAAATTACCTTTCACTCACCAAACCAATATTTGCCAATAAATACTTTTATTCCTTTGCAATTTAATCCTCAATCAATAGCAAATTACTCAATTACCCTTAAATATCCATTTAAAATTGCCAATTTCCGATTAGGCCACTTATGGGGTGTGACAACTCTCCCCCCCTTAAGAAAATTTCGTCCTCGAAATTTCCTCGCTAATCACTTGTAGATAAATCTTTAAACAAATCTCTGAATCGTTATCACTTATACCATACAACTATCAAATCATGTACACTTCACACTTTCCTTAACACACTACACTCTAATCCGTATACCTCTTCTAATCATCAAGTACTCGATGTATATCCTGTCAGCTTCTCTCAGTGAAGTGCATATAATGATGCTGTTTACATACAAATGAGGGATGCGGATGAAATGATCATGTAATGATTTATGTATGCGAGATGATGCGAAAATGCAATGTAAGCTACTATAATGCACTTTTCCCATCCCCATGTTTCACTATGCTTATGTGCACACGATTTCAAGAAGATAGCTGACAGGAATACAGAGTGTCACCTCGAACTCTTATCAATTCACATTTGCCACTGCCTCGTCTATGCTCTCACGCGAGTCGGACTCCATCTATACTTTACACAAACGACATCTGCATTAGGCCACAACTCTAGACAAACTATGACATTAACCTATACTCTACACCTTCTAGTCCCGAACCAATTAACCTAGAGCTCTGATACCAAGCTATAACACCCCGCCATCCCCGTTGGAAGGATACCGGAGTGCCACGCGGGCGAACACATATACAAATTCAAATACACATGTATAAACAAAAACCAAATGAGATGTAAAGAAACTTTTAATCATTTAATAGTAAAATCCTGTTTACATATAACATATATCAATATCGTTTTACAAAAAGAGGCTCGTAAGCAAATACATATACAAAAAATAATATTTGTTCCTTTACAAAAGATTTACTTTGTTATACTCAAGCCATATACAAAATTTTACAGCGGAAGACTTCATAAAATAACTTCATCAAAAGACTCCTAGTGGCCGACCCGCAGATATCTGACTCCAAATCCAAACTCGCCACCTGCACGGGAAAAGAGCCCGTGCTAAGCGATAACGCTTAGTGGGGAGGAACAAAACAAAATAACAATATACATATACAATACAGTATCATATTACCTTTATGATATTTACAATACAAGTAATTAACAAATACAAACATACTTTTTTACATTACACCGATATAGGATATACAAGAATTCATGTGCAACATATACCTTTAAACATGTCAATAAACATCTCAACATATATATCACATATAAACATGTAGCCTGATTAGTCTGAAATACTCTCTAGAAGTGGATACGGTCATTTGGATACTGATTGAACACAGTATCCCAAGCATATAGAGACACGAGTCTCAAACATGTATTTTCCATATAGAGACCGAAGTCTCGCTTTATTTTCATATAGACCAAACAGGGTCGAAACAAGGATCCAAATGGACCCGCATATATCGTTTTATCATATAGCAGCTGCACACACACTCTGACCTAAGTAAGCGCTTACTTATCCACTACTATGACCATTCAGGCTCAAATAATATAACTCAATAATTCATGTATTCATGTACATTGATCAAAATCAGAGACATATACATATATTCAAATATTAATTACAGAATGTAATATGAACTTATAATTCATCTAGAAATAATCCATGTATACATATATACTGTTCTCATTTAAAACAAGTAACTATAAATATTAAATCTAACTAAATGCAAATACATATTTCACATATACATGTGTCTAGATCCAATTCAGAAACATTTAAATACATCCAGTATCCATTATTTGAGGCCGAAGTACAAATAATTCACATTCAAGACCATTTATGTTCATGTAAAATATAAACTAGTAAGTTATGTACATTAATTATTTAATCAAGTATACGACTCAATAATTCATGTATCATATCATGTGAATTTCATTAAATACCAGCTTATAAATCAGGTATACTTGTATAATAATCAAATTCAGAAACATTTAAATATATAAATATTACTAAAGGAGGTAATAAGAACAAATAGCTCATATTGCAAAAGTCCCTGTTAATTAAATTATAAACATGTAAATCATGTATACTAATTATTAATCATGTATACAAAACCCAATATTGAATAATTATTAAAGCACAATATAGATTTTAAATCAAATATTTGTCATGTAGGGCAAAATTTCTTGAAATCAGAAGTTAAACTTCAGTTTTAATAAAACAGGACAGCAGGGGAAGGCTGGTCACGCCGTGACCATTCATCACGTCGCGTGACGCAGGCTTCACGCGAGCGCCAGGCAGAGGAGCAAGCAAGAACAGGCGGTCACGGTGTGACCATCAGTCACGTCTCGTGACGCCTGTGAGGAGAGGAAGAAAGAGGTCATGAGACCTGTCTCGTGACACGCAGGGAAGACAGGCGAGGTCGCGAGGCGTGATGCTCCATCACGTCGCGACTTCGCCAGGGGAAGGGGATCACGGCGTGATGCCCCATCACGTCTCGTGATCCTCTTCTCACACTACTTCTTCTTCTCCAACAGATTTCAAAATTCCCAGAAAGAAAACGTGAAAACCAGTAAATCCAAAAAAACAGAGTATTTCTAAAATTCAAAACTCCACTTTATCTAAAACCTTTTTTTTTCATGCAATCATAATTCGAATACGTACCTTCAAGTCTCCAGAGCACATTCACAACACTTATAACACAAATAAAACATTTTTACTATTAAACAGAGGCAATGTCAGAATATCAACTTTCCAGGTTTTCCACATTCAAACACATATATATATACATCTCATTGCATGTTCATGTCATTTACATATGGAACTTCCTTCTTTTCTACAGGAATCATGTATACACAGTACATATTTCATGCATTTTGATATACAAACACACAGAAAACCACGTTCATATCAAAACTGCAAACAGGATCAAAACACAATAAGGGACAGACACACTCCCAAACCTGAATGAAGTTCAAAAACGTCCACTTGCACTCTCAGTCCACTATCTTGCCCTTTTCCTTTCTCTTTCCTTTTATCCTCAGATGCTGGCAAACAGATAAAGCCACAATTAAAACCCAAGAACAGAATCTCTAAAAACCCATACGAGAAGAAGAACCACACGAAACCAATAGCCACTTACCTTCTGTAACTTCTTTTCTAATCTCAAACCCTAGTTCCACAATGACTGAACACACATTCAAAAGAGAAAAAAAAAATAGCAAATGGAGAGGAACGGTATGGCTAACGTGAGAGAAAGCAAAGGAGAGAAGAACTTCAGTCTGTAGGTTTCCAGCACTAACACAACCAGACCTCTCTCTTCCCTCACCCACGTGCACACACACACTCTCCACTTGGCACACATGCATGAATTCACAGTTCCACTCACTCTTCTTTTACCAAATGGTCCTTAATAAATTACCTTTCACTCACCAAACCAATATTTGCCAATAAATACTTTTATTCCTTTGCAATTTAATCCTCAATTAATAGCAAATTACTCAATTACCCTTAAATATCCATTTAAAATTGCCAATTTTCGATTAGGCCACTTATGGGGTGTGACACTAGTATCCTATTTGTTCCCAAAAATTACTTGTAAATAAAAAGGCTTTCAATTATGTAAAAGATTTCATACATAATTAATTAATTGGAATTTTGTTAATAAATTGGAACCAATGTCTTGGATTTTAACCAATAAAAGTCGTAATAACTGCCTCTTCATGGTTACATGTGAGGACCAATGCCCTCATTTAAATAATTCAAATAAACTGCTTTATAGATGCTTATTTAATTCGATATTCATGATTATGCCATATTTTACAGCTTTCTAGTTTGATTGAGTGTACCTTATGTTCTCTTGCTATGAATGCATGAGGAGAGGGATAAAATCAATAACCTCTAAGTCCAATAAATGTCATATTAACCAAGGGTATGAATAAGAGTGCATTTCCAAACACTTCTCCTAGTTTTGCCCCATAAAGTCAGATCACCATTTTCCAATGTTCTATTAGGTGGCGATTCCATCATACCTAACTTATGATGCCAAAGGATGCATCCTAGAGTTGAATTTCATTGATGGGATAGCAGTAAACTAAAACACTGTCTCATGCCTTTTTTGAGGTTTAGATAAAATGGGTTGAATTCCTTGATCATTGCTAAATAAATAGCTTCATGGGTGAAGGACCATTTCTTAGTCCTTAAAAGTGGGACTGATTTAAAAAAATGTCCTACCTGAGTGACGCACATCACAATAACCATTAAATACATGAACAGGAAGATAATACATGGGAGAATAATAGCAGAATTCTTGGCACATCACTCCATAATGGATGACTCTACACGGGAATTGAAATTTCCTAATGAACACTATAGGGCAATAAGCATTTAAGGCTATAGAATGTGTTTTAACAGCACAGTAAATCAAAATGGCATAGGAATTGGTATAATTCTCCTTTAGCTAGGCCGTGACATGTTACCTTTGGTCAACGGTGGAGGCATACTACTATGATTTAGTGCGCAAGTGCCATGGATATCAAATACATGAAAATCTATGTCATAATCCCCCAACTGAACTCACAATACTCCCATCGCAATGGCCATTTGTAGCATATGGAATAGACACAACTTGTTATATAGTGGTGGTGTTAGATTAATTCTCCAAATGGGTAGAGGCACAATCATTTAGTAAACTAGGGGCAAGGTAGATAAGCAAGTTTATTGAAACACAACTAATATGTAGATATGGGATACCCCATCATGTGGTCACGGGTAACAGAGTCCAATTCCTAGTAGAAACTAAGGAAGTTTTTGCATAATATCTAGGTATTTGACCAAATATGACCATCCAGTTCCTATAGAACCTATCATTAAAATACCCCTAGAGGGGGATAGGGGTAAGCGGACCAAAAAAGGGTTTCCATGAGATGGGAAATGAAAAATATTCACAGCATACGAGGTTTGTGAATAAGTGGTTGTCTGATAATAAGCAAGGAATGTAATGGCCCTAATGTTAGCCTAGCATTAATCAGTAAATTCTATAGAGTTTGTAGTGCGATTTTGGTGTGAAAATATCAGCTTTAGTACCCTTAATTGCAGTAAAGTTAAAAGGTTGAATGTGCTGGAGGCAAAGTAATCCTGGGACGGGTGATCTCCTGGGAAGCTATATAGCTGAAAATGGCAGCTGTGTGCTTAAAATATTTTATTGGCCTATTAGAATCTATGAAGTGTCAGGAGTCTGGTGATATAATTTGGTGTAAAAATGAGGTCAAATAGGTCCTCAAAAGTCAAATTGAAGTCAACCACTAGTTCAGTTCAAATAGTAACCAAGTTTGACTAAACTTTGACTTAATTTTTAGAAATAGTAAATGAAGTCCAAATGATTTTTTAAAGGTATAGAATGACTCTAAATAGTATTTTGGAATTTTTGATAGTGAAAAATTAGTGGTTACGGTAGTACTGAAAAAGTGTCTTATCGAACTGGTTTAAGTGAACCGGACTCCAAACAGACTCCGATTGAGCTAAAATTTTTTTATGGAGACTAAATTCAATATTCTAAGAATTATGTAATTTGTTTTGAGAGAAATTGAATTGAGAAAATGATAAAAACCATTTTGGGTTGGAAAATGGCTTAAAAACTGAAAATTAGTTCAAACTGGTTCGACCACTCTGGTTGGACCTCTCTGGTTGGACCTAGTCCAATTCAATTTCCCTCATATATAAACCCCATTTAAGCCAGATTTCTCTAGAGAAATCCATAACTTCCGCCTCTCCTTTCCACCTCCTTAGGCCGAATTGTTCATCCTTGTTCTTCCTCCATTTTTCTTCAATTTTTTCTCCATCTCTCCTCAAATCTTAGCCGCCCAAGTAAATTCTAGCTCCTATGTAACCTAGTTGTCATGTTAGAAGTTCATTTGAAGGATTAAAATTGCGAAAATCCAAGACTTAAAATTTGGGTGTAAATTTGAGGTAAGTGATTTAGATGTTTTAAAATTGGTTTAAAGGTTCCCATAGGTACTTTAAGGTATGTAGGTCATGTTTATGTGGTTATATTGCAAAAAAGAATTAAGGTTCCGAATATATCTTAATGTATGATTTCGGCTTCCATTAGGTAACCAAGGTTAAGGAAGTTGTGCAAAAGCTAAAGGCAAGGAAAAAGAGTATTGAGGGGTGCTAAGCTAGGATCTAAGGTTTGTGATTGCAAATTCTATCTATTTCCATGTTTAAAGTTTGGATTTAGGTTATGTCTAAGAACAAAGTATGTTAAATATGCATGTTAAATTGAATCGAACCTTATAAGCATGCTTAAGAAGGTTAGAAATGATTATTTGAATGGTTAATATGAAAAGATAAAAATTTTGTGATGGTGTTTTTGTTTGGCCGAATGGTATGTGTAACACGCCGGAACCCGCTTATGTTTCCCAGAGGGCCCGCTTTTACGGTCTGAGAAGGGTTTGCGTCTAGATCTTAGGTAACACGAGATATTTTGGAATCATATCCTAATAGAATATTAGGGAAATTCATCTAATCTTTTGAAACCTTTAGACACCTTTGAGGTATTTTGGAGTCGCCACCCAATTTAGAAGAAGTTGGAAAAGGTCATCTAACCTTAGAGGTCTAAACCAGAGAGTGGTTCGGAACTTCACTGTTAATAATGCCTTGGTTAAATTATAAGTGAGTCCTTAATTATTAAATTTTCATCTCTTTTCTCACACGTCATGCAATTTAATTTAAGCACGCGTCAAACATCAAAGAAAGCGATGAAATAAATAAAATACGAAATAAATTACAACATGAAATTGGGACAAAAAAATACAATCCCCAAAAATATAAAATTAAAATAAATAAAATCAACTAAATAAATAACATACATAAATCAGGACCTTTATTCGAAGTAGGAACATTGGTTCCTTCATGTTCACTTAAAAATCGAAGAGTTATTTTGGATGTTTGTTGTGAAAGTCGGGATGAGTGATCCCATTTTATGAAAACTAACTCTTCTTTTGAATGTGATATTTTATTGGCTGAAAATTAGGACATTGGTCCCATTTTATTAGAAAAAATCCAAATTTATTAATATAAATATTTTTGTAATTTTTAATTAAATATGCGTAAAATAAATAATTTTATTACTAATTACATGACAAAATAAATAAAATAAATAAAAATAGTACAAATAACAAAAATGATAAATCACTTAAAATAAATCTCCTAGATCTCTTCCCTCGTCCGCATGGGTGCTCAAACAAGGAAAAACAAAGATTTGAAATAAAAAACAAACACAAATAAAATTAATGTTAGTAATTAAATAAAAAAAATCAATTAAAGCATATAAAGTAATAAAAAAAATAACTAAAATAAATAAAATAAAATAGAGTGCATTATGAATGATAAATAAATTAAATGACATAATGAAAATAAATAAATTAACATATTTACAAATTAACACAAATAAAAAGATAAATTATGATAATAATAATAATAATAATAATAACTGTAACACCCCCATACCCCCCGGTAAGGAATATCGGGGCGCTACACGGACACTTACGTATACATGTACATGCATTAGCGAAAGCGGTAACAATAAATTAGAAATAAGTTGGGCCCAAACAAAATTCCTTTTACTATACATGTAAACTGTACATATTACCAAAAGCTTTATACTTATACTTGTTCATTTTTCGATTCATATACATATACTTTTAACGATTACATAGAACAACTATACTCTTTATTACATAATGATGTTACTCAAAACATCATAAACTTTAGTTCTAACTTATACAAAAAGGTATAGCAAAACTTCCTAGTGGCCTTAACCTGCAGATGCCGCTCTCACTAGTCCGAACCTGTCAACCTACACGGAAACAAACATCCGTGCTAAGCGATAACGCTTAGTGGGGATAAAATAATGCAAAGGACTTCTTTACGAAGTCACAAATAAATCACACAATTCATGTAACAAAATCAACTAGCTCATGCATATAGCTCTTATACATATACAGGTTGCATGTTCAAATATCAAATACTATGAACTCACAAGTACATAACATCTACTCTTTTACATATTCATGCACACTATAACTTGTACATATCATTTATTCAAATATACATTATCATGTGTCCACATTCTTGTAAACATATACTTATATATAAACTGTCATGTACTTAAACATTACTCTCTTGTACTATAGCATTTATTCAGAACACTACTCTTTAAACATCTCAAATGCACTACATCACACTAACAAGACAAGCCTGAATTCCTTTCATGGTGGATACGGGTAACTCTGGATACTGTTTACAGTATCTTACATGTGGAGAATTAACTCAAAACTCTATGGAATACACGAGGTATTCCGAACTCTGGGCACAATTAAGGCCAACTCTAGCAGCTGCACTCTAGACCTTTATAAGCATGCTTATCTATCCACTGTAATGGTAATCAGGCTCAATAACAACTCATCAACTTTAGAGGCATTTAATTCACATACAGTCTTTATTAATCATGTTCAACAATTAAAAGCATGTAATATTCAAATTTCATTACATATACATATACATCATGCAAAGCAAGACAAAAGGAAACACTCTTCAAAACAAGTGGAACAGGGTGAGAAGAGGTTCTCTGTCGCGATCGCGACAAGAGCTCGCGCTCGCCACAGAAGACAGATTGCATAAGGGTTCTATACTCTATACAAAATGCATTATGTAACAATTCATATCACATGGCATAACATGGTCAACGCTAACTCTTATGCCGTAGCATTGGTTACATAGATAACTAATCCTATAATCATTTGATAACCCTAAACATGTAGGGTATAAATCACGGAAACATTCCGGGATAATACGGGTTCATTCCGGGGAGTAAACCATCAAGAAAATATACAATTTAGTTGAGGGGAAAGGCAAGGGGTTGACCCATGCCAACTAGGAGCTCAAAATGAAGAAGAAAAAGCTTAAAATGAGTTGTTCTGTCGCAAGGTCGCGACATGTGTCGCGCTCGCAACAGAAGACTCGCCTCTGGTGCCTCACGGCACCACTTTTTACCCTAAACTTGGATCGCAAAAACCACCATCTAGATCACCTTTTTAGGATAAGTGGTCTTCATAACAATTGTTCCTTAGGATGTTATCTTGCTAATGGGAAACTTTTCAGGTCATTTGGACATCTACAACTTAAGATATGACCTAAATAACCTATACTGTTCCATTGAACCCTCCAGAACAGGGTCATCTACGTTTTAACTACTTTTTGGGATACGTATAGCCAGAATTATCTCAAGTATCCTCTTAGACATTTTTAGCTACAGATCTTATGTTTCAGATGAAATTTGAATCAACTCAATTGACGTCTTGTAGCTCTACTTATGTCAAATACAATACACAGAGGTCTGATAACATTCTGAACAGGATTCACCCATAAACACACTTTACACATGAAAGTTGTATGTAGACCATTTAACACACATATAATCACAACATATCCATATACATACACCATAAAACCCTATAAGCAATCAAAATGAATAATAAAGATCGCACGCGATCCCAACCTCTAGGACGTTAAACCGCGCTCTCTATTCGGCTCCGACCTTCTCTTTGCCTTTATTGGGCCTCTTGTCCACAGCTTCCATACACAAACCATTCAAAATACCAAAGTTACTCTTCTCTCTTACTTTAAATCAAAAACAGAAATAAGATAAAAGAAGAAGATTAATAGTAACTAAATAGCATTACTTACCTTCTTAAGAGAACTAATCAAGCTCTATTAGCCCCTCTCAAAGCCAAACCAATTGAATCACTCAAAATAATGTAAAGAAGAAGAAGAAGGAACGAAAGAAAGAGCAGAATAATGGAAAAGAAAGAAAACTCACGTGAAAGGAGAAGAAAGAAATAGCTAAGTCCAAGTCAATCAAATGCCATCTACCACTTAAATGCATATTTATCTTCTTATGCCTTTTTAATTAATCCTAATCTCCTCAAACTTAATAAAATACTAATTAAGCTCTTTCCACATGTCACCTCCCTACACTGCCATGTGTCGCTCTCCTATAAAGTTACAAATTAAAAAGGCCAATTTAAATACCCTATCACCGGAGTGGTTCTGTCACGCCCGCGACGCTTATCGCGCTCGCGACAGGACTCACACGCACAACACTAATCTTTCTTGAACAAAAATTCTGTCATTCTTCTAGGGCTATTTCGGGGTGTTACAATAACAACAATAATAATAATAATAATAATAATAATAATAATAATAATAATAATAATAATAATAATAATAATAATAATAATAATAATAATAATAATAATAATAATAATAATAATAATAATAATAATAATAATAATAATAAATAAATAAATAAATAAATAAATAACAAAAGAAAAGATGAAAAAAAAGTAAATGAAAAAAGATTAAATCTAAAGATCTACATGTTTATTAAATGATTATAAACAAGAAATTAAAGTAGTACAAAAAATAAATAAATAAATAAAAATATGAGATCGAGCCCAGAATATTTACCCTCAAAATTTGGATTCGATGGAGGAAAAAGATAATTGATTTTCCTATTTTGATTCACAAAATATTAGATTAGAGAAATAAAAAATCTAAAAACTTTTCTCTTTAGAAAAAAGAAAAAAAAATAATTGTAAAAATCTTATTTTTACAAAATCAAATGAAAAAAATTGGATTTCAAGAACAAAGAATTATTTTCTCTGTCTCAAAATCAATATTTCATCAAAAAATCAATGTCAGTCTTTGGAAGAAATTTAATTGAGAAAAAATAAAAAAGAAAAACAAGTGAGAAAATTGAATGTTAAGAGCAAAAACTTATTTTTTTTTTGTCTCAAAATCAATCCTTCATCAATAAAATTTAATCCAAAATATTTAGAAGAAATCCTATTAAAGAAGAAGAAGAACAAAAATTGCAAAACTAAAGAAAAGAAAAGAAAATTGGCCAAACAAAATTTCTCTATTGAAAAACTCTTAAGTTTTCCTATTTATAACATAAAAAAAAAGGAAAACCTAATTAATTAAGGAAGAAATCCTTAATTAAATCAAAATATTCCTTTTTTGAATTTCAAAAATGGAAAAAGCCACTAAAATCCTAGAAAAATGGCGAAAAAAATTAATTTTGGGCCAAAAAATCACGTTTTCAGCGGAAATCAGTTGCCAGAGGGCGAACGACAGGCATGCTTGGCGAGGGATGCCCGTCGCTGGGCGCGCAGGTCACCCGCGTTCGCGCAGGCAAGGCGCACCTACGTTTGACACTGTGCGCTGACGATGAGCTCCAGCACGCGCCAACGGCTGATTTTTTTTTAAGAACAATTTTGACAAAAAGCACTATCACTTCCAGCTCCCCTTTTTTATTTTTATTTTTATTTTTTAAAAAAGAAAATTTGACAAGGAAACTATCACTTCCAACTTTCTTTTTGCCTGTGAACAAGCACTTAGTTTCATCATTAGGTAATCCTGATCTGGATTGCCTCGGGAACCGGTGTCTACAGTATGTCTTTAGATTTACATGATATGTTTTGATGTTTATGTCATTTTTATGATGTATATGTGATGTTGAGCATGAGATCTAGTTAATTGAATGAATAAAGGAAAGAAAAATAATCATAATGGATGATGAACATATAGGCCAAATGGTATATATATAGAAAAATGTGATTTAGATGTGATTTAATGGTATGACTATGTTAATTAACATGTAAATTAGCTAAATGAATGTTAAAGGAGATAAAAAGAAATTATAGTGGATGTGTAACATGTTGGCCGAATGGTATGCATGTGTATATCAAGGTATTCTTTGATGGTATAATGAGTTTAATGGCATGAAATGGCATAAGAATGAAAAGTAAGTGTATAATGATTGATTTAGATGGAAAAGAATGGAATGTTGTGTTGAAATTCCATTAATTGTGTTTATTGTAACTTGAAAATGTATAAATGGAATAATTAATGCCCTATGTAGTAGTATGGTAGTTAAGTCTAGCTCAGGATATAGTGGCTAGCCATAGAGACATCGAACTGCGGGTGTGAGCATGACGTCTCACTTATTGTAGGCCAATGACGGTCCTACTAAAATGTATTGAACTGTTGAAATGTCAAATGAAATGAATTGGAATATAGGGGTGGTCCTTCGGGGTCTCTTTAAAATTTAGTAAACTTTTAGGGTTCACATCTCGAGTATCCAGTTCATAGATTTCTGCCAGTTTTATACAAGGGGCAAAATTGTAAAAATGAGATTCATATGATTAAATTAGAGTTAAAAAAAATTATGATGAAAAAGGACTTCAATGGAAGAAATGAAAAGTTTAAAGGTATAATGGTAATTTGTCCATAAATGGGCTAATAATGATTACTAAGGGAAAAAATGTAATTAAATGAATGTTTATGTAAATAAGTGATTTTATAAGGACTAAATTGTAATTTAGCATAAAAATGATAGCTTAGGGACTAAATGGTAATTTGCATGCTAAATAATAGTTAAAAATGTAAGTGAAATGAATTGGTGGCATTTTTGTAATTATGAGAAAGTTTAGGGAATAAAACGTAATTATGCCATAGTTAAAGGACTAAAATATAAATATGGATTTTTATGTGTACTAATTGCATATTTGTCACTAATGGAAGGATTTAATTGCATTTGTAAATATTATTGCATGTAAAGAAATAAAGTGAAATAAATAGTAGTTTAATTTAATATTTTATATATTAAATAAATTATATTTTATGTATGTGAACTTAATTTAGTGGAAGTCCCTAGAATTGCAATCACCACTTAGCATATTTAATTCTCAACAAGTAATTTTATTTGACTGCATGTAGATACTCCTTAGGATGCGGAGCCTAAAGCATACATCGAATTTTGGGAGCTGAATCGAGGATATATTATTAGAGGATATTAAGTAGGTTAAGTTATATGGCATGTATATGAACTTAAGTATTATGGTTTTGGATATTGGCATGCATTGAACTTTTATAGACAAACATGGGTCAGTGATGCATGGTACTTATGTCTATTTTAGACTGTCTATGCTTGTGGCATATTGGTATAACTGTTATTCCTATGCTGGATTGGGAAATTGAATGGCTTGTATGAATAGTAACTTAAGACAATTATAGGTTAATCAGAAAAATGAATATTAAGATAATATCTTAAGTCAACATGTTATAGGTGAGTTTAAAATTATTAATGGATTTTAGATACCTAATGTGTATATATATAAAAAAAAGTGTAACCGTCACTACAAAAAAAAGTCAAATTAGCGACAGACACTTTTTTGTCGCTAATTTGTGACGAAATTTAGAATTAGTCGTGAAAGACCATTTTTTCAATTTTAGCGACGGAAATAAAGAAACAGTCGCTAAATTTTGGCGTCAATTTATGGCGCTTTTTTTGCGACTATTTAGCGACTAAAAAATCCGTTGCTAATTTTTTGACTAATTTAGCGACTAAAAAATCCGTCACTAAAATAGCGACGGCAATATCAATCACTAAATTTGGAAGAAATTTTAGCGACTTTATTTGCGACGGATTTAGCGACTAAAATTGTTGTCGCTAAACACACTTAAATTAGCGACGAAATAGCGACTGATATTTCTGTCACTAAAAAAGTTTCAAATTTTTTTAAAAAATTAAAGTGATACTTTAGCGACGGAATAATCCGTCGCTATTTCGTCGGCAAAATTGATTATAATATTAATAAAAGTATGCATACACACTTATAGTTATTAATTGTTTTTAATATTTTTGCTTTACACATGAAATTGTATTCAAATTCATTTTCTTTGCTAATTTCGATAAGATTAACATTTAATATTGAAAATATATAATTAAAACAATTGTAAACAAAATTTAATAATTTTTTTAGCACTTTCATTGATTAAAATAAATTTTTTTACACAATAAGAAAAACTGAAATTAATGACCAAAATAGACAAGTAAATGATAATAATAAATAAATGCCAATATATGTAAATAGATAAGTGAATAATAATATTAAATTAATATATATACATGTACATAGATAAACAAACAAATAAATTAAGAAAGATAACTAAATGTATGAATATTTAAATAGATAAATAAATTGTAAATAAATAATAATTAAGAAATAATAATAATAATAATAACAACACATAAAATGCCATTAGTCTAGATTTTTCTCTAAAGAAAGAGAGAGAGAGTGAATAAAATGTAAAAATGGGAAAGACATAAAAAAAAGAAAAGAAGGGGAAAAAAAACGGGAAGAATAGGGGAGAGCAAACCGGAGAGAGAGAGAGAGAGAGTGCGGATGAGAGCGGTGCCGGCGATGACCAAAGGTGGGGCTCACGTCCACTACAACGCCGACCAGCTTAATTGGTTCTGCCTCCATCAACGGCCAACGTTTTAGCTTTGTTTCCAAGAGAGAGAGAACCAAAGCTGCTTCGTCCCGTTTTGGCCAACTCTGGTGGCGGTCGGTGGCAGGGACAGCACCACCGGACTCCTGGCAACTAGGCGAGCCTTTCGGTGTCAATCAATCTTCCCCAATCGCGAAAAAAAGTGAAATCGGAGGTGAGGAAGACGAGACAGTCAATGGAGATTTTGCCCAAATGGTGCGATGGGTAGGCATGTGACCACAGGAAGAGGAGTCCCGACACCGTGTTCTACCCTCCGGTGATGGCGGTGTGCCCCAGCAGAGCTCCGACGACCGGTGAAGGTATGTGGTTACGTATTCTATTGATTTTCATCGAATTGGTTTGATTTAGGGTTATGTAAATTACGGGTTTTGTTGTTTAATACATAATTAACTGAAATGGAAGTTATAATTATGTGTAGGGATGTATTAATTAATGTTTTGGATGGTTTAAACAAAAAGTCTTTAATTTTTTTTTTAATGCAAAATTTCTGTCAAGTATTTTCACAAGGTTGCAATAATTTATTTCATTGTCTTTGAATGCAAAATTTGTTTCCGTTTTGCACATAATCTAAAGGTGATATAATGTGTAACTTAGTGATAGGAATTGGATGTGTCTGACCCTTTGGGAAACTATTGAGACAAAAAGAGAAAGGGAAAGCTGGGATTAATAAAATTCCAATAGAACACAATAGAACTTTTTGCAACAGTAACAGTTTTTGTAAAATCCCAAGCACACCCTGTAACACCCCGTTTTCCACCCTAGTAATTTTGAGCAATTTTGTGTGTATTTTTGCATATATTATTTTAATTTTGGAGTTAATTGCATGATATTATAGGTTCGTAGAGTGTATTAGCATGTTTGGTGTTTCAGTGTGAGTTTTTCTTAGGTGTTTTGAGGAAGAGGAGAGTTTGGGTGTGAGTTGTCAAGACCCACCATTGGATGTTTTACAAGTGGCATAAGAGAGGCTTTATAAGCCTAGGAGAGAGAAAGAGAGAGAGAGAGAGAGACAGAGACAGAGACAGAGAGAGAACAAATCTTCCCTCTCCCGTTTCCTCCTCCTCCACGTTTTTCTTCTTCTTTTCTTCTTTTTCTTCTCTTTTGCCCTAGTTTGCTCAAGTAATTTTTGGTGGGATTTGATAACTCTTTAGCTGAATTGGTAAGGTTATGCTCTCCTTGTTCTTCTTCTTTTTCCTTTTTACTTTTCTTCCTCTTTGATTTCTAATAGTTGTGTATATGTGGGTATTTGGATTTTTGATGTTTATGGTTTGTTTTGGGGTTGATTTCTGGTTTAGAAGTTCCTCCTAGAGATCCCAAGGGTAAAGAAGTAGTTGGAGGGAGTTCAACCCCTTGGTTGTGGAGCTAAGGAGATTAAGGTTTGGGAATTTGTGAATTTGTGAATATTTCAGCTCTTGTATTTTGCTATGAATTTCTGAAAAATTATGAAGTTAAACTTGATTGTGCTTGTGTATTTGTTGTGGGTTTTCGATTAATTTGAGTGGAGATGCCTTGGTTGTGATTATTGAACCAAAGTGTGAATTTGGGTAATTTTGGACCAAAATTCTGGGTTTGATGAACCATTGATTTTGTTTGCATTAATTGGACGCTTTAATTGTGATAATTGGTAGAAAACATGGGTTTGATGTTGTTTAAGATGATTTGAATGCTTGATTTGGAGTGGGTTGAAGTTTAATAGATCATTTGCATGTTTAGGGCGATTTTGGGTATGAGTTTCCGCAGGTTTTCGGCATGGGGGAGCTGGAAATTAACTTTATCGTGAGCGCAACTGTGATCGCGAGTGCGATAGATCTCTGTATTCCGAGCTTCTATTAAGACAGGCTCCTGTCGCGAGCGTGATAGGAAGCTCGGCCTTGCCGGGCTGATTGCCATTGCGAGCACATGTATTCCTGCGAGCACGACAGCAACCTTGCCCGCCCTCTATCGCGAGCACGATAGAGGCTAGTTTGCCCATCTTCGCGTGAGCACGGCAGTAAGCGACCTTCACCTTTATCGCGAGCGCGACTCCTTCTGTTTTTGAGACAAGTTTTCTTTTATGTATTCGATACTTGATCTTCGATCTTGTAATGCTATTATAGTTATATATGGATGATTTTATGTACAATATCTAATTGATATGATGAATGATGCATGGCCTGCAAGAGTCAAATTAGTGGATAAATATGCCTATAGAGTTCTGTTAGCTGTAGCCTCAATGTGTTCCGGACCCTAATCATGTCCCCATTTGGATCCTCGCAATTCTTAATATGTTTGGATCTGATTTAAGATCCCCCAATGTGAAAATGTTTTAGATGAAAAGTAAAGATGTTGCTTTTGACTGTACCCACAGGTACTAATGTGTTCACTAGCTATCCGTTATTTTGAATTTGCAGGCATTTTGTTGTCTATTACATGAATATGAATCATTGTGAAATATGTTTCCGATTGTGAGCCTTATGAATGTGATTGATGATACTTAAAGCTGAGATTTCCGTTAAATGTATTTGTAAGCATGTGCCATTTGTGTGTGTTTGCTTTAACAACCATTGTGAATGGCCATTCATATTTGTGATTTTTCCCCACTAAACATTATCGCTTAGCACGGGTGTTTTATCCGTGTAGGTGCGGAGGTAGTGGAGTTTTTGGGAGTGTCACCGCAAGTCGGGCCAACACAGTGGGAGCTTTTTTGACGACCTTATATTTTATTTTGTACATTTTGTATAACCTCTGTAGTCTCTTTTACTGTTGTAAATCTTTAGTTGTAATTTATAAAGGGTACTGATGGCTTATTGTAATGATATTTTCTTGTAATGAATATTAAGTTATATTTATATTTGAATGAAAATTGAGATTTTGCCGAATGTTTTAATTTATACTGCTTATTATGATTATTGATATGTATGTTTGTAGTTCATTTTTGGTGACATCCTTATCCATACGGGTTCTCACTCCTTCTTATGGGTGAGCTCTCTTACGTATGGGTATGGGGTGTTACAATTTTTATCACACCTCAAATCGGGCCTAGTCGGAATCGGCAAGCTAAGTCGAATAAGTGAAGGGTATTTTGGTAATTTGCGCATGAGTGAACTTGATGATGGGGATTTAATTGCAAAGTATTTAATTTAAATAAGTTAAGTGAGGGAAATTATTTGGTGTGCATGTAGTGTATTGATGTAGGGTATTTGTTGTGGTTTGATCTAGTGGTTTGTGAGTATGGTACTCATGATGTTAAGTTTATAAGAGATTATTAGGTGTGAGTGGAGTTTGGTGCCTTGGAATTTAAGTCAATGATTTGAGGGAGCCACTATGGTGCATGTGGTATATGGTGTGTTAGTGCATAAAGTCAAAGTGGGATTGTTGGTCCAATGAGAGCTTGCCAAGTGGACTTGGTTGTTGGGCATTAAATGTGAAAAGAAGAAAAGAGAGAGAGAGAGAGAGAGGGAGAACATAGAATTTGCATTCCCGTTCTCCTCCCTCTCACGCCTCCTCTTCCTCTTCTCTTCTTCATTTTCTGCTTTCTCTTCTTCTTCTCTTTTGGCTGGGATTTGTGCTTTGCTTAGAGGTGATTTTGATTGAGTTTTGGAGCAGGATAAAAGAGGTATGTGTTTGGGTTTTAGGGTTCCTGCGTTTTGGATTTCTTCCTCCTCTTCTTCTTCGTTTTTGTTTGAGTAAATTGGGTTTGGATGAGTAATTTTCTAGGTTTTTGTTTGTGCGAGCTTGGATTGGCAAGAAGAAGCTTAAGGGCAAGGGAAGGATTGAAGATAGAAGCTAGAAAAGTGACTTTGGATCTTTGATTTCCAAGTTTGGGAAACTCTCTATTATATATATGAATTTTAGTACATTCATGTGTGATATGAGTTTCTTGAATGTGTTGTTGATGATATATGATGATGGTAGTGAGTGTTGGTTTAAATTGTTCATTTGTGCATGTGAATAGGATTTGGGGGGAATAACTGGGTTAGAATGCACTTGACCTTTCTTCAGTTATTAAGCTGTATTAGGAGTTGTAGAACTCTAAATGGTATGAAACTAGTGCCTTTGGAAATCTAAGATATATTCCTACAAATGTGTTAGAAATAAGTTTGAGCTAATTTTAACTCTAAGTGTTCCTAATGTTGTCAATAAGTAGAGTTATCTTCTCTGGCCGGGTTCAGGGGAGCACTATAGGTTCTTTAGATCATATCTGAAGCTATAGATGTCTAATTGATCTTAAATTTGTTTCATTTGAAAGTTAACATCCTAGGGAACAAATTTTAAGAGGAAGTTTTGCCTAAAAATGTCATTTAGATGCCCGTTTAGGCTGAACAAAAAGGAGTTGTGAAGCAGTCCTGAATTCTAGTTTCTGTTTTGCAAACTTTTGGTAGGTCACGGTGGTAACCAAATTCATTACCACCATGACATATGGAAATGCTGGGCAGACTGCTTGGTTTTGGACCTCACGGTGGTAACCAAATTCATTACCACCGTGACCCCTTCTGTCTTGACCATTTTATGTGTTTTTCTTCCCGAATTGAACCCGCTTTCCACCGAAACTTTTTGGGATCTATCCGATGCAAGTCTAGGACTATTAAATAAGTATAGAATAGTTATTACTTGGAAAATAAACATAAATAGGATTAAGATTAATAGCAACCTAATGAAGTAATGATGTGTAATTGTATGTATTGGAATCAAGTCAAGTTTAATGACATTATTGAGCATTATAATACTGTATGATATGAATAAGTATGCATAGGTATGACTTAAGATCTAAGTTATATACACATGAAAGACATCACATGAAATGAATTTGCTTAATGAAATATATATATATGGGATATGAGTAGTGAATGTGTGATTGAAGTAATTGCCTAACAATATTATATGATGCATGCATTGATAATAAATGTTAATAGAATGTATTAGTATGCAAGATATCTATGATGCTATTATGGTTCATGTGGATATTTGAGTGATTATATAATATGATAATGATAAATGTGATTTAATGCTTTTAGCTTATGAATTCCTCTTTTAAATGGAGATCCATAATGTGGCAAACCGGGGTAAGTAAGTATTTATATAAATGTACAATTAGTTGGTATGAATGCTATGATAAAGTGTGAGGAATAGCATTTTGTTTTGGGCAGTGGGTATATCACGGTGACAACCTTAAGGGCTACCACCATGAGGTACCCCAAAAGTGCATTCTGTTTTGGAGTCTGGGTACGTCACGGTGACAACCTAATGGGTTACCACCGTGAGGTACCCCAGACTTGCATTCTGTCGATATCCTTGGTATGTCACGGTGGCAACCTGTTTTTGGAATAAAATCTTATTTATTTCACATGATTTAGGGATGTTAAATTATGGATTTTTGTACACATTGTCAGTTAATATGAACTGTATACTAGTAAGGTGATGTCTGTATTCGATTCGCACCCATAAGGTGATGTTTGTATTCGATTTGCACCCCTAAGGTGATGTCTGTATTCGATTCGTACCCGTAAGGTACTATAAGTTCATTCGTTATCCACTATTTTGAGTCAGTAGGTATCCTGTTTGTTTTATCTGATATGATTAAGAGAATGTGATATTTGGATGAGCATAATTCTGGACATGTGAATCAGTTATGTACTCGAATGTGATTGTGAATCTCTGAACGGATTGAATGTGACTCAAGCATGTGTATCGTACATGATTATCTACATATATCATATTGTGAATGTGTTCGTATACAATCAGTCATGGACATAAGTATGTGAATTGAAAGGTGTACAACTGTGATCATGATCTCTTGAATGCCATGGTTATAGTTTATTATGTTGTGCTGATGAGCATGTGAATCCGATTAGTTATGTTTATAAGCATATGAATTAATAGGTAGATAAATGTAAACTTGAATTACTGAATGCTATGGTTAATAAGTATGTATATGAACATAATTTTGGTGCTATTGACTGTTATGGTGAAGTATGTGAATCAAGATACGTATGAATGTGCTCTTGACCATGGAATGTTATAAATATTGTGTTAAGTTATGTGTTTTCTCTCTAGCTTTTCCTAGGGTAGTGATTTCGGCGTGTGGTCATGTGTTTACATTTCAGGCATGATAATTAGTAGCTATGCATGTGAAATCTCTGACATCTGATGCTCGTGAGTTCGGTAAGTGAAAGTTAATTTGTATGTGTAATTGCATGATATCGCTTGTATCCTGTATGGTATCCTGTCTGCTTTGGTTGCTTTAGTATGATTATAGAAATATGGTAACCGTATAATTGCGATAATGGAAAGAACAATCAGGTAATGTATACATGAATGTGGTTATGATCTTCTGAATGCATGACTTTTTGTGCAAGCATGTATATCTATCTGTTAGGACTATATGCATTTGCTATTATGAAGGTGTTATGCTTTGACGACCATTACGAATGGCCGTCCATGTTGCTTGTGTGTTCTCCCCACTAAGCGTTATCGCTTAGCACGGATTCTTTTCCCGTGCAGGTGGCAGGTTTTGTTCCGTTCAAGTCACGCATCTGCAAGGTCGGCCACCTATGAGTTAGAAGTTTTGTATTTTGTTCAGCTTCGGTATTTTGGATTTTGTAATTCTGTAGTCCTTTGTATATGTAGTTATATGTAAGGATCTTATTGTAATTAAGTTTTCAGTTATTTCTCCATTTTATCTTTCGTCTGCACTTCCGCTGAATGATTATATGTATGTATGTGAGTTAATGTATGTTCAGCTACTGTTTGCTTAAATTTTTAATTTCTGCTATATCTCCATATGTTTTTATGTATGAATGTATACTTCAGCTTAGCGTATGTGTGCATGTATGCGAGTGAGCGTCGGTAGCGCTCTTCGGCGTCCTTCCAATGGGGACGTAGGGGGTGTTACAATTTTGGTATCAAAGCATAGATTTAGGCATTTCTGGGCAATCGTAGGGTATAGATATATGTTAGGACTGTGTTGGCCTAATGCGAATATCTTTATGTTTGTAGTAGATGGAGTCTGAGCGTGGGTCCCTTGAGGGGTCAGCTGAAAGTGCTAATCCCCAAGAGCAAGATCCATCAGTGTCTGGTCCGGCTCAACCAGCTTTTCAATTAAAAGCCATGACTGTCAGTGAAGGCTCAGACTTTCCTATATTCACCATCCACCATGCTTCGCTCACACTCTTCCCTCACAATAGGGGCCCACGCTCTTCCGCCTTTTGCGTACTCTTCCGCGGCTGCCTGCTTCTTTTGGGATTCAAACTTGTGACCTCGTGTTGGATGAGTGAGTTAGGTAGGCTCTGATACCATTTCAACTAAAAGCCATGACTGTCAGTGAAGTCTCAGACTTTCCTATATTCACCATCTAGGGTGCAACCTGAGGCCATAGCCATGCCTTTTGAGGTGATGTTGAAGATATCTCAAGACATGGCTCGGGTCCTAGAGAGGGTTACTGCTTTGATAGCCTCAATAGAGTGTATGAGGAAGGCTGGGGCAGAAGATTTCCATGGGACAAGTTTGGATGAATCGGAGTTGGCAGAGAAATGGATTGAGAAGGTTGAGAGGGTTTTAGAGGAGATTCGCTGGCCTCTGGATAGGCAAGTGGTATGTGTGATAGCGTTGCTCCAAGATTCAACTTACGACAGGTGGAAGTTAGTCCGTAGGCATCCTCAGTTGCCAGACCCGGTCACATGGGAGTTCTTTAAAAGAGAGTTCACTAATAAGTATGTGACCAAAGCTTATAAGGAGGCTAAGTGGGCTCAATTCTTTAGTCTTAAGCAGAGAGCTATGTCAGTAGCGATGTAACACCCCAAAACTGCCCTGGTTGTCTGAGCCTGTCTGAGTCTGAATGTGCCTGTCTGTATCTATGTGTGTGCGTACTTGTGTGCATTTTTATGTTGCATGCATGTTAATTTATTTAAGTGTATATGTTTATGTAAATGTTATGTGTGGAGAGGGGTTTGTTAGCGTGTGTGCATAGGATAGGGGAGTAGGATGTGAATAAGTGATGTTGTTTGTGTGTGAGTGAGAGTATGGGAGTAGGGTATGCTAGTGGGATTGGTTTTCACCATGCATCCGGGAGGTGATAAGATGTACAAGGATCTGAAACAGTTTTATTGGTGGCCAGGCATGAAAAGAAGTATAACGGAGTTTTTTTCAAAGTGTCTTACGTGTCAACAAGTGAAAATGGAGCATCAAGTACCATCGGGATTACTTCATCCTTTACCCATTCCTCGGTGGAAGTGGGATGATATCACGATGGATTTTGTATCTGGTTTGCCAATGACACAGCGTAAGCATGATTCTGTGTGGGTTATAGTGGATCGGTTATCAAAGTCAGCGCACTTTTTGCCAGTTCAGTTGGACTACTCCATGGACAAGTTGGCGGAGCTTTATGTGAATGAAATAGTTCAACTTCATGGGATTCCGCTATCCATTGTATCTGATCAAGATCCCCGTTTTACGTCCAAGTTTTGGAAGGAACTCCAGGCAGCTTTAGGGACTCGGTTAAACTTCAGTACTGCATTCCACCCACAGACCGATGGGCAGTCAGAAAGAGTTATCCAGGTGTTAGAAGATATGCTTCGAGGTTGTGTTTTAGAGTTCTCGGGAAGCTGGGATCGATATGTATCTTTGATGGAGTTTGCTTATAATAATAGTTACCAGGTGAGTATTGGTATGGCTCCTTACGAGGTGTTGTATGGGCAGAAGTGCAGGACACCAGTTTGCTGGACTGAATTGTCAGAGAACGCTTTGATAGGTCCGGATATAGTAAGAGATACTGAAGAGAAGGTAAGGATTGTTCGGCAGAATCTAAAAGCAGCTAAAGATAGACAGTGCTCTTATGCCAATCTGAAGTGCAGAGATATCCAGTATGAAGTGGGGGATAAAGTTTTCTTGAAAGTGTCACCGTGGCGAAAAGTTCTTCGTTTTGCAAAGAAAGGCAAGCTAAGCCCGCGCTTTATTGGACCATATGAGATTTTAGGAAAAGTGGGTCCAGTAGCATATCGGTTAGCTTTGCCAATGGAGTTAGCCAGACTGCATGATGTCTTCCATGTGTCAATGCTTCGTCAATATCGATCAGACCCTTCTCATGTATTATCAGTCCAAGATATTCGGGTTCAGTCAGATCTTTCGTATGATGAAGAGCCAAAAAGGATTGTGGATAGAGAAATCAGACAGCTACGGAATAAGCAGATACCGTTGGTTAAGGTCCTATGGCAGTATCATGGTGTTGAGGAAGCTACGTGGGAACCGGAAGAAGCTATGAGATTATAGTATCCTCAGTTATTCGGAGCAGGTGAGAATTTCGAGGATGAAATTCTGTTAAGTGGGGGAGTATTGTAACACCCCAAAACCGCCCTGGTTGTCTGAGCCTGTCTGAGTCTAAATGTGCCTGTCTGTATCTATGTGTGTGCGTACTTGTGTGCATTTTTATGTTGCATGCATGTTAATTTATTTAAGTGTATGTGTTTATGTAAATGTTATGTGTGGAGAGGGGTTTGTTAGCGTGTGTGCATAAGATAGGGGAGTAGAATGTGAATAAGTGATGTTGTTTGTGTGTGAGTGAGAGTATGGGAGTAGGGTATGCTAGTGGGATCATTTCCTATGCTAGTGGATAGGGTTAAATTTAGTGGGTTATGAGAGAGAGGACAGCTGTAAATCCCTTTGTCTTTCTTCTTCCTTTTTCCCGTTGTCTTCCTCTCCCTCACGCCATTTTCATCTTCTTTTCTTTTTCTTCATCTTTCCTTCTCTTTTTCTTGCATATTTCTACTCTTCTCTTCTTCCTTGGGTAATTGAATTGCTGGGTTTGTGTCTTATAAGTTCAAAGGGTGAGTTTAAGTTAGTAATATCTTAGATTCTTTTCTTCCTCCTCTCTAGGTTTGATTTTCATTTATATGTTACTTGTTAGAATTAAACCTGGTTGTGTTTGATCTATGGTTCAGAGGAGTTTCCTAGAACATCTAAGGGGAAAGAGAAAGCGAGTGGAAGCGGAGCTCACGAGTAGGAGCGAAGGAAATCAGGTTTGGGAACGTTTCTGTATTTTGGGATTTTTGTTTGAGAAATTTGAACTTAATGTAATTTTTAGGGTTTGTGTTCTTGAGGGACTTGGATGTGTTTATGCATGATTTTGGTTGTGTTGATTGTGGAATTAAGTTGTTTTTATGTCATTTATGATGTATGGAGGATCTATTGGAACGTAAGAGGAGATTTGAATTGTTTTGAGCCGTTTTGGAGTTAATTCTGATGAATTTCCCGTTCCCAGTGTGTGTGTGTGTCGTGACCATCCAAGAGAAGAGAAGAGAGAGTCTGTCACGAGTGGTGACGACCGTGACGACTCGTGACAGAGGAGGCTTGTCACGAGTGGTGACGGCCGTGACTACTCGTGACTAGCCAAGAGAGGTCTATCACGAGTGGTGACGACCGTGACGACTCGTGACAGAGGAGGCTTGTCACGAGTGGTGACGGCCGTGACGACTCGTGACTAGCCAAGAGAGGTCTGTCACGAGTGGTGACGACCGTGACGACTCGTGACAGAGGAGGCTTGTCACGAGTGGTGACATCCGTGATGACTCGTGACCGGCCAACCTTGTTAGTCACCACCCATTTTTCTGGAATTTTTGCTCAGTTTTAGCTTAAATGAATTTCATATCTCTTCTGAATGAACTTATACTATTGTATGATACATGTCATACTTTTATGTGCTTTTATATAACTGATATCATGATCCTTTAGATGAATTGTATGCTGTACTCTGAAATATGGATTGAATGCATGACCTGCTAGAGTCGAATAAGTGGATAGTTAGGCATGCCGAATAGAGGTATGTGTAGCTGCATCCATGTGTACGATTTGGACCTTGATATGGTCCCCCGAATGGATCTTCGTGATCTTTCTGTTGAATCTTACCTAAGATTCTATGTGAAAATATTTTGGAACAAGAATAAAAAGATTGTTTTGATACCCTCGGGTATCTAAGTGTTATGAGAATATTTCTGGTTCCTCCGGGTATCTATGTGTACTCGTTATCCACTATCTTGATATAGCAGGTGCCAAAGTGTTATTGGATGTTATGCATAAGTTCTGAATTATTGCTTATTGAGAATAATATAATTACAGTGCTACTACGCATTAGCTTGATTTATGACATCTTATTAAGTAACTGTGCCATTCGTTTGTGATTTTTTGTTAACGCCACTGTGAGTGGCGGTATTGCATTTTTTGTTTTCCCCACTAAGCGATTTCGCTTAGCACGGGTGTTTTATCCGTGCAGGTGTGGAAGATTTTGGTATGCACGGTCAAGGCGTGCCGCATCGGGATGGCCATCACAACTAGGGATCGAAGTTTTATAGTATAGGCTTTCCTATTTTTTTTGTATAAGATGTAATATTTTGTGTGCCCTATGGAATAGTATTCTTTGGGCCTTTGTATATGAAATCTTTTGTAATATGTACAGACTTTGTTTATGAATATATAATAGAAAGAAAAGAATTTATCCTGTTCAGTACCGCTGTGCTTCTCTTTTATAAGCTTTACATTATCTATGTGTTATCTGTTTACTTACTGTGATCGAATGTTTTGGTATGTGTAATGTGACACTCCTATCTATCGGGACTCTTCTCCCTCTATCGGGGTAGAAGTCTCCTTGGTATAGGTTGGGGTGTGACAAGCGAAGTCTGAGAACGAATTTAACCGGCTTGGTAAGTATGCTCCTCCGGGTATTTTAACAGAAGATTTTCGTTGTCAACATTTTGAAGCTGCGTTAAATGAGTCTCTGAGGGCCATATTGATATCTTTGATGAGTGCCCCTGCTGTCAGTTATTATCAGATTCTCCAAGCAGCTTTACAGGTAGAGAGATCCAAATTGGTGTTGAGGGAAAGAGCTCAGAGGAGGAATCCCCCTCGTGGAGGTTCATCTTTTGGTAAGTGATCGAGTAACTCGCATGCAAATCCTCAAAATGAGTCCTTCGCCAGTCCGGCTATGAGGGGTAGAAGATAGGGATCTTCATTTGTTCTTAGCGGTGGTAGAGGTGGCACTAGTGGCAGAAGTGAGGTTGTGCCTGAATGTTCTAATTGTAGTAAGCGCCATAAGGGCAAGTGTCGTTGGCTCACTAGAGGGTGTCTCCAATATTAAAGCGCAGATCATTTTCTGGCAAACTGTCCCAAGTTAAGTGAGAACATTCAGGATTAGCAAGAGGCCAGCCGATCGGGATCTAATGCCCCTCAAGCTAGTCGAGGTAGGGGCAGAGGTAGAGGTCAAGGTAGTCGGCTTAGAGAAGGAGCTCCATCAGAGTCAGTGGACCGTCCCAAAGTTGCACCAACAAGGGCCTATGCGATGAGAGCTAGGGAAGAGCCGGATGTGCCTGATGTAATTGCAAGTAAGTTTCTACTCTGTGACACTGAATTATATGCTCTAATTGATCCTGGTTCCACACACTCATACTTCAGTTCTGATAAGTTATATGATAAGTTGCCTATGGTTGATCAGTTAGATTATGAGATTGGTGTGACCAGTCCTTTAGGGCATACTGTAAATTTGAGTAGAGTTTTTAGGAATTGCCCCCTCTTGATTCAAGGAATAGAATTGTCAGTGGATTTGATTGGTTTGCCTTTCCGGGAGTTCGATTTGATTTTAGGGATGGATTGGCTATTTAAGCATCGACCCGTAGTAGATTGTCATAGAAAGACTATAGTGCTCCGAGGTAAAGATCAGTCTTCAGTTGTGGTCAGACGTCTGGGTTCTCATTCTTTGGGCACTGTTATTTCACCCACGCAAGCTAGGCGATTTATGAGGAAGGGTTATGAGACACTCTTGGCTTTGGTATTGGACTCTAAGTGTAGCCAAGTTAATATTGAGGACATTCCAATGGTTTGAGAGTTTGAGGATGTATTTCCTAGTGAGTTGCCTGGGTTGCCTCCTAAGAGAGAAGTGGAGTTGTCCATAGAGATATTACCGGGTACTGCTCCTATTTCTAAAGCACCTTATCGAATGGCTCCTATGGAATTGAGAGAACTTAAAACTCAATTATAAGAGCTATTGGATAAAGGCTTTATTAGACCCAGCGTATCTTCATGGGGTGCTCCGGTTTTGTTTGTGAAGAAAAGGGATGGTACATTAAGGATGCGTATCGATTACTGCCTCAATAAGGTCACTGTGTAGAATAAGTATCCGTTGCCTAGGATTGAGGATTTGTTTGATCAACTAAGACGAGCTGGAATTTTTTCTAAGAATTATTTGTGGATTGGATGTTATCAACTTTGGGTTAAGGACAGAGATGTGGTTAAGACTGCTTTTCGGATGCGTTATGGCCATTATGAGTTTCTTGTGATGTCGTTTGGATTGACCAATGCACCAGCGGCTTTTATGGATTTGATGAACAGAGTGTTTAGGCCATGTAACACCCCGCCATCCCCGTTGGAAGGATACCGGAGTGCCACGCGGGCAAACACAAATAATCATATACATTTACACATGTATAAATAAATAAAAGAAACCTTTAATCATTTAATCAGAAAATTCCTGTAACATATATTTATCAAGTCCTTATACATATGTCATATTTATATCGTTTTTACAAAAAGGAGGCTCGTATGCAATTACATATACAAAAAGAATACTTGTTCCTTTACAAAAATTTCATTCTGCTAATTACAAGCCATATACAGAATAACACAGCGGAAGACTTCAGAAATATAACAACTTCATCAAAAAGACTCCTAGTGGCCGACCAGCAGATATCCGACTCAGAACTGCACTCGCCACCTGCACGGGAAAAGAAGCCCGTGCTAAGCGATAACGCTTAGTGGGGAGGAACAAAACAAAATAACAATATACAATATAACATCACATCACATTAAAATATTTACAATACAAGTAATTAACATGTACAAACATACTTTTCCACATTACACCGATATAGAATATTCACGAATTCATGTGCAACATATACCTTTAATCATGTCAATAAACATCTCATCATATACATCACATATAAACATGTAGCCTGATTAGTCTGGTATAAACCTAAGAAGTGGATACGGTCATTTGGATACTGATAGAACACAATATCCCAAGCATATAGAGACATGAGTCTCAAACATGTAATTTTCATATAGAGACCGAGGTCTCGCTTTATTTCATATAGACCAAACATGGTCGAAACAAGGATCCAATGGACCCGCGTATAACATTTTTATCATATAGCAGCTGCACACACACTCTGACCTAAGTAAGCGCTTACTTATCCACTACTATGACTTATACAGGCTTAAATGACACAACTCAATAATTCATATATCAAATCATGAGAATTTCATTAAATACTAGCTTATAAATCTTATATACTTGTATAATAATCAAATTCGGAAACAATTAAACATATAAATATTAATTACAAGAAATAATAAAAACAAATAGCTCATATGGAAAAAGTCCCTGTTAAATGAACTATAAACATGTAAATCATGTATATTAATTATTAATCATGTATACAAAACCCAAGATTAAGCAATTATTAAAACAAAATACAGATTTTAAATCAAATATTTGTCATGTAGTGCAAAAATTCCTGAAAAACAGAAGTTAAACTTCAATTTTGAAAAAAACAGGCAACAAGGAAGACCGGTCACGCCGTGACCATCCATCACGTCGCGTGACACAGGCTTCACGCCAGCGCCAGGCAGAGGAGCAAGGCGAGAAAGCAAGGCAATAGCAGGCGGTCACGGCGTGACCATCAGTCACGTCACGTGACGCCTGTGAGGAGAGAAAGAAATCACATGCAGGATGAGGCGAGAGTCACGGCGTGATGCCGCTTCACGCGACGTGACCTTCAGCAAAGAAGGAGTCACGGCGTGAAGCTGCTTCGCGCCTTGTGATCTTCAGCCTAGAAGGGGGTCACGGCGTGACCACCAGTCACGTCACGTGACCTTCTCCTCACAAAACTTCATCTTCTCCAAAACTAATCTTTCAGAAATCCAAACCCAGAAAACGTGAAAAACCAGAAGATTGCAAAAACAGAGTACTTCCTAAATTCAAAACCCCTTCTTGCTTAAAACCATTTTCATGCAATAATCATACTAACACATACCTTATAGTCTTCTGAGCACATTTACAGCACTTATACTCAACTCAATCACATTCTTACACAGTCAATCAATAAAAACAGAGAGAGTCACTAACCCAGTATTTTTCATTCAAACTTAAGCACAACCATCCCATTGCATATTCGTATCACTCTTTTCTAACTAATCATGTATACACCCTATATTTCTCATACATACTCATAAGCAGAATCAACAAATAACTTTAACAACTAACACAAATAGGATCCAAAATTGAGAAAGGCAGACACTCCCAAACCTGTTGAAGTCCAAAAAGTCCACTGTATCCTCTTCAATCCAAAATCTTATCCTTTCCTTTGTCTTTCCTTTTATCCTCAGGAGCTTGCAAACAGATTAAAAACCACAGTTCATTATCCAAGAACAGAATCTTAAAAACCCAAAGAGAAGAAGAAGAACCACAGGAGAAACTAATAACCACTTACCTTCTGTAACTTCTTTTCCAAATCAAACCCTAGTTCCTCAATAACAGAGCTAACATGCAAATGAGAAAAGAATAGCAGATGGAGAAAAGAACACAGTGAGGTTTACGTGAGAGGGAAAACCAAGAAGAGAAAACTTTCCGTCTTTTTTTTTTTTCCAACTAACCAATTTTCACAGCCTTTCTTTTCCCTCACCACGTGCACACACACTGTTCTCCACCTGGCACACATGCACTATTACACATTTCACTTAATCCTCTTTTACCAATTGCTCCTTGCCAAAATACCTTTTACTCACCAAAATAAAATCTACCATTAATTACTCTATTAATTCTTGAAATTTAATCCTCTTTTCTTAAATATTACTCAATTGTCCTAAATTATCCAATTAAAATTATTAAATCCAAATAGGTCACTTATGGGGTGTGACAGGCCATATCTCCAGCGATTTGTAGTGGTATTTATTGATGATATCCTGGTTTATTCGAAGAATGAGAGTGAGCATGAAGAGCATCTTCGGATAGTGCTTTAGGTTTTGAGGGATCACCATTTGTTTGCAAAGCTCAGCAAGTGTGACTTTTGGCTTAAAGAGGTGTCCTTTTTGGGCTCTATCGTTTCTGCAGAGGGAATTCGAGTTGATCCGATGAAGATTGAGGCTACTGTGAATTGGAAGGCGACTAGGAATGTACCTGAAGTGAGAAGTTTTTTGGGTTTAGCTGGGTATTACAGACGGTTTTTAAAGGGCTTTTCAGTTATTACAGCGCCTATGACAAGACTTTTTCGAAAAGGGGTGAAATTTGAATGGTCCGACAAATGTCAAGCGTGTTTTGAGCAGTTGAAGAGTGTGTTGATTGCAGCTCCTGTACTTACTCAACCCATTTCGGGTAAGGAATATGTGATATACAGTAATGCTTCAGGAGTTGGACTTGGCTGTGTTGGAATGCAAGAAGGTATGGTGGTAGCTTATGCATCCCGTCAGTTGAAGCCTCATGAAAGGAATTATCCGACGCAAGACCTAGAATTTGCTGCTACGATCTTTGCTCTTAAGATTTGACGGCATTATCTGTATGGGGAGATGTGTAGGATTTTCATCAACCATAAGAGTTTAAAGTATCTCCTCACACAGAAAGAGTTGAATTTGAGGCTGTAACACCCCCTACCCATACGTAGGCGTACCCATCCTCAAGGAGCGAGAAGCAGTATGAGCCGAGTGTGTCACCAAGCAAATAAAGATACAAAGCATACATTCATACATAACAACCATACATCATTATGGGGAAATTAAAACCTTCATACGCATTAGAATAATCCATCATTACAATAGCAAAATTCGTTACAAAAAAAAATAAGTTCTGATCAAAAGTCAGAATAAGATAATTACATAACCCAAAAGTATATAAATGAGGAAGCTTTACAAAATAATGGTATAAAGAGAGTTCCGATACAAAAGAAGCAATATGCTATCAAAAATAAAGCCCTAACACTAATCCCTCTGTGTTGGCTTGACTGGCGGTGACTCTCCCAGCGAAACACCTTTCGCACCAGCACTGGTAAAAACACCATGCTAAGCGATAAACGCTTAGTGGGGAAACACACAAGTAATATGGATGGCCATTCACAATGGTCATCAGAGCAAACCACCTTCATAATGCCACATGCAGATAATCATAGCATTTAAATATACATTCCAGCATATAAAAGCCATACTTTCAATAGCACATGTCCGCATTCTTATACATATAAACTGATCATTGCAACATTCGGATATCTTATTCGTATGATCACATCGAAGCAAATAAAGCAAACAGAACACCTGCTGACTCATAATAGTGGATAACGAGTAAACGCATAGCGTACCTTACGTGTACGGATCGAACACATAGCGTACTTTACAAGTACGAGTCGAAAATCATTATATTTTCTCGCATTCAAAACATTTGTACAAAGGGGACCTTAAACAAGATCGGAAATGCATAGGGTTCGCGAGGAACCAAACGGGACCTGATCGGGGTCCAAACTGAACTGAGGCTACAGCTAAGAGACTCTATTAGGCATGCCTAACTATCCACTATACTGAATCTCGCAGGTCATACATAACATATTTCAAGTTCCAAATTGTAGCATATCATTATCATCAGAGATTCATCCTAATATACATATATATATATGCATTTAACACAATATACAGGGGTAGAACTCAAGAAGAAACCATTTGAAATTCATTTTAGAAGATAAGATGAAATCAACGAATAGGGCAGAATCAGGTTCACTGTTGCGATCGCGATAATCGTCACGCTCGCGACAGAGGCAAACTCGCCCCCAGATCGCGACCACAGCAATCCTCATGACCTCGCGGGGAAGTAAAATCAACTCGTTGTCGCGCTCGCGATAGTAAGCTGCCTAGCTGATCCATCGCGCTCGCTCCGAGGGCGTGCTCGCGACAGAGGTTTGCTCCAAAACAGGCGGCAGACGAGCTCTCTGTCATGCTCGCGACAGCAGTGTTGCTGCGAGGCTCGGCGGACTGCTCGAGCTCGTGCGAGGGCTACTTTCACTGGGCTCTGTGGTGACCTCGCGACAGTCTCGCGCTCGCGACAGATTCGTGAATTCCAGCCCTTACATGAAAAATCTGCAGAAATTCTAAGTTCACAACACCCAAAACTCAAACCATTCAACTCAAATCACCTCTTACCTCAAATTGGGCTTCCCAAACACGATAAGCAACACAATATAACACATTTCAACCATCAATTCTCATCAATTTATCAATTTACACAAATAACATCTCAAGAATCACAAAATCTGGAAATTGCAGCACAACTCATTCAACTTGCAATCACTTCAATAAATCCACATTGATACATAATCATTTATCACAACTAATAACCCATAACATGCATACAAATTTGAGTCGATTTGCACAACCAAAATCCAGCATTTCATACACATGCACATATGAACATAAGAACATCAAAATCTCATAAAATTCCCAAACCTTCTCGCCTTAGCTCAAAATTTAATGAGCTCCACTAGATCTAGCCTTCTCCTTACTTTTAGGGTCACGAGGAGGCTCAACTAACTACAACCCACCGAAACACACAACAAAGTAACTCTAGATTAAAAACCCAAACCCAGAAAAATATGAAGAAGATGATGAACCAATTGAAGAAAAGATGAACAAATGCAATAGACTTACCTCTAAAATGCTAAAGGATGATCGATTCCTACCAACAAAGCCTTGATTCTACGCTAGGGTTCTTAGAGGAAGAGAAAAGGAAGAAGAAGAGAGTGAGGGAAAAGGGGAAACGGGAAATGAAGGCAGCCACCGCCCATCCCACTCCTCTCTTTCCTTTTTCTTTTTCTTTTCCTAACCCTAGACAAGTGTCACTTCCCTATTAGTGGGATTTGATAAATCACACCCAAAGCACATGCATCACATACACAAAAGACTGTCCCAACTAATGCATACCCTACAAATGTGTGAACACACACACTCTAGCACAGCCCAACAAACACATCCTACAAACATATGAGTAAGCACACCCAAGTGCAACCTAACTAATTCACACCCTAACACCACACATGCACCCATATGCTAACAAAACTCTCAAAACATACGTTTCTACCCACAATGCCCTTATGACATGTCAAAACTCATACAATGCACATGCACAATCATGGCTCATACTACTAGGGGGCAAACGGGGTGTGACAACTCTCCCCTACTAATAAGAATTTTGTCCTCGAAATTCTCACCTGAACTGAACAAATGTGGATACTGAGCTCTCATCGACTCCTCCGGTTCCCAAGTTGCTTTCTCATCTCCATGGTGATTCCATAACACTTTTACCAAAGGAATCTGCTTACTCCTTAGCTTTCTCACTTCCCGAGCTAAGATGGCTCTTGGTTCCTCGTCATATGAAAAATCAGGCTGCACTTGTACATCTTGAATTGACAAAACATGAGAAGGATCTAATCTGTACCAACGAAGCATCGAAACATGGAATACATCGTGCAACTTTGCCAACTCCATCGGTAAAGCTAATCTATAGGCTACCAGACCAACTCTAGCCAAAACCTCATACGGACCAATGAAGCGAGGACTAAGCTTACCCTTCTTTCCAAATCGAAGCACTTTCCTCCAAGGAGAAACTTTGACGAAAACCTTGTCCCCGACTTCAAACTGCACATCTTTCCTCTTTAAGTTTGCATAAGACTTTTGTCGATCCTTAGCCGCCTTCAAATTCCACTGCACAACTGTGATCTTCTCTTCAATATCTCTAACCAATTCTGGCCCAATGACTGAATGCTCGGATAGCTCTGTCCAACATACCGGAGTCCTATATTGCCGACCATACAAAGCCTTATACAGTGACATACCGATACTCGACTGATAACTGTTATTGTAGGCAAATTCCATGAGCGACACATATCTGTCCCAACTACCCGGAAGGTCCAAAACACAAGCTCTCACCATATCCTCCAGAATCTGAATAACTCGCTCTGACTGACTATCTGTCTGAGGATGGAATGCCGTGCTGAAATTCAATTTGGTACCCAAAGCCTTTTGCAATTCTTTCCAAAATTTGGATGTAAACCTCGGATCTCGATATGATACTATAGATAACGGCACACCATTCAACCGAACTATCTCATCCACATAGATACTGGCCAATTTATCCATCGAGTAGTCCACTCTTACTGGCAAGAAATGAGCCAATTTCGTAAGCCGATCCACTATCACCCAAACTGAGTCATGCTTCTTCTGAGTCAAAGGTAAACCAGATACAAAGTCCATGGCGATATCATCCCACTTCCACTCGAGAACGGATAAAGGCGTAAGCAATCCCGAAGGAACTTGATGCTCGGCCTTCACCTGCTGACATGTCAAGCACTTGGACACGAAATCCACAATGTCTCTCTTCATACCGGACCACCAATAAAACTGCTTCGTGTCCCGGTACATCTTCTCACTGCCAGGATGCATGGTAAAAACCGTGGTGTGCGCCTCACTCAAAAGCTGTCTCCTCATGTTCAGGCACACACAAGCGGTTTCTATACATAAGCACCCCGTTCTCAACCGAGAATTCTAACTACCTACCCAAATTGATCTCTTGCACAACCCGCTGTAGCCTCTCATCATCTCTCTGAGCATCCACAATCTTCCGTCTCAAGGTAGGCTGCACTCTCAACTGAGCAATCAAAGCTCCATCTGAATCGAACCTCCACTTAAACCGTCTCAAAAATAAGGTCGAAACCAACTTCTGACTCAAGGCATCCGCGACTACATTGGCCTTACTAGGATGGTAATCCACAATGCAGTCGTAATCCTTAAACAACTCGAGCCAACGGCGCTGTCTCATGTTCAACTCCTTTTGTGTGAGGAAATACTTCAAACTCTTATGGTCCCTAAATATCCTACACTTTTCCCCATACAGATAATGGCGCCAAATCTTTAAAGCAAAAACCACAGCTGCTAACTCCAAATCATGCGTCGGCTAATTCCTCTCATGTGGCTTCAACTGTCGAGAAGCATAAGCCACAACCTTCCCTTCTTGCACCAAAACACAACCAAGACCCACACCCGAAGCATCACTATACATGATAAACTCTTTACCCGAGATGGGTTGAGTAAGTATAGAAGCCTCGAAAAGCAACTTCTTTAACTGATCAAAACAAGTCTGGCACTTATCCGACCACTCAAACCTGATACCTTTTCTCAACAATCTCGTCATCGGAGCGGCAATCACTAAAAAACCCTTAACAAACCGATGGTAGTAACCAAACAAACTGAGAAAACTCCTCACTTCCTGAACACTCCTAGGTGCCTTCCAATTAACTATCGCCTCAACCTTAACCGGATCAACTTGAATACCTTTAGCCGACACAATATTCCCCAAAAATGACACTTCCCGAAGCCATAAATCGCACTTACTAAGCTTGGCAAATAACCGATGGTCCCTCAAAACTTGCAAAACCAACCGAAGGTGTTCCTCATGCTCAATCTCATCCATGGAGTACACCAAGGTATCATCTATAAAAACCACTGCAAACAGATCTAAGTATGGCCTAAACACTCTGTTCATCAAATCCAAGAATGCCACTGGAGCATTGGTCAAACCAAACGGCATCACAAGGAACTCATAGTGGCCATACCGAGTCCGGAATGCAGTCTTAACCACATCTGCATCCTGAACTCGCAGCTGATAATACCCTGATCGAAGGTCAATCTTCGAAAAGACACCTGCACCCCGAAGCTGATCAAACAAATCCTCGACTTTAGGCAAAGGATACTTCTTCTTCACTGTGACCTTATTGATTTGCCTATAATCGATACACATCCTTAAAGAACCATCCTTCTTCTTAACAAACAGAACCGGAGCTCCCCATGGAGATATGCTGGGTCGAATAAATCCCTTATCCAATAGCTCTTGTAGTTGAGCCTTGAGTTCTCTCAATTCTACAGGAGCCATCCGATAAGGTGCTTTCGATATGGGAGTGGTACCCGGCATAATCTCTATGGAAAACTCGACTTCTCTCTCAGGGGGCAAACCCGGCAACTCACTTGGGAACATATCACTGAACTCCCGTACAATGGTGATGTCCTCAATCCGAACTTGATCCCTCTTAGAATCCAACACAACTGCCAGAAAAGCATCACAACCCTTCCTAATAAACCTCTTAGCTTACATCGCAGAAATCACATTGTTCAAAGAACTAGCGCCTAAACCTTTAACAAACACCAAAGACCGATTCTTATCCCGAAGCACAACTGTCTTCCTGTGACAGTCAACCAAGGCCCGATGCTTGCCCAATCAGTCCATACCAAGAATTAGATAAAACTCTCTGAAAGGCAACTCAATCAAATCCACAGAAAACACAACTCCTTCAACCAGAAGGGGGCAATTCCTATAGACTCTACTCATATTGACACTATGCCCTAATGGACTGGTCACACATATCTCATAATCTAGTTGATCTACCACATGCAACTTATCAACTATCATATCCGTGCACAAATACGAGTGTGTGGAACCAGGATCATTTAGAGCATACAATTCAGTGTCACGAAGTAGAAACTTACCATCAATCACATCGGGTGCATCCTGCTCCTCTTTGGCTCTCACAACATACGCTCTTGCTGGAACCGGCAACTGTCGCTCAACTGTCTCAGATGTAGCACCCTCTCTAGGTCGACCACCTCGACCTCTACCTCGGCCCCTACCACGGTTAGCTTGCGTGGCATTGGAGCCAACTCTATTGGCCTCTCTCTGATCTCCAGACGCCTCATACGATCTCAAACAATTGGCCAAAAAGTGCTCGGTGCTCCCACATCGGAAACACCCAACAGTGAGCCACCTACATTCACCTCTATACTGTTTGCTACAATGAAAACATTCATGAAGCATAATACCCGAATTACCTCTACCAGAACCTAACACCGCTGCAGAACCCTGTCTCCTACCTCTAGTGGCTGGACCTGATGATGACTCATCTTACGGGTTCCTGGATCTCTTACCCGAAGATGAAGAAGATGAACCACCACGAGAAGGATTTCTCCTCTGAGCCTTCTCTCTAAGAATAATTTCTAACCTCTCAGCTCTAGCTGCAGCTTCCACTATTTGATAATAATTCACTCTAGGAGTGCTCATCAAGGAAATCAGCATAGCTCTCAAGGACTCTTTCAACCCGGCCTCGAAATGCCTAATTCGGAACTCACTTGTCATAATACCCTCAGAAGCATATCTCGCCAACCGGTTGAACTCCTTCTCAAACTCTGAAACAAACATAGTCCTTTGCTTTAAGCTCAAAAACTGTGCCCATCTAGCATCCTTATAAGTCTGAGTCACATACTTGTTAGTAAACTCCCTCGCAAAGAAATCCCATGTGACTGGATCTGGTAACTGAGGATGTCTACAAACTAATTCCCACCATTCATAAGCAGACCCTCCAGTAAGGCCATGACACACTCTGCCTACTGATCAGGAGGACACCAGACTTCTCTCAATGCTCGCTTCACTTTGTCTAACCATTTCTTAGCTAGTTCTGACTCATCCAAACCCGTGCCATAAAAATCTTTAGCACCAGCTCTTCTCAAACTCTCAATCGAGGCATAGGGGCAGTCACTCTCTCCAAAACTCGAGCCATATCCTGAGATAGCTTAAGCATAGCTTCAAAGGGCATGGCTGCAGCCTCGGGCTGGACCCTAGCAAGTTGAGCCGACCCAGAATGCGAAGGATCAGCAGCTTGAGGATTCACGCTCTCGACGGACTCCTCAAGTGACCCTCGAACAGAATTAGAATCCATCTAAATACACAAGAGTACAACTACATCAGCCAACACAGTCCTAAACATATACTATGCACGTTTACAAGCAATAACAACAACACATCTCCCAAAAACGCCCAAACCTTGGCTCTGATACCAAAAACTGTAACACCCCCTACCCATACGTAGGCGTACCCATCCTTAAGGAGTGAGAAGCCGTATGAGCCGGGTGTGTCACCAACAAAATAAAGATACAAAGCATACATTCATACATAACAACCATACATCATTACGGGGAGATTAAAACCTTCATACGCATCAGAATAATCCATCATTACAATAGCAAAATTCGTTACAAAAAAAAATATTCTGATCAAAAGTCAGAATAAGATAATTACATAACCCAAAAGTATATAAATGCGGAAGCTCTACAAAATAATGGTATAAAGAGAGTTCTGATACAAAAGAAGCAATATGCTATAAAAAATAAAGCCCTAACACTAATCCCTCTGTGTTGGCTTGACTGGCGGCGACTCTCCCAGCGAAACACCTTTCGCACCTGCACGGGTAAAAACACCGTGCTAAGCGATAAACGCTTAGTGAGGAAACACACAAGTAATATGGACGGCTATTCACAATGGTCGTCAGAGCAAACCACCTTCATAATGCCACATGCAGATAATCATAGCATGTAAATATACATTCCAGCATATAAAAGCCATACTTTAAACAGCAAATGTCCGCATTCTTATACATATAAACTGATCATTACAACATTCGGATATCTTATTCGTATGATCACATCGGAGCAAATAAAGTAAACAGAACACCCGCTGACTCACAATAGTGGATAACGAGTAAACGCATAGCGTACCTTACGGGTACGGATCGAACGCATAGCATACTTTACAAGTACAAGTAGAAAATCATTATATTTTCTCGCATTCAAAACATTTGTACAAAGGGGACCTTAAACAAGATACAAAACGCATAGGGTTCGCGAGGAACCAAATGGGACCTGATCGGGGTCCAAACTGAACTGAGGCTGCAGCTAAAAGACTCTATTAGGCATGCCTAACTATCCACTAGACTGACTCTCGTAGGTCATACATAACATATTTCAAGTTCCAAATTGTAGCATATCATTATCATCAGAGATTCATCCTAATATACATATATATATGCATTTAACACAATATACAGGGGTAGAACTCAAGAAGAAACCATTTGAAATTCATTTTAGAAGATAAGATGAAATCAACAAATAGGCCAGAATCAGGTTCACTATCGCGATCGCGACAATCATCGCGCTCGCGATAGAGGCGAACTCGCCCCCAGATCGCCACCACGGCAATCCTCATGACCTTGTGGGGAAGCAAAATCAACTCGCTGTCGCGCTCGCGACAGTGAGCTACCTATCTAATCCATCGCGCTCGCGACAGAGGCTTGCTCCAAAACAGGCGGCAGATGTGCTCTCTGTCACGCTCGCGACAGCAGCATTACTGCGCGGCTCGGTAGATAGCTCGAGCGCATGGAAGGGCTGCTTTCACCGGGCTCTGTCGTGACCTCGCAATAGTGTCGAGCTCGTGACAGAGTCATGAATTCCAGCCCTTACACGAAAAATCTACAGAAATTCTAAGTTCATAACACCCAAAACTCAAACCATTCAACTCAAATCACCTCTTACCTCAAATTGGGCTTCCCAAACACCATAAGCAACACAATATAACACATTTCAACCATCAATTCTCATAAATTTATCAAGTTACACAAATAAAATCTCAAGAATCACAAAATCTAGAAATTGCGGCACAACTCATTCAACTTGCAATCACTTCAATAAATCCACATTGATACATAATCTTTTATCACAACTAATAACCCATAACATGCATACCAATTTGAGTCCATTTGCACAACCAAAATCCAGCATTTCCTACACATGCACATATGACCACAAGAACATCAAAATCTCATAAAATTCCCAAACCTTCTCGCCTTAGCTCCAAATTTAATGAGCTCCACTAGATCCAGCCTTCTCCTTGCCTTTTGGGTCATGGGGAGGCTCAACTAACCACAACCCACCAAAACACACAACAAAGTAACTCTAGATTAAAAACCTAAACCAAGAAAAATATGAAGAAGATGATGAACCAATTGAAGAAAAGAAGAACAAATGCAATTGACTTACCTCTAAAATGCTAAAGGATGATCGATTCCTACCAACTAAGCCTTGATTCCAAACTAGGGTTCTTAGAGGAAGAGAAAAGGAAGAAGAAGAGAGTGAGGGGAAAGGGGAAACGGGAAACGGGAAATGAAGGCAGCCACCGCCCATCCCACTCCTCTCTTTCCTTTTCCTTTTTCTTTTCCTAACCCTAGACAAGTGTCACTTCCCTATTAGTGGGATTTGATCAATCATACCCAAAGCACATGCATCACATACACACAAGACTCTCCCAACTAATGCATACCCTATAAATGTGTGAACACACACACTCTAGCATAGCCCAACAAACACATCCTACAAACATATGAGTAAGCACACCCAAGTGCAACCTAACTAATTCACACCCTAACACCACACATGCACCCATATGCTGATAAAACTCTCAAAACATATGTTTCTACCCACAATGCCCTTATGACATGCCAAAACTCATACAATGCACATGCACAATCATGGTTCATACTACTAGGGGGCAAATGGGGTGTGACAGAGGTAGCATCATTGGTTAGAGTTGTTTAAAGATAATGATTGTATTTTTGAATACCACCCGGGTAAGAGAAATGTAGTCGCCAATGCTTTGAGTAGGAAATCGATGTCAGCTTTAGTATTGCAGCATTATAGGTGAAGGTTAGATTTGGAAGGAGCTTAGGTTGCTTAGTTGAAAGTGAAACCTTCTTTGAGGCAATCGATAGTGGATGCTCAGATAGACGACCTGAAGTTGCAACAAGTGTTGAGAGAGGTTCAGAATGGTAAGCAGACTGTGTTTTCAGTATTGGATGGGATACTTATGTATAGAAATCATTTGTGTGTGCCGAGTGTTGATGAGTTAAAGAAGAAGCTTTTGCTTGAGGCACACGCTACGATTTTTACCATGCATCCCGGTAGTGAGTAGATGTATCGAGATTTTAAGCAGTTCTATTGGTGGCAAGGGATGAAGAGAGACATTGTTGAGTTTGTGTCCAAGTGTTTGACCTGCCAGCAGGTAAAGGCCGAGCATCAAGTTCCTTCTGGACTGCTCAATCCTTTACCCATCCTTCAATGGAAGTGGGACGATATCACCATGGACTTCGTAGTGGGTTTGCCTTTGACTCAATGGAAACATGATGCGGTATGGGTTATTGTTGATCGACTCACCAAGTTAGCGCATTTTCTGCCAGTTAGGATGAGTTATTCAATGGATAAGTTAGCAGATATTTATGTTAATGAAGTGGTCAGATTGCACGGCATTCCTTCATCGATTGTGTTAGATCGGGATCCGAGGTTTACATAAAAATTTTGGAAAGAGTTACAAATGGTCTTAGGTACTCGATTGAACTTCAGTACTACTGTGATGCACGCCAGACCCCGCGGCCGCCCCTCTGACCGCCCGCTTCAGGGCAATCGGGCAATTGAGGATCCATTGGCAACTTGTAAAGATATTTACAAGTGCGTCTATTTTGGGCAACAAAGAGGTTTCATGGAGTCGCCACCCAATAAAACATTGGGAAAGTTCCTCTCGCCTCGGAGAGCCTAAGACAGCGCATGTATCCATTTTGGGCCAACCAAAAGGGGTCTTGGAGGGTGAACCTCTCTCCCTTGAAGCCTAGGATTCATTGATTAAGTCTTTGAAAAGGACACAAGAGGTGTCTTGGAGGTTCCAATGAGTGATCAGAAAGACCTCTCGCCTCGTTGAGCCCAAAGACCAGAGCTGGGTTCGGGACTTCTCATCTATTTCTACCTCGATCATTTTATGATTAAATTTTGAACTCATTAATTCACTCCCTTTCCACACGATGCAATTGAATTAAAAGCGCATTTTATTCACGTGTTAAAGCGATAGATAAATAAAGGAATATTAAATCAAAAAATAACAATAACACTAGGAGCGGAATACAACTCCCATTTATAAATGTGCAATACATACATAAGACGGGAGATTATTTATTTTGAGGACTTTGGTCCTCGCATGCATTTATTATAAAAATGATGTTTTTATTGTGGAAATTTTTCATTGGATGAAAAATAGGACATTGGGTCCTTAATTTTATGAAAATCTCCCTTTATTAAATATAAAACATTCATCAATTTTTATATTTAGTGAGATACAAAAAGGTATATTCATGTACATAAAATAATAAATAAATAAATAAATGAGTGAAATAACTAAGAAGGTTAGAAAATAAACCGGACGGAATCTTCCGAGCATGGTAGATTGCCCCTCGAGCTCAGGACAGTCCAAGAAAATCATATATGCTCACAAAAGGTTAATGGGTGTTAATATACAAAACGTGCAATATAATAAAGCTCTAAGCCTTGAGAGAGATAGAAAAAGGAAAAGAAAAGGGGGTTTGAAAATATGGAGACAGAACCCAGGGACGGCCACTGCCGAGTGACCGACGGGCGTCAGTCAAGGTGACCGACGTGTCCCAGCGCTCATTCGAGAGAGGGCATCTGTGGGAGGGGTGGCCGACGGGCGTCGGTGAAACAGATGACCCGTCGGTCACCGCTGCCTCCGAAAACGACATCAAAACTATTTTTTCAAGGCAAACACAGATTTTTACCACAAAAACGAGATGGAAAGGATCAAAATAAAGAAAGATAAAAGGAAAAAAGGCGAAAAAAGCAAGAATAAGAACAAAGATGAAATAATACGGAGAAGACGTCCGGAATATTTACCCTCAGATAATATTTTGGTTGGATTTTTGGTGTCGATTAAAGTCCCACACGCTCCACGAGAAGACAAAATGAGTGGTCAAGAATGAGGAAAATAGATTATTTCCTTCTTGATCCTTCAAAAGACTGAATTTTGGAATCAAAGCCTTAGGAAAGCTAATTAGATTTAGCTCCTTTTTAATGGTTTGATTCTTAAACTAAAAGAGATTTCTTAAGATTTGTGTTTGTTTGAAGAGAGAGAAACAAGTGTTAATTTTGACAAAGTTTCCCCCTTTAGAAATTTCTCCAACCCCTTTCTAGGTGGGAAATGAAAGCTTTTATAGGCCAGGGGTGACCGATGGGCGTCGGTTCCACAGACGGGCGTTGGTTCAATCCTACTGACACAAGGATTCAACCGACGGGCCTGCAACTCTTAACGACGGGCGTTAGAAAGGTCGTATGTTCAGGGAAATCAGGTTGCGTGCTCCGAAAAATTAGGTCCCTCCGACGGGCGTCAGAAAATCACATAGGCCATCGGTGACCCGCAGCGAGCGATGGTCTTGCCTTTGACAGACGGGCAGATCACCGGTGGAGAAAAATACACCTTTTGACCCAAAAAAGATCCTCGTTTCCTCCCTCTTTCCTATGAAGACTGAAAGAACACATTTCTCATGAAGCAGTGGACCAAAACCACCGAATCTCAACCGTTTGTACGGACTCGGACATTGATTCCTCATCGGGTAATCTCTAATCCAGACCGTCTCGGGACACGGTGCTTACAGTTGCCCCCAATTTTGGGGAAAACTAGCGCACGAGTGCCTAGATGATCCAAAATTCAGAGAAAGGAACAAAAAAAGGAAGAAAAGCATACCTGTAGCGATTCTTACCTTCTGTGTCCCTCGTCAGGTAGACTTCATCTCAGTCTGCTCAACGGATGGAAACGTCCCTACCGGTCTCGTCTCGACCTATAAGGCGTTGGTGAGATGCAGCGTTCTCTAGCTACGACCTCGGTGGGAAGAGCAGTGTTTTATAACTGCGGCTTCGATTGTTTCTGCTGGCCTCATCTCGGCTCACGCGGCATCGGGGAGATGTAGTACTCTCTTACTACAATCTTGAGGCGAAGAGCAGTGTTCTCTAACTGCAACTTCGACTTGTTGGAGTTCCCTTGCTAACCCCAATCCGATCTGCAAGGTGTGTAGTACTCTCTGACTACAACATGAACTGTGAGATGTAGCACTCTCTGGCTACAGTCCCAAGGTGAAGAGCAGTGTTCTCTAACTGCAACTTCAGTTGTGAGATGCTCCCCTACTAACCCCCATCCGATCTGCAAGGTGTGTAGTATTCTCTGGCTACAACATGAGCTGTGAGATACAGTACTCTCTGACTACAATCTCGATTTGTTGGAGTTCCCTTGCTAACCCCCATCCGATCTGCAAGGTGTGTAGTGTTCTCTGGCTGAGCGTGAACTGTGAGATATAGCACTCTCTGACTACAATCTCGGTGTGAAGAGCAGTGTTCTCTAACTGCAACTTCATTTGTGAGATGCAGTGTTCTCTAACTGCAGTCCCGCCTTGTGAGGTGCAGTGCCCTCTGACTACAACCTCGATTGTGAGATGCAGTGTTCTCTAACTGCAGTCCCAGTTATGATCTGCTCTATTGCTGATGTTTATCTTGAACTTTCTTTTTTTTTTCTGGAAAAAAAAGGAAAATGCAAATTTGTAGGGTAAATTATAAAAGAGACACATACCTGTGGCCTTACCTGCCTATTGGGGTCGTTGTCAGTTGACGCTCACTGGGAGACTTTGATGCTCACTGGGAGACTTTGATGCTCATTGGGAGGCTTTGATGCTCACTGAGAGACTTCGATGCTCACTGGGAGGCTTTGATGCTCACTGAGAGACTTTGATGCTCACTGGGAGGCTTTGATCGAGAGGCTTTGATGCTCACTAAGAGACTTTGATGCTCACTGATTGCCCCTCGGCACAGCGTGGACAGGCTTGCTTTTCTGGGTAGTGTCTGACAACGTTGAGCTAAACCCATCATTTGGATCACCTTTAAGCATGGGTTCTATTCGGACCTTTCCCCTGAGTCACGTACATGGCAAAATATACAAAATATTGTGTGTGTATAGGAGCATGTGTGCAAAATGTATGTATACATTTGAATTCGGATTTTGTACACTTCGTGTGATGTGTGTGAGCGTACAACTTATGATAGAAAAACTTACCTGCTTACCCCCGGCATGGCATGCATGAATAGGCTTGCTTCCTACTCAAAAGGATTTCAGATTTTGCCTCCTCAGAGGACTTTCAGATTTCGCCTCCTTAGGACTTTGAGATCTTTACTTCCTCAGAGGACTTAGAAATTTTACCCACTCAGAGGATTTTGAGATTTTGCTTGCTCAAAGGACTTTTAGATTTTTCCTTGCCCCCTCGGAGGACTTAGAAATTTTGCCCCCTCAGAGGACTTCGAGAGTTTACTTGTCGATGTGAGACTGATGTATATTATCTACTGTGCATTGGACACCATGTATGCATGGAATGCATGTGAAAGGCTATGCATTTATGAAATGACTATGATCCTAAAATGCTTATGCGTATGTCATATATGCAATGACTTATATCCATGTGGAAGATTATGGAACATGTGCTAAGAATCGTTATTCTAACATGTTTGCAAATTATCATGAACGAGAAAGACATGCAAAAAGTTCATGCATGAGAGATATATGCAAAGGGATTGTGTATGCAAACTATGTGCAAATAACCATGCATGCAAATGATCATGCATGTGGCGAAGGTAAAGAAACATTCATCGGTATAGATGTAAAGAATCATATGCAAAGATAGGTGGGAGACGTTATATACATGAAAGCTATGTAAGGAATTGGGTGTGTGCGATGTGTGCACATACAACTATGTATATGAAACATATGCAGAAAAGATCATGTATATGTGTATTGAATGCATGCGAAAAATGTGAATGCAAGAAGCTGGCAAAGGATATGCCCATAAAGAGCCACATGCGTCAAAAGCACTTATGAAATATATTCGCTAAAGCTCTTATGCCAAAAGACATGCACCAAGAATTCTATATGTAAAACTATTTTATAAGAATGTTTGCTACAGTTATGCATAAAAACATTTGCAAAAAGCATATGTACAAAGAATATTGTTGGGAGTGTACGCGAAGTATCATTTTCATGGGTAGTGATAAGAAATACCCCAAGATTGTAAAATGAGTGCAACCTATTAGGTATCTCAAACTCGAGTTTCTATCTGCCTTTGAGCATACTGAATGAACCACATTCTCAACTGATTCAATCTCAGCAAAAGAATTCGGGAGTCATTCCCAATGAAGGGCAAGAAGATAAATGTGTAGACATCAAGGTTTACTAAACTAACATGTAAATACGAGGCATACCACGCAACCTCTGTGTGTATGTGCAAAAGGCCAAAACAAGATTTTTCATTTTTCAAAAGCAAATTCTAGATGCAATGTCGAGGACAAGACTCAACTCGAACGCATAAATGCACTCATGGCTTCTCGCTTGAAGCTCAAGAAACACCATATGCCTCTTCCTACGTACCAAACCTTATTAGAAGGTCATCTCTGCTAATTAGATAAGGTCGAACCAAGAATCAAGTGGTCTTACTTTGGTTGTAACGTTAGGCTCAGGTAGATGGTTATCAAAGGAGGATCAGGTCACTAGAGAAAAATGGCCGCAACGTTCATTCGGATGAAGGAACCATTTTCAATCTAATTGCATGCTGTCCAGATATTCTCGAATTTGAACTCGGTAATACTCTGACTTATCAAGATCAACATAAAAATTAAGCTAAAAAAGATAGCTACCAAATTCATCAAGGGGTATTATCTTAAGTTCTACTTTTCTTTCTTTTTTTTTTCTTTTCTTTTTTCTTTTTTTTTTTTATCGTTCTTCAATTTTTTTTTTTCCTTCTTTTCCTTTTTTTTCACAAGCTTACGTCTCTAATTACACAAAAAGTTTATTGGTGATTTAAACCCCTTTCCCGAAGTGTAGCCCAAAAAATTATCGATGATTGAAAATTTTTTCCTCAAGGGGTAAACCCACTTTCACCGGGGCAATTTTTGGTAACACCAAAAAAATTATCGATGATTGAAATTCTCTTCTCGAAGTGTAGACCCACTTTCATCGGAGCAAGTTCTGATAGCCCAAAGAAATGTCATAATGTACATCCATCCTTACTAGAGCGGCCATTCTTCTAAGGGGAAGCCAAAATCATTTTAGGCGAAGGGTAATTTTAACGTGTGTAACAATAAAATCGGTACGCATTTAGCACACCAAAATAAAGGTTCAATGGGCTAGCAAGCAATTGTAAAACGAGGGTAGGAAATGGTCATTTAGAGAGCTATAAAAAAAATGGTGCCTAAATCATTTTCTAGATTCAGCCTTATCCAGGGGTCACTTTGATGGGTAATCGGAAAGATTCTAGTGCTCTTAGTGAGTTTTCATTCAATCCCCTAATTGCAACTAGCTTTTTTAGTTTGTTTTCAAAACAGGCCAAAAGTGCTCTGAACTTAGAAATGACATGGTATGGTCAAATGTCTTCACGTGATCTAGCTCTTAAGGACCAAACATATATACCCCTTACTTAATTCAAAGTAGAATGAAACTCAGATTTCTAGAGTTAAGATCAAATCCATTCATAGTTGAAAACTAATTAGGCAGAGTCAAACCTTGAATCAGAGGTACCTCAATAAGGTGCAAACATGCCAGCGTTTTAGGGTATGGCTTAACACAAAAAAATTGACTCTATCAAAATGTATATACACAAAAATCGTTTAAACGAATAGAGAAAATTTTTTTTCTTCTCTCTCTCTCTTTTTTTTATAAAATATGCACAAAATATGCATTAAAAATTATGTATATGGAATGGCATATGCAATAGCGTTATATATATTAGCAATGCGTGTAAGGAACTGTATGTGCAAAACATGTGTAAAAATATTTTATATAAAAATGCGTACATGAAATATATGCAAAGATGTGTGTGTGTAAAACACCTGCGAAAAAATATGAGTGTGTAAACACTGCATGACAAATGATGTGCATGCATAAATTTGCAGTGTACAAGTAAGTAGTATACAATGAAGGCATAAATGCAAGATATGACACAACATGAGAATGAATGTTCATAATACAGGGTGTATGTGCATATGGTGTGATTTTAGACATGATAGAGATATGTATGTAAGATGAAGATGTGATGTAGGATGAAGATGATCTGGCACGAAAATGTGCACCAATGAGTTGCGAGGAGTGGCAAAACTCACATATATAGAAGTGCAAAATATATACAAATAATGCACATGAGATGGGACACAACATAAGAATGATTGTGTATAGTGAGCTTCTATGGTGTGCGATACAAGACATGGGATGAAAGTGGTCGCAAGAAATTAGTGGCCCCTATAAAGTACGTGTATTTACATGGTATGTGCACACAAAATGTGGCATGCTATATATGTAACGACTGACATGCATGATGCAGGATTCATATGTGCATGGCATAACACATGCATGATAATGCATGTTCATGATATGGCACACAATGTGAGAGATGCAAAGTGTCATGATGTGTATAATGTCTAGTCTAATGAAGTATGCTAATGTGTGCACACTATGACATGCAGCAGTATATGTATGTAATGTCAGCATACGGATATGTACATGCTATGACACATGGTGAATGCATTATTTTGATTTGATATTATTTTTTTTATGCATGTCGATACGTACCTTCGGGGATGTAGGTTGTATGTACTGGTTATGGTGCATGATGGATGTTATGGATGTCGTAATGTTAGTGTGAGTCATGACAAGCACTGCTATGTATGTATATGCAAGACAAATACATGTTATGTTCATATTCACAAATTATGATACAAGTAATTTTGTATGCAGAGTGCACAGGTTCTATTATTGTATGAAAGGAATTATACATGAGACAAAATGCATGTGTTTTATTTACTATTATTACTCATAAAAGAACGTACAAGCACAAATACACACACAAGAAAATAATTCCTCCCAACATTATTTTTATCATGCAGGAGGTCGTGCGGGCTCTTTCCCTAGGTGGGATTAATCCACGGGTCAGCGGGGAACCCAATGGACACGGATGGTGTGCGGCGAAAAACCGGCAGCATAACACTCCTATGCTAATGCACAAGCGCATGGATAATGATCATCATGTATTTAGACATCCCAAATATATCGACATGGCCCTACCGGGGCATGGAAGCCTTTGGCTAGGTTACCAAGCAAGACATCTGGATTCATCCAATACATAATGACCCATATAGCAAGCATGATATTACGGTTCATATCATCTAGGGAGAGTATCTACGGCCATTATATGAGCTTTGGTTGAGGGAGATATTACTTTAAGGCTACCCAAGCATGATCCTTGCCGATGGGTCTAGCTCATCACAAGCATAATGACCAATCGGGTCATCATTTTATATACCAAAAGGTACGAAGTTTGGGCTGGTGATTATCGTTAACACTTCCCCACATTGAGTGAACGTAGGGTTGTGCTTCGGGAATGCACCGAGGTTAAGAAGGGACCAATCTAGCGTATTCTAAGGCTCTAATGGGATGTATATGGAAATGAGAGAAAGCGAATTTATAAGTTAAACTTTAATCATAAATGTTAATCGAGGTATTTTCAAATCGAAGTCTCGAACCATTCGAAGTCCCCAGCGGAGTCGCCACTGTGACGCGTGTCGGACGCCGATACCGTCCCTCTGACCGCCAGCTTGAGGGCGATCGGGCAATTGAGGATCCGTTGGCAACTTGTAAAGATATTTGCAAGTGCGTTTATTTTGGGCAACAAAGAGGTTTCATGGAGTCACCACCCAATAAAACATTGGGAAAGTTCCTCTCGCCTCGAAGAGCCTAAGACAGCGCATGTATCCATTTTTGGCAAACCAAAAGGGGTCTTGGAGGGTGAAGCTCTCTCCCTTGGAGCCTAGGATTCATTGATTAAATCTTTGAAAAGGACACAAGAGGTGTCTTGGAGGTTCCAATGAGTGATCGGAAAGACCTCTCGAGGCGTCGACCTCTGTACTCGTGCTAGAGATGGAGGAGGACTCTATACCCTCTATTCTGGGGGACTAGCAAATAACTCATCCATGGTGAACTCTATCCCCATGTCAACTGGAGTCTGCAACTATCCCTCCTCTGATGATGGCTGCTATGGAGGCGATCCCTCCTGAAACCCAGGATGCTGGGGAGGTTGGCCCTCTTGAAACTCAGACTGCTGGGGAGGCTGCTCCTCCTGAAACCTGGCTGCTGGGGAGGCTGCTCCTCCTAAAACCCTGGATGCTGGGGAGGCTGCTCCCCCTGAAACCCTGCCTATTGGGGAGGCTGCTCCCCCTGAAACCCTGGCTGCTGGGGAGGCTGCTCCTCTATCTGGGCCTCCTCTGCCAACTGAAGCGATGGGAGGCCTAGAGCACGTCTAGTCTCATGGATCGTATGCAGTCTATATGCCTTGGCCTGACCCGGCAACTGAACTATCATCCCCATAATGAGAGCTGATGACGCATCTACATATATGCTCTCCTCCAGTGCGAGCCCAAAACGTTCTGAACGAGCTCCCAGATCCAGCAATAATCTAGTAATCACTCCTCCCACATATACTACAGGGGTTGCCCCCCTAGACACTCTGACCAAGTTAGCCACGATCTCATGACTAATGTTGAGCTGACGTCCTGCAACTATGGCCCATAGACTCCAGATCTCTGCAGCATTAAGTGAGCGCGGGTTACCAGCCCATCCCAGGTAGGAGCTAGAAATAACCCTATGAATGTATCGAAGAGCCTGCGATGAGAGCACCGTACTCTTTGCCGTGTCATGGTCATATGGCACTCCCGGCAGAGCTATGACCTCCCAATGCTGGCGCCTAACAGCCCTCTGAGGCACTATGGCATCCTCTCCGACTGGTAAACCCGTAGCCTCTACGAACCGCTGGCGGGTGATACTGTAGTGGTACCCATCTACCCAGAACTTAATGACCCCCTCCTCTGTGTTTGACCTTTGGAATCCCCTGAAATGCAAAGTAGCGAGAATCCTCTGCCAACTGAAGCGATGGGAGGCCTAGAGCACGTCTAGTCTCATTGATCGTATGCAGTCTATATGCCTTGGCCTGACCCGGCAACTGAACTATCATCCCCATAATGAGAGCTGATGACGCATCTACATATATGCTCTCCTCCAGTGCGAGCCCGAAACGTTCTAAACGAGCTCCCAGATCCAACAATAATCTAGTAATCACTCCTCCCACATATACTACAGGGGTTGCCCCCCTAGACACTCTGACCAAGTTAGCCACGATCTCATGACTAATGTTGAGCTGACGTCCTGCAACCATGGCCCATAGTCTCCAGATCTCTGCAGCATTAAGTTAGCCCGGGTTACCAGCCCATCCCAGGTAGGAGCTGGAAATAACCCTATGAATGTATCGGAGAGCCTGCGATGAGAGCACCGTACTCTTTGCCGTGTCATGGTCATATGGCACTCCCGGCAGAGCTATGACCTCCCAATGCTGGCGCCTAACAGCCCTCTGAGGCACTATGGCATCCTCTCCGACTGGTAAACCCATAGCCTCTACGAACCGCTGGTGGGTGATACTGTAGTGGTACCCATCTACCAAGAACTTAATGACCCCCTCCTCTGTGTTCGACCTCTGGAATCCCCTGTAATGCAAAGTAGCGAGAAACTCCCAGACAACCCCAGGGCGAGTGTGGAAGGCAGGCCATAGAAACTCTATCCACCCTATAGCCACCACTAGCGCGTCTACTTCCTCCAACATACCATGGCCTGTAAGAAAGGTCTGGAGATAAAACGACTGGCTCGAAACTGCACTCGAGCCAGCAGCCGGAACCTTACCCTCGCCTCATCGCTCATCCAGGCAGGAGGCTCAGGCTCTGGCTTGCCATGTGGAACCTGATGTCTAGGAGGCATCCTGAAAAGAAAAAAGTAAGAAATTAGTTTTGGATCACCGCGGCAAATAGCGGCTAAGCAAAAGATTATGCCTTTGTAAATTTTGGTGGAATCCAGGGCCGACATGCGATAATATCAATAGCGTCCTCGTAGGGGTACATTTATACAAAATATATAAAAAAAATATTTGGGCGACATCCTGGCAAGGCATGCCCCATAAAAAAATTTGGGCAGCACCCCGGCAAGGATGTGCCTAACCAGAAAAATTACAAAACTTTGGGCAGCATCCCGACAAGGATGTGCCAAACCTCCTACACAAAAAACAAGAAAAAGGACAGGCCTCAGGCCCCAAGCAACATTTTAAATCGCTTATGTCTTGTCCAGTTTGGGTTGGTCCTAGATCTAAATCCAACAGTGATAAATCCAAGTTTTCTATGGATGACCTTCGTTCTCTTGTCATTTTATTCTTTTCATTTTCATTTTTAAATTTTTTTACTTTTCTGAATATTCACATCATGTCCCACATATATTTTAAACAAATTGAGTAGGAACAAGGCAAAAATTAACATTATATTATGCCAAATCATGACAACATGCATTTCTCATGAAAAATATTGAAATTAAAAAGAAAGAAGAGTAGAAAAAATGAATAACTGACCTATATGTCGATGAGACTGTGCTGAAAATAAACTCAACTAAAGTGACTAAAAAGTGTTTCTTAGTGTACAGGACAGTGTGGGGGTCATTTTTATGCAAACGGCGCGCGAAACGGATAAAAAATGAGGGAGATATGGCCAAAAAACCGAAAGGGCGTCGGTTAGTGAGGGAGAGTGAAAAGGAGAAAGGGAAAAGAACTGGTAAGCATCGGTGACTAGCGCTATTTATAGATTTTAATGACCGACGGGCTGCCCGTCTAAAGAGCGAGCGACGGGCAACCCGTCTGTCGCTCCGGATTCTGAATTTGATTGTCTAATTAATGCCCTAATTAATTTCTAATTAAATGGCATTTAATTACCTCATTAAATAATTTTATTATTTTTTTTTTCACTCACTGAATATCTTTCAACTTCCATGCCTGGATTTACCTGCAAAATTTCAAATGCAATATGTAAAGATTATTTTATGCACGTGTATGCATGAAGCATGCATGAAAAGATTTGCCCATTGGTCAACTAGGATAATCGACGGGCTTGCCATTGGTTATATGATAGACAGGCAACTCGGCTTACCGACAGGCTTGCTGTCGGTAATATGACAGACGGGCAAACCGTCGGTCACTTCTCATCATAAATTGCTCCTTTTTTCCTTGGTTTTCGTGCCTTTTATCTTTTTAAGCTTAAATCCAAGCCTTTTCTCAGGTTTTTTTCCTTCTTTCTTGCTTATTTCCTTGGTCAACCTTAAACTTCAAACCGTAGGACTTGAGGAATGTCTTCCGCCACTACTGTCAGGATGCACTGAATTCTGGATACTCAACAAACTTGGGAAAACCCTACTCTGGCTCCAATTTTCGGTCTGAGATTCCTGAGAAGAGTCAAAGTAGACTATAATCTTCTTTTGGCCGCGGTTCATTTCTGGGACCCGCGATTTCATGTTTTCAGGTTTACCTACCAGGAACTGTGCCCCTTACCTGAAGAGCTTGCTGCTATTACCGGGACTTGGTATCCACCTAGCACCTTGCCTTGCATTCCCCACTGCAGCTTGGTTTAGACTCGAGACGTGGCACTGGCTTTAAGCATTGCCCCTTCTGACGCTACCCGCCTAGTTCCTCAGGGCCCCACCTTTGCCTTAGAACCACTGATTGAGGCACTAGAAGAATTCCCCGATGCTCCTCCATACAGCGTAAGTGTTATCTTTCTTTTCTGCCTGATGAAGTATCTGATTGTGACTTTAGAGGAGCTGATTGGAGACTCTTGTCTGCTTGGGATTCTGGATGATTTCCAATGTGGATTGACCCTCTTTTCCATTGATCCTCGTTGAGACTATCATAGGTCTTGATTCTGTCTGTGATGGGTCTTCTACTACTTTCTCTGGGAGCCCCTTATTACTCCAGGTACGTCATTATGTTAAAAGGTAGTGCGTCCCTTGTGGATTTTCACACTAGCTTTTCTTAGCAGGAAGTGCGTCGTTTTTTGGATTTTCACACAACCCTATGCCTTACTTTTGCCTGAAGTGAACCCAACTCACCCCAGCTGCTTTTATTTTTCTTTGCCTTTTTACCTTATTTTCTTTTGCTTTTATTTTTTTCTTGTTTCCCTTTTCAGATATGGCTGCAAGAGAAGTTGAAGCTGCTGTTAGAACCACCTCCCAGGGTCATTAGTCAGTATTCTATGAGGCATTTTCTTCCTCGCCAGCGTCTGTACTCATTTACGACCCCTGACCAGGGCATTACCAGATTTAGCGAGGTAACCGACGAAGACATCAGCTTCACGAGCGCTTGGCTCCCCCTATCTGCTGCGACAGTTGACGGTTCTTCAGGATGTGTTCCCTTATGCGGGCAATGTGAGGCTACCTTTTACATCACGACCCGATGCACTCGACAGCTCGGGAAAACTCAAGACGTGGTGAGAGTCCCTCTATCTTTCTGAGGTAGAATCTTATCTGTAGCTTTTGCCTCTCGCTATCATGAACTCTAGGCTGGACTACCAATGAGGACTGTCATTCCCTCTTTTGGTCATCAATCTATTATTTCTACCAGCACATACAAGAGATGGGTGGTTAGTCCTTCTGTTGACAACAGGACTCAACGACTTAGACATTTGGCCGGTGAGAGCAGTAGTAGGGTTTAGTTCAGATTTGCATGCATTTTGAGCAATATGTTTCTTTTTATAACAGAACTTAGAAAATAATATCAATGAATAAATTCAGTTTTATTTCATTTCACAAAATTGTGTACATCTCAGTATGATTTCAATACACATGATCATCATTTAACACTAATTCAAAAATGCAAAACTACATTCATTCAAGGGGCCAATTCTTCATGGCATCAACTCCTGTTACCAATCAGCCCCCTCGGGTTTTCTTGATTGGACATTTTCACTCAAGCCTCTAATTTTTTACCAGGATGCCTTTTTTCGGTTTTCATCCTGACGAGGCGCCCAATTTTAGCAAGGCCACCTTTTTTTGATTTTTGACCTTCGGGGCTTTTATTCTCTTCTTTTAATTTTATTATCTTTAGCCATAGAACCTCTTGAGTCTATCGACGTTGACCGGCTCCTTAAATTCGTTGCCATCGCTATCTGACAAGATTACCGCCCCCTTTGATAGTAGCTTCTTAAGGATGAATGGACCTTCCCATGTTGGTCTGAATTTCCCCCTTATATCTGGCGCGCCTGGTCTCATCTGCTTGAATACCAAGTCTCCCTCTTTCAATGGGTGCTTTTTGACTTTCTTCTCGAATGATCTGGCAAGTCTCTTCTGATAGATCTGATTATGGTAATAGGCTCTCAGCCGGCTCTCGTCCAACATGTTCAAGTGTTGTAGCAGCTACTGTGCCCATTCAGCTTTCGGAATCTCAGTTTCCATAATCACTCTTAGTGACTTGAGTTCGACCTCGACTGGTAATACTGCTTCCGTCCCATAGACCAAGGAATATGGAGTGGCTCCTGTTGAAGTTCTGATAGTCGTTTTGTAGCCCCAGAGTGCAAAAGGTAACTTGTCTGCCCAATCTTTGTAACTTTAAACTATCTTGGCCAAGATCCCCTTGACATTATTGTTAGCGGCTTCTATTGCCCCGTTGGCTTAAGGACGATATGGAGAAGACTTGTGATGCTCAATACCATATTTCTGGAGTAACTTCCTCGTTTCAGCCATGAACTGGACCCCATTACCAGATACCACGTGGTGTGGAAGGCCATATCTACATATCAAGTTCTTCTCAATGAACTTTGCCATATCCCAAGCATCAACCTTTTTGAAGGACTCAGCTTCTACCCACTTGGTAAAGTAGTCGATGGTGACAATGATGTACCTATGCCCATTGGAGGCTGTGGGACGTATCTCTCCAATAATGTCAATCCCCCAAGCTTCGAACGGCCAAGGTGACATCAAACTTTGCAAATCTGAAATGGGCAAGTGTCTTAAGTCTGCATACTGTTGGCACAACTGACACTGCTTTACATACTTCGAGCAATCTGTATCCATGGTGAGCCAGAAGAATCCTTGTCTCATGATCTTTTTAGCCAGTGTCAACCCGTTCATATGGGCTTTACATACGCCGGCGTGAGTTTCTTCCATTACCCTCTTTATCACTCCCCAAACCGGGCCTAGTCGGAATGTGCTTGCTCGGTCGGAGTAAGTGAGGGTAATTCGGTAATTAGTACATGAGTAATAAGGATAATAAGGATTTATTTGCTAAGAAATTAATTAAATAAAGTAAGTAAAGGAATTATTATGGTGTGCTAGTAGTGTATGGTAGTAGGATGTTAATGGGTTAAGAGATTTTATTGAGTGATTTATGAGCATGGTGCCTTAGATGAAAAGTGGGTTATAAGGAAATGTTAGGGTGTGACTTAGGTTTGGCACCATGGAGATATTATTGTAAGAGGTACTTGTGTGTGTTTGGAGTATGGTGCATGTAAGAGTAAGTCAAAGTGGGCTTGTAAGATTATGACATGTGAACCTATAGGAAATGGACAAGTGGAATTGGTAGGTGTGCATTTAGTGTGAAAAGAAGACTAAGTGTAAGGGAGAGTGAGTCCACATTTTTTTGGCCCTCTCATCTTCCCTAATCTCCATTTTTATTTCCTTTTCTTCCCTTTCCCTGCTCAATCACTTGGTTTTGAGTGAGTTAGAATTGATTTGGTGGAGTTTGGGAAGCATGATTGAAGAGGTAAGTGGTTAGGGTTTAGTTATTTATGCTTTGATCTTATTCTCCTTCTAGATTTAATTTTGATGTGGGATCTAGGATATGGATTAAGAATAATTTTTTGGTTTTTTGTTTGTGCAAGTGATTGGTGATAAGAAGAAGCAAAGTAAAGGAAAAGAGCAGATTAAAGCTTGAAGAGAGCAGCTAATTGTGCAACAAGAGGTTTGGGAGTTTAATTTCTACCTTTGAGTGTTTTGATATGAGTCTTATGTATGTATTTGTTTGGGTAAATGTATTAGTAATGCATGATGATGATTAACTTGAAGGTATGTGAGAATTGAAAGTGAAATACATGATTGGGTAACTCTGTTTAGTTTTCAATTGACCCCTGTGTACTATTTTTGTCTTAAGTAGAGTTTTAGATCTATGAAACATGTGATTCTTGAGTCATTAGAACCATGACTTCTGTTCCTTTAAAAGTCATAGAAATAGCCTTGGGCAAATTCTTTCTCTAAGACCCTGAGATTTAGATAAAGCCATAGTGTTTCTTTTTGTGTCGGGTTGTTTGACCAGTATGGCTTGTGGAGAGTATATCTGGAGTTCTAGATGTTATTTTGATCTCAAATTTGTTGCATTTGAACGTTAACATCCTTGCAAATATTTGTTAAGAAGGAAGTTTTGGCTAAAAATGAGGTTTAGAGGTTGGTTTGGGCAACACAAGTCAGGGCCGTTAAGCAGTTTTTTTTTGTTAGGCATCTGAGGCGAGCTTCTGTCGCGATCGCGACAGGGTCGCGACCTTGCGACAGAAAATCTTGAAAAAGCCTTTTCTTCTTAAATTTTGAGCCCTTGGTTGACCCGGTTCAATCCCCTACCTTGCCCCTTAGCTTATTATGCCTGTTTAGGGTAATTAAATGGTTATATAAGTAGTTGTCTTTGGGAAAACTTATGAGTATGGTTAGGATTGGTGAACTAATTAGTGAATAGCAATAGATATAACTCTGTGAAGGATGGTTTATGGATGAGTGTTGATATGTGCTGATCCCATGAGTAACCTAGGCATGTTGTACCGTATATATATGAATGCATAACGTGGTTGCGATTGAAATGAATGGCGAATATTGCTGATATTGTAGATGTGTAAATGGATATTGTTAGTGGCATGATTTGTTTAGGATTCTTGGTATGGATGTTGTGTTTATGTTGTCTATAATGTGTGGCTTGCTGGAAATGAGGTAAGTTGATGTTCTGATATTTGGTTTGAGATTGGGCATTGTGAAGTGGAGTTTTCTGCAGATTTTCGTGCAAGGGTTGGAATTCACGACTCTGTCGCGAGCGCGACAATGTCGCGAGGTCGCGACAAAGCCCAGTGAAAGCAGCCCTCGCACGCGTCCGAGCTCACTGCCGAGCCATGCAGCAGAGCTGTCACACCCCGTTTGCCCCCTAGTAGAATGAGCCTGTCTGTCTGTCTGTATGTGTAAGCATTCGCATGTGTTCGGCATTTCATAAGGGTATTTTAGTAAAATATATGTTTTTGGGGTTTTGTTAGTATGTGGGTGCATACATGGCATTAGTGTGTTTATTAAGTGAGAAATACTTGGGTGTGTGTGTTTATGCCATTGTAGGGTACTTTAATTACAAGTGCTTTAGGTATGTGTGATGTGTGTGGAATTTTAATGTGAGTGGTTAGCTTCACCAATAGGTAATGGACACTTACTTAGGGTAAAGAAAAGAAAAAGAAAAAGGAAAGAAAGAAAAGGAATTGGAGATTCACGTTCTTTCTTCACTTGTCTTCTTCTTTTTCCTTTCCTTTTTCCCCAAGGGCTATTGTGTGTGGATTCAAGATTTTATTGGTGAAGTTAATCTCTCTTGGCATTCCCTAGCTTGGTAAGTGCATATCCTTGTCTTTATTTTGCTGTAATTCTTCATCTTCTTCTTCTTCCTTAAGTTTAGGTTTAACTTAGGGTTGCATTATTGTGTTTGTGTTCTAGCTGAAGCTCCTCGTGATCCAAAGGGTAAAGAGGTTGCTGGTCCTAGTGGAGCTAAGTGATAGAGGATTAGATTTCAGGTTTGGGAATATTTGATTGTGATTCTGATGTTTACTGTAAAATTCTAGGGTTTATGTTCTCGCATAGTTTGAATGCAAATATCCTTGAATTGGTTGTTTAAGTGCTAAATTGAGTTACATGTATATTATTTATGTGAATTGCGATGTTTTCTGGAAGGTAAGAATTGGTTTGAGTGGTTTTTAATCAATTTGGGATTGGATTTATTTCGTTCTGGGAAAATTCTGGAAAAATCTGGTCTAAAATCCCGATTTATCAGATGCTGTCGCGTGACTCGCCAGAAAGAGAGGCAAGTCACGAGACATGACCTGCCAGCTTGAGGCCGGTCACGAGTTGTGGCTGTCTGGCACAACTTGTGACCAGCTGAAAAGAGGCCAGTCACGAGACGTGACTCCCCGTCACGCCTCGTGACCGGCTGAGTGTAGGCGTCGCGCGATCTACTGAAGAAAGAAGCAAGTCATGAGACATGACGTCCAGTCATGTCGCGTGACCTGCGAGGGTGCTGAAGCAAGTCACGAGACGTGACGTCCAGTCACGTCGCGTGACCTGCGAGGGCGCTGCGTGATCTGTGAGATCACGTCGCGTGATCTGTGAGGGACGAGGCGTGATCAGCGAGAGATGTCGTCTGATCCGCGAGGGGCAGAGCAAGTCACGAGACGTGACCCTCAGTCACATCACGTGACCTGCCCTGTGAAGAGGCCAGTCACGCCTTGTGACCAGCCAATCTCGCCCGTTTTCCCCGTTTTGCTCTTTTTCCGAAATTTCCCAGCTTTTGACTCAGAAATGAATTTGGTATTTCTTCTGCATGGAATTATATTGGGGTATCATGCATGGCATGCTTTTGAATGCTTCGATGTGCGTGATATCATGATTATTCAAATGAATTATATTATGTACTCTGAAATATAATTTTGAATGTCGCATAACCTGCTAGAGTCAAGTAAGTGGATAGTTAGGCATGCCTAATAGAGTCTTTTAGCTGCAGCCCTCAGTTCAGTTTGGACCCCGATCAGGTCCCCGTTTGGTTCCTCGCGAACCCATCAGTATAGGATCTTGTTTAAGATCCCCTCAGTATATAAATAACATGTTTTGATTAACGATATAATATTTGATTTGTACCTGTGAGGTACCCTCAGTATTCGATTCGTACCCGTAAGGTACCCTCAGTTCACTCGATATCCACTACCTAGAGTCAGCAGGTGTTCATTTATTGTTCAATTGATTTGTTCTGTTCTGATTTGGATATGAAAAGTGATATCTGAGTAAGTATATGATGAGATGCATGTCAGATTATTCTCGAATGAATATGATTATGAGATATTGATTATATGGCCTTTATACGTGAATACGTTTATATGTATTATGCTAACCTTTGCATATTGCCATTCTGAATGTGACATGTTTCGGCGACCATTGTGAATGGCCGTCCATAATTTATGTGTGTTTCCCCACTAAGCGTTTATCGCTTAGCACGGTGTTTTTACCCGTGCAGGTGCGGAAGGAGTTTTGCCTTGAGAGAGAGTCGCCGTCATCAAGCCAACACAGAAGAGTTTAGTGTAGGGCTTAATTTTGTAACAATTGTTATTTCTTTTTGTATAGAACTCTCATGTATTAGTTTTGTATCAGCTTCCGCTTTTGTATCTATATTTTGTATATGTAATATTATTTGTTTCAGCTAGTTGATCAGAACATTATTGTAATAGTTTATTATAGTAATGCATGATCAGCTTTTGCTTTCTGCATGTAAAGTTTTTAATTATTCTGTATTTCTGAATGTATGTTATGAATGGATGTATGTTTTGCTTTGCTATTGCATGGTGATACCTTGACTCATACGGCATCTCACTCCTTATCGGATGGGATCGCCTACGTATGGGAAGGGGGTGTTACAAGAGCCCCTATCACGAGCGCGACGTGTGTCGTGAGCGCGACAGAGCGCTTGGCTGCCGATTTGAATTGGGCGATCCACTGTCGCGAGCGCGCTCTTGAGCGCTAGCGCGATAGATCGGGCTAGCAGCTCACTGTCGCGAGCATGACGCCTATCGCGAGTGCGACAGTGAGATGTGTATAGTTCCCTCGCGAGATCGCGAAGGTTGGCGTGATCGCGACTGGGGGCAAGTCGCCTCTATCGCGAGCCCGACATCCATCGCGATCGCGACACTCCCTGACTTCCAAATTGAGTTTTCTTTTGAGATTCTAATGTTTGAATTCCGAACTTGTGATACCTTTAGGTTTATACTTGGACTATTTTATAAAGTATCTTAATACAATTGGATGTATTATACATGGACAGTGTTATGAATTATATGAATGTGATATGTTAAATTATGCGCCATGATGTGAAACATGATTTGTATTACGCATGACCTGCGAGAGTCAATTTAGTGGATAGTTAGGCATGCCTAATAGAGTCTACATAAGTGTAGCTGCAGCGCCCTTTGAACGATTTGGACCCTGATCAGGTCCCCGAATGGTTCCTTGCGAACCCTATTATGTGCATGTGTATGGATCTTGTTTAAGGTCCTGTTCAGTGAAATGTTTTTGGAATGTGGAAAAAAGGTGATGTTTCTGTTCGATTGGTACCCGTAAGGTACCTTATGTGTTCGATTGGTACCCGTAAGGTACCTTATGTGTTCGATTCGTACCCGTAAGGTACAATTTAGTACTCGTTATCCACTATTATGACTCAGCAGGTGTATTGTTTGTTATTCTGTGTTTACAAACATGCGAATCTAATTAGTTACGAACATAAGAATGTGATATCCGTATGAGTATGATTTTGGGATATGTGAAGGTGATTACAAGTCTCTGAGCAGGCTAAACTTAACTCTGACCTATATATTGTACCTTTGCTGTTATCTGTAAATGGTCTTGTTTATAGTATGTGTATGTTAAGTCGGTGTGTTACATAAGGTGGACACTATATTTCTGTATGGTAATGGGATAAATTAATATGTATTGTTAGTTATTAAGATCAAGTGTACCGATTTGCATACTTATGAGTGTGATCTTGATCTAGCATATGTAACAGATTGAATACGATGCTATATAGTTCCTTGTTGTAAGCTACCGTAGACATTTCGATATGTTATTATGTGTTTACGTTTCATGGCATGATAATTTATGTAATAGGCTTATGCAATGGAAGCGTGGTGTTTTGATGTCGTCTCTTGGGTTTGGCCTGACTTATATATCCTTTGGCATAACATAAATATGTTTAGATAAATATAATGATCTTACATAATAATTGGGTGTGTTAATTAATAAGTGTATGAACGTGGTTAAGAACTTTCGAGTGCATGGCTGTATTATGCAAGCATGTATAATTGTCTGTCTGAATTTTATGTATTCACCCTTGTATATGTGTTATGCCTTGGCGACCGTTGTGAATGGCCGTCTATATTTTCATGTATTCTCCCCACTAAGCGTTATCGCTTAGCACGGGTTCTTTTCCCCGTGTAGGTGGCAGGTTTGCTTTTGTTCGAGCCGTGCGTCTGCAGAGTCGGCCACATAGGAGCTAGAAGTTTTTGTATTTTGTTCAGTTTCTGGAGCCTGGATTTTGTAATTCTGTATAATATGTATATGTAATAACATGTAAAGAGAATAATGTAACATTTCAGGTGATGTAAATATTTTTGTATTTATGTCTTAAGTATTTCCTCTATCCGATTTTCTTTTCGTCAGAGACTCCTATTGTTTGATTGTAAATTTGTATAGGTGTATGCTTTCGTTTAAAATATGCGCATTTGTGAATTATGTATGTTCAGTTTTTGCTCCTTAAAGTTTTCAATTCTTTCGTAGATATATATATGCTTTGTATCGTTTCTGTTCGGTAATACACCTACTTGTACGGCTTCCTACTCCCTTGCGGATGGGTTCGCCTATGTATGGGTTGGGGTGTTACACTCTTGCCTTCTTTCTCATCCAGATACCTTAACTAGATGCCATCAGCCTGTCATTTGTACAGTACTCCATCTATGCAGATGAACTTAGTAGACAGCTTGCGGATTATTCTCTTATCTTTCTCGATAGCTTCCTCCGAAAATGTCACATTTTCTAGATAGCTCCTAATATCATAATACCACGGCTTCCCATCTGCTACTTCTATTTCCATTACTAACTTAGATTCGAAGCTAGGTCTCTCAGAGCTAGAAATCAAAACCGATCCCATGACTACCCCTTCCGGATTGTCCCATATTGACACTAAAGTAGTGAGCGCATCGGCCAACTGATTCTCGTCCCTCAGAATGAAATGGAATGTACACACCTCAAACTAACCACTCAAATTCTTCAAGTGCTTGACGTATGGCATCAGTCTCTCTTCTTTAACAGCCCATTCACCGCGAATTTGATTGATCACTAGGGATGAATCTCCAAATACTTCCACATTCTTAGCCCCCAAGGCTATTAATGCTTCCAACCCAAAAGTACATGCTTCATACTCAGCCTCATTGTTCGTAGCCCTGAATTTCAGTTTCTTTTCAAAGGGAAGTTTCTCATCATCCAGGGTTGTCAGAATAACTCCTACTCCTGCCCCTTTGCCATTTACGACCCCATCAAAATGCAATTGCCAACCCTGAACTGCTATAGCTGCCACGTCCTCATCCAAAAAGTTGAACTCGTATGAATCTCCTTGAATTGGGTGTTCTGCTAGGAATTCGGCCACTGCATGCCCTTTGATAGTCTTCCGAGTAATGTACTCTACATCAAATTCTTGTAGCAGCAACAACCACCTACCCATTTTCCCAAGTAAAGATGGAGCTTCTTGCAAGTATCTTAAGGGATTCTACTTTGCTACTTCCTGTACCTTGTAAGAATGGAAGTAATGTCTCAGTTTCTTAGAGGCCCAGATTACCGCAAGGCAAATCTTTTCTACTTTTGTATACTTAACCTCATAAGCCAGGAACTTCTTGCTAAGGTAGTAAACAATAAATTATACTCCAAATTCATCTTCCCGGTCCATCATGGCACCTACAGAACTATCTTCTATTGCCAAATATAGGATAAGTGGTTTGACTGGCTGCGGCGGTCTCAAAACCGGTGGATTTAGCAAATATTCTCTGATAGTATCGAAAGTCTTCTGATAATCTTCGTTCCACACTACCGGTTGGTCTTTTCTGAGCAGTTTGAAAATCGGTTCACAAATCGAAGTAAGCTTAGCGATAAACCTGCTGACATACTGCAACCTACCCAGAAAGCTTCTCACATCTTTTTCCTTCTATGGTATTGGCATTTCTCTAATGGCCTTAACCTTGTCTGGGTAAATCTCGATACCTCTCTGGCTAACGACATGTCCTAGGAGCTTCCCTGAGGTGACACCAAAGATACATTTCTTGGGGTTTAATCACAAGTTGTACTTTTCGATTCTCTAAAAGAACTTTTCTAGAGCTTCAAAGTGGCCTTCTCTGGTGGCCGACTTGATCATCATATCGTCCACATATACTTCTAGCTCCTTGTGAATCAAGTTATCTAGGATCTTTGTGGCCATCCTTTGATAAGTTGCGCCTGCGTTTTTCAAGTAGAAGGGCATTACCCTGTAAGCGAATGTCCCCCATTCCGTGATGAAAGCCGCCTTAATCTGGTCAATTATTTTATTGAGTATCTAGTTGTAGCCTGCGTAACCATCCACAAAACTGTACATTATGCAGGCAGCCGCGCTATCCACCAGCATGTCTATGTGGGGCAACGAAAAGTCATCCTTTGGACAAGCCTTGTTCAAGTCTCGATAGTCCACACATACCCTTACTTTACCATTTTTCTTTGCTACTGGGACAACATTGGCCAACCAGGTAGGGTATTGTACCTCAACTAGGAATTTGGCCACAATCTGCTTGTGAATTGCCTCCTTTACTTTGTTTGCCCACTCCGGCTTGAGCCTTCTCAACTTCTACTTGACAGGCCTACAGTTTGGATACATGGGGATGGCATGTTCCAAGATTTCTCAGTCCACTCCTGGCATATCTTCGTAGTCCAGGCAAAGACTTTTTCATGTTTTCTTAATATTCTCTCAAATTTTTCTCGCTCTTCAGGAGTTACATCCGATGCTATCAAAATTTCTTTCGGGTTTTCTGAGGTCCCAAGATTAAATGGAGTAGCATCAGTTGAATCAATGTCAAATATAGATGGATTATGATCATGATCATGCATAATGAAATCATCGGAAACATCGCACAAGTCAGCAAAATCGTTCACTTTATTAATAAAATTGAAATTGTCATTAACATTATTGAAAATTTCTAGAGTAAAAAGAAAATCTAAACTATTTTCTTCTTCCTCCTCCGCTGGCGCATCTGTTGCAGCTGATGATCCTACATCATTTGGGCATTTCGAGTGTTCTTCAGCAATCCCCTGTATGGCTTCCTCAACCTTTGCTTTCCCCTTCAGCTGGGTGGACACCATCTTCTCGGTTATGACTTCCTCGGGCTGCTCGCGGTCCCAAATTGTCTCACTAGTCATGATTTCCTCGTCCCAAAAGCCCTCTGCCGGCTTGATCAATCAATGCCCTAGTCAAAGAAATCATTGAAAACCTCGAAACCCGATATAATTCTTTCGTTAACCCATTGTAGCTCGGCTTCCTCCGCGTAGGCACATGCTGTGATTGCTGGCACAAAACTCTTCTTGATATGTGGAATCCCCTTCTCTGGCTTCTCACCCCTCTTTACTACACCTGTGTATCCCAGGCCCCTTTTGTCCTTCGGGCCCCTAGTAGTAATGGTTGTTGACACCCCTTGAGAATTCTTACCTAACCTCGCACCAGGGAAGAATGACATCTTTTCCATTATATTTAGCACTTGGGGGCTTCCCTCTATCTGCGCTTCCTCACCAATCATGGCAACATGAAACCCACTGAATGGCTGCCTTGCGATCTCCAGTATGGAAACCTGATTTTCCCGTGCAGCCCTTATGGTCATAACCTAGCCTTCATGGGGTATTTTGACCATTTGATGAAGCGTGGAGGGGACGCCCCCCATATAACACCCCCTACCCATATGTAGGCGTGCCCACCCGCATCAGAGTGAGAAGCCATATGAGTAAGGTATGTCACCACACCAATCATTACAAGATACACATCTATACAAAATGAACATACATAAAAGCATAACAATTAAAAAAACTTGGCGATACCTCAGATACTAAAAGCTGATCATGCAATAATACAATCAAAATACATTACATTACTGTTTGATCAACTTGCTGATCCAAAAGTATTACATGTCCAAAAATATACATATACATATGCAAAAGCTATTACAAAAAGGTACGAGAGAGTCCTATACAAAAAGAATCTTCATTACAAAAGAATATGGCCCTAACACTAAACCCTGCTGTGTTGGCTTGGACTGTGATGGCTTCCCAAAGGCAAAACTCCTTCTGCACCTGTACGGGTAACACACCGTGCTAACAGATAAACACTTAGTGGGGAAACGCACACAATATATGGACGGCCATTCATAATGGTCGTCCACATAACGCATACAGATGGCATAAACCGATATACATATAGGGTACAAATACTATCATGCTTGCATATATTCCATCATTCAATCGAATATAGCCGTAATCATATTCACATTCGCAGTAAAATCATCTCAATACCATATACATGTTCAAGTAACACATTCTTATAGTTTAGAACATTGCGAAGAAAATTAAGCACCTGCTAACTCAAAAGTAGTGGATAACGAGTAAACGCATGGCGGTACCTTACGGGTACGAATCGGACACATGGCGGTACCTTACCGGTACGAATCGAAAATCGTTTTTACTTTTCATATTCAAAACATTTTACTAAGGACCTTAAACAAGATCCTATACTGAAGGTTCGCGAGGAACTAAACGGGGACCTGATCGAGGTCCAAACTGAACTGAGGCTACAGCTATAAGACTCTATTAGGCATGCCTAACTATCCACTATACTGACTCTAGCAGGTTATGCATAAACCATACAATTCAATTCATAATATTCAAAGTCTCATTCATATATCACCCACGATTACCCATTCATGTAACTCGTAACATTAATCTTGCATGTAATCCAAAAACATCATCATTCAAAGGTTCGCACCCAAGCATGGGAGAAAAGAAACCCAGATGGATAGCAGAGCTGTCGTGCTCGCGACGTCTGTCGCGCTCGCAACAGGGGCTAAACTCCCCACTCGACGCGCCCGCGACAGACCTCCCGATTGCGAGAAGGAACATGCAGCCGGCTCTGTCATGTTCGCCACATTATCGCGATTGCGACAGAGAGCTCTCATTGCTATCGTGGCCTCGCAACAGATCGCGTGCTCGCGATAGCATGAGCTAGCAGCGCAGCAACCAGTGCTCTGTCGTGATCGTAACGCTATCACGTTCGCGACAGAGAGCGGCGTCACGTCACAATGATCGCTACAGGACTAGAAGGCTGGAACACCGGCCTCTGTCATGCCCACGACAGACATGGGTTTTCCAGATGTGATGCCCTTTTCCCACATCAGACTAGCTTAGCTAATCTTAGTTAGAGAAGGCCGTACACACACATACAGAACACACACATAACCTTATGAAAACCTAAAACAAAAAGTTTCCATCGCATACGATCATACATCATACATACTTATACCACTGTTTCGTTACCATTCTTAGTTATCTCATTATTACATGCCTTTACATATCCGGTACACATATTAAATATACAAAAAGCTTAAACAAAATTCCCATGTAACAGATCCCAAAACCTACACCAACTACTTCCTATTGTTGACCGTTGATATGCGGGTGCGTCCTCCGGTCAGCTCTTGTCCGTACCTGCACGGATTAGAGTAAACCCGTGCTAAGCGATAACGCTTAGTGGGAAACGCATATAACAAGTAATTTATCACACCAATATGGTTATCACACATTGCATGCTAACAATTATGCTTAATTAAGAATCACTTCATTCAATTCCATTCCATGCATAACATGGTTCAGTACTATATTCAATCACAAAGCAACAATCACTTATTCACGTGTTGACATTGCATACTATACTGTATCACAATCATTTCCACTAACTAATTAGTTGGTTAGCCTGCAATCCAATGACGCAGATAACGAGTATCGCATTGGTACCACTCAGGTACTAGAATCTCATTGAGATTACATTTACGCATTGGTACCCTCAGGTACATAATATCAATCCACTTATAATAAAATTCAGCAAGGATTATTCGCATTGTTTTCGCATTGTGATTCCCATGGAATCAGACATATTTAATGCATGGGGCTGCAGCACTTGACCCTATAGGCATGCCTAACTATCCACTACTTGACACCCAGGCTTAAGTTGTTAAACATATTATTCATTTCACATTGATCACTTTTCATATCACATATGACGTTAACCAACATCACATTCATTTTACACATTCGCATTAGCACATAGCTATTCATTTCACTTGCATACTCATTGTGTTTCCAAACTCATTCTTTATAGTTAATGATCACATATTTGCTTGCATTCAAGAATCATGTAGTATGCAAATGTACATTACTTAATACACACATAATACTTACTCATAATGTCCTTCATTTCAGCTTAAAGCCTTGCCATTTTGAAGTCCAAACACATTAGGGTTATATTGCCAAAACAGGGTAGGTCACGGTCACAACCAATTTGGTTGTCACCGTGACATGTTGAAGTCCAAAACAGAATGCAAACTAAGGACAGGTCACAGTCACAATCAATTTGATTGCCACCGTGACATGTTCCCAATTCTCGGCAGAATGCTACTTGAGGGTATATCACGGTCACAATCAATTTGATTGTCACCGTGACATATCAGATTTTGCAGGGCAGAATGCTTCCTTGGGTACCTCACGGTCACAACCATTTTGGTTGTCACCGTGACATACCCAATTCAACTAGGCAGAACAGAACTCCAGCATACCTCACGGTCACAATCAATTTGATTGTCACCGTGACCCATGCAAGATTTCTCCAATTCCCTATTCAATTCCCATTTCCTTTCAAGGACTTCCAACCCATTTTTCTTTTTAACAAATTAACCCAATTCATCAACCACATACCCAGTTGGCACATACCTGATTTCCGTCTTGACATTGGCATTCACTCATAGCATAAATCATAATCATATTCATTATAGACATAGCATACATATTCTCAAACAACATTTCCACAAAGCATATCTCCACATCCAATATTAAACCTAGCCATACAATTTCATGCTCAAGGCCATTACTTCTCATATACACACAATTCATACCAAATTCCTTTTCAAGCAACACAATTTCCACAATTTTACAACTAGGGTTTGTTCCCAAACCTTGTCGCCTTAGCTATTAATCTCGATGAACGCTCGGCTCTCCGATTACAGCTTTTCCTTTATCCTTCTTCACTTCTTCACCTAGCAAAACCAGTTCAATTCCAGAATTGAACATAATCCATCAATTCTCATTCCAATACCAAATCAAAACCAAGAAGAAGAAGAGTAGAAGATGAGAATAAGCATTCATAATCTCTTACCTCTAAAGTTCAACAACTTAATTATTGAGCAACTTAACAACTTGACCTTCTTACAAGTATGCTACTGATTTAGGAACCTAAAGACTATTCTCACGATCAATAAGGAAATAGAAACTCAGAAATTAACTCAATCCTTACAAATGGGTCATTTCTCTCGCTCAAGGTCACTTGCATGCAAAAGATGGAGGTGGCACACACACATAAAGCCACACGGATTCCACTCACAAAACCTGTCTCCACCAACAGATTTCTTACCTTATTTTATTCCTAATTAATCCATCATTAAATAACCTAATCAGCCGCTTAAACCATTCCTAACTTAATCTCATATTTATACCAATTAGCCACTAAACTATCCACTCAACTTTCAATCAAGTCCTGCCTTCATTCCAATTTAGTCCAAGCCACACATTCAATTCACATACATGCCAATTCAGGTTAATTCTTTTAGGGTACATGTCCGGCCATGACAACTCTCCCCTCCTTAAAGAATTTCGTCCTCGAAATTGATACTTGTGATAAACAACTGTGGGTTTTACTCTCGCATAGCCGCTTCCGGCTCCCATGTTGCTTCCTCAACACCATGATGCTGGCAGAGCACTTTCACAAGCGGTATCTGCTTATTCCAAAGTTGTCTCACCTCCCTTGCTGGTATTGCTTTTGGCTTCTCATCATAGGTGAAGTCTGGCTGTACTTCCACCTCTTGCACAGATAATACATGAGATTCATCCGACCTGTATCTTCTCAACATGGACACATGAAACACATCATGAAGCTTGATTAACGCCGGAGGCAAAGCCAATCGATATACTACAGAGCCCACTCTTTCTAGGACTTCATATGGTCCAATAAACCTCGAACTCAATTTTCCTTTCTTGCCAAATCTCAGTACCTTCCTCTAAGGAGATACTTTTAAAAACACTTTGTCACCCACTTCAAATTCAACACCTCTTCGATTCAAATTTGCATAGGACTTCTGTCTATCACTAGCTGCCTTTAATCTTTGCTGAATAAGTCTTGCTTTCTCTTCTATATCACGAACCAAATCTGGCCCTACAATTCTATGCTCATTCAATTCCATCCAGCAAATTGGTGTGCGACATTTCCTTCTATACAAAGCTTCATACGGTGCCATGCCAATACTAGTCTGATAACTGTTGTTATAAGCAAATTCCATAAGTGAAAGATACATATCCCAACTCTTAGAGAAATCCAGTACACATGCTCGCATCAAATCTTCCAAAACCTGGATAATTCTTTCCGATTGTCCATCAGTTTGCGGATGGAAAGCAGTACTAAAGTTCAATTTCGTACCCAAGGCAACTTGCAGACTCTTCCAAAACTTAGAAGTAAATCTGGGATCCCTATCAGAGACAATAGATAAGGGTACTCCATGCAACCGAACAATCTCTCTCACATATAATTCTGCCAACCTTTCCATGGAGTAATTCATCCGAACTGTTATAAAATGAGCAGATTTCTAGAACCTGTTGTAAGCACCGTGTCCCGGAGCGGTCCGGATCAGAGGTTACCCTACGATGAGATCAATGTTCAAGCCTGTACGGGAGGCTGAAGTTGGAGGTTTTAGTCCCGCGTTCCATGAGAAATGAGGTTTTTCTACACTTCCTGGGCAGAGGGGGAGAAAACGGAAGTTTTTCAAGTCAAAAAGGCTTTTTTGTCCTCCACAGACGGCCAGCCCGTCTGTGGAGGTAGCCCGTCGCTTCGAGTCACCGACGGCTCAGGGTATTTTCCGACGCCCGTCGGAAAGTCACCGCCCCTGTCAGGAGCCGCCTGGTTTCCCGGAGCACGCAACCGTTCCGACGCCCGTCGGTAGATGTGGCAGGGCCGTCGGAAGTGTCCTTGTGTCAGTAAGATTCTTCCGACGCCCGCCCCCATACATCGACGCCCGTCGGTCGTGTCTGGCTATATAAGGTCCGGATTTTCATTTGAAAAGGGTTGGAAAATTTTCCAGAAGAGGAAACTCTGCCAAAATTCAAGCACGTTTTCTCTCTCCTCCCAAAACACCTTTTTCCAAAGAACTTTACTTAATCAAGGATCAAATCAATCAAAGGAACTAAAAACTAATTAGTTTTCTTTAGATTTTGACTCCAAAAATCGATTTTCTGAAGGATTGGAGGTGAAATAGCTCATTTTCTCTCTCTAATCTTTCTTTTGTTATTTCTCGTGGAACGCGCGGGGATCTAACCGACACCAAAATCTTACCCAAAGCGACTATCTGAGGGTAAATATTCCGGATTCTCTCTATTTTCATCTCGTATTTAATCATTTATCATTTATTTATTCATTCTGTGAAATTTTTGAATACCTGTCATTACTTTTCTTCATTTTGACTCCCTCATCTCCTTCTTTGGATAAAACTTGCTTTTTGATCTTGAAAGGCCCTTGTTTCCTTTCTGTTTTCTGGGGACAGAGGTGACCGACGGGTCATCTTCATGACCGACGCCCGTCGGTCACCCACCTACAGACGCCCTTCCTGAGTGACAAACGGGCATATCGAATTACCAAACCGACGCCCGTCGGTCAACCAGGAAAGGCCGTCGGTGGGTTCTGCCTCCATTTTTTTTATCATTTTTCGTCTCTATTCAGTCTCTTCGATTTCTCATGTGTTAATTTTATGAATATTAACATCTCTTATCTTTCTGTGAGTGTATATTGGTCTTCTTGGATAATTCCGAACTTGAGCGGCTGCCTACCATGCGTGGTGGATTTCGTCCGATTTAGTTTTCTTAAACCTTTTGATCCATTTCTCTCGCCTATTCATTTATTGATTATTTTATATATATGAATAAGTTCTTTTTATCCCGTTAAATGTAAAAATAGACCAACGATTTGTACTTAAATAAAATTGAGTTTTGTATAAAATGCAAAAGGGTCCAACGCCCTATTTTCATCCAATAAAGATCATCACATATTAAATATCCCATTTTTAATAATGATGCATGAGAGGACCAAAGTCCTCAAAATAAACAATGCCCCGATTTGTGTATGAATCACACATTTATAAAGGGAGTTGTATTCCGCTCCTTGTATTATTGTAATTTATCGCTTTTGATATTTATTCTGCTCATTTACTGCTTTCCGAATGTGAATAAATGCGCCTTTTAATCAACTGCATAGTGTGGAGAGAGAGCGAACTAATGACATTAAAATTTGATCATAAACTAATTGAGGTAGAAATAGATGAGAAATCCCGGACCCAGCTCTGGTCTTTAGGCTCAAGAGGTTAGAGGTTATCCTCCAAAATACTTCTTGGGTCATGAGACTTTAGCGCTAATCCTAGGCCTCATGGCCCAACATGGATACTAAGCGCAAGTATTAGGCTCTCCGAGGCGAGAGTAACTTTCCCAATGTTCTATTGGGTGGCGACTCCATGATACCTCCTTGTTGCCCAACATAGACGCAGTTGCGATTCATCGCGAGATGCCAACGGACCCGCAAATGCCCCGATCGCCCACGTGCGGGCGGTCGAACGGGCGGCGCATCGGGATCCGGCGCGCGTCACAGTGGCGACTCCGCTGGGGACGTTTATGGTTCGAGATTTCAATTCGAAAATACCTCGCTTAACATTTATGATCAAAAGTTAATTCATAAATTCGCTTTCTCCCAAATTTGCATTTGCATATCATTAGAGCCTTAGAATACGTTAGTTTGGTCCCTCTTTTAGCCCCGGTGCGTTCCTGAAGCACCTCCTCATTTTCACTCAATTTGGGGAAGTGTTAAGGATAATCACCAGCCCAAGCCACGTACCTCAATGGTATATCAAAATGGTGACCCGATCGGTCGCTATGCTCGTGATGAGCTAGACCCGTCGGCAGGGATCATGCTTGGGTAGCCTCAAAGAAACATCTCCCTTGTCCAAAGCTCATGTAATGGCTGTAGTCACTTTCCACAGGTGAAATGAACCATAATCTCATGTTTGCTGTATGGATCCTCACGTATTAGATGAGTCCAAATATCTCGCTTGGTAACCTAGCCAAAGGCTATCATGCCCCGGTAGGGCCATGTCGAAATTTATGGACCGTCCGAATACGTGACGATCACTATCCATCCGCTTGTACATTAGCATAGGAGTGTTATGCTGCCGATTTTTTTGCCGCGCACCATACGTGCCCATTGGGTCCCTCATTGATCTTTGGGCTAATCCCACCTAGGAAAGAGACTGCACGACCACATGTGTGGGAGAAATAAGGGTGGAAGGACCTACTTGCTTGCTTGTGCTCTGTAAATGTTGCATATCACGATCATGCATTTTACCTACATTTCATGCATCATTCTAACTTTTGTCCCTGCAGCCATCATAGATCTGCCCAGGTGGACTAGATCACCAACCGGGCGACTGATCCGAGTTCTTACTCCTGAGCTGTCAGATAGAGAGGGCCTACCAGAGATTTTGTCAGAAATCAGTGGTACAGTATCTCAGATGGCAAACTCACCTAGGGGGGAAGATGCCACCAGGGCCATGATTGCAGAAGAAGTGGGCCGCCGCTTCGAAGAATTCGAGGGCAGGATGATGAATATGTTGGCCACCTTGGCACAGCAGAACGCTCAGCCGAATGCTCCACAGAATCCTCCTCCTCCTCCTCCAGTGAGACAGAATGAGCCTGAAGAAGAAAGGGTTGAAAGGCGAGAGGAGCCCGTTAGGCCGCCGCCGATAGAGTTAAGATCAGTGGCTTTAGGAGAGCTGAGAAGAAGGCCAGTGCTAAGAATTGATGACGATAGAGATATCGAGGATGATAGGTTGAGCATGGCATCTGAGAAGGGGAAGGCGCCTCAGGCTGATGACTTTATTTTGAAAAAGATGGAAGAGAGGTTCGAGGCTATGGCTCGTATGATAGGCAGAGCTCATGGGATGAATCCTGAGGATAGGGAGCTGGACGGAGACGACCCGATCCCTTATAACTTCAAAATGCTGGATGTGCCGAAGTTTGATGGTACTTCTGATCCCACCGCACATGTGAAGCAATATTCTCTGGTCATGAAGGGGACCACATTGTCCAAGAAGCAGAAAGTAGAATACTTCTGTCTGAGTCTGACCTCTCATGCCATAGATTGGTATCACGTCCTTGACCGCCGCACTAAAGAAGATTGGGATCTGCTCACTGAGGAGTTTCTGAAGCAGTACGACTGTAATACCAGAATGGAGGTGACTCTGAAAGATCTTGAGCTACTCCAGCAGAAGGCCGGGGAATCCTTCCATGAGTACCTTACCCGATGGCGGAACCGAGTAATGGAGATGCACCGAAAGCCTGATACCCAAGATCAGATTCGTCTTTTCATTAAGAACGCGAGCCCGTACTTGAAGGAGGGATTGAGGATGAAGGGGTTAAAGGACTGGGAGTCTCTCAAAGATATAGCCATCGAAGCAGAAGGAGAGTTTTTGACTCGAAAAGCTAACAATGACAATTTTGCCAAAAGGGCTAACCCCGGTCAAGGAGCCAGTAGGCCGGCAGGTCCCAGTAACAGCACTAGAAGAATGGGTGAAGTGTCTGCTACTGAGGTAGCCACCCAGAGGAAGTTTTCGAACTTGGGGAGACCATTATCCTGGGTCTTGAAGAGGCTGATGAAGGAGGGAAAATTGCGTCCTCTAACTCCTAGGCCAGCTTTGACACAAGGGAAACCGGGCCATAAGGACAACGAATTCTGTGCATTCCACCAGCACTCAGGCCATATCACTAATAAATGCAAGGCGGTCCGGCACTCTATTCAAGACTTGATCGATAGCAAGCAGATCTCTGACCCTGAGAAGAGAGAAACTGAGAAGAAGCCTGGTTATAATGCTGTACCACCGCCCGTGTTTATGATTCAATCTAGCCTGCCAGAGTGGTACGTGCTACAAGATCTGTATGGGAATGAGGAGTCTGCTGTTGGTAATTTCGAGAATGGGAAGGAGAAAGCAGTTGTGGCGACCCTTGATTGCTGGTCTAGCAGTGAAAGCGGTGGAGAAACCGAGGATGATGGAGGGTTGAACCTTGATTTGTGGGGCTCCGATGGAGATGAGGGAGAGATAAGCGCTGTCACTAGAAGTGGAAGGGTGATCCCCGAGACTGCAAAGTTACCTGAGCCGGTACAGCCATTGGTAGAGAAAGAGCCAGAGGAGGAACAGATTATAAGGCAATTGAAGAAGACCGCAGCTCAGATATCCATTTGGGATCTGTTGAGGCAATCCCCCTCTCATAGGCAGAAGGTAGTGGAGGCTTTGGTCGAGGCCACGGTCGCCACCACTATTTCCCCGTCAGAACTTTTGGGTTTAATCAAGGGAGGATCCGAGGAGAGGTTAATCTTTTCCGACGCTGACTTACCGGCAGAAGGACGCAACCATAATCGACCTTTGTACATTAAAGCGCAGATTAGCGGCAAGCACACTGCTTGCGTTATGGTGGACGATGGGTCTTCTATCAACGTGTGCCCTTTAATAGCTTTGCAAGCTTTTGGTTTAAGCGAGGATATGCTCAGCGGATCTGATCTGACTATCACGGCCTACGATAACTCGAGAAGACAAGCCTCAGGAACTTTCAAGACTTTGGTCAAGACAGGACCTATCGAAGTGGAAGTTGAATTTGTAATTCTGCCCATTCCTGCTAACTTCTCGGCTTTGCTAGGGAGACCCTGGTTTCATAAATTAGGAGGAGTGCCCTCCACACTACATCAGATGATAAAATTCCCGCACGAAGGGGAGGTGGTGACTATCAAGGCGGCCAGGGAAAACCAGGTCTCGGCGCTGGAAATTGCCAATCAGCCATTCAGTGGTTTCCATGTGTCTATGATAAAGGAAGAGCACGGATCAGAAGATAGCCCGGCTGTGGTTAATATGTTGAAGAAGATGTACTATCTTCCCGGGGCTGGATTGGGTAGAAGCTCCCAAGGGGTGCAGACCGCGATCACCACTCGAGGGCAGAAGAACCGGAAAGGTCTGGGGTACAGAGGTGTCTTCGGCAAGAAGAGGGTAACAGATAGGATCCCCCACATTTCAGAGAGCTTTGTCCCCGCATCCTCAGTATGTGCTTATACTGGCGAAGATGAACCACAGTGGGTAGATGGGAGGATTGTCCCTAGCTTTGAGATTTTTAATGATGTGTATGACTGGCACGTCGGGTTTGTCAAGACCGCTGAAGACTTTTGGGATGAGGAAGTCATGACTCAGGGGATCACTTGGGACAAGTGCGAGCTCGAGGAGGTCGTTACTGAAAAAATGGTAGCTGCCAGGCTGAAAGGAAAAGGGAAGATAGCAGATTTAGAGCTGGGAATGGAGGATTTGAAAATTTCTTCCGACGCGCCTGAAGGGTCTCTCCTAAACCAAAAAGTCAGTGAGCAAGCTGCAACGGCATCAACCTCGGGAGCGGCAGAAGAAGACTCTAGCCTAGATTGTCTTTTTATTCCAGAACTCTTTTATGATGTAAATGATAACTATAATATTATCAATAAGATGAACAATTTCACTTATTTGTGCGATGTTTCTAATGATTTCAACATGCATGAACATGATCATATTCCATCAATTTTTGACATTGACTCTACTGGCACAACGCCTTTCAATCTTGGAACCTCGGAAAATCCGAGAGAAATTCTAATAGCATCAAATATAACTCCTGAGGAGAGAAAAAATTTTGAGAGAATAATAAGAAAACATGAAAAAGTCTTTGCCTGGACCTACGAGGACATGCCGGGGATTGACCGAGCCGTGGCAGAGCATGCCATCCCAACTTACCCAGATTGCAAACCTGTGAAGCGGAAGTTGAGAAGGCTAAGACCAGAATGGGCTGACAAGGTTAAGGAGGAAATCCGACAGCAGATCGAAGCTAAGTTCCTTGTGGAAGTCCAGTATCCTACTTGGCTGGCAAATGTGGTTCCTGTGGCTAAGAAGAACGGAAAGGTCAGGGTGTGTGTGGATTATCGAGATCTTAACAAAGCTTGCCCTAAAGATGATTTTCCACTACCCCATATTGATGTATTGATAGACAGTGCCGCCAATTGCGCGATGTACAGCTTTGGGGACGGCTATGTAGGCTACAACCAGATCCTGAACAAGATAGCTGACCGGGTTAAGACTGCTTTTATCACGGAGTGGGGTACCTATGCCTATCGGGTCATGCCTTTTGGCCTGAAGAATGCGGGGGCCACATACCAGAGGATGGCAACCAAGATCTTGAGCGACCTGATTCACAAAGAAGTGGAGGTATATGTCGATGATATGATGGTCAAATCAGCCACCCGAGAGGGACACTTTGAAGCTCTAGAGAAGTTCTTCACCAGGATCGACAAGTATAATCTGCGACTTAATCCCAAGAAGTGCATTTTCGGGGTGACTTCAGGAAAGCTGTTGGGACATGTCGTCAGTCAGAGGGGGATAGAAATTGACCCCGACAAGGTGAAAGCTATCAGAGAGATGCCTGTGCCACAAAAGGAGAAAGATGTAAGGAGTTTTCTGGGCAAGCTGCAGTATGTTAGCCGGTTTATTGCCAAGCTCACTTCGATATGCGAACCTATTTTCAAGCTGCTTAGAAAGAATCAGCCCGTAGTCTGGAATGAAGACTGCCAGAGAGCCTTTGATAATATCAGGGAGTACCTATTAAATCCGCCAGTACTAAGGCCTCTGCAACCTGTTAAACCGCTTATTCTGTATCTGGCAGTAGAAGACGGTTCAGTGGGCGCCATGATGGCTCAAGAGTAGGATGAATTTGGGGTGGAGTTTGCAATTTACTACCTCAGTAAGAAGTTCTTGCCTTATGAAATAAAATATGCTGAAGTGGAGAAGATCTGCCTCGCAGTGATTTGGGCATCAAAGAAGCTGAGACATTACTTCCACTCATACAAGGTTCAGGCCGTAGCCAAGCAGAATCCTTTAAGATATTTGCAGGAGGCACCATCTTTGCTTGGAAAGATGGGGAGGTGGCTGCTCTTGCTACAAGAGTTCGATGTGCAATACATCACCCGCAAGACCATTAAGGGGCGAGCTGTAGCCGAATTTCTTGCTGAACATCCTATCCGAGGGGACACCCCCGAGTTTACCTTTCCTGACGAGAGCATAGGCACGATTTCTGTTCAAGGATGGCAGTTGTATTTTGACGGGGCAGTGAACAACAAAGGAGCCGGAGTCGGAATTATCCTGACAACCCCAGATAATGAGAAGCTTCCTCTTGCTAAGAAACTGGGATACAAAGCAACCAACAATGAAGCTGAGTATGAAGCGTGCACCTTCGGGTTAGAAGCTTTGGCTGTGTTGGGGGCAAGAAACGTAGAGGTATTTGGTGACTCGTCCTTGGTAATAAACCAGATCCGAGGTGAGTGGGTTGTTAAAGAAGAACGACTGGTCCCCTATGTTCAATATCTGAAAGGGATGTGTGGGCAGTTTGAGACTTACACTTTCCACTTTGTGCCCAGAGATGAGAACCGTCTGGCTGATGCATTGGCAACCTTAGTGTCAATGTGGGATAACCCTGAAGGAGTGGCCATGAAACCGGTGCTAATTTCGAGCTCTGATAAGCCTAGTTTTGAAACCGAGCCTGTAATGGAACTAGAGGCGTCAGATGGGAAGCCCTGGTACTTTGATATCATGAATTACTTGGAAAGCGAGAGATTTCCAAAAGAAGCCACTGAAAAAGACCAGAGGATGATACGTAAGTTATCTACTCAGTTCATATCCTTGGAAGGGGTGTTGTACAAAAGACGGTCAGATGGGATTCAGCTCAGGTGCTTGAGTGAAAAAGAAGCGAGCAAGATAATGGAAGAAACCCATGCAGGGGTCTGTGGGGCCCACATGAATGGTTTGAACTTGGCCAAGAAGATCATGAGGCAAGGCTTTTATTGGCTTACGATGGACACTGATTGTTCAAAGTATGTCAAGCAATGTCAGTTGTGCCAACAGTACGCGGATCTGAGACACCTGCCGGTATCAGAGCTACATAACCTAACGTCACCATGGCCGTTTGCTGCTTGGGGGATAGATATCATTGGAGAGATTCGCCCTACGGCGTCCAATGGGCACAGATATATTATAGTCGCAATCGACTACTTCACCAAATGGGTCGAAGCAGAATCCTTCAAGAAAATTGACGCAAGGGATATGGCCAGGTTCATAGAGAGAAACTTGATCTGCAGATATGGTCTCCCTCATCACATAGTATCTGATAATGGAGTGCAGTTTATGGGAGAAACCAGAAAACTTCTCGAGAAATATGGTGTTGAGCATCATAAGTCCTCTCCCTACCGACCGCAAGCGAATGGAGCAGTAGAAGCCGCCAATAAGAATGTGAAGAAGATCTTGTCCAAGATGGTCCAAACCTACAAAGACTGGGCTGAAAAGTTACCCTTCGCCCTGTGGGGATACAGAACGACGGTAAGATCATCTACAGGCGCTACACCTTTCTCCCTGGAATACGGAACGGAAGCAGTGTTGCCGGTAGAGATAGAGCTTAAATCACTAAGGGTGGTCATGGAGGCCCAAATCCCGGAAGCCGAATGGGCGCAGCAGAGATTGCAGCACTTGAACTTACTGGATGAAAGTAGGCTGAAAGCTTATTATCACAATCAGATATACCAGAAGAGACTGGCGAGAACCTTCAGAAAGAAAGTGAGGAAGCATCCGCTGAAAGAAGGGGACTTGGTGTTCAAACAGATGAGGCCAGGGATACCAGACATCAGGGGGAAATTCAGACCTACTTGGGAAGGGCCGTACATCCTTAAGAAGCTGTTGTCCAGAGGGGCTGCAATCTTATCAGATAACGATGGGAACGAATTCAAAGAGCCGAACAATGTCGATAGACTCAAAAGGTTCCACGGCTAAAGACCAAAATAAAAAGAAGAGAATAAAATGCCCTGCAAGTCGAAAACCGAAAAAAGGCGGCTATGCTAAAATTGGGCGCCTCGACAGGGTGAAAACCGGAAAAAAGGCATCCTGTGCAAAAATTAGAGGCCTGAGAGAAAATGTCCGATCGTGAAAACCCGAGAGGGCCGATCGGTAACAGGAGTTGATGCTGTTAAAATTTAGTTTCATGTATTGATGGCGCATAAGCAGCTGAGTAAATGCCAAAATTGATCATGTATGCTGAAATTATCTAGAAATGTACACAAAACTCGTGAAAAGGATGAATATTATGCTTTTCACTTTTGTCATTTTCTAGTTCTGCATTAAAAAGAAATATAGCACCAAAAGAAATACACATATAGGCTAAGCTAGGTCCTGCTGCTGCTCTCGCCGATCAGATGCTTGAGCCCTCGGGTCCTATTATCAGAGGCTGGGCTGAGGATCCACTTCTTGTATCCGCTGGTTGAGGACGCAGAATGGTTGCCGAACCTCGGGATGACGGTCTTCACAGGTAATCTATCCCATAGCTCATGATACCGGGAAGCAAATGCGACCGAGAGATCTCCTCCTCGGAAAGACAGGGGAACCCTCACTATATCCTGGGTCATCCCAAGCTGCCGTGTGCATCGCGAGGTGATGCAGAAGGTGGCCTGGCGGAGGCCGCAGAGGGGAACGCAACCCGATGACCCATCAGTGACCGCATGAGATAGCGGGAGCCAGGCGGATGTGAAACTGATATCGTCATCTGACAGCTGACCAAATCTGGTAATACCTTCACCAGCCGTGGCACACCCATACAATCGTCGACGAGGCAGAAAATGGCTCGGCGAGTACTGCGGAGTGACTCGAGGGGGTGGCTCAGACAGCATCTTCAGTTTCTCTTGCTGCCAGATCTGAAAGAAAAAAAAAAGAAAAAAAAAAAAAAAAAAAAGGCCGCTGGAGTAAGTAGGGTTTACTTCAGGCAAAAATAAGGCACAGGGTTGTGTGAAAATCCGAATAGACGCACCTCCCGCAAAGAAAAGCTAGTGTGAAAATCCATAAGGGACGCACTACCTTTAAAATAATGACGTACCTAGAGTAATAAGGGGTTACCGGTAAAGGTTGTGGTGGACCCAGAGCTCACAGCGTCCAAGCCCAGAATGGTTTCGGCCAAGACGAGTGGTAGAGGGGACAATCCCAAATAAAAGTCGCTCAGAACTTCAAGCAGACGAAAGTCACCTGTCAAGCCTCCTGGAACAACAGTAAGGAAGTTCACCATGCAGAATAGGAACGTGATACTTACCCGATAGGTGGGGATGTCGGTGAACTGATCTAGAGCCTCGATCAGTGGCTCCAGAGCAAAGGAGGAGCTCAGAGGAATCAGCTGGTTAGCCTCCGAGGGGGATATGCCCAGAGCTAGGGCTACATCCCGGGTCTAAAGTAGGCCGCAGCGGGGGATGCAAGGCAGAGCGCCAGGAGGGAACCGGGCTCCCAGAATGGAAGCCAATTCTTCAGAAAGAGGGCACAGTTCCTGATAGGTGAACTGGAAGACGTGAAATCGGGGGTTCCAGAAGTGGGTAGCCGCCAGGAGGAGGTTCTGGTCGATCTTCACCCGGCACAGATATTTCAGCCCAGCCAGAGAGGAAAGGGCGCCTTCTCCCCAGGTGTGTTTGTCATCTAAAATACGGTGCATCCTTTGGGCAAGAGGGGAAGACATTTTGAGAAGAATAAAGGCCCAAGGTGTTGGAAAATGAAGAGACAAAAAATTTGGCAGATTTTATAGGGAAGGGTCACCGACGGCCTACCCACCCCTATACAGAGACGGTCTGCCCGCCTCTCTACGGAGACGGCTTGACCGCCCCTCCATAGGGACGGCCTGCCCGTCGGAAGTCCACCTGGCAGATGCATGTGTCATCATTGCATTCATCACGCGCATTAACTGGCATTTATTGCGCGACAGACGGCCAGCCCGTCGGTCGCTTGTATAGACGCCCTGCCCGTCGGTCACGAAATTCTATATAAGGGCGAGTAACAGACGGCGCAAACGTTGCTGTCCCTTTCTTCTTCTTCTCTCAAGCGGTTTCTAGGCGGTTTTTAGCGTTCTTTGAGTCTTTTCTTCTTATTTTTTTGCAATTTCTTCATTTTTTCGCATTATATACTCACCCGGTGCCCGGATATTTATATTTCTCCAGTTTCTACACTTCTCTGGATTACAAGTAAGTAAATAATTACTTTTTTTTTACTTTTATTCAATTTATTTCTACATTCTTTCTTCTTTTAACTTTAAGAAGCTTTAGATGATTTTAGAATTTAGGGGAAATGCTGCCCATTTTTCTATATAGTTTTAGTGCAATTAAATATGGACTTTTGCATGATCACATATAAGTAGAATTTCTCTATAATCTTGGTGCTTTAGAATTGCATCCTTTTAGCGCACCATTTTTGTGCATAATTTGCTTTTGCGGCCTGAGGCCACTGTTTTTGAGTTGTTGGGGGCACACTCTTGCCGTGGTGCGCCCCATTTACATGCATTTAATATTGCTAGGGCCTGAGGCCTATTATCTCGCTTTTTCATGCAGGAGGTTGGGCACATCCCTGCCGGGGTGCTGCCCAAATTTTTATTCTAGAATTGAATATTTATTTACTTTCCATGTATAATGCATACCTTAGGACTTAGAAAGCCCGTCCTTATTCACTTTAATTATCTCCGTGAGGATTGCATGTTCCTTTTGCCATGATGCGTGCAAGGCATGTTAGGCTACTTCCTTAGACAGGATGTTTGCTATTTTTATCTGTCATTACCTTTCTCTTTTTTATCTCATGATTGGGCCGCCATTGCCCTGTTAAGGCCTAGATGGACCTTAGATTTTGGAAAATAAACCTGATAGTGCTTGTTTTGCCAAGTTTTCGCTATCTGACTCCTTCCCTTTTACAGGATGCCTCCCAGATGCAGAGCACCACAGGCCCAGCCCGAGCTTGAGGCTCCGGCATGGATGGATGACGAGTCCGCTCAGAGGTACAGAGCGTTGGCTCAGGTAGAGTTTCGGGCCAGTCGCTTTGTATCTCGCCCTTTTCTGGAGGCCCTTGGGTTGGCCCCGGAGTTTGATCTACTTGCCGAGGGAGCTGGTTGGACAGAGTTTCTCGAGCCTGCCTTCCAGACATTTCCAGAGGCTACCCGCCAGGTCTTGGCCACTCTCCGCTACACAGGCTTTCAGAGTGCGGATACCGACCCGGGGGTAATCCAGTTTTGGTTTGATAGCGACCATGTCAGCATCACCAGGCAGAGGTTTGCTCAGGCCATGGGGCTCCCTACGGGAGAGGAGGTTGAGATCCCGCGGCTAGCGGTGAGATGTGCCCATTGGGCGGCCATTGCTATACCAGGAGTGCTGTACGATCACGATACAGCGAAGAGCACCGTACTGGTGTCTCAGGCACTCCGGTATCTGCACAGAGTGCTTTCCAGCTCGTACCTCGGTCGAGCTGGTAATCCAGGGTCGCTTAACGCGGCCGAGATCTGGAGCCTCTGGGCTATGGTGGCAGGCCAGCGTCTCAACATTAGCCACGAGATCTTGGCCAACCTGGTCAGAGTTGGCAGAGGGTCGACACCGGTGGTGATGGTAGGAGGAGTCATCACCCGATTACTGTTGGGATTGGGGTTTAACCCCGAGAGGCTGAGAGGACCCTTGCCGGAGGGGATTCATGTAGACGCTGCAGCGGCGGTTCAGATGGGGATGATCTCCCCGATTTCTGGCCAGGCAGAGGCCTATAGGGTGTTGACTATGCACGAGACCCGGCAGATGTTCAACCTTCCACCCTTGGGGGCAGATCCTGATCATCCAGAGCACCAGGAGGAGCAGCCTCCACAGCCAGAGCCCGAGCCACAGCCTAAGCCTCCGCAGGTACAGCCTCAGCCTCCACAGCTAGAGCCTCAGCCGGAGCACCAGCCTCCTCAGCCTCCTCAGTCGCAGGCAGTGCCTCCGCCACAGCAGCAGGAGCCTCCTAGGACCCCCTCGGACTTCGATATTGAGATCACGATGGACGAGCTCTTCGCCTCTCCACCGGCATCTAGGGCCCCGACTCCAGCCCCATCGCCGAGCGCCAGGGTATAGAGGCATGCTCGCGAGCCTTCCGAGAGATACCATCCGTACTCCCGAGGCGATCCTGGGGCATCCACTTCTTCGGCACCACCACCGGAGCCAGCACCACATCAGCCAGCTCAGCCGGACTATTTCCAGCTCCTCTCCTCCATGTTTATGGCCTTTGAGCGGCGACAGGATGAGAGGGATAGGGCCATTCATGAGCGGTTGGATCGCTAGCAGGCTGCTATTCAGGAGCAGTCTCAGTCGGTGGAGCGCCTAACCCGAGAGCAGGCGAGCTATATTGAGCATACAGCGAGGGAGCAGACTCGGGCCATGGACGCCTTTAGAGATGAGCAGACTTGAGTTCTGGAGGCCTTCAGAGGGGAGCAGATGAGGCTGGTTGAGCAGATTGCTCAGGGACAGAGTGAGCTGAGGTAGCAGCTCGCTCATGATGTGAGGACGTCACAGGACCAGGCATCTCAGAGGGTCGATATGACCCTTCAGATGATTGATGAGTCACTTGACTCTCTGAGATCCCGCGTCCAGGAGATGGAGGGGATTCTCCCTCCTCTTTCTCGGACCATGAGGGAGTTTAGGCAGCAGACGGAGCAGAGCCTAGAGCATAGGAGGACGGCCGCCACTGAGCAGACCACTCAGCTAAGCCAAGCCTTCAAGAAGTTGGGGGACAAGATCTCAGAGACCTTAGGGTTTTTGGGCACCTGTACCCAGCCCTTCTTGGACGGCTACGCTCGGGTTCAGTTCAGGCGAGCCCACGATCACGAGGCAGGACCCTCTACAGCTCCGCCACCACCTCAGGCCCGTCCACCTCCGCCAGGGACCGTGCATATATCGGATGATGAGGATCCCGATGAGCCTTCAGACTACACACCTCTCTGAGCTTCAGGGAGTTATTTTTGTATCTCTTGTATATCTTGTATATTTTGTATATGCACTGTACAAAAATGACATTTCTAGTGGAGAACTTTTGCTTCATTATTTGCATGATTTTTCGATTAACTGCTTAAATAACATCACAGAAAATGTATGTTCTCATATTTACTCATGTGTCGATAAAAATGACAATAAAAAAATAATACGAAGCAATCAAACAAAAATGATAATCAATAACATCTCAATAAAAGAAAAATGAACAAAGGATGAAACATGGCATAACGAATAAAGCAAAATCATGCCATCAATAACAGGTCAAAAGATGACCATTCAAACGTGAATTAACAAAATCTTTTATCTCACAGGTACAAAGGAGTACCGACCTGAGCATAGACATCGATTAAAAAGATCTCCTTCGAAGCAAAGGAAACCAACGGAGTTTCCACACTCCAATCGAAGTTGCGGTTAGAGAAACACTGCTCTTCACCAGATTGAGACTGTAGCCAGAGAGTGCTGCATCTCACAGATCGAAGTTGCGGTTAGAGAAACACTGCTCTTCACCAGATCGAGATTGTAGCCAGAGAGTGCAACATCTCACCAAGCGAAGCTGTGGTCAGAAAGTGCCGCACTTCACCAGATCGAGATTGTAGTCAAAGCATGCTGCATCTCACCAAGCCCTACAGATCGAGATGAGGTCTACCCGGCAAAAGGCACGGAAGGTGAAAAGCCGTCGCAGGTACGCTTCCTTTCCAACCTTTCTCTGAGTTTTGGCTTATCTAGGCGCTTGTGCACTAGTTTCCCCAAAACTGGGGGCAACTGTAAGCACCGTGTCCCGGAGCGGTCCGGATCAGAGGTTACCCTATGATGAGATCAATGTTCAAGCCTGTACGGGAGGCTGAAGTTGGAGGTTTTAGTCCCGCGTTCCATGAGAAATGAGGTTTTTCTACACTTTCTGGGCAGAGGGGGAGAAAACGGAAATTTTTCAAGTCTAAAAGGCTTTTTTGTCCTCCATAGACGGCCAGCCCGTCTTTGGAGGTAGCCCGTCGCTTCGAGTCACCGACGGCTCAGGGTATTTTCCGACGCCCGTCGAAAAGTCACCGCCCCTATCAAGAGCCGCCTGGTTTCCCGGAGCACGCAACCGTTTCGACGCCCGTCGGTAGATGTGGCAGGGCCGTCGGAAGTGTCCTTGTGTCAGTAGGATTCTTCCGACGCCCGCCCCCATACACCGACGCCCGTCGGTCGTGTCTGGCTATATAAGGTCCAGATTTTCATTTGAAAAGGGTTGGAAAATTTTTCAGAAGAGGAAACTCTGCCAAAATTCAAGCACGTTTTCTCTCTCCTCCCAAAACACCTTTTTCCAAAGAACTTTACTTAATCAAGGATCAAATCAATCAAAGGAACTAAAAACTAATTAGTTTTCTTTAGATTTTGACTCCAAAAATCGATTTTCTGAAGGATTGGAGGTGAAATAGCTCATTTTCTCTCTCTAATCTTTCTTTTGTTATTTCTCGTGGAACGCGCGGGGATCTAACCGACACCAAAATCTTACCCAAAGCGACTATCTGAGGGTAAATATTCCGGATTCTCTCTATTTTCATCTCGTATTTAATCATTTATCATTTATTTATTCATTCTGTGAAATTTTTGAATACCTGTCATTACTTTTCTTCATTTTGACTCCCTCATCTCCTTCTTTGGATAAAACTTGCTTTTTGATCTTGAAAGGCCCTTGTTTCCTTTCTGTTTTCTGGGGACAGAGGTGACCGATGGGTCATCTTCATGACCGACGCCCATCGGTCACCCACCTACAGACGCCCTTCCTGAGTGAAAAACGGGCATATCGAATTACCAAACCGACGCCCGTCGGTCAACCAGGAAAGGCCGTCGGTGGGTTCTGCCTCCATTTTTTTTGATCATTTTTCGTCTCTATTCAGTCTCTTCGATTTCTCATGTGTTAATTTTATGAATATTAACATCTCTTAACTTTCTGTGAGTGTATATTGGTCTTCTTGGATAATTCCGAACTTGAGCGGCTGCCTACCATGCGTGGTGGATTTCGTCCGGTTTAGTTTTCTTAAACCTTTTGATCCATTTCTCTCGCCTATTCATTTATTGATTATTTTATATATATGAATAAGTTCTTTTTATCCCGTTAAATGTAAGAATAGACCAACGATTTGTACTTAAATAAAATTGAGTTTTGTATAAAATGCAAAAGGGTCCAACGCCCTATTTTCATCCAATAAAGATCATCACATATTAAATATCCCATTTTTAATAATGATGCATGAGAGGACCAAAGTCCTCAAAATAAACAATGCCCCGATTTGTGTATGAATTGCACATTTATAAAGGGAGTTGTATTCCGCTCCTTGTATTATTGTAATTTATCGCTTTTGATATTTATTCTGCTCATTTACTGCTTTCCGAATGTGAATAAATGCGCCTTTTAATCAACTGCATAGTGTGGAGAGAGAGCGAACTAATGACATTAAAATTTGATCATAAACTAATTGAGGTAGAAATAGATGAGAAATCCCGGACCCAGCTCTGTTCTTTGGGCTCAAGAGGTTAGAGGTTATCCTCCAAAATACTTCTTGGGTCACGAGACTTTAGCGCTAATCCTAGGCCTCATGGCCCAACATGGATACTAAGTGCAAGTCTTAGGCTCTCCGAGGCGAGAGTAACTTTCCCAATGTTCTATTGGGTGGCGACTCCATGATACCTCCTTGTTGCCCAACATAGACGCACTTGCGATTCATCGCGAGATGCCAACGGACCCGCAAATGCCCCGATCGCCCACGTGCGGGCGGTCGAACGGGCGGCGCATCGGGATCCGGCGCGCGTCACACCTGTCCACAATAACCCATACTGCATCTTGCTGTCTTGAGGTCAGAGGCAATCCAGAAACAAAATCCACTGTGATGTTATCCCATTTCCATTGTGGAATAGGGAGTGGATTCAACATTCCTTGTGGGACTTGATGTTCCGCCTTAACTTACTGACATACCAAGCACTTGGACACATACTCCACTATATCTTTCTTCGAACCCAGCCACCAATACAACTGTTTCAATTCCTGATACATCTTGTTTCCACCTGGATGCATAGTCAAAACTGTATTATGGGCTTCATGCATCAATCGTTTCTTCAATTCTTTATCAGCTGCCACACATATCCTGTTCTTATGTAACAACACTCCATACTCATTCACTGAATAATCAGTCATGTCACCAGTACCGACGGACTGCAAAATCTGCTGTAACCTTGCATCATTCCTCTGGCAGCTATTAATTCATCTTTTAAGATCCGTCTCGCTTTCAACTGTGCTAGCAAGGCTCCATCTGCAGAGATTCTTCACCTAATCTGCTTCAACTGTAATAGTGAAATAGATTTCCTGCTCAATGCATCCACCACTGCATTAGCTTTTTTCGGGTGATAATCCACAATACAATCATAATCTTTAAACAGCTCGAGCCATCTTCGCTGTCTCAGATTCAATTCTTTCGAGTAAGTAGATATTTCAAACTCTTATGATCGGTGTAAATTCTACACTTCTCACCATACAAGTAATGTCGCCAAATCTTTAATGCGAACACTACTGCCGCCAATTCCAAGTCATGAGTTGGATAATTCGGCTCATGCAGTTTCAATTGCCTTGATGCATACGCTACCACCTTTCCATCTTGCATCAATACACAACCCAACCCTACTCCGGAAGCATCGGTGTACAGAACATACTCTTTACCAGTCATAGGCTGTGTAAGAATCGGTGCTTCGACCAGCATCCTCTTTAACTGGTCAAAACTCTGCTAACACTTTTCTGACCATTCATACTTAACTCCCTTTCTCAATAACCTTGTCAGTGGAGAAGCTAACACCGAGAACCCTTTCACAAACCTCCTATAGTATCCATCCAACCCCAAGAAACTACGAATTTCAAGCACGTTCTTAGGTGGCTTCCAATTCACAATTGCTTCTATTTTAGCCGGATCCACTTTAATACCTTCAGAAGATATCACATTACCCATAATTATCCAATACCAAATCTAAACCAAGAAGAAGAAGAGTAGAATATGAGAATAAGCATTCATAATCTCTTACCTCTAAAGTTCAACAACTTAATTCTTGAGCAACTTAACAACTTGACCTTCTTACAAGTATGCTACTGATTTAGGAACCTAAAGACTATTCTCACGATCAAAAAGGAAATAGAAACTCAGAAACTAACTCCATCCTTACAAATGGGTCATTTCTCTACCTCACGGTCACTTGCATGCAAAAGATGGAGGTGGCACACACACATAAAGCCACATGGATTCCACTCACAAAACCTTCTCCACCAACAGATTTCTTACCTTATTTTATTCCTAATTAATCCATCATTAAGGTCCAGATTTTCATTTGAAAAGGGTTGGAAAATTTTTCAGAAGAGGAAACTCTGCCAAAATTCAAGCACGTTTTCTCTCTCCTCCCAAAACACCTTTTTCCAAAGAACTTTACTTAATCAAGGATCAAATCAATCAAAGGAACTAAAAACTAATTAGTTTTCTTTAGATTTTGACTCCAAAAATCGATTTTCTGAAGGATTGGAGGTGAAATAGCTCATTTTCTCTCTCTAATCTTTCTTTTGTTATTTCTCGTGGAACGCGCGGGGATCTAACCGACACCAAAATCTTACCCAAAGCGACTATCTGAGGGTAAATATTCCGGATTCTCTCTATTTTCATCTCGTATTTAATCATTTATCATTTATTTATTCATTCTGTGAAATTTTTGAATACCTGTCATTACTTTTCTTCATTTTGACTCCCTCATCTCCTTCTTTGGATAAAACTTGCTTTTTGATCTTGAAAGGCCCTTGTTTCCTTTCTGTTTTCTGGGGACAGAGGTGATCGATGGGTCATCTTCATGACCGACGCCCATCGGTCACCCACCTACAGACGCCCTTCCTGAGTGACAAACGGGCATATCGAATTACCAAACCGACGCCCGTCGGTCAACCAGGAAAGGCCGTCGGTGGGTTCTGCCTCCATTTTTTTTGATCATTTTTCGTCTCTATTCAGTCTCTTCGATTTCTCATGTGTTAATTTTATGAATATTAACATCTCTTAACTTTCTGTGAGTGTATATTGGTCTTCTTGGATAATTCCGAACTTGAGCGGCTGCCTACCATGCGTGGTGGATTTCGTCCGGTTTAGTTTTCTTAAACCTTTTGATCCATTTCTCTCGCCTATTCATTTATTGATTATTTTATATATATGAATAAGTTCTTTTTATCCCGTTAAATGTAAGAATAGACCAACGATTTGTACTTAAATAAAATTGAGTTTTGTATAAAATGCAAAAGGGTCCAACGCCCTATTTTCATCCAATAAAGATCATCACATATTAAATATCCCATTTTTAATAATGATGCATGAGAGGACCAAAGTCCTCAAAATAAACAATGCCCCGATTTGTGTATGAATTGCACATTTATAAAGGGAGTTGTATTCCGCTCCTTGTATTATTGTAATTTATCGCTTTTGATATTTATTCTGCTCATTTACTGCTTTCCGAATGTGAATAAATGCGCTTTTTAATCAACTGCATAGTGTGGAGAGAGAGCGAACTAATGACATTAAAATTTGATCATAAACTAATTGAGGTAGAAATAGATGAGAAATCCCGGACCCAGCTCTGTTCTTTGGGCTCAAGAGGTTAGAGGTTATCCTCCAAAATACTTCTTGGGTCACGAGACTTTAGCGCTAATCCTAGGCCTCATGGCCCAACATGGATACTAAGTGCAAGTCTTAGGCTCTCCGAGGCGAGAGTAACTTTCCCAATGTTCTATTGGGTGGCGACTCCATGATACCTCCTTGTTGCCCAACATAGACGCACTTGCGATTCATCGCGAGATGCCAACGGACCCGCAAATGCCCCGATCGCCCACGTGCGGGCGGTCGAACGGGCGGCGCATCGGGATCCGGCGCGCGTCACACCTGTCCACAATAACCCATACTGCATCTTGCTGTCTTGAGGTCAGAGGCAATCCAGAAACAAAATCCACTGTGATGTTATCCCATTTCCATTGTGGAATAGGGAGTGGATTCAACATTCCTTGTGGGACTTGATGTTCCGCCTTAACTTACTGACATACCAAGCACTTGGACACATACTCCACTATATCTTTCTTCGAACCCAGCCACCAATACAACTGTTTCAATTCCTGATACATCTTGTTTCCACCTGGATGCATAGTCAAAACTGTATTATGGGCTTCATGCATCAATCGTTTCTTCAATTCTTTATCAGCTGCCACACATATCCTGTTCTTATGTAACAACACTCCATACTCATTCACTGAATAATCAGTCATGTCACCAGTACCGACGGACTGCAAAATCTGCTGTAACCTTGCATCATTCCTCTGGCAGCTATTAATTCATCTTTTAAGATTCGTCTCGCTTTCAACTGTGCTAGCAAGGCTCCATCTGCAGAGATTCTTCACCTAATCTGCTTCAACTGTAATAGTGAAATAGATTTCCTGCTCAATGCATCCACCACTGCATTAGCTTTTTTCGGGTGATAATCCACAATACAATCATAATCTTTAAACAGCTCGAGCCATCTTCGCTGTCTCAGATTCAATTCTTTCGAGTAAGTAGATATTTCAAACTCTTATGATCGGTGTAAATTCTACACTTCTCACCATACAAGTAATGTCGCCAAATCTTTAATGCGAACACTACTGCCGCCAATTCCAAGTCATGAGTTGGATAATTCGGCTCATGCAGTTTCAATTGCCTTGATGCATACGCTACCACCTTTCCATCTTGCATCAATACACAACCCAACCCTACTCCGGAAGCATCGGTGTACAGAACATACTCTTTACCAGTCATAGGCTGTGTAAGAATCGGTGCTTCGACCAGCATCCTCTTTAACTGGTCAAAACTCTGCTAACACTTTTCTGACCATTCATACTTAACTCCCTTTCTCAATAACCTTGTCAGTGGAGAAGCTAACACCGAGAACCCTTTCACAAACCTCCTATAGTATCCATCCAACCCCAAGAAACTACGAATTTCAAGCACGTTCTTAGGTGGCTTCCAATTCACAATTGCTTCTATTTTAGCCGGATCCACTTTAATACCTTCAGAAGATATCACATTACCCAGAATTATCCAATACCAAATCTAAACCAAGAAGAAGAAGAGTAGAATATGAGAATAAGCATTCATAATCTCTTACCTCTAAAGTTCAACAACTTAATTCTTGAGCAACTTAACAACTTGACCTTCTTACAAGTATGCTACTGATTTAGGAACCTAAAGACTATTCTCACGATCAAAAAGGAAATAGAAACTCAGAAACTAACTCCATCCTTACAAATGGGTCATTTCTCTACCTCACGGTCACTTGCATGCAAAAGATGGAGGTGGCACACACACATAAAGCCACATGGATTCCACTCACAAAACCTTCTCCACCAACAGATTTCTTACCTTATTTTATTCCTAATTAATCCATCATTAAGGTCCAGATTTTCATTTGAAAAGGGTTGGAAAATTTTTCAGAAGAGGAAACTCTGCCAAAATTCAAGCACGTTTTCTCTCTCCTCCCAAAACACCTTTTTCCAAAGAACTTTACTTAATCAAGGATCAAATCAATCAAAGGAACTAAAAACTAATTAGTTTTCTTTAGATTTTGACTCCAAAAATCGATTTTCTGAAGGATTGGAGGTGAAATAGCTCATTTTCTCTCTCTAATCTTTCTTTTGTTATTTCTCGTGGAACGCGCGGGGATCTAACCGACACCAAAATCTTACCCAAAGCGACTATCTGAGGGTAAATATTCCGGATTCTCTCTATTTTCATCTCGTATTTAATCATTTATCATTTATTTATTCATTCTGTGAAATTTTTGAATACCTGTCATTACTTTTCTTCATTTTGACTCCCTCATCTCCTTCTTTGGATAAAACTTGCTTTTTGATCTTGAAAGGCCCTTGTTTCCTTTCTGTTTTCTGGGGACAGAGGTGACCGATGGGTCATCTTCATGACCGACGCCCATCGGTCACCCACCTACAGACGCCCTTCCTGAGTGACAAACGGGCATATCGAATTACCAAACCGACGCCCGTCGGTCAACCAGGAAAGGCCGTCGGTGGGTTCTGCCTCCATTTTTTTTGATCATTTTTCGTCTCTATTCAGTCTCTTCGATTTCTCATGTGTTAATTTTATGAATATTAACATCTCTTAACTTTCTGTGAGTGTATATTGGTCTTCTTGGATAATTCCGAACTTGAGCGGCTGCCTACCATGCGTGGTGGATTTCGTCCGGTTTAGTTTTCTTAAACCTTTTGATCCATTTCTCTCGCCTATTCATTTATTGATTATTTTATATATATGAATAAGTTCTTTTTATCCCGTTAAATGTAAGAATAGACCAACGATTTGTACTTAAATAAAATTGAGTTTTGTATAAAATGCAAAAGGGTCCAACGCCCTATTTTCATCCAATAAAGATCATCACATATTAAATATCCCATTTTTAATAATGATGCATGAGAGGACCAAAGTCCTCAAAATAAACAATGCCCCGATTTGTGTATGAATTGCACATTTATAAAGGGAGTTGTATTCCGCTCCTTGTATTATTGTAATTTATCGCTTTTGATATTTATTCTGCTCATTTACTGCTTTCCGAATGTGAATAAATGCGCTTTTTAATCAACTGCATAGTGTGGAGAGAGAGCGAACTAATGACATTAAAATTTGATCATAAACTAATTGAGGTAGAAATAGATGAGAAATCCCGGACCCAGCTCTGTTCTTTGGGCTCAAGAGGTTAGAGGTTATCCTCCAAAATACTTCTTGGGTCACGAGACTTTAGCGCTAATCCTAGGCCTCATGGCCCAACATGGATACTAAGTGCAAGTCTTAGGCTCTCCGAGGCGAGAGTAACTTTCCCAATGTTCTATTGGGTGGCGACTCCATGATACCTCCTTGTTGCCCAACATAGACGCACTTGCGATTCATCGCGAGATGCCAACGGACCCGCAAATGCCCCGATCGCCCACGTGCGGGCGGTCGAACGGGCGACGCATCGGGATCCGGCGCGCGTCACACCTGTCCACAATAACCCATACTGCATCTTGCTGTCTTGAGGTCAGAGGCAATCCAGAAACAAAATCCACTGTGATGTTATCCCATTTCCATTGTGGAATAGGGAGTGGATTCAACATTCCTTGTGGGACTTGATGTTCCGCCTTAACTTACTGACATACCAAGCACTTGGACACATACTCCACTATATCTTTCTTCGAACCCAGCCACCAATACAACTGTTTCAATTCCTGATACATCTTGTTTCCACCTGGATGCATAGTCAAAACTGTATTATGGGCTTCATGCATCAATCGTTTCTTCAATTCTTTATCAGCTGCCACACATATCCTGTTCTTATGTAACAACACTCCATACTCATTCACTGAATAATCAGTCATGTCACCAGTACCGACGGACTGCAAAATCTGCTGTAACCTTGCATCATTCCTCTGGCAGCTATTAATTCATCTTTTAAGATCCGTCTCGCTTTCAACTGTGCTAGCAAGGCTCCATCTGCAGAGATTCTTCACCTAATCTGCTTCAACTGTAATAGTGAAATAGATTTCCTGCTCAATGCATCCACCACTGCATTAGCTTTTTTCGGGTGATAATCCACAATACAATCATAATCTTTAAACAGCTCGAGCCATCTTCGCTGTCTCAGATTCAATTCTTTCGAGTAAGTAGATATTTCAAACTCTTATGATCGGTGTAAATTCTACACTTCTCACCATACAAGTAATGTCGCTAAATCTTTAATGCGAACACTACTGCCGCCAATTCCAAGTCATGAGTTGGATAATTCGGCTCATGCAGTTTTAATTGCCTTGATGCATACGCTACCACCTTTCCATCTTGCATCAATACACAACCCAACCCTACTCCGGAAGCATCGGTGTACAGAACATACTCTTTACCAGTCATAGGCTGTGTAAGAATCGGTGCTTCGACCAGCATCCTCTTTAACTGGTCAAAACTCTGCTAACACTTTTCTGACCATTCATACTTAACTCCCTTTCTCAATAACCTTGTCAGTGGAGAAGCTAACACCGAGAACCCTTTCACAAACCTCCTATAGTATCCATCCAACCCCAAGAAACTACGAATTTCAAGCACGTTCTTAGGTGGCTTCCAATTCACAATTGCTTCTATTTTAGCCGGATCCACTTTAATACCTTCAGAAGATATCACATTACCCAGAATTATCCAATACCAAATCTAAACCAAGAAGAAGAAGAGTAGAATATGAGAATAAGCATTCATAATCTCTTACCTCTAAAGTTCAACAACTTAATTCTTGAGCAACTTAACAACTTGACCTTCTTACAAGTATGCTACTGATTTAGGAACCTAAAGACTATTCTCACGATCAAAAAGGAAATAGAAACTCAGAAACTAACTCCATCCTTACAAATGGGTCATTTCTCTACCTCACGGTCACTTGCATGCAAAAGATGGAGGTGGCACACACACATAAAGCCACATGGATTCCACTCACAAAACCTTCTCCACCAACAGATTTCTTACCTTATTTTATTCCTAATTAATCCATCATTAAGGTCCAGATTTTCATTTGAAAAGGGTTGGAAAATTTTTCAGAAGAGGAAACTCTGCCAAAATTCAAGCACGTTTTCTCTCTCCTCCCAAAACACCTTTTTCCAAAGAACTTTACTTAATCAAGGATCAAATCAATCAAAGGAACTAAAAACTAATTAGTTTTCTTTAGATTTTGACTCCAAAAATCGATTTTCTGAAGGATTGGAGGTGAAATAGCTCATTTTCTCTCTCTAATCTTTCTTTTGTTATTTCTCGTGGAACGCGCGGGGATCTAACCGACACCAAAATCTTACCCAAAGCGACTATCTGAGGGTAAATATTCCGGATTCTCTCTATTTTCATCTCGTATTTAATCATTTATCATTTATTTATTCATTCTGTGAAATTTTTGAATACCTGTCATTACTTTTCTTCATTTTGACTCCCTCATCTCCTTCTTTGGATAAAACTTGCTTTTTGATCTTGAAAGGCCCTTGTTTCCTTTCTGTTTTCTGGGGACAGAGGTGACCGATGGGTCATCTTCATGACCGACGCCCATCGGTCACCCACCTACAGACGCCCTTCCTGAGTGACAAACGGGCATATCGAATTACCAAACCGACGCCCGTCGGTCAACCAGGAAAGGCCGTCGGTGGGTTCTGCCTCCATTTTTTTTGATCATTTTTCGTCTCTATTCAGTCTCTTCGATTTCTCATGTGTTAATTTTATGAATATTAACATCTCTTAACTTTCTGTGAGTGTATATTGGTCTTCTTGGATAATTCCGAACTTGAGCGGCTGCCTACCATGCGTGGTGGATTTCGTCCGGTTTAGTTTTCTTAAACCTTTTGATCCATTTCTCTCGCCTATTCATTTATTGATTATTTTATATATATGAATAAGTTCTTTTTATCCCGTTAAATGTAAGAATAGACCAACGATTTGTACTTAAATAAAATTGAGTTTTGTATAAAATGCAAAAGGGTCCAACGCCCTATTTTCATCCAATAAAGATCATCACATATTAAATATCCCATTTTTAATAATGATGCATGAGAGGACCAAAGTCCTCAAAATAAACAATGCCCCGATTTGTGTATGAATTGCACATTTATAAAGGGAGTTGTATTCCGCTCCTTGTATTATTGTAATTTATCGCTTTTGATATTTATTCTGCTCATTTACTGCTTTCCGAATGTGAATAAATGCGCTTTTTAATCAACTGCATAGTGTGGAGAGAGAGCGAACTAATGACATTAAAATTTGACCATAAACTAATTGAGGTAGAAATAGATGAGAAATCCCGGACCCAGCTCTGTTCTTTGGGCTCAAGAGGTTAGAGGTTATCCTCCAAAATACTTCTTGGGTCACGAGACTTTAGCGCTAATCCTAGGCCTCATGGCCCAACATGGATACTAAGTGCAAGTCTTAGGCTCTCCGAGGCGAGAGTAACTTTCCCAATGTTCTATTGGGTGGCGACTCCATGATACCTCCTTGTTGCCCAACATAGACGCACTTGCGATTCATCGCGAGATGCCAACGGACCCGCAAATGCCCCGATCGCCCACGTGCGGGCGGTCGAACGGGCGGCGCATCGGGATCCGGCGCGCGTCACACCTGTCCACAATAACCCATACTGCATCTTGCTGTCTTGAGGTCAGAGGCAATCCAGAAACAAAATCCACTGTGATGTTATCCCATTTCCATTGTGGAATAGGGAGTGGATTCAACATTCCTTGTGGGACTTGATGTTCCGCCTTAACTTACTGACATACCAAGCACTTGGACACATACTCCACTATATCTTTCTTCGAACCCAGCCACCAATACAACTGTTTCAATTCCTGATACATCTTGTTTCCACCTGGATGCATAGTCAAAACTGTATTATGGGCTTCATGCATCAATCGTTTCTTCAATTCTTTATCAGCTGCCACACATATCCTGTTCTTATGTAACAACACTCCATACTCATTCACTGAATAATCAGTCATGTCACCAGTACCGACGGACTGCAAAATCTGCTGTAACCTTGCATCATTCCTCTGGCAGCTATTAATTCATCTTTTAAGATCCGTCTCGCTTTCAACTGTGCTAGCAAGGCTCCATCTGCAGAGATTCTTCACCTAATCTGCTTTAACTGTAATAGTGAAATAGATTTCCTGCTCAATGCATCCACCACTGCATTAGCTTTTTTCGGGTGATAATCCACAATACAATCATAATCTTTAAACAGCTTGAGCCATCTTCGCTGTCTCAGATTCAATTCTTTCGAGTAAGTAGATATTTCAAACTCTTATGATCGGTGTAAATTCTACACTTCTCACCATACAAGTAATGTCGCCAAATCTTTAATGCGAACACTACTGCCGCCAATTCCAAGTCATGAGTTGGATAATTCGGCTCATGCAGTTTCAATTGCCTTGATGCATACGCTACCACCTTTCCATCTTGCATCAATACACAACCCAACCCTACTCCGGAAGCATCGGTGTACAGAACATACTCTTTACCAGTCATAGGCTGTGTAAGAATCGGTGCTTCGACCAGCATCCTCTTTAACTGGTCAAAACTCTGCTAACACTTTTCTGACCATTCATACTTAACTCCCTTTCTCAATAACCTTGTCAGTGGAGAAGCTAACACCGAGAACCCTTTCACAAACCTCCTATAGTATCCATCCAACCCCAAGAAACTACGAATTTCAAGCACGTTCTTAGGTGGCTTCCAATTCACAATTGCTTCTATTTTAGCCGGATCCACTTTAATACCTTCAGAAGATATCACATTACCCAGAATTATCCAATACCAAATCTAAACCAAGAAGAAGAAGAGTAGAATATGAGAATAAGCATTCATAATCTCTTACCTCTAAAGTTCAACAACTTAATTCTTGAGCAACTTAACAACTTGACCTTCTTACAAGTATGCTACTGATTTAGGAACCTAAAGACTATTCTCACGATCAAAAAGGAAATAGAAACTCAGAAACTAACTCCATCCTTACAAATGGGTCATTTCTCTACCTCACGGTCACTTGCATGCAAAAGATGGAGGTGGCACACACACATAAAGCCACATGGATTCCACTCACAAAACCTTCTCCACCAACAGATTTCTTACCTTATTTTATTCCTAATTAATCCATCATTAAATTACCTAATCAGCCCCTTAAACCATTCCTAACTTAATCTTATATTTATACCAATTAGCCACTAAACTATCCACTCAACTTTCAATCAAGTCCTGCCTTCATTCCAATTTAGTCCAAGCCACACATTCAATTTACATACATGCCAATTTAGATTAATTCTTTTAGGATACATGTCCGACCATGACACCAGAATCTGCAGAATTCTGCAAATTCCTTCTTCTCAAAAATCACACACAAATCACTTCACTTGGTCTTTCACCTCAATTCCAGCCATCCAGCACCCACAACAAACACAATATAACATATTTCCACAAGTAATTCCACTCAATTCATCAATCTAAGCTCATAATCTCAACAATTATCAAAACCTAGAAATTTACAGCAAAAACTACATCAAACCACTCAATCACCACAATAAATTCACACTCATGCATAATTACTCTTCCCAATTAAAAGCCCATAACATGCATGCCAAAATAAGTCTATTTCACAACCCAATTTCCAGAAATTAATCAAGAACACATATAGACATATTCACATTCAAGAGCAGAAAATTCCCAAAGCTTGAAATCCTTTGCTCCTAATGCTTAGTTCTACTAGATCCAACCTTCTCTTTGCCATTTGGCTCACGAGGAGGCTCAACTAAGCATCAAACCATCAAAACACACAAACACAAAACCCTAACTTAGATCCAAACCCAGAAAATGCAAGGAAGAAAATGAAGAACCAATTGAAGAAAAGAAGAACAAATGCAATAGACTTACCTCTAAAATGCTAAAGGATGATCAATTCCTACCAACTAAGCCTTGATTCCGAGCTAGGGTTCTTAGAGGAAGAGAAAATGAAGAAAAAGAGAGTGAGGGGAAAGGGGAAAACGGGAAATGAAGGCAGCCCCCGCCCATCCCACTCTTCTCTTTTCTTTTTCTTTTTCTTTTCCTAACCCTAGACAAGTGTCACTTCCCTATTAGTGGAATTTAATCACTCACACCCAAAGCACATGCATCACATACACGCAAGACTCTCCCAACTAATGCATACCCTACAAATGTGTGAACACACACACACAATGCTCTCCCACTTTGACATACTCTATTATGCTACACTTATGCACATGCAATCACACCCAACTCACTCACACCCTACCACCATGTGAGCAAGCACACCCTAGCACAAACCTATTAGGTCACACATAAATACCATGCACACACCCACATGCTAACGGAACCCATATACATGCACTTTTACCAAAATGCCCCACATGACATGCCAAAACAAACACAAATGCACACCTACACATGGCTCATTCGATTAGGAGGCAAACGGGGTGTGACAACTCTCCCCTACTAATAAGAATTTCGTCCTCGAAATTCGCACCTGAACTGAACAAATGAGGATACTGTGCCTTCATCGAATCCTCTGGCTCCCAAGTCGCTTCCTCGACCCCATGGTGATTCCTTAACACTTTTACCAGAGGAATCTGCTTACTTCTCAGCTGTCTCACTTCCCGGGCTAGAATAGCTCTCGGCTCCTCATCATAAGAAAAATCAAGCTGCGCTTGCACCTCTTGCACTGAAAGAACATGCGACGGATCCGACTGGTACCGACGAAGCATCGAAACATAAAACACATAATGCAACTTCGATAACTCCATTGGCAAAGCCAATCTATCAGCCACCGGACCAACTCTAGCCAAAACCTCATACGGTCCAATAAAGCGAGGACTAAGCTTCCCCATCTTTTCGAACCAAAGCACTCTCCTCCAAGGCGACACTTTAAGGAAAACCTTATTCCCGGCTTCAAACTGCACATCTTTCCTCTTTAGGTTCGCATATAACTTTTGTCGGTCCTTAGCTGCCTTCAAGTTCCTTTGCACAACCCTGATCTTCTCCTCGGTATCCCTAACCAATTTCGGCCCAATCACTGAATGCTCGGACAGCTCGATCCAACATACCGGAGTCCTACACTGTCGACCATACAAAGCCTCATATGGTGCCATACCAATACTCGACTGATAACTGTTATTGTAAGCAAACTCCATAAGCGACACATATCTGTCCCAACTACCTGGAAAGTCCAAGACACAAGCTCTCAGCATATCCTCCAAAATCTGTATCACCTGCTCAGACTGACCATCTGTCTGAGGATGGAACGCCGTACTGAAATTCAACTTGGTACCCAAAGCTCTTTGCAACTCTTTCCAAAACTTAGATGTGAACCTTGGGTCCCGATCTGAAACTATGGACAATGGTACTCCATGCAACCGAACTATCTCATCCACATAGATACTAGCCAACCTATCCATCGAATAATCCACTCTCACTGGCAAGAAATGAGCTAACTTGGTAAGTCGATCCACAATCACCCATACTGAGTCGTGCTTCTTCTGAGTCAAAGGCAAACCCGATACGAAATCCATGGCTATGTCATCCCATTTCCACTCGGGAACAGATAAGGGCGTGAGCAATCCCAAAGGAAGTTGATGCTCAGCCTTTACCTGCTGATAGGTTAAACACTTGGACACAAAATCCACTATGTCCCTCTTCATACCAGACCACTAGTAAAACTGTTTCATATCCCGATACATCTTTTCACCCCCGGGATGCATGGTGAAAACAGTACTATGCGCCTCTTCCAAAAGCTATCTTCTTAATTCTTCATCCTCCGGTACACACAAACGGTTTTAATACATAAGAACCCCATCTTGAACTGAGAAATCTGACTGCTTGCCCAAACTAACCTCTTGCACAACCCGCTAAAGCCTTTCATCATCCCTCTGAGCATCAACAATCCTCTGTCTCAAGGTGGGTTTTACTTTTAATTGAGCAATCAAGGCTCCATCCGAACCGAACCTCCATCTGAACCTCCCCAAGAACAAGGCCGAAACTGACTTCCGACTTAAAGCATCCGCGACTACATTGGCCTTACCCGGATGGTAATCCACCATGCATTCGTAGTCCTTAAATAACTCAAGCCAACGGTGCTGTCTCATATTCAACTCCTTCTGGGTGAGGAGATACTTCAAGCTCTTATGGTCTGTAAAGATTCTACACTTCTTCCTGTACAGATGATGGCGCCAAATCTTTAGAGCAAAGATCACTGCCGCCAACTCTAGATCATGTGTCGGATAGTTCCTTTCGTACGGTTTCAACTGTCGAGAAGCATATGCCACTACTTTCCCCTCCTGCATCAGAACACATCCAAGGCCAACACCCGAAGCATCACTATACATAACAAACTCCTTACCCAAAATCGGTTGAGTCAGTATAGGAGCTTCGACTAGCAACTTCTTTAACTGATCAAAACAGGCTTGGCACTTATCCGACCATTCAAATCTAACTCCTTTTCTCAACAATCTCGTCATCGGAGCGGCAATTACTGAAAAATCCTTCATAAACCGACGGTAATAACCCGCCAAACCAAGGAAACTCCGCACTTCCTGGACATTCCTGGGCGCCTTCCAATCCACTATTACCTCAATCTTGGATGGATCCACTCGGATACCCTTGGCTGAAACTATATGGCCCAAAAATGACACTTCCTGAAGCCAAAAGTCGCACTTATTAAGCTTAGCGAACAACCGATGTTCCCTCAACACGTCCAAAACCAACCGAAGATGCTCCTCATGCTCAGTCTTATCCTTAGAGTACACCAAAATGTCGTCTATAAACACTACCACAAATTGGTCCAGGTATGGCCTAAATACTCGATTCATCAAATCCATGAATGCCGCTGGAGCGTTGGTTAAACCAAACGGCATCATGAGGAACTCATAGTGGCCATATCGAGTCCGAAATGCCATCTTAACCACATCCTCATCCTTAACACGTAGCTGATAGTATCCCGACCGAAGATCTATCTTTGAAAACACACCTGCACCCCGAAGCTGATCAAACAAATCCTCGAGTCTAGGCAAAGGATACTTATTCTTCACTGTGACCTTATTGATTTGCCTATAATCGATGCATATCCTTAAAGAACAATCCTTCTTCTTAACAAATAGAACAGGAGCTCCCCATGGAGATATACTGAGTCGAATAAACCCCTTATCTAATAGCTCTTTATAGACACAGGGTCCCGAGTAGCCTTGATCAGGATTACCCAATGATGAAATTAAGTGTGCCGATCTATAGGCAAAAAGAATGAAGTTGGAAGTGACGATTTCCTAGTCGATTTGTTGTTTTAAAATTAAATAAAAATGTATTTCAAAATTATTTTTAAAGTATTTTAAAAATTATTTTATGATGAAAAAGTGAGTTTTTAAATTATTATATTTTATAAAAAATTTAAAAAAATAAAATAAAATTTCGCGCGAGTGTCAGGCTTCGGTAGCGCTGCGCGCTCGCCGCAGCGACGCGCAGCGCTGCTCGCGCGCGGGATGCCCGTTGGGCTCTCCGAAAATCACACACAAACACACAAATCACTTCACTTGGTCTCTCACCTCAATTCCAGCCATCCAGCACCCACAACAAACACAATATAACATATTTCCACAAGTAATTCCACTCAATTCATCAATCTAAGCTCATAATCTCAACAATTATCAAAACCTAAAAATTTACAGCAAAAACTACATCAAACCACTCAATCACCACAATAAATTCACACTCATTGTCATACCCCATTTGCCCCCTAGTAGAATGAGCCTTGTGAGTGTGCATGAGTTAGTTTGTGTTTGGCATGATCATAAGGGCATTTTGGGTATATTGCATGTTTTAGTGGGTTATTTATGTGTGAGCATTCATACCTTAGTAGGGTGTATCTAGTGGGAGTTGCATTATGTGTGGTTGCTCATACCATAGTAGGGTGCGTTTTAGTAGGGTGTTCATTGTTTGTCCATGATGTATGTTTGCGGGGTGTGAGTGATTGAATTCCACCATTAGGATGAGGACACTTAGCAATAGGGGGAAAGGAAGGATTAAAAAGAGGAAAGAGAAAGGGAAAGCAGAATTTCTTCTCCCTCAATCTCGTTCCCTCTTCTCTTCCTATCTCTTCTTTCCCTTCTCCTATATTGTGGTGCCCTAGCTTGGATTCAAGCCTCAAGTGGTGGAAATTAATCATCTCCTTGCTTTTTCCTTGGTAAGTTTATGCATCTCCCTTGTGTAGTCCAAGTTCTTCATCTTCTTCTTTGCATTTTTCTAGTTTTGGGTTTGAAGTTAGGGTTTTGAGTTTGTGTGCTTTGATGGTTTGATGCTTAGTTGAGCCTCCTCATGAACGAAAGGGTAAAGAGAAGGCGGGACCTAGTAGATCTAAGCATTAGGAGCAAAGGATACAAGGTTTGGGAAATTTCCTGTTTTTGTATGTAAATATGTTCATGTATGTGCTCTTGGTGATTTCTGGAAATTGGGTTGTGATATGCTCTTGATATGGCATACATGTTATGGGTTTTTGTTTGGGAAATGTAATTTTACATGAGCATGGGATTATTGTAGTGATTGTGAGGATTGATGTGGTTTTGCTGCAAATTTCTGGGTTTTGATAATTTTTAGGATTGTGAGTTTGAATTGATGTTTAGTGTGAAATTACTTGATGATAAATGTTATATTATGGGTATTGATGGTGATGGGTGGCTGGATTTGAGGTAAGAGGCCATTGGATGTGATTTGTCTGTTTGTGTGTGAGTTTTGGGAGAGGAAGAGATCTGTAGAATTCTGCAGATTCTAGAAATCACGACTCTATCGCGAGCGCGACAGAGACCGGTGATCTTGGGTTGTGCTGTCGCGAGCACGCGACCCTGTCACGGGCTCGCGATAGCAAAAGCTGTTATGTGCTCTCTGTCGCGAGCGCGATGGTGTCGCGATCCCTGGCCTTTGCTGTCGCGAGCACGCGATAACGATGTTTAGGCTCTCTGTCGTGATCGCGACAGGGTCGCGAGCATGACAGAGTCAGGCTTTTTCCTCCTCCCCACGATCGCGAAGTCTGTCGCACGCGCAGCGATGAGACTATGGTCTCTGTCGCGAGCGCGACAGCCTTGTTATGCTGAACGAGTTTTTCCTTTGTCTGTGTGTGGTTTTGAACTCCAGTTTCTTTTGGCGACTATAAGTCTTATATTTGTTAACTTATGAATCATACGAATGCGAATCCATGATATGAATATGGCTATATGTATGTGTATGTGTATATATATATATATATATATATATATATATATATATGATTTTGGGATATTATGGAATGAATTGAATGGATTATGCTTAACCTGCTAGAGTCAGTTTAGTGGATAGTTAGGCATGCCTAATAGAGTCTTATAGCTGCAGCCTCAGTTCAGTTTGGACCCCGATCAGGTCCCCGTTAGGTTCCTCGTGAACCCTCAGTATAGGATCTTGTTTAGGATCCCTCATTAAAATTGTTTTGCATATGATAAAAGTAAAATGGTTTTTCGATTCATACCCTTAAGGTGCTGTCAGAAATCGGCTCGTACCCGTAAAGTACTGTCTGTTCACTCGTTATCCACTACCTATGAGTCAGCAGGTGCCTTATGTGAAATTATTTGACATGATGATAAGTATGTGAATTACGGATGAGTGGCATGATCGATTGGTGAATCCGTTCCTGACTTAATTATGATAACAAGTATCTGAATATTATGAGTGTGACGCAGGATGTTTATATGCATGGCTTTATATGCTGCATGTTCCTATTTATGCCTAATATGTATTTTCGCTTATGCCATCTGTGTGTGTGCTTTCTGCTCGACGACCATTCTGAGTGGTCGTCCCTTTCATGTGTTTTTCCCCACTAAGCATTTATTGCTTAGCACGGTGTGTTTACCCATGCAGGTGCGGAAGGAGCTTTGCTTGGGAGAGTCACCGCAGTCAAGCCAACACAGTAGAGTTTAGTGTAGGACTTGATCTTTTGTATTCTTAGATGATTCGTTTTGTATAGAACTCCCTTATGTTAGTTTTGTAATAGCTTCCATATACGTATATGTATATTTTTGGTTATGTAATTTTCTTTTGTACCTTTGGGTTGATCAAACAATAATGTAATGTTTTCCGTTATATTAATGTATGATCAACTTCTTTCATGAATGGTTTTGTAAAATTTTATTTACCCTGTATTTCGGTATGTATGTTTATGTATGAATGTATGTATATCCTGCTCTTTCGTGGTGGCACCTTTACCCATACGGCATCTAACTCCTTATCGGATGGGATCGCCTACATATGAGTAGGGGGTGTTACAATTTGTGGTATCAAAGCCCGGTTTAGGCGTTTCTGGGTGTTGTTCATGTGATGTTATGTATGGGTGCGTATATGTCTAGGGCTGTGTTGGCTGATGCGGTTTTCATTGTTTGCTTAGATGGCTTCTAATTCTACTCGTGGATCACTTGAGGAGTCCGCTGAAAGTGTGAACCCTCAAGCTAGGGATCCTTCTATTACAGTGTCGGCTCAACCTGCTAGGGTCCAGCCTGAGGCCGCTGCCATGCCTTTTGAAGCCATGTTCAGGCTGTCTCAGGACATGGCAAGGGTCTTGGAGAGAGTGGTTGCCCCCAAGCCTCCAATGGAGAACTTAAGAAAAGCTGGGGCCGAAGACTTTTATGGAACAGGGTTGGATGAATCAGAGTTAGCGGAGTGGTGGTTAGATAAGGTGAAGAGGGCTTTGAGAGAAGTTAGGTGTCCTTCGGATCTGCAAGCAGAATGTGCTGTGGCCTTGCTTCAAGGGTCGGCGTATGAATTGTGGGAGCTAGTGTGCAGACAACCTCAGATGCCCGATCCTGTTACATGGGAGTTCTTTGTTGAGGAATTCACTAAGAAGGACGAAACTCAGACTTACAAGGATGCGAGATGGGCACAGTTTCTAAGTTTGAAGCAAAGGGCTATGTCAATTTCGGATTATGAGAAAGAGTTTAATCGGTTGTCCCGATATACCCCGCGAGGGGTCATGACAGATAATTTTTTATGCAAGCATTTTGAGGCTGGGTTGAATGAGTCCTTAAGGGTGGCTTTGATCTCCTTGATGAGCACGCCAGGGGTGAGCTACTATCAGATTGCAGATGCTGCCATGAGGGCTGAAAGGTCAGAGTCGGTGCTGAGGGAGAGAGCTCAGAGAAGGAATCCGTCTCGGGGTGGTTCTTCTTCTTCGTCTTCAGGTAAAAGAGCAAGGGATCCGTAAGATTAGTCATCATCCGGTTCAGCCTCGAGCTGTAGAAGGCAGGGTTCAGCAGCTGAGTCTGGTTTTGGCAGGGGTGGTAGATCTGAGGCTATACCTCTTTGTTCGCACTGCAGTAAGGCTCATCGGGGTGAGTGTAGGTGGCTCACTGGTGGGTGTTTTAGATGTGGGAGCACCGTGCACCGTCTGGCTAATTGTCCACAGTTGAGCAAGGATTCAGGTCCACAGAAAGAGGCTAGCAGAGTTGGATCAAATGCTATGCAGGCTTCCCGTGGTAGGGGCCGAGGTAGAGGTCGAGGCGGTTGACCTAGAGATGGAGCTGTTTCGGAGACAGTTGAGCATCCTCCACCAGTTGCAGCCAGAGCTTATGCTGTGAGAGCTAGAGAGGAGTAGGATGCCCCTGATGTGATTGCTGGTAAGTTCCTACTCCATGACACTGAATTGTATGCTCTAATAGACCCTGGTTCCACACAATCATATTTGTGCACGGATAAGATTATTGATAAGTTGCATGTGGTAGATCAGTTAGACTATGAGATATGTGTGACCAATCCATTAGGGCATATTGTCAATGTGAGTAGAGTTTATAAGAGTTTTCCCCTATTGGTTGAGGGAGTTGAGTTTCCTGTAGACTTGATAGAGTTGCCTTTTAAAGAGTTTGATCTAATTTTGGGTATGGACTGGTTGGGTAAGCATCGGGCTGTGGTTGATTGCCATAGGAAGACCTTTGTGCTTCGGGATAGAAATAGATTTCCAGTGTTTGTAAGAGGTTTGGGCGCTAGTTCTGTAAATAATGTGATCTCAGCGATGCATGCCAAGAGGTTTATTAGGAAAGGTTGTGAGGCTTTCCTAGCTATGGTTTTGGATTCCAAGAGGGATCAAGTAAGGATTAAGGATGTCCCTGTGGTAAGGGAGTTTAGTGATGTTTTCCCGAGTGATTTGCTTGGGTTGCCTCCGGAGAGAGAAGTTGAGTTGTCCATAGAGATTATGCCGGGTACCACACCTGTATCGAAAGCACCTTATTGGATGACTCCTGTAGAGTTGAGGGAACTCAAAACTCAACTACAAGAGCTATTGGATAAGGGGTTTATTCGAACCAGCATATCTCCATGGGGAGCTCTGGTTTTGTTCGTTAAGAAAAAAGATGGATCCTTAAGGATGTGTATCGACTACGGGCAGATCAATAAGGTTACAATGAAGAATATGTATCCGCTGCCTAGAGTCGAGGATTTGTTCTATCAGCTTCAGGGTGCAGGTGTGTTTTCAAAGATAGATCTTCGGTTGGGGTATTATCAGCTTCGGGTTAAGGATGAGGATGTGGTTAAGACTGCATTCCGGACTCGGTATGGCCACTATGAGTTCCTTGTGATGCCGTTTGGTTTGACTAATGCTCCAGCGGCATTCATGGATTTGATGAATAGAGTGTTTAGGCCATACTTAGACCGGTTTGTGGTGGTGTTTATAGACAATATCTTGGTGTATTCCAAGGATGCGAATGAGCACGAGGAGCATCTTCGGTTAGTTTTGCAAGTTTTGAGAGCACATCGGCTGTTTGCTAAACTTAGCAAGTGTGATTTTTGGCTTCGGGAATTGTCGTTTTTGGGTCATATAGTTTCAGCTAAGGGTATCCAAGTGGTTCCAACCAAGATTGAGGCGATAGTGGACTAGAAGGTGCCTAGGAACGTTCAGGAGGTGCGGAGTTTCGTCGGTTTGGCGAGTGATTACCGTCGGTTTGTTAAAGGTTTCTCAGTGATTGCCGCTCCGATGACCAGGTTGTTGAGGAAAGGAGTTAGGTTTGAGTGGTCAGACAGATGTCAGACTTGTTTTGAGCAGTTGAAGAAGTTTCTAGTTGAAGCTCCTATATTGACCCAACCCATCTCGGGTAAGGAGTATGTTATGTATAGTGATGCTTCGGGTGTTGGCCTTGGATGTGTTCTGATGCATGAGGGTAAAGTAGTGGCATATGCTTCTTGACAATTGAAACTGCATGAAAGGAACTACCTGACTCATGATCTAGAGTTAGCGGCTGTGATCTTTGCTTTGAAGATTTTGCGCCATTATCTGTATGGGGAGAGATGTAGGATATTTACGGATCACAAGAGTTTAAAGTACCTCCTCACGCAGAAGGAGTTGAAAATGAGACAACGTCGTTGGCTCGAGTTGTTTGAAGATTATGACTGCATTGTGGATTACCATCCCGGTAAGGCCAATGTAGTCGCGGATGCTTTGAGTCAGAAATCGGTTTCTGCTTTATTTTTGAGGCAATTTAGATGGAGGTTTGGTTTAGATGGACCTTTGATGGCTCAGTTGAGAGTGAAGCCTACCTTGAGACAGAGGATAGTTGATGCTTAGAGGGTTGATGAAAGGCTTCAGCGGATTGTGCAAGAAGTTAGTTTGGGCAAGCAGTCAGAGTTCTCGGTTCAGGATGGGGTTCTTCTGTTTAGAAACTGTTTGTGTGTACCGAGGAATGTGGAGTTAAGAAGACAGCTGTTGAGTGAGGTGCATAGTACGGTTTTTACTATGCATCCTGGTAGTGAGAAGATGTACAGGGACATGAAACAGTTCTATTGGTGGTCCGGTATAAAAAGAGACATAGGGGATTTTGTGTCCAAGTGCCTGACATGTCAGCAGGTAAAGGCTGAGCATCACGTCCCTTCAGGATTGCTCACACCTCTATCCATTCCCGAGTGGAAGTGGGATGAAATCGCCATGGATTTTGTTTCCGGGTTGCCTTTGACTCAGAGGAAGCATGACTCAGTATGGGTAATAGTAGATCGGCTTATGAAGTCAGCTCACTTCTTGCTAGTTAGAGTGGATTATTCGACGGACAGGTTGGCCAGTATCTATGTGGATGAGGTGGTTCGGTTGCATGGAGTGCCGTTGTCCATAGTTTCAAATCGGGACCCAAGGTTCATATCTATGTTTTGGAAAGAGTTGCAAAGAGCATTGGGTACCAAGTTGAACTTCAGTACGGTATTCCATCCTCAGACAGATGGTCAGTCCGAATGAGTTATACAGATTTTGGAGGATATGCTGAGAGCTTGTGTCTTGGACTTTCCAGGTAGTTGGGACAGATATGTGTCGGTTATGGAGTTTGCCTACAATAACAGTTATCAGTCGAGTATTGGTATGGCACCGTATGAGGCTTTGTATAGTCGGCAGTGTAGGACTCCGATTTGTTTGACCGAGCTATCGATCGATCAGTGATTGCGCCAGAATTGGTTAGGGATACAGAGGAAAAGATCAGAGTTGTGCAGTGGAATTTGAAAGCAGCTAAGGATCGACAAAAGTCTTATGCCAACCTAAAGAGGAAAGATGTGCAGTTTGAAGTCGGGGACAGGGTTTTCCTTAAAGTGTCGCCTTGGAGGAAAGTACTTCGGTTCGGAAAGAAGGGAAAGCTTAGTCCTCGCTTCATTGGACCGTATGAGGTTTTGGTTAGAGTTGGCCCGGGGGCTTATAAATTGGCTTTGCAAATGGAGTTATCGAAGTTGCATGATGTGTTTCGTGTTTCGACGGTACCGGTCGGATCCGTCGCATGTTCTGTCAGTGCAAGAGGTGCAAGTTCAGCCTGATTTTTCGTATAATGAATAACCAAGAGCTATTCTAGCCCGGGAAGTGAGACAGCTGAGAAGTAAGCAGATTCCGCTAGTTAAAGTGTTATGGAATCACCATGGGGTCGAGGAAGCAACTTGGGAGCCAGAAGAGTCGATGAGAATTCAGTCCTTAGATGGCTGTAACAAAGCTCTTTATTCAGTCCCAACTTTCTCCTTGCCTTTGTCCAGTCTTTTATCCACAGCTTCAACAAAATCATACAAATACAATCCAAGAATCAAACCTTGCTTTTCACTTTAAATCAAAAATAAAACCCAGAAGAAGAAGACCAATACTACTCAAAAATCAAACCACTTACCTCTTCTCTTACTCTTCAAACCAATCCAAGTAATTCCCTTATCAAGTAACCCAAAATAAAAGAAAAGAAAAGGAAAAGAGAGAGCACGGCAGACTAAAGGAAAAGAAAGTAAATAAAGCAAAGTAAAGTCAAAGCAAAGTCAAAGCAAAGAATGAAAAGGAAACAAGGTGGCCGGTCAACCCTCATCCAAAGACAAGACTCCTAATCAATGACCACCCAACCTCATAAATGCCATTTACCATATTAAATACATGTATATCTCTTTAATAAATACATGTATTCAGATAAAACAAAACAAATAAGTCTCTTGCCAAGTGTTATTTCCCTACAATGCCACTTGTCAACCCTTACCCACACTTCAAGTTGCCATGTGTTGATTCCCTACACTGCCACATGTCCGATGCACATAAAATATGCCCAAACGTCCAACTCAATTAGGCTTCCCATGAAGTATTCTATCGCGCCCGCGACACTGTCGCGCTCACAACAGAACCCACACACAAGCCACTTATATATCTTTTCAAAATAATTTTCTTATAGCAAGAATTTTAACCTTAATCAACTTAGAAACTCATTCAAATACACTCTCTTTTACACACAACTCTAGAATTACCGAACGAAATTCCAAAATTCTTCTAGGGCCAAATCGGGTTGTTACAAATCTCTCCCCCTTAAGAAATTTCGTCCTTGAAATTTTCCCGGTAATCATTTACGTCTCAACCATCAAAACCGAACTCATGCAAAAACTTAACAATTCAAAAACTTACCAGAAGGACCTGTAGGATCATTCACATCCTTTCTGATAGCTGCAAGTGCTCTAACCAAGCCTCCGTAAGCATCTAACTTCACAACCGTTTCCGATGACACTCGAGCAGCTCTAAACATTTCTTCTACTTCTTTTCTAGCTTGCGAAGCTAATCTCTCTCTTGTCTTGGGACACTTGGTAAGCATGTGTTCCATACTGCCGCACTTAAAACAGGCTCCGGTGAGTTTCTGACACTCACCCCAATGGTGCCTCTGGCAATGCTGACTCCTCAATATCTCCCGAATTCTCTTGCCTGCTGACACTTCTCTAGCTGATACCTTTCTCTTCCTAACAAGATCCTGAGAAACCTGAGAAGCGGTCACTCTGTCAAAGATCCGAATCAAGCCTTGCACAATTTCTGAATTCTCATACCCTATACCGGGACCATCATCTCGTTCAAGCTGCGGAACAGGCTGATCGACTTTTATCGGGTTCCCACTATCAGTTGTCTCTCCTAGGTTCTCACTCGAATCAGACTCCATGTAACACCCCCTACGTCCCCGTTGGAAGGATGCGGGTGCACAACCGACGCTCACTCGCATACATGTACATATACACTAAGCGAAAGCATACATTCATACATAAAAACATACAGAGATACAGCGAAAATTAAAACATTAAGGAAACAATAGCTGAACATACATTAACTCACATGCATACATATAATCATTCAGCGGAAGTGTAGATAAAAGATGAAACGGAGAAATAACTGAAAACTTAATTACAATAAGATCCTTACTATCCAATCTTCCTCATGCATAAATTACTGAAATACCCTTAAATTCCCGACTTAACATGCAAATTCTGACCAAGCCTATTTCGGGTTGTGACAACTCTTCCCTCCTAACAGAATTTCGTCCTCGAAATTCACTTACACCGGAAAGAATTCCCAGCATTACATTCCATGTCACCAATAAACTCATACACTTCACTCTCAAACTACTCACTCGCTTACACTTATCGCCGTCATTGTACTCTTAAATCACTTTCTTATATTCGAATCAAACACATTCATCAGAATAATCATTACTCAACTGCCCGACTGAAATCAAAGCCCAAACACTTTACACATAAACCAACTAACTTTCGCCGATTGCTACATAAATCCTTCAATACTTAAAAGATGTCCGTCATATCTACGTTTCTCCTTACCAATAACACCTCGGTCAAACTCCAAAATCCTATCATCATAAATAGGACCAGAATCTTCAACTGGAGGACGCTCAAAAACATTTTGATCAGCACTAACTGGGTTCACACTTTCTGTTGTCTCGCCCACATTCTCACTAGGATCAGACTCCATCTAGAAACGACACAAAGCAAGACACATATGCATTAGGCCACGACACGAAACTGACTCTCATGCAAACACTCAACACATAACAAACAAGACAACCAGAACCGCTAAACTGGCGCTCTGATACCACTAAATGTAACACCCCCTACGTCCTCGTTGGAAGGACGCGGGTGCACAACCGACGCTCACTCGCATACTTGCACACATACACTAAGCGGAAGCATACATTCATACATAAAAACATACAGAGATACAGCGGAAATTAAAACTTTAAGGAAACAATAGCTGAACATACATCAACTCACATACATACATATAATCATTCAGCGGAAGTGTAGACGAAAGATAAAACGGAGAAATAACTGAAAACTTAATTACAATAAGATCCTTACTATCCAATCTTCCTCATGCATAAATTACTGAAATACCCTTAAATTCCCGACTTAGCATGCAAATTCCGACCAGGCCTATTTCGGGTAGTGACACTCCATCTATACCATCTGCATTAGGCCATAACTCAAGACAAACTCTGTCATTTAACCTATACTCTACATCTTATAGTCTTGAACCATCTAACCTAAGCTCGGATACCACTAAATGTAACACCCCAATACCCCCGGGAAGGAATATCGGGGCGCTACACAGACTCTAATGCGCGCCAAAACAATAGCAGAAATAAACTAACAACTTTAAGCTAATAATAATAACTTTGGAGCCAACATCAGAACATAAATAATATACATACAATTATTAATATACAGATATTCATTACAAAAAGCAACCATTATATTACATGATCATTTCTATACATATACATTCCGATTAACACTATTACAGAATAACTATGCTTCTCTATTTACATAATGGTGTTACTCAAAACACCAAAAGAAACTCTATCTTATACAAAAATATCTTTATACCAGCTCCTAGTGGCCATGACTTACAGATGCATACACCCAGATCCGATCCGGTAAACTTACACGGAAATAAACTTCCATGCTAAGCGATAATGCTTAGAGGGGATAAAAATAAAGCAAAGGACTTCTTCTTCCGAAGTCACACACATATCACACGCATCACTTATATAATCATGCTCAATACAAAATAATAATCATATAATCTGTATAATCTTATGTTCACATGCATATAAACTTTTATTTATTTACAAGTTATGTACACCTAAACCACATAATTCACATTCATGGTCATACTTCATACTAAACAAGATCACATATTCACATACATATACACTCTTACTCTTGTACAGATCATATGTACAAAATAACATTCTTTTGCAAAGTCATATGTATAGAACAAGACTTATACATCAACTCTTGTACACATCAAACGTAAAACAGCCTGAATTCCTTTAGTTGTGGATATGGGCACAGTGAAATACTATCAAAACTTACATTTAGATACGTAACTCAAAATTGAATACTCGAGGTATTTGCCAGTAGACATAATTAAGGCCACAGAAGCAACCGCACGGTAACCCTTTATAATCATTCTTATCTATCCACTAATATGACACTTCAGGCTAGACTTAATGACTCAAAACACCCTACTTAACACTACTAGGATCATAATTCAACACACTATCATATCAATAATTATCAATACAAAACTCTAATTATAATATAAAGGAGGAACAAGTAAGCAAAAACTATGCACTAGGAAGAAAACATGCAAAGCAAGTTAAGAAGAAAATAATTTGATGAACCTAAACATGCATGGTATAGACCCTCGGAATTATTTTGGTGTAATACGGGTTCAATTCAAGAGGAAAAACATATAAAAATATACAAATTAGTTGAGGGTAAAGGTGGGGAATTGATTCATGCTAACCATGGGCTCTAAATCAAGAGGAAAATCACTCTGCTGACCTGTTCTATCGTGCTCGCGACCTCTATTGCGCTCGCGATAGAAGGCTCCATCAGGAACCTTCATGAGACTGGTACTTACCTCAAACTTGAATCGCCTAAACGAATATGTAAACGTCATTTTTAGGCAAAATGTTCTTCTTAACAATTATTTCCTAGGAAGTTATCTTTCTAATGGAACAAGTTTCAAGTAAAATAAACATCTATAACTTAAGATATAACCTAAACAATCCGAACTACTCAAATGAACCAGCCAGAATAGAGACACCTCTATTTAGATCAAGAATTTTCTCAAGGTCATTTCTGAGACTTTTGTAGATATTGAATTCATGGTTCTAATGGATGAACAATCATTCAATTTAGAGGTCTAGGACTCTACTTATAACAAAAACACTTTGCAAATGTCAGATGCAAAATGGATAGAATTTGCCAAAACCAAACTTTATCGTCAACACATACTCAAATGATCAAGTCACATACTCATAAACATATATACACACATATATACACCTATATCATAAAAACACCACAAGCAATCAAATGAACCGAAATTAAAATCACACACGATCCCGACCTTAGATGGCTGGAACAAAGCTCTTTATTCAGTCCCAACTTTCTCCTTGCCTTTGTCCAGTCTTTTATCCACAGCTTCAACAAAATCATAAAAATACAATCAAGGAATCAAACCTTGCTTTTCACTTTAAATCAAAAACAAAACCCAGAAGAAGAAGACCAATACTACTCAAAAATCAAACCACTTACCTCTTCTCTTACTCTTCAAACCAATCCAAGTAATTCCCTTATCAAGTAACCCAAAATAAAAGAAAAGAAAAGGAAAAGAGAGAGCATGGCAGACCAAAGGAAAAGAAAGTAAATAAAGCAAATTAAAGGCAAAGCAAAGAATGAAAAGGAAATAAGGTGGTCGGTCAACCCTCATCCAAAGTCAAGACTCCTAATCAATGACAACCCAACCTCATAAATGCCATTTACCATATTAAATACATGTATATCTCTTTAAAGAGATATACATGTATTTAGATGAAATAAAACCAATAAGTCTCTTGCCAAGTGTCATTTCCCTACAATGCCACTTGTCAACCCTTACCCACACTTCAAGTTGCCATGTGTCGATTCCCTACACTGCCACATGTTTGATACACATCAAATATGTCCAAACGTCCAACTCAGTTAGGCTTTTCGTGAAGCATTCTGCCGCGCCCGCGACACTGTCGCACTCACAACAGAAGCCACACATAAGCCACTTATATATCTTCTCAAAATAATTTTCGTATAGCAAGACTTTTAACCTTAATCAACTTAGAAACTCATTCAAATGCACTCTGTTTTACACACAACTCTGGAATTACCGAACAAAATTTCAAAATTCTTCTAGGGCCAAATCGGGTCGTTACATATTGTATTTCTTTTTACATTATTTTAATCTTGCTTTTTATTGCTTTTATGTATGTGATTGATCTGTGATCTAATTATTGCATCAAATTGAATGAGAAAAGGGATAAAATCTTAAATTCAAAACTCAATTGTAATTTAATCAAGGTATGAATAAATGGGAAGTCCTGAACCATCTCTAGTCTTAGGCTCAACGAGGTTAGAGGACCATCTCAATGTCTCATTGGGGTGGGGTCTCCAAAATATCTCTTGTTGCCAAAATAGGCTCAATTTTTATAGTCTTAGGCTCCACGAAGTTAGAGGACCATCCCAATGTTCTATTGGGGTGGGGTCTCCAAAATATCTCTGCCTTGCCCAAAATGGATGCATATGCATTGTCTTAGGCTCATTGAGGCTAGACGACCTTTCCAAATGTTTTATTGGGTGGCAACTCCAAGAAACCTCCTTGTTGCCCAAAATAGACGCCCTTGCAATTTCACTTGCAAGTTTCCATGAACCTCTCTTGAATGCCCTAAAAGCAGGCTTTCGGGGCCTCACGAGGTTCAGCGCGCGTCACAATGGTGACTCCACTAGGGACATAAGAGACTTCTCTTCGAAAGTACCTTGGTTAAAACATATAATTGAGTTTTAATTTAAAAATTTCATCCCTTTTCGAAATTGCATTGCATTTCATTAGAGCCTTAGAACTATGCTAGTTTGGTCCCTATTCTTACCCCGGTGCATTCTTGAAGCACGATCCTACGTTCACTCAATGTAGGAAAGTGTTAAGGATAATCACCAGCCCAAGCCTCGTGCCATCATGGTATATTAAATGGAGACCCGATTGGTCGTTATGCTCGTGATGAGCTAGACCCGTCAGTAGGGACCATACTTGGGTAGACCTAAAGTAACATCATGTTTGACCAAAGCTCATGTAATGGCAATAGATACTTCCCCTAGGTGATATGCTCCTTAATACAATGCTTGCTATGTGGGCCATTATATATTAAACAAAATCAACCAAATTAAAATTATCTTTTATCAAAGGCTTTCATGCCCTGGTTGGCCCATCTTAATATGGTTCAAATATTTGAATATATAAAGGCCAAAATTCATATGTATGCACATTAGACAAGAGATGTTATGTTGCCGATTTTTTACCGAGCACCACACGTGTCCATTGGGTTCCCTGTTAACCCATGGATCAAGCCCACCTAGAAAAGAGACCGCATTACCTCTTGCATGGGAGTGATAAGGTTGGAAGGATCCACTTGCCTGTATGTGATTGTAAATGTTAAATAATACACGATCATGCATTGTATATATCATTCATGCATCATTCAAACAATTTAAAATTTTCAGCCATCGTAGATCCATTTAAGTGGACTAGAGGTTCCGACAGTCGGCTGGTGAGGACAAATCTGCTCTTTGAGTTGCCAGAATTAGTGTCTGATTGGGATTCTGAGTCACTCTCATCAATCAGTGAATCCTCTCTAGAATTATCAATGGTAGAAGAAACTGGAGCTTTGACCACTCAAGACCTTGCTAGGAGACTAGAGGACTTTGAACGAAGAATGTTATATATGATGGGCACCATGGCCGAAAGGATTGCTCATATCCTTGCTCCACAAGCACCTACCACTCCACAGCCACCTATCGCTCCACAAGCGCCGGCAGTCCCTCCTCGGGGGCAAGTTGAACCGCCTGCTGGCAGGGAGGCTCCCCTTGTTGGAGTTGCTGCCCGTCAACCTATCGATGAGCATAAAGCTGCTATGCCTATTGAGCCAAGAAGGGAAAGGATCCCCAATCCCAATGAGGATTTCATGATGGAGGAGGAAGACGAGGAGCCAATAGTCCATTAAGCTGTGAGGGGTAAAGCACCCAGGGTGGAGGATGAGGCTATAAGAGGGATGAGACATCAGATTGAGGCGATCACCTGTATGTTATCAACTGGAAAGGGGATCAACCCTGAAGATAGAGATCTGGGGGATGAAGAGCTGCTACCCCAAAGGTTCAAGATGCCTGAGCTGCCGAAGTTCGATGGTACTTCGGACCCATCTGCACATATCAAGCAGTATACCCTAGTAATGAAAGGCACAGGGTTGAGCAAAAAATAGAAGGTGAAATATTTTTCCTTAGTCTAGTGGGTCCGGAAGTAGACTAGTACCATGGGTTGGATAGGAGGTCCAAGGAAGATTGGGACCTTTTGACCGTAGAGTTCATAAAGCAGTATGACTATAGCACCAGAATGGAGGTCACCTTGAAGGACCTTGAACTCTTACAGTAAAGGAGTGACGAGTCATTCCATGAATACTTCAATAGATGGAGGAATAGGGTCATAGAGATGAAGTGGAAGCCTGACACTGCTGATCAGATCAGGTTATTTATCAGGAACTCCTGTCCTTACTTGAGGGACTTGCTCAACTTTAAGGGGCTCAGAGATTGGGAGTCACTTAAAGACATTGTTGTAGAGGCTGAAGGGGCTTACCTAGCAAAGAAAGCAAGCTAAAATAACTTTGCTTGGAAAGGTATCAGGAACCAATCAGGATATAAATCAGGTGGTGCTGGAAGCAGTAATAACAGCAATGGTAAGACGGCAGAGGTTTCAGCTACTGAAATTGGGTAGTGCCTGAGGCACTTTTCTTACTTAGGCCGCTCTCTATCCTGGGTACTGGAGAGGTTGATAAAAGACGGCAAGCTGCGACCTTTGACGCCTATACCAGCCATGAATCAGGGACAGCCAGGGCATAGAGATGACCAGTACTGTGCCTACCATCAGCACACTGGGCACCTAACAGATTACTGCCAAACTTTGAGGAATAAGATCGAAGATCTTATTGATACCAATCAGATCACGAATCCTGAGAAGAGAGAGAAGAAGAAGAAGGCAGGCTGAAATGCAGTCCTTCCACCATGAATATGATCAGGTCTTCTTAATCCACTAGTGAGAGTGGTGAAAAAGATAATGTTTTTAGATGCTTGATTCCAAGAACTTTTTATGACAATATTTGCAATGATTGGTTATTTCAATAAAATGAATAATTTTTGCTTATTTGTATGGTGTTTCTAATGATTTCATTTCACATGATCATAATACATTCATTTTTGACATTAATTCAACTAATACGATTGGATCTAATATCAAAACTTTGGAAAATTCGAAGAAAATCTTGATAGCATCTGATATAACTCCTGAAGAGAGGAAATTTCTGAGAGATATAAATAAGTAAAAAAAAAAGAAAAAAAAGGGAGAGCCTTTGCCTTGACATGGAATGACATACTGACAATTCACGAGGACATTGTGGGGGCGATGCTGCTTCAACATGCCAATATGATGATGAGCAGAATTTCAAAAGCCATTCCTTTGCATACTCAACATCTATGACACATACAGTACAGCCAAATAAAATCAAACTCCGCAGGCTACATCAGAAGTTAGACAAATAAAACCCTGAACCTTCATAAGAAATATATAACTCATTGAAATAAAGCCCTTAGGAGTCATTTCCTCCCAACCATTTGAGATGTTTACCCCAAAGCCAATCAAGACTAACCTTTAATCATATGAGACCAACAGGGACCCTTATAAAAAAACTTAGGAGGATAGCTCATTACCTCTAAAAAAAAAAAGAAGCAAAAGAAAAAAAAAACAAAAAAAGGCAAAAAAAGGAAAAAAGAACCATAGTCCTGTCCTAAACCATAGTTTTGTCTTAAACCATTTGAGACCAATGTACAACTCCATCTCAACCATTAAAGGTTACTTCAGAAATTGAGCCACCCAAAGCCAACAAAAGGAAGATACAGATTTTCATGCCTAGGATTCAAGCGAAGAAACTCACTACTTTAGCCAATTTGCACAAGGACTAAGAACAAGACTTTGATGCTAAAAAGAACCATTCTCAGGAAGAACAGCCTCCCTAGCTAATAAAGATGAAAGCAAGTTCAATCACCACAGACGGACTGAAGAAGGGTTCATGGCAAAGGCTTAAAAAATAATAAAAAAAATAAAAAAAGACAAAAAAAAAGGGCTGAGAGAAAATCTTCAATCATGAAAACCCGAGAGAGTTGATTGATAACAGGAGTTTGATGCTCACAGGATCTATCCCGAGATTAGATGAGGTCTTATATTTTTTTTGAGATTAATGCCAAATAATGATCATGTTTAATGAAATCAAATTGAAACACAAGCATTTATGCAATGGTATATTGATGTAATCAGAGCATTTCACTTTATGTGATCAAAGTAATCTACTGTCTATCCTCTGCTACTCTCACTAATATGAGTCTAAATAGCTCATATTTAATCCATGTTTTAAGTTTAAAATAATGTTTATGTTTAGTTAATTATGTTAGAATTAGGTATGTTTTATGTTTTTGTTTAAGTTTTGTGTGTGTTGATGAAAATGGAGAAAATTGGAGAAAGGAGCAAAAATGAGCTAAGGAAGAGAAGAATCTATCGTGAGCGCGACAGGAGGTGCCAAACAAAGAAGGAAAGAAGAAAGGAAGAGAAGAAAGCAAAGGAGAGAAGTAATCTATCGCGAGCGCGATAGGATGCACAAAGGAAGAGAGCCAATGAGAAGAAGAAAGGGAGCTGGCATGCATTATTGCGAGCAAAGCAGCCCATCGCGAGGTCGCGGCATGGCATGGAGGAAAGCTAGCGCGAGGAAGGTGGAGAGAAGATGAAGGCATGCTCTATCGCGAGCGCGACAGAGAGGACCATTGGGTAGTTGAATTCAAGCTTTGCTTTAAAATGTCATGTCTCTTCACCAAGTCTTACAACCTTTTGAAGGGACACCTAAAAGGACATATCTTTTAGAACATTATAAATATAACATTTAACTGTAATTTTTAAAGGTTATTGAATTTTATTATTAAGAATTTTCTGTAAGTTTGAGAGTACATTTTTAGTTAAATTTTTTAAGTTAGAATTTTTATGTTTTGAAGACAAGAATATTGCAAGGAAGAAGATATCCTTTGTGGAAGGGAAAAGGGTTGAGAGATCTCTTTCTTCATTTTTCATCTTTTACTTCTTCTTTGTAATTATTTAATGATGAATTTATGAATTTAAATCTTTAATGTTATATTTTATTATTCATATCAATTTGATATTCTTTCTTGTAGAATTTTCTATTAGTATTTTATGCATTATCATTATAAGTAAGTGTTTAATTGAAAGATAAATTCTTACTTAAATCTAATAGAAGTTCATCATTGAAGTATTATTTGAGGAATCATAATAATAAATGGTTATTATAGGTTGTTTATTATTCCTGAAATTTGCATATATAACACTTTAATTCATTAGTGAAAATTGTGAGTTAGAATTATAAATGCATGTTTTACGCACTCTAGTCTATGTTGAGAGAGTAAATTGGAATCTTATTCAACTTGGCTTGCATGACAATAATACACTAATAATCAAGAATAATCAATTCAAGTTCTATTTATTATTACATTATCAGCATTAATCATTTGTCTTCTCCGATAATCAATAATTAGGTTAGATAGTATTAGATATAGTATTTCCACTTTCATGTATAAAATATTGATCATTGTAAACAAGATTAAAATTGAGTAGTAATAGTGTGTAATATTTATCACATTCCTCGTGGGATTGACATCTTTCATGCTATAACCGGTACACCGTATACTTGCGGAATTAGCACTTAGAAATAGGCTAACACTCACCACTCAAGCGCTTCAGTCGACTCATCCTGCTATCAGCTGTGAAGTCAATTCTACGGCACCATCATGATAAGAATCAAGCTTATACAACCATGATCCAAGATGTAAGTATATGCTGATCACGCCTGAAAGGTTTTTGCCAACAGCTTCAGGCTCCTTTACAAACTGCAAAAAAAAAATAAAAAAAACCAAAAAAACAAAGCTGTTAGAGATGAAAATCGTAATTGGTGCTCTAAGAAAAAATTAGGCAAAAGGATAAGGTGAAAACCTCGAAACAGGAAGTCTGTCCTGCAAAAAAAAAATAAAAGGCCGCTGAATTGGGTTGGGTCCATTCCAGGCAAAAATAAGGCACAGGGTTATGTGAAAATCCGCAAAGGACGCATTTCTCGCTAAGAAAGGCTAGTGTGAAAATCCACAAGGGACGCACTACCTTCCAAAAAAAAATTACTACAGGTACAAGATGAGAACCTCGCAATCCCAAAGGCATGAAATTCAAAAGCAGCTTCAAAAGGCATCGATCCTATCGCAAATTGCAGCCAGCCTGGCTATCATCTGTAAGTCCACTAAGATGAATTCTTATCCTGCATTTCTGCATGACTCATGCATTTCACATGCATGCTCACTATTTTTCCTGCATATTTGGTTTTCCAGTTTTGCCGTGAGAGAGATATTCGATGCGGACATCGACAAAAGCCGAGTGATGACATCAGTCAAACACCAATCCAACAATAAAACAAAGACCTCTCAGGGGACAATCAACCAAAGGGCTCACAGAGGGCACCACTTCAGAAGGGTTTGCAAGACAACGGCACTACTACTCCACGGAGGGTTTGCACGATCACGGCACTACTGCTTCAAAACTCAGGTGGGTTTGCACGATGGCGGCACTACCATTCTACGAAAGGTTTGTACGATCACGACACTACCACTTCAGAAGGGTTTGCACGATGGCGGCACTACCACTCCTTGGAGGGTTTGCATAATCATGGCACTACTGCTTCAAAACTCAAGGGGGTTTACACGATGGCTGCACTACCATTCTACGGAAGGTTTGCACGATCATGGCACTACCACTTCAGAAGGGTTTGCATGATGACGGCACTACCACTCCACGAAGGGTTTGCACGATCACGACACTACTGGTTCAAAACTCAAGGGGGTTTTCACGATAAAAGCACTACCATTCTACGGAAGGTTTGCACGATCACGGCACTACCACTTCAGAAGGGTTTGTACGATGGCGGCACTACCACTCCACGGAGGGTTTGCACGATCACGGCACTACTGCTTCAAAACTCAGGGGGTTTGTGGTGGCACTACCATTCTACGAAAAGTTTGCACGATCATGGCACTACCACTTCAGAAGGGTTTGCATGATGGCGGCACTACCACTCCATGGAGGGTTTGCACGATCACGGTACTACTGCTTCAAAACTCAGGGGGGTTTGCACGATGACTGCACTACCACTCCACGGAGGGTTTGCACGATCACGACACTACCACTTCACAACTCAGAAGGGTTAGCACGATGGCGGCACTATCATTCTATGGAAGGTTTGCACGACCACGACACTACCACTTTAGAAGGGTTAGCACGATGACGGCACTACCACTCCACGGAGGTTTTGTACGATTACGACACTACCACTTCACAACTTAGAAGGGTTAGCACGTTGGCGACACTATCATTCTACGGAAGGTTTGCACGACCACGGCACTACCGCTTCAACAAAGAATAACACGCTGACAACATGGCGACAACCACCTCAACAACATCGGCCAGTCTGGAAAAGATAGCTACCTCAGGTACGTGTCTCTTTCCTTTTTTCACTGAGTTTTGGCTCACTTAGGCACCTATGCACTAGGTTCCCCAAAACTGGGGGCAACTGTAAACACCAGGTCCTGAGTCAGCCTAGATTAGAGTTATCCAATGATGATAAATTGCCTATTCACGGGCGAAAAGGTTGAAAGTAATGATTTTCTTGTCAAATTTGCATTTTAGAATAAAAAAATAATAAAGATATTTTAAAAATTAATTTTAAAAAATGGAGTGTGAAAATTTTAGTGTTTTTTAGTTGGATTTGAAAAAAATAAAATAAAATAAAATTAAGAGATCGGGTTTAGAATGTTTACCCTCAGATTTCGGATTCAATTGATGAGAAATATGATTGATTTTCTTGATTTGATTCACAAAATAGGAATAAAAATAATAAAAATTGAAATTTTATTTCAAAAGAAAATTGCTTAAGAAAAATAATAGAAGAAAATAAATTAATTCTCAAGAACAAAGAATTGATTTCTTTGTCACAAAAAATTATAAATAATAAAAAATCTAAATCTTAAGAACAAAAAAAAATTATTTTCTTTGTGTTAAGAAAAATTCTTGGTTAAAAATTGAATTTTTTAACCTTAAGAATTTTATTTGGAGAAGAAAAACTAAGAAAAGTATAAAGAGAATTCTTATAGAAGAAGAGAAGAAGAAAAATAAAGATTTTTTGATGCATAATGAATTCCCCCCCATTTCTTTCCCAAATTTTCTATTTAAATGAATAAAAATGGAAAAAAATTATTAATTAAGGAAGAAAATAGGATTTTTATCAAATTTCCCTTAATTTGGGTGTAAAAAAGGAAATTATCATTAAAAATTCCAAAAGAAAGGTGAAAAAGTCAAAAAACAGTGAAGAAAAAACAAAAAAAATGGCATTTTCGGCGGATCAGGGGCGACCGATGCCCTTCGGTGTGCACGATGGGCGTCCGTGCTCGCCCAGTGCTTAGCGACATGCAGAGCGACTCCCTGCGTGTCGCTCGCACACGGGCGATGCTCCGCGTGTCGCTCTCGCAGTGCCTGCGCGCCGACGCAACCAGATATGCGAATTTTTTTTTTCAAATCTAACTAAAAAACTCTAAAATTTTTACACTCCATTTTTCAAAATTAATTTTTAAAATATTTTTATTATTTTTTTATTCTAAAATGCAAATTTGACAGGAAAATTATCACTTTCAACCTTTTCGCCCGTGAATAGGTAATTTATCATCATTGGGTAACTCTGATCTTGACTGACTCACGACCCGGTGTCTACACTTGGAGTAGTGATTATGTTTTGATATGATTTTGATATATCGTGCATGTGATGTCTCGCGTGTTGCCATGGTAAGTATTTCTGTATGTGTAAGTATTCATATTTGCATGACTTATTATATTCCTGTTTAGTGTACTTGTTCTTTTGTGTCTTTTTTCCTCCCCACTAAGCGTTATCGCTTAGCATGGGTTATTTTCCCGTGTAGGTGACAGGTTTGTTCGGTTCGCGTCGCGCATCTATAAGGTCGGCCACTAGGAGTTGGAGTTTTTATTTTGTATTCAGCTCCTGTAATCATGGTATATGTATTATTATCTTTTGTATAGTGGCATATGTAATTATGAAATCTTCGGATGATGCATTTTTTTATTATGCATATTTAATGTATTAAGTACACTTTTGTTTCTTTGTATGCTTTCGCTTATGCACATGTATGTATGTATGTATATGTTTATCGTAGTGTTTTGTCGTAGCGCTCCGGTATCCTTCCAACGGGGGTATCGAGGTGTTACATAGTGGTCGTTGTGCATTTGTGTTTTCCCCACTAAGCATTATCATTTAGCACGGGTGTTTCATCCGTTCACGTGTGGAAAATGTTGAAGTTTCTGGGCAGGGAGATTCGCATTATCAGGGCAAATGCAACTAGGAGAGAGTTTTTGTAGTATAGGAAGATGTACTTTTTGTATATGTATTAGGTTAAGTCTTTTGTAATGATGCACTCCTGATGTAAACCCTATTTTTTGTATTTTAATCTTGATAGCAGTTATGTATATGAACTTTTGTGCTGAGGTACTTCCGTATTTTGATATGTAAAGATTATAATGTAAATTAATAAAATATCGTACTTTTGTTTTCAACCTCTATCTCTTGTTGTTTTTTTTTTATGAAATTTTATTTTATCCTTTGATTGATGGATGATTAGAAACTTTGTTTGCTTTATATGAGGTTTTGTGTGACAACCCTCCTCTATCAGGGTCCTTCTTCCTCCTCGAGGGATGAAGCTCCCTACGAATAGGTAAGGGGTGTTACATTTTGTGGTATCAGAGCCTAGGTTTAGGCGTTTATGGGCAAGTGAAAGATAGAGTGTACATTTAGTATTGTGTTGTCCTGATACGGATTGTTGTGTATGTTTTGTAGTTAGATGGAGTCTGCACGTGGATCACTTGAGGAGTCGGCTGAGAGTGCGAATCCCTGAGAGCAAGATCCATCTGTTTCTTGTCTGGCTCAGCCAGCTAGGGTGCAGCCTAAGGTCCCAGTGGTTCCCTTTGAGGCTATGCTTAAGATCTCTCAGGATATGGCCAGGGTTCTGGAAAGAGTTACTGCCCCTAAAGCTCCGATTGAGAATATGAGGAAGTTTGGAGTGGAGCATTTCTATGGAACTAGCTTAGATGAATTGGATAAAGCTGAGACGTGGATTGAGAAGGTTAGTTGGGTGCTAAGGGAAATTCGGTGCCCACCAGAGAGGGAGGTTGAATGTGTGGTCTCCCTGTTGCAGGGCTCAGCTTACGATTGGTGGACATTAGTGCTTAGGCATCCTCAGCTTCCCGAGCCTATGATATGGGAGTTCTTTGAAAGAGAATTTCGGGGTAAGTATGTAATTAAGGCATTTAAAGAGGCTAGATGGGCACAGTTATTGAGTCTCCGGCAAAGAGTGTTGTCAATGGCAGAGTATGAGAAAGAGTTTAATCGACTCAGTAAATATGCACCGCCAAGAATTCTCATTGAGGAGTTCAGATGTCAACATTTCGAGGCAGGTTTGAATAGGATGTTGGTCTCTCTAATGTCTTCATCGGATATCAGTTATTATCAGATAGTGCAGGCAGCTTTGAGAGCGGAACGCTCTGAGAATATTTTGAGAGAGAAGGCTCAAAGGAAAAAGTCCTCCTGAAGAGGTTCTTCTTCAGGAAAGAGATCGCGCGAGTCTCAAGGAAATCCTTCTTGTGAGTCTCATGCTAATCTCGCTACTAGAGGGAGAAGAAAGGAATCCTCTAGAGGGTCTGGCACAGGTAGAGGCGCCTCAATGCTCCCATTGTAGTAAGCGCCATTAGGGCGAATGTCGATGGTTGACTAGGGGATGTTTTAGGTGTGGTAGCACAGACCACTTTCTGGACAATTGCCCGAATTTGCAAGAGAATACTCAAGGTCAGCAAGAGATTAGTCGAGCAGGGTCGAATACTCCCTAGGGCAATCGTGGTAGAGGTAGAGGACGGGGTCGTGGTGGACGGCCTCAGGAAAGAGAACCCTCTGAGACAGTTGATCGCCCAGTGCCAACGGCCACAAGAGCTTATGAAATGAGAGCTCGTGATGAGCAGGACGCGCCGGAAGTAATAGCCGGTAAGTTTTTACTTTTCAATATTGAAATGTATAATAGCCGGTAAGTTTCTGCTTTTCAATATTGACATGTATGCTTTGATAGACCTGGGTTCGACTCATTCTTATTTGTTTTCTGACAAGTTGTATGATAAATTGTCTAATGAGGATAAATTAGATTATGAGATATGTGTGGCTAGTCCATTAGGGTAGTGTGTTAAAGTGAATCGGGTGTATCGAGAATGTCCTTTGATAGTGCAAGATAAGGAATTTTCGGTTGATCTAATTAGTTTGCCATTTCATGAGTTCGACCTAATTTTGGGTACGGATTGGCTGTCCAAGCACTGAGCTATAGTTGATTGCCATAGGAAAACGGTTGTGCTTAAAGACAATGATCAGTTGCCAGTGATTGTTAAAGGTTTGGGAAGTAACTCGCTGCACAATGTAATTTCAGCTATAAAGGCAATACGGTTTATGAGGAAGGGATGTGAAGCGTATTTGGCTTTGGTTTTGGATTCCCGACGAAGCCAAGTAGAGATCCAAGATATTCTGGTGGTAAGAGAATTTATGGATGTGTTTCCAGAGGAATTACTGGGTTTGCCTCCAAAAATAGAAGTGGAATTTTCTATAGACATTGTGCCGGGTACAGCTCTGATTTCTAAGGCTCCGTAGTTGATGGCTCCGGTGGAGTTAAAAGAGTTGAAAAATAAGTTGTAAGAGCTTTTAGATAAGGGTTTTATTCGACCGAGTGTGTCACCTTGGGGTGCTCCAGTTCTGCTTGTTAAAAAGAAGGACGGTACCTTGAGAATGTGTATTGACTACCGACAGATTAACAAGGTCGCGATAAAGAACAAGTATCTGTTGCCACGGATCGAGGATCTTTTCGATCAGTTGAGAGGAGCAGGAGTGTTTTCTAAGATAGATTTGAGATCAGGTTATTATCAGCTGAGAGTTAAGGATGTGGATGTTGCGAAGATAGCTTTTTGGATGCGTTATGGTCATTATGAATTCTTAGTGATGTTGTTTGGTTTCACTAACGTGCCCGCAACTTTTATGGATTTAATGATCAAGGTGTTCCGACAGTATCTTAACCGTTTTGTGGTAGTGTTCATCGACGATATTCTGATTTATTCAAAGAATGAGAAAGAGCATGGGGAACATCTTCACATGGTGCTGCAAGTGTTAAGAGACCACCAGCTCTACGCTAAGCTGAGTAAATGTGACTTTTGGTTAAAGGAGGTGACCTTCCTTGGGCATGTTGTTTCAGCTGAAGGTACTCGGGTAGATACATCCAAAGTAGAAGCGATTGTGAATTGGTTGCCACCTAAGTCTGTGCAGAAAGTAAGGAGTTTTCTGGGTTTAGCTGGTTATTATAGGGGGTTTGTTAAGAGATTTTCGGTGTTGGCTTCTCCTTTGACTAGACTTCTCCGGAAAGAAGTTAAGTTTAATTGGTCTGATAAGTGCCAAGCAAGTTTTGAGCAGTTGAAGAATATGTTGATCAAGGCTCCTGTGCTTACTCAACCTGTATCGGGTAAAGAGTATACTATGTATAGTGATGCCTCAGGTATAGGAGTTGGCTGTGTTCTAATGCAAGATGGCAATGTAATAGCATGTGCTTCCAGGCAATTGAAACCCCACGAACAGCACTATCCGACGCATGACTTGGAATTAACAGTTATAGTATTTGTTCTTAAAGTGTGGCGGCACTATTTGTATGGGGAAACTTGCAGGATCTTCACGGATCATAAATGTTTGAAATATTTGCTAACTCAAAAGGAATTAAACTTGAGGCAACGAAGATGGTTGGAGTTATTTAAAGATTACAACTGTATTATCGATTACCATCCGGGCAAGGCTAATGTAGTGGCAGATGCGCTAAGTAGGAAGTCAGTTTTGGCTTTGTCTCTAAGTAGAGGAAGGTGGAGGTTTGATTCAGAAGGAGCACTAATTGCTTAATTGAAGGTTAGACCGAGTTTGAGATGACTGATAGTGGATGCACACTTGAGTGACCCTGTATTGCAGCATGCTTTTCATATGGTAAGAGATGGTAAGCAAACAGAATTTTCTGCGGATTGCGAAGGAGTGCTCCAATATGGGAACCGGTTGTGTGTGCCTGATGTAAGTGATGTGAAGAGAAAGCTTTTGCAAGAAGCTCATTCGTCGGTTTTCACTATGCATCCATGAGGAAATAAGATGTATAAAGACCTTAAGCAGTTTTACTGGTGGCCGGGTATGAAAAAGGACATAGTGGATTTTGTTTCAAAGTGTCTTGTGTGTCAGCAAGTGAAGGCCGAGCATCAGGTTCCATCGGGATTGCTTAATCCATTACCCAGTGGGATGACGTTACGATGGACTTTGTATCTGGTTTGCCATTGACACAGCGCAAGCATGATTCGGTATGGGTGATAGTCGACCGGTTGTCTAAGTCAGCACACTTCTTGCCAGTTCGGTTAGACTACTCCATGGATAAGTTGGCAGAGATCTATGTGAATGAGATAGTAAGGCTTCATGGAGTCCCACTCTCTATTGTGTCTGATCGGGATCCAAGATTTACGTCAAAGTTCTGGAAAGAATTACAATCAGCTTTGGGTAATTAGTTAAATTTTAGCACTGCATTTCACCCTCAGACCGATGGTCAGTCAGAAAGGGTTATTCGGGTTCTTGAGCATATGCTTCGGGGATGTGCATTATAATTTTTTAGTAATTGGGATAGATATGTACCTTTAATGGAGTTTGGGTACAATAACAGTCATCAAGCGAGTATTGGTATGGCTCCCTATGAAGTTCTTTACGGGCGAAAATGTAGAACTCCGGTGTGTTGGACTGAGTTATCGGAACGATCTGTTGTGGGTCCAGAGATTGTTGAAGACACAGAAGAAAAAGTTAAAGTTGTACAGCAAAATTTAAAGGCAGCCAAGGATAGACAGAGATCCTATGCCAATTTGAAGCGAAGGGGCATTCAGTATGAAGTGGGCGATAAGGTGTTTTTAAAAGTATCACCGTGACGAAAAGTTCTTCGGTTCGGCAAAAAAGGAAAATTGAGCCCACGGTTTATTAGACCTTATGAGATCGTGGAAAGGATTGGTCAGGTAGCCTATCAGTTAGCTTTGCCAGTGGAGTTAGCTAAACTACACGATGTTTTTCACGTGTCCATGTTCCACCGCTACTGCTCAGATTCGTCCCATGTGTTAGCAGTGCAAGATATTCGGGCTCAGCCAGACTAATCATATGATGAAGAGCCGAAGGAAGTTTTGGCTAGAGAAATTAGACAGCTCCGAAATAAGCAAATTCCTTTGGTTAAGGTACTTTGGAATCATCATGGAATCGAAGAAGCGACTTGGGAACCGGAAGAGGTTATGAGAGCTTAGCATCCTCAATTATTTGGATTAGGTGAGAATTTCGAGGACAAAATTCTGTTAAGGAGGGGAGTATTGTAACACCCCGCTTCCACCCTAGTAGTTTGAGCCTTGTGGTGTGTGTGATTTTGCTTGTATAATTTTGGCATATGTTATTTTGATTATGTGTTATTGTTTTAATCTAGTTATTATTATTGAGTGTGGGTGTTTGCATGGGTTTAAGGTGTGTGCAAGTGAGATAGAGGTTAGGTGTGTAGTGATGTATGGTAGTAGAGTGTGTTGTAGTGTAGCCTCCAATTAGATGTTGCCATGTGGTAAGTGGGGAGATATTTATAGAGGGAGAGTGAGAGAGTGAGGGACAACTGTTCTTTCTTTTCTCTTTTCCAATTTCTCCTTCTTCTTCAACCGTTCCTCATCTTCTTCATTTTCTTCTTCCTTTCTTCTTTGCTTCCTTGTGATTTTTCTCTTTTAGCTGCAAGTTTTGGTGAGTTTTGGTAGCCCTAAGTTGGTTTGGTAAGTTGTAACTAGTTTTTCCTTTCTTAACTTCTTCTTTCTTCCTCTTGAATTTGGTAAGTATGTGTTTTGGGTTAAGAGTTTGAATTCTGTTTTGCTGGGTGTTTTTGGCTCAGAAATGCCTCCTAGAGAGCCTAAGGGCAAGGATATAGAAAGTGGAAGCGGAGCCCCTTGATTGGAGCTTAGGAGTTTGAGGTTTGGGAATTCTTACTCTTTGTGCATGTTTATGTGATTTTGTGTTTTATGTGGAATTGTTGAGAATTGAGTGTGTAAATGTAATTGAGCATGTATTTTAGGGTGCTATGAGTAGTATTATTGAAGTGCTCTGTTGGCTTGTAATATGGTAAAGATTGGGTATGGTTTAGATATGATAAAGACTGAATTTTATGGGTTTTGGCGGATTACACGGTAGTAAGCCGTTCCTCACCACCGTCTGATCGCTTTTTGTCCTCCAGAATCCTTTGTTCGTGATTTTACACGGCGGTAAGAACTTTACATACCGCCATGTAAAGTCATTCTGCCTTGAAGGAATTCTGGGTTATGTATTTACACAGGGGTAAGGCATTTTCCATACCGCCATGTAAATGTATTCTGCCTATCGAGGATTTTGTGTTGGACATGTTACACGGTGGTATGGTTTTTCCTTACCACCGTGTAGGATGTCTTACACGGCGGTCAGGATAAGTCATACCGCCGTGTAAAGCCTCTCTGTCTGGAAATTTTGCAAAGTTTTGAGTTATGTCTTTTTAATTCCTTTTTCATATGTTATTGGTTTTTAATCTTAATTGGGGTCTCGTCAATTAGGAAATGGATTTTTAATTGCGTTTTAATTTGTCAAATTATATTAAATGTGAAGTATATTGAATGTATGTGTTGAATACAGATTGGATTATGCATGTCTTAAGTCCATGGTTCTTTATTTTAAATCATGTGTTATACTTTGAGTATGATTTGTATCATGTATGACCTGTAAGAGTCAACTTAGTGGATAGTTAGGCATGCCTAATAGAGTTTCTGTAGCTGCAGCCTTCTGCGATTTGGACCCTGATCAGGTCCCCCGATCGGATCTTCGTGATCCTTCTGTCTTGGATCTTGTTTAAGATCCCATGTGAAATTGTTTTCAAAACAAAAAGAAAAGATTGATTTTGATACCTTCGGGTATCCATGTGTTAAGAAATATTGTTGGTATCCTCGGGTATCTATGTGTACTCATTATCCACTATTTTGCATGGCAGGGTTTTCATTTTGAATATGAGATTTTGGAGCATTACATAATGTTATAGCCTCATCATGATATGTGAAGATATGAACATGATACTGCAATTGTTCATTCATGCGTTGTATTATTTTATAAGATTTTATTGTGCCGTTTCTGCCATAAGTATGTGATTTTCTGTTGACGCCACTGTGAGTGGTCATTGTGCAATTGTGTTTTCCCCACTAAGCGTTATCGCTTAGCACGGGTGTTACATCCGTGCAGGTATGGAAGATGTTGAAGTTTCTTGGCAGGGAGATTCGCATCAGCAAGGCCAATGCAACTAGGAGAGTTTTTGCAGTATAGGAAGATGTACTTTTTGTATATGTATTAGGTTAATTATTTTGTGATGATGTACTCCTGATGTAAACCCTATTTTTGTATTTTGGTCTTAATAGAAGTTATGTATATGATCTTTTGTGCCGAGGCATTTCTGTATTTTGACATGTAAAGATTATAATGTAAATTAATAAAATATCTTACATTTTTTTTTTCAGCCGCTGTCTGTTGTTGTTTTCTTTTTTTAAGAAATTTTATTTTATCCCTTGATTAATGGAAGATTAGAAACTTTGCTTTATATGAGGTTTTGCATGGCAACCCTAATCTATCGGGTCCTTCTTCCTCCTCGAGGGATGAAGCTCCCTACGTATAGGAAAGGGGTGTTACAACTCTCCTTCATAATTTCATCCACTTCCCTCACTTAGAATAAGTTCTTGAAATTGCTAGAGGTGAAATTAGGGATTGAAATTATTTAGGGTATTAAATTTGGTGAGATTTGGTGTGAGAATAAAGGAAATTCAATGGAAAATTGGTGGAGAAGGCACACGGTCTAGAGAGGGGAAGAAAGTGGGTGAGACTTTAAGAATTTTCTGGTTCCTTGGCCTTTAAATACCCCTCCTAATTGGCCAAACTAGGTCCAACCAATTGGGTCCAACCTGCCACACCCTTACTATACCATTGAATACAATGTTAAACGATTATCGGAAATCTTTTTTTTTATATATCACTTATCCAATATAATAATGTTCACTTAATTACAAATCATTTTATTAATTGTCGTTTACAAATTAGCTTGCCGATTTACCTATACTGTCCAATTTTACTATTCATTTAGTAAAAATTTTGGCAACATAACATTTTAGATCATAACCTACCCAACCTGCATGGCAAACAAATCCACAGCCTAAGGGGCACAATAATTTATAAACAGTACCATATTCATTTATTTCATACATCCCATTGCAAATCTCATAACCCAAGTCATCATATACATACATAAAGCCAAACTTGTTTAGTATACATATATCCACTTAAACATATACCCAAACACATACACCCACATACACCTAAAATAAGTTCTTGAAATTACTAGAGGTGAATTTGGGGCATTGAAATTATTTAGGGTATTAAATTTGTTGAGATTTTGTGTGAGAATAAAGGAAATTCAATGGAAAATTGGTGGAGAAGGCACACGATCTAGAGAGGGGAAGAAAGTGGGTGAGACTTTAAGAATTTTCTGGTTTCTTGGCCTTTAAATACCCCTCCTAAATGGCCAAACCAGGTCCAACCTGTCACACCCTTACTATACCAATGAATACAATGTTAAGAGATTACCGGAAATCTTTTTTTTTATTTATATATCACTTATCCCATATAATAATGTTCACTTAATTACAAATCTTTTTATTAATTGTCGTTTACAAATTAGCTTGACAATTTACCTATACTGTCCAATTTTACTATTCATTTAGTAAGAATTTCGACAGCATAACATTTTATAACATAACCTACCCAACCTGCATGGCAAGCAAATCCATAGCCTGGGGGGCACAACAATTTATAAACAGTACCATATTCATGTATTTCATACATCCCATTGCAAATCTCATAACCCAAGTTATCATATACATAGATAAATCAAAACTTGTTTAGTATACATATATCTACTTACACATATACCCAAATACATACACCCGCATACACCTAAAATAAGTTCTTGAAATTACGAGAGGTGAATTTGGGGCAATGAAATTATTTAGGGTATTAAATTTGGTGAGATTTGGTGTGAGAATAAAGGAAATTCAATGGAAAATTGGTGGAGAAGGCACACGGTCTAGAGAGGGGAAGAAAGTGGGTGAGACTTTAAGAATTTTCTGGTTCCTTGGCCTTTAGATACCCCTCCTAAATGGCCAAACCAGGTCCAACCAATTAGGTCCAACCTGTAACACCCTTACTATACCAATGAATACAATGTTAAGCGATTACCAGAAATCTTTTTTTTTTTTAAATCACTTATTCCATATAATAATGTTCAGTTAATTACAAATCTTTTTATTAATTGTCGTTTACAAATTAGCTTGCCGATTTACCTATACTATCCAATTTTACTATTCATTTAGTAAAAATTTCGACAGCATAACATTTTAGAACGTAACCTACCCAACCTGCATGGCAAGCAAATCCATAGCCTGGGGGGCACAATAATTTATAAACAGTACCATATTCATGTATTTCATACATCCCATTGCAAATCTCATAACCCAAGTTATCATATACATAGATAAATCCAAACTTGTTTAGTATACATATATCTACTTACACATATACCCAAACACATACACCCGCATGCACCTAAAATAAGTTCTTGAAATTACTAGAGTGAATTTGGGGCAATGAAATTATTTAGGTTATTAAATTTGGTGAGATTTGGTGTGAGAATAAAGGAAATTCAATGGAAAATTGGTGGAGAAGGCACACGGTCTAGAGAGGGGAAGAAAGTGGGTGAGACTTGAAGAATTTTCTGGTTCCTTGGCCTTTAAATACCCCTCCTAATTGGCCAAACCAGGTCCAACCAATTGGGTCCAACCTGTTACACCCTTACTATGCCAATGAATACAATGTTAAGCGATTACCGGAAATCTTTTTTTTATATCACTTATCCAATATAATAATGATCACTTAATTACAAATCTTTTTATTAATTGTCGTTTACAAATTAGCTTGCCGATTTACCTATACTATCCAATTTTACTATTCATTTAGTAAAAATTTCGATAGCATAACATTTTAGAACATAACCTACCCAACCTGCATGGCAAACAAATCCACAGCCAGAGGGGCACAACAATTTATAAACAGTACCATATTCATTTATTTCATACATCCCATTGCAAATCTCTTAACCCATGTCATCGTACACATGCATAAATCCAAACTTGTTCAGTATACATATATCCACTTACACATATACCCAAACACATACACCCGCATACACCTAATATACATATACATGCCATTCAAAACACTTCAATCTTTTTATTTCTTCTTCGAGACAAAGATCCCATGTATGCTTTTGCTCCGCTCATGTGCTGGAACCTACACACAGTAAATACTACGTGCTGAGCATTAAATATGATCAGTGGTAGGTACAAATATATGAATTTCCACAATATATATATATATATATATATATATATACACACACACACACACACACATATATATATATATATACGCACATATATATACACACACACACACACACATATATATATATATATTCATGCATTAAACATGTAAATTCATTAATTTCACAATTAATTATGAACTTTGCAAAAATTACGATTTTGTCCCTACTCATAACTTATGTACTAAAATGCCCTTCTATACACTTACTTTTTTTTTATCTAAATCATTCCTTGATCTACAAATTACATTTTAGACGGTAAATTACATTTAAGTCCCTGTACTATACATTTTTTTAACATTTATCATTTTAATTACCCTTTTCACTTAATTTTCACTTCAATCCATTTTTTGACATATAAATTACCAATTAGTGTATGTTTTTCCATTTTCATGCCAAATTACGTTTTACTCATCCAAAATTACAAAATTTCATTCTTAACCCGATTATTCAATATTTTACCATTTCTACCCGTTTAGCCCATTATTTTGGTAAATTACTATTTTACCCCTAAACTTTTTATTTTCTTTCAATTAGGTCCTTTCTCATTCTACATCTCATTTTCACTTTACTTTTATCATTTTTACGCCATTTGTACTATTATGCCCCTAGTATAAACCCGACATAAATCTTCAGACCGATATACGGGACGTGGTCCCCAAGGTCCCACTATAATACACTGAGGAATCACCCCGTAGGGCCACTTAAGCACTTCCACTTAACATATGGCTTATGACATGTAACATATAACAATATACTATGGGAGACCATCACGAATCTGCCATAGTAAAGTAAGTCGTCATGACTTGCACTGCAGTAAAAAAGTTCCTATGGTTAGCTAAACATATCCTGAGCTAGATTGACTACCAGACTATCACTAAGGGCAATATTACTTATTATTTTACAATTCATTTCTCTTTTCTTCATATTCTGGTACTTTCACTTATAATTTAATTTCATTCACTTCATATCTCGCTTTCATCTCATTATACTAGTTACTCAACATACCCATCATTTTTACACATTCCATGAATTATCTCATCATAATTCATATTTTCCACATTAAACATAATGTAACTTTGTACTTAAAAATATTTATACATATTCCAAAAATTTCAATTAAATTCTTGGACACTTCTTTTCATGTCTAGATCCATTTTATGGCATTACACATCACATAAACACAAATTATACCCTAGTATACTCTAAGGTATTCAGCCAAGGTATATACATAACTTTAAAAATTTCTTTAATTCAATTTAAGCATTTTAAATATCATTTTACATACCCCTAATCACTTTTATCAACTTATATTCACAGACACATGCATTTAGCACAAGTTCACCTAATTAACATAATATAAACACATCAAATTCTTAGGGAAATTTAAAGATTTCATAGCCACAAACCTTAGACACTTGCTTAGCCCTCCCTAGACTTCCTTCTCCTTGCCTTTCTTCTTGGAGGCTTGAATTTTTTCTTGATTTCCTACATAGGCCGAAACTAAACCTCAAAATTTCACCAAGATTTTGTTCTCTTTTGCTCAAAATAACTTCATAAATAAACTCTAGACACCCTAGAACATATTTAGGCACCCTTATATTAAATTTAGAACTTGAATTTCACAAAATTAAGCCTTATACTTGATACCTTGCTTTTATGCACTTCTCTTGCTCAAATCAAGGATTAAGGACCCTAAAGTTTAAGTTGAGAGGCTGAGTTACAATTAGAGTAGTTCGATTTGATGAGGAAATTGAGGGAAAGATAAAGAAAATGGGAGATGGAGGAAAGAATGGTGTCTCGGCCAAAGAGGGAGAGGGAGAAGCTGAGAGGGATAAGGATTACAACCACCAAAACTGCCTCATAAATTCTATTTAAAGTGGTCAAGGTCCAACCACTCAAACCCAAAAATGCAATTTTAGGCCCAAAATGTAATTTTTCTGTGGTTTTCTCATTTCCTAAATCCAAATCCTCCCAAATTTGGTTCTAAAATTCATATCATGTTAAAACTAGGCTGTATCTGAAATTTCAGCCCAATCAAAGTCTATTTCGGTCCGATTCAAAAAATTTCGATGTCACCGAAAAATTCCCTTTTTACTACTAAAAAATCCTAAATATTATTTTAAACCAATCTACACTTTTTGATGATTTTTGGAGCTCATTTGCTATTTTTAAAGGTCCAGTAAAACCTTTGTTCAAACTGGTTACTATTCAAACCAAACCACTACTTTTTTCCTATTTTTTACTTTTGGAGGCCAAACTGACGCCGATTTAACTCCAAATTTTAACCTCGAACTCACCGTGACTAATATTTTCTGATAATCAAATAAAATATTTTTCACCCCCCGGTGCACTATTCACCGCTGACCCGGTATTGAAGCCATTACAATTTTCCCCTACTAAAAAGATATTTCGTCCTTGAAATTTACCTGTATTTAAAAGTAGAGGGTATTGTTGCCTCACTGTAGCTTCTGGCTCCATGTAGCCTCTTCCACGTTGTGATGGTTCCAGAGCACCCTCACTAGTGGAATTTGCTTATTCCTAAGCCGTCTGATCTCTCAAGCTAGAATCTTTATTGGCTTTTCCTCATAAGTCATATCACTCTGCACTTGAATCTCTTCTGGTGTGATCACATGACTAGGATCAGACCTGTACCTTTGGAGCATTGACATGTGGAACATATCATGGATCTTCTCTAACTCCAATGGCAACTTTAACCGATAAGCCACGGAACCCACTCGCTGAAGTACCTCATATGGGCCAATAAAGCTCGGTCTTAGCTTGCCCTTCTTACTAAATCTCAGAACTTTCTTCTTGGGAGATAACTTCAGAAATACTCTGTCTCCGACTTGAATTCGATATCCTTCCTTTCCAAGTTGCATAAGATTTTTTGCAATCTGTAGCTTCCATCAATTGATCTTTAATAATTCATACTTTTTCTTCTTTATCACGGACTAGATTAGACCCTATCAACCTCTTTTCGCTCAACTCTATCCAGCACAAAGGAGTTCTACACTTTCTCCCATAAAGCGCTTTGTAAGGTGCCATCTTAAAACTGGACTGGTAGTTGTTGTTATAAGTGAACTCTACCAAAAATAAGTATCTCTCCCAACTGCTACCAAATCCTAGTACACAACATCGTAACATATCTTTAAGTATCTATATCACCCGCTCTGACTGACCATCTGTCTTAGGGTGAAATACTGTGCTGAAGTGGAGCCTAGTAATAAATAATTCTTGCAACTTTTTCCAAAATCGTGATATGAACCTGGGATCTCTGTCAGAAATGATGGATGAAGGCACTCCATGTAATCTCGTTATCTCATTGATGTAGATCTCTGCCAGTCTAGGCAAAGGGAAATCCATCCGCACTGGCAAAAAGTGAGCAGACTTGGTGAGTCTATCGATGATCACCCACATAGTATCATGATTCCTTTGAGTTATAGGCAACCCGATAACAAAATACATGGTTACTCTATCCTATTTCCATTCATGTATGGAGGTGTCTGAAATAAACCTGATAGAACCTAGTGCTCTGCTTTAACTTGCTGACATATCAAGCACTTACCCACAAATTCAATCAAATCATGCTTCATGCTTGGCCACCAGTAAAAAGCTTTCAAATCTTGATACATCTTGTTACCGCCAGGATGCATCGCATAGCTACTATGATGAGCTTCATGAAGAATGCTTTTTCTTCAATTCTTCCTGATCTGGGACACATAGCCATTTCTTATAGTAGAGGCTACCATCATCACTCAGCGAATAATCTATACTATTGCCATCTTTAACCTTACTCACAATGATAGCCAATCGATCATCTTGCTTTTGGGCCGCCTTCACTTGTTGTATAAAGTCAGGTCATACATGTATTTTGGCTATCAATGCTCCATTATGAGCCAAGCTTAAGCCGACATTCATAGCCCGAAGAGCTACAAACACTATCATTAGTGTTTTACACTTATTAATCGTATTAACACATGCATTTAAAATATTCAAATTACCTGACATAAACTTTATGCTAAGTGCATCTGTGTGACAAGCGCCGAACCCCGGAGGCCCCGAAGACCAGCTTTTAAGGCATTCAAGAGAGGTTCATAAGACCCATAAAGATTACGGGGACATTTATTTTGGGCAACAAAATGGTATTTTGAAGTCGCCACCCAATAAAATATTGGTAAGGGTTGTCTAGCTTCATTGAGTCTAAGACAACGCATGTGTGTCTATTTTGGGCAATCGGAGATATTTTAAAATCCTCCTTCAAATAGGATATTGGAAAGATTCATCTAATCTTGATAAGCCTAAGACGATTCATAAACGTCTATTTTGGGCAAGGCAGAGATATTTTGGAATTCCCATCCCAATAGTACATTGAGATGGTTCATCTAACCTCGTTGAGCCTAAGATAATGCAACTTGGGCCTATTTTAGGCAATAAGAGATATTTATGAATTCCCTTTCCAATAAAATATTGGAAAGGTTCATCTAACCTCGTTGAGCCTAAGACCAGAGAGAGTTCGGCACTTCTCATTTGTTCATACTTTGATTAAATTATAATTGAGTTTTGAATTTAAACTTTCATTCCATTTTCTCATTCAATTCAATGCAATAATTAAAGCTCAAATCAATCATATAACGAAAGCATTAAATAAAGTAAGCTCAAAATCAAGAAAATTAAAGTAACTTAAAATAAAACTAGGGGCAGAATACGACCCCCATCATAAATGAATAGAAAGTAAACAAACATGCAGAAAATGGGGTATTCGTTAATGATGAAGGCATTGGTCTTCGCCTACGCATAAAAAAAAAGAGTAATATTAGAAGATTTGTTTTATTTGGATGGAAAATCTGGACATTGGTCCTATTTTATTTAAGGAAAATCAAGCCCATTTGTAGAAATTTCTCGCCATCCTTTATATTTACGAATATAAAAATAACATTTGCAATAAATTAGAATTAAAAACATAAAATAAAAGGAAATAGGGTAAAGGAAATAAATCCAATTGGTGTCCCTAAATCATCCTAGTGGGATCCCCATTCTCAATACCCCGTATTCAAGAAAAATAATTAAACTCACAAAAATAATTAACATGTTAGTAAAATAGTAAAGGAAGATAACGATAAAAAGGATTAATAATAAAAATAGCAATGAACAAATAATCTGAAGAATAATAAAAATGGAAATAAATTACCTTGAAATGAGTGAAAACAAAACTAAAATAAAGAAGAAATGAAATAACAAAGAAGAAAGGAAAGGAAGGCCCAGGTGTAGACGACCTCGCCGTCTATCGGGCTACCATAAGGCAGGATCATGGAGTCGCCACCCGATAAAACATCGGGAAAATAATTCTAACCTTATGAGGCCAAAACCAGAGAGAGTTCGGGACCTCACTCTTATTTATACCTTTGGTTAATATTATGTGAATGGGTTTTTAAGATCAATTATTTTATCTCTTCTCTCACATGCAAATTATACAATAAAATTAAAGCGCATTGCAAGCACGTATAAAAAAGGCAGTAAATAAAATATAATTACATTTATCTGAAAACAAATATGAAATCATAAAAGAATGATAAAAATAAATACATAAATCGGGCTATTCTTTTAGACGGGAACATTGGTTCCCAATTACTTTTTATGAAAAGTTTTGACTTCTCAAATCAATTTAAACCTTTGCTTTGGGGTGAAAACCAGGACATTGGTCCAGTTTTATTAACAAATATCATTTTGGTAGAAAACATTTATGTGTTGGTTTTTTTTAAGCGCGATAAAAAATCTTTTGTTAATACAGACCACAAACGAATAAATAAGAATAAAATAATAATTACATATTTTAAAATAAATAAATTATAATCCACTTGTCCCAACCATACTTCGCTTAACTCCATAGGTGGACCACATGCTCCTCGCATTGCGGCAAAGACAGAAAACAGTGTTGGTTAATAATGAATGAATAAATAATTGAATGAATAACTAAACAAATAAATAATTGAATAAAGTAAATTGAAGAAAATAATTAAAGTTAGTAATGGATCAAATTAAATGATAAATAAATGAATAAATAGATAAATAATTAAATAAATAATTGAATCAAACAAATTGAGAGGATTAATTAATGTAAAACACAATGGCAATTATAACAATCAAATGCAATAAAAATGATAATGCTAATAATAATACCGTAAGATGATGATGATGATTAAATAAACAAAAAAATGATAATAATAATAAAAATAATGATAACAATAATAATAATAATAATAATAATAATAATAATAATAATAATAATAATAATAATAATAATATTAATATTAATAGTAATATAACATGAATAAAAATGGTAATGATGATGATAACAGTAATAATAATATTAAAATAATAACAACAAGACACAACGATAATTAATAATAACTAAATATACCCAATAATAATAATGATAATAATAATAATAAATAATGTAAAATAATTAATCAATTAATAATAATAATAATACTAAAGACAGAATAACACTAATAATAAATTAATAAATAATAATAATAACACTACTAACAATACTATAACCTCAATAATAATAATAATAACAAATAATCACAAAATACAATAAACAATAACAAATAAATACAATAATGAATATAATAATAAATAAATAATATTAATAACAATAAAATCAATATAACTCAGTAATACTAATAATAGATAAATAAAAATAATAATAATAATAATAATAATAATAATAATAATAATAATAATAATAAACAGAAAATAAATAAATGTATAATAATAATAATAAAATAATTAAAACAGAATAATAATAATAATAATAATAATAATAATAATAATAATAATAATAATAATAAAATAAATAGAAATTTAGTAAAATAGGGGTTACCGGTTTTTTGCCGCCGGAGCCGCCGTGGGTGGCCGGTGATGAGCACCTCCCTCACCGGGGGATAGATCGCCACCCGAGGAACCCGCCGGAGTTGGTCACGCGCCGGAGAAAGCTGAGTCCTTGCCGGAAAATGCGTCGGAAGCTCACGCCACCACCATCTCCGATCTCCCTCACGCCGGCGGCTACGGATGATCGGCGAGCACCGTCGGCTTCATCCGGGTTCCCTCTCCACCGTGGTGGGGCGCGTGTGGCGATCCGCGGCCGTGACTGGCCGCCGGAGCCCCCGCCACCTCCTTTCCTTTTTTTCTTCTTTTTCCTTGGTTCCGGCGCCGTCCTCTGTGTTTTTTGCCCCTGTTTCCCTCTCTTGTTTTGCCCTTATTTCCTCTTTCTATTTCACTTCTTTGTCTCTCTTTTCTTTATTTTCCTTCGATTTTGTTTTGTTCTTGTGCTCACTTGCTCTCTCTTTAATTTTTTCCTTTTTTTGTTCTTCAGCCGAGAGCCTGCTCTCTCTTCTTCTCTTTTTTATTTTTCTTTTCCTTTCAATTTCTTCATCCAGCCGAGAGAGCCCCCCTCTTTTTTACTCATCTCATTCTTTTTATACCCTCAAATTAGGGCTAAGGGTTATAATGGTAACTTCCCACTCAATTATTTCCCTCCTTTTCTCTATTCTTAATTAATTTAACTTAATTCAAATAACACATACATTAATTAATTAAACATACATATTAATTAAACTCTCTATTAATTAAACGTCACACTAATTAATCCATTTAAATTATCATACATATATGTATTTTATCTAATTAACTACACACTTCAACTTTAATTTTACATGCATTTTAATTAACACAATAATATTAACCACTTAATTAACTAACAACATCAACTAATTAATTACCTAATTTCACACACACATATTTATATATATATATATATATATTTTTTTTTTATTTTTTATTTTATTTTATTTTTTATTTATATATATATATATTTTTTTTTCGGAGGGAATAATCAAGGATCAAAAATCACCATTTTCATTTTATGCCGGGGTTGGGACCCGGTGTCTACACCAGGGACAGTCCAAACCGTGCAAGCGACGGCCGTCTCTGGGCCGACCCATGGCCAGAAGAGGATTTTCGTGACGGCCCATCGCTCGCTTGAGCGACGGCCGTCGGTGGACCTTCAGCCCATCAGTTGTTCTGGACCCAAAAAAATAAAGAAAAAACAATTAAAAACCTAAATTCCAACTTTTAAAACACTTTTATGCAATTAAATGACGATAAATCAATGTGACACAATAAAAATAAATTAAAGGTCAATCCAAAATGTTTACGGGTCCTGTGACGCGCGCCGGATCCCGAGCGCCGCCCTTTCGGACCGCCCGCACGTGGGCGATCGGGGCATTTGCGGGTCCGTTGACATCTTGCGATAAATCGCAAGTGCGTCTATGTTGAGCAACAAGGAGGTATCATGGAGTCGCCACCCAATAGAACATTGGGAAAGTTTCTCTCGCCTCGGAGAGCCTAAGACTTGCGCATTTTATCCATATTGAGCCATGAGGCCTAGGATTAGCGCTAAAGCCTCGTGACTCAAGAAGTATTTTGGAGGATAACCTCTAACCTCTCGAGCCCAAAGACCAGAGCTGGGTCCGAGATTTCTCATCTATTTCTACCTCGATTAATTTATGATCAAATTTTAATTATCATTAATTTGCTCTCTCTCCACACGATGCAATTTTAATCTAAAAGCGCATTTATACATGTTAGGAAAACCATAAATTAGCAAGTAAAATAATGAATTACAATAATACAAGGAGCGGAATACAACTCCCATTTAAAAGTGCAAACATACATAAAACCGGGGAGTTTATTAATTATGAGGACTTTGGTCCCCGCATGCACAATTAAAGAAAATATTTTGGATGTGATGATCTTATTCGGGATGAAAACTGGGACATTGGTCCCGTTTTATTATGAAAAATCCAAGTTAATTTAGTAAAACTATTTTTGTGGTTTTTATTTTGGCGCGCATAAGAAAACATTTTATTCAATGAATATATACAAGGCAATGTAAATAAAATGGGAATTAAAAATGTATAAAGAAAATACCAAACCCCGCAACTCCTCCCTCAAATTCAGTTTTGAAGAATTGAAGATAGAAGTGTTGAATTCCTTGTCTTCTCTTGTGAAAATCCTTAGAAAATAGCTTGAAAACTTGAAGAAAAGCTCTTGGAAACAAGTGTGTAAGATGGATTTTTTTCTCTCAACTCAAAGCTCCAAAATTCAGTTTTTTTCTCACCAAATGTTCTTGGTTTGTTCTCCTCCTTTTCTGAATTTTTTCTAGTGTTTTAATCATCAAAAACTACCCAAAAACCACCAAAAACCGTCCAAAAACGGTTGAAAATCGAGTGGGGGTCGAAAAGTGGGCGAAATGGGCGAAGTGGGGCGATTTCGGCGAGAGATCGTGCGCGTCGCGCACGTTTCCGCGCGATCTGCGCGGAGTTTCCACGCACGACGTGCGCGGGGCGAGCGACGCCCTGCGCGTCGCTCGCGCGGAGCGCCCGACGCCAAGGGCGTCGGACGCGCGGAGCGCACGGAAATTTGCGACGGCCCTTGGCCGTCGCCTTTTCGTCGCGATTATTTTCCCCCATTTTCCATTTTTCCTACTTTCTTCATTTTTTCATCATTTTTCACCCTTTTTTTTTTTGTTTTTTTTTATTAAAATACCCTCAACCTAAAACACACTTTTTCTTCTTCAAAATAATTTAAAAAATATTTTTAAAATATTTTTAAAATACCCTTTTTACTCACCGAAAAGACAAGAAAAATCACTTCTGAACTCCAATCTTTTTGCCTATAAGCCGGCATAACTAAATTTCATCATCGGGTAATCCTGATCAAGGCTACTCGGGACCCAGTGTCTACAGTTGCCCCCAATTTTGAAGAGACTAGTGCATGGGTGCCTAGGTGAGCCAAAATTCAGGAAAAGGAAAGAAACGCGTACCTGAAGCAGCGATCTTCCTGCTTGATGGAGTTATGATGATAGCTACTGCTGTCTTTCGGTTGTAGCTGGTAATACCGTAGGTGCGCTAACCTCTTGTGGGTGGCGCCGCTATCGTGCTAAACATTATGAGTTGGTAATGCCGTGGTCGTGCTAACCTCTTATGGGTAGTGCCGCCATCGTGCTAACCGCTGTGAATTGGTAGTGCCGTGGTCGTGCTAACCTCTTGTGGGTAGTGCCGCCATCGTGCCAACCGCTGTGAATTGGTAGTGCCGTGGTCGTGCTAACCTCTTGTGGGTAGTGCCGCCATCGTGCCAACCGCTGTGAATTGGTAGTGCCGTGGTCGTGCTAACCTCTTGTGGGTAGTGCCGCCATCGTGCTAAACATTATGAGTTGGTAATGCCGTGGTCGTGCTAACCTCTTATGGGTAGTGCCGCCATCGTGCTAACCGCTGTGTATTGGTAGTGCCGTGGTCGTGCTAACCTCTTGTGGGTAGTGCCGCCATCGTGCCAACCGCTGTGAATTGGTAGTGCCGTGGTCGTGCTAACCTCTTGTGGGTAGTGCCGCCATCGTGCTAAACATTATGAGTTGGTAATGCCGTGGTCATGCTAACCTCTTATGGGTAGTGCCGCCATCGTGCTAACCGCTGTGAATTGGTAGTGCCGTGGTCGTGCTAACCTCTTATGGGTAGTGCCGCCATCGTGCCAACCGCTATGAATTGGTAGTGCCGTGGTCGTGCTAACCTCTTGTGGGTAGTGCCGCCATCGTGCTAACCGCTGTGAATTGGTAGTGCCGTGGTCGTGCTAACCTCTTGTGGGTAGTGCCGCCATCGTGCCAACCGCTGTGAATTTTGGAACTGTGCTCCTTTAGATGTTTGGACTAGTGTCATCACTCGGCTTTTTTTTTTTTTTGGTGTTTCCCGCCGATTTCTCCTGCAAGATTGTATGCATAGGAATATACAAGAAATCATGTGTGTATGTTATGGAATGCAAATGCTTGCAAAAATGTATAGATCGCGCCCTAGGTGATCCATGGTTTGCTGAACTTATAGCTTGTCTGCTGTACCATGCCCCCTGAATCCTGAGGATCGTCGACAAGCTTTTTGAAAGAGACGTCCGGTGTATATCCCTTTTCCCCTGGTCAATGATCATTTACTTGGGATTCTATTTCATGTTCTGTGTTGTGTGTTGTCTGACTGACAGAAGATCATCTTGAAATAATGCCGCCTTATCGCTCCAGGCATTGAATGTCATTGTTTTAAAGGTAGTGCGTCCCTTGTGGATTTTCGCACTAGCTTTTCTTTGCGGGAAATGCGTCCCTTATGGGATTTTCACACAACCCTTTGCCTAACTTTTGCCTGGAATGGACCCAACCCAATCCAGCGGCTTTTGTGTATTTAATTTTTTTTTGTAGGGCAGACTGCCTGTTTCCAGGTTTTCACCCTGCCCTTTGGCCTAACTTTTGCTTAGAGAGCCAGTTACGGTTTTCATCTCTAACGGCCTTCTTTGTTTTTTTTTTTTTTTTTTTTTAATTTTATTTTTTTTTAAAATTTTATTTTAGAGAAGGTTATCACCAAAGCTTCTGTTAAGAGCAAATAGGGCATATCTGATGAGCGATAATCATTAGATGAAAAATTGATATAACTCTTTTTGAGACAGAACTGAAAGATCAATGAAAATGTATTCTTTTATTCATTGCAAAATTGTGTACATTTCTATATGATTTCATCATACATGATTTTCATTTGACAAGAATTCAAAAGCATATGACTACACCTAATCTCGGAGTGGATTTTGTCAGCATCAAACTCCTGTTATTAATCGGCCCTCTCGGGTTTTCTCGATTAAATATTTTCTCTGATGCCTCTAATTTTTGCACAGGATGCCTTTTTTCGGTTTTCACCCTGTCGAGGCGCCCAATTTTAGCACAGCCGCCTCTTTTCGGTTTTCGACTTGCAGGGCATTTTATTCTCTTCTTTTTATTTTGGTCTTTAGCCATGGAACCTTTTAAGTCTATCAACATTGACCGGGTCCTTGAACTCATTCCCATCGCTGTCTGCTAAAATCGCTGCTCCTTTTGTTAGCAACTTTTTCAAAATGAAAGGTCCTTCCCAGGTTGGTCTGAATTTTCCTCGTATGTCTGGAACTCCCGGCCTCATCATCTTAAAGACCAAGTCCCCCTCCTTCAACAGGTGCTTTCGTACTTTCTTGCCAAACGACCGAGCCAGCCTCTTTTGATAAACTTGGTTGTGGTAATAGGCTCGTAACCTGTCTTCATCCAACAGATTTAGCTGTGACAAACGTTGTTGTGCCCATTCTGCTTCAGGAATCTCAGCTTCCATGACTACCCTTAATGATTTCAGCTCAATTTCAACCGGCAGGACTGCTTCAGTTCCATATACCAGAGAGAATGGCGTTGCCCCTGTAGAGGTTCTGACTGTTGTTCTATATCCCCAAAGTGCGAAGGGTAACTTTTCTGCCCAATCCTTGTAGTTCTCAACCATCTTGGCCAAAATTCTCTTCACATTCTTATTTGCCGCTTCAACTGCACCGTTTGCTTGAGGACGGTAAGGAGAAGACTTATGATGTTGGATCCCATATTTCTGGAGCATCTGTTTAGTCTCTGCTAGGAATTGTACCCCATTATCAGATACAATGTGATGTGGGAGACCATATCTGCATATCAAATTCCGCTCGATGAATTTAGCCATATCCCTTGCATCAACCTTCTTGAAAGACTCAGCTTCAACCCACTTAGTGAAGTAGTCAATGGCAACTATGATGAATCTATGCCCATTAGAAGCCGTAGGACGGATTTCGCCTATGATGTCTATTCCCCATGCTGCAAATGGCCATGGAGATGTTAAGTTATGTAACTCTGAAACTGGCACATGCCTCAAATTCGTATACTGTTGGTATAACTGGCATTGCTTCACAAATTTTGAACAATCTGTATCCATTGTGAGCCAATAAAACCCTTGGCACATGATCTTCTTTGCTAAGGCTAAGCCATTCATGTGAGCTCCACAAACCCCGGCATGAACTTCTTCCATAACTCTTTTAGCTTCTTTCTCTGCCAGACATCTTAACTGGATACCATCAGCTTGCCTTTTGTATAAAGTGCCATTAACACTGATGAATTGAGTGGATAACTTCCTGATCATTTTTTGGTCCTTCTCCGTGGCTTCCTCTGGAAAGACTGATCTCTCTAAATAATTCTGAATGTCATAATACCATGGATTTCCATCAGTGGCATCAATGTCCATCACCTGTTCCGCTTCAAAACCAGGTCTTTCCGAACTATATATCAGCACGGGTTTCATCGCAACTCCTGTTGGGTTGTCCCACATAGACACTAAAGTTGCTAGAGCATCAGCTAACTGATTTTCGTCTCTGGGGATGAAGTGAAAAGTGCAAATCTCAAATTGGCTGCTCAACGCTCTCAAGTGCTTTACATAAGGCAATAGCCTTTCTTCCTTGACTGACCACTCCCTTCTGATCTGATGAATTACCAAGGAAGAATCTCCGAATACTTCTGCGGTCTTTGCCCCCAGAGCAAGTAATGCTTCCAATCCAAAGATGCAAGCTTCATATTCTGCTTCATTATTGGTAGCCTTATACCTCAACTTCTTAGCCAATGGTAGCCTTTCACCATCTGGGGTCGTAAGAATAACTCCTACGCCTGCTCCCTTATTATTGACTGCTCCATCAAAGAATAATTGCCACCCTTGCACTGCTATGGCCGTGACGTCTTCATCTGGGAAGTTGTATTCAAATTGATCTCCCTCAATAGGATGCTCGGCTAAGAACTCCGCTACAGCTCTTCCCTTAATGGTTTTCCTGGTTATGTACTCAATGTCAAATTCCTGCAACAGCAGTAACCATCTTCCCATCTTCCCTAGTAAAGAGGGTGCTTCTTGGAGGTATCTAAGCGGATTATGTTTGGCAACCGTTTGTACCTTGAAAGAATGAAAGTAGTGTCGTAACTTCTTAGAAGCCCAGATAACTGCTAAACAAATCTTTTCTACCTCTACATATTTGGCTTCGTACGGCAGGAATTTCTTGCTAAGATAATAAATGGCAAACTCTACACCAAAATCATCTTCCTGAGACATCATAGCACCCACTGAGTTATCTTCCACAGCCAGGTACAGGATTAGTGGTTTGGCACGGCGTGGTGGTCTTAGTACCGGAGGATTTAGCAGATAGTCCTTAATGGTGTCAAAGGCCAGTTGACAGTCATCGTTCCATATCACCGGCTGATTCTTCCTAAGAAGCTTGAAAATAGGCTCACATACTGAAGTTAGCTTGGCAATAAATCGGCTGATGTACTGAAGCTTTCCTAAGAAACTTCTGACGTCCTTCTCCTTCTTGGGCACTGGCATCTCTCTTATGGCTTTGACTTTATCGGGATCTACCTCGATTCCCCTCTGGCTTACTACATGGCCTAACAACTTTCCTGATGTAACTCCAAAAATGCACTTCTTGGGATTGAGTCGCAGATCATACTTGCTAATCCTTTGAAAGAACTTTTCTAATGCCTCAAAGTGACCTTCCCTGGTAGCCGACTTAATCATCATGTCATCGACGTACACCTCCACTTCTTTGTGGATTAAGTCATTGAGAACCTTGGTTGCCATCCTCTGATAGGTTGCTCCTGCATTCTTCAACCCAAAAGGCATAACCCGATAGGCATATGTCCCCCACTCGGTGATAAAGGCTGTCTTGATCCGGTCCACTATCTTGTTAAGAATTTGATTGTACCCTACGTATCCATCCACAAAGCTATACATCATACAAGCAGCAGCACTATCTACTAGCACATCAATATGAGGCAGTGGGAAATCATCTTTAGGGCAAGCTTTGTTCAGGTCTCGATAGTCGACGCATACTCGAACCTTACCGTCTTTCTTAGCTACAGGAACCACATTAGCTAACCATGTTGGGTATTGAACCTCTATCAGGAACTTAGCCTCAATCTGCTTATGGATCTCCTCTTTCACTTTCTGTGCCCATTCTGGCCTAAGCCTCCGAAGCTTTTGCTTGACTGGTTTAAACTCTGGGTAAGTTGGGATGGCATGTTCGGCAACATCTCGATCTATTCCCGGCATATCCTCATAGGTCCAGGCAAAGACTTTTTCATATTTTTTTAATATTCTCTCAAATTTTATTCTCTCTTCAGGAGTTATGTCTGATGCTAGCAAAATTTCCTTTGGATTTTCCAAAGTTCCGAGATTAAATGCAGTTGTGCCAGTTGAATTAATATCAAAAATGAATGCATCATGCTTATGATCATGCGAAATGAAATCATCAGAAACATCACACAAGTAAGCAAAGTTGTTCATCTCATTAACATAATCAGAAACATTAACATTATCCTCAAAGAGTTCTGGTATAAAAAGAGAATCTAAATGACTATCAACTTCAGTCGACGCCGATGCTGCAGCTGACTGTACTTTGGCTTCTTGATTTGGTGAAATCTTGAGATCTTCAATCTTTGGCTCTGGCTCCACTATCTTCTCCTTCCCCTTAAGTCTGGTGGCTAACAGCTTATCAGTGACAATCTCTTCGGGCTCATCTCTGTCCCAGATGCTGCATTGGGTCATAATCTCCTCATCCTAAAAGTTCTCTACAGCTTTAACAACTCCGATCTCCCAATCAAAGACATCGTTGAAAATTTCAAATCCAGGGATAATCTTCCCATCTACCCACTGCGGTTCTTCTTCTCTAGTGTAGGCACAAACCGATGATGATGGCATAAAGCTCTCCGAAATATGGGGAATCTTCCCTGACCCTTTCTTCTTACCATATTCTCCTTTGTAGCCCAACCCCTTTCGATCTTTCTGACCACGTGTAGTGATAGCATTCTGCAGCCCTTGTGACTCTTTTCCCAAACCAGCCCCTGGGAGGAAGTGCATCTTCTTCAGCATATTCACCACTTGAGGGCTACCTTCTAGGTTTTGCTCTTCTCCGATCATCGATACATGAAAGCCACTGAATGGCTGATTAGAGATCTCCAAGGCAGACACTTGGTTCTCTCTTGCTGCTTTAATGGTCACTACTTCTCCTTCATGGGGTATTTTAATTATCTAGTGTAAGGTAGATGGCACTCCCCCTAACTTGTGAAACCACGGTCTACCAAGTAGAGCTGAAAAGTTTGCTGGGATCGGCAGAACCACAAAATCTGTTTCTGTCTCAATGGGCCCTGTCTTTACCAAAGCTTTGAAAATTCCCGATGCTTGCCTCCTAGAGTTGTCGTAGGCAGTGATGGTCAGGTCAGATTTGCTTAACATACTCTCATCCATCCCAAAGGCCTGAAGTGCCACCAAAGGGCAGACATTTATCGATGACCCGTCATCAACCATGACACAAGCGGTGTGTTTACCATTGATCTGTGCCTTGATGTACAAAGGTCGGTTGTGGTTGCGACCCTCTGTTGGTAGGTCTACATCAGAAAAAACCAACTTCTCCCCGGATCCCCCCTTTACAAGGTCTAAAAGCTCGGATGGAGAGATTGTAGTTGCTACGGTGGATACGCTCAATGCTTCGACTAACTTCTGTCGGTGCGAGGGGGACTGTCTCAAGAGGTCCCAAATAGATATCTGAGCCGTGGTCTTTTTCAGTTGCTTCACTATTGAATTTTCTTCCGGCTCTTTCTCTGCGATTGCTTGTGCTGGGTCCTGCTGCTTCTCAACTTCTGGAATGACCCTCCCACTTCTTGTTACTGCTTCTACTCTTTCTTCTTCCTCTGAATCCCACGGATCCGTAAACTCTCCATTTTTCTCATCTTCGTCATCTCCACTCTCACTAGTGGACCAACAGTCTATCGCTACCACGGAAACCCCTTTTTCATCCACTGCAGGGCGAGTAATAGCGACATACTCATTTCCATATAGATCTTGCATTACGTACCACTCTGGTAGGCTCGATCCGATCATAAAGACTGGAGGTGGCACTGTGTTATAACCAGACTTCTTCTTGCTTTCTCTCTGCTCAGGATCGGTGATCTGCTTGTTGTCAATTAGATCTTGGACCCGATGTCTTAGCGTTATACACTCATCCGTCAAATGCCCGGTATGTTGGTGGAATGCGCAGTATTCATTCTCTTTGTGCCCTGGCTGTCCTTGGGCTTTGGCCGGCTTAGGTGATAGGGGCCGCAGTTTTCCTTCTTTTATTAGCCTCTTCAGCACCCATGATAAAGGCTTACCCAAGTTAGAGAAATACCTCTGACTTACGCCGGTTGCAGACACCTCGGCAGTCTTCCCAACTCTGTTACCACTGCTTGAACCTACTGGTTTGGCCGTCCCCTGATTGCTGTATCCCCTCCGGGCATAGGACTCACTATTTGCCCTCTTGGATAAATATTCTCCTTCCGCTTCTATGGCAATGTCCTTCAAAGACTCCCAATCCTTGAGTCCCTTCATTTTCAATCCATCTCTCAAGTAGGGGCTGGCATTTCGAATGAACAGCCGGATCTGATCAGAAGTGTCCGGTTTGCGTTTCATCTCCATAACCCGGTTTCTCCACCGAGTAAGGTACTCGTGGAAGGACTCTCCAGCCTTCTGTTGTAGCAACTCGAGATCTTTCAAAGTGACCTCCATCCGGGTACTGCAATCGTACTGCTTAAGGAACTCTTCAGTCAACAAGTCCCAGTCCTCCTTGGATCTCCTGTCAAGCCCATGGTACCAATCAATAGCAGCTCCTGTGAGACTCAAGCAGAAATATTCTATCTTCTGCTTTCTTGTTAAGGTCGTTCCCTTCATGACCAGCGAGTATTGCTTGATGTGTACGGCAGGGTCAGAGGTTCCATCAAATTTGGGAATGTCCGGCATCTTAAAATTCTGGGGAATTAGGTCATCCCCATCCAGCTCTCGGTCTTCCGGGTTCATTCCTTTTCCCACGGTCATCATCCTTGCCATGACCTCAAATCTCTCTTCCATTTTCCTCCACATTGCCTCATCCAGTTTTGGCAACTTTTCTTTAGCTACTGCATGCTCCTCATGCTCATCTCCCCCAAATTCAGCTTCAGACCTGGGGCCCTCTCTGCGCTCAATAGGTGCAGGTACTCTTGGCTCAATAATAGGTGGGTCAACCACTGGTTGGTTAACCGCAGCAGGACGTTCTTCTCTAACAACCTCTTGTTCAGCTGGTACTCGGACAGGAATAGCAGCAGCTTGTTGCCCAGCTATAGTGGCGGCAAGATTGCCCATCATTGCAATCATTCGGGCTTCAAATTCCTCCATTCTCTTTCCTACTTCCTCAACGATTACTGCCCGGGTTGCATCAGACTCATTTGATGGGTTAGCCATGCTTACTTCTGTTGATGATTCGGAAGAAAACCCCACACTATTTTCTGAGATTGACTCTGAACTCTGATCTGACACTAACTCAGTTAACCCCAAAAGCGGCGTCCTTCTTAACCGTCCGTCGGGACCTCTAGACCACCCAGGAGAATCTATGATGGCTGAAATGCAAAAATTATTAAGATGATGCATGATTAAAATGCAATGCATGCTCGTGCTGATGCAACATAGACAAACACATGCAAGCAGATAGATCTTTCCGACCTTGTATCTCCCACACACGTGGTAATGCGGTCTCTTTCCTAGGTGGGCTTGATCCATGGGTTAACGGGGAACCCAATGGACACGTATGGTGCGCGGTGAAAAACCGGCAGCATAACAGCTCCTATCTAATGTACATACGTATGGGTGTTTGGCAATTATGTATTTAAACAATTCAACTTAACCAAGATGGGCCCACCAGGGCATGAAAGCCTTTGATGAAGACCATTTAATTAAATTGATTTCGTTTAATATATGATGGCCCACATAGCAAGCATAGTATTACGGTACATTTAACCTAGTGGAAGTATCTATTGCCATTACATGAGCTTTGGACAAGGGAGATGTTACTTTAAGGCTACCCAAGCATGATCCCTGCCGACGGGTCTAGCTCATCACAAGCATAGCGACCGGTCGGGTCGTCATTTTGATATACCATTGAGGTACGTGGCTTGGGCTGGTGATTATCCTTAACACTTCCCCAAATTGAGTGAAAATGAGGAGGTGCTTCAGGAACGCACCGGGGCTAAAAGAGGGACCAAACTAGCGTATTCTAAGGCTCTAATGATATGATATGCAATTTTGAGATAAAGCGAATTTATGAATTAAATTTTAACCATAAATGTTAAGCGAGGTATTTTCAAATTGAAATCTCGAACCATATCGTCCCCAGTGGAGTCGCCACTGTGACGCGCGCCGGATCCCGAGCGCCGCCCTTTCGGACCGCCCGCACGTGGGCGATCGGGGCATTTGCGGGTCCATTGACATCTTGCGATAAATCGCAAGTGCGTCTATGTTGAGCAACAAGGAGGTATCATGGAGTCGCCACCCAATAGAACATTGGGAAAGTTTCTCTCGCCTCGGAGAGCCTAAGACTTGCGCATTTTATCCATATTGAGCCATGAGGCCTAGGATTAGCGCTAAAGCCTCGTGACTCAAGAAGTATTTTGGAGGATAACCTCTAACCTCTCGAGCCCAAAGACCAGAGCTGGGTCCGGGATTTCTCATCTATTTCTACCTCGATTAATTTATGATCAAATTTTAATTATCATTAATTTGCTCTCTCTCCACACGATACAATTTTAATCTAAAAGCGCATTTATACATGTTAGGAAAACCATAAATTAGCAAGTAAAACAATGAATTACAATAATACAAGGAGCGGAATACAACTCCCATTTAAAAGTGCAAACATACATAAAACCGGGGAGTTTATTAATTATGAGGACTTTGGTCCCCGCATGCACAATTAAAGAAAACATTTTGGATGTGATGATCTTATTCGGGATGAAAACTGGGACATTGGTCCCGTTTTATTATGAAAAATCCAAGTTAATTTAGTAAAACTATTTTTGTGGTTTTTATTTTGGCGCGCATAAGAAAACATTTTATTCAATGAATATATACAAGGCAATGTAAATAAAATGGGAATTAAAAATGTATAAAGAAAATACCAAACCCCGCAACTCCTCCCTCAAATTCAGTTTTGAAGAATTGAAGATAGAAGTGTAGAATTCCTTGTCTTCTCTTGTGAAAATCCTTAGAAAATAGCTTGAAAACTTGAAGAAAAGCTCTTGGAAACAAGTGTGTAAGATGGATTTTTTTCTCTCAACTCAAAGCTCCAAAATTCAGTTTTTTTCTCACCAAATGTTCTTGGTTTGTTCTCCTCCTTTTCTGAATTTTTTCTAGTGTTTTAATCATCAAAAACTACCCAAAAACCACCAAAAACCGTCCAAAAACGGTTGAAAATCGAGTGGGGGTCGAAAAGTGGGCGAAATGGGCGAAGTGGGGCGATTTCGGCGAGAGATCGTGCGCGTCGCGCACGTTTCCGCGCGATCTGCGCGGAGTTTCCGCGCACGACGTGCGCGGGGCGAGCGACGCCCTGCGCGTCGCTCGCGCGGAGCGCGCGGAAATTTGCGACGGCCCTTGGCCGTCGCCTTTTCGTCGCGATTATTTTCCCCCATTTTCCATTTTTCCTACTTTCTTCATTTTTTCATCATTTTTCACCCTTTTTTTTTTTTTTTTTTTTTATTAAAATACCCTCAACCTAAAACACACTTTTTCTTCTTCAAAATAATTTAAAAAATATTTTTAAAATATTTTTAAAATACCCTTTTTACTCACCGAAAAGACAAGGAAAATCACTTCTGAACTCCAATCTTTTTGCCTATAAGCCGGCATAGCTAAATTTCATCATCGGGTAATCCTGATCAAGGCTACTCGGGACCCAGTGTCTACAGGTCCTGAGATGGTCCAAAATCACGATTATCTGATGATGAAAATAAAGACCGATTTCTAGGCAAGAAAATAGGGATTGATCGTCTCCCTGTCAAGTTCTTTTGTTTGTCTCAAAATGCTTTTAAAATTTTATTTATCTATTTATTTAATTATTTTTATTTTTTTGGGTTTGCATACGGAAGGGCGCACACGCATCGGCTTCTCCGGGGGAGGAATGCACGGGCGGGGAGATCCCCTTGCCGCACGCACGCACGGGGCGCTGAGGGGCATTGCCCTAGCTATACCCTCGCACGCGAGGGGCACTGACCCTGCCGTGCATGTGGCGAGGGGGTACTCCCCCTTGCATGCAAGAGGGCCAACCGTGCTGGGGTGGCCTGAGCACGAGAGGCTAACCCTCACGTGCGGGCAGCTATACGGCAGCCCCTCACGCGAGGGGCCTCTGCTCATGCCCGCCCCGCGGATGAGGCCTTCGCGCCTGGGGCTGCCGCTGTGCGCGGGAGGCCATGCGACGACCCACGGGCGAGGCCTTCCGTACGTGGGTCCCTTTCCTTTTTTTTGGTACGGAGAGGAAATAAAAAGTAAGGAAGAACTTTTGAAAAGGGGGAGGATTTTGGAGGAATTGAGTTTTTTTGAAAAGAAAAGAAGAGTTTTTTAGAGAGGAAAAACGTGAGTTTTCTTTGAAGGACAAGAACCAATTTTCCTAGCAAACAAACACATTTCTTCTTTAATTTTCTTGGCTTTAAAAAATGTTTGTTGAGTTTGGATTAACTTGAGGAAGGAAAAATTAATATCCTTAGCTTGGGTTTTCTCATCAAACAAAAAAAAAATTATTTTTAAGTTTGGTGTTCTCGAGTTTTTTGAGACAAAAATTTAAGATTTTCTTAAATCTATTTGAGTCTACTTTTGAATCATGACAAGAAGAATAGATTGAGACATCTTCCTTCCATATTATCTACTCTGAGCGTAAAGATTCTTGTATCCATTTTATTATCTTGTTTTATTTTATTTTATTTATTTTGTTTTATTTTTCTTGCACTAATAAATACATGAATAATGATTTGATGAATATGTGTTTTTGAAGTTAAGATTTATTCTCTTAGCATGATTTTTCAATGTTTGTTTTGTTTTTAGTTTGAAAATGGATAAATGCATATGACTTAGGTGTGAAAAATCAGATTTATTGTTTTGTGTTTTTGGTATGATTTTTTGTAATAATCTTTTCTTTTTTATGTTTAAATTTTATTATTTTATATTGCATATTTGTGTGTTTTCCCCATTCATCTTGTTTATTTATTTAATTTTATTGGCTTATTATTGTCATTTATTATTATTATTATTATTATTATTATTATTATTATTATTATTATTATTATTATTATTATTATTATTAGCATTATATTTTTATGGTGCTATTGTATGGCTTAGTTATTATTTTTATTATTATCATACTTTTGCATGATTTCTAATTATCTTTATGTGTGTTCTATACATGTATTAAATTAATGTGTTTAATTTAACTTATTTTATTTTCGACTTGTGTGTTAATTTTATTTTATATTTCTCATATTCTCGTTTAATTTAGTTGATTTTAGAATTATTGCTAATATTTCTTATTGTTGTTTTTTTATTGGGGGTTTAAAATGTCATGTTGCTTATTTGAGCGTTTTCGTGACCAAATGGAGGGGTCACAACGCGTAGGAGACTACGTCATTTTCGTGAGATCTTACGTATCGCTTGTTTGAATGATTGCATTTGTATGAATAAAATAATTTTATTTTATGCGCGTGTTAAATAAAAAATCACAAAAATATTTTTATGACAAAATCAGGAGTTTGATTAATAAATTAGGACCAATATCCTTGATTTAAACCAAGGAATGCAAAATATCACGAATCAAAATGAAGAGTTAAACTTTCTCAAATGGGAGCAATTTGTCTCGATTTTCAAGCAAATAGCCGAAATAACTCTTTGATCCCGTTTTAAGTGAGCATGAAAGAACCAACGTTCCTAAATCGAATTAACATCCCAATTTATGTATGCGACCCTTTTGATTTATTTTGCTTAATTGTTTAGCTTTATATTTACATATCCTATGGGCTCTTGTAATTAATTATTTTTGGGGCAATTTAGTTTTTTATTTGGGGAATGTATGCTGTCCCAATCTTGTTTAGCTTTTTTTTTTCATTTGTGCGATTGTATTTGTCCCTATTTCTATTTTGTAATAATGTGGCTTTGTGTATTTACCGCTTTATTTACTGCTTTATTTATAACTTTTATTTACCGCTTTCTCGATGCTTGAAGTGCGCTTTTAATAAATTGCATTAATCGTGTGAGATGAGAGATGGAATTTTCTAATCTAAAAACTCATTTATAATTAATCAAGGCATAAATAAGAGTGGAGTTCCAAACTACTCTCTGGTTTAGACCATTGAGGTTAAACGAACTTTCCCAATTTCTCGTAAAATGGGTGGCAACTCCAAAATACCATAAAGGTACCCAAAGGTTTCATGAGATTAGATAAACTTTCCTAAGGTTATATTGGGTGGGGATTCCAAAATGTCTCATATTACCCAAGATCAAATAACGTGAACCATCCCTATGCCCTAAAAGCGGGCCTTTCGAAAAGTGGAGCCCTCCGGTTCGGCGCGTGTCACAGTGGCGACTCCACTGGGGACTTTGTGACTTTGCTCTGAAAGTGTCTTAGTTAAAATGTATAATTGAGTTTTTAAAACTAAAATTCCATCTCCTTTCTAAAATTGCATTGCATCATGCTAGAGCCTTAGAATTATGTTAGTTTAGACCCTTATTTTACCCCGGTGCATTCCTGAAGCACGACCCTAGGTTCACTCAATGTGGGGAAGTGTTAAGGATAATCACTTGCCCAAGCCTGGTACCTTTTGGTATATTAAATGGAGACCCGATTGGTCATTATGCTCGTGATGAGCTAGACCCATTGGCAGGGACCATGCTTGGGTAGCCCTAAAGTAACATCACCTGAACCAAAGCTCATGTAATGCTAATAGATACTCCCCCTATGTAAGATGAACCATAATACAATGCTTGTCATGTGGGTCGTCATGCATTAAACAAAGTCAAACGAATTAAGTGCTCTTCTATCAAAGGCTTTCATGCCCCTGTGGGTCCACCTTAATTTAGTTGAAGTGTCAAAATACATAATGGTCGAAACTCATACATATGCACATTCTAAGAGACGTTGTGCTACCAGTTTCTCGCCATGCACTATGCTCATTCCTCGGGTCCCATGGATTAAGCCCACCTAGGAAGAGAACAATTGACCTCGTTTGCAAGAGTTAAAATGTTGGAAGGATCTACTTGCTTGTATGTGGTTGAGAAATGCTGTACGACTCATGATCTTGCATCGTATATGCCATTCATGCATCATTCTGATAAGGTGAGCTAGGAGGCCATCATAGATTCGTCCGAGTGGTCTAGGGATCATAGTGGACGGCTGATCAGAAATTTTATCTCTGAGTTGCTAGGAAGGGTATCAGGTTGGGGTTCAGATTAATTTTCAGAGGGCAGTGAGACTTTGTCTTTAGACTTTTCAGTAAGATTTAGTATGGCTGATCATTCAAGAGAGTCTGATGCGACCCGTACATTAATTGCTGAGGAAGTGAGTAAGAGATTGGAGGAGTTCGAAAATAGGATGACGACAATGATGGGGAATTTGACTGCCATAATGGCATAGCTCACCGGGCAGCTACCAGTTGCTCCTATAGTAGGACAAGAGAGGCAAGATCCAATTAGAGAGGATGTAACATCCTAAATCGGGTCTAGTTGGAAATTGCATGTTAATTGGATAATTAAGGGCATTTTTGTAATTGTGCAAGTGGAATTAGAAGTTATTGTTGAGGACCAAATTGAAAGGAAATTTAAAGTTAAAAAAAGAAATATTTTATTTAGTGAGCATTAGGTATTTGTCAAGGATCCAAGTGAGATGTACCAAGGACTAAAGGGATATAATGCAAAGATTTTTATTTTGAGCCAATAGGAAGTTGACACCTAGCAAGAGTTGGTGTGGGCATTAAATGAGAACGAAAGAAAAAGGAAAAGGAAAGAGAGAGAAAGAAGAAAATTCTGCTTTCCCGTTCTCCTCTCTCTCTCGACTTTTCTTCCTCTTTTCTTCTTCATTTTCTACCTTGCCTCCTTATTCTTCTTGGCTGGAGATTTTGCAAGATTGTGGGTGTTTTTGGTAGAGTTTGGGAGCTAAATTGAAAAGGTAAGTGTTTGGTTTTAGTTGCCTGTATTCTAGTCTTCTTCTCCTCTTTGAGTTGCTTGAGACTTTGGGAATTTAGGGTTTTGGTTAAGTGAATTTTTGGGTTATTTGTACAAGAATCTGGTGGCAAGAAGAAGAGTAAGGGCAAGGAAAAGGTTCAAGCTTGAAGAAGAGCCCCGTTTTGAGCTTCAAGAGGTTTGGGAGTTTGCTTTTGGTTGTGTTTAGTTTGGGAGTTGTTTGCTCATCTTCTCTTTTCAAAACATGTGTGTGTCTTGTGTTTTAATTTTCGGAATCTTGAGCATGTTATATGTGTATATGCATGTGTTAGTTTAGGATGAGAATGAAATGGTATAAAATACTAGTGTATGATTATTGTGCAAATTATGGTTATATGATCATAATCATGTTTGGAATGCATTTGAGTGATGAGGTAAGTGTTATTACATGATTGAGTGGTTTTGAATTGATTTTGGAAGCTATAATTTTTTCGGCAAATTTTCGGAGATCTAGAAAATGTGATCCTGTCGCGATCGCGATAGAGCCGGATTTCCTCAGCATCTCTCGGATGCCTTGCACGAATCGTGAAGGGGGATTGCTTTGATCCGAGCCGTGAAGGCTAGCATGATTTTGGCTGTCAAGGTTGAGCACGAGTCGTTCACATGAGCACGAGTCGTGCACATGAGCACGAGTCGTGATACCCTCCTTGCTTGTGGCGCAATTCTTGCTTCTATCGCGAGCGTGACCCCATGTCGTGATTGCGATAGAGACTCCTTTCTGGCTGCCCTGTTTTTCAAAAATGATTTTCATCTCTCACTTTGCATGGGTTCTCCTTAGTGCATGGCACATGTTTTTGCTCATATCTTGTTAATATTATTGTTTTAGAATTGTGTATATAATTAAGACATGATAGTGTTTTGCTTCTTGATTCTGATATGCATAAGTAAGTGCTTATTGCTATGTTAGTGTTTTGACTTTTAGTTTAGATTGTCAAGTGTTTTGTTTTAAGTGAGTGAGTTGAGCCTGAAATGTCATAGTAGTGGATAGATAAGCATGCTTATAAAGGGATTGTGACGCGCGCCGGATCCCCGCGGCCGCCCGCTCGAGGCGCGATCGGGGCATTTGTGGGTCCGTTGGCAGCTTGCGATAAATCGCAAGTGCGTCTATGTTGGGCAACAAGGAGGTTTCATGGAGTCGCCACCCAATAGAACATTGGGAAAGTTTCTCTCGCCTCGGAGAGCCTAAGACTGCGCTTTGTATCCATTTTGGGCCAGCCAGAGGGGTCTTGGAAGGTGAACTTCTCACCCTAAAGAACCTAGGATTAGCGCTAGAGTTTCGTGTTACAAAAAGGTGTCTTGGAGGGTGAACCTCTAGCCTGTTTGAGCCCAAAGACCAGAGCTGGGTCTGGGATTTCTCATCTATTTCTACCTTGATTATTTTATGATCAAATTTTAATATCATTGACTCGCTCTCTCTCCACACGATGCAATTAATTAAATGAGCATTTATTCACATTCGGAAAGCAGTAAATGAGCAAATAGATAATGAAAGCCATAGATTACAATAATACAAGGAGTGGAATACAACTCCCTTTTGTAAATGTGCGGATCATGCACAAATCGGGGCATTGCTTGTTTTGAGGACTTTGGTCCTCGCATGCATCGTTATTAAAAATGGAATATTTTATTTATGATGATCTTTATTGGATAAATATAGGGCATTGGACCCTTTTTTGCATTTTATACAAATTTCATTTTATTTGAGTATAAAGCCGTTGAGTCATTTCTATACATTGACGGGATATGAAGAGAGTTTTGTCCATATACATGAAATAATCAATGAACAATAAAAAAGTAATCAAGAGAGTTAGGGAACTAAACCGGACGAAATCCTCTGAATATGGTAGACAGCCGCTCAAGCTCGGGATTATCCAAGAGAATCAATATACACTCATAGAAGGTTAAAAGATGTTAATATACATGAAATTAACATATAGGAAGTCAAGAAAAACTTGAAAGAGATAAAAAACGATTAAAAAGATGGAGACAGGACCCACCGACGGCCTTCCTTAGCTGACCGACGGGCGTCGGTTAAGGTAACCGAGATGTCCGTTTGTCACTCAAGGAGAGGTGCCTGCAGATGGGTGACCGACGGGCGTCGGTGATAAAGATGACCCGTCGGTCACCACTGTCTCCGAAAAAACAGAACAGAGAAAAAAAAGCCTTTTCAAAGTCAAAAAGTGGGTTTTATCCAAAAGAAGATGAGAGAGTCAAAGTTCAAAGAAAATAATAAAAAATATTTAAAAAATTATACAAAGAAAATAATGACCATGAGATGAAATGGAGAAGGAATCCGGAATATTTACCCTCAGATAATCGCTTTGGGTGGGATCTTTTGTGTTGATTAGAGCTCCGCGCGTTCCCCGAGAAGCAAAAGACGAAGGATTCAAAGAAAGAAAATGAACTATTTCTTCTTCAAATCCCTCAAAAGATCGATTTTGGAGTCAAAATCTAAGGAAAACTAATTAGTTTTAGTTCCTTTTGATTGATTTGCTCCTTGATTAAATAAATTTACTTTGTAAAGGTGTTTTGTTGGAAGAGAGAGAAAATTTGCTTGAAATTGGGCAGAGTTTCCTCCTTTGAAAATTTTTCCAACCCTTTTCAAGTGAAAATCCGGAGCTTATATAGCCAGACACGACTGACGGGCGTCGGTGCATAGGGGCGGGCGTCGAAAGAATCCTTCTGACACAAGGATTCCTCCAACGGCCCTGCCACATCCACCGACGGGCGTCGGAGCGGTTGCGGGCTTCGGGAAATCAGGTGGCATTCTGACAGGGGCGGTGACTTTCCGACGGGCGTCGAAAAATACCACAAGCCGTCGGTGACTCGGAGCGACGGGCCACCTCACAGACGGGCTGGCCGTCTGTGGAGGACAAAATTCCTTTTGACTCGAAAAAACCTCTGTTTTTCTCTCCCTCTACCCAGGAATAGTAAAAAGCCTCATTTCTCATGGAACGCGGGACTAAAACCTCCAAATCCGGCCCCTCATATAGGCTCGGACATTGATTTTATCATAAGGTAACCTCTGATCCGGACCGCTCCGGGACACGGTGCTTACAGGGATATAAGAGTGCAGCTGCCTATGTTGGCCCCATTTGGGTCTTACGGTCAACCTCCGTTATGGTCTTTCTGATAAAATGTTTTGAGACTCCAGTCTCCCTTGCTACCTTCAGGTATGAAATGTTTTTGAGGCTTTGGTCTCCAGCGTGTGATTGAGGCTCCGGTCTCTCACATATGATACTGTTTGCAGTATCCCGCATCCTGTAGTGTACCTATATCCACAGCTGGTGAATTTCAGGCTATTGTGTTTGAAGTTTTGGTACTCCTGTTCAATACAGTGTTTGTATTTCATGAGTGATTTTTATTGATGTTCATTTATCTAAGAATGTGGTGAGTGAGTTGCTAATTTACTGATTTAGTGACTATGCATATGATACCTCGTGTTTTGTTGTGGTAAGAATTTCTGTATGTGCATGCATTTGTATTTGCATGACTTATTATATTCCTGTACTGTGTATCGTGTTCTTTTGTCTTTGTTCCTCCCCACTAAGCGTTATCGCTTAGCACGGGTGTTTTCTCGTGTAGGTGGCAGGTCCGGTTCGATTTGTGTCACGCATCTGCAGGTCGGCCACTAGGAGTTAGAGTTATTATTTTTGTATATCATTTTTTTGTCATGTAATTATGTAATTATTTTGTAAGTAAGGATCTTTATGTAATTATATATATATATATGTATGTATTCATCTTATGTTTATATATGATTTAATTTATATCCGCTTTAGTGCTTCTGTAACACCCCCATCGCCACCCCCGTTGGAAGGGCGCCGACGGGCGCGCTACCCGACGCTCACTCACACAGATATGCACATGCACAATGCGGAAGCATACATTCATACATAACATACATACAAAAATACGGGTTAATTAAAAACTTTAAAGGAATAACAGTTGAACATACATTCACTCCCATACAATCATAAAAACACTCGGCGGAAGCAGTAAGCGAAAGATAAAACAAAGGAAACTTAACATAAAAACATACTAACGATTACATTCCCAAAAGAAATCTCAAGATTCTTACATATAATATTACATACACAATACTACCGAAATACAAAAGGAAATTAAAGTACAGAAGCTGAACAAAATACAAAACTTCTAACTTCAACGTGGCCGACCTTGCAGATGCACGACTCGAACAGAACCAAACCTGCCACCTGCAAGGAAAGGAAATCCATGCTAAGCGATAAACGATTAGTGGGGAGAACACACAAAAGTATGGACGGCCATTCACAATGGTCGCCAAGACATAACACATTCACGATGACAAATGCAGCATTAAGAATACATATATAATCAGGCTTGCATAGTAAGGCATTAATTCAAAAACTCATAATCATAACCATATGCTTATATCAAGAATAGGCCAAAACAGACATAATACAATACACGATACAAGTATCATCATGCAGAACTACATACTATATCACATGCATAAACCTACAATGGTATCAAAAATCAGTACCTTACCGGGCAGAGTCACATGAGATGAACACATGCAATTGTCATAACCAAGGACCCATGCATAAACTGACAACCCAATCAAATGCGATACAATTACCATATGATAACGTACCCAACTATCATGGTAAGAATACAAGCTATCTAACATACTTTGATATGCCATACACACACTAGCCAAAAATCCAAGAGATGACATCCAAAGCACCACATAACCGCTGCATAACTCTAATATATAAATATCATGCCAAAAACACTCTAATAGCGGAAACCGAAGACATAATCACATAACATCACATTCATATCAACACCATGCAGAAAGTACAGTTAAATCTTACATGTTTACAGCCACAACTGCTACGGTTCACATGCTTATACATAACAAAACCATGCTTGAGTCACATACATAAATACATTAGTCGAATCACATTCAAAGCATTCTGAAACTTATAACACAACCCATGACAAATGCGGATAATAGTGATAGATATCCAATCATGCTTACTATATTAAGACATACATTCCGAAGCTCAAATCCACATTCATATACTTATAAACTGATTTCCCAAATCATTATCGTGCTCATTCGGATATCACATTCTTATAGTTATTTCAAAGTAAAACAAAACAAAACAACAAGGCACCTGCTGACTCACAATAGTGGATAACGAGTGTACGCATGGCGGTACCTTACGGGTACGAATCGACGTATGGCGGTACCTTACGGGTACGAATCGAAAACCATTTTATTTTGTCACAATAAAAACATTTCACTGAAGGGGGATCTTAAACAAGATCCAAACACATTAAAAAGGATCGCGATGATCCGCACATATAAAGGGTTCGCGAGGAACCAAACGGGGGACCTGATCAGGGTCCAAACGTCCAAAGGGCTGAAGCTAACTGAACTCTATTAGGCATGCCTAACTATCCACTTACTTGACTCTAGCAGGTCATGCATAAAACAATTCACGTTTCGAATCGCACAACGCATAAATATACATATATACATCATGCATAAATCAGAGTACGATAGACGTATAAACATGCTCGTAAGGTCGGTCATAAATCATACAATTCTCATTGCAAAACATAAAACAGTCAACACACTTTAACATTAAACAATATTCTAAAGCATGTCAAAATCAGGTACAAAAGCACTATCATGCCAATGATTATCAATACAAAATCCTAATCATGCGGTAGGTTAGGATAACTTAGTAAAGATCGTGCATAATCCAAAATTACATTTAAGCATAACACATTGAGTTCAACGACTAAAGCATAATAATACATTCAGACATCAACCATATTTTTCAAATAAATTTAGCATAAGGTAATATCAATCATACCTCATACAAGTCATTCTGGAGCATGCAATAACTCAATCAATCACATTTTAGCACTAATCATAATACTAAAGCATGTCAGGAGCACATGGGGAATCATATTATGCCAATGACTAAAAACGCATCCTCTTAATCGTGGAATGATACAAAATACCCTTAAGCATGGCAGAATATTCTTAGAGGAGAATTTGATCAAGGATATGCATCATAATACTAATCACAAATAACTTGGGATAACCATTCATATAAGCAAGGTAATCTATCACACAGTAGGGGAAAAAAGTCATAAAAGCATTTGAAAGTCATTTTATAAGAAAACTAGTCACTTGAGAAACAAGACAAAATAGAACAGGCCATACAAGAGCATATAAAGTATGACATACATCATACAGTAGTAAAAACCCATACAGAAGAGGTAGAAAATTCATTTTGGTTGAAACTGGGCTAAATTAGATAAATGGGGCTGAAGAGGGATCGGTCAGGAGTCATGTCACGACTCGTGACTGACCTCACAGAAGGGTCACGAGTCGTGACTCTATGTCACGTCTCGTGACATGCCTCAAAAGAATCACGGGACGTGACTCTAAGTCACGCCTCTTGACCCTTCATAAGAGTCACGAGTCGTGACTCTAAGTCACGAGACGTGACTTGCCTCTCACAGGGCTGTCACGCTTCGCGATAGGAGTCACGCCTCACAAGAGTCACGAGTCGTGACTTGCCCCTTCACAGGGCAGTCATGCTTCGCGACTGGGGGTCACGCCTCGCCACTGCATCCAGCCCGCCGAGAAGTCACGCATCGTGACTGGGAAGCAGAGTCACGTGGCGTGACTGGGAGTCACGTCTCGTGACTTGCCTCTCTCAGGGAAGTCACGACACACACGCACACTGAAAATGGGAATTCCACCAGAATCGCGATTTCCCGTTCCCAGCAAGCCCAAAATTCAAAGAACTCGATAAAATCAGTTTTAATTTGATTCAAAACACCACCAAACTCATTTTACCTTTCAAACGATCTTCCAAACATCAAACTGACATAAAATCAGCTTAATTCAATAATCAAATCAACCAAAATCATGCATAAACACCTTTAAGAACATAAACCCTAAAAATTATAGTAAGTTCAAAACCTAAAATCAGTAACTTCAATTCAATTCCCATCATGCATTACTAACACATCCAAAATACACCAAATTCCATAAATTAATCAAAACACACATATACATCCTAAGTGAGAAATAGGGCAAAAACACTAAGAACTTCAAGTGCAGTAATCAAAGCTCCCAAACCTCAAAATGACGATCCAAAATCAGGCTTCAAGATCAATCCTCAATCCTTTCCTTGCCTTTACTTTGCTTCTTCTTATCACCAAACACTTGCACAAACAAAACCCACAATTACTCTTCAAAACCCTAACTCAACCAAAACCAGGAGAAGAATCAAAACATGCAGGAAACCCTAACCCAACTTACCTCTTCAAAGCAGCCTCAAAGACTCCAGATCACATACACACATCAAGGGATGAAGAGCAATAAACGTCAAAGAGAGAAGAGAAAAATAGGAAGAGGAGAAGAAGAGAGAGCAGGGAAACGCGATCTGCCTTTTCCTCTCTTTCTTTTTCCTCTTTTCTTCTTTTAACATTAATTGCACACACCCACCAAGACACATGGCAGCCTCCTATTGGCTCAAACTAAAAATCTTGACTTAAAGCTCTTTAGTCCTTAGACAAATTACACTACACTCACTTACACAATTCTTTCCTTATAAACTTAATTATCTTCTCAATTAGGTCCTTAACACTCCAAATTTCTCAAGCACAAATTACTGAAATACTCTTGCATTCCCGACTTAGCATGCACATTCCGACCAGGGCTATTTTGGGGTGTGACAGCTTCCGCTTATATGATGTGTATGTGTGTGAGCGTAGTGCTCCGATATCCGTCCAACGGGGTTATCGGGGTATTACAAAGGATCCTTCGGAGATTTTATGCCCACCAGTGGTAGAGCCCAGGGGTGCACCCGAACCTAAGACGGTCATAGATCTTAACGATTGTAATGGCCTAAATACCGAGTTAGTTGTGATCAGTATTTTCTGTAGAGTCTGTATGTATGTTCTTGGCTTCTGATGCTGTATGTGGTATTCTTTATTTAGTAGAGTTTAAAGGTTAAACGTGCTTGAGGTATAGCAATTCTAAGATGGGTGACATATTAGAAAGCTGTATAGCTGATATTTTCAGCTGTGTCCTAAAAATAAATTATTTCTTAGAAATGATATGTGGACTGTGAGGAGTCTAGTGGTGAAATTTGGTATGAAAATGAGGTCAAATAGGCCTCCAAAGGTGAGTCTGAAGTTGGCCTCCGGTTCGGTTCAGTTGAACCGAAGGTTGACTGAACTTTGACTGAATTTTTAAAAATAGTTAAGAGTGGATAAAAATGTCTATTATGGGAAGTGTACAAGCTCAGAATAATTTTTAAAAATTTTTGACAGCATTAAAATTGTATTTTACGGCAGAATCGAATCGGACCGATTTAGGTGAACCGGGTCCCAAATGAACTTCGATTGAGCTAAAATTTTGTGTGGAGGCTATATTTAATATTTTAAGAACATTGGAATTGACTAGGAGTGAAAATGAGTTCAGTAACACCCAGTTACCCTTAAACAGTGAAAAATGACCCGAAAACCGAAAATCGGACCAAACCGGTTCAACCACTCCGGTTGAACCTGGTTCATTTCAATTGCACCCATATAAATACATCTCATTTTCTAGGAAACCCTAGAGAATTGCATTTGAAGCTGCCCTTCCTCCTCCCTCCCTTGGCTGAATTGATATTTCTCACTTTTCCTCCATTTTTCTTTTAATTTCTCTCTATCACCCCCTAAATTCAAGCCTCCCAAATGTATTTCAGCTCCTCTGTAGTCTAGTAGTTGTCTCAAAAGTTCATTTGGTGCGTTAGAAGTGGGAAAAAGCAAGTGATAAAGATTATGTCTCAAAAATGAGGTAAGTGATTTAGGGTTCTATAATTTTATTTAAGGGTTCCTATAGGTACTTTAGGATGTGTAGATCATATTTATGAAGTTATATTGTGAAAATGAAGCAAATTTATGGTGATTTCTTTGATGATTGTATTCGGCTACTTAAGGAAAGTAAAGGAGATGATGATGTTTCAAGGAGTTATGGCTATGAAAGGAAGATTAAAGTATGGAGAACATGAATCTAAGGTTAGTGGATACAATATCCTCCTTTTTCCATGTTAAAAGTATGATTTTAGGTTATGTTTAAACATAAAGTGTGAGAAATATGCATGTTTAATTGAAAATAACTTGATATTCATGCTTAGAGATGTTGAAAATGATGATATGAATGTTTAAAATGAGAAAAAAAAGTTGGCATGATGGATCCCTACTTAGGCCGAATGGTATATCACATTATTTTGATGTGTTTTGATAATGTTTACGGCATGTTTATCATGTATACATGATGTTGTGCATGTGATTTAGATGATAGTATGTGATAGAGCATGAAAAAGTTTCATAATGCATGATGTATACATGAGGCTGAATGGTTAACACATGAAAAGGCATGATTTTTATGTGTTTTGATGTGATTTCATGGCATGACTATGTGGTTTGACATGTGATCTACCTAACGGTATGTATTAGAGCATGTGAAAATGTCATAATGTAGGGCATACATGTATGGCCGAATGGTTACCATGTGTAAAGGCGTGATTTTGATGTGTTTTAATGGAAATTAATGGCATGGCTATATTATTCAACATGTAAATTACATAAAGAAATGTTAATGTTGAAGAAAAGAATTAATGGTGAAAAGTTAACATGTTGGCTGAATGATGTGCATGTGTGTTTACATGTGTACCATGATGATGACATGAGAATTATGGCATGTGATGGTATGATGATGATAATCACATGTATGATGATTGAATTGTATGAAAAAGAATGGAATAGAATGATGAAATTCCTGGTAACTTAAAAATGTGAAAAGTGAAATTTTGATGCCCTATGTAGTAATCTGGTAGTTAAGTTGAGTTCAGGATATAATGGCTAGCCATAAGGACATAAGACCGCGGGTGTGAGCATGACATCTCACTTATTATAGGCCAATGATAGACCCATTCTATATATTGTTCTGTCTTAATACAGTATTGATCTGTATTTCTATTGTCTGTATCATAGGGGTGGTCCCACGGGGTCCCTCTATTCTGTATTGAATCTATAGGGGTGGTCCTACGGGGTCCCTCTATTCTATATTGAACCTATCGGGTTCACGTCTTATTTATCCTGATCATAGATGTATGCCAGTTTTATACAGGGGCAAGTGGCAAAAATGAGCTTGATATGGTTGATCTGTGATTAAAATGATATTTGAGGTTGGTCTGTGATTAAAATGATATTTGTGTGAAAAATGGACTTAATTCAAATAAATAAAAAGTTTTGAGGACGTAATGGTAAATTTAACCATAAAAAGAAATGACTATGTGATAAAGATAAGTTATGCATGTGATTATGTGATAAAGATAAGATATGGTAATGATTAAAGTGATAAGGATAAGGATAAAGAATAAAGATAAGGTTAAGGGTAAAATGGTAAATATGAGCTTTTAAATGGTTAATATGTGATGGAAATGATATTTGTGTGAAAAAGGGTATAATCTAATTAATGAAAAGCTTTGAGGGTAAAATGGTAATTTTGTCTATATATATGTAAATAAATGTTAATAAGGGTAAAAATGTAATTAAATGGCTAAACATGGAAATTAGTCACTTTTTAGGAACTAAAATGTAATTTGGCATGGAATTGGTAAATTGAGGGCATAACCGTAATTCGCATGTTTGATATTGATAAAATGATAAAATAAAAGGAACTAATGGCATTTTCGTAATTTTGATAAAGTTTAAGGATTAAGTTGTAATTTTTGCCATGTTTACGGACAAAATGGTAATTATGATATTTTATTTGTACTAAATGTGTAAATGACCTTAAGTATGTGATTTAATGGTAATTAGCTTGTTAGATAATGAATTAATTAATTGATAAGTTAATTTGGTGGCATAATTGTAAATAAGAGAAAGTTAGGGGCAAAATCATAATTTAATAATAGTTAAAGGACCTAAGTGTAAATATGGCATAGTTAAAGGACCTATATGTAAATATGCTATAGTATGAGGACCTAATTATAATTATACCATAGTTAAGGGACCTAATTGCAAATATGTAATTTTATTTGTGCTATACATGTATGTGTCCTTAGATGAATGATTTAATTAACATTAATAATATTAGTGCGTGTTAGATAATAAAATAAGGATAATTATAACTAATGGCATTATTGTAAATAAATGAAAAGTAAAGGGGTAAAAACTGTAAATGGATGGAAGTCTAGGAACCTAATTGTGAAATTGTCAATATCGAGGTAAATGAGGGATTTTAAAGATAATTGATAGGTAATTTGAATGTTAATTGTATAATTAATTGACATTAGAGAAAATACTGATAATTATGTTAATATTAATAGAAATATTATTATTAATGCTAATATCATGGAAATCGCAATAGGATTAATATAAGAAAATAGATGAGTAATATTTGCATTAATAAAAGAATAAGAATGTCTTTGGACCAGTAAAGGATTATTATGATTGATTAAAAATAATTGAGATGTGTATTTAAAATCTGTAATATTAAATTGAAGAAAAATAATGTAATTAAGATAAATAATAATGTGCCAGGTAAACGTAACTGAATACTGTGAATTTTATAATAAAGTCACAATAAATTGAGAGTGTGTAATAAAAATATGTAAAAGACATTGTTATAGAACTGAAATAAGTGTTACAGATTGGATTAATTATCCAAGGTATAAAATATGATAATTAATATTTTCATAATATTGTCTATGTAGAATTTATTAGTGGGGTCACCTAAAAATGTTAGTAACGAAACTAAAGACGTGAAAGAAAGTAGAACTGTCATTAAATGTTGAAAGTTAATAGTGAAATGATAATTACTGAGATGATGATAAATTAACAATGTGAGTAGTTCAAGTACGGGTGTAATAATAGTACTGTTAGTCATAGTAATAAGGAAATTAAATGTAAAATAGTATCGATATATAATTAATCAAATAATGATAATAGAAATTGTATGTAAAGTTAAGAGGATAATGATGTTAAGCCTACAAATAGCTTAAGGAATTAAGTAATAGCTTTGACAATCCAACTACATAATATGAGATATAAATGAGTAAAATTAAGTACCAAATAAAGTAAATACATATTAAGTTTATAGTTTTAAAAGTAGTTCTGTAAAAGAAATATCAAGGTTAAAGGAAATGATAATAGATATGTTAGTGACTAATATTGTACTCAACCGTAGACTGTAATTGATATATAAAAGTCACAAGCAAATAATGAGCAAATAATGAGAAACAAATGAATAAGTTAATAAGATATTTACAAATATTGTTAATATAACTGGTCATAGAAATAACAGACTGAATAAAATAGTATTAATGTTAAAGTTGACAGTACAATTATTGATGATTCTGATAACAATAATAGTAATGCTAAAGTATGGTTATTGAATTAATAAAAAAGGAATGAGCTAATGACTGAAGCAAAAGATTTAATCAGGACATTGTAAGTAGGGCATAAGTGACCTAAAAGTCTTTAATAATAATTTTAATGTTCATATAATAGAAATAAAAATATATGCTTGCATGTGCATGCATGTTGTTTTAGTGTGGAAAACTTAGGATATGTATCCACCACTGGCATTACAATGCACAACACGTAGTGTTGTTACTACATGTAGGTTATAAAAGAAAAGAAATCGTAGTGGCCAATGTTATTGATAAACGAATGAAGTTACGGGACAACAAGGATATTGACATAGTGTTAAGTGTATTTCTAAACGCTAAATCCGCAAGCATATGGTTTACCGATTATAGTATCTAAAATATCGTTCCCACGAGTAATATAGATTAATATTACTCACTATTACTACTTGATTTTAATCTTGTTTACAATGTTCAATAATTTGAAGATTAATTTAAACTACTAGTGAAATGCAGAGTAATTAAACGTAATTAATAATGATCAAAGAAGTCAATATAAATTATGAAGATGAATTAATAATCAACAGAACTTAAAGTAATTGTTCTTGAGTTTTAGCGTATCCTTGTCATGCAAGTCAAGTTGGATAAAGTTCTAATCCATTCTCTCGACATAAATTAGAGTGCCTAAAATGTACATCTATAATTCTAACCATTAATTCTCATTAATGAATTAGTTGATTATACATGCAAATATTAGGATAATTTAGCAACTTAGAGCAATCATCTAACATCATGATCTCTCAAATAATGCTTTGATAATTAATTTCTATTAGTTTTAAATGAGAATCCATCTCTCAACTAAATTCTCACTGATAGTGATCATGCATCAAATACTAATAGGAATTCTACAAGCAAGAATACTAGATTGATATGAATAATAAAACATAATATAAATATTCAAGTTCATAAATACATCATTTATAATTACAAAGAAGAAGTAAAAGATTAAAAATAGAAATAGGAGATCTCTCAACCCTTTTCCTTTCACCAAGTGTGTTCTTCCTCTTTGCAATTGTCTTCTCTTCAAAACATAAAAACTAACTCTAGAACTTCAACTACAGAAATTGTTCTTCTCAAACTTACAGAGAAACTTAGTTAAAATTCCATCATCCTAAATTTACAACTGAATTTAATTTATATATTGTTCCAAAGTTAATTTCTCTTGAAATGCATCTTCAAAGGGTTGCAAAACTTGGTGGGAAGACTTGACTTTTCAAATGGCTTTCCAAAATAATTGTCCCAATGGCTCTCTCTGTTGCGCTCGCGACAGGACACGGATTCCTCTCCTCATGACTCCTTTCACACTCACGACAATGCGCGGCATGTCCTCTTGGTCCTCATCTTTCTCTCCGCTCTTCCTTGCTCTTAGGCGCCTTATATCGCGCTCTCTACTCCCTCGCGCTCGTGACAGCAGTATTCGTTGCTTGGTCAATTTTGCTCCTTTCTCCACATTTTCTCCCTTTTCTCCTACACTCACAACACTTAACACAAAACATCAAACACACCTAATTCTAACACAATTAATCATAACTAAACATAATTTTTATCACAAAACATAAACTAAATATGAGCTATTTAGACTTATATCAAATCCCCACACTTAAATATTTGCTTGTCCTCAAGCAAAACTTAAAATGCAAAATCACATAACACAATTTTGGAGCTTGCATCTATATTTGACAAGCATTTGGAAACAACATGAATAAGCCTTCATCTCTTAACACATTAGTCTAACTATGCAAATTCTCAAATAATATCATTGTCCATTAAACTCCAAGAACCATGTGCATTTGAAAAATCATGAAGTTGTAAAGCACAAGAATGTTTGCCCTCAAGAAATTGAATATCTTAACACATGTATAGATTATTTCATTCAAAACATTGCCTAAGATAATTCTCACTCAAACACTATATTCTTACTTCACTCAATGTGTTTAGGGCTAGTGTTTCACTCATTCCTTTAATTTGCCATTGCATACCATAAGCTTGTAATTAGTAAAAATCTCTACTACTAGTATACGGTAGTACATGAAATCTAAGGGTTTTATAAAAGGTTGTAGTTTGGCTTAAGTTAATGTAGGATAATTTGAGTTAAGTAGCTCATCATGTGTAAAGAAAGAGTATCACCATATCATAAGAGACTTAACACTTAAGCATAGCATGATCTCACGACATCTTAACTTACTATTCTAATTCCCTTCTTAATGGCCACATTTTCTACTAGTTTCTTTTTTTTCACACTTTTTTTTTCTTATGAATATTATGGGTGCATTTTATGCTCCATCCCACTTTGTTCTTTCTTTCTCCTTTTGTGTTTAAAAACTAACCATTTTCTAATATTGGACTTTGAGAAGAAGGGAATTCAACTAGCATCATGCTTATACTAAACAAAATTTGTCTCCAATGATATAGCAATCCTAATTCTCTCCATAAAAAGGGTAACAAAAATAAGTAATCTATTGTTTAGCAAAGGTTTTTAGGCTAATTAAGTGCTTCACAATAAAAAATGGGTTAAAGACTCAAAATTGGCTACCTAAAGTCAAAAAGGGTAAGTTATTTAAGCAAGCAAAAAAGGATTTAATCTAGGTGCCCTTATCATGTTTCATGCACATCTCACACTAAATGTAGTCTCAAAATTTACCAAAAATAAGTTCTACAGGATATGGCATATCAAGGCTCTCATACAAAGAAAAATTTTTCAATGTAAAGGCTTCAAAAGCTCACTTTAGCTATAGGTCAAACTATCCTAAGCAATGATTTGCCAAAATAATCCTATTTACATGTGAAAAGATAAACAACTTAAAAAGAACCTACACTAAAGTGCTTTGCTAAGTCATGACCCTCACTATGCACATTAAATTACCAAAGTAAAATAAACAATAATATTCCTTAAGAATTTGGCTAATTAAACCAATTATTTAAAAATTCAAGCTAAACATGTTCATGCTTCCAAATACGTATCAAATATAAAAACTCCAAAATTAAGCAAACTCATAAACAACTTAAACATATAAACCTAAAATACAAATTCACTAACAATTTATATACATATCACAAACAAATACCTAATACTAACAATTCATGCATATCCACAAGCTACACTATGCACATATACAAATGCATAAACATAAAATGCATTCCCCACACTTAAAGGACACAATGTCCTCATTGTGTAAGAAAATCAATCACAACATAACACAATCTAGAAAATCAATCAAAACACGAAACACAAATACAGAAAATAAACATAAAAAATACAAGGAGAAAAGGAACTGCCCTCAAATCCCACTAGGGGAATCTGGTGGAGATGGTGTAAACTCCACATGCTGTTGTCGAAAAAAAGAAATTAATTTGGCTCTTGTGAATTTTGTGCATCTCTTGCACAGATGCCTCAACGGAATCCATCCTTGCAGCCAAACTCTAGTTTGTAGCCTCCATCCCATATAAATGATTTAAAACTTGTCGCCACCTAGTTGCATGTCTACCCTCATCATGCTCAAAATCTGACTCCCCCGCTTCACCAGCTTCTTCATCATCAGATTCTTCTTCATTTGTAGCAGCTGTAGAGGTTGAAGAACCTTTGCCCTTGTCCAAACCTAGGAGTTCACCCTACAAATGATGATTAACAAACTTGGGAGGCCAACCGCCTCTTGTTAACACATTAACATTATGCAAATATTTAACATCCATCATGGCAACATGTCCATGCTCCTCCATGACAAAACTATTTAAATCCCTTAAACAGCCTAGCACAATCCAGTCACCATATGGCCCATTCCTACAGTTTTTGTTTTGGCTATCGAAGCATGATATAGACCATCAAAGATAAAATCAATTGAACAAGGCATTTTCTTAGATTGCAATAGGTTTAACACAAATAGGTCCTTAGCCTGCACTTTACTACTCTCTACATGACAAAACAAAGCATGGCATATAAACTTGTGAAAGAGCAATAAAACATCATCTTTGAATTGTCTATTCGTTGAATTTTTGGGGTTAAAATGAGCTAATCCTGTCAATTTTCTCCAAACATCAGAGGGACTAAACAAATAAGGCACAAATCATTTACCATTTAGAGGAAACCCAAACCACGCATGCATTTCATCAAAATCAAATGTAAATTTCTGACCTTGATGGCGAAATTTAAAATCGAATTTTCTCTTGTCAACATATTCAAGAGTCATAAAAAAATTCTATTCCCTAATCTTTTCTAATAGGTAAATTCATATGCACAAATTTTCCCAATTTCATATGCTTTAAATATTTTTCAAATTCTTGGGTAAGGCCCAAATCATTCAATAAGGAAAAATCTACATGCCACATCCCTAAATATGTTTTCTTAGCAATATAAAGGAATTTCTCACCTTCCTCGTCAGAGTAAATGGGAAAGGGGCAATCATACTTGAATTTGAGAGCAAGCAAGTCGGGGCTGTTGAACTAGATTCTCCTGTTGCCTTTTTCCCTTTGTTTGCCAATGATTTAGTCCGCACCATCGTGAAAAACCCAACAATACCAACAACAAAACAACCAAATCAAAAAGAAACAAAAATAGAAATAATAAGAAAAACCCTAAAAATCAAAGAGAAATATAAATATAAAGAGAAAACGTGATGGGGGTGGAGAGAAAACTGCAAATAAGAGTGGGAATGGGAAGTTAAGGTTCATAAAGTATTTATAGTGGAAGGAAAATAGGGTTCCAATGGTTAAAAATCCAATTTTTTTTTTGAAATCCCGCATTCTGTCACACTCGTGATAGAATAAAAGTTCACACTACTTCGCGTTCGCGAAACAATCTCGCTCGTGACATGTAATGGCCCAAATACCGGTCTGGAAGTGTCAGTGAATAATTTCAGTATTATCATGATTATCGTAGCGTCAAACAGTGTAGGGAGTGAGTTTGCCAGTGTCAAAATTTAAGGATAAGTGTGCCGAAAGTATAGCGATTCCGGGATGGGTAACCCGTTGGTGGCTATACAGCGAACCATGTTGTCCGGCGTCAGAAAATTTTAATTTCTCGAAAATGATCTGTGGGCCTTAAGGAGTCTATTGGTGAAATTTGAGCTGAAAACAGCGTCAAATTGACATCCGAAAGTCATTTTGAAGTTGGCCTCAGGATTTGACCGAGGTTCGACCGAGGGGTTATATATAGTAAATAAGGCTTAATGGATGTTGAGTGCATAGAATAAGACAATAGAAATGTTATCTATGAATTTTGACAGCTTTAGAGTTGTATTTTATGGTAGAATAAAAATTTATCGAATCGGACCGGTTTAAGTGAACCGAGGCCCAAATGGACTCCGATTGAACTAAAAATTTTTAAGAAGCCTATTTTTGATGTTTTAAGATTAATGGAATTGGTTATAAGTGAAAATAATGAGAGGAACATATAGATGCTTTGGAAAAGTGTAATTGAACCGAAAAACCAAAATTTTAGTTTAAATCGGTTGGACCACCTTGGTTGGACCGGTTCGGTTCATTAGAGGGCTATATAAGAAGAGAGGAGGCCAGATTTTTCTAGAGAAATCCAGCCAAAACCGACCTTCGTCTTCTTCTTCAAAATTGAATGGTTTTTCTTCACTGCTCCTCCATTTTCCTTCTTCTTTCTTCCAATATTTCCCCAAAATTCAACCCCATAAACAAATTTCAGCTTCTCTAGAATCATATAGAAGTTATTGGAGTCCATTTGGAGCACTGGAAGTTGAGGAAATCAAGTGTGCAAAGTTCATGTCAAGATTTGATGTATGTGATTTAAAGGGTTTTAGAGGGTGTAGAACACATTTATGATTTTAGATTTCATATTGGAAGCTTTGTTTTAATGTTATGAGGACTTTTGAATTCGGCCACATTAGGAATTTAAAGGAAATGATGGAGTTTCAAGGAGTTATGGCACGAAGAGCATGTTTATGATGTGGAGAACAAGAATCTAAGGTGAGTGGATACATTATCCTTCCTTTTCCATTGATTTTATACATGTTTTAGGTTATGTCTAAGTGTGAAAATGAGATTTAGGCATGTTTAATTAAATCTAATTTGATATTCATAATCCATGGACTTAATATAGTGTATAAATATGATTAGATGAAATTAAAACATATTGGAATGAAAACTCTAGTGTAGGCCGAATGGTTTCTAAAGGATTTCATCTAGATCTAATGATGATTATGGTATATAAATGATGGATATAATGTATATAATATATTTAAAGCATAATAGAGTGATTAAAGGAATCAAAAGAAATTATAATGAAATGGTAAGGTAGTGGCCGAATGGTATATAAGGGGTTCAATTAAGAAATATAATGAATTATGCCATATAAAAAATATTTATAGCATGTTTGATATGAAAAGAGTATGAATGAGTGATTAAATAAAATTAAAGTGTATGATGTGAAAAAGTGATTCATTGGCCGAATGGTATTTATCAGGAATAAAGTGTGCATTTTTATAATTAATGTAATGTAATAGCATAATATGATTAAGTGACGATAAATGAGTGTGTATGTAAAGTGGTAAGTGAAAATGAAGTGTATGACAAATAAGTGTGATGGTATGATGTGATATTTGTATGAATAATGATGAAATATTGCCCTTAGTAGTTTTCTGGTAGTGAAATCTAGTCCAGGATATAATTGGCTAGCCATAGGGATTCCACACCGCGGTACGAGTCATGGCGACTCAATATTAATAGGCCAGTGATGGCTTATCTTAGTGTTCAGTATACATCAGTGTTTAGTGTAGTGCAGTGCAGTAAAAATGGTCCTACTGGGGTCATTTTATAGTGTAATGGGTCTATGGGGCCCATGTCCCGCATATCCGGTCATTAGATTTTCTACTGGGTCCATACTAGGGGCATAATGGTAAATATGTAATAAGAATAATTGAAATAGTGATAAAAGTGAAAATGAGTGAAAACGGGACTAAAATGAAGTAAATAGAAAGTTTATGGGTAAAATAGTAATTTTATAAGAAGTTGGTAAAAAGTGAGCAAGTTAGGTAAAAAGTGTAAGCGTAAGGGTAAAATTGTAATTTTGGCAAAATATGGAGTTAAAATAGTAAATTAGTCAAAAAGTGATAAAATAAGGACCTAATTGTAATTTAGTGAAAACATAAGGTCAAAAGTGGAATTAAGTGTAAAAAGGATAAAATAGTAATTAAATGAGTAAATAAGGGTAAAAGTGTAAAATGGATTGCAAATAAGGTTAAAAGGGTAATTATTGAATAAGTGAGGGCAAAATGGTAATTAAGTGGAAAATGAGGACATAAAGGGAATTAGTGAAAAGAAAGGACGTGGATGGCATTATGGTAAAAGTAAGGACATGAATGTAATTAATGTAAAAGATGGAAAATATATGTAATTAATGGAAAAGTTAGGGACCTATAGGAATTAAGTGAAAAGATTAAGGACTTAAGTGTAGGTAATTATAATTGGTGGAGTAAGTATGGAATATGTATATATATAATGTAATTAAAATGATTTAATATATAATATGATTAAGATGGGATTAATTAATGAATTAGTAATAGAATATGTTAATTGACAAAATAGTAACATAGTTAATTAATTAATGAATTTAAGTGGATTATTATATTGAGAAAATAGTGAGTAAAATATTATAATTAATTAATTATATTGTAGTAGTGAAAATTTATGCATAAGTGAATGAATGATTTAAATGAGTGATTTAAGGATTAAAATGTAATTTGTGAGTTAATAATAAAACTAATAATGAGATTAATTATAACTAGTGGTATGATTGTAATTATAGTGAATTAAAGTGGTAATATTGAAATTAATGAATAATGTGGGGACTAAAGTGTAATGTGAGGAAAATATTATGGTATTGACTAGGTCGAAATTGGTATGCTAAATAATAAAGTAATGTAATAATGAAATTAAGTAGTGGCAATTTCATAAATATAAAATAATTAAAGGCTAAATTCTAATTTAGCATAAAGTAAGGGACTAAGTTGCAAATTGAAGATAATAAGGCTAAGGAAGGGATTAAAATGTAATTATGCAATAAGAGAGATAATAAATGCGTGTCTGTAATTAGTGAGCGAACAATTAAGAATTTTAGAATAACATTATTTGATTAAATATTAAGTGAATAAGAGATTAAATTAATTATGATTTAACTACTATGCTATTGACAATGAAGGGTAAATAGGTACATTAGTGGCATTATTGTAAATAAGTGAAATTTATTGGACTTAAACGTAATTGATTATAACAATGCTAGTAATAATATTTAAGTGTAAATTGAAAAAGAAATAGACCACTAAGTAAATTAATGAATTGGTTGTATATAAATTAAGAGATGATATTTGAGAATAAATAAATAATAAGGAAGATAATAATGATAATATACATCAAGTGAAATGGAAAGATAGTGTTTTAATTGTAAGAAACATAGAGAGATTAAATTGTAAAGTTAATTATTAGAAGGCTATAGTGAATTAAGCTACAATGAAAATTAACTGAATAAAGGTAATAAGAAGGATTAACAAAAAAAAAATGTAGACGAAATAAATTAGAATATTAGAAGTGTCTAATTGAGTATATTGGGAAATGAAGATTTTCACAGTAAAAGTGATAAAAGATAGAGCGATTAATAAATAGTGTTAAGATAAAAGAAAATAGACAGGCCATTATTGTGAATAATAATATAAGTGACCAAAGTCGAATAAGAAATAACATATTAGTAATGAAATTTATAATGACGTATATATGGACCAAATGAATAGTAAAAAGAGACAGTTATAGGTCAATCGATAGTTAAGTGATAAGTGAAAATTGTTAAACAAAACAAGTGCCTAAGTGAAATGAAATTGATAAGTGATATTGTAAAGTAAAATTGTTGATAAGTGTAGAATCAAAATAGTAAAGGAAGAAATAAGATAGTGATTAAAGTATAGTGATAACCACACAAGAATAAATGCAATCGAAATTAATTTAAGTAAATGACTTATCGAAAGATTTAACATAGTAAATGATATTAACGTAAGAGAGTTAGTGTAGCGTAAAAGAGTAAAGGAAATGTTAGAAATGCAAAGAAAGTAATAGTATTTGATCAGTGTTACTAGTAGTTAAATAATGACAAATTATTAAGAAGTTGATAAACAATTTACTGTCCGAAATTAAATTATAATTGAGCATCCAAATTAAGGAAAGAATCTAATAGGTTATTTACAAAGATAAAATTATTAAAAAGAGATACATATGAAATTGATCGTAAATGACAAATCGAACAAAGTGTTAAGCGACAAGAGTTATTAGTGCACATGATAAAGTTAGTGATAATAGTAATGAAAAGAATAAAATCAATAAATAAAGTAAAATACCAAAATTGACAAATAGTGGTGAAATTGATAACTATAAAGATTAACAGTGCAAATGACGGTGCAATCAATAAGTGTAAAGGTTAACAGTGTAAGTGATAGTGAAATTGTTAATGGTTTGTTAGCGAATAACGAATTACAGAGTAATGATAAAGGTAAAGGCATTGATTAGTGATAATAGTGGTAATGACAAAGATAAGGTTAGTGAACGCCATTAAAGTATGTTATAAACTGTTTAAAAAGACTTAGAAATAATCGCCTCCATAACCTAAAAACAGTAAAACAATTAAGTGATCAAGTATGTAGGATTAGTATGGAAAACTTAGGATAAGTATCCACCACTGGGCATTTTAATGCTCAGCGCGTAGTGTGTTAAATGCGCGCAGGTTATAATAGTTAGACGTGGCCGAAGACGTAGAAGAAATTAAAGATTGAGCAATAGCAAGAATTGAAGGATTTGCATGGCATGTATACGAGCGTAGTTGGGGAAAGCTATGGTATGGGTAGGTAATTTATATGTTAATGTATTGTTATGTTATTGTGTATGTATTGTTATGTTTATTAAAAAAAAAAATTCAAAACTTTCAAGTGTATTATCAGTGATTGGCAATGTAGTGTAGTGTTGACACATCCGGTATTCGCATCATTTACGGGTATAAGGGTGTTACATGACAGAATGTTTTCTCAATCATTCCCTGTGTCCTATCGCGCTCACGACAGTAAGCAAAATGTTTCTTGCCTGCACGCTCGCGACACTTGCCAACTCGTGACACTAACCAACTTTCCTCCTCTGTCGCGAGGAAAACTCAACAACAAATTTTTCTCTTTGAAAAAAACACTCAAAATTTAACCTATACTAATATACTTACCTACTAATGTGACCTGTAAAACAAAAATAAACTATGTTTGCATACAAAAACAACAACAAAATAAAACGAAATGCGTAAATAACCTTCAACCCAATTGTAAAGAGATACTTAAGACCTCTCTACTATAAAAAGTTCCATCTAAATAAATTTTACATCTTTGACCATTAGCTTTAAATAACTCTCTTTTTTCATTTTTAAGTTCCAAATAACCATGGTCAAAAACTTGTATTACCTCAAAAGGTCCACTCCACCTAGACATTAATTTTCCAGGAAATAATTTTAATTTAGAATTAAATAAAAGGACTTTATCTCCTACCTTAAAGCTTTTGTACCGAATGTGAGCATCATGCCATTTTTTTGATCTTTCCTTGTAAATTTTTGCATTTTTATAAGACATGATGCGTAATTCATCTAGCTCATTCAATTGTAAACAACTATTTACACAAACATCTTTAATATCATAATTCAATGCCCTAATGGCCCAATAAGCTCTATGTTCTAACTCAACAGGAAAATGACATGCTTTACCAAATATTAACCTATATGGTGACACCCCAATAGGTGTTTTGAATGCAGTACGATATGCCCAAAATGCATCATCTAATTTATGAGCCCAATCTTTCCTAAAGCTAGAAACTATTTTTTCAAGTATCCATTTAAGGTCTCTATTTGAAACCTCTACTTGACCACTAGTTTGTGGGTGATAAGGAGTAGCAACATTATGATGAACACGATATTTGTGCAATAATGAGGCAAAAGATCGGTTAATGAAATGCGTACCTCTATCACTTATGATAGCCCATGGCACTCCAAATCTTGAAAAGAGTTTCTTTAAAAACTTCACAACTACCATTGAGTCATTGGTTGGTATGGCTTTAGCTTCAACCCATTTCGAGACATAATCTACCCCAACCAAAATATAGCTTTGTCCAAAAGATGTAGGAAAAGGACCCATAAAGTCTATCCCCCACACATCAAATATTTCAACCTCTAAAATGCTATTCAAAGGCATCTCATCTCGCTTCCCAATATTACCAACCCTTTGACACCTATCACATTGAGCTATAAAACTCCTAACATCATGAAATAATGTAGGCCAATAAAAACCACACTCAAGCACACGAGATGCAATTTTTGTACTACCATTAGGACTTGAATATAAAGATGAATGACAATGTTGCAAGATGTTCACATATTCATCCTCACTCACACATCTACGAATTACACTATCCCCACCTATCTTAAACAAATAGTGCTCCTTCCAAAGGTAATTCTTTACATCACTAAAAAAACTTCTTTCTTTGTTTCCATGTTAAACCATGAGGTACAATCCCTGCAGCAAGAAAGTTAGCAAAATCTACATACCATGGCACATACACTTGTTCAATAGACCTTAAAGACTCATCCGAAAAAGATTCATTTATTTCATTGCTATCCCCTAAAGGTCCTTCATCATTTTCTAGTCTTGACAAGTGATCAGCCACTAAATTTTCAAAGCCTTTCTTATCTCCAATCTCAATGTCAAATTCTTGTAACAAAAGAACCCAATGTATAAGATGAGGCTTAGCATCTTTCTTAGAAAATAAGTACCTAAGGGCAACATGATTCGTATAGATTATAACTTTAGATCCCAACAAGTAAGACCTAAACTTATCACATGCATAGATTATAGCCAACATTTCCTTTTTAGTTGTGGTGTAATTCAATTGAGGTGCAGATAATGTATGACTAGCATAGTAAATAACATGCAAATGCTTACCTTGATGTTGACCTAGCACACATCCTACTATAAGGCCACTAGCATCACACATTATCTCAAAAGGTAAACTCCAATTAGGTGATGTGATTATAGGGGCACTTACTAGAGCTTTCTTTAAATTCTCAAAAGCATTCATGCATGCACTAGAAAAATCAAAAGGTGCATCCTTAACTAACAAGTTAGTTAAAGGCTTAGCAATCAAAGAAAAATCCTTTATGAATCTCCTATAGAATCCCGCATGACCTAAAAATGATCTTACACCCTTAAGTGTAGTAGGTAGAGGTAACTTTTCTATCAATTCAGTTTTGGCTATATCAACCTCTATACCTCCACTTGAAATCTTGTAGCTTAGAACTATGTCTTTTTCAACCATAAAATGGCACTTTTCCCAATTAAGTACTAGGTTGGTCTCCTAACATCTAGCCAAGACTCTATCTAGATTATTTAAGCATAACTCAAATAAATCTCCATAAACTAAAAAATCATCCATGAATACCTCTATTATCTCTTCTATTAAATCCCCAAAAATTGAAGTCATACACTTTGAAAAGTGGTTGGTGCATTACAAAGCCCAAAAGGCATTCTCCTATAGGTAAAAGTCCCATAAGGACAAGTAAATGTGGTCTTTTCTTTATCACTAGGCTATATGAAAATTTGAAAATACCCCAAAAATCCGTCTAAGAAACAATAATGAAAATGGCCAGCTATTCGTTCTAACATTTGATCTATGAATGGTAAAGGAAAATGATCTTTCCTAGTAGCTGAATTTAACTTTCTATAGTCAATACAAACCCTCCAACCAGTGGTGGTTCTAGTAGGAATCAAATCCCCATTCTCATTGCTAACCACAGTCATTCCTCCTTTCTTTGGTACATAATGTATAGGACTCACCCATGCACTATCCGAAATCGGATAGACAATCCCAGCATCTAATAACTTTATAACTTCTTTTTTAACTACCTCCTTCATATTAGGGTTAAGTCTTCTTTGTCTATCAGCCTTAGGTTGACACTCATCTTCCATGTTAATCTTATGCATCACTACATTAGGACTAATCCCCTTTAAATAAAAAATTTGCTAACCTATACTCTTAATCCTCTTTCTAACAACCTCTAACAACAAGGACTCTTGCTTACTAGTGAGTTTATTAGGAACAATGATAAGTAAAGTACTATTTTAACCAAGAAATGCATACCTTAAATGGCTCGGTAGTTCTTTCAATTCCACATTAGGAGGAATTGCAATGGATGGTGACAAAGGTGCCTCATTTCTATACAAAAGTTCTGGCCTTGAGCTCTCTTGCTCTCCTCCTCATGAACTCCTTCATCAAGATTGACCTCCTCTTGACCTGCATCATGCAATACTTCCAAAACACAAACATCAATGGCATCAATTTTCATGCACACATTTTCATCCATTGGGTATTTGAGTGCTTTGTCCATATGACACTCTACACTATCCTCACCTACTCTTAAAACCAAAGTACCTACATAGACATCAACTAAAGCCTTACCAGTTCTCATAAAAGGTCTTCCTAAGATCAATGGGCATTTAACATCATAAGCAAAGTCAAAAATTATAAAATCAGCAGGCAAAATGAATTTATCCACATTAACTAGCACATCTTCGACTATACCATATGGTTTTTTAATTAATTGGTCAGCCAATTGCAATACCATTGAGGTAGATTTAACATCTTCCAAACCTAACCTTTTAAAGATTGACAATGGTATAAGGTTAGTACTAGCTCCCAAATCACATAAACACTTTGGAAATTTAATATCCCCCAAAGTACACGGAATAGTAAAACTCCCATTATCTTTAAGCTTAATAGGTGCATTATTTGTGATTACTGAACTACATACTTTAGTTAATTCAATAGTTGATAAGTCTTCCCAACTCTTTTTCTTAGATATTAAATCCTTGAGAAACTTAGCATAGTTAGGAATTTGAGTAATAGCCTCAATAAAATATAAATTGATATATAAATGCTTTAGTTTATCAATAAAAGTTTGAAATTGCTTATCATGGTTTTACTGCTTGAGACGTTGCGAAAACGGTGGACGAGGTTGGAAGACTTTTGGAAAGTTTGCCTTTGGTGCCCCCTCTGTCGCACCCGTGACAGGTGTCGCGCTCGCGACGTTGGCCGGCTTACCTTCTGTCGCGCCCGCGACAGGTGTCGCGCTCGCGATAGAAGGCTCATCTTCCTTCTTGATTTTCTTTTCCTTCAAAACCTCATCTTTATTAGAAGAAACAAATTCATTTATGGAAGATTTACCTGACCTCAATGTGATTGCCTTCAAATGCACCCTAGGATCATCTTCCGTATTACTTAGAAGGAATCCTTGAATTCTTGATGGTAATGCATTGGCAATTTGCCCCAATTTAACCTCCAAGTTATGAATGGATGAAGCTTAATTCTTAGCTATTTGGTCAAACTTTGACTCCAGCCACTTATGATTCTCTTCTTGTGAATTAAACTTCAAATTTATTCCCTCCAAGAATCTATCCATTTTAACTTCCAGAGCTCCAAATCTATTCTGTGGTGGTTGAAATCCTACTCCTCCTCTATTCTGATTATTGTTGTTCCCCCATGAGAAATTGGGATGGTTCCTCCATCCAGGGTTATAAGTATTAGAATAGGGATTCCCACGCCCTTGTCCATGAATAAAACTCACTTGCCCTTCCGTACTTGCCATCCCCAAATTACAACCTTCACTAGCATGGCCTTGTTGCCCACAAATAGTACATGAACTTGATGACATTCCTCCTTTGTTCATGTTATCAATCTTGGGTGTCAAAGCTGCTACATGAGCTTGCAAAGCAGCAACCAAGTCAATTGAATGTAAACCTTTAATAGGGGAAGAATTTGATACATTAGCGCTTTCAGTTGGCCATATGCAATTGTTTGCAGACATCTCCTCAAGCATATCAAATGCAGCGTTCATTTTCTTTCTCATTAGAGAACCTCCCGCAGTCGCATCTATTGTACCTCTTGTGGATGGATTTACTCCATTATAGAACGTTTGCATTAGGAACTCCCTTGGAAGATTGTGATGGGGACAACTTCTTTGTAACTCCTTAAACCTTTCCGATGCCTCATATAAAGAGTCATTGTCATATTACACAAAGGTAGTAATATCTTTTATAATCTTTACAGTCTTTGCTAGGGGAAAATACTTAGATAAAAATGCTAGAGCCAATTGGTCCCAAGTAGTAATGGATCCTCTAGCAAGTGAATTCAACCAAGCTTGTGCTTTGTCCTTTAATGTGAAAGGAAATAGCCTAAGCTTAATTGCATCCGCTGAAACTCCATTGATTTTAAAAGTATCACATATTTCTAAGAAATTTGCCAAATGAGCATTTGGATCCTCATTTGCCAAACCATAAAATTGAATACTATTTTAAATCATTTGTAAAAGAGATAGCTTAATTTCAAATTGACTGGCATTTACCGTAGGTCTTACCACTCCTTATTGAGCCTCGCTCAATGCTGGCGTAGAAAAATCCATCAATCTTGGTGGATTCTCTTCTTCAGCCATAATTTGTCTCCTATTCTTATTCTTCTTCTTATTGGATTTACGGTTACTTGAAAGAAACCTTTCTATCTCTGGATTCAATGGTTCAAGTTCTTCTTGAGAACTCCTTGTACTAGGCATATACTTAAACTATCCAATCCTGTAAAAACAAAACAATACAAACAAACAAAACTAATTAAATATTGTAATCCAAAATCATAAATCAAGATTTATAATGGCAATAAATTCAATCATACATTCCACGGCAACGGTGCCAAAAACTTGTTACATGTATTTCTAAATGCTAAATCCGCAAGCATACAGTTTAGCGATTATAGTACCTAAGATATCGTTCCCACAAGGAATGTAGATTAATATTACTCACTATTACTACTTGATTTTAATCTTGTTTACAAGGTTCAATAATTTGAAGATTAATTTAAACTACTAGTGGAATGCAGAGTAATTAAACCTAATTAATGATGATCAAAAAAGACAATATAAATTATAAAGATGAATTAATAATCAATAGAACTTGAAGTAATTATTCTTGAGTGTTAGCGTATCCTTGTCATGCAAGTCAAGTTGGATAAACTTCTAATCCATTCTCTCGACATAAATTAGAGTGCCTAAAACGTACATCTATAATTCTAACCCTTAATTCTCATTAATGAATTAGTTGATTATACATGCAAATATTAGGATAATTCTGCAACTTGGAGCAATCATCTAACATTATGCTCTCTCAAATAATGCTTTGATAATTAATTTCTATTAGTTTTAAATGAGAATCTATCTCTCAACTAAATTCTCACTTATAGTGATCATGCATCAAATACTAATAGGAATTCTACATGCAAGAATACTAGATTGATATGAATAATAAAACATAATATAAATATTCAAGTTCATAAATACATCATTTATAATTACAAAGAAGAAGTAAAAGATTAAAAATAGAAATAGGAGATCTCTCAACCCTTTTCCTTTCACCAAGTGTGTTTTTCCTCTTTGCAATTGTCTTCTCTCCAAAACATAAAAACTAACTCTAGAACTTCAACTACAGAAATTGTTCTTCTCAAACTTATAGAGAAACTTAGTTAAAATTCCATCATCCTAAATTTACAACTGAATTTACTATATATATTGTTCCAAAGTTAATGACTCCTGAAATGCCTCTTCAAAGGGTTGCAAAACTTGGTGGAAAGACTTGACTTTTCAAATGGCTTTTCAAAATAACTATCCCAACGGCTCTCTCTGTCGCTCTCGCGACAGGACACAGATTCCTCTCCTGGCTGATTTCTTCAGCTGCGTTGACTGCTTTTCTCTTGCCTGCATCTCATCGCACTCGTGATAGTGCGTAGCATCTCCTCTTGGTCCTCCTCTTTCTCTTCTATTTTCCTTGCTCTTAGGCCCCCGAAGGTGAGTCTGAAGTTGGCCTCCAGTTCGGTTCTATTGAACCGAAGTTTGACTGAACTTTGATCGAATTGTTAAAAATAGTTAGAGTGGATAAAAAGGTCTACTGTGGGAAGTGTACAAGCTCAAAATAATTTTTAGAAATTTTTGACAGCATTAGAATTGTATTTTACGACAGAATCGAATTAAATAGAACCGGACCGATTTAGGTAAACCGGGCCCCAAACGAACTCCGATCGAGCTGAAATTTTGCGCGGAGGATATATTTGATATGTCAAGAACAATGAAATTAATTGAGAGTGAAAATGAGTTCAGTAACACTCAGTTACCCTTAAACAGTGAAAAATGACCCGAAAACTGAAATTACTTCGAATGATTATCCTTCAGGCAGATAATGCATAATTTAGGACATGAGTCAGAATCCTGGGGGCAAGATGTTGTATATTGCAAAGAAAAAGTAATGTGATCATTGACGGGGGGGCAAAGGATGCACACCGGACGGGTCTCTCCGAAAAGGTTATGGGTAAGAGTCCCTAAAGCCAAGATGACACTTTTCCAGATCCTTGGGGCCATCGAACAATGATCGAGCAGTCAAGTTGTATCCTCAACGGACTCTTAATGACCTAGGACATGGTTTATCCATTTATGCTTTTCATGACATACAATTCTTTCGCGAACATCTGCATATGACCTTTTAAACATGCATGTATAATCTCTTGTATATATTCCCGTGCACACAGCTTTGTAGGAAAAGTCCAAATGAAGGCCACACGCATAAAAGCTGGTCAAGGACAGCTTTAGCTCAACATTAGCACTCATCTGTGCTGGATAACTAGGTCGAGATGAAGTCTATACAGGTTAAAACCCTTCCAAGTCCTCTTAGGAGGCAAATTTCTAAGTCCTCTTAAGGGGAAGATTTCCAAGTCCTCTGAGGAGGCAAATTTCCAAGTCCTCTTAAGAGGCAAATTTCCAAGTCCTCTTGAGACGTAAATTTCGAAGTCCTCTGAGGAGGCAAATTTCCATGTCCTCTTAAGAGGAAAATCATCCAAAGTCCTCTTAAGAGGCACGCAGGTCTTTTCAATGAGAGGGTGCCGCCGAATGGCTCTTCATCAACTCAGTTCAAGAGAATAATTCCAGCATTTGGTAAGTTCAGAGTGAACACGGCGCATCGCCATTTGAGGATGGCACCCGCACTTTGTAAGTCTGGAGCAAACTCGGTGCAGTTCATGAGAACAACCCCGGCGTTATGAAAGTTTGGAGCAAACTCGATGCCTCGCCATTTGACGATTGTACCCACACTTTGAAAGTCCTGAGAAGACTCAATACAACACGAAAGGATGATGATCGCTCCACAATTTAGATGGTGACTTAAAGAGAAGATTTTCTTCTCATAGCAACAGTAAGGTCACCGCCTCTAGTACGTGCTTCTTTCCTCTTTTTTGAATTTTAGCTCACCTAGGCACCTACGTGCTAGTTTCCCCAAAATTGAGGGAACTGTAGGCACCTGGTCCCAAGGCTGTCCAAGATTAGGTTTACTCGATGATGAAAATAAAGTCCGATTTATAGGCAAGAAAATAGGGATTGATCGTTACCCTGTCAAGTTCTTTTGTATGTTTCAAAATGCTTTTAAAATTTTATTTATCCATTTATTTAATTATTTTTATTTTTATTTTTTTTGGGTTTGCTAACGGAAGAGCGGGGAGATGCCCCTGCCACATGCGTGTACGGGGAACTGCCCCCTACGGCGTGTGCATGCATGACAGGCATTGCCCCTGCTGTGCACGCGAGAGGGCCCACCCCCCTAGGGCAGCTGATGCTCGAGAGGCCACCCCTCGCGCGTGGGCAGCCACACGGCAACCCCTCACATGAGGGGCCTTTGAACATGCCCGCCCCTCATGCGAGGCTGCCCTGGTGTGCGGGAGCCCACGCAATAGGCATGGCCTGCGCACGCCAGGCCGCCCCTCGATCGAGGGTGCCCCTGTGTGTAGGCAACACAAGAGGCTGCCACTCACATTGGGCGTCACTTGGCAAGCTGCCGCTTTGCCTCGGTGCCTCCTTCTGACGCGCTAATCTCCTTCTAAGGCGCTGTTTTGTCAGATTTTAAACTGGAAAAGCTTTTTTTTTGTTTTCATGCAATTTTTGGGGAGATTAGGATAAAAGGAGATGGATCCCCTTCCGTTTTTTGGAGGGGAGAGGAAATAAAAAGAAAGGAAGAACTTTTGAAAAGGGGGAGGATTTTGGAGGAATTGAGTTTTTTTGGAAAGAAAAGAAGAGTTTTTTAGAGAGGAAAAACGTAAGTTTTCTTTGATGGAAAAGAACTAATTTTCCTAGCAAACAAACACATTTCTTCTTTAATTTTCTTGAATTTAAAAAACATTTGTTGAGTTTGGATTAACTTGAGGAAGGGAAAATTAATTTCCTTAGCTTGGGTTTTCTCATCAAACAACAAAAAAATCATTTTTATGTTTGGTGTTCTTGAGTTTTTTAAGACAAAAATTTAAGATTTTTTTGAATCTTTTTGAGTCTACTTTTGAATCTTGACAAGGAGAATAGATTGAGACATCTTGCTTCCATATTATCTACTGTGAGGGTGAAGATTCTTGGATCCATTTTATTATCTTGTTTTATTTTATTTTATTTATTTTGTTTTGCTTTTATTGCACTAATAAATATATGAATAATGATTTGATGAATATGTGTTTTTCAAGTTGAGATTTATTCTTTTAGCATGATTTTTTAATCTTTGTTTTTTTTTTTTGGTTTGAAAATAGATAAATGTATATGACTTGGGTGTGAAAAATCAGATTTATTATTTTGTGTTTTTGGTATTATTTTTTATGATAATCTTTTCTTTTTTTATGTTTAAATTTTATTATTTTCTATTGTATGTTTTTGTGCTTTCCCCATTCATCTTGTTTATTTATTTAATTTTATTTGCTTATTATTGTCATTTATTATTATTATTATTATTATTATTATTATTATTATTATTATTATTGTCACACCCCGTTTGCCCCCTAGAAGTTCGAGCCATGTTTGTGCATGTGCATTTCGTGTGTATTTGCATGTCATAAGGGTATTTTGCGTATAATGCATGTTTGCGGGTTTTGCTAGGATGTGGGTGCATGTTTGGTGCTAAGGTGTGAATTAGTTGGGTTTCATTTGGGTGTGTTTGCTCACTTGGTTGTAGGATGTAAGTGAGTAAGTTGGGTTGTAGTAGTGTATGCATGAGCATATCTTTGTAGGGTGTTATTAGTTGGGGTGACTTTGTGTGTGTGTTGTGCATTGTTGTTGGGTTTGAGTGGTTGATTTTCACCACTAGGAAGTGGACACATGGCTAGGTTAGGAAAATGAAAAGTAGAAGAAGAGAGAGAATTAGGAAATCAGAATTCTTCATCCCTCTTTCCCGTTCTTCCCTCTTCTCTTTGTCTTTCTTTTCCTTTGCTTTCCATTTGTGTGCCCTAAGCTTGGATTCAAGCTCTTAGTGGTGGGAATTGATCACATCTTGCATGTATTTAGTAAGTTTTCTGCATTTCTCCATCTTGTTCTTCCTCTTCTTCATCTTTTCTTCTCTTAGCTGGTTTAGGTTTTTAATTTAGGGTTGCATTTTGTGTGTTCTTGTGGGTTGATCATTAGTTGAGCCTCCTCGTGAGCCTAAAGGCAAGGAGAAGGCATCAGGAAGTGGAACTAAGTGAATAGGAGCTAAGGAGATTCAGGTTTGGGAGTTTGTGACTTATACATTTTTGGTAATTTTATTCTTTGAATGAATTTCTTGAAAATTTGGTGTTCTTGATGTTTTTACTGGTTATTATGTTATGGGTTTTGATTTTTATTGTTCATAAAACCTTGATTGTAAATTATTGAACCAAAATGTGCAATTGATTGAGTTGTGGTATGAATAGTGATGAGATTGAATGTGTAAACTTGATGTTGTTTTAAGAATTCATGAGTAGGATCTTATATTGGTATGATTTGATGATGTTAGATGGTTTATTAAAGTAGTATGAGTGAGGAGAAAATGGTTGGAGTGAGAAGTTTGGATTTGGCCAGGAAATGAGGTGAATTTGGCTCTATGGTATTGCATCTGGGCATGGGTCACGGTGATAACCAATCTGGTTATGACCGTGAGGTATGTACAAGATGCATTCTACCGTGAGTTGGACATGTCACGGTGGCAACCATTTTGTTTGTGACCGTGAGGTGTCCAGATTTTGCTTCTGTTCTGGGTTCTGGACATGTCACGGTAGCAACCATTTTGGTTGTGACCGGGAGGTGTCCAGACTTTTGCTTCTGTTTGGTTTCTGCGGTATGTCACGGTGACAACCATTTTGGTTGTGACCGTGAGGTACCCCAGAATTGCATTCTGCCGAGAGTTTTGGTATGTCACGGTGACAACCAATCTGGTTGTGACCATGACCTACCCTATTTTTGCAATAAAATCTTATTTGTTTAGGGTGATTTGGGGATGTTAAATTATTGATTTAAGCACACACAATGACACTTAATAAGAGCTTTATACTAGTAAGATGGATGATGTTTATATGTACTGATTAACCAAAGAATATGAATTCTTTGCTTGTTATAATTGAACTATGGCGTTAACTGTATAATTTTAGCCTGTGAATCAGCTAAGTGGATAGTTAGGCAAGCCTAATAGAGTCTTTAGCTGCAGTGTCAATTCCGTTTGGACCCCGATCAGCTCCCTGACTGGTTCCTTGCGAACCCTTATGAATTTTTGATATTATTTAAGGTCCCTCCGAAAATTATTTTGAATATGATAAAATAATTGGTTTCTCGATTCGTACCCATAAGGTACTGTCTGTATTCGATTCATACCCGTAAGGTACTGTCTGTATACTCGTTATCCACTACTGTCAGTCCACAGGTGTTCTGTTTGCTTTGGTTTATATTGATATGATTATTAGAAAGTGATATCCGAATGAACATGATAAATATGAGGATCAGTTTATATGTATATGGATGTGGAAATAAGCTTCTGATTGTATGCCTTTATTCTGTAAGTATGGTTATATATATCTGACATGATTATCCGCATATGTCATACCGTATGTGTTATGCTTTGACGACCATTGTGAATGGTCGTCCACTCTTTTGTTGTGTGTTTCCCCACTAAGCATTTATCGCTTAGCACGGCTTTATCCGTGCAGGTGTGGAAGGCATTTTGCTTTGGGAGAGTCACCGCCAGTCAAGCCAGCACATAAAGGTTTAGTGTTAGGACTACTTTTGTATTAGATTGACAATTCTTGTTGTAATAGAGCTCTCAATGTATCAGTAATTTTGTAAGTTTCTGCTCTGTATATTTTGGGATATGTAATTATTTTGTAATATCAGTTTGATCAGAACATTATTGTATAGAATGTTGTTATATTAATGCATGATCAAGTTGATGTTTCTCAAAAGTTTTAAATTCCCATATGTTTTTAATGTATGAATGTGTGCTTTGTATCGATCCGTTTGGTGTGACACCCTTTCTCTTACGGCATCTCACTCCTATCAGGATGGGTTCGCCTACATATGGGTAGGGGGTGTTACAGTTTTTGGTATTAAGGCCCTAGTTTAGGCTTTTCTGGGTGTTTTGTTGTTGTTGTTGTGTATAGATGTGTATATGTTTAGGATTGTGTTGGCTGATGCAGTGGTCTTTGTTTGTTTAGATGGATTCCGATTCTGTTCGAGGGTCTCTTGAGGGGTCAGCTGAAAGCGTAAATCCCCAAGCTATTGATCCTTCAATTTCTGTGTCGGCTCAACCTAATACGGTATAGCCTGAGGCTGCAGCCATGTCCTTCGAAGCTATGCTTAAGCTATCCCAGGACATGGCTCGAGTCTTGGAGAGAGTGACTGCCCCTAAGGCCCCGACTAAGAGTTTGAGAAGAGCTGGTACTGAAGACTTTTATGGAACGGGTTTTGACGAGTCGGAAGTCGTTGAAAAGTGGGTTGACAAGGTAAAGCATGTGTTGAGAGAAGTTCGATGTCCTCCTGATCAAAAAGTAGAATGTCCAGTGGCTTTGCTGCAAGGGTCTACTTATGAATGGTGGGAATTGGTCTGTAGGCATCCTCAGTTGCCTGACCCGATTACTTGGGAATTTTTCAAAAGAGAGTTCACGAACAAGTATGTAACTCAGACATATAAGGATGCAAGATGGGCTCAGTTCTTGAGTTTGACACAGAGGGAGATGTCTGTGTCTGAGTTTGAAAAGGAGTTTAACAGGTTGGCTAAGTATGCACCAGAAGGTATTTTTACGGAGGAGTTCAGGTGTAGGTACTTTGAGACCGGGTTGAATGAGTCGCTGCGGGCGATGTTGATTTCTCTGATAAGCACTCCGGGAGTGGGGTACTATCAGATTGTGCAAGCTGCTTGATATGAGCTTAAATAGCTCATAATTAAACTATATTTTGTGGTTATAAGTAATGTTTTGAGTCTTTTATTTGTTGGAATTAGGTATGTTTTATGTGTTTTGTTAAGTTTTGTATGTAGGAGGCAAATGGAGAAAAGATGGAGTAAATGGAGAAAAGAAGAAGAAATTAGCCAAGGCAGAAAAGCCTATGTCGCGATCGCGATAGGCGGCGCGAGTGCGATAGAGCACGCTAAGGGAAGAAGAGAAAAAGAAGGGAAAAAGAAGAGAAGAGAAGCTGTCGTGACCAAGGGAAGACGTCGCGAGGTCGCGACAGGGCGCGGAGAAGGCACACGCGAGGAAAGGCGAGCGAAAATGAAGGCGTGTTCTGTCGCGATCGCGACAGGTGTCGCGATCGTGATAGAAGGATCCGTTAGGCACTAAAGTTCAAATTTGAACTTGAAGAGTTGCACCTTTCCACCAACTATTACAACCTTTGTAGAAGGGCATCTGAAGGGGCATGAGCTGATATTATAAATACTATTTTTAACTGTAATTTACATAGAGAAGCAAAGAATTGAACATTTGAATATTTTTCTATGAGTTAGAATAATTTTCTTTAGTTTTTCTTAAGTAGAGTTTATGTGTTGAAGAGAAGATATTATACAAGGAAGAGGACTACAATTGGTGACTTGAAAAGGGTTGAGAAATCTCCTTCTTCAATTCTTATCTTTTGATTCTTCTTTGTGCTTTTGTGATGTAAATTTTGAACTTGAATGTTAATATCAAATATTTTATTGTTCATATTAATTCAAGTGTTCTTACTTGTAGAATTTCTCCTAGTACATTATTTATGATCATTATAAGTTTGAGTTTAATTGAGAAATAAATTCATTCTTACATCTAATTGGAAATTCATCATCAAGATATTGTTTGAGAAATCATAATATTGAAATGGTTGTTATAGGTTGTGCTCTATTCCTAAGATTTGCATGTATAATAATCTAGTTCTTAAATGAAAATTTGGAATTAGACTTATAAGTGTATGTTTTAGGCAGTCCTATTTATATTGAGAAAGTAAGTAGGAAATTTATTCAACTTGGCTTACAAGATAAGAATGTTAAAATCATTAAGAACAATTAATTCAAATTCCATCTTTATACTTAGCATCATTAATCTTTTCTATCTTCTTGGATTCTCATAAATTCGGTTTAATTAGTTACATGTTAGATTAGATTAAAATCAACTCTACCATTAATTAATCATTATAAACAAAAATAAAATCAATTAGTAATAGTGTGTAAAAACGTTCCTCGTGGGATCGACATCTTAAGTACTATTGCGGTACACCGTATACTTGCGGTATAATTAGCATCTATAGAAAATGCTTAACAAGTTTTTGGCGCCGTTGCCGGGGAACGGTTGTTTGCCATTATGAAAATTGATTTATGATTTTGGATTACAATATTTTGTTTGTTTTAATTTGTTTGAGTGTTTAAATTAATTTTGTATTGTGGTTTTGTTTTACAGGATTTTAGAAGTTCATGCCTAGTACAAGGAGTTCTTTAGAAGAGCTTGAGCCTTTAAATCCTGAAATTGAAAGATTCTTGTCAAGTAACCGGAAGTCAAATAGAAAGAAGAACAAAAATAGGAGATCAATTATCATGGCTGAACACCTGCTTTGAGTGGTGCTCAACAAGGAGTGGTAAGACCAACGGTAAATGCAAATCAATTTGAGATTAAGCCTTCATTGTTACAAATGATTCAAAATAGTATTCAATTCTATAGTTTGGCAAATGAGGATCCAAATGCTCATTTAGCCAACTTTCTTGAGATATGTGATACCTTTAAGATAAATGGGGTTTCGGCTGATGCAATCAAGCTTAGGCTTTTTCCATTCACTTTGAAGGATAAAGCAAAAGCTTGGTTGAATTCATTGACAAGGGGATCTATAACTACTTGGGACCAATTGGCCCAAGCATTTTTATCAAAATACGTTCCCTTAGCCAAAACTGCAAAAATCATAAAGGATATTACTACATTTGTTCAAAATGATAATGAATCATTATATGAGGCTTGGGAAAGATTCAAGGAATTGCAAAGGATGTGTCCACACCAAAACTTGCCAAGAGAGCTGTTAATGCAAACATTCTATAATGGAGTTAATCCTACCACAAGAGGAACTATTGATGCTGCTGCTGGAGGTTCTTTGATGAGAAAAAACTACTGAAGCGGCATTTGAATTATTGGAGGAGATGTCCATGAACAACTGCATGTGGCCTACCGAGAGAAGTAGAGATTCAAATTCTACTAATGTGAGAGGAGTTCATGCACTTGATTCAGTGGTTGCATTGCAAGCTCAAGTGGAAGCATTGACTCACAAACTCAATAATTTGGGTATGGGAGGTAGTCAATCAACTAGATGCAATATTTGTGGACAACAAGGACATCCAAGTGAGGTATGTAATTTGGGCATAAATAGTACGGAGGAGCAAGTTATTTTTATCCAAGGACAAGGAAGAGGTAACCCATTTTCCAATACATATAACCCTGGATGGAGGAACCATCCAAATTTTTCATGGGGGAATAGTAGTAATCAAAATAAAGGAGTAAGTTTTCAACCATCTCAAGATAGATTTGGGGCTTTGGAGGTTAAAATGGATAGGTTCTTAGAGGGGATTAATATGAAATTTAACTCACAAGAGGAGAACCAAAAGAGGCTGGAAAATAAGTTTGACCAAATCACAAAGAATCAAGCCTCATCCATTCACAACCTAGAAGTGCAAATTGGGCAATTAGCAAAGGCTTTACCCTCAAGATTACAAGGTACTTTACCAAGTAATACGGAGGAGAACCCAAGGGAACATCTAAAAGCCATCAATTTGAGGTCAGGTAAATCTTACACCAATGAATTTGTTATTACTAATAAGAATGGAGAATTTCAGGCCAATAAAAAGAAGAATGACTCTTCTGTCGCGAGCGCGACAGAGGAGAAGCCGACCAATGTTGCAGGGGCGACACCAGGCGTGATACCAGACATGATCGCGACAGCAGGAGGAGAGTTTTCTATCGCGGTCGCGACAGAAGGGGCTTCTAAGGAAAATGTTCCTAAGGCATTTCAACCTTGCCCACCGTTTCCGCAATGCCTAAAGAGACAAAACCAAGATAAGCAATTTCAATCTTTTATTGATAAATTGAAGCATTTGCACATAAATTTGAATTTTATTGAGGCCATATCACAAATTCCTAACTATGCAAAATTTCTTAAAGAATTAATTTCTAAGAAAAGAAGTTGGGAGGATATATCCACTATTGCATTGACTGAAGCATGTAGTTCTATAATTACAAATAATTTGCCTACAAAACTTAAGGATAATGGTAGTTTCACCATTCCATGTACCTTGGGGGATAAAGAGTTTCCTAAGTGCTTATGTGATTTGGGGGCAAGTATTAATCTCATGCCTTATTCTATCTTTAAAAAGTTGGGTTTAGATTATGTTAAACCTACTTCCATGGTTTTGCAATTAGCTGATCAATCTATTAAGAAACCATATGGAATAGTTGAAGATGTGCTTGTAAAAGTGGATAAATTTATTTTGCCCGTTGATTTTGTCATTTTAGATTTTGCATATGATGAGAAATGTCCCTTAATATTGGGTAGACCTTTCATGAGGACTGGTAGGGCTTTAGTTGATGTCTATGAGGGCATATTAGTCTTAAGAGTAGGGGATGATAGTGTTGAATATCAAATGGATAAGGCACTAAAATACCCAATGGATGAAAATGTGTGCATGAAAATAGATATCATTGATGCGTGTGTTGTGGAAGTATTAGAAAATGCAGATGAAGAGGAAGTCCAAATGGAAGAGGAAGTTCATGAAGAGGTAGAGCAAGAAAGCTTTAGAAGTGAACCTCTTTATCGTAATGAAGCACCTTTACCACCTTCAATTGAAAGTCCTCCAAATGTTGATCTAAAGGAACTACCTAATCATTTGAGGTACGCCTTTCTTGGACCTAATTATACTTTGCCTATTATTATTTCTAATAAACTCAATAAAGAACAAGAGCATGCATTATTAGAAGTTGTTAGAAAAATGATAAAAAGTATTTGATGGCAAATATCTGATTTGAAGGGTATTAGTCCTAATGTTGTCATGCATAGGATAAATATGGAAGATGACTATCAACCAAAGGCTGATAGACAAAGGAGGCTTAATCCTCATATGAAAGAGGTAGTCAAAAAGGAAGTTATTAAATTGCTTGATGCTGGAATCATTTATCCTATTTCGGATAGTGATTGGGTGAGTCCAATACATTGTGTTCCAAAGAAGGGGGGTATGACAGTAGTAAGGAATGAGAATGGAGATTTAATTCCAACTAGAACCACCACAGTTGGAGGGTGTGTATAGATTATAGGAAGCTTAATTTGGCCACTAGAAAGGATCATTTTGCTTTACCATTCATTGACCAAATGCTAGAAAGAATTGCTGGCCATTCTCATTACTGTTTTCTTGATGGATATTCAGGGTATTTCCAAATTTTTATTTACCCTAGTGACCAAGAGAAAACCACATTTACTTGTCCTTATGGAACCTTTGCTTATAGGCGAATGCCTTTTGGGCTTTGTAATGCCCCAGCCACATTTCAAAGATGTATGACTTCAATTTTTTGAGACATGATAGAGGATATAATGGAAGTCTTTATGGATGACTTTTCTGTATATGGGGATTCATTTGAGCTTTGTTTACAAAATTTAGACAAAGTATTGGCTAGGTGTGAAGAAACTAACTTGGTTCTTAATTGGGAGAAATGCCATTTTATGGTAGATGAAGGGATAGTTTTAGGGCACAAAATTTCAAGTAGGGTATTGAGGTTGATAGAGCAAAAACAGAATTAATTGAGAAGTTACCTCCACCCACTACACTTAAAGGGGTAAGATCTTTTCTAGGACATGCTGGATTTTATAGAAGATTTATAAAGGATTTTTCTTCAATTGCTAAACCTTTAACTAATTTGCTAGTTAAGGATGTTTCTTTTGAATTTTCTAAAGAATGTATGCATGCTTTTGATACTTTGAAGAAAACCCTTATAAGTGCTCCTATTATTGCTGCTCCTAATTGGGAATTGCCATTTGAGATTATGTGTGATGCAAGTGATCTTGCTGTGGGTTGTGTATTAGGTCAAAGACATGGTAAGAATTTGCATGTGATTTATTATGCTAGTCATACTTTGTCTCCTCCTCAAGTTAATTATACAACAACTGAAAAAGAAATGTTAGCTGTGGTGTATGCATGTGACAAGTTTAGATCTTACTTGTTGGGATCTAAAGTCATAATCTATACTGATCATGCTGCATTGAGGTATTTATTTGCAAAGAAAGATGCTAAACCTAGGTTGATTCGTTGGGTATTGTTATTGCAAGAATTTGACCTTGTAATTAAAGACAAAAAGGGAAGTGAAAATCTTGTTGCTGACCATTTGTCTAGGTTAGAAAGCAATGAACAAACTTTAGGTGATGGTATTGAAATTAATGAATCATTTCCGGATGAAGCCTTGATGTCAATTTTGAATATGCATGTACCTTGGTATGCTGATTTTGCAAACTATCTTGCTGCTGGAATTGTACCTGAAAATTTTACATGGCAACAAAAGAAGAAATTCTTTAGTGATGTTAAAAATTATCTTTGGGAAGAACCTTACTTGTTTAAGATAGGTGGGGATGGTATAATTCGTCGTTGTGTAAGTGAGGGGGATTATCAAAACATCTTGATGCATTGTCATGCTGCATTGTATTCGGGTCATAATGGTGCCAATAAAACTGCATCTAGAGTGCTTGAATGTGGATTCTTTTGGCCAACTTTATTTCATGATGCAAAGATGTATGTAGCCAAATGTGATAAATGTCAAAGGGCTGGTAATATTGGGAAAAGAGATGAGATGCCTTTGAATAACATATTGGAAGTTGAAGTGTTTGATGTGTGGGGGATTGACTTCATGGGTCCCTTCCCTACTTCTTTTGGTCAAAACAACATTTTGGTTGGAGTTGATTATGTATCAAAATGGGTTAAAGCCAAAGCCACACCTACCAATGATTCAAAGGTGGTGATAAAATTTTTGAAGAAGCTTTTCTCAAGATTTGGAGTGCCAAGAGCCATCATAAGTGATGGAGGTAAGCATTTCATTAACCGTTCTTTTGATTTCTTATTGCATAAATATGGTGTTCATCATAGGGTAGCTACACCATATGACCCACAAACAAGTGGTCAAGTGGAAGTGTCCAATAGGGAGTTAAAGTGGATATTAGAAAAAACAGTCTCTACTTCTAGAAAGGATTGGGCACATAAATTAGATGATGCTTTGTGGGCATACCGCACTGCATTCAAAGCCCCAATTGGCATGACACCATATAAGATGGTTTATGGTAAAGCGTGTCATTTACCCGTGGAGTTAGAGCACAAAGCATATTGGGCCATTAGAACTCTGAATTATGATCTTAAAGATGCAAGTGTCAAAAGATGTTTACAATTAAATGAGCTAGATGAATTGAGACTTCTTGCATTTGAGAATGCTAAGATATATAAAGAAAGGACTAAAAAATGGCATGATGTACATATACGGATTAAAAATTTTAATATTGGGGACAAGGTCTTATTGTATAATTCTAGATTGAAACTCTTTCCGGGAAAATTGAGATCTAGATGGAGTGGACCCTTTGAAGTCACCCAAGTCTTTAATCAAGGGTTTTTAGAGCTTAAAAATGAAAAAAATGAGTTATTTAAAGCCAATGGTCAAAGATGTAAGGTGTATTTAGAGGAAACATTTCATGGAAGGGAGGTTTCATTTCTTTCTTTAAAAATTGCTTGAAGGTTACTTGGTTTTATTTTTCTTTTTAATTAGTTGTTATATTATGTGTGATATTTGTTTGTATTAATATATTTTTTTTTTGTTCTACAACTGATCCTAGTTTATAAGTTTATATATTTGTATTTTTTTTTTTAAGGGGAAGGACACTTAATTTTTAAAATTTCCTTTCTGTCGCGATCGCGATTAACTTCGCGAGCGCGACAGAAAGGGGAAGGTGATTTAGCGTTGCCATCGCGACGGCGCGACGATGAGTATCATCGCGACAACTGATTTTTGATTTTTCAATTTGCTTTCTGTCACGATCGCGATGTTGTCGCGAAGTCGCGATGGAGACATGAGTTCATTTGTCGCGATGGCATGACGTACAGCGCGATAAGGGATTTTGTAAAATCGTTTCTGTCGCGATCGCGATGGAATGCAGGATTTGAATTTTTAGGTCAATCTAACCGTTTGGACTTCATTTAATTCCCCACCTTCTCATTTTCTACCCTAATAACTTCTCTTTATTTTATTTCTTTTGTCTTTTCAGTTTTCTTCTCTTTATTTTTGCACGATTCTCTCAAAATCTTTCTCACGATTCTCTCTAACCTCCAACGCAAATCTCGTTTTTCTTCTTCTTCTATAAATCTGTTGCTTTTCTTTTCTATTTCTTTTCATCTTGTTCTTCAATTGGAAAATGATTTTGCAATGGTGAGAACTAAACATGTTGGAGACAAGAGTAAAGGGAAGCGACCTATGGGGGAATCCAGCAATCAGGAAGAGGAACCAACTCCTACTGCACTCATTTTTCAGAACAGGTATGACTGCCCTTTTCCAATTTTTTCTGATGAGGAGGGTGAGAAATTTTTATATTTTGCTAAGAAAACGTATGTGGGTATGTGGCCTCTTGATTTTGAAATTTTACAAACAATGGGTTTGCATGATTAGATTAATAATTTTCTTCAATATATGAAATGGAGAAAATTTATTACTTTCTCCTTACCTGTAAGAAAAGATTGGGCAGTAGAATTTTTTGTCACCTTGGATTATGTGGATAAACGTAGGGACTCTATGAAATTTAGACATCAGGGCCGAAATCATACTTTTAGCTATGATGATTTGCATACTTGGTTTGGTTTCCCATTAAATGGAAAAAGATTTGACTCCCATATATTTCAACCTTCACCTGTTTGGAATAGACTTTCTGGAATAGAACGTTTTAATAATAAAAATTCCACGAACAGGCAAATTAAAAACAATGCATTGATGCTTTTTCACAAATTTCTTTGTCATGCTATGTATGGGAGGGTAGAGAGTACCAAGGTGCAAACTAAGGATTTGTTTGTTTTAGACTTATTGCAATCCCGTAAAACCCCTGACTCCATTGATTTCATTTTAGATGGTCTTTACCATGCCTCTATTGCTCGTAGTAAATCAGTGGGGATGTGCCATATGGTGACGGGTATTATTTTGGGGTGTATAGGTGATTTGAATAATTTTGCAATGGATGAAAATGAATCAATTCCTTTGCTGGATGTTGTCTATTTGCAAAGAGCTAATATTTTAACCAAGGGAGCTTGGCCCCCAAGGTTTATTGATCGTTGTGCAGGCGGACCTAGTAGGGCTGAACCAAGTATGGCTGGACCAAGTGTGCCACATGAAAGGGCACGTGAATCAGCCTCAGCAGCTGATGCTCATGACTCCTCGGGTGAGGGCGAGGCGGCTGCTGGTGTTGATACTGATGGGAGGAGGACTGATCGTGGCGCTGCTGTTGATTTGGAGCCTATTTTGCAAAGATTGGATGGTATTGAGGCCGCCAATCAAAGTATGGCAGCGCGAATGGATGTGCTGGAATCAGATGTGCGATCGGTGCTTAAAAATCAGAAGTGTTTGGGTCGCAAGCTCCTCAGTTTTTTCCGCAAGCAAAATGTGGATCTTTCTCCAACTCCACCAAGCTCCCCTAGTGGGAGTTTTTGAGCTTGTCTCCTTTCCTTTTCTTAGTTTTGTTTGTTTTTGTTTTCCTTTGTGTTTTTCTGTTAGTTTGTTATTTTAGTTTCTTCCTTTTTACACAATGGGGACATTGTGTCCTTCAAGTGTGGGGGGGAGTTCTGTGTTTGGATTTTGTTTCACATGTATGTATGTATGGTTATATTTGTTTATAAATGAGTAGTATAGCTTGTGTTTTGCATGAATTGCTAGATTTAGGTATGTATTGTTTTAGATTGTTTTAGGTTGTTTTCTAATAACATTCTATTTTGGAGCTTTGTATTTGATAATTATTTGAGAATTAGAGCATGTACAGGTTTTATCTTTTTGACATTAGCCTAGATAGTAAATTTTTGAACATTTTCATTATTTGTTTTACTTTAGCATTCTGTTGTACATAGTGAAGGGTATGACTTAGCAAAACATTTTGGTGTAGGTTCTTTTTAAGTTAGGTATCTTTTTACATGTAAATAAAGATTGTTTTGCCAATTTATTGCCTATGATAGTTTGACCTATAGCCATGTGAGCTTTTGAAGCCTTATACAATAATTTTTCTTTGTATGAGAGCCTTATTATGCCATATCCTCTAGAACTTGTTTTTGGTAAATTTCGAGATTGCATTTTAGTATGGGATGTACATGGGATATGATAAGGGCACTTAGAATGAACTATTTTTGGCTTACTTTTTAATTCCTTACCTTTTGACTTTAGGTAGCCAACTTTGAGCCTATATCCTGTTTTTCTTGTTTAACATATTAATAACCCAATCTTTTTGCTTAAACAAGGCCTGATTTCTTTGTAATTACCCTATTGTGGAGGGATTAGGATTGATATAGCATCGGAGATATATTTGTTATTAAAAAGCATGAAGTTAGTAAAAATTTGCAATTGAAATTCCCTTATTGTCAAAGTTAGAGTTACAAATGCTAGTATAAAAAAAAGAAAAAAAAAAGAGAAAAAGAAAAAAATGGGATTAGCAAGATGTACATCTAAAATTGCTTATGTGTGGGATGGAGCGTAAAACGCACCCATACTAAATTCTCTAGCTATCCTAAGAAGAAAAAAAAATAAATAAATAAAATAGTAAGTATAAATTAAGAGCTAGTAGCAAATTTATATTCTTAAGAAGGGAATTAGATTAAAAGTATCATGCTTGTTAATTTTCTGATTTGATTAACTCTCCTATGTTGTATTGATGCTTTTCTTTACAGAAGTCTAGCTACTTAAATCCAAAAGTTTCCTACCCTAACCCAAGCCACATTACAACCCTTTTAAGACCCTTTGATCCTCTTTACTACCTTTTACTATTAGTGGAGATTTTTACTATTTACAAGCTTATGGTATGTAATGGCATAATCAAGGAATGAGGGAAAACACTAACCTTTGTACACTTGAGTGATTGAGTGTTTGTCAAAATAAGTGTTGAATGAAAACTATCTTAGGCAATGCTTTGTGTGAAATAATCTATACATGTGTTAAGATATTTGATTTCTTGAGATCCAACATCTTTGTGTTTTGCCATTTCATGGTTTTCCAATTGTGCATAGAGGTTAAAGTTTAATAAATGATGGGAAATGGTTGCATATTTTGGCTAGTGTGTTAGAAGGATAAGTCTATGCATGGTATTTTCAAATAATTGTCAAATGTCTAAGTAAGCTCCAAAATATTTTGTTTATTATGTATTTTGTTTTTGTGTTGTTTAAGTGTTTTGCTTGGGGACAAGCAAATGTTCAAGTGTGGGGGTTTGATATGAGCTTAAATAGCTCATAATTAAACTATATTTTGTGGTTATAAGTAATGTTTTGAGTGTTTTTATTTGTTGGAATTAGGTATGTTTTATGTGTTTTGTTAAGTTTTGTATGTAGGAGGCAAATGGAGAAAAGATGGAGTAAATGGAGAAAAGAAGAAGAAAGGAGCCAAGGCAGAAAAGCCTCTGTCGCGATCGTGATAGGCGGCGCGAGCGCGACAGAGCACGCTAAGGGAAGAAGAGAAAAAGAAGGGAAAAAGAAGAGAAGAGAAGCTGTCGCGACCAAGGGAAGACGTCGCGAGGTCGCGACAGGGTGCAGAGAAGGCACACACGAGGAAAGGCGAGCGAAAATGAAGGCAACATGTGTCGCGATCGCGACAGAAGGATCCGTTAGGCACTAAAGTTCAAATTTGAACTTGAAGAGTTGCACCTTTCCACCAACTATTACAACCTTTGTAGAAGGGCATCTGAAGGGGCATGAGCTGATATTATAAATACTATTTTTAACTGTAATTTACATAGAGAAGCAAAGAATTGAACATTTGAATATTTTTCTGTGAGTTAGAATAATTTTCTTTAGTTTTTCTTAAGTAGAGTTTATGTGTTGAAGAGAAGATATTATACAAGGAAGAGGACTACAATTGGTGACTTGAAAAGGGTTGAGAAATCTCCTTCTTCAATTCTTATCTTTTGATTCTTCTTTGTGCTTTTGTGATGTAAATTCTGAACTTGAATGTTAATATTAAATATTTTATTGTTCATATTAATTCAAGTGTTCTTACTTGTAGAATTTCTCCTAGTACATTATTTATGATCATTATAAGTTTGAGTTTAATTGAGAAATAAATTCATTCTTACATCTAATTGGAAATTCATCATCAAGATATTGTTTGAGAAATCATAATATTGAAATGGTTGTTATAGGTTGTGCTCTATTCCTAAGATTTGCATGTATAATAATCTAGTTCTTAAATGAAAATTTGGAATTAGACTTATAAGTGTATGTTTTAGGCAGTCCTATTTATATTGAGAAAGTAAGTAGGAAATTTATTCAACTTGGCTTACAAGATAAGAATGTTAAAATCATTAAGAACAATTAATTCAAATCCATCTTTATACTTAGCATAATTAATATTTTCTATCTTCTTGGATTCTTATAAATTTGATTTAATTAGTTACATGTTAGATTAGATTAAAATCAACTCTACCATTAATTAATCATTGTAAACAAAATTAAAATCAATTAGTAATAGTGTGTAAAAACGTTCCTCGTGGGATCGACATCTTAAGTACTATTGCGGTACACCATATACTTGCGGTATAATTAGCATCTATAGAAAATGCTTAACACTGCTGTTAGGGCTGAGAGGTCAAAATCAGTGCTGAGAGAGAGGGCTCAGAGGAGGAATCCTTCTCATGGTTATCTTCTTCATCCTCGGGTAAGAGGTCAAGGAACCCGCAAGATGAATCATCTGCAGGCCCAGCTACAAGAGCTAGAAGACAGGGTTCGGCAGCGGTGTCTGGTTCTGGTAGAGACGGTACTGGTGGTTGGATCGAGTCGATGCCTGTGTATTCTCATTGTAGTAAGCCTCATCGCAGTGAGTGTAGGTGGCTCACAGGTGGGTGTTTCAGATGTGGGAGTACTGAACACTTTTTGGTCAACTGTCCGAGGTTGAATGAGGATTCGGGTGCTCAGAGAGAGACTAGTAGAGTTGGTTTGAATGCCACGCAAGCTACCCGTGGTAGAGGCAGAGGAAGAGGTCGAGGTGGTTGACCTAGAGAGGGAGCTGCATCTGAGTTAGTTGAGTGTCCGCTACCTGTTCCAGCCAGAGCTTATGCTGTGAGAGCTAGAGATGAGCAGGATAACCCTGATGTTATAGCCGGTAAGTTTCTACTCCATGACATTGAATTGTATGCTCTAATTGACCCTAGTTCCACACACTCATATTTGTGCACAGATAAGTTAATTGATAAGTTGCATGAGACAGATCAGTTAAATTATGAGATATGCGTGACCAGTCCTTTAGGGCATAGTGTCAATGTGAATATAATGTATAGGAATTGTCCCCTGTTGGTTGAGGGAGTTGAGTTTCCAGCAGATTTGATTGACTTGTAGTTCTGAGCATTTGATTTGATTCTGGGTATGGACTGGTTGGGTAAGCATCGAGCTGTGGTTGATTGTCATAGGAAGACAGTTGTGCTTCGGGATAGAGATCGGTCTTCTGTTATTGTTAAAGGTTTGGGTGCTAGTTCTTTGAGCAATGTGATATCCGCAATGCAGGCTAAGAGGTTTATTAGAAAGGGTTGTGAGGCTTTTCTGGTAACACCCCAAAATCACCCTAGTAGTTTGAGCCTATCTGAGTCTGTTTGTGCCTGTCTATGTTTATATGTGTGTGCATACTTGTGTGCATTGTGATGTTGCATGCATGTTAATTTATGTAAGTGTGTGTTTATGTTAGTGATGTATGAGGAGAGGAGTTGTGCTAGTGTGTGCTTAAGGATGGGGAAGTAGGGTGTGAATAAGTGATGATAGTTGTGTATAAGTGAGAGTATGGGAGTAAGGTTTGCTTGTGGGATCACTTCCTATGGGAGAGTGAAACATGGCTTGGAGATAAGGATGAATAAGTGGGTGAATGAGAGAGAGGACAGCTGTAAACCATTTTGCTTCTTCTTCCTCTTCCCGTTGCCTTCCTCTCCCTCACGCCATTTTCATCTTCTTTTTCCTTTTCCTCTTCTTTCCTTCTCCTTCCCTGCATATTTTTGCTCTGCCCTCCTTCCGTGGGTTATTATTATAGCTGGGTTTGTGTTTCTTAAATTCAAGGGTGAGTATATGAGAGTTGTGTCTTAAGTTTTTCTCTTCCACTTCTCTAGGTTTGATTTTCATTTATGTGTTATCTTAGAATTAAACCTGGTTGTGTTTGATTTGTGCTTCAGAGGAGCTTCCTAGAACATCTAAGGGGAAAGAAAAAGCTAGTGGAAGCGGAGCTCACGACTAGGAGCGCAGGAGATCAGGTTTGGGAACGTTTATATGATTTGTGCATTTTGTTGGGTATTGATGATTGTTGGCGTTATTGTGAAATTGATGAACAATACTAAATGGATATGTATGTGTATGTTGTGAATAATGTTGATTTGAAGTGGGTTGTTTCAAGTGTGACGTATGGAGTTTAAGATTGTGGTATGAAATTCTCTTAAGACGAAATATTGCTCTTGAGAATTTTAAGTTTGATTTTATAATTGTTTGATTTGAGGATGTTAATTGACTTGTATATTAGGATGTAAGTGAGAAAGAATGGATGAAGTGCTGGGTTGTGTTTTTGGATATGGTTTAGAGTAGTTTTGCTGGAAATTGTCGCAACCAGGCATGGGTCACGGTGGCAACCGATTTGGTTACCACCGTGAGGTCTGTCAAGGTTGCATTCTGTCCGGGGTTTTGATATGTCACGGTGACAATGAATTTGGTTACCACCGTGACCTACCTCAGATTTGCATTTTGTTCTGAGGCTTGGGTATGTCACGGTGGCAATGAACTTAGTTACCACCGTGACCTCCCTCAACACTGCATTTTGTCTGGGGTTTTGGTATGTCACGGTGGCAATGAATTTGGTTACCACCGTGACCTACCTCAGATTTGCATTCTGTTTTGGGGCTTTGGTATGTCACGGTGGCAATGAATTTAGTTACCACTGTGACCTATCCTGTTTTTGTAATGAATGTTTATTTGTTAAAAGTAAGGTCTGACTGTGGAATTAATGATTATGCATACACAGTGACATTGAATTAACGCTTCGTTTTAATAAGATATATAGTGTTTCTGAATAATGGATGATTTCTGTATGAATTCAATGATAGATTTAATTTGGACGATCTTAGCCTGCAAACCAAATAAGTGGATAGTTAGGCATGCCTAATAGAGTCATGTGTAGCTGCAGCCATGTGCACGATTTGGACCCTGATCAGGTCCCCCGAATGGATCTTAGTGATCTTTTGTTGAATCTTGCCAAAGATTCTATGTGAAACTATTGTGGAACAAGAATGAAAGGAATGCCTTGATGTCGTCGGGCGTCTATGTGATGTGATTTGATATTGATGCCTTCGGGTATCTTTGTGTACTCGTTATCCACGGTTTTGAGTGAGCAGGTGATTTTGTGTTTTACATGTATGAAGTCTGGATAATGATGTGTTGACATAAACTTCTTATGGTATATGAATGATGTTGATTACTCAGATTTATTTTATGTGATACTAACTTATGAATATGCCATCAGCATGTGCTTTACCTGTTAACGCCACTGTGAGTGGCGGTTATGCACTTTGTGCTCCCCACTAAGCGATTTCGCTTAGCACGGGTGTTTTATCCATGCAGATGTGGAAGATTTTGGTAAGCATGGTCTGGACGTGCCACATCGGGAAGGCCATCGCAACTAGGAATCGAAGATTTGTAGTATAGGCTTTCCTTTCTTTTGTATTAGACGTAATATTTTGTGTGCCCATTTCGAACAGTAATCTTTCGGGCCTTTGTATATGAAATCTTTTGTAATATGTACAGATTTTGTCTATGTATATAAATGGAAAGAAAAATTTTATCCTGTTCAGTATCACTATGTGTCTCTTCTAAGAAGCTTTATATTGTCTCGTTATTATGTGTTTCTCTGCGTTGCTGCTGTGTTTTCAGGTTTGGGGGTGTGACACTCCTATCTATCGGGACTCTTCTTCCTCCTTCGGGGAAGAAGTCTCCTTGGTATAGGTTGGGGTGTGACATTTGGTGGTATCAGAGCTGTTGGTTTAGATGTTTCTGGGTCTAAGCATGTTAGTGACTCTATTAGAGTTGCGTTGGCCTGATGCGCCCTATGTCTATGTTTTGTAGCGTGATGGAGTCCTCGCATGACACGCCGGAGGGTTCAGCTGGGAGTGTGAATCCTCCTGAGCGAGATCCATCAGTTGGGGGTCCGGCTCAGCCTCCTAGAGGGCAACCTAAAGTGCCCATGGTTCCATTGGAGGCGATGCTTAAGGTCTCACAAGACATGGCTAGAATGTTTGAAAGAGTGACGGCACCGGTGGCACCTATTGAGAAACTGAAAAAGCGTGGAGCAGAGGATTTCTTTGGTACGGGCATGGACGAGTCTGATAAAGCGGAGATGTGGATTGAAAAGATGAAAAGGGTGTTAAAGGAGACTAAGTGCCCACCTGATCAAGAAGTGGAATGTTTGTTACGAGGCTCTGCTTATGATTGGTGGAGGTTAGTGATCAGTCAACCTCAGATCCCTGAACTTATGACCTGGGAGTTCTTTGAGAATGAATTCCAGAATTGGTTTGTGACTAAGGCATACAAGGACGTCAAGTGGGCGCAGTTTCTAAGTCTTAAGCAAAGAACGATGTCAGTGGCTGTGTATGAGAATGAGTTCAATAAGCTTAGCAAATATGCACCGCCAAGGGTTCTTACCGATGAGTTCAAATGTCAGCACTTCGAGTTAGGCTTGAATGAGTCCTTGAAGGTGATGTTAGTTTCTCTGATGTCGACCCCAAATGTTAGGTACTATCAGTTGGTTCAAGTAGCCTTGAGGACGGAGCGTTCAAAGAACATCATGAGAGAGAAAGCTCAGAGTAGGAAGTCTTCTAGGGGTGGATCTTCTTCTGGAAAGAGACCAAGGGATTCACAAGGAAATCTTATTGATGAGTCTGCTGCTAGTTCGGCCTCAAGAGGGAGAAGACAGAGCTCTTCTAGGGGATCGAACGCTGGTAGAGGTGAAGGTATTCCCCGATGTGCCCATTGTAATAAACTACATTGGGGCGAGTGTCGGTGGTTAACAGGAAGTTGCCTTAGATGTGGCTCCACGGACCACTTCCTTGCGAATTGTCCGAGTCGGTATGAGAATTCTTTGGGGCAACAAGAAGTTAGTCGAGCTGGGTCCAACATACCCCAAGGCAGCCGTAATAAAGGTAGAGGAAGGGGTCGTGGTGGACGACCTCAAGATAGAGAGCCCTCAGAAACAGTGGATCGTCCCGTGCCGGTAGCTGGGAGGGCTTATGCCATGAGGGCCCGAGAGGAACAGAATGCTCCAGAAGTGATTGCCGGTAAGTTCTCTTTGTTAGACTCTGAAGTTTATGTTTTGATTGACCCGGGTTCCACCCATTCTTATATATGCTCTGGTAAGATATGGGACAGTTTGGCAAATGAAGAGAAGTTAGGGTATGAGATTTGTGTATCTAGTCTGTTGGGACAAAGTGTTATGGTAGATCGAGTGTGTCGGGCTTGTCCTTTAAAGATTCAGGGTATAGAGTTTGCTGTGGATTTGATTTGCCTGCCGTTCCATGAGTTTGATGTTATCCTGGGTATGGATTGGTTGGATAAGCATCGGGCTGTTGTGGATTATCATAGAAAAGTGATGGTTCTGAATGGTAGGGATCAATCGCCTGTGATTGTGAAAGGTATTGGGAGCAGTTCTTTGCATAATGTGATTTCGGCAGTAAAAGCAAGAAGGTTCATTAGAAAGGGATGTAAAGCATTTTTAGCATTGGTATTAGATTCTCAGAGAGGACAAGTGAAAATTCAGGACATTCATGTGGTCAGAGATTTTGTGGATGTTTTTTCGGAAGAACTATCGGGATTACCTCCTGAAAGAGAGGTTGAACTATCAGTAGAGATTGTGCCGGGGACAACTCCAGTTTCTAAGGCTCTCCAGTTTCTAAGGCTCCGTACCGGATGGTTCCGGTGGAATTGAAAGAGTTGAAAAGTCAGTTACAGGAGTTGTTGGACAAAGGGTTTATTCGGCCTAGTGTGTCACCATGGGGTACACCAGTGTTGTTTGTTAAGAAAAAAGATGGAACATTACGGATGTGTATTGATTATAGACAGATTAATAAGGTGACTGTAAAGAACAAGTATCCCCTACCGAGGATTGAGGATCTCTTTGATCAGTTGCGAGGAGCTGGAGTGTTTTCCAAGATAGACCTGAGATCGGGTTATTATTAGTTGAGGGTAAAAGAGGTAGATGTGGTGAAGACGGCTTTTCGGACGCGTTATGGCCATTATGAATTCTTAATAATGCCTTTTGGATTGACCAACGCACCTGCAGCCTTTATGGATTTGATGAACAGAATTTTTCGACCGTATTTAGATAAGTTTGTTGTGGTGTTCATCGATGATATTTTGGTGTTTTCAAGAGATAGGAAGGAACATGAGGAGCATCTTCGGTTAGTATTGCAAATGCTAAGAGATCATCAGTTATATGCGAAGCTCAGCAAATGTGAGTTTCGGTTGAAAGAAGTGGTTTTTCTTGGACATGTAGTTTCAGAAGAAGGTATACGAGTTGATCCGAGTAAGATTGAGGCAATTGTTAATTGGATGCCTCCGAAGAATGTGCCAGAGATAAGAAGTTTTCTGGGTTTTGCAGGTTACTATCGACGTTTTGTTAAGGGATTTTCAGTGTTAGCCTCTCCTTTGACTAGGCTACTTCGGAAGGAAGTTAAGTTTGTATGGTCTGAAAAGTGTCAAGTCAGTTTTGATCAGCTGAAAGATATGTTAGTTAAGGCTCCTGTGCTTACACAGTCGGTTTCGGGTAAGGAATACATCATATATAGTGATGCTTCGGGGATTGGTTTGGGTTGTGTCTTGATGCAAGAGGGTAGAGTTGTGGCCTATGCATCGAGGCAGTTGAAGCCTCATGAGCGGAACTACCCGACCCATGATCTAGAGTTAGCAGCGGTAGTATTTGCGCTTAAGGTGTGGCGGCATTATTTGTATGGGGAAACATGCCGGATTTTTACTGACCACAAGAGTCTCAAGTATTTGTTAACACAAAAAGAGCTGAACTTGAGACAGCGAAGATGGTTAGAGTTGTTTAAAGGTTATGATTGCATCATTGACTACCATCCGGGCAAGGCTAATGTGGTGGCAGATGCCCTCAGCAGGAAATCTATGTCTGCATTACTTCTTAGTCGTGGTAAATGGAGGTTTGACTCTGATGGTGCTTTAGTTGCTCGGCTTAACGCAAAGCCAAGTTTGATGCAAGAGATTGTGAAGGCACAGTTAGGTGATCATGTGTTACAGCGGGTATGTCAAGCAGTAAAAGATGGCAAGCAGTCTGAGTACCAGATTGATGGTGATGGAGTGCTTAAGCATGGAGACCATTTATGTGTACCTGATGTGGGCGAGTTAAGGAAAAAGTTGCTACAAGAGGCTCATTCATCGGTCTTCACGATGCATCCGGGAGGTGACAAGATGTACCATAATCTGAAACAGTTTTATTAGTGGCCAGGTATGAAAAGGGACATAACAGAGTTTGTTTCAAGGTGTCTTACGTGTCAACAAGTGAAAACCGAGCATCAAGTACCATCGGGACTACTTCATCCCTTACCCATTCCACAATGGAAGTGGGATGATAACACGATGGATTTTGTATCCGGTTTGCCAATGACGCAGCGTAAGCACGATTCTGTGTGGGTTATAGTGGATCGGTTATCAAAGTCAGTGCACTTTTTGCCAGTTCAGTTGGACTACTCCATGGACAAGTTGGCAGAACTTTATGTGAATGAGATAGTCAGACTGCACGGGATTTCGGTATCCATTGTATCCGATCGAGATTCCCGTTTTACATCCAAGTTTATGAAGGAACTCCAGGCAGCTTTAGGAACTCGGTTAAGCTTCAGTACTACATTCCATCCGCAGACTGATGGTCAATCAGAAAGAGTTATCCAGGTTTTAGAAGATATGCTTCGGGGTTATACTTGAGAGTTCGCGGGAAGCTGGGATCGATATGTGTCTTTGATGGAGTTTGCATATAATAACAATTACCAGGTGAGTATTGGTATGGCTCCTTATGAGGTTTTGTATGGGCGAAAGTGCAGGACACCAGTGTGTTGGACTGAACTATCAGAAAAGGCTTTGATAGGTCCGGATATAGTAAGAGATACTGAAGACAAAGTAAGGGTTGTTCAGCAGAATCTGAAAGCAGCTAAAGATAGACAGCGTTCTTATGTTAATCTGAAGCGCAGAGATATTCAGTACAAGGTGGGTGATAGGGTGTTCTTGAAAGTGTCACCATGGCGGAAGGTTCTTCGTTTTGGAAAGAAAGGGAAGCTAAGCCCGCGCTTTATTGGACCATATTAGATTTTAGGAAAAGTGGGTGTCACACCCCATTTGCCCCCTAGTAGAATGAGCCTGTCTGTCTGTCTGTATGCGTAAGCATTCGCATGTGTTCGGCATTTCATAAGGGTATTTTAGTAAAATGTATGTTTTTGGGGTTTTGTTAGTATGTGGGTGCATACATGGCATTAGTGTGTTAATTAATTGAGAAATAATTGTGTGCACTTGAGCATACCATAATAGGGTGTTTTAAGTTGGGACATGTTTGTGTACGTTTGCTCATACCATTGTAGGGTGCATTTAAGTGAGATTACTTTGGGTGTGTGTAATGCATGTTAGTTTGGGTGTGAGTGGTTAGCTTCACCAATTAGAATTGGACACATACTTAGGGCAAAGAAAGGAAAAAAAAAAGGGAATGAAAGAAAGGAAATTCAGATTTACGTTTCTTTCTTTTCTTCTCATCACCCTCTTCTTCTTCTTCATTTTCCTTACTCTAAGCATTGTGGTGTGGATTCAAGTTGGAATTGGTGGAGTTAATCTCTCTTTGCATCTTTTGTTGGTAAGTCACTGCATTTCCTTAACTTTCTTTCCATTTACTTCATCTTCTTCTTCTTCCTTGAGCTTAGGTTTAACTTAGGGTTTTGCATGTTGGATATTTGTGTTTAGTTGAGGCTCCTCGCGATCCCAAAGGCAAGGAGGTTGCTGGGAGCAGTGGGACTAAGTGTTAGAAGCTTAGATTCCAGGTTTGGGAACAATTGATTGTGATTTGTGTGATTTTAAGTTACTGTAAATTTTCTAGGGTTCTTGTTCTTGAGAAGTTTGAATGCTATTTTTCTTGAATTGATTTAGTTGTTTAAATGTTGAATTGAGTTGTATAAATGTTGCCTATATTGTTTGAGATGATTTCTGGAAGGTAAGAACAGGTTTTATTGGTTTTGATTCAAATTTGGATTGATTTTTGTGTTCTGGGAAAATCAGGAAATCGATTACTGTTGAAATTCCCTTTGTCACGTGACTCGCCAAGTAGAGGGGCAAGTCACGAGACGTGACCTGCCAGCTTGAGGCCGGTCACGAGTTGTGGCTGCCTGCCACAGCTCGTGACCAGCTTAATTGAGGCCAGTCACGAGACGTGACTCCCCGTCACGCCTCGTGACCAGCCTGAGAGAGAAGGCCAGTCGCATGACCAGCTGAAGAAGAAGCCAATCACGGGACGTGACCCTCAGTCACGTCGCGTGACCGGCGAGAGACGTTGCGTGATCTGCAAGATCACGCAACGTGATCTGCGAGGGACAAGCAAGTCACGAGGCGTGACCCTCGGTCACGTCCCGTGACCTGCCTGGTGAGGAGGCCAGTCACGCCTCGTGACCAGCCAACCTCGCCCGTTTCTCCGTTCAGCCGTTTTTCCAAAATTTCCCAGTTTTTTTTTAACTCAGAAATGAATTTGGTATTTCTTCCGAATGGACTTTACTGCAGTGTGATGCATGTCATACTTTTAAATGCTTCGATATGCTTAATACCATGATTTTTCTGATGTTTGTACACGATATTCTGTTATTTGATTTGAGTGACGCATAGCCTGCTAGAGTCAAGTAAGTGGATAGTTAGGCATGCCTAATAGAGTCTGTTAGCTGCAGCCCATAGTTCTGTTTGGACCCCGATCAGGTCCCCGTTTGGTTCCTCGCGAACCCTTTTCTGTATTGGATCTTGTTTAAGGTCCCTTTTGAAAATATCTGTGAAAGTTAAAGTATAATGGTTTAATCGATTCGTACCTGTAATGTACTGTCTGTAATCGGCTCGTACCCGGAAAGTACTGTCTGTACACTCGTTATCCACTACCTAGAGTCAGCAGGTGTTCTTTGAATGTTTATTTGAACTGCTCTGATCTGATTTGGCTATAAATGGATTATCTGAATGAGTATATCGATGTAGTGTATATCGGATTATTTCTGAATGAATATGATTATGAAATACTGATTGTATGGCTTTATTATATGAGCATGTTTATATGGATTATGTTTTAGCCTTTGCATATTGTCCTTGTGAATGTGAATTGCCTTGACGACCATTGTGAATGGTCGTCCATTATTTATGTGTGTTTCCCCACTAAGCGTTTATCGCTTAGCACGGTGTTTTTACCCGTGCAGGTGCGGAAGGAGTTTGATTCGAGAGTCGCCGTCATCAAGCCAACACAGGAAGTTTTTAGTGTAGGGCTCCTTTTGTATAGTTGATGATTCTTTTTGTATAGAACTCTCATGTATCAGCTTCCGGTTTTGTAATTATATTTTGGACATGTAATATTATTTTGTATCAGCTAGTTGATCAGATCATTATTGTAATAGTTTATTATAGTAATGCATGATCAGCTTTTGCTTTCTGCATGTAAAGTTTTTAATTATTTTGTATTTATGAATGTATGTTTTGCTTTGCTATTGTTTGGTGACACCTTGACTCATACGGCATCTCACTCCTTATCGGATGGGATCGCCTACGTATGGGAAGGGGGTGTTACAGTGGGTCCAGTAGCGTATCGATTAGCTTTACCCATAGAGTTAGCCAGATTACATGATGTCTTTCATTTGTCTATGCTTCGTCGTTATCGATCAGACCCTTCTCATGTGTTATCAGTACAAGATATCCGGGTTCAGTCAGATCTTTCGTATGATGAAAAGACAAAAAGGATCTTGGATAGAGAAATCAGACAGCTTCAGAATAAGCAGATACCATTGGTTAAAGTCCTGTGGCAGTATCACGGTGTGGAGGAAGCTATGTGGGAACCGAAAGAAGTTATAAGATTACAGTATCCTCAGTTGTTCGGAGCAGGTGAGAATTTCGAGGACGAAATTCTGTTAAGTGGGGGAGTATTGTAACACCCCAAAATCGCCCTAATAGTTTGAGCCTGTCTGAGTCTGTTTGTGCCTGTCTATGTTTATATGTGTGTGCACACTTGTGTGCATTGTGATGTTGCATGCATGTTAATTTATGTAAGTGTGTGTTTATGTTAGTGATGTATGAGGAGAGGAGTTGTGCTAGTGTGTGCTTAAGGATGGGGAAGTAGGGTGTGAATAAGTGATCATAGTTGTGTATAAGTGAGAGTATGGGAGTAAGGTTTGCTTGTGGGATCACTTCCTATGGGAGAGTGACACATGGCTTGGAGATAAGGATGAATAAGTGGGTGAATGAGAGAGTGGACAGCTGTAAACCATTTTACTTCTTCTTCCTCTTCCCGTTGCCTTCCTCTCCCTCACGCCATTTTTATCTTCTTTTTCCTTTTCCTCTTCTTTCCTTCTCCTTCCCTGCATATTTCTGCTCTGCCCTCCTTCCGTGGGTGATTGTTATAGCTGGGTTTGTGTTTCTTAAATTCAAGGGTGAGTATATGAGAGTTGTGTCTTAAGTTTTTCTCTTCCACTTCTCTAGGTTTGATTTTCATTTATGTGTTATCTTAGAATTAAACCTGGTTGTGTTTGATTTGTGCTTCAGAGGAGCTTCCTAGAACATCTAAGGGGAAAGAAAAAGCTAGTGGAAGCGGAGCTCACGACTAGGAGCGCAGGAGATCAGGTTTGGGAACGTTTATATGATTTGTGCATTTTGCTGGGTATTGATGATTGTTGGCGTTATTGTGTGTAGAAACCGGGTCCCAAGTAGCCTTGATCAGGATTACCCGATGATGAAATTTAGCTATGCCGGCTTATAGGCAAAAAGATTGGAGCTCGGAAGTGATTTTCCTTGTCTTTTTTATGAGAAAAAAATGTATTTTAAATATTTTAAAAATATTTTTAAAATTATTTTGGAGAAGAAAAAGTGTGTTTTAGGTTGAGGGTATTTTATATAAAAATTTAAAATTAAAAAAAAAAAAAATTTACCCGAAAAGCACGGCTGTGCTTTGCGCTGCACTGCGCGCGCGAAAGCACAGCTGTGCTTTCTTTGAAAGCACGGCTGTGCTTTTCGTGCAGCGCACACTGCGCGCGTTTCTCGCGCGCAGTCGCCCATATTCGCCCCATTTTCGACCCCACTTGTTTCTTAACGATTTTTGGACGGTTTTGGGTGGTTTTTGAGGGTTAAAACATTAGAAAAAAATTCAGAAATGGGGGGAGACGAATGAAGAACATTTGGAGAGCAAAAAACTGATTTTTTGGGTTTTTACTTAGAGAGAAAAAATCAATCTTTACATACTTGTTTTTAGAGTTTTTCTTCAAGTTTCCAAGCTATTTTCCAAGCATTTTCACAAGGAAGAGACAAGGAATTCAAGACTTCTACCTTCAATTCTTCAAAACTGAATTTGAGGGTAATTATTCTTGGTTCTACTCATTAATTCTCTTGTTAATTTCATTTATTTTTGCTTCCAATTAACACATTAAACATGTAAATTCTCTTAGTCTCCATATTCTTCTTCTTATTTTTATCTTTAACAAGTAAATTCTTTTAAATCTTATTATATTATTTTCATGTCAAATTATTTTTTTTGTCCATGTTATTATGCATGTTTAATCTAGTTTGTCGATATCTTTGATTTCTTTATGGTATATCATGATTATTATTATGTTTGCATGTGTTAAATATCATTAAAGTTTTTACTAGACTTGTTTATTGTTATCATTAGGTGCTAGTATCACTATTATCATTAATGTTATTGTTCATATTTTGCATGTATGTTAAAGTTCAAATTTATTTTCTTATGCCTTTATGATAGATATTACTTTAAGCTTTATTATGCATGTTAAATTTATTGTGCATTGGTGCTCAAATGAGAATAAAACAACGATTTGCAAACAAAAAATAAATAGAAGAGATTCATGTTAGCAATTAACCCAAAGAGATGAGATGACATAAAAGATAAGATGTATAATGACCATATAACATGCCTAAGATACTACAGCATGCATAAAAATAATTATGATGCAATTTAACAAGCATAAAGTGAGATAACATCATGGCAAATGCAATTTATTAATAATGGTGATTAACATGCATGAAAGATTAGTGACAATCAATTTTAATACTCCTAAGATGTGCAAGAAAACATAACATAAGAATAATAAAAGTTAACATGCATAATAAAGCCTAAAGTAATATCTAACATAAAAGGCATAAGAAAATAAATTCGAAATTTAACATACATGGAAAATATGAACAATGACATTAATGGTAATAATGATACTAATACCTAATGACATCAATAAATGAGTGTAATACAAATTATAATAATAAAACTAGCATTTATAACAATAATAGCCATAATAAACATCAATGGATGTAAAGAACATTAACAACCTAAATTGAACATGCATAATGACATAAAAATAAACACCTTGACATGAAAATGATATGATAAATTTGAAAGAATTAACTTGTTAAATAAATAATTGAAGATAAAAGAAGAAGAGAAATATGGAGACTAAGAGAATTTACATGTTTAATATGTTAATTGGAAGCAAAAATAAATGAAATTAACAAGAAAATTAATGAGTAAAACCAAGAATAATTACCCTCAAATTCAGTTTTGAAGAATTGAAGGTAGAAGTGTTGAATTCCTTGTCTTCTCTTGTGAAAATGCTTAGAAAATAGCTTGCAAACTTGAAGAAAAACTCTTAGAAACAAGTGTGTAAGATGGATTTTTTCTCTCAACTCCAAAGCTCCAAAATTCAGTTTTTTCCTCTCTAAATGTTCTTAGTTCGTCCTCCTTCTGTTCTGAATTTTTTCTCCACTTTTAGCACTCAAAAACTACCCAAAAACCACCCAAAACCGTCCAAAAATCGTTAAAAAGCAAGTGGGGGTCGAAAATGGGCGAAATGGGGCGAAAATGGGGCCACTGCGCGCGAGAAATGTGCGCAGTGCGCGCTGCACGAAAAGCACAGCCGTGCTTTTAAAGAAGCACAGCTGTGCTTTCGCGCGCGCAATGCAGTGCAAAGCACAGCCGTGCTTTCAAAGAAGCACAGCCGTGCTTTACGGGCAATTTTTTTTTTTTAATTTTAAATTTTTATATAAAATACCCTCAACCTAAAACACACTTTTTCTTCTCCAAATAATTTTAAAAATATTTTTAAAATATTTAAAATACATTTTTAACTCATCAAAAAGACAAGGAAAATCACTTCCGAGCTCCAATCCTTTTGCCTATAAGCCGGCGTAGCTAAATTTCATCATCGGGTAATCCTGATCAAGGCTACTCGGGACCCGGTGTCTACAGTTGCCCCCAATTTTGGGGAGGCTAGTGCATGGGTGCCTAGGTGAGCCAAAATTCAGGAAAGGAAAGAAGCGCGTACCTGGAGCGGCGACCTTCCTGCTGGATGGAGTTATGATGATAGCTGTTGCCGTGTCATGGGCAAGTTGTCTTTCGGTTGTGATTGGTGGTGCCGTGGTCGTGCTAACCTCTTGTGGGTAGTGCCGCCATCGTGCTAACCACTGTGAATTGGTGGTGCCGTGGTCGTACTAACCTCTTGTGGGTAGTGCCGCCATCGTGCTAACTGCTGTGAATTGTAATGCCGTGGTCGTGCTAACCTCTTGTGGGTAGTGCCGCCATCGTGCTAACGGCTGTGAATTTGTAGTACTGTGGTCGTGCTAACCTCTTGTGGGTAGTGCCGCCATCGTGCTAATTGCTGTGAATTTATAGTGCCATGGTCGTGCTAACCTCTTGTGGGTAATGCCGCCATCGTGCTAACTGCTGTGAATAGGTAATGCTGTGGTCGTGCTAACTTCTTGTGGGTAGTGCCGCCATCGTGCTAACCGCTGTGAATTGGTAGTGCCATGGTCGTGCTAACCTCTTGTGGGTAGTGCCGCATTCGTGCTAACCACTGTGAATTGGTTGTGCCATGGTCGCGCTAACCTCTTGTAAGTAGTGCCGCCATCGTGCTAACCGCTATGAATTTTTGAGCTGTGCTCCTTTAGGTGCTTGGACTGGTGTCCTCACTCGGCTTTTGTTGGTGTTCCCCGCCGATTTCTCCTGCAAGATTGTATGTATAGGAATATACAAGAAATCATGTGTGCATGATATGGAATGCAAATGCTTGCAAAAATGTATAGATTGTGCCCTAGGTGGTCTAAGGTTTGCTGAAGTTACAGCTTGTCTGCTCTACCCTGACCCCTGAATCCTGAGGATCGTCAACAAGTTTTTTGAAAGAGACGTCCGGTGTATATCCTTTGCCCCCTTGGTCAATGATCATTTACCTGGTATTCATGTTCTGTGTTGGGTGTTAACTGATTGAAATAGGATCATCGGAAATAATGCCCCCTTATCGCTCCAGGCATTATTTTAAAGGTAGTGCGTCCCTTGTGGATTTTCACACTAGCTTTTCTTTGCGGGAAATGCATCCCTTAGGGGATTTTCACACAACCCTTTGCCTAATTTTTGCCTGGAATGGACCCAACCCAATCCAGCGGTTTTGTTCATTTTATATTTATATTTTGTTTTTGTAGGGCAGACTGCCTGTTTCCAGGTTTTCACCCTGCCCTTTGGCCTAACTTTTGCTTAGAGAGCCAGTTACGGTTTTCATCTCTAACGGCTTTTCTTTTTTTTTTTTTTTTTTTTTTTTTTTAGAGAAGGTTATCATCAAAGCTTATGTTAAGAGCAAAAAGCACATATCCAATGAAGGACTGAGCAATAATCATTAGATGAACAATTGTTATATTTCTTTTTAAAACAGAACTGAAAGATCAATAAAAATATATTCTTTTATTCATTGCAAAATTGTTTACATTTCTATATGATTTCATCATACATGATTTTCATTTGACAAGAATTCAAAAGCATATGACTACATCTAATCTCGGAGTGGATTTTGTCAGCATCAAACTCCTGTTATCAATCGGACCTCTCGGGTTTTCTCGATTGAATATTTTCTCTTGGCCCTTAATTTTTGCCCAGGATGCCTTTTTTCGGTTTTCACCCTGACAGGGCACCCAATTTTAGCAAGGCCGCCTTTTTTTGGTTTTCGACCCGCGGGGCATTTATTCTCTTCTTTTTATTTTTGGTCTTTAGCCATGGAACCTTTTTAACCTATCGACATTGACCGGGTCCTTGAACTCATTCCCATCACTGTCTGCTAAAATTGCTGCTCCTTTTGTTAGTAGCTTCTTCAAAACGAACGGACCTTCCCAAGTGGGTCTGAATTTTCCTCGTATGTCTGGAACTCCCGGTCTCATCATCCTAAAGACCAAATCCCCCTCCTTCAACGGATGCTTTCGTACTTTCTTGCCAAATGACCGAGCCAACCTTTTCTGATAAACTTGATTGTGGTAATAGGCCCGCAACCTATCTTCATCTAGCAAATTTAGCTGTGACAATCGCTGTTGCGCCCATTCTGCCTCTGGAATCTCCGCTTCCATGACTACCCTCAATGATTTCAGCTCAATTTCAACCGGCAGGACTGCTTCAATTCCATATACCAGAGAGAATGGTGTTGCCCCCGTAGAGGTTCTGGTTGTTGTTCTATAACCCCAAAGTGCGAAGGGTAGCTTTTCTGCCCAATCCTTGTAGCTCTGAACCATCTTGGCCAAAATTCTCTTCACATTCTTATTCGCCGCTTCAACTGCACCGTTTGCTTGAGGACGGTAAGGAGAAGACTTATGATGTTGTATCCTATATTTCTGGAGCATCTATTTAGTCTCTGCCAGGAATTGCACCCCATTATCAGACACAATGTGATGTGGGAGACCATATCTGCATATCAAATTCCGCTCAATGAACTTAGCCATATCTCTTGCATCAACCTTCTTGAAAGATTCAGCCTGAACCCACTTAGTGAAGTAGTCAATGGCAACTATGATGAATCTATGCCCATTAGAAGCCGTAGGATGGATTTCGCCTATGATGTCTATTCCCCACGCTGCAAATGGCCATGGAGATGTTAAGTTATGTAACTCTGAAACTGGCATATGCCTCAAATTTGTGTACTGTTGGCATAACTGGCATTGCTTCACAAATTTTGAACAATCTGTATCCATTGTGAGCCAATAAAACCCTTGGCGCATGATCTTCTTTGCTAAGGCTAAGCCATTCATGTGAGCTCCACAAACCCCTGCATGAACCTCTTCCATAACTCTTTTAGCTTCTTTCTCTGCCAGACATCTTAACTGGATACCATCAGCTTGCCTTTTGTAAAAAGTGCCATTAACACTGATGAATGAGTGGATAACTTCCTGATCATTCTTTGGTCCTTCTCAGTGGCTTCCTCTGGAAAGACTGATCTCTCTAAATAATTCTGAATGTCATAATACCATGGATTTCCATCAATGGCCTCAATGTCCATCACCTGTTCAGCTTCAAAGCAAGGTCTTTCCGAACTATAAATCAGCACAGGTTTCATCGCAACTCCTGTTGGGTTATCCCACATAGACACTAATGTTGCTAGAGCATCGGCTAACTGATTTTCGTCTCTGGGGATGAAGTGAAAAGTGCAAATCTCAAACTGGCTGCTCAACGTTCTTAAGTGCTTTACATAAGGCAACAGCCTTTCTTCCTTGACTGACCACTCCCTTCTAATCTGATGAATTACCAAGGAAGAATCTCCGAATACTTCTGCGGTCTTTGCCCCCAGAGCTAGTAATGCTTACAATCCAAATATGCAAGCTTCATATTTTGCTTCATTATTGGTAGCCTTATACCTCAGCTTCTTAGCCAATGGTAGCCTTTCACCATCTGGGGTCGTAAGAATAACCCCTACGCCTGCTCCCTTATTATTGACTGCTCCATCAAAGAATAATTGCCACCCTTGCACTGCTATGGCCGTGACATCTTCATCTGGGAAGTTGTATTCAACCTGATCTCCCTCAATAGGATGCTCGGCTAAGAACTCCGCTACGGCTCTTCCTTTAATGGTTTTCTTGGTTATGTATTCAATATCGAACTCCTGCAATAGCAGTAACCATCTTCCCATCTTCCCTAGTAGAGAGGGTGCTTCTTGGAGGTATCTGAGCGGATTATGTTTGGCCACCGTTTGTACCTTGAAGGAATGAAAGTAGTGTCGCAACTTCTTAGAAGCCCAGATAACTGCTAAACAAATCTTTTCCACCTCTACATATTTGGCTTCGTAAGGCAGGAATTTCTTGCGAAGATAGTAAACCGCAAACTCCACACCAAAATCGTCTTCTTGAGCCATCATAGCACCCACTGAGTTATCTTCCATAGCCAGGTACAGGACTAATGGTTTGGCACGGCGTGGTGGTCTTAACACCGGAGTATTTAACAAATACTCCTTAATGGTGTCAAAGGCCAATTGACAGTCATCGTTCCATACCCCCGGCTGATTCTTCCTAAGAAGCTTGAAAATAGGCTCACATACTGAAGCTAGCTTGGCAATAAACCGGCTGATATACTGAAGCTTTCCTAGGAAACTTCTGACGTCCTTCTCCTTCTTGGGCATCGGCATCTCTCTTATGGCTTTGACTTTATCGGGATCTACCTCAATTCCCCTCTGGCTTACTACATGGCCTAGCAACTTTCCTGATGTAACTCCAAAAATGCACTTCTTGGGGTTGAGGCGCAGATCATACTTGCTGATCCTTTGAAAGAACTTTTCTAAAGCCTCAAAGTGACCTTCTCTAGTAGCCGACTTAATCATCATGTCGTCGACATACACCTCTACTTCTTTATGGATTAAGTCATTGAGAACTTTGGTGGCCATCCTCTGATAAGTTGCTCCTGCATTTTTCAACCCAAAGGGCATAACTCGATAGGCGTATGTCCCCCACTCGGTGATGAAGGCTTTCTTAATCCGATCCATTATCTTGTTAAGGATTTGATTGTACCCTGCGTACCCATCCACAAAGCTGTACATCATACAAGCAACAGCACTATCTACTAGCACATCAATATAAGGCAGCGGGAAATCATCCTTAGGGCAAGCTTTGTTCAGGTCTCGATAGTCGACGCATACTCGAACCTTACCGTCTTTCTTAGCTACAGGCACCATGTTAGCTAACCATGTTGGGTATTGAACCTCTATCAGGAACTTAGCCTCAATCTGCTTATGGATCTCCCCTTCCACTTTCTGTGCCCATTCTAGCCTAAGTCTCCGGAGTTTTTGCTTGACTGGTTTAAACTCTGGGTAAGTTGGGATGGCGTGTTCGGCAACATCCCGATCTATTCCCGGCATATCCTCATAGCTCCAGGCAAAGACTTTTTCATATTTTTTTAATATTCTCTCAAATTTTATTCTCTCTTCAGGAGTTATGTCTGATGCTAGCAAAATTTCCTTTGGATTTTCCAAAGTTCCAAGATTAAATGCAGTTGTGCCAGTTGAATTAATATCAAAAATGAATTCATCATGCTTATGATCATGCGAGATGAAATCATCAGAAACATCACACAAGTAAGCAAAGTTATTCATCTCATTAACATAATTAGAAACATTAACATTGTTCTCAAAGAGTTATGGCATAAAAAGAGAATCTAAATGACTATCAACTTCAGTCAACGCCGATGCTGCAGCCGACTGTGCTTTGGCTTCTTGATTTGGTGAAATCTTGAGATCTTCAATCTTCGGCTCTGGTTCCACTATCTTCTCCTTCCCTTTGAGCTTAGTGGCTAACATCTTATCAGTGACGATATCTTCGGGCTCATCCATATCCCAGATGCTGCATTGGGTCATAATCTCCTCGTCCCAAAAGTTCTCTACAACTTTAACAACTTCGATCTCCCAATCAAAGACATCGTTGAAAATTTCAAATCCCTGGATGATCTTCCCGTCCACCCATTGCGGCTCTTCTTCTCCGGTGTAAGCACAAATCGATGATGATGGCACAAAGCTCTCCGAAATATGGGGAATCTTCTCTGACACTTTCTTCTTACCATACTCTCCTTTGTATCCCAACCCTTTTCGATCTTTCTGACCATGTGTAGTAATAGCATCCTGCAGCCCTTGTGACTCTTTGCCCAAACCAACCCCTGGGAGGAAGTGCATCTTCTTTAGCATGTTCACCACTTGAGGGCTACCTTCTAAGCTTTGCTATTCTCCGATCACCGATACATGAAAGCCACTGAATGGCTGATTAGAGATCTCTAAGGCAGACACTTGGTTCTCTCTTGTTGCTTTAATGATCACTACCTCTCCTTCATGAGGTATCTTAATTATCTGGTGTAAGGTGGATGGCACTCCCCCTAACTTATGGAACCACGGTCTTCCAAGCAGAGCTGAGAAGTTTACTGGAATTGGCAAGACCACAAAATCCGTTTCTGTCTCAATGGGCCCCGTTTTTACAATAGCTTTGAAAGTTCCCAATGCTTGCCTCCTGGAATTATCGTAGGCAGTGATGGTCAGGTCAAATTTGCTTAACATACTCTCATCCATCCCAAAGGCCTGAAGCGCCACCAAATGGCAAACATTATTGACGACCCATCATCAACCATGACGCAAGCGGTGTGTTTACCATTGATCTGTGCCTTGATGTATAAAGGTCGATTGTGGTTGCGACCCTCTGTTGGTAGGTCTGCATCAGAAAAAACCAACTTCTCCCCGGATCCCCCCTTAACAAGGTCTAAAAGCTCGGATGGAGAGATTGTAGTTGCTACGGTGGATACACTCAATGCTTCAACTAACTTCTGTCGGTGAGAGGGGGACTGTCTCAAGAGGTCCCAAATAGATATCTGAGCCGTGGTCTTTTTTAGTTGCTTCACTATTGAATTTTCTTCCGGCTCCTTCTCTGCAATTGCTTGTGCTGGGTCTTGCTGCTTCTCAACTTCTGGAATGACCCTCCCACTTCTTGTTACTGCTTCTACTCTTTCTTCTTCCTCTAAATCCCACGGATCCGTAAACTCTCCATTTTTCTCATCGTCTTCATCTTCTCCACTCTCACTAGTGGACCAACAATCTATCGTCGCCACGGAAACCCCTTCTCCATCCACTGCAGGGCGAGTAATAGCGACATACTCATTTCCATATAGATCTTGCATCACGTACCACTCTGATAGGCTCGATCCAATCATAAAGACTGGAGGTGGCACTGTATTATAACCGGACTTCTTCTTGCTTTCTCTCTTCTCAAGATCGGTGATCTACTTGTTGTCAATTAGATCTTGGACCCGATGCCTTAGCGTTATACAATCATCCGTCAAATGGCCGGTATGTTGGTGAAATGCGCAGTACTCATTCTCCTTGTGCCCTTGCTGTCCCTGGGTCTTGGCCGGCCTAGGTGATAGGGGTCGCAGTTTTCCTTCTTTTACTAGCCTCTTCAGCACCCACGATAAAGGCCTACCCAAGTTCGAGAAATATCTCTGACTTATGCCTGTTGCAGACACCTCAGCTGTCTTCCCACCTCTGTTACTGCTGCTTGAACTTGCTGGCTTAGCTGTCCCCTGATTGCTGTATCCCTTCCTGGCATAGGACTCGCTGTTTGCCCTCTTGGCTAAATATTCTCCTTCTGCTTCTATGGTAATTTCCTTCAAGGACTCCCAATCCTTGAGTCCCTTTATTTTCAGTCCATCTCTCAAGTAAGGGCTGGCATTTCGAATGAATAGCCGGATCTGATCAGAAGTGTCTGGTTTGCATTTCATCTCCATAACCCAGTTTCTCCATCGAGTAAGGTACTCGTGGAAGGACTCCCCGGTTTTCTGTTGTAGCAACTCGAGATCTTTCAAAGTGACCTCCATCCGAGTACTGCAATCGTACTGCTTAAGGAACTCTTCAGTTAGCAAGTCCCAATCCTCCTTAGACCTCCTCTCAAGCCCATGGTACCAATCAATAGCAGCAGCTTGTTGCCCAGCTATTGTGGCGGCAAGATTGCCCATCATTGCAATCATTCGGGCTTCAAATTCCTCCATTCTCTTTCCTACCTCCTCAGTGATTATTGCTCGGGTTGCATCAGACTCATTTGATGGATTAGCCATGCTTGCTTCTGTTGATGATTCGGAAGAAAACCCCACACTGTTTTCTGAGATTGAATCTGAACTCTGATCCGACACTAACTCTGTTAACCCCAAAAGCGGTGTCCTTCTTAACCGTCCGTCGGGTCCTCTAGACCACCCAGGAGAATCTATGATGGCTGAAATGCAAAAATTATTAAGATGATGCATGATTAAAATGCAATGCATGTTCGTGCTGATGCAACATAGACAAACACATGCAAGCAGATAGATCCTTCCAACCTTATTTCTCCCACACACGTGGTAGTGCAGTCTCTTTCCTTGGTGGGCTTGATCCATGGATCAACGTGGAACCCAATGGACACGTATGGTGCGCGGTGAAAAATCGGCAGCATAACAGCTCCCATCTAATGTACATACGTATGGGTGTTTGGCCTTTATGTATTTGAACAATTCAATTTAACTAGGATGGGCCCACTGGGGCATGAAAGCCTTTGATGAAGACCATTTAATTAAATTGATTTTGTCCAATATATGATGGCCCATATAGCAAGCATAGTATTACGGTACATTTTACCTAGTGAAAGTATCTATTGCCATTACATGAGCTTTAGTCATGGGGTGATGATATTTTTGGGTTACCCAAGCATGATCCCTGCCGACGGGTCTAGCTCATCACGAGCATAACGACCGATCGGGTCACCATTTAATATACCATAATGGTACAAGACTTGGGCTAGTGATTATCCTTAACACTTCCCTAAATTGAGTGAAAATAGGGTCGTGCTTCAGGAACGCACCGGGGTTTGAAAAGGGACCAAACTAACTTAATCTAAGGCTCTAATGAGATGATATGCAATTTTGAGATAAAGCGAATTTCATAAACTAAAACTTGATTGTAAAAGTTAATCAAGGTATTTTCAAATTGAAGTCTCGAACCAGTTGTCCCCAATGGAGTCGCCACTGTGACGCGCGTCGGACCCGCGTGGCCTCCCCTTGACTGCCCGCTTGAGGGCGATCGGGCATTTGAGGTCCGTTGACAACTTGTAACGAATTACAAGTGCGTCTATTTTGGGCAACAGAGAGGTTTCATGGAGTCGCCACCCAATAAAATAGTAGGAAAGTTACTCTCGCCTCGGAGAGCCTAAGACAGCGCTTTCATCCAATTTGGGCAAGCCGAAGGGGTCTTAGAGGGTAAACCTCTCGCCCAAAGGAGCCTAGGATTTGTTAGGTCATAGAGCATAAGAAGGTTCTTGGAGGGTAAACCTCTCGCCTCCTTAAGTCCAAAGACAACGCTTTTATCCATTTTGGGCAAGCCAAAGGGGTCTTGGAGGCTAAACCTCTCGCCCAAAGGAGCCTAGGATTACTGTCTAAATCTCGTGACACAAGAGGTGTCTTGGAGGGTAAACCTCTAGCCTCTTTGAGCCCAAAGACTAGAGAATGGGTTCGGGACTTCGCATCTATTTCTACCTTGATTAATTTTATAATTTGGTTTTCAGTTTATTAACTCGCTCTCTCTCCACACGATGCAATTTTAATTTAAAAGCGCAAATATTCACATTAAAAGCGATAAGATAAACATATCAAAAATAACATCAAAGATAAATTACAATAATACCAGGAGCGGAATACAACTCCCATTTAAAAGTGCAAACATACATAAAATCGGGGAATTTATTAATTATGAGGACTTTGGTCCCCGCATGCACAATTAAAGAAAACATTTTGGATGTGATGATTTATTTTGGATGAAAATTAGGACGTTGGTCCCATTTATTATGAAAAATCCAAATTAATTTATTAGAAATATTTGTGTGGTTTTTATTCAATCGTGCATAAAAAAACATTTTATTCAACGAATATATACAAGGAAATATAAATAAAATGAGAATTGAAAATGTGCAATGAAAATACCAAAGTCCGCATATCCTCCTTCTCGTGCATTGGTGCTCAAATGAGAATAAAACAACGATTTGCAAACAAAAAATAAATAGAAGAGATTCATGTTAGCAATTAACCCAAAGAGATGAGATGACATAAAAGATAAGATGTATAATGACCATATAACATGCCTAAGATACTACAGCATGCATAAAAATAATTATGATGCAATTTAACAAGCATAAAGTGAGATAACATCATGGCAAATGCAATTTATTAATAATGGTGATTAACATCCATGAAAGATTAGTGACAATCAATTTTAATACTCCTAAGATGTGCAAGAAAACATAACATAAGAATAATAAAAGTTAACATGCATAATAAAGCCTAAAGTAATATCTAACATAAAAGGCATAAGAAAATAAATTTGAAATTTAACATACATGGAAAATATGAACAATGACATTAATGGTAATAATGATACTAATACCTAATGACATCAATAAATGAGTGTAATACAAATTATAATAATAAAACTAGCATTTATAACAATAATAGCCATAATAAACATCAATGGATGTAAAGAACATTAACAACCTAAATTGAACATGCATAATGACATAAAAATAAACACCTTGACATGAAAATGATATGATAAATTTGAAAGAATTAACTTGTTAAATAAATAATTGAAGATAAAAGAAGAAGAGAAATATGGAGACTAAGAGAATTTACATGTTTAATATGTTAATTGGAAGCAAAAATAAATGAAATTAACAAGAGAATTAATGAATAAAACAAAGAATAATTACCCTCAAATTCAGTTTTGAAGAATTGAAGGTAGAAGTGTTGAATTCCTTGTCTTCTTTTGTGAAAATGCTTAGAAAATAGCTTGAAAACTTGAAGAAAAACTCTTGGAAACAAGTGTGTAAGATGGATTTTTTCTCTCAACTCCAAAGCTCCAAAATTCAGTTTTTTCCTCTCTAAATGTTCTTAGTTCGTCCTCCTTCTTTTCTGAATTTTTTCTCCGCTTTTAGCACTCAAAAACTACCCAAAAACCACCCAAAACCGTCCAAAAATCGTTAAAAAGCAAGTGGGGGTCGAAAATGGGCGAAATGGGGCGAAATGGGGCCACTAAGCGCGAAAAACGTTCGCAGTGCGCGCTGCACGCAAAGCATAGCCGTGCTTTCAAAGAAGCACAGCTGTGCTTTCGTGCGCGCACTGCGCGCAGTGCAGCGCAAAGCACAGCCGTACTTTCAAAGAAGCACAGCCGTGCTTTACGGGCAAATTTTTTTTTTTTTTTTATAATTTTAAATTTTTATATAAAATACCCTCAACCTAAAACACACTTTTTCTTCTCCAAAATAATTTTAAAAATATTTTTAAAATATTTAAAATACATTTTTTACTCATCAAAAAGACAAGGAAAATCACTTCCGAGCTCCAATATTTTTGCCTATAAGCCAGCGTAGCTAAATTTCATCATCGGGTAATCCTGATCAAGGCTACTCGGGACCTGGTGTCTACAGGATGTAAGTGAGAAAGAATGGATGAAGTGCTGGGTTGTGTTTTTGGATGTGGTTTAGAGTAGTTTTGCTGGAAATTGTCGCAACCAGGCATGGGTCACGGTGGCAACCGATTTGGTTACCACCGTGAGGTCTGTCAAGGTTGCATTCTTTCCGGGGTTTTGGTATGTCACGGTGGCAATGAATTTGGTTACCAACGTGACCTACCTCAGATTTGGATTCTGTTCTGAGGCTTGGGTATGTCACGGTCGCAATGAACTTAGTTACCACCGTGACCTCCCTCAACACTGCATTCTGTCTGGGGTTTTGGTATGTCACGGTGGCAATGAATTTGGTTACCACCGTGACCTACCTCAGATTTGCATTCTGTTTTGGGGCTTTGGTATGTCACGGTGGCAATAAATTTAGTTACCACCGTGACCTATCCTGTTTTTGTAATGAATGTTTATTTGTTAAAAGTAAGGTCTAAGTGTGGAATTAATGATTATGCATACACAGTGACATTGAATTAACGCTTCGTTTTAATAAGATATATAGTGTTTCTGAATAATTGATGATTTCTGTATGAATTCAATGATAGATTTAATTTGGACGATCTTAGCCTGCAAACCAAATAAGTGGATAGTTAGGCATGCCTAATAGAGTCATGTGTAGCTGCAGCCATGTGCACGATTTGGACCCTGATCAGGTCCCCCGAATGGATCTTAGTGATCTTTTGTTGAATCTTGCCAAAGATTCTATGTGAAAGTATTGTGGAACAAGAATGAAAAGAATGCCTTGATGCCATCGGGCGTCTATGTGATGTGATTTGATATTGATGCCTTCGGGTATCTATGTGTACTCGTTATCCACGGTTTTGAGTGAGCAGGTGATTTTGTGTTTTACATGTATGAAGTCTGGATAATGATGTGTTGACATAAACTTCTTATGGTATATGAATGATGTTGATTACTCAAATTTATTTTATGTGATACTAACTTATGAATATGCCATCAGCATGTGCTTTACCTGTTAATGCCACTGTGAGTGGCGATAATGCACTTTGTGTTCCCCACTAAGCGATTTCGCTTAGCACGGGTGTTTTATCCGTGCAGATGTGGAAGATTTTGGTAAGCATGGTCTGGACGTGTCGCATCGGGAAGGCCATCGCAACTAGGGATCGAAGTTTTGTAGTATAGGCTTTCCTTTCTTTTATATTAGACGTAATATTTTGTGTGCCCATTTGGAACAGTAATCTTTTGGGCCTTTGTATATGAAATCTTTTGTAATATGTACAGATTGTGTCTATATATATAAATGGAAAGAAAAATTTTATCCTGTTCAGTATCACTATGTGTCTCTTCTAAGAAGCTTTATATTGTCTCGTTATTATGTGTTTCTCTGCTTTACTGCTGTGTTTTCAGGTTTGGGGGTGTGACACTCCTATCTATCGGGACTCTTCTTCCTCCTTCGGGGTAGAAGTCTCCTTGGTATAGGTTGGGGTGTGACATTTCTAGCTATTGTGTTGGATTCCAAGCGGGATCAAGTTAGGATTAAGGACATTCCGGTTGTCCGAGAGTTTGCGGATGTGTTTCCGAGTGAGTTGCCTGTTTTGCCTCATGAGAGAGAAGTGGAGTTGTCCATAGAGATAGTGCCGGGTACTTTGCCTATTTCAAAAGCACCTTATCGGATGGCTCCTGTAGAGTTGAGAGAACTCAAAACTCAGCTACAAGAGCTATTGGATAAGGGGTTTATTAGACCCAGCATATCTCCATGGGGCGCTCCGGTTTTGTTTGTTAAGAAGAAGGATGGTTCTATGAGGATGTGTATCGACTATAGGCAGATCAATAAGGTTACAGTGAAGAATAACTATCCTTTACCTAGAGTTGAGGATTTGTTCGATCAGCTCTGAGGTACAGGAGTCTTCTCGAAGATTGATTTGCGGTCGGGTTATTATCAGCTGCGAGTTCAGGATGCGGACGTGGTTAAGACTGCATTTCGGACTAGGTATGGCCAATACGAGTTTTTAGTGATGTCATTTGGTTTGACCAATGCACCAGCGGCTTTTATGGATTTGATGAACCGAGTGTTCAGGCCATATCTTGACCGATTTGTAGTAGTGTTCATAGATGATATCTTGGTGTATTCCAAGGACGAAAATGAGCATGAGGAGCATCTCCGGATGGTTTTACAAGTTCTGAGAGAGCATCGGTTGTTTGCCAAGCTTAGTAAGTGTGATTTTTGGCTTCGGGAAGTGTCATTCTTAGGTCATATTGTGTTAGCTAAAGGTATTCAAGTGGATCCATCTAAGATTGAGGCGATTGTTGATTGGAAAGCGCCTAAAAATGTCCCAAAAGTGAGGAGTTTTCTTGGTTTGGCGGGTTACTACCGTAGGTTTGTTAAGGGTTTCTCAGTGATAACTGCTCCAATGACGAGATTGTTAAGGAAGGGGTCAAATTTGAGTGGTCGGATAAGTGCCAGCTTTGCTTTGAGAAGTTGAAGAGCTTGTTAGTTGAAACTCCTATACTTACTCAACCCATCTCGGGTAAGGAGTTTGTAATGTATAGTGACGCTTCGGGTGTCGATCTTGGTTGTGTTTTGATGCAAGAGTGTAAGGTTGTGGCTTATGCTTCCCATCAGTTGAAGCCACATGAGATGAACTATCTGACGCACGATTTAGAGTTGGCAGCTGTGATCTTTGCTTTGAAGATTTGGCGGCATTATCTTTATGGAGAGAAGTGTAGGATCTTTATGGACCATAAGAGCTTAAAGTATCTTCTCTCGCAGAAGGAGTTAAACATGAGGCAGCGCCGTTGGCTAGAGTTGTTCAAGGACTACGACTGCATATTGGATTACCACCCGGGTAAGGCCAATGTAGTCGCGGATGCTTTGAGTCGAAAGTCAGTTTCTGCTCTGTTCCTGAGGCGGTTTAGATGGAGATTTGATTCTGATGGGGCTTTGGTTGCCCAGTTGAGAGTGAGACCTACCTTGAGAGAAAGGATTGTAGATGCTCAGAGGGATGATGTGAGGTTGCAACGGATTGTGCAAGAGGTTAGTTCTGAGAAGCAGTCAGAGTTCTCGGTTTTGGATGGGGTGTTGATGTTTAGAAACCGCTTGTGTGTGCCTGAGAATGTGGAATTAAGGAAACAGCTTTTGAGTGAGGCACACTCTACGATTTTCACTATGCATCCCGGTAGTGACAAGATGTACCGAGACATGAAGAAGTTCTACTGGTGGTCTGGTATGAAAAGGGATATTATGGATTTCGTGTCTAAGTGCTTGACCTATCAGCAGGTAAAGGTCGAGCATCAAGTTCCTTTGGGATTGCTCACACCTTTATTCATGCCCGAGTGGAAATGGGACGATATCGCCATGGATTTTGTGTCTGGTTTGCCCTTGACTCAGAGGAAGCATGACTCAGTTTGGGTAATAGTGGATCGGCTTACGAAGTCAGCTCATTTTCTGCCAGTTAGAGTGGATTTTTTGCCAGTTAGAGTGGATTATCCGATGGATAAGTTGGCCAGTATCTATGTGGATGAGGTAGTAAGATTACATGGAGTGCCGTCGTCCATAGTATCGGATCGGGACCCAAGGTTTACTTCAAAGTTTTGGAAAGAATTGTAAAGGGCTTTGGGTACCAAGTTGAACTTCAGTACAGCGTTTCATCCTCAGACATATGGTCTATCCGAACGGGTCATTCAGATCTTAGAGGATATGTTGCGGGCTTGTGCATTGGATTTACCGGGTAGTTAGGACAGATATGTACCGTTTATGGAGTTTGCCTACAACAACAGTTATCAGTCAAGCATCGGCATGTCACCATATGAAGCTTTGTATGGTCGTCAGTGTAGGACTCCGGTATGTTGGACAGAGTTATCCGAGCATTCAGTTATTGGGCCAAAATTGGTAAGTGATACAGAGGAAAAGATCAAAGTTGTGCAGTGGAATCTGAAAGTGGCTAAGGATCGGCAGAAGTCTTATACTAACCTTAAGAGAAGGGATGTTCAGTTTGATGTCGGGGATAAAGTTTTTCTTAAAGTTTCTCCTTGGAAAAAGTGCTATGGTTTGGGAAGAAGGGCAAGCTTAGTCCTCGATTTATTGGACCGTATGAAGTGTTAGCTAAGGTTAGCCCGGTAGCCTATAGGTTGGCTTTACCGATGGAGCTTGCAAAGTTGCATGATGCTTCCATATTTCGATGCTACATCGATATAGATTGGATCCCTCGCATGTTTTGTCAGTTCAGGATGTGCAAGTGCAGCTAGATTTTTCGTTTGACGAGGAACCGAAAGCTATCCTAGCTCGAGAAGTGAGACAGCTGAGAAGTAAGCAAATCCCATTGGTTAAAGTGTTATGGAATCACCACAGAGTCGAAGAAGCTACTTGGGAGCCAGAGGCAACCATGAGGGCATAGTATCCGCATTTGTTCAGTTCAGGTGAAAATTTTGAGGACGAAATTCTTGTTAGTAGGGGAGAGTTGTCACACTCTGTTTGCCCCCTACAAGTTCGAGCCATGTTTGTGCATGTGCATTTAGTGTGTATTTGCATGTCATAAGGGTATTTTGGGTATAATGCATGTTTGGGGGTTTTACTAGGATGTGGGTCATGTTTGGTGCTAAGGTGTGAATTAGTTGGGTTTCATTTGGGTGTGTTTGCTCACTTGGTTGTAGGATGTAAGTGAGTAAGTTGGGTTGTAATAGTGTGTGCATGAGCATATCTTTGTAGGGTGTTATTAGTTGGGGTGACTTTGTGTGTGTGTTGTGCATTGTTGTTGGGTGTGAGTGGTTGATTTTCACCACTAGGGAGTGGACACATGGCTAGGTTAGGAAAATGAAAAGTAGAAGAAGAGAGAGAATTGGGAAATCAAAATTCTTCATCCCTCTTTCCCGTTCTTCCCTCTTCTTTTTGTCTTTCTTTTCCTTTGCTTTCCATTTCTGTGCCCTAAGCTTGGATTCAAGCTCTTGGTAGTGGGAATTGATCACATCTTGCATGTATTTAGTAAGTTTTCTGCATTTCTCCATCTTGTTCTTCCTTTTCTTCATCTTTTCTTCTTCTAGCTGGTTTGGGTTTTTAATTTAGGGTTGTGTTTTGTGTGTTCTTGTGGGTTGATCATTAGTTGAGCCTCCTCATGAGCCTAAAGGCAAGGAGAAGGCATCAGGAAGTGGAACTAAGTGAATAGGAGCTAAGGACATTCAGGTTTGGGAGTTTGTGACTTATGCATTTTTGGTAATTTTATTCTTTGAATGAATTTCTGGAAAATTTGGTGTTCTTGATGTTTTTACTGGTTATTATGTTATGGGTTTTGATTTTTATTGTTCATGAAACCTTGATTGTGAATTATTGAACCAAAATGTGCAATTGATTGAGTTATGGTATGAATAGTGATGAGATTGAATGTGTAAACTTGATGTTGTTTTGAGAATTCATGAGTAGGATCTTATATTAGTATGATTTGATGATGTTAGATGGTTTATTAATGTAGTATGAGTGAGGAGAAAATGGTTGGAGTGAGAAGTTTGGATTTGGCCTGGAAATGAGGTGAATTTGGCTCTATGGTATTGCATCTGGGCATGGGTCATGGTGACAACAAATCTGGTTGTGACCGTGAGCTATGTACAAGATGCATTCTGCCGTGAGTTGGACATGTCACGGTGTCAACCATTTTGGTTGTGATCGTGAGGTGTCAAGATTTTGCTTCTGTTCTGGGTTCTAGACATGTCACGGTGTCAACCATTTTGGTTCTGACCGTGTGGTGTCCAGAATTTTGCTTCTGTTTGGTTTCTGTGGTATGTCACGGTGACAACCATCTGTGTTGTGACCGTGAGGTACCCCAGAATTGCATTCTGCCGAGAGTTTTGGTATGTCACGGTGACAACCAATCTAGTTGTGACTGTGACCTACCCTGTTTTTGCAATAAAATCTTATTTGTTCAGGGTGATTTAGGGATGTTAAATTATTGATTTAAGCACACACAATGACACTTAATAAGAGCTTTATACTAGTAAGATGGATGATGTTTATATGTACGAATTAACCAAAGTATATGAATTCTTTGCTTGTTATAATTGAACTATGGATGTTAATTGTATAATTTTAGCCTGCGAATCAACTAAGTGGATAGGTAGGCATGCCTAATAAAGTCTTTAGCTGCAGCCTCAGTTCCGTTTGGACCCCGATCAGGTCCCTGCCTGGTTCCTCGCGAACCCTTATGAATTTTTGATATTATTTAAGGTCCCTACAAAAATAATTTTGAATGTGATAAAATAATTGGTTTCTCGATTCATACCCGTAAGGTACTGTCTGTATTCGATTCGTACCCATAAGATACTGTCTGTATACTCATTATCCACTACTGTCAGTCCGTAAGTGTTCTGTTTGCTTTGGTTTATGTTGATATGATTATTAGAAAGTGATATCCGAATGAACATGATAAATATGAGGATCAGTTTATATGTATATGGATGTGAAAATAAGCTTTTGATTGTATGCCTTTATTCTGTAAGTATGGTTATATATATCTGACATGATTATCCGCATATGTCATACCGTATGTGTTATGCTTTGACGACCATTGTGAATGGCCGTCCACTCTTTTGTTGTGTGTTTCCCCACTAAGCAATTATCGCTTAGCACGGTTTTTATCCGTGCAGGTGCGGAAGGCGTTTTACTTTGGGAGAGTCACCGCCAGTCAAGCCAACATAGAAGGGTTTAGTGTTAGGACTACTTTTGTATTAGATTGACGATTCTTGTTGTAATAGAGCTCTCAATGTATCAGTAATTTTGTAAGCTTCCGCTCTGTATATTTTGGAATATGTAATTATTTTGTAATATCAGTTTGATCAGAACATTATTGTAAGGGATGTTGTTATATTAATGCATGATCAAGTTGATATTTCTCAAAAGTTTTAAATTCCTATATGTTTTTAATGTATGAATGTATGCTTTGTATCGATCCGTTTGGTGTGACACCCTTGCTCCTACGGCATCTCACTCCTATCAGGATGGGTTCGCCTACGTATGGGTAGGGGGTGTTACAATTATTATGTTATTGCATGTCTTAGTTATTATTATTATTGTTATCATACTTTTGTATGATTTCTAATTATCTTTGTGTGTGTTCTATACACGTATTAAATTAATGTGTTTAATTTAACTTATTTTATTTTCTACTTGTGTGTTAATTTTATTTTATGTTCTCTTATTCTAATTTTCATTTTGTTGATTTTGGAATTATTGCTAATATTTCTTATTGTTGTTTTTTTTATTGGGGGTTTAAAATGTCGGGTTGCTTATTTGAGCGGTTTCGTGACCAAATGGAGTGGTCACGACGTGTAGGAGATCACGTCATTTTCGTGAGATCTTACTTATCTGTTGTTCGAATGATTGCATTTGTATGAATAAAATAATTTTATTTTATGTGCGTGTTAGATAAAAAATCACAAAAATATTTTTACGACTAAATCGAGAGTTTGATTAATAAATTAGGACCAAGGTCACGAATTAAAATGAAGAGTTAAACTTTCTCAAAATGGGACCAATTTGTCCCTGTTTTCAAGCAAATAGCCGAAATAACTCTTCGATCCCCTTTTAAGTGAGCATGAAGGAACCAACGTTTCTAAATCGAATTAACAAACCGATTTATGTATCTTACCCTTTTGATCGATTTTGCTTGATTGTTTAGCTTTATATTTATATATCCTATGGGCCCTTGTAATTAATTATTTTTGGGGCAATTTAGTTTTTCATTTGGGGATTGTATTCTATCCCAATCTTGTTTAGCTTTTCTTTTCATTTGGGGGATTGTATTTGTCCATATTTCTGTTTTGTAATGATGTGGCTTTATTTGTTTGCCGCTTTATTTACTGCTCTATTTATAGGTTTCATTTACCGCTTTCTCGATGCTTGAAGTGTGCCTTTAATAAATTGCATTAATCGTGTGGGATGAGAGATGGAATTTTTTAATCTAAAAACTCATTTATAATTAATCAAGGCATAAATTAGAGTGGAGTTCCGAACTGCTCTCTGGTTTAGACCATGGAGGTTAGACGACTTTTCTCAATTTCTCGTAAATTGGGTGGCGACACCAAAATAGCTCAAAGTTGGCCAAAGGTTTCATGAGACTAGATGAACTTTCCCAATGTTCTATTGGGTGGGGATTCCAAAATGTCTCATGTTACCCAAGATCAAATGACACGAACCATCCCTTGAGCCCTAAAAGCGAACCTTTTGAAAAGTGGAGCCCTCCTGTGCGACGCGCATCACATTTCGCCTCGGAATATTACTTTCTGAAGGCGAAAGTTGTGTGGATTTTTCCCTTGACTTCTACAAGAATCAACTGACGATGTACAATTTTGTGGAAATTTTCTACTGCAAAATTCTTCATTTTCAAAATCAAATCAAGAGAAGAAAATTGATTTTTCTTGCTTCATTTTTTTGTGATAATCGTGAATATTAAAAAGTATAGATCGAGCAAAAATGAAATGATTTTGCTTTCTTGGGTTCTTCCTTATTTTTTTGAAAATTATTTAATGAAAGTTTATGAAATAAAGATGAAGAATTTTTGGACATTCTTTCGAGATTTTTTAGCTTTTGAAAATTTTTCTAACCTTTTTTTGAAAATTTTTCCAACCCTTAAAAATGAATCTTAGCTTACTATTTATAAGCTAAGATTAAAAATTTAAAAGGTTTTAAAATTTAAATTTCATTTAGGAAATCAAATCAACATCTTAACAAAATCATTTCAAAATCCTTTGAATTTGAAAAAGATTTAGCAAAATCAAATCAAAATCAATTGATTTTGGGAAAATCTTCTGGCAAATCAAATGAAATTCCGTTGATTTTGCAAAATCAAATCAAAATGATTTGACTTTGGAAAAGATTTAGAAGATCCACCAAAATTTGCTTTAAAAATCGCCGCAGATCGCTGCCAAATCGCTGACCGACGGGCGTTGGTCGCAGTGGCAGCCTCGGTCTTTTGATGATGGGCAATCATGCGGGGGACGGGTGCGAGTGACTGGAGCAGAAGGGTTAGCCCATCATGCGCGAGCGATAGGCATCGCTCACTTGAGGGACGGGCACCCTAGGCACTAGCGATAAGCGTCGCTCGTGCGAAGGCTGTCCGATACCTGAAAAATTTTAATTTTGCAAAAATGATCTGTGAGTCATAAGGAGTCTAGTGGTGAAATCAAAACTGAAAACGGAGCTAAAACGACCTCCGAAAGTAATTCTGAAGTTGGCCTCCGGTTCGGTTCAATTTGAACTGGGGTTTGACCGAGGTTTGACCGAGGGGTTATGAGAGGCTTATGTGGCCTAATAGAATTTTAGTGTGTTAAATAATGTAATGGAAGTGATTTCTGTGAATTTTGACAGTTTTAGAGTTGTAGTTTACAGCAAAAGGAAAATTGATTAAATCGAACCGATTTAAGTGAACCAGTGCCCAAATGGACTTCGATTGAGCTGAAAATTTGCAAGGAGCTTATTTTTGATGTTTTAAGATCAATGGAATTGGTAATAGATATAGATACTTTAAAAAGGTGCAAATGAACCGAAAAACTAAAATATTGGTCTAAATCGGTCGGACCACCTCGGTTGGACTGATTTGGTTCATTAGAGGACTATATAAAGGGAGAAATGGCTGGATTTCTCTAGAGAAATCAATCCGAAATCGGAATCTCTCCTCCCTTTCAAAACCGTATGGTTTTTCTCACTTCTCTCCTCCATTTTCTTCTCTTCTACTCCAATTTCTTCTTAAATATTAGCACCCTAATTAAAGTTCAGCTCCTCTACAATCCTATAGCAATGTTTGGAGTTCATTTGGTGCACTGAAAGTGGGTGAAATCAAGATATCAAAGGTTAGGGTGAGTTTTTGGATTTTTGATTCAAGGGTTTATAATTTATTTTATTGGTCCCTATAGAGGTTTTTGGGACTGTAGAACACGTTTATGATGTTAGATTTTACATTTGAGACTTCATTTTTAAGTTATGAGGATGTTTATATTCGGCCCATGTAGGAAATTAAGGTGAGGAGGAGATTTCTCAAAATAAAGGGAAGGAAAAGCAACCCTAGAGTGCTCTAAAGCTTGGAAAAGAGGTTTGTGGTTACTAAATCTACCTATTTCCTAATGTTTATGTTGATTTTAGGGGTATGTCTAAGGTTAGGTATGTGATAATGATGTGTTTAGTTAAATCTAACTTGATATTCATGTTTAGTGGGCTTAATATAGTGTATAAACATGATTAAGTGAAGTTAAATAAAAGTGGTATGAAAAGTGTAATAGTGGCCGAATGGTATTCTTAAGAAACCGTGATTTTTAATAGGTTTTAAGGCATGAAATTCATGTTTATACCATGTTTAACAAGTGTAATGCATGATTGAGTGAAAAGAAGAATTAAAAGAAACCATAATGAATGAGTGAGTGTTATGGCCGAATGGTATAATGTGACTTTAAGTGAATTATATGACGAATATTGGCATATTATGGACATTTAAGGCATGTATAACCTGAAATAAGTGTAATTAAGTGTCTAAAAGAAATTATAGTGCATGGTATAAAAATTTGAATGTTGGGCCGAATAGTATATAAGATTTTAGATGTGTATGTTTGATGGTATATGTGATTTAATGGTATAAAGTGACTATATATTGACAAATGAGTGTATGTGCAAAGTGGTAAGTGAAAAAGAGATGTATGATGAATTTTACATATTGACATAATGTGATACTTAATGAAATTTTGAGAAAATATTGCCCTTAGTAGTTATCTGGTAGTGAAATCTAGTTCAGGATATAGATGGCTAGCCACAGGGATTCAACACCGCGGTATGAGTCATGGCGACTCACTATTGATTAGCCGATGAGAGCTTATCACAGTGTACGGTGCAATTCAGTGTATAAAATAGTTCAGTGCAGTAAAAATGGTCCTACTGGGATCATTTTATAGTGAAATGGGTTTGTGGGACCCATGTCCTGTATATCCGGTCAGTAGATTTTTTATCGGGTCCATACTAGGGGCATAATGGTAAATATGTGTTAAAATGATTAAAATAGTGAAATTGGTGAAAATGAGTGAAAACATGACTAAAATGAAGTAAATAAAAAGTTTAGGGGTAAAACAATAATTTTACTAAAAGTTGATAAAAAGTGGTGAAAACAAGTTAAAAGGGTAAGTGAAATGGTAAAATGGTAATTTTAGTGAAATACAGTGTTAAAATAATGTAACAGTGAAAAAGTGTTAAAATAGGGACTAAAATGTAATTTGGCCAAATTGTAAGTTAAATAGTGGAAAAATGAAGTAAAAAGGGTATAATTGTAATTAATTAAGTTAAATAAGGTTAATAGTGTAAAAATGGAATAAATAAGGGCATTTTGGTAAGTATGTATAATAGTGAGGACATAAGTGTAATTATGGCAAACGATGGGATATAAATGGTATTTGTGTAATTGTGAGGACATAATGGAAATCAATGAAAAGAAAGGACATAATGGTAATTAGTGGAAAAGTTAAGGACATGAATGGAATTTAGTGTAAAGATTAGTGATAAAAATGTAATTAATGGTGAAATAAATAATTAAGTGAGGTAATGAAATAAATAGTGTAATTAAGTGAATAAAAGTGTAATTAAGTGATTAAATTCATAGTTATGTGATTAATTAAGTGATGAATTAAATAAATATGAGATTAATTAAGTGACTTAATAAGTGAAATAAATATAAATAACAATAAGTGAGAATAATAAGAATATGTAATCAAAGTATGTTAATTAAATAGAATTACTTCGGAAATTTATAAATTGGTAACCACCACTGGGCATTCTAATGCTCAGCACGTAGTTGTTTTTAACTGCGTATAGGTACCCTATGGGACTGGAGCAGCGTACCTCAGTATTTTGGTGGAGCAAGCGGGACAAAGCAGAAGTCATTCTTATTTTATGTATGTTTTAGAATATGGTATGTATATACACTTAAACTAGTTTTGGATATGGGCATGTAATAGTATTATTCATAGTTTCTCTATGTGGATTTTATTTATGACTGTCTGACGAAAGTCGGATGGGATTTGTATGAATGTGGATTGATATTATTGTTGTGCCCTTGCCGGGGCTGTGGAGATTTCAATTTGCAAGTTTGGGTAGTGCAATTTACAAGCTGTTATACTGCCGAAATTTATACCAAATGAATAGTAATCGAGACAGTTATAGATCATCGATAACTAAGTAAATGTAAATGTAAATGTTAAAGGGTATGTAAAGTGAATAAGTGAATAAAATGTTAAATTAACTTAGTGTTAATAAATGAGTGTAGGAAAAAAAAATTGACCCGTAATTTCATAAGTGAATGACAGTTAACCGATCATGGTAATCGCACGGTATCACTAAGTCGGCAGTATACGTATAGGGTATAAGGGTGTTAACCCTTTTAATTACTTTTAATTACCAATTTAACCTTTTTACACTTAAATTCCACTTTTAACCTTATAAATTCACTAAATTACATTTAGGACCCTAATTTACCTCTTTTCCACCAAATTACCATTTTAACCTTATATTTTGTCCAAATTACCCTTATAATTACACTTTTTACCTAACTTTACCACTTTTTACCTAATTGAAGTAAATTTACCATTTTACCCCTAAACTTTTCATTTATTCCAATTTAATACCATTTTCACTTAATTTTCTCACTTATCATTATTTTAATCACTTTTAATGCATATTTACCATTATGCCCCTAAACATTTATCAAATTACAATATTACCGTTCTTCTTACTTTTATTTACAATTATGCCACTAATTAACTATATTTCCATATTTAATCACTTCTTAACTTATAATTTATCAATTAACCCACTAACCAATCATTTTCACGATAAATTATGGTTTAGTCCTTAAAGTACCATTTCATTTCAAGTCAATTGTCGTTTATCATAATCATTACCATATCTTTATCCTTATCACCTAATCATTACTATATATTTATCCTTATCACTTAATTACAGGTGTATCCATTTAATCATTCAATTAATTCTTTCTTTACACTTTTTCACCATATTTTGCAATAAATCTACTTTTAATCAATTTCATTCAACTTTTGCCCCTAGTAACACCCAGTAGTTATCACTAGACTAGATATGCAAGACTGGATTCTATAGCCCTGACCTACCGAAGTGGCCACTAGGGGGCCAAATTAAACTTCGATAGTGTCGGAGTGACAACTAGGGGGCAAATTACACTCCGACGACACTACACTTACACTTTACACTACACTTACACTTATAAATAGACCATCATCGGTCTATAATTGCAAGTCGCCATGACTTGCTACTACGGCATGCACTGATGTCCCTATGACTAGTCATATATATCCTGAACTAGATTTACTACCAGATCACTAAGGGCAATATACAATCATCATTCATTTCACTTTCTTTTCATTCATTTCACTTCCAGTTCACTCAATATTCCAAATACACTCATGCATACCATGAGTTCACATAAATATCACTTATTTCATCATTTTCATAGTAAATAAAATACTTTATCACACTTTGAACATACAATTAAACACTGTCACTTTCACATATACTTATTTTTCATTTGTTATTCATTATATGCATTTATGTACCATAAACATCAAAATACACTTTAAATACTCATTAAATTCAATTCGGCCCAAGGTACAAACTTTACACTATGTTCATATTCAATTCTTTTAATCACATAATCATTCAAATTACATGTCATACTTATCATAAACATCAATTTCATACCTTAATTACCATTGTACACTATTAGTTCCTTTAATATTCAATTCGGCCAACATTTCATTAATTCATTACGTATGTTTTTCATTCTTTTAATCACTCAATTATTCAATTCTCATGTTATACTTATTATTTAGACCAATTACATGCCATTAACACTAAGTTATACTTAAAGTTTTTACTAACTTCAATTCGGCCCAATATACACTTACCCATTATCTTCACTTTTCTTTCACCTAACCACTTAGTTAGCTTAATCTCATGTCATACACATCTTTTACATCACTTACTTACATAAAATACTAAAGTACATTAATAAATCCCTAAGACATCAATTCTGCCTAGGTTATACACCACCTATAAGTTTACCTTTCCTTACTTTAATCATTCTATCTTCTAAATATCATGCTAAACATCATCTAAACACCTTTTATATGCCAAAATTATCAATTTTCTTACTTAGTTTCTTTATTTTCCCATTCGGCCTCATTTGTGATTTTCACTCTATGTTTCTTTAATTTATTTTAAACACACATATATGCTCATTTAAATTCACTAATCATGTTTATCAAGTTAGATTCAATTAATCATGCCTTTATCACAAATTCATACTTCTACATAACCTAAAACTCACACATATACAATAGAAATGAAAGGATTTTGTAACCACAAACCTCAAATCCTTGCTTAGCACTTCTCAAGTGTCCTTTTTGATGCCTTAGCTTTTAGAGAAATCTTCCTCTCCTTGTAATCCTCAAATTCCACCGTAAACTTTGAATACTTAGTTTTCTTCACTTCTAATGCTCCAAATGGACTCCACTTGTTGTGTTTATGTTATAAAGGGACTGAGATTTGTTTGGGATGCTAAGATTTGGGGAAAGATTGCAGAAAGAATGAAGAAAAATGGAAGAGAAAGTGAAAAATGGCATATGGTTTAAAGAAAGAAAAGAGAGGCGGTTGGTTCCTGGATTTATCTAGAGAAATTTGACCACTTAATGTCTTATATAGTAGGAAAATGAACCAAAGCGGTCCAACCAGTTTGAACCAAAATTTTGATTTTTCAGTAATTTTCCACTGTTTTAAAGCATCTATGTTTTTCTCAACTTAGTTTCACTCCCAACCAGTTCCATTGTTCTTAAACATCAACAATAGCCTCCCTGCAAATTTTTAGCTCAATCAGAGTCCATTTGGCACCCGGTTCACTTAAATCGGTCCGATTTAACTCTGTTCAGTTCTACCGTAAAATTCCATTCTAATGCTATCAAAAATTACAGAAAATTATTTTATGGATGTACACTTTCCAATTTATACCCTTTTGAGCTCAATAACTATTTTTAAAAATTCGGTTAAATATTAGTCAAACTTCGGTTCAATTGAAATCGAACCAGAGGTCAACTTCAGAATGACTTTCGGAGACCTATTTGACTCTATTTTCAATCAAAATTTCACCACTAGACTCCTGACGGCCCACGGATCGATTTCATCAAATAATAAGTTTTCTAAAAATTGACTGCGGGGTCCACTGTATAGCTACCCCGGGGTCCCCCATCTAGGAATTTCAATACCTCAAACACATTTAAGTCTTCACTTCACTACTATTAACATCACTCAATACACTACTCTACACTGTGATCACTCCAAATACACTATACACATTCACTAATACTTCTAAGCCAATGTTAGGGCTTTTACAAGGTAAGACAAGGGCAAAGAGAAGGTTTAATCTTGAAGAAGGGTGGTTTAGAGCTGCTTTTAGAGGTTTGGGAGTTGTGTATTTTGATTGAGTTGCATTTGAGTTTTTGTGTTGAGTTTGCTGGTAATGTGAGTTAGAAGTAGGTTTAATGCATGTTCTGAGTTGAGTTTTGATGTTTGTGTAATATGTCAGAATTAATTTGGCATATGGAAGTTATATAGTATAATTGTATGATTTTAGAGCAATTTCTAGGTTTGTTACCTTAGTTGTGCCTTCTTGCCAATTTAATTGTTTCTATTAAGTGTAAATTGATAACAATATGATTATAAGCATGTTTTGACTTTAAATGATGAGTGGTTTGAAGTTGTATGCATGATTTTTAGTTTTGGAGTAGATAGGAGTGAGAGGGGTTGCAGGTGTTTGGCAACAGAGTGTGAATTATGAATCTGTCGCGAGCGCGATAGAGTACGTGTTTGACGAGTGCCAGCTGAGGTACTCTTTGCCACGAGCGCGTCTATGGTCATGGGCGCCACAGAGAGCTCGATAAGCCGAGTTTCTACTAGGCCAGCCTATGCACGTGAGCACAATGAGGGACTACCTGCCTTCTGTCATGAGCGTGACATTTATCGCGAGTGCAACAGAGATATGCTAGCCCCCCCCCCTCTCGCCAGTGTAGAGCTTGTTGTGGGCGTGACTTTGGGCGAGATTCTCCTTTATTGTGAGCGCGACTTTGGGAGAGATTCGCCTCTATCACAAGCGCGACGGGTCATCGCGAGCGCAACCCTTTCCCTGTCCCTCAATGTATATGAATTATCGTACTTTGCATGGTTTCTCGCTTATGTGGGCATTTAATTTAAGGTATGAGCTATGTTATAGTATTCCATGTGTGCCTAAATTGGTTATATGTATTAGTTGTTCGGATACTTGGGCATATGTCTAGTAAGACTTATTAAATAGAGTGTACAAGTATAAGCCTAAATGGTCATAGTAGTGGATAGATAAGCATGCTTATAAAGTGCTATATGTTCGCAGCTGCTAGAAGGTAACCCCATTTGTGTCTATATATTTTGAGGCTTCGGTCTCTTCTCTTACTTTCAGGTATATATGTTTTGAGACTTAAGCCTCTAAATGTTCGATACTATGTCCAGTCAGTATCATTAGCACCGTATCCACTATTAATGTGAACTTAGGCTATGTTATGTCTATATCGCTATTGTTATGCAAGTATGTTAATGCATATGTTAATGTGGATTAGTATAACGTAGTGACTTATGGTTAGTTCGTGTAATAATGTTTGTTTATGATACGCTTACATTTACATGTAATTTAATTGGAGATGTAAAGATATGTTATTGCAGGATCTTTATAATAAGTGTGCAAAGTTAACGGTTATGCATGTTATTATATGATGATCATGTTATTATATTGTTCTTGATTTGTGTGACTTCGTAAGAAGTCTATCGTTTCTATTTCTCCCCACTGAGCCTTCGCTCAGCATGGGTGTTTTCCCATGTAGGTTGCAGGTTCAGTTTTGGAGTGGTGCATCTGCAAGTCCTGGCCACTAGGAGTTTGGAGCTTGTTGAGAGTTATTTTGTGTTGTCATTTTGTATATCTTTTTGTAATGATTAAAGATTTGCATATGTATAGAGTGCTTTTGTTCTGTATAAAGTATATTTCTATAAAGTTATATGCATATGCAAATGTAAGAAGAATGCTCTTGTAGTTTGTTAATCATTTATAATATATGTTTAATTTTGATCACTTATGTTTGATTTACTGCTTCCGCTTCAGTTTGTATGTGTGTATAGGTATTTATGTGCGTAGCGCTTCGATATCCTCCCAAGGGGTATTGGGATGTTACAGGCCACCCCTTGACCGACGGGTAACCCAAAATAAAATTTTTCACCTAAAAAGCTCCTTTCAATGTATAGAAACTTCCTGTCACCGAAAACCTTTAATCTTGTGAATTTTAAGGGCAAAAATCTACAACCTTCATTCATTTTCCCGAAAACGGGTATCGATATCTTCATCGGGTAACTCTAATCTGGACTACCTCCGGACCCGGTGTCTACAGTTGTCCCCAATTTCGGGGAAACTAGTGCACTAGTTTCTAGATGAGCCAAAATTCAGAGAAGAAGGAAGGAAATGCGTACCTAAAGCACTCCTTACCTTTTGTTGTGCTAAAGTCAGTGGCTTGTCACTGCTAAGTTGTAGTGTATTATACTAATCATTTTGCTGACCACCATTTGGCTTGCACGGCATGTCCTTGCTAACCCCCATCTGGTCTGCAAGGCATTTGATCACTGCCGTTGAGCTACAGTGTATTCTACTATGACTTATTTGCGATCATTTTGCTGACCACCATCCAGTCTGCGCGGCATGTCCTTGCTAACCACCATCTGACCTGCAAGGCACCTGATCGCTGCCATTCAGCTACAGTGTATTCTACTACGACTCGTTTGCAATCGATTCCCTGACCACCATCAGGTCTGCACGGCATGTCCATGCTAACCACCATTCGGCCTGCAAGGTACCTGATCGCTGCCATTGAGCTGCATGTATTCTACTATGACTCGATTGATATACTACCTTCATCTTGTTGTCCACCATTCGGCCTGTACGGCATACCCCTTGCTAAGCCCCATCCGATCTACAAGGCATCTGATTTGATAAACCGCATTTGTCTTGCTGGCAACCATTCGACCCGCATGGTATAACCTTGCTGGCCCCCATCTGGTCTGCAAGGCATGTGATCTGATATACCACATTCATCTTGCTAGCCACCATCCGGCCTGCACAGCGTACCCTTGCTAACCCCCATCCGGTTTGCAAGGCATGAGATTATTGTTATTGAGTGGCAATGTATTCTACTGCGACTAATCCGATATACTGCTAACCACCCTCGGGTCGGCATTGTACCTAACTTGCTACCATTGACCTGTGATGATTTCAACTGTTGTATTGTAAGCTATAAATGTATTCTACCTACGACCCATTTCGCATAAAACTCTCCTCCTGCGAAGAAATCGACTTTCGTGTCGCGAAACCGGTTGCTAGAATGTACATCCTGCAGTTTCAAAAGATCTTGTTAATTCATTTTATTATCTGAATCCTTTTAAGGCGTGAAGCTTTATGTCAGGTATTTATTGTCATTCATGTTGTTCTTTTCATGTTCTTTATTTTGCTTATTTTGTTTTATTTTGTTATTTTGATGTATCCAGTATTTCTTTTGAAGCAAGAATGAAACATTAACAAAAGTATGCAAACCTTTGAAATGAAATTAAAATTTAACAGAATAAACATTTCACTAATAAAATGTAAATTTTGTACATCAATCAACAAATATACAAAATGCCCCGAATACAAGTTAGATAGGTGAATAATCTGTGGGCTCCTCTAGGTCCTCCTCATCATCTGAAACGTGGATAGGCTGAGTGGCCGAAGATGGTCCTGCCCCGGAGGAGGACAACCCGGCTCTAGAGGTAAGAGGCTAACTACTGGGAGCTGATGGAACGACTCTTGCGGCTGGCTGTGGGCTGATGATGACTGGATGTGGAGATCATGATGCTACCTGCTACACTGCTCGGGAGGCTAGCTGGAACTGGATCCGAGCCCACCGATCTAGGAAAGGTTGAGCGCTAGACCTGAAGAACCCGAGGGTCTCATTGATCACTCTGCCCAACTGTGTGAAAGCCTATACCAAGTCCGAGGTCCGACACCTAGATGAATCTTCGATCCTAGTCAAGCCGGTCTCTATCTACTCCCTCAATTCTCTAATGTACCCAAATACTGTCGGTATAGATGCCTTTAGTGCCTATATCCGAAATCGAGGAGTAGTGACCGACTCATCGACCATCTGTATAGCCTCATCGATCCTCTGGGCTGCTGCCTCCTGTGAAGCACTCAAATCCTACCTCAAGTCCTCTAACTGCATCTCCTGGCAATCCAAACGGACTATCAGGACCCAATCGCTCTCCTCCTGTCGTCTCTCCATAGCGGCGAGGGTTGTGGTCACTACGGCAATAATTTCCTAATACGCCATCTAATGGCTATGCCTGGGGCTCTGGCGGTGGAGGATCCATGGTCATCGATGCCCTTGGGTGCCCTAGTCTGCTGTAGGGGTAGAACCTCCAGTCCTCCCAAGTCTCAGAGCGCTGGACCCTTGGTGGTGGTGGTGTAAGACTTTGAGCTCTCTGTGATAGTGGGGTGCTCATCCATGTCTATCTCTATGTTCATGTTAAATGGGGTGTGAGGCTGCTCAATCTCTGGCTGGGGATACTGAAAGGACTGCTCCTCCTCCATCCCCAGCTGCTGCAGAGGCTGCCCCTCCTCTTCTTGAGGCTGTTGTGGAGGTTGCTCCTCTTCCTGTGGCTCCTCTAGGACATCCTCTGCTGGAAGTAATAGCGAAAGGTGAAAAAGGCGCCTGGTTTGTGCCACTGTTAGCAACCTGTACTCGTCTGGGCGATGCCATAGTTAGGCCACCATCCCCATTGTCTGGGCAGCAGCTAGATCTACAAAAATATTCTCATCTAGCGGAGGCCCGATGCTTGCCAAAAGAACCTCTAAATGAATCAGCAACCTGGTAATGACACCTCCAGCACATATAGAAGGGTCGTGCCCCGTGCTACTCTCACCAAATTAGCCAATATCTTATGACTAATATTGAGGCATTGGCCTATCACTATAGCTCATAAGCTCCATATCTCCACCCCATTGACTGACCTAGGGGTACCTGCCTGACCCAGCTATTAACTAAAAAGCACCCTATGCACGTACCTCAATTCCTGTGACGAAAGCTTAGTGCTCTTTGTCGTGTCATGGTCATAGGGTACCCCTGGCATAGCAATAGCCTCTCAGTGGTGCCTCCTGAAGGCTCTTTGAGGTATCGCTATGTCTATCTCGTGTGGGAGCCCTATGGCCTGTGCAAATACCCGGTGTATGATGCTATAATTGATTCCCCTGATCCAAAACTGAATGACCCCCTCCTTTGAGTCCTATCTCTGAAATCCCCTGTAGTAGAGAGTGGCTAGAAACTCCCTCATGACATCTGGATATGTCTGGAAGGAAGGTCAGAGGAATTTAGTCCATCCTGCGGCCTCTAGCAGTGCGTCAACCTAATGCAACATCCCTATGCACTAGAGGAAGGGCCTAGAGATGTATCCGCTGGTACGGAACTGCACGTGAGCTAGCGCCTGGAACCTCTCTCTAATATCCGGGCTCATCCACTCTGGAGCCTGAGGCTTGGGACTGATCCCGAGGGACGTTGCATCGTGGAGGCATCCTAAAAAAAGAAAAGAGTTAGTTTAGTATGATAATCATGAGTATGATAAGCACAATTTCAAAATTTTTGGAAATTCTAGCAGCATTTCGGCTAAAATGTTCCTACCCAAAAAATTTCGGTAACATCCCGGCAAGGATGTGCCGACCCAAAAAATTTATAAAAATTTGGGCAGCATCCTCGTAAGGATGTCCCCAACTCCCTACGTGAAAACACAAATAAGGGGACAGGCCGCAGGCCCCAAGCAATAATTTTATCGGTGCAATTATTTCACATGATGATCAAATATCCAATAATTCAGTCTAATTCGGTTCCTAATCACCAGTCATACAGGGGCATATTTCTAAGTCCGCTATTTTATTATTTATTATTTCATTATCCATTATTTTCACCATTTGCACTTTAATTGTCAGTGTATAGGGTCCTAAAATGCAAAAAATAAATGGACAGAATTTGTCCTACATTTTGAAGCATATACATCTATCATGCATTCAGAACAAAAATTAAATAAAAAAAAGAAGTGTAAAGAAGAAGAAAAATGCAGTAAAACTAATCTGGTAGTCGACGAAATGGACTAAAAAATAACTTCAAGAAACTGCAAAAAAAAATTGGTCCTAGACGTGCGCGGTGATGAGAGGATCATTTTAGCATAAGTGGTGCGCAAAACGAATGAGAAATGAAGGAGAAATTGCAAAAAAACTGAGGCTGGCTGATGGTTTGTGAGAGAGAAAGGAGGAAGAAGAAAAAGGAGAAGAAGAAAAGCAAAAGACATGTGGTTATTCGCGATTGATATAGACTTTGCTGACCGACGGGCTACCTTTCGGAATACCGAATGACGGGCTGCCCGTCGGTCACTTGAAACGTCTTTTTCCTTTTCTTTTTCCCTCTTCTTCTCTCGTTTCAATCAAAATCTTAAAGTACTCCCTGAACATTCACTACAAGAATTTTGTAAAATAGCAACGGAATTTTTTCCGTTGCTAAATAGCAACGGAATTTCATTTCCGTTGCTGTTTAGCAACGGAAATTTTTTTCCCTTGCTATTTTCTATCATGTTTCTCAGCTGTAGCAATGGTAATTATTTTCGATATTTTCGGTCGCTAAAAGACAAGGGAAAGTTTGGCGCGTAAATTTAGCAACTGCTATTAGCAACGGAATTGGAACCCGTTGCAAAAAATGGCGCGAAAAAAATGCGGGAACATAAAATAGCAACGGAATTAATTTTCCGTTGCTAATTTAGCAACGGAATTCATTTTCCGTTGCTAAATTAGCAACGGAAATTGTATTCCGTTGCTAACTTAGCAACGGAATGTAAATTCCGTTGCTAAATATGTGGGTTAAAAAAATTGTGTCATAAAATAGCAAGGGAAATATATTCCGTTGCTAAATAGCAACGGAATCAAGTTTCCGTTGCTATTTTACTAAATTTTTTTTATTATTCTCATTTTAATTTGGACCTCAAATAGCAACGGAATTATGTTCCGTTGCTAGTTATCAACGGCTATTAGCAACGGAATAGAAAGCCGTTGCAAAAAATGGCGCGAAAAAAATGCGGGAACAGAAAATAGCAACGGAATTAATTTTCCGTTGCTAATTTAGCAGCGGAATTCAATTTCTGTTGCTAAATTAGCAATGGAAATTGTATTCCGTTGCTAACTTAGCAACGGAATGTAAATTCCGTTGCTAAATATGTGGGTTAAAAAAATTGTGTCATAAAATAGCAAGGGAAATATATTCCATTGCTAAATAGCAACGGAATCAAGTTTCCGTTGCTATTTTACTAAATTTTTTTTATTATTTTCATTTTAATTTGGACCTCAAATAGCAACGGAATTATGTTCCATTGCTAGTTAGCAACGGAATTATGTTCCGTTGCTATAAATGTGAAAGGGCAAAAATAGATCCTAAACTAGCAACGGAATTAATTTTCCGTTGCTAATTTAGCAACGGAATATGAATTCCGTTGCTAGTTTTCTAAATATTTATTATGATATTCATTTCAATTTTATTTTAATTGGGACTGAAAATAGCAAGGGATACACTATTCCGTTGCTATGTAGCAAGGGAATTTGAATTCCGTTGCTATGTAGCAACGGAATTTGTATTCCCTTGCTAAATAGCAAGGGAAATATATTTCCCTTGCTATATTTTTCATAACATCCGAAATCAATTCACTTTCTGCCTCATTTGCTAATATCTTTGACCTCTCACCGACATCGTCTTCCACCACAGCCGCAGCTCATCCTCACAACCATCACCTTCCGTTCCGATCCGCCGTCGTTAGGGGTCTTGGGAGTTGGGTTATTTTTCAGTCAGGTTGGGTTATCCGAAAGACCATTTTCTTCTTTCTCCGTCTCGATCTCTGTCTCCCTAGCTTGTGCACTGGTTTTCTATCTCGATCTCTATCTCCCTAGCTTGACTCGATCTCTGTCTCCCTAGCTTGACCCGATCTCCCTCGTCTTTACCCCGATCTCCCTCGTCTTTACCCCAATCTCACCCTCCCTGTCTTGCTCTCGATCTGTGTCAATCTCGCTTTCGCTCTCTGTATATCGATCTCGCTCTCACTCTCCCTCTCCCGAGGCCCTCACTCGGTTTTTTGTCATCAATTAGGTATTTGTTTGAGGTAATTTCAGATCTATGTGTTATTACATATAATTTCTTGACCCAATCTCATTTTGTTGGTTTTATGCCATTTTCAGCTGATTTCTACAGCCATGTGTTTGAGGAAATCTTGAGATTTCGGGTGCTTCTGAAGATCCAGTCTAATGCCAGGAAGCCCTACGAACAGCATAGGTGAGAGTTTTAGGTAAAAATTCTACCACTATTTTTATCAGTTCTGCTATTAGGCTTAATAAATTAATTAATGTTCTTCACTGGTTTGCAATATCCATGCCTGGAATTATATATAAGAAAACTTGCTTTGATTCTTGTACCCTTTTCAGCACAAACACACTTCATTCTTTAATTAAATTAATAGGATAGGAGACAATTAATGTTAATTATAGGGCAGTATCATTTTTAATAAATCTTGCAAGACGAAAATGAAATAGGAAGAGAATTCTTTTCTATTTATCAAATTTTTTGTATTAAGTGGTGTAGTTTACAGAAAAAGAAATAATAATTCAAAGAGAAGTAATAAAGTCATAAAGATTCAATTAACTGACCCCTCAAACCTAGGATGGATTAAATTAATTCAACAGATTAAATTCTTGATATATATGTTTTTATGCTTTTCTTAATTTATATGTCTTTTGAGTTTAATTCAATGGTTTTGATTTTGGATGTAATCTTCCCTGCTATTTTTGGAATTTAACAACAATTATTTTTTTTTCTTTTATTGCTCACTGATTTATGATTAATGTAAGCCTGATGAGTCTGTTAATTTAATAGATGATGACAGAAATCTACTGCATTATTTTCTACACATTTTTTTAAGTGTTTAGTGATGATAATGTTGGCTTCTGGTTCTGTACAATTACAATTTAGTCATTCTTCAAATATATATCAGTAGTATAGGGCATCAATCTTCTTATACAGTGGCTTACTCATATCTCAATTGAATTCATTTGTGGTTATACTTTTTAATGTTGCAGCGTATTTGGATCTAACAACTTCTCTGGTCCTTTTCCAGCTGAACTAGGGAATTGTATCAAGCTAGAGCAAATGTAAGTTATGCTCGACTGTTTTAGTTCCAATTTGTCTTGTATAATCTTTTTGTCTTGTCAAAAGGGATTTTGTACAAGTTGATTTTTCAGATATAAATAAGCCACTTTTACATTTGGGTATTGAAATGACTTCAAAGTATTATAGTCATAAGTACACTAGCCCATATAATTAATAGCAACAAATTCTTGATTCCTCGATTTTAAAATTTTTAGCTGATACAAACTGAATAATTTGATATGTGAACATAAGATAAAGAATGCAATAATGGTCTTCTGCAGGGAGAGTGAATAATGGCAGGAGAAAAAATATATTTTCAGAAATTATTTTTTTTTTCATGTCAATTGGGTATAAAAGAACTGAGTTTTTTTTATATATATATATATATCTAATAATTTGTACAATACTCACCCATGAAACAACTTTTAGACCTAATTTAAGTCTAAATTTATTTTCTTCAACTCGATGCTGATCTCAAATTTATAGCTAATCAAACTAATTCGTCATCTTAGGTATTTATGTTAGGAGTATGCCTTGAAATCCATGTATATTATGAATATTTTCTGTATATATAAACTCATCATTAATTATGAGTAGGCACCATTTATTTATTAATGCTATGTTGTTATTACCTCTCGCTTGGTTATATCTTATATTAATAAATGAGATAATTGGTATTAGAAACCAGTGCAAAAGCAATTATGAGATAGATTATGATGTAAGATGCCTATTGCATGCGTGAATAGCTAAATATTTCTAGTTCTAATTTTGGTGGAAGCTGTTTTTGATTCTATCTCTACGTGGAGGGGGTTTGGTGGAAGCTGGCTTTTGTCATTGGATTTCACTCGCCAAGGTCATGTATCTTTATCCATTTAATTCTACTATTGTATCTTATATCTGCCTGCTCTGATGTAACTTAGCTTGTACACATTGATAACTTGACTGTTTTTTTGTTTTTTGCCTCTTATTTTCGTATCTTATTCAATAAGGATATTTTAGCACAATTCTTGATTACTATATACACATTGATAACTTCCATATTTATTTTTGTTGCTTTTATCACTATAGCTTGCATTTTGTTTGTGCCCCTGTTGTATCAAGGTATATAGGCTGAAACGATTCGAACTGCGGGCTACTGGTTTCCAAAGGATAACTTGGTTATCATGGTTGAGTGCCACGTACCATGATACAACATAATTTTATGCCATGCTTTAGCTTGATTTTATCTAAAGTATATCATGCTGAAAAATCTGACTTCTTTTGGTAAATTCAATTCACTGCAGTAGCAACAAAGAGGAGGAGGGTGCTGTGTTGAGTTTATTATTTTGTAGTTAAATTTCTCCTTATATTGGACCAATTCCTTTTTTGCATTCTGAAGGTAATTTGTTTGAGATGTCTTTTTAATTTAATAATTTTTGCATTATTGCCAAGTACACTATTTTTATATGTGATAATTAGTTGGCACTGTATATTAGATGATTAAAATAGCCAAATATTTCATTTCTAATATACATGTATTTGTATACATGTTTACGTTGATAGACAATTTGTGTTTATTTAATCCATAAATCTAATTATGATAACAATTCTTTGATTTTCAGGTTGAGAAATTGCCACCTAAAAGAAAGAAGCCATTGCTGCCACCTAGGCTCAGATTATCATTGACTGATAGCGAAAATGTACAAGTGCACCCATCTCATATTGTAGGGTCACATTCACATTCTCCCCAGCAGTGTGCAGCATCACCTTCACCAACATCCATCCCTGATGACACTCAAAATCTACCTAGCGGTTCAGCATCCAATAATCCAAATGTTTCCACCTCACAGGAAAATGCATCTACTCCAGCATCAGACCATGACTCTATGCCCACGCATTTACCCGGTTCCGATGTCGAGGATGATGAAGGAGGTCTCTAGCCTGGCCCGAAGGGAGTTGATGGAAGAATTTACATTAAGATCATCAATAACATGTAAGTTAAATTATTAAAATTTTTGTATTATAAGATAATAACACGAGTACATATTGATCGTATGGTAATGTAATATCAAAATTGATTTTAAATTGTTCATGTTAACAGGTTTATTCCATCAGGTGATTGTTCAAGAAAAATTACATCCAAATTCAAAGAGAAGATCGAAGTTGAGGGTTATGCATGGAAGAAGATCTCTCTGCAGACAAAAGATTTTTATTATCAGGAGTTTGAGGTATACAAAATAAATTGCATTATTTCTTTCAAAATAACTTAGTTCATACATTATAGAAAACATTTTTTTTTACTTCACAACAATAATATTATGTTTTTTTCAGAAAAAATTTTTCTGGAATTCAAAATTTGATGCTATTATCTATGGAGTTTGGGAAAAGCGGGCTCGCCAACGATATGGACAATTTTTGTCTAATTTACGTTCTTAGAGTCAACGACCTACTTATATTCCTGAAGAAATTTGGAATCGTTGGCGGGAGTATTGGGCAACTCCTGATGCAATTGCAGTTTCAGAGAGAAATTCTTCAAACAGGCGGGGAGGCTCAGATGGTGAGAGTTTAGCTGTGCACACCGGAGGCACTTTGAGCCATCACGAGCATGCAGAAAATTTAGTAAGTATTTCAATTTTATTCATCAAATGTATAATTTTTATGCATAATGATAGCTTTAATATATGTTTGTTAAATGGATGGGTTTGTTATGAAGATAAATTTTTTGTTTAGCTCTCATTAGTTATATTATTTATCAAGAAGGTACACATGTCAGTTGATGTCATGCATTTTGTCTTCACATTTTAATCACAATTTACAAGTAAAATAAGTATTGTATATTTTGTGGCTGTATGATGATCGGTGTTTGGGAAATGTATGGATATAGGATGAATATATTGCTGTGCCCTTGCCGGGGCTGTGGAAATTTCTATTTGCAGGTTTGGGTAGTACATTTTACAAGCCGTCGTAATGCCGAAATTTATACATAACAGTTTGACCTCTAAGAAAGAATATGAGATGATGCTACCATGTACATGGGCCAATATAATGTATCTTATTTTGTGTAGGTGGCAGATGAGTTTTTGTACAAAACTTACATTTATCATAATTTAATAAATGAAACAACATAACAATCAGGAATCATGATTGGGTGCCTTCGTGATAAGTTTTTATAATGAAATAAGCATTTGCCACTTGCAGGATAGTAATGCCACTTCAATTAAATTATATAACCTCTAACAAAATTGACAATGACTTGCCTCTCTTCAATGGCTTTTTCTTAGATCCTCCAAAATGATATTAAATAACCATGTATGAGTTTTGGATTGGGTGAGAGTGAAAGGCTAGATCTCTCTATAAGCTTAATTCCATATATCATGAAGCAGGAATATCTCTAGTTCTTCTCCTCCTCCTCCTCGGTTGTAAGGTTTGTAAATTTTCAAAATACTGTTAATTAATCAGTATTTGGAACACTTATTTGTTCAAATACTGATTAATGAGTAGTTTAGTTTCAGCCATATGCTTAATTGGAATATTATGTGAATTTAGTTATATAATGTTGTGGCAGTATTAATTATGCGGAATATATTTCAATAATTGTTTTTAACATGCTCAGCCAACATGTTTCTTAAATTGCTTCTTATGCAGGCAAAGTCTTTGGGTAGGCAGCCTACATATCTTGAATTATTTATGTATACTCACACAAAGAAGCACGATGGGCAGACATTCATCAATACCCGTTGCAGACAACTTAATGTATGTAAATTTTATACATTAGTATTAATTATTTTAAAAAATTAGAGCTAATTAATTGTAATTATTGTAATGGCAAGATCAACTACAAGATACTCTCACTCAATAGCGGCAGAACTCTGAAAGTGTTGATGAGAGTCGTATATTTCTTGATGCAGTTGGTGGTAAGAATAGTCGTGGGAGGATTTTTGGTTTAGGTTCAATTGCAAACACTTGCCATTCAAAGCCCTCTACATCATCCATTCCTGCATGTAGTAAGCGGTGTGAGTCTTCTCAAAGAGTTGTTCAGTTAGAGACCACAGTCTCTATGTTGTTGGATTCTTTAACTGCATTAAAGAATCGGGTTGAAGATTTGGAAACACATCGTGCTCTGCAGTCAGATCGGTTTCCTTCACCTCCACCTCCACCTATGTAGTATTTTTAATGTCATTTGTATTGAATTTATATTTGTTTGTAACAGTTTTACTAGTTCTTTTTACTTTACAATGATATTATACTGAATTTAATTTTGTGGTATTTTTTTGGATTTTTATTTTATAATATTATAATATATTTTCAGGATTTTAATTATTGTGTATTATAATTTTTGTATGAGATTATAAGCATACATTATTGATATATACAGGATTTGAATTATATAAATTTTAAAAATAATTTTTTTCACTCGTAAATAGCAACGGAAATAGTATTCCGTTGCTAAAAATAGCAAGGGAAATGTTTTTCCGTTGCTATTTTTAGCAACGGAATTTGTTTTCCGTTGCTATAAATAGCAAGGGAAAGACATTTCCCTTGCTATTTTTAGCAACGGAATACCATTTCCGTTGCTAATTGCTCTATATTTATTTGCAAATATAATTCCTATACTATTCTAAATAGCAACAGAAATTCTATTCCCTTGCTACAGAAATTATATTTATTATAAAATACGGAAAACACAGCAAGGGAAGTCGGTTTCTGTTGCTAAAAATAGCAACGGAATTAAAATTTCGTTGCTGAAATAGCAAGGGAAAACTAATTCCGTTGCTATTTTTAGCAACGGAAAACGAATTCCCTTGCTATTTTTAGCAACGGAAATTAGTTTCCCTTGCTATTTTTAGCAACGGAAAAAATTTCCGTTGCTAAATTTAGCGTCGGCCGAAATTGCAACGGAATGTTTCGTTGCTATTTTCCGTTGCTAATTTTGATTAGCAATGGAAATTTATCAAATTCCGTTGCTATTTTTCGTTGCTATTTCTTAATTTTCTTGTAGTGATTTCGTCTCCCTAACTTTTGTGCATGGTTGCTCCCATCGACTTCGCTTACATGTAAAATTTAAAATGGCAAAGATACACGTAAAATATTTATTTGCGTGAAATGCATGAAATGTGTAGGAGAAAAGATCCACTAGATGCTCAAGATGCTCAACTAGTTGGTTGACCGACGGCATGCTGTGCCTCGGCCCACCGACGGGCAGCCCGTCTGTCGTGACTTTTCTTTAAATATTTCTCTTTTCCTCAAATTTCATGCATTCTTCTCCTTGGACTTCAATCAGAGCTCCCTTTTCCAGGTTTTTTCTTCTTTTCTCCCTTTTTTTTCCCTTTATATTCAATTTTTGTTCAGAAACTTTGAAAAAATGTCATTCCTATCCTTAGTAAGATGCATTGGGTTCTGGATGACCCCAAAACTAGGCTGCCATTATTCTTTTGTTTTGCGCCGTGAGATATTTGACTGTGACCTCCGAGGAGTCGACCGGTGATCTCTAGCTATTCAAAATTATGAATGGTTTCCGTTATGGGCTGACTCCTTTTCCACTAATCCTTGCCGAGACAATCTTGGGCTTAGATTCTGTCCATGCCGATCCCTCTGGCTCCTTTACTGGGAGCCTCTTATTACTCCAAGTACGTCATTATTTTAAAAGGTAGTTCATCCCTTATGGATTTTCACACTAGCTTTTCTTAGCGAGAAATGTGTCCTTTCGGATTTTCACACAACCCTGTGCCTTATTTTTGCTCGGAGCAGACCCTACCCATTCCAGTGGCTTTTTTTCTTTTTTTTCTCTTTTTTTCTTTTCTATTTTTTTACTTTTTTTTAGTAACCTGGTATGAATATTTCTAACCCTCCTGCTTTTCTTTCTTTTCCCAGATATGGCTGTAGGAAAAGCTAAATCTACTATCGTAACCTCCTCCCTGGGTGATTAGCCAGTATTCACTGAGACATTTTCTTCCTCAGCAACGATTGTATTCTTTCACATCTCCCGACGAGGGCATTACTAGGTTGGGTGAGCTAGCAGATGAGGATATCTACTTCATGTGCCTCTGGCTCCCTATTTTTGATGTGACTCTGTATGGCCCTTCAGGGTGTGTCCTATTGTGTGGGCTTGACGAGGCTACCTTTTACATTGCAGCCCGTTGTACCCAACAGTTTGGGGGGGATTCAAGATGTCATGAGGCACCCTTTATCTTTTATGGGTAGCGTCCTATCCTCAGCTTTCACTTTTAGATTCCATTGCCATTGGGCACAGCTTCTGGTGAGGACTGTTATACCCTCTTTCGGGGATCGCTCTACTATTTCTACCAGTGCATACAAGAGATGGGTGCTCAGTCCAACAGTTGACAATAGGACTTACCAACTTAGGCATTTAGCCGGTGAGAGCAGTATAAGAGCATAGCTATTAGATTTTCATGTATTCAATAATGAACATATGTCTTTCTTTTTATAAAAGAACTAGAAAATAATGAACGTGTGACGCGCGCCGGATCCCGAGCGCCGCCCGTTCGACCGCCCGCACGTGGGCGACCGGGGCATTTGCGGGTCCGTTGACAGCTTACGATAAATCGCAAGTGCGTCTATGTTGGGAACAAGGAGGTATCATGGAGTCGCCACCCAATAGAACATTGGGAAAGTTTCTCTCGCCTCGGAGAGCCTAAGACTTGCGCATTTTATCCATATTGAGCCATGAGGCCTAGGATTAGCGCTAAAGCCTCGTGACCCAAGAAGTATTTTGGAGGATAACCTCTAACCTCTCGAGCCCAAAGACCAGAGCTGGGTCCGGGATTTCTCATCTATTTCTACCTCAATTAGTTTATGATCAAATTTTAAAGTCATTAGTTCGCTCTCTCTCCACACTATGCAGTTTGATTAAAAAGGCGCATTTATTCACATCTTGAAAGCAATAAATGATCAGATAGATAATAAAGCAACGAATTACAATAATACAAGGAGCGGAATACAACTCCCTTTTGTAAATGTGCGAGGCATACATAAATCGGGGTATTGCTTATTCTTGAGGACTTTGGTCCTCGCATGCATCATTATCAAAAATGGGATATTTAATTTGTGATGATCTTTATTGGATAAAAACAGGGCATTGGACCCTTTTGCATTTTATACAAAACTCACTTTTATTTGAGTACAAATCGTTGGTCTATTTTTACATTCAATGGGGTAAAAGAGCTTATTCATATACATAAAATAATCAATGAATGAATAGGCGAGAGAAATAAATCAAGAGGTTTAAGAAAACTAAACCGGACGAAATCCCCCACGCATGGTAGGCGGCCGCTCAAGCTCGGGATTATCCAAGAGATCCAATATACACTCACAGAAAGTTAAGAGATGTTAATATACATAAAATTAACACATAAGAAATTAAAGAGACTGGATAGAGATGAAAAATGATTAAAAAAAATGGAGACAGAACCCACCGACGGCCTTTCCTGGTTGACCAACGGGCGTCGGTTTGGTAATTCGATATGCCCGTTTATCACTCAAAAAGGGCGTCTATAGGTGGGTGACCGACGGGCGTCGGTCACCTCTGTCTCCGGAAAACAGAAAGGAAAAAAAAGGCCTTTCGAGGTTAAAAAGCAAGTTTTATCCAAGGAGATGAGGGAGTCAAAATGAAGGAAAGTAATGACAGGTATTCAAAAATTTCACAGAATGAATAACTAAATAAATATATGAATTAAATATGAGATGAAAATGGAGAGAAAATCCGGAATATTTACCCTCAGATAATCACTTCAGGTAAGATCTTGGTGTCGATTAGATCCCCGCGCGTTCCACGAGAAACAAAAATGAAAGATTAGAGGGAGAAAATGAGATATTTCACCTTCAATCCTTCAGAAAATCGATTTTGGAGTCAAAATCTAAAGAAAACTAATTAGCTTTTAGTTCCTTTGATTGATTTGATCCTTGATTCAATAAAGTTCTTTAGAAAAAAGTGTTTTTGGAAGAGAGAGAAAACGTGCTTGAATTTTGGCAGAGTTTCCTCTTCTGAAAAATTTTCCAACCCTTTTCAAATGAAAATCCGGACCTTATATAGCCAGACACGACCGACGGGCGTCGGTGTATGGGGGCGGGCGTCGGAAGAATCCTACTGACACAAGGACACTTCCGACGGCCCTGCCACATCCACCGACGGGCGTCGGAACGGTTGCGTGCTCCGAGAAACCAGGCGGCTCCTGACAGGGGCGGTGACTTTTCGACGGGCGTCGGAAAATACCCTGAGCCGTCGGTGACTCGGAGCGACGGGCTGCCTCCACAGACGGGCTGGCCGTCTGTGGAGGACAAAAAACCCTTCTGACTCGAAAAACTTCCGTTTTTTCCCCCTCTGCCCAGGAATTGTAGAAAAATCTCATTTCTCATGGAACGCGGGACTAAAACCTCCAAATTCAGCCTCTCGTACAGGCTCGAACATTGATTTCATCATAGGGTAACCTCTGATCCGGAACACTCCGGGACACGGTGCTTACAGTTGCCCCCAGTTTTGGGGAAACTAGTGCACAAGCGCCTAGATAAGCCAAAACTTAGAGAAAGGTTGGAAGGGAAGCGTACCTACGACGGCTTTTCACCCTCCGTGCCTTTTGCTGGGTAGACCTTGTCTCGATCCGCTCGGCGATGCGAAAATACTCTCCTCGGTCTTCTCTCGACCTGCAGGTATTTAGTGAGGTGCAGCAGGCTTTGGCCACGGCCTCGATCTGGTGAAGTGCGGTGTGCTCTGACCACAGCTCCGATTGGTGAGATGCAGCACTCTCTGGCTACAACCTCGATCTGGTGAAGAGCAGTGTTTCTTCAACTGCAGCTTCGATTGGTGAGATGCAGCACTCTCTGGCTACAATCTCGATCTGGTGAAGAGCAGTGTTTCTTCAACTGTAGCTTCGATTGGTGAGATGCAGCACTCTCTAGCTACAATCTCAATCCGGTGAAGAGCAGTGTTTCTTCAACTGCAGCTTCGATCTTGGAGTGTGGAAACTCCGTTGGTTTCCTTGTTTCGAAGGAGATCTTTTTTTTTTTATCGATGTCTGTGTTCAGATCGGTATTTCTCTGTACCTGTGAGATAAAAGATTTTGTTAATTCATGTTTGAGTGGCCAGCTCTTGACCTGTCTATTGATGGCATGATTTTGCTTTATTTGCTATGCCATGTTTCACCCTTTGTTCATTTTTTCTTATTGAGATGTTATTGATTATCATTCTTTTGTTGTTTGTTTCATATTATTTTTTCATTGTCATTTTTATCGACACATAAGTAAATGTGAGAACATACACTTTCTGTGATGTGATTTAAGCAATTAACAATCAAGTGATCATGTAATAAGGAAGCAAAGTTTTCCACTAGAAATGTCATTTTTGTACAGTGCATATACAAAATATAAAATATACAAGAGATACAAAAATAACTCCCTGAAGCTCAGAGAGGTGTGTAGTCTGAGGGCTCATCGGGATCCTCATCATCCGATATATGCACGGTCCCTGGCGGAGGTGGACGGGCCGGAGGTGGTGGCGGAGCTGTAGAGGGTCCTGCCTCGTGATCATGGGCTCGCCTGAACTGAACCTGAGCATAGCCGTCCAAGAAGGGCTGGGTACAGGTGCCCAAAAACCCTAAGGTCTCAGAGATCTTGTCCCCCAACTTCTTGAAGGCTTGGCTCAGCTGAGTGGTCTGCTCAGCGGCGGCCGTCCTCCTATGCTCTAGGCTCTGCTCCGTCTGCTCCCTAAACTCCCTCATGGTCTGAGAAAGAGGGGGGAGAATCCCCTCCATCGCCTGGACGCGGGATCTCAGAGAGTCAAGTGACTCATCAATCATCTGTAGGGTCATATCGACCCTCTAAGACTCCTGGTCCTGTGACGATCTCACATCATGAGCGAGCTGCTGCCTGAGCTCTCTCTTCCCCTGAGCAATCTGCTCAATCAGCCTCATCTGCTCTCCTCTGAAAGCCTCCAGGACCTGAGTCTGCTCCTCGCTAAAGGCATCCATGGCCCAAGTCTGCTCCCTCGCTGTATGCTCAATGTAGCCCGCCTGCTCTCGAGATAGGCGCTCCACCGACTGGGACTGCTCCACAATGGCAGGCTGCTGGCGATCCAACCTCTCGTGAATGGCCCTATCCCTCTCATCCTATCGTCGCTCAAAGGCCATAAACATAGAAGAGAGGAGCTGAAAGTAGTCCGGCTGAGCTGGCTGCTGTGGTGCTGGCTCTGGTGGTGGTGCCGAAGAAGTGGATGCTCCTGGATCGCCCCGGGAGTACGAATGGTATCTCTCGGAGGGCTCGCGGGCAGGCCTATGTACCCTGGCGCTCGGCGATGGGGCTGGAGTCGGGGCCCTAGATGCCGGTGAAGAGGCAAAAAGATCGTCCATCGTGATCTCAAAATCGAAGTCCGAGGGGGTCCTAGGTGGCTCCTGCTGCTGTGGCGGAGGCACCGTCTGCGGCTGAGGAGGCTGAGGAGGCTGAGGCCCTGGCTGCAGAGGCTGAGGCTGGGGCCGTGGCTCGGGCTCTGGCTATGGAGGCTGCTCCTCCTGGTGCTCTGGGTGATCAGGATCTGCCCCCAAGGGTGGAAGGCTGAACATCTGCCGGGTCTCGTGGATAGTCAACACCCTATAGGCCTCTGCCTGGCCAGAAATCGGGGAGATCATCCCCATCTGAACTGCCGCTGTAGCGTCTACATGGATCCCCTCCGGCAAGGGTCCTCTCAATCTCTCGGGGTTAAACCCCAATCTCAGCAGTAATCGAGTGATGACTCCTCCTACCATCACCACCGGTGTCAACCCTCTGCCAACTCTGGTCAGGTTGGCCAAGATCTCGTGGCTAATGTTGAGACGCTGGCCTGCCACCATAGCCCAGAGGCTCCAGATCTCGGCCGCGTTAAGTGACCCTGGATTACCAGCTCGACCGAGGTACGAGCTGGATAGCACTCTGTGCAAATACCGGAGTGCCTGAGACACCAGTACGGTGCTCTTCGCTGTATCGTGATCGTACAACACTCCTGGTATGGCAATGGCCGCCCAATGGGCGCGTCTCACCGCTCGCCACGGGATCTCAACCCCCCCCCCCCGTAGGGAGCCCCATGGCCTGAGCGAACCTCTGCCTGGTGATGCTGACATGGTCGCCATCAAACCAAAACTGAATCACCCCCGGGTCGGTATCCGCACTCTGAAAGCCTGTGTAGCGGAGAGTGGCCAAGACCTGGAGGGTAGCCTCTGAAAATGTCTGGAAGGCGGGCTCGAGAAACTCTGTCCAACCAGCTCCCTCGGCAAGTAGATCAAACTCCGGGGCCAACCCAAGGGCCTCTAGAAAAGGGCGAGATACAAAGCGGCTGGCCCGAAACTCTACCTGAGCCAACGCTCTGTACTTCTGAGCAGACTCGTCATCCATCCAAGCCGGAGCCACAAGCTCGGGCTGGGCCTGTGGTGCTCTGCGTCTGGGAGGCATCCTGCAAAAGGGAAGGAATCAGATAGCGAAAACTTGGCAAAACAAGCACTATCAAGTTTATTTTCTAAAATCTAAGGTCCATCTAGGCCTTAACAGGGCAATGGCGGCCCAACATGAGATAAAAAAAGAGAAAGATAATGACAAGTAAAAAATAGCAAACATCCTGTCTAAGGAAGTAGCCTAACATGCCTTGCACGCATCATGGCAAAAGGAACATGCAATCCTCATGGAGATAATTAAAGTGAATAAGAATGGGCTTTCTAAGTCCCAAGGCATGCATTATACATGGAAAGTAAATAAATATTCAATTCTAGAATAAATAATAAAAATTTGGGCAGCACCCCGGCAGGGATATGCCCAACCTCCTGCATGAAAAAGCAAGATAAAAGGCCTCAGGCCCTAGCAATATTAAATGCATGTAAATGGGGCGCACCCCGACAAGAGTGTGCCCCCAACAGCTCAAAATAATGGCCTCAGGCAGCAAAAGCAAATTATGCACAAAATGGTGCGCTAAAAGGATGCAATTCTAAAGCACCAAGATTATAGAAAAATTCTACTTCTATGTGATCATGCAAAAAGTTCAGATTTAATTGCACTAAAACGATATAGAAAAATGGGCAGCATTCCCCCTAAATTCTAAAATCATCTAAAACTTCTTAAAGTTAAAAGAAGAAAGGATGTAGAAATAAATTGAATAAAAATCAAAAAAAGTAATTATTTACTTACTTGTAATCCGGAGAAGTGTAGAAACTGGAGAAATATAAATATCCGGGCACCAGGTGAGTATATAATGCGAAAAAATGAAGAAATCGCAAAAAAATAAGAAGAAAAGCCTCAAAAAACGCTAGAAAACGTTTAGAAACCGTTTGAGAGAGGAAGAAGAAAGGGACAGCAACGTTTGCGCCGTCTGTCACTCGCCCTTATATAGAATTTTGTGACCGACGGGCAGGGCGTCTGTACAAGCGACCGATGGGCTGGCCGTCTGTCGCGCAATAAATGCAAGTTAATGCGCGTGATGAATGCAATGATGACGCATGCATCTGCCAGGTGGACTTCCGACGGGCATGCCGTCCCTGTGGAGAGGCGGTCAGGCCGTCTCCGTATAGAGGCGGGCAGACCGTCTCTGTAGAGGGGCGGGTAGGCCGTCGGTGACCCTTCCCTATAAAATCTTACAGAATTTTGCTCTTCTTGTCTCTTCATTTTCCAACACCTTGGGCCTTTTATCTCTCTCGAAAATGTCTTCTCCTCTAGCCCAAAGGATGTACCGTATCTTAGACGACAAACACACTTTGGGAGAAGGCGCTCTCTCCTCTCTGGCTGGGCTGAAATACCTGTGCCGGGTGAGAATCGACCAGAACCTCCTCCTGGCGGCGACCCATTTCTGGAACCCCCGATTTCACGTCTTCCAATTCACCTACCAGGAACTGTGCCCTCTATCTGAAGAATTAGCTTCCATTCTGGGAGCTTGGTTCCCTCCTAGCGCCCTGCCTTGCATCCCCCGCTGCGGCCTACTTCAGACCCGGGACGTAGCCCTAGCTCTGGGCATACCTCCTTCCGAGACCATCCGGCTGATTCCTCTGAGTTCCTCCTTTTCTCTGGAGCCACTGATCGAGGCTCTGGATCAGTTCACCGACATCCCCACCTATCGGGTAAGTATCACGTTCCTATTCTGCATGGTGAACTTCCTTACTGTTGTTCCAGGAGGTTTGACAGGTGACTTTCGTCTGCTTGGAATCTTGAGCGACTTTCATCTGGGCCTGTCACCCCTACCACTTGTCCTAGCCGAAACCATCCTAGGTTTGGACGCTGTGAGCTCTGGGTCCACTACAACCTTTACCGATAGCCCCTTATTACTCCAGGTACGTCATTATTTTAAAGGTAGTGCATCCCTTATGGATTTTCACACTAGCTTTTCTTAGCGGGAGGTGCGTCCTTTCGGATTTTCACACAACCCTGTGCCTTATTTTTGCCTGAAGTAAACCCTACTTACTCCAGCGGCTTTTTTTTTTTTTCAGATCTGGCTGCAAGAGAAACTGAAGATGCTGTCTAAGCCACCCCCTCGAATCACTCCGCAGTACTCGCCGAGCCATTTCTTGCCTCGTCGACGGCTGTATGGGTGTGCCACGGCTGGTGAAGGCATTACCAGATTTGGTGAGCTGTCAGATGACGATATCAATTTTACATCAGCTTTGCTCCCGCTGTCTCATGCGGTCACAGATGGGCCATCGGGTTGCGTTCCCCTCTGCGGCCTCCGTCAGGCCACCTTCTGCATCACCTCCCGGTGTACACAGCAGCTTGGGATGACCCAGGATATAGTGAGGGTTCCCCTATCCTTCCAAGGAGGAGATCTCTCGGTCGCATTTGCTTCCCGGTATCATGAGCTATGGGGTAGATTACCTGTGAAGACCGTCATCCCGAGGTTTGGCAACCATTCTGCATCCTCAACCAGCGGGTACAAGAAGTGGATCCTTAGCCTAGCTTCTGATAACAGGACCCGAGGGCTCAAGCATCTGATCGGCGAGAGCAGGAGCAGGACCTAGCTTAGCCTATATGCGTATTTCTTTTGGTACTATATTTCTTTTTAATGCAGAACTAGGAAATGACAAAAGTGAAAAGAATAATATTCATCCCTTTTCACGAGTTTTGTGTACATTTCCATATAATTTCAGCATACATGATCAGTTTTGGCATTTACTCAGCTGCTTACGCACCATCAATGCATGAAACTAAATTTTAACAGCATCAACTCCTGTTACCAATAGGCCCTCTCGGGTTTTCACGATTGGACATTTTCTCTCATGCCTCTAATTTTTGCACAGGATGCCTTTTTTCGGTTTTCACCCTGTCGAGGCGCCCGATTTTAGCATAGCCGCCTTTTTTCGGTTTTCGACTTGCGGGGCATTTTATTCTCTTCTTTTTATTTTAGTCTTTAGCTGTGGAACCTTTTGAGTCTGTTGACAATGATCGGCTCTTTGAATTCGTTCCCATCGCTATCTGATAAAATTGCAGCCCCTTTGGACAACAGCTTCTTAAGGACGTACGGCCCCTCCCAGGTAGGTCTGAATTTCCCCCTGATGTCTGGTATCCCTGGCCTCATCTGCTTGAACACCAAGTCCCCTTGTTTCAGTGGGTGCTTCCTCACTTTCTTTCCGAAGGTTCTCGCCAGTCTCTTCTGGTAAATCTGATTGTGATAATAAGCTTTCAGCCTACTTTCATCCAGTAAGTTCAAGTGCTGTAACCTCTGCTGCGCCCATTCGGCTTCCGGGATTTGGGCTTCCATGACCACCCTTAGCGATTTCAGCTCTATCTCTACCGGCAACACTGCCTTCGTTCCGTATACCAGGGAAAACGGTGTAGCGCCTGTAGATGATCTTACCGTCGTTCTGTATCCCCACAGGGCGAAGGGTAACTTTTCAGCCCAGTCCTTGTAGGTTTGGACCATCTTGGACAAGATCTTCTTCACATTCTTATTGGCGGCTTCTACTGCTCCATTCGCTTGCGATCGGTAGGGAGAGGATTTATGATGCTCAACACCATATTTCTCGAGAAGTTTTCTGGTTTCTCCCATGAACTGCACTCCATTATCAGACACTATGTGATGAGGGAGGCCATATCTGCATATCAAATTCCTCTCTATGAATTTGGCCATGTCCCTTGCGTCAATTTTCTTGAAAGATTCTGCCTCGACCCATTTGGTGAAATAGTCGATTGCGACTATGATGTATCTGTGCCCATTAGACGCCGTAGGGCGAATTTCTCCGATGATATCTATCCCCCAAGCAGCAAACAGCCAAGGTGACGTCAGGTTATGTAGTTCTGATACTGGCAGGTGTCTCAGATCTGCGTACTATTGGCACAACTGACATTGTTTGACATACTTTGAACAATCAGTGTCTATCGTAAGCCAATAAAAGCCTTGTCTCATGATCTTCTTGGCCAAGGTCAAACCATTCATGTGGGCCCCACAGACCCCTGCATGGGTTTCCTCCATTATCTTGCGCGCTTCTCTTTCATTCAAGCACCTGAGCTGAATCCCATCTGACCGTCTTTTGTACAACACCCCTTCCAAGGATATGAACTGAGTAGACAACTTACGTATCATCCTCTGGTCTTTTTCAGTGGCTTCTTCTGGAAATCTATTGTTTTCCAAGTAATTCATGATATCAAAGTACCATGGCTTGCCATCTGATGCCTCGACCTCCATCACTGGCTCGGTTTCAAAACTAGGCTTATCAGAGCTCGAAATTAGTACCGGTTTCATGGCCACTCCTTCAGGGTTATCCCACATTGACACTAAGGTTGCCAACGCATCAGCCAGACGGTTCTCATCTCTGGGCACAAAGTGGAAAGTGCAAGTCTCAAACTGCCCACACATCCCTTTCAGATATTGAACATAGGGGACCAGTCGTTCTTCTTTAATAGCCCACTTGCCTCGGATCTGGTTTATTACCAAGGACGAGTCACCAAATACCTCTACGTTTCTTGCCCCCAATACAGCTAGAGCCTCTAACCCGAAGGTGCACGCTTCATACTCAGCTTCATTGTTGGTCGCCTTGTATCTCAGTTTCTTAGCAAGAGGAAGCTTCTCATTATCTAGGGTTATCAGGATGATTTCGACTCCGGCTCCTTTGTTATTCACTGCCCCGTCAAAATGCAACTGCCATCCTTGAACAGAAATCATGCCTATGCTCTCGTCAGGAAAGGTAAATTCGGGGGTGTCCCCTTGGATAGGATGTTCAGCAAGAAATTCGGCTACAGCTCGCCCCTTAATAGTCTTGCAGGTGATGTATTGCACATCAAACTCTTGTAGCAAGAGCAGCCACCTCCCCATTTTTCCAAGCAAAGATGGTGCCTCCTGCAAATATCTTAAAGGATTCTGCTTGGCTACGGCCTGAACCTTGTATGAGTGGAAGTAATGTCTCAGCTTCTTTGATGCCCAAATCACTGCAAGGCAGATCTTCTCCACTTTAGCATATTTTATTTCGTAAGCCAGGAACTTCTTGCTGAGGTAATAAATCGCAAACTCTACCCCAAATTCATCCTCTTGAGCCATCATGGCGCCCACTGATCCGTCTTCTACTGCTAGGTATAGAATAAGCGGTTTAACAGGTTGCGGAGGCCTTAGTACTGGCGGATTTAACAGATACTCCCTGATATTATCAAAGGCTCTCTGGCAGTCTTCATTCCAGACTACAGGCTGATTCTTTCTAAGCAGCTTGAAAACAGGTTCGCATATCGAAGTGAGCTTGGCAATAAACCGGCTAACATACTGCAGCTTGCCCAGGAAACTCCTTACATCTTTCTCTTTCTGTGGCACAGGCATCTCTCTGATAGCTTTCACCTTGTCGGGGTCAATTTCTATCCCCCTTTGACTGACGACATGTCCCAACAGCTTTCCTGAAGTCACCCCAAAAAATGCACTTCTTGGGATTAAGTCGCAGATTATACTTATCGATCCTGGTGAAGAACTTCTCTAGAGCTTCAAAGTGTCCCTCTCGGGTGGCTGATTTGACCATCATATCATCGACATACACCTCCACTTCTTTGTGAATCAGGTCACTTAAGATCTTGGTTGCCATCCTCTGGTATGTGGCCCCTGCATTCTTCAGGCCGAAAGGCATGACCCGATAGGCATAGGTGCCCCACTCCGTGATAAAGGCAGTTTTAACCCGGTCAGCTATCTTGTTCAGGATCTGGTTGTAGCCCACATATCCATCCCCAAAGCTGTACATCGCGCAACTGGCAGCACTGTCTATCAATACATCAATATGGGGTAGTGGAAAATCATCTTTAGGGCAGGCTTTGTTAAGATCTCGATAATCCACACACACCCTGACCTTTCCGTTCTTCTTAGCCACAGGAACCACATTTGCCAGCCATGTAGGATACTGGACTTCCACAAGGAACTTAGCTTCAATCTGCTGTCGAATTTCCTCCTTAACCTTGTCAGCCCATTCTGGTCTTAGCCTTCTCAACTTCTGCTTCACAGGCTTGCAATCTGGATAAGTCGGGATGGCATGCTCCGCCACAGCTCGGTCAATCCCCGGCATGTCCTCGTAGGTCAAGGCAAAGACTTTTTCATGTTTTCTTATTATTCTCTCAAAATTTTTTCTCTCCTCAGGAGTTATATTTGATGCTATTAGAATTTCTCTCGGGTTTTCCGAGGTTCCAAGATTAAAAGGCGTTGTGCCAGTGGAGTCAATGTCAAAAATTGATGGAATATGATCATGTTCATGCATGTTGAAATCATTAGAAACATCGCACAAATAAGTGAAATTGTTCATCTTATTGATAATATTATAGTTATCATTTACATCATAAAAGAGTTCTGGAATAAAAAGACAATCTAGGCTAGAGTCTTCTTCTGCCGCTCCCGAGGTTGATGCTGTTGCAGCTTGCTCACTAACTTTCTGATTTAGCAGAGGCCCTTCAGGCACGTCGGAAGAAATCTTCAAATCCCCCATTTCCAGCTCTAAACCTGCTATCTTCTCTTTTCCTTTCAGCCTGGCAGCTACCATCTTCTCAGTAACGACCTCCTCAAGCTCGCACTTGTCCCAAGTGATACCCTGAGTCATGACTTCCTCATCCCAAAAGTCTTCAGCAGTCTTGACGAACCCGACATGCCAGTCATACACATCATTAAAGATCTCAAAGCCAGGGACAATCCTCCCGTCTACCCATTGTGGTTCATCTTCACCAGTATACGCACAAACTGAGGATGCTGGCACAAAGCTCTCTGAAATGTGGGGGATCCTGTCTGACACCCTCTTCTTGCCGAAGCCACCTCTAAACCCCAGGCCTTTCAGGCTCTTCTGCCCTCGAGTGGTGATCGTGGTCTGCAGCCCTTGGGAGCTTCTACCCAATCCAGCCCCGGGAAGATAATGCATCTTCTTCAACATACTAACCACAGCCGGGCTATCTACTGATCCGTGCTCTTCCCCTATCATGGACACATGGAAGCCGCTGAATGGCTGATTGGCAATTTCCAGCGCTGAGACCTGGTTTTCCCTGGCCGCCTTGATAGTCACCACCTCCCCTTCGTGTGGGAATTTTATCATCTGATGCAGCGTGGATGGCACTCCCCCTAATTTATGGAACCAGGGTCTCCCAAGCAAGGCTGAGAAATTCGCAGGGATGGGCAATACTACAAATTCAACCTCCACCTCGATAGATCCTGTCTTGACCAAGGTCTTGAAGGTTCCTGAGGCTTGCCTCCTCGAGTTATCGTAGGCCGTGATAGTCAGATCGGATCCGCTGAGCATATCCTCGCTTAAACCAAAAGCTTGCAAAGCTATTAAAGGGCACACATTGATAGAAGACCCATCGTCCACCATAACGCAAGCAGTGTGCTTACCGCTAATCTGTGCTTTAATGTACACGGGTCGATTGTGGTTGCGTCCTTCCACTGGTAAGTCTGCATCGGAAAAGACCAATCTCTCCTCGGATCCTCCCTTAATTAAACCCAAAAGCTCTGACGGGGAAATAGTGGTGGCGACTGTGGCCTCAACCAGAGCCTCTACTACCTTCTGCCTATGAGAGGGGGATTGCCTCAACAAATCCCATATGGATATCTGAGCTGCGGTCTTCTTCAATTGCCTTATAACCTGTTCCTCCTCTGGCTCTTTCTCTGCCAACGGCTGTACCGACTCAGGTAGCTTTGCAATCTCGGGGATCACCCTTCCACTTCTAGTGACAGCGCTTATCTCTCCCTCGTCTCCATCGGAGCCCCACAGATCAAGGTTAAATCCTTCTTCACCCTCGGCTTCTCCACCGCTCTCACTGCTAGACCAGCAATCAAGAGTCGCCACAACTGCTTTCTTCTTCCCATCCTCGGAATTATCGACAGCAGACTCCTCACTCCCATACAGATCTTGCAGCACGTACCACTCTGGCAGGCTAGACTGAATCATAAACACGGGCGGTGGTACGACATTATAACCAGGCTTCTTCTCAGGGTCAGAGATCTGCTTGCTATCGATCAAGTCTTGGATAGAGTGCCGGAGCGCCTTGCACTTATCAGTGATATGGCCGGAGTGCTGGTGGAATGCACAGAATTCGTTGTCCTTATGCCCCGGTTTCCCTTGCGTCAAAGCTGGCCTAGGAGTTAGAGGGCGCAATTTTCCTTCCTTTATCAGCCTCCTCAAGACCCAGGATAATGGTCTCCCCAAGTTCAAAAACTTCCTCTGGGTGGCTACCTCAGTAGCAGACACTTCACCCATTCTTCTAGTGCTGTTACTGGGACCTGCCGGCCTACTGGCTCCTTGACCGGGGTTAGCCCTTTTGGCGAAATTGTCATTGTTAGCCTTTCGGGTTAAGAACTCTCCCTCTGCTTCGATGGCTATATCTTTGAGAGACTCCCAGTCCTTTAACCCCTTCATCCTCAATCCCTCCTTCAAGTACGGGCTTGCGTTCTTAATGAAAAGATGAATCTGGTCCTGGGTATCAGGCTTTCGGCGCATCTCCATTACTCGGTTCCGCCATCGGGTAAGATACTCATGGAAGGATTCCCCGGCCTTCTGCTGGAGTAGCTCAAGATCTTTCAGAGTCACCTCCATTCTGGTATTACAGTCGTACTGCTTCAGAAACTCCTCAGTGAGCAGATCCCAATCTTCTTTAGTGCGGCGGTCAAGGCCGTGATACCAATCTATGGCATGAGAGGTCAGACTCAGACAAAAGTATTCTACTTTCTGCTTCTTGGACAATGTGGTCCCTTTCATGACCAGAGAATATTGCTTCACATGTGCGGTGGGATCAGAAGTACCATCAAACTTCGGCACATCCGGCATTTTGAAGTTATAAGGGATCGGGTCCTCTCCGTCCAGCTCCCTATCCTCAGGATTCATCCCGTGAGCTTTGCCTATCATACGAGCCATAGCCTCGAACCTCTCTTCCATCTTTTTCAGAATAAAGTCATCAGCCTGAGACGCCTTCCCCTTCTCAGATACCATGCTCAACCTATCGTCCTCGATATCTCTATCGTCCTCAATTCTTAGCACTGGCCTTCTTCTCAGCTCTCTCGAAGCCACTGATCTTAACTCTACCGGCGGTGGCCTAACGGGCTCCTCTCGCCTTTCAACCCTTTCTTCTTTAGGCTCATTCTGTCTCATTGGAGGAGGAGGATTCTGTGGAGCATTCGGCTGAGCGTTCTGCTGTGCCAAGGCGGTCAACATATTCATCATCCTGCCCTCGAATTCTTCAAAACGGCGGCCCACTTCTTCAGCAATCATGGCCCTGGTGGCATCTTCCCCCCTAGGTGAGTTTGCCATCTGAGATATTGTACCATTGATTTCTGATAAAATCTCCGGTAGACCCTCTCTATCTGACAGCTCAGGAGTAAGAACTCGGATCAGTCGCCCGGTTGGTGATCTAGTCCACCTGGGCAGATCTATGATGGCTGCAGGGACAAAAGTTAGAATGATGCATGAAATGTAGGTATAATGCATGATCGTGATATGCAACATTTATAGAGCACAAGCAAGCAAGTAGGTCCTTCCACCCTTATTTCTCCCACACACGTGGTCGTGCAGTCTCTTTCCTAGGCGGGATTAGCCCAAGGGTCAACGAGGGACCCAATGGACGCGTATGGTGCACGGCGGAAAACCGGCAGCATAACACTCCTATGCTAATGTACAAGCGGATGGATAATGATCGTCACGTATTCGGACGCTCCATAAATTTCGACATGGCCCTACCGGGGCATGATAGCCTTTGGCTAGGTTACCAAGCGAGATATTTGGACTCATCCAATACGTGAGGATCCATACAGTAAGCATGAGATTACGGTTCATTACACCTGTGGAAAGTGACTACAGCCATTACATGAGCTTTGGACAAGGGAGATGTTTCTTTGAGGCTACCCAAGCATGATCCCTGCCGACGGGTCTAGCTCATCATGAGCGTAGCGACCGATCGGGTCACCATTTTGATATACCATTGAGGTACGTGGCTTGGGCTGGTGATTATCCTTAACACTTCCCCAAATTGAGTGAAAATGAGGAGGTGCTTCAGGAACGTACCGGGGCTAAAAGAGGGACCAAACTAGCGTATTCTAAGGCTCTAATGATATGCAAATGCAAATTCGAGAGAAAGCGAATTTATGAATTAAATTTTAATCATAAATGTTAAAAGAGGTATTTTCAAATCGAAATCTCGAACCATAAATGTCCCCAGTGGAGACGCCACTGTGACGCGCGCCGGATCCCGAGCACCGCCCGTTCGACCGCCCGCACGTGGGCGACCGGGGCATTTGCGGGTCCGTTGACAGCTTACGATAAATCGCAAGTGCGTCTATGTTGGGAACAAGGAGGTATCATGGAGTCGCCACCCAATAGAACATTGGGAAAGTTTCTCTCGCCTCGGAGAGCCTAAGACTTGCGCATTTTATCCATATTGAGCCATGAGGCCTAGGATTAGCGCTAAAGCCTTGTGACCCAAGAAGTATTTTGGAGGATAACCTCTAACCTCTCGAGCCCAAAGACCAGAGCTGGGTCCGGGATTTCTCATCTATTTCTACCTCAATTAGTTTATGATCAAATTTTAAAGTCATTAGTTCGCTCTCTCTCCACACTATGCAGTTTGATTAAAAAGGCGCATTTATTCACATCTTGAAAGCAATAAATGATCAGATAGATAATAAAGCAACGAATTACAATAATACAAGGAGCGGAATACAACTCCCTTTTGTAAATGTGCGAGGCATACATAAATCGGGGTATTGCTTATTCTTGAGGACTTTGGTCCTCGCATGCATCATTATCAAAAATGGGATATTTAATTTGTGATGATCTTTATTGGATAAAAACAGGGCATTGGACCCTTTTGCATTTTATACAAAACTCACTTTTATTTGAGTACAAATCGTTGGTCTATTTTTACATTCAACGGGGTAAAAGAGCTTATTCATATACATAAAATAATCAATGAATGAATAGGCGAGAGAAATAAATCAAGAGGTTTAAGAAAACTAAACCGGACGAAATCCCCCACGCATGGTAGGTGGCCGCTCAAGCTCGGGATTATCCAAGAGATCCAATATACACTCACAGAAAGTTAAGAGATGTTAATATACATAAAATTAACACATAAGAAATTAAAGAGACTGGATAGAGATGAAAAATGATTAAAAAAAATGGAGACAGAACCCACCGACGTCCTTTCCTGGTTGACCGACGGGCGTCGGTTTGGTAATTCGATATGCCCGTTTGTCACTCAAAAAGGTCGTCTGTAGGTGGGTGACCGACGGGCGTCGGTCATGAAGATGACCCGTCGGTCACCTCTGTCTCCGGAAAACAGAAAGGAAAAAAAAGGCCTTTCGAGGTCAAAAAGCAAGTTTTATCCAAGAAGGAGATGAGGGAGTCAAAATGAAGGAAAGTAATGACAGGTATTCAAAAATTTCACAGAATGAATAACTAAATAAATATATGAATTAAATATGAGATGAAAATGGAGAGAAAATCCGGAATATTTACCCTCAGATAATCACTTCAGGTAAGATCTTGGTGTCGGTTAGATCCCCGCGCGTTCCACGAGAAACAAAAATGAAAGATTAGAGGGAGAAAATGAGATATTTCACCTTCAATCCTTCAGAAAATCGATTTTGGAGTCAAAATCTAAAGAAAACTAATTAGCTTTTAGTTCCTTTGATTGATTTGATCCTTGATTCAATAAAGTTCTTTAGAAAAAAGTGTTTTTGGAAGAGAGAGAAAACGTGCTTGAATTTTGGCAGAGTTTCCTCTTCTGAAAAATTTTCCAACCCTTTTCAAATGAAAATCCGGACCTTATATAGCCAGACACGACTGACGGGCGTCGGTGTATGGGGGCGGGCGTCGGAAGAATCCTACTGACACAAGGACACTTCCGACGGCCCTGCCACATCCACCGACGGGCGTCGGAACGGTTGCGTGCTCCGGGAAACCAGGCGGCTCCTGACAGGGGCGGTGACTTTCCGACGGGCGTCGGAAAATACCCTGAGCCGTCGGTGACTCGGAGCGACGGGCTGCCTCCACAGACGGGCTGGCCGTCTGTAGAGGACAAAAAACCCTTCTGACTCGAAAAACTTCCGTTTTCTCCCCCTCTGCCCAGGAATTGTAGAAAAACCTCATTTCTCATGGAACGCGGGACTAAAACCTCCAAATTCAGCCTCTCGTACAGGCTCGAACATTGATTTCATCATAGGGTAACCTCTGATCCGGACCACTCCGGGACACGGTGCTTACAGAACGTATGAGTTGAATTGCTTCCATTTTATTCCTTTTGCATAATTGCGTACATTTCGATATGGTTTTACCATACATGATCACTATTTAACATAGATTTAAAATGCAAAACTACATTTAATCTCTGGGTAGATCTTAACAGCATCAAGCTCCTGTTACCAATCAGCCCTCTCGGGTTTTCTTGATTGGCCATTTTCTATCGAGCCTCTAATTTTTGGCCAGGGTGTTTTTTTTTATTTTCACCCTAATGAGGCACCCAATTTTAGTAAGGACTGCCTTTTTTTAGTTTTTGACCCGCAAGGCATTCATTCTCTTCTTTTGATTTTTATGTGTTTAGCCATGGAACCTTTTGAGTCTGTCGACAATGACCGGCTCTTTGAACTTGTTTCCATCGCTATCTACTAAAATCGCTCGTCCCTTGGATAGCAACTTCTTGAGAACAAATGGACCTTCCCATGTCGATCTGAATTTACCCCGTATATCTGGCACACCTAGTCTCATTTGCTTGAAAACCAAATCTCCTTCTTTCAGCGAATGCCTTCTAACCTTCTTACCGAATAATCGAGCAAGCTTTTTCTGATAAATCTAATTGTGATAATAGGCTTGCAACTTGTTCTCGTCCAGCATGTTCAGTTGCAGTAATTGTTGTCGAGCCCAATCAGTTTTCAGAATTTCTGCTTCCATAACTACCCTTAAAGATTTGAGTTTTATCTCAACCGACAATACTACTTTTGTTCCATACACCAAAGAATATGGTGTGGCTCCTATAGATGTTCTAACAGTGGTTCTATAGCCGTAGAGTGCGAAAGGCAACTTCTCTGCCCAATCCTTATAATTCTGAACCATTTAGGACAAAATTTTCTTGATGTTGTTGCTAGCTGCCTCAACTGCCCCATTAGCTTCAGGACGATATGGAGAGGATTTATGAAGCTTGATGCCATACTTCTGAAGCCACTTCCTAGTTTTAGCCATAAACTGCCCCTTGTTATCAGACACAACGTGGTGTGGAAGACCGTATTTGCATATCAGATTCTTTTCAATGAACTTGGCCATATCTACATATCAATTCTTTTTATTCCCTTTTTTTTGTTTTTTTTTTGTTTTTTTATTTTTTTTTTTGGACAAGCATTGTTCAAATCCTAATAGTCAACGCATATGCGCACTTTGCCATTTTTCTTAGCTGGCAGGATGACGTTGACCTACCAAGTCAGGCATTGTACTTCGATAAGAAATTTGGCCTCGTTTCCACTTGTAGATCTCTTCTTTAAGCTTTTCTGCCCATTCTGGCTTGAGTCTTCTGAGCTTCTGCTTGACTGGTCCATGATCGAGGTACTTCGAGATAGTGTGTTCAGCGACTTCACGATCATCTCCTGGTATGTCTTCATTGGTGCAGGCAAAGACTTTTTCATATTTTTTTTAATATTCTCTCAAATTTTACCCTCTCTTTAGGAGTTACATTAGATGCTATCAAGATTTCCTTTGGATTTTCCAAAGTTCCGAGATTAAATGGAATGGCATCAGTTGAATCAATGTCAAATATGAATATATCATGATCATCCAAAGTGAAATCATTAGAAACATCGAACAAATAAGCAAAACCAGTCATTTTATTTAATAAAAACTAGAATTAAAAACTTAATTATGAAATAGTTCCATAACAAAAAGAACACCTAAATAGCTAATCCCTTTCCATTCCTACCAACATAGATGTTGTGGCCGATGATTCATTATCATCCTTAGGAACCATCCTCCCCACCTCTCAACTCATCATCAATGAGGTGTTGAACTTGCCTCCTCAGAGTTTGGCACCCATCATTCTCATGCCCAGTATGCCGATGGTAGGCACAATACTGATTCACTCGATGACTGGGACGTCCCTGGCTTTTGGCGAGTTTTGCAGGCCACGGCTGTAGTTTCCCCTTTTTAACAAAATAAAAGAGGTGCTCAGATAAAGGCTTATCCGAGATAACATAGTAGCCTTGAGTAGTTCCAATGGTTGAAACCTTGGTGGCTCCAACATCTCTCACACTGTTACCACCGAGACTCGAGCTCCCATAATTACCTCTTCCCATAACATTGCTCCCTCCTTCAAGGATCACCAGCTGCTCAATATTAATAGGATCCTGGACTTGACCTTTTAGGATTTGGCCATCATCCATCAGATATCTAGCGTTTTGATGACACTCCAGCTGCCCTTGATCTCTAGCTGGCCTAGCCGACCATGGTCGTAGGTTCCCCTCTAATGCGTGAGGCAAAGATCTGTCTATGCCGAAATAATATTTCTGGGCTATTCTAGTCGTTGATACTTCTTTCATCCCCCAAGTGCCAACACAGCTGTTAGACCTATACGGTTGACTTTTTATTTCTAAGTCCATGGCGACCTTCTTGTAAGCAGCTAGGGTTGCTCCGTGTCGCTTCCAGAAACCCATCCGCTGAAATATACTATAAACATTGGGTCCCGAGCTGGTCCAAGATTAGGATTACCCAATGATGAAAATGATGCTTGTTCATAAGCAAAAACGTTAGAACTGATATTTTCCTTGTCGAAACCCTTCTGTTTAAATAAAAAATTTATTTTGGGGTTTTCGGTGGCGCGTGAGGTGTAGCGCCTGCTGGAAGCACGCACAAGGCCTAGCCTCGCAAAGTTCACGGCTTCTTATGCGAGGCCGCACCTCGCGCATGCGAGGCGCGGCCTCCTGCGTGAGGCAACACCTCGCATAGCGCAAGGCACGGCCTCCTGCTCGAGGCTGCACCTCGCGCATATGGGGTGTGCCCGTACCTGGGCGCACAAGGTGCAACCATCCACTCGCGGGCAACCTCCCCCTCCTGTCCCTTTCCTATCGGCAAAAATCTGATATTTTGACAAATTTTGGGATTGTCAAAAGGGGTTTTCTTTCAGGTTTCAGGGGTTGTTGGAAAAAGAAGAGGAGAAAATGGGAGAGTGTTCTTGCAAAAGAAAAATCTTTCTAAATGTGAAATTTTTTCCTTTGATGTGCGCCGAACCAGAAAGCCCTCGATGACCCGCTTTTAGGGTTCGAGGGATTGGTTCGCGTCATTTTATCTTGGGTAACCTGAGACGTCAAAGGAAGAAATTTCACCTTTAGAAAGATTTTTCTTTATTAAGAGCACTCTTCCATTTTTCTCCTCTTCTTTTTACAACAACCCCTGAAACCTGAAAAAAACCCCTTATGACAGTCCCAAAATCTATCAAAAAATCAAAATTTTATCGGTGGGAAAGGGACAAGAGGGAGGCTGCCCGCTAGTGGGTGGTCTCACCTCGCGCGTCCAAGCGCGAGCGAACTAAGCATATGCGTGGCCGCACCTCACGCTGCACAAGGTGCGGCCTCGCGCAAGAAGTTGTGCCTCGCATGAGTGAGATGCGGCCTCGCGCAGGAGGCTGCGTGCTATGCGAAGTGAGGCCTTGCACGCGGCTCCTCCCGCACGCTGCCAGTAGGCACTTTGCCTCGCGCGCACCATTTAGGCCGCGCAGCGGTAGGCCACCGAACCAAAAACTCCAAAATAAATTTCTTATTTAAAAAGAATGGTTTTGACAACGAAAACGTTAGTTTTAACCTTTTTGCCTATGAACAAGCATCATTTTCATCATTGGGTAATCCTGATCTTGGACCGCCTCGGGACTAGCTGTCCACAATTGCCCCTAATTTTGGGAAAGCTAGTGCATGGGTGCCTAGGTGAGCAAAAATTCAGAGAAAGGAAAGAAGCGCGTACCTGAGGCGGCTACCTTCCTGTTGCTATGAGAAGAAAATTGTCTCTTTAAGTTACCATCTATACTGTGGAGTGATTGTCATCCTTCTGGGTTGCGCCAAGTCTTCTCAAGACTTCTGATGCGTGGGTACTATCCTCAAATGGCAAGACACTGAGTTCGCTCCAAACTTACAAAGCGCTGAGGTTGTTTTCCATAACTACACCGAGTCTGCTTCAGACTTGCAAAGTTCGGGTGCCATCTTCAAATGGCGATGCACCGAGTCCACTCCGGACTTAAAAATTGAGGGGTTGTTCTCTTGAACTGCACCGAGTTTGCTCAAGACTAATGAAGTGCGAGTGTTATACTCAAATGGCGATGCGCCGAGTCTGCTCCAAACTTACAAAATGCAGTAAAGTGTCCTTCTGGACTGCACCGAGTCTGTTCCAAACTTATAAAGTGCGGGGGCTATCCTCAGATGGTGATGCACCGAGTCTGCTCCAGACTTACAAAATACGAGAACTGTTCTCTTGAATTGCACCGAGTCTACTCCGGACTTAAAAAGTGCGGGACTTGGAAATTTGCCTCCTCAGAGGACTTTGAGGTTTGTCTACTCAACGAACTTGGAAAATTGCCTCCTTAGAGGACTTGAAAATTTATCTCCTCAAAGGACTTAGAGGTTTGAACCTGAGTAGACTTCATCTAGGCTTGGTTGTCCAGTACGGGTGAGTGCTAATATTGAACCGAAGCCATCATTGACCAGCTTTTATGCATGTGGTCTTCATTTGGGCTCTTCCTGCAATGCTCTATTCACAGGCATATATACAAGGAATTGTGTATGCATGTGTAAAATGCCATATGCAGATGTTTATTAAGGAATTGTATGAAATGAGATGCATGCAAAAATTGATAGACCATGTCTCAAGTGGTCAAGGTCCGTTGAGGATATGGCTTGACTTCCCGCATTGCTTGATGCCCCCAAGGATCTAGGAAAGTGTTGTCTTGGCTTAAGGGACTCTGATCCATAATCTTTTCTTAGAGATCCACCCGGTGCGCATCTTTTGCCCCCCGGTCAATGATCATATGCCTTTTGCTACGCACTGTACAACATCTTGCCCCTAGGACTTTGACTCATGTCTTGCATTCTGTACTATTTGCCCAAAGGGAGGTTATCCGAAGTAATGCCGCCTTATCACTCCAGACATCATAAGTTATTGTTTGAAGGTAGTGTGTCCCTTGTAGATTTTCACACTAGCTTTTCTCAATTAGAAATACGTCCCTTTGACAATTTTCACATAACCCTATGCCTAATTTTTGCATGTAATGGACCCAACCGATTCCAGTGCTTTTATTCATTTTATTTTTTTTTGTAGAACAGACTGCCTGTTTTCAGGTTTTCACCCTGCCCTTTGGCCTAACTTTTGCTTAGAGAGCCAATTACGGTTTTTATCTCTAACAGCCTTTCTTTTTTTTTTTTTATTTTAAAAACTCTCTTGTCTTTCGGTATGATTGCAAGAAAAGCTAAATCAACTATCAGGACCCCACTTTTAGAGTGATCAGCAGTTATTCATTGAGGCATTTCCTTCCTCGGCAGCGGTTGTATTCGTTTGCATCTCCTGACGAAGGTGTTGCTAGATTGGGTGAGGTGGCGGATGAGGATCAGCTTCATGTGCCCCTTGGCTTTCCCTTTTTGCTGTGACTCTGGATGGTTCTTTAGGATGTGTCCCATTGTGTGGGCTTTATGAGGCTACCCTTTATATTGCTACCCGTTGTGCTTGATAGTTCGGAGGGATTCAAGATGTAGCAAAGCATCCCCTATGTTTCTAAGGTGTCATCTTATCTTCGACTTTAACCTTTAGACCATAGCCTCTGGGCACAGCTACCGGTGAAGATTATTATTCCTTCTATCAAGGTTTGCTCTTTTGCTTCCACTAGTGCATACAAGAGATGGGTGCTTAGCCTCACGGCTAATAATAGGACCCATCGACTTAGGCATCTAGCAAGCGAGAGCACTAGCAGAGCATAGCTATTAGATTACATACATTCGATAAAGAATAATGTTTTTCTTTTTAGAAAAGAACTAGAATATAATTAACATGTGAGTTGAATTGCCTTCGTTTCATATATTTGCAAAGATTGTGTACATTTCAATATAATTTCTCTGTATATGATCATTATCTAACATGGATTCAAAATGAAAAACTACATCAAATCTCATAGTAGATCTTGTAAGCATCAAACTCTTATCTCCAATCAGCTCTCTCGGGTTTTCTTGATTGGACATTTTCTCTCGAGCCTCTAATTTTTGCCCAGGGTGCCTTTTTTCGGTTTTCACCCTGATGAGGCACCCATTTTTAGCAAGGCCGCCTTTTTCGATTTTTGACCTGTGGGTGTAGTGGCCCAAATATCGGTCTAGAAGTGTACAGTGAATGTCTACAGTGTTTTTAGTGTGATACCAGTGTAAAATAATGTCATAAGTATGATTTTGTGGAATAACATTGAGTGTTAAGTGTTTCTGTGGTATAGAAATTCCAGGGCGGTTAACCTTGGGGTAGCTATACAGCCGGTCCGGCATCCATTGGCCGAAAAATTCTAATTTGGAAAAAATGGTTTGTGGCTCGTTAGGAGTCTAGTGGTGAAATCTAGAGTGAAAATGGAGTCAAATAGGCCTTTAAAAGTCATTCTAAAGTTAGCCTTTAGTTCGGTTCAAATTGAACCGGGGTTTGACCGAGGTTTGATTAAACATTTAAAAATAGTTATTGAGCTCTAATGGGTTTATAGTGGGAAGTGTAAAGGCATAAAATAATTTCCTGTAAGTTTTGACAGCATTAGAATTAGATTTTATAGCAGAATAAAAAGTGATTGAATCGGACCAGTTTAAGTGAACCGGGTCCCAAATGGTCTTCGATTAAGCTAAAAATTTTCAGGGAGACTATTTTTGATGTTTTAAGAATAATGGAATTAGTTGGGAGTGAAAATAAGGTGAGGAACACATAGATACTTTGAAATAGTGCAAATGAACCGAAAAACTGAAATTTTTATTTAAATCGGTCTCGGTTTGACCGGCTCGGTTCATTTAAGGCCTATATAAGGAGTGAATTGGCTTAATTTCTCTAGAGCAATTAGCCAACCTGTAACACCCCAAAGTAGCCCTAGAAGAATTATAGAATTTTGTTCAGAAAAGAGATTAGATGTTGAATGTGAGGGCTCTGTCGCGAGTGCGACAGTGTCACGGGCGCGACAGAATGCTTCCCGTGAAGCCTAATTGAGTTGGATTATTTGATGTATGTTGGACACGTGGCGGCATAAGAGATTGACAAGTGGCGTCGTAGGGAATTGATACATGGCTACAAGAGAGAGTGACATGTGGCATGGGACTTTTTGGATTGAGATGTATTTATGTTAAGTGGTTTGGCATTTATGGATGTGTATTATGCTATCGCTTCCGCTAGAGTATATATATGTACACGTATATGTCCGCGTAGCGCCCCGATATCCTTCCAGGGGGTATGGGGGTGTTACACAACCCACTGGCTCTCTCTCCCTTGGTGTGGCTGAATAGTGTTCTTCATCTTCTTCTTCATTTTTCTTCAATTCTCAATCAACCTCTCCCTAAATTTCAACCTCATAGATAAATTTCAGCTCCTCTATAACCCTATAGAAGTGATTGGAGTTTATTTTGAGCACTGGAAGTGGGAAAAATCTTGTATGCAAGGTTTAGGTCAAGTTTTGAGGTATGAGATTTAGGAGTTTATAATTTCGTTTATTGGTCTCTGTGGGGGTTTTCAAAGGTGTAGAGTTCATTTATGATGTTAGTTTATAAAAAGAAAGCGTGGTTTTTATGTTATGTTGACTTTTGTATTCGGCCTATATAGGAAATCAAGGTGAAGGAAGAGTTTCACCAAGCAAAGGAAAAGAAAAAGAAGATTAGAGAGGTCTAGAGCAAGAATTTGAGGTTTGTGGTTACTCAATCCATCTATTTCCATTTATTTGTGTTGGATTTTAGGTTATGTTTAAGTATGACTATAAGATAAAGGCATGATTAATTAAATCTAACTTGGTATTCATGTTTAGTAGGTTTAAAAAAGTGTATAAACATGCTTAGACGAAATTAAAACAATTTGGTATAAAAACCCTAATAGTGGCCAAATGATAAACTAAGGGAAATATAATGTTTTAATGAGTTTTAAAGCTTATAAATGACGTTTATAATATCTTTAACATGTGTATTGTATGAAGGAATAATGAAAAGTATTCATAATAAATTTGTATTGGTTTGGCCGAATGGTTAACTAAGGGTTTAATTGAGATATATAATGAATTATGGCATGTAAATGGTGTTTATGGTATGTTTAACATGTAAATAGTATGATTGAGTAGTTAAATGGAATTAAAGTGCATGGTATGAAAATTGGATGCTTTGGCCGAATGGTATTTATGAGGTTTAAATTGTGAGTTTTGATAAGTAATGGCATAATATGGTTAATAGTGGATAAATAAGAGTGTATGCAAAATTTCAAATGAATATGAGATGTTGGCCGAATTGTGCATGTGAACATAATGTGATATTTATGTGTAATTTGATGATATATTGCCCTTAGTAGTGTTCTGGTAGTGAAACCTAGTCCAAGATATACTTGGCTAGCTATAGGGATTCCACACTGCGGTACGAGTCATGATGACTCGCTATTGATAAGCCAATGATGGTCTGTCATAGTGTACAGTGTATAATAGTGATCAGTGTAGTGCAGTGTAGTGAGGAATGGTCCTATTGGGGTCATTCCATAGTGTAGTGGATCTGTGGGATCCACATCCCTTATATCCGATCAGTAGATTTTCTATTGGGTCTATACTAGGGGTATTATGGTAATTAAGTGATAAAATTAATTAAAATGGTAATAAATGTGAAAATGTATAAAAAGGAGACTAAAATGGAATAAATAGAAAGTTTAGTGGTAAAATGGTAATTTTACATTAAGTTCATAAAAAGTGTAAAAGTTAGGTAAAAAGTGTAAAAGTAAGGGTAATTTGGTAATTTTGGTAAAATATGAGGTTAAAATGGTAATTTAGTGTAAAAGTGATAAAGTGGGGACCTAAATGTAATTTTGGTAAAGAATAAGATTAAGAGTGGAAATTAGAAGTAAAAAGGGTATTTTGGTAATTAAAGAAGTTATTTAGGGGTAAAAATGGAAAATAAGGTTAAGTGAGGTCAAAATTGTAAATAAGAGATAATTAAGGGTAAAATAGTAATTATGTGTAAAATGAGGACATAAAGGGGATTAATGAAAAAGTGGGGATATAAATGGTATTAAGTGAAAAGTGAGGACATGAATGTAACTAATGAAAAAGATAAGGGTAAAATTGGAAACCAAGGAAAAATGTTAAGGGTAAAAATGTAATTAAGGAAATAAAAATTGGAATGCAAGGATTAAATTGTAATTAGCGTATTATAGGCTTTAATGTTTAAATATGTGATCAATTGATGAGTAATTGAGTAATAAAGTTAATAATAATAAATGATATATATTAACATAGTTAATTGAATAATAAATTTAGGATTGGAAATTTATGGATTTGTAACTACCAATGGGCATATTAATGCTCAACACGTAGTTTGTTTTGACTGCGTATAGGAACGCATTAGGTCGGAGCAGCATACTTCGGTCCATTGGAGCAACCAGGAGAAAGGAGTTACAAGTTTATTTTGTATGTGTTATGGTCAAGTATGGCATGTATATATGTAAAATGGATATGAGATGGTTTATGTAATAGTTATGATGTATTAATTAATATGGAAATTATGACTGCATGAATGAATGTTTGAGTTTGTGTTTGGATTGGTTGGATGATATTATTGTTGTGCCCTTGCCGGGGCTATAGATTTCCAAATTTGCAGGTTTGGGTAGTAAGAAATATAAGTCGTTATATTGCCAAAATTTATACCAAATGAATAGTAACATTAGACAGTTATAGGTCAATTGGCAACTAAGTAACTAGTGATAATTGATAAGTGAAAGTGCTAAGTGGAATTGCTAAGTTAATGAATGATTAAGTGAATAAAAGCTTAAATGTAGGAAAAAAAATTAAATACATTTTGGGTGAAGTGTAGGACAGCCTTAACACAATCATGGTAATCGCACAGTAAATCCTAAGTCAGCAGTATACGTACAATGTATAAGGGTGTTACAGCGGGGCTTTTATTCTCTTCTTTTGATTTTTAGTCTTTAGCCATGGAACTTCTTGGGTCTGTCGATGTTGACCGGTTCTTTAAAGTCATCTCCGTCGTTGTCTGTTGCTGCTCCCTTGCATAACAATCTCTTAAGAACAAAAGGACCTTCCCATGTTGGCTTGAATTTACTCCGTATGTCCGGAATACCTGGTCTCATTTGCTTAAAGACTGAATCTCTCTCTTTCAGTGGATGCTTTCTTACCTTCTTTCCAAATGATCGAGCACGTATTTTCTGATAGATTTGATTGCGATAATAAGCCTGTAACCTATTCTAGTCTGACGTGTTCAACTGCTGCAATCGCTGTTGCACCCAATCAGCTTTTGGAACCTGAGCTTCCATGACTACCCTTAAAGACTTGAGCTCCGCTTTAATAGGCAATACTGCTTCCATACCACACACCAAAGAATAAGGCGTGGCTTTTGTAGAAGTTCTGACAGTGGTTCTATAGCCCTATAGCTCGAAAGGAAACTTATCTGCACAATCCCTGTAGTTCTGATCTTCTTGACATTCTCATTAGTAGCCTCTATGGCCCCATCAGCTTGTGGGCGATGTGAAAAAAAAAAACTTGTGATGCTCAAAGCCATACTTCTACAGTAACTTCTTGGTTTCAGCCATGAATTGCGCCCCGTTATCAGACATAACGTGATGTGGGAGACTATATAAAATTCTTCTCAATGAACTTGGCCATATCTATATATCAATTTCTTCCTCTATTTTTTTCAGAATTTTTGTTTGGATTTTTTTTTAAGCTTTGTTCAAATCTTGATACTTTTTTGCTCTTCTCGACTATCGGGATGATGCTAACCAACCAAGTCGAGTGTTGAACTTCATTAAGAAATTTGGCCTTAATTTTGTTTGTGGATCTCTTCTTTGACCTTTTCTGCCCATTTCGGCCTGAGTCTTTTGAGCTTCTGCTTGACTAGTCCATGATCGGGGTATGTCGAGATAGTGTGTTCAGCGACTTCATGATCATCTCCTGGCATGTCTTCATAGATCTAGGCAAAGACTTTTCCATATCTTTTTAATATTCTCTCAAATTTCACCCTCTCTTCAGGAGTTACATTAGATGCTATCAAGATTTCCTTTGGATTTTTCAAAGTTCTGAGATTAAATAGAGTAGCATCAATTGAATCAATGTCAAATATAAATGAGTCATGTTCATGATTATGCATAGTGAAATCATGAGAAATAGCATACAAGTGAGCAAAAATGTTCATCTTATTAATGCAACCAAAATTAAAAGCATTATTATCAAATAGTTCCAGAACAAAAAGAACATCTAAATAACTATCATCTTCCTTTCCTGCCAACACAGATGTCGTAGTTAATGGCTCATTATCATCCTTAGGATCCATCTTCCTTTCCCACTTAGGCATTTAATCTGTCTTATTCTTTCACTTTTCTGGGTCAGAGATCTATTTGGAATCAATCAAATCTTGAATAGCATGTCTCAAGGTCTTGCAATCGTCTGTGGTATGCCCGGTGTGCTGGTGGAAGGCACAATACTGATCCCCCTTGTGCTTGGGCTGTTCCTAGTTTCTAATGGGCCTAGCTGGCAATGGCTGTAACATCCCCTCCTTCATTAGCCTCTTAAGGACCCAAGACAAGGATCTGCCCAAATTAGAATAATGCCTTTGATTCACTTCCACGGTTGGCACTTCTACTATCTTTTCTTTTTCTGACTCCGCCATCAATTTTTGAATGCGGTCTCTCAGTGGACGACAGTAGTCTGTTCTATGCCCTAAATACTGGTGATGCACGCAATACCAATCTGCTTTGTGTCTAGGTTGTCCTTGACTTAGGGCAGGCCCAGCTGGCAAGGGTTGTAACTTCCCTTCCTTGATGAGACGGGTGAAGTGCCAAGATAATGGCCTACCCGAGACCGTGAGGTGGCACCGAGTTGTTCTAGTGGCTGGGACTTTTATAGCCCTAACATTTTCCTTACTATTGTTGGGGCTACCAGAGCTTCCATTTTTCAGAGTATGCATCATCGCTGGGTCTCCACCCTCTTCAGGCACAATGTCACTTTCTAGAGTAGATCTCATATCTCTTCTTTGCTCGACTGGTGAAACAAGTGAAACCTTGCCTCTAGGCTCGGAAGTAAAATGAGACACTGCAATCGTCGCTATATAGGCATTCTTGATAGTGGCCGGCTCAACTTGGTTAAGGGTAGTTGCCATAAGTTGAGCTTGAAGAACTAGCACCATGGCATCCATTCTTTCTTTAATCATGGCCAATAGCTTTTTTTTAAGCTCCTTGAACCTTCTATCCATCTATTGGGCAATTAAGGCACGAGTCTCTTCAATCTGTCATGAAGGATCAACCATTTCTAGTGCCTGGTTAGATCTCTGTCCACCAACCCAACCTCTGATTTTCTCTTTAGACAACTATCGGAAACCACCCAAGCAAATGGTCTATAGTGGCTGAAAAATCGAGAGGTTAGAATGATGCGTGCGATGCATGGAAAAAATTCGTGACCAAGATGATATGTACATGTTTTTTTTTAACATATTTTTTTTTAACATGCATGAATGACGCACAATCCATGAGCATGCTGTGCAACATCCACAACCACATGCAAGCAAGCAAATCTTTCCAACCTTATCACTCCCATATAGGAGGTTGTGCAGTCTCTTTCCTAGGTAGGCTTGATCCACGGGTTAATAGTGGACCCAATGGACGCGTAAGGTACACGGTGGAAAATCGGCAGTATAACCTCTCTTAACTAATGTACATGCATATGGGTTTTGATCATTGTGTATTTAGGCAGTCCAAATAAATCGACATGGGCCTATCGGGGCATGAAAGCCTTTTGATTAGATGACCAACCAATCTATTTGGGCTTGTCCAATACATAATAATCCATACAGCAAGCATAGTATTATGGTTTATACCACCTAGGGGAAGTATCTACTTTCATTACATGAGCTTTGGCCAGGGTGATGATACTTTAGGGCTACCCAAGCATGGTCCCTGCCGACGGGTCTAGCTCATCACGAGCATAATGACCAATTGGGTCTCCATTTGGTATACCAAAAGGTACTAGGTTTGGGCTGGTGATTATCCTTAACACTTCCCCACATTGAGTGAACATAGGGTTGTGCTTTTGGAACGCACGGGGGTGAGATAGGGTCCAAACTAGCATAATTCTAAGGCTCTAAAATGATGCGATGCAATTTTAGGAGAGAGATGGAATTTTAGTTTGAAAAAACTCAATTATACATTTTAACCAAGACACTTTTAGAGCAAAGTCACAAAATTCCCAGCGGAGTCACCACTGTGACATGCACCGAATTGGAAAGGCCCCCGATCGCCCGCTTTTAGGGCTCGAGGGATTGGTTCGCGTCATTTGATATTGGGTAACATTAGACATTTTGGAATCCCCAGCCAATAGAACATTGGGGAAGTTCATCTAGCCTCATGAGACCTTTAGGCACCTTTTTGACGTATTTTGGAGTCGCCACCCAATTTACGAGAAATTGGGAAAGGTCATCTAACCTCTATGGTCTAAACCAGAGAAAAGTCTGGAACTCCACTCTTATTTATGCCTTGGTTAATTATAAATGAGTTTTTAGTTTTGAAAATTCCATCTCTCCTCTACGCGATTCAATGCATTTTATTAAAGGCGCATTACAAGCACTAAGAAAGCGATAAATGAAAGCTGTAAAGAAAGCGGTAAATAAAGCAAGAAATAAAGCAATAAACACACAAAACCACATCATTACAAGATAAGAATTGAGACAAATGCAATCCCCAAATGAAAAGGAAAGCTAAATAAAATTGTCCCAAAAATAATTAATTATAAGGGCCCACAAGATATATAACGTAAATCTAAACAATTAAGCAAGATTAATCAAAAGAGGAGACATGCATAAATCGGGATATTTATTCAGCTTAGGAACATTGGTTTCTTCATGGTCACTTAAAGAGGGATCGAAGAGTTATTCGGCTATTGGCTTGAAAACTAGGATAACTTATCCCATTTTTAGAAAATTTAACTCTTCGTTTTAATTCATGACATTTTGCATTCCTTGGCTAAAATCGAGGACATTGGTCCCAATTTATTAATAAAATCCCGATTTAGTCATAAAAATATTTTTGTGATTTTTACCTTACACGCGTATAAAAATAGAATTATTTTACTTAAAAACAAACACACTCATGCAAATAGTGATTGGTGAGGTATAAACCAAGTGATGTGGTCTCCTACGCACCATGACCCCTCCGTTTGGTCACGACGATACTCAAATAAGCAAACGTCACATTTTACCCACATAAACAAGAAAGCAACAATAAAAAATGTTAGTAATAATTCTGAAATTAACCATATAAACATAAAGGCAAGATAAATACAAAAGATGTTTAATATACATGTGGGGAATGAAATGGGTTAAATTAGACGTGTGAGTTTAACGTACAAATCATACACATGTAAAAAGATTCAATGAATCATGCAAAATTAACCATACAAATGACATAGTAATAATAATAATAATAATAATAATAATAATAATAATAATAACAACAACAACAACAACAACAACATTGATAAATATAATAACAATAATAATAACAATGAGAATAATAAAAGTAATAATAGCGATAATAATAATATTAATAATAAAAGCAAACAACATTAACAATGATAATAACAATGATAATAATAAAGATAACATTAGCATGTAATGATAATAATATTAAGAATACTAATAAGGATAAATCATAATCATAATGATAATAATAATAACAAAAATAAATGTAACATCAAAAGTAATGATAATAATATTAACAATGATAATAACAAATAAAATAAAATGAGATGATGAAAGTGGATCCAAGAATCTTTACCCTCAGATTTGATGATGTGGAAGCAAAATGTTTGAATCCAACTCCCCTTTTCAAGGTTCAAAACAGATTCGAAATAACTTTTAGATTCCTTTTTAAGTGAGCATGAAAGAATCATTGTTCCTAAACCGAATAAATATGCCGATTTATGCATGTAATTCCTCTTGATTGACTTTGCTTGAACGTTTAATTTTATGTTATATATATCTTGCGGGCCCTTGTAATTAATTATTTTTGGGACAATTTTATTTAGCTTTTCTTTTCACTTGGAGATTGTATTTGTCCCAATTCTTATCTTGTAATGATGTGGTTTTGTGTGTTTACCACTTTATTTACTGCTTTATTTATAGCTTTCATTTACCGCTTTCTTGATGCTTGAAGTGCACCTTTAATAAATTCCATTAGCCGTGTGAGATGAGAGATGGACTTTCCTAATATAAAAACTCATTTTTAATTAACCAAGGCATAAATAAGAGTGGAGTTCCGAACAACTCTCTGGTTTAGACTATAGAGGTTAGATGACCTTTTTACCAATTTCTTGTAAATTGGGTGGCGACTCCAAAATACATCAAAGGTGCCTAAAGGTTTCATGAGGCAAGATGAACTTTCCCAATGTTCTATTGGGTAGGGATTCCAAAATGTCTCATGTTACCCAAGATCAAATGACGAGAACCAATCCCTCGAGCCCTAAAAGCAGGCCATTGGGAGCCTTTCGGGTTCGGTGCGCGTCACACCTACCCCTTGCCTTTTTGTCCAGATGACAGAGTAAAAGGCAATTCTCCTCTAGACTCAGTTAGTGGTAGGCATACCTCCTTAGTTGGATTATGCTCTTTTTGCGACACGGTAGGCTATTGCCTAGCGGGCGGTGTCACGACGGTGGTTAAATTCTCCATTATAGTCAACATCCGAACCTCCGATCAACTTCCTCGACAATTACAGCTCGGGTTACATCTGCCTCTCTTAGTTGATAGGCCATTTCATTGTCTATAGCTTCAATGCTCTCGAAAAGTGATTTTGAATAATCTACCCCTTCCGGTAGCTGAAAGAAAGGATTTCTACGCAACCGCTCATGGGAACCCCTTGACCACCTATGTGGATCTATGATGGCTGCAAAACATATCGGGTCTGGATGATGCATGAATGACATATGATGCATGATCATACTATGCAGCATCCACAACCACATGCAAGCAAATATACCCTTCCAACCTTATTACTCCTACACACAAGGTCATGCAGTCTCTTTCTTAGGTGGGCTTAATCTATGGGTTAACAGGGAACCCAATGAATGCTTATGATGCTTGGTGGAAAATCGGTAGCGTAACATCTCTTGTCTAATGAAAATATGCATGGGTTATGATCATTGTGTATTCAGGCAATCAAAATAAACTAGCATAGGCCTATCGGGGCATGAAAGCCTTTGATTAGGCAACCAACCAACTTATCTGGGTTTGTCCAATACAAAGTGATCCATACAGCAAGCATAGTATTAAAGTTCATACCACCTAGGGAAAGTATCTGCTTTCATTACATGAGCTTTAGCTAAGGTAATGATACTTTTAAGCTACCTAAGCATGATCCCTACCAACGGGTCTAGCTCGTCATGAGCATAGTGACTGGTTGGGTCATCATTTGATATACCAAATGGTACTAGACTTGTGCTGGTGATTATCTTTAACACTTCCCTACATTGAGTGAATGTAGGGTCGTGCTTCGGGAATGGATCGAGGTTAAAAAAGGGACTAAACTAGCATAGATCTAAGGCTCTAATGATATGCTGTGCAATTTCTAAGAGGGGTGAAATTTTTAAACTAAAACTCAATTATATATTTTAATCAAGATACTTTCGAAGCGAAGCCTCATAAATCCCCAGTGGAGTCAACACTGTGACGCGCGGAACGCTGGAGGCACCGAAGACCCGCTTTTAGGGCGTTCGAGAGAGGTTCATAAGACCCGTAAAGATTACGGCGGCATCTATTTTGGGCAACAAAGAGGTGTTTTGGAGTTGCCACCTAATAAAACATTGGGAAGGATTGTCTAGCCTCACTAAGCCTAAGACAGCACATGTGTGTCTATTTTGGGCAATCGGAGATGTTTTAGAATCCTCCTTCCAATAGAACATTGGAAAGATTCATATAATCTTGTGAAGCCTAAGACGATACATATATGTCTATTTTGGGCAAGCCAGAGATATTTTTGAATTCCCATCCCAATAGTACATCGAGATGGTTCATCTAACCTCATGGAGCCTAAGACAATGCAACTTGGACCTATTTTAGGCAACAAGAGATATTTTAGAATTCCCTTTCCAATAGAAAATTAGAAAGGTTCATCTAACCTCGTTGAGCCTAAGACCAGAGAGAGTTCGGGACTTCCATTTATTCATACTTTGATTAAATTATAATTGAGTTTTGAATTTAAACTTTCATTCCATTTTCTCATTCAATTCAATGCAATAATTACAGCTCAGATCAATCATATAATAGAAACATTAAATAAAGTAAGCTCAAAATAAAGTAAATTAAAGTAACTTATAATAAAACTAGGGGCAGACTACAACCCCCATCGTAAATGAACAGAAAGTAAACAAACATGCACAAAACGAGGTATTCGTTAATGATGAAGACATTAGTCTTCGCGTGCGCATTAAAAAAAGAGTAATATTAGAAGATTTGTTTTATTTGGATGGAAAATCTGGACATTGGTCCTATTTTATTTAAGAAAAATCAAGCCCATTTGTAGAAATATCTCACCATCCTTTATATTTATGAATATAAAAATAACATTTGTAATAAATTTGAATAAAAAACATAAAGTAAAAGGAAATAGGGTAAAGGAAATAAACCCAATTGGTGTCCCCGAATCATCCTAGTGGGATCCCCCTTCTCAGCACCTCGTATTCAAGAGAAATAATTAAACTCACAAAAACAAATAACATGTTAGTAAAATAGTAAAGGAAGATAAAGATGAAAAGGATTAATAAAAAAACAGCAATGAACAAATAATCTGAGGAATAATAAAAATTGAAATAAATTACCTTGAAATGAGTGAAAATAAAATTAAAAGAAAGAAGAAATGAAATAATAAAAAAGAAAGGAAAGGAAGGCCCAGGGACGGCGCAAACCGCGCGAGCGACAGTCGTCTCTGGGCTGACCGACGAGCAGCGATGGCCTGTCACTCGCTTGAGCGATGGCCGTTGGTGGACCTTTAGCCCGTCGGTCATTCCAGACCCAGAAAAAAAATGAAGAAAAAGCAATTAAAAACCAAAATTCCACCTTTTAAAAAAAATTTATGCAATTAAATGACAATAAATCAATATGACACAATAAAAATAAATTACAGGTCAATCCGGAATGTTTACCCTCGGAATATTACCTTCTGAAGATGAAAGTTGTGTGAATTTTTCCCTTGAGTTCTACAAGGATTAACTAACGACGTACAATTTTGAGGAGATTTTCTACTGCAAAATTGTTCTTTTTCAAAATCAAATCAAGAGAGGAAAATTGATTTTTCTTGCTTGATTTTTTTGTAATAATCGTGAATGTTAAGAAGGATAAATCGAGCAAACATGAATTGATTTCGCTTTCTCAGGTTCTTCCTTATTTTTTTCAAAAAAGATTTAATGAAATATTATGAAATAAAGAAGAAGAATTTTTGGAAATTCTTTCGAGATTTTTTAGCTTTCGAAAATTTTTCTAACCTTTTTCTAAAAATTTTTCCAACCCGTAAAAATGAATTAATCCTAGCTTACTATTTATAGGTTAAGATTAAAAATTCAAAAAGTTTTAAAATTTAAATTTGATTTAGGAAATCAAATCAACATCTTAACAAAATCAATTCAAAATCCTTTGAATTTAAAAAATATTTAGCAAAATCAAATCAAAATCATTTGATTTTGGGAAAATCTTCTAGAAAATCAAATGAAAATCCGTTGATTTTGGAAAAGATTTAGAAGATCCACCAAAATCTGCTTTAAAAATTACCGCAGATCACCACCAAATCGCCGAACGACGGCTGTCGCTCAGTGTACAGATGGGCGTCTGTCGCGGGGGCAGCTCCAGTCTTTTGAACGGTGGGCAATCACACGGGGGACGGGTTCGCGCGATGGGCGCCGAGGGGCTAGCCCATCACGCGCGAGCCACGGGCATCACTCGCGGGAGGGAAAGACATCCCTCAAGAGCGAGCGACAGGGGCCACTCGAGCGAGGGACAGATGTCCCTCAAGCGCGAGCGACAGGCGCCACTCGTGCGAGGGACGGCCATCACTCTGAGCGAGCGACCGGCCACCCCTTGACCGACAAGCTACCTGCCAATCAACCCAAAACCAAATTTTCAGCTAAAAAGCTCCTTTCAACGAATAGAAACTTCTTGTCGCCAAAAACCTTTAATCTTGTGAATTCTAAGGGCAAAAATCTACAACCTTCGTTCGTTTGCCTGAAAACTGGTAGCAATATCTTCATCAGGTAACTACATGACCCAGAAAGGACACTTCCTTTAACCAGAAGTCACACTTACTGAACTTAGCATAAAGTTGCTTTTCCCTCAAAATCTGCAAAATAACCCTCAAATGCTTGTCATGATCCTCCGGTGTCTTTGAATACACCAAGATGTCATCAATGAAGACTACCACGAATTGGTCTAAGTAAAGATGGAAGATCCTGTTCATTAAATCTATAAAGGCTGTTGGTGCATTAGTGAGCCCGAATGGCATGACCAGGAACTCATAATGACCATATCTGGTGCGAAAGGCAGCATTAGATACATCTGGTTCTTTCACTGGCAATTGATGATACCCTGATCTCAAGTCAATCTTTAAAAATACACTTGATCAAATAAGTCTTCTATACGAGGAAGGGGGCACTTATTCTTGATGATCACCTTATTCAACTGCCTGTAGTCTATGCATAATCTGAGTATCCCATCCTTCTTCTTCACAAATAACACTGGTGCTCCCCAAGGCGACACGTTGGGTCTAATAAACCCCTTGTCAAGCAACTCTTGCAACTGTTTCTTCAATTCTTTTAATTCTCTAGGTGCCATTCTGTAGGGAGCGATGGAGATAGGTGCAGTTCCCGGAGCAACATCAATAGAAAATTCAAATTCCCTATCAGGTGGTAAGCCTGGTAACTCATCAGGGAACACATCAGGAAACTCTCTAATAGTAGGCACTTATGATATCTTTGAACCTTCCCTTTTTGCCTCCATTGCATAGCACAAATATGCAACGTATCCTTTCTTGGTCAGTTTCTTAGCAGCAGTGGTAGAAATTACATCAGATAAGAAGTCGGTCCTCACACCCACTACTGTGATTTCCCGACCCTCAAAAGACTTCAAGGTAACTCTTTTCCATTTGTAGTCTACCATCGCTAGGTGGGCAGATAACCAATCCATCCCCAAAATCACATCAAACTCGTGGAATGGAAGTTCTATTAGATTTGCCAGGAACACACAATCCTTAACACTAATAGGGCACTCTTTGTACACTTTGCTAACCACTACACTATGCCCCAAAGGATTACTCACAAGGATATCCTAGTCTAATCATGCCTCTCTCATTCCTTTACCCCATGCTATCTTAGTATTAATACATGAGTGAGAAGAACTAGGATGAATAAGGGCATGCACTAAATCAGATAATAACAAGAATTTACCTACTATCACATTAGGAGCATCCTCTTCTTCTCTAGCCCTTACTGCATATGCATGGCCTGTAGTGCGCCTCTATCCCTGAGATGACTGTTCAGCTGGTCTAGATGCTGATGCAGTAGGGGTGACTCCCCTACCATGACCTCTCAGTGTAGATAACCCAGTACCCAGTGCTGGTGATGTCACTGTAGCAGTATGTGTCGAAGGACAATCTCTGATCTGATGGTCCTTTGAGCCACATTTAAAACAAGCCCCAGACAAATAGCGGTATTCTCCCCAATGAACTTTACCATAATTGTCACATGTCGGTGTTGTGTCACTGTCTTTACCTCGGGGTGTACTGGCTACAGATGCCGCTGGCACGTTGCTACAAGATACACTTCCCTAACCTCGGCTTGAAGCAGTAGGTGCATGGCTCTGAGATACTGGAGGTCTCCCGAATTTCTTACTCTTACCTCCGGTGCCACTAGACTGACCTTGCTTTCTCTTCTGTTGGTACTGTGACCGTCTGTCAGCCTCATCTATTTGAATAGCTTCTACCTTAAGAGCAACCTCAATAAGTGATCTCAAGTTAGGATGTCGCCACAATCTGCCTGATTTCATTATGCGGTCCCCTCTCAAATCTCTGATGTAATTTTTCTTCAGTAGACTGACTTGCATCCAAATAGGCACTTAATCGCTCAAACTCGCGCTCATATTCTTACACTGTCTTGTTACCCTGTCTCAGCCTCCAGAAGGCATCATGCATCGCTGCCTTATACTCCAACCCAATATACTTCTTCTCAAACTGTACCACAAAAAAGGCCCATGTTATCTGATCAGCTAGAGTGTGTTTACGTACTGCACTCCACCAAGTAAATGCAAGTCCTTACAACAATGCTATAGCTCCCTACAACATCTCCTCAGGTGGACTTTGAGTGGTCTCAAATATTCTCTTTACTTTAAATAGCCATTCTTCAGCCTAAACTGGGGTCATAAGGTCCCGTCCATAAAAATCCTCAGCTATAAATCTCTTAATTTGCTCCAAGATTGGCTTTCTTTTTGGTAGAGCTAGAACTTGTTCTTGCGGAGGTTGTGCTTGCAACCGCTGCTAAATATAACTTGCCATCATATTCAGAAAATTTGGCTGGGGTGGAGGAGGAGGTACAGCTGGTGGGGTCTCACCCTAACCAGTGCCAATCGATGCTTCACTCTCACCATCCCCCACGTCACGATCTCGGTCGGACAACATCTTTCATTATAAAACAAAAAGGAGCAAGCATACATTAGACTTATAGTACTTCTCACACTTAATATTGGCATGTATATACATATAATCCTATCACTTAATCTAACTCCGATCTTAGAACCACCTAACCAGCTCTGATACCACTATGTTAAGCGATTACCGGAAATCTTTTTTTTTATATCACTTATCCAATATAATAATGTTCACTTAATTATAAATCTTTTTGTTAATTGCCGTTTACAAATTAGCTTGCCGATTTACCTATACTGTCCAGTTTTACTATTCATTTAGTAAAAATTTCGGCAGCATAACATTTTAAAACATAACCTACCCAACCTGCACGGCAAACAAATCCACAGCCCTGAGGGGCACAACAATTTATAAACAGTACCATATTCATTTATTCATACATCCCATTGCAAATCTCATAACCCAAGTCATCATACACATACATAAATCCAAACTTGTTCAGTATACATATATCCAAACACATACACCTGTATACACGTAATATACATATACATGCCATTCAAAACACTTCCATCTTTTTATTTCTTCTTCAGGACCAAGATCCCATGTATGCTTTTGCTCCGCTCATGTGCTGCAACCTACACGCAGTAAACACTACATGTTAAGCATTAAATATACTCAGTGGTAGCTACAAATCTATGAATTTCCACAATATGTATATATATGTGTGTGTGTGTGTGTGTGTGTGTGTGTGTGTATATGTGTGTGTGTGTGTATATATATACATATATATATGTGTGTGTGTGTATATACATATATATATATATGTGTGTGTGTGTGTGTGTGTGTGTATATATATATATATATATAAACACTACATGCTGAGCATTAAATATGCTCAGTTGTAGCTACAAATCTATGAATTTCCACAATATATATTTGCATGTTTAATGCATGAGAATATATATATATATATATATATATATATATATATATATATATATATATATATATATATATATATATATATATATATATATATTCATGCATTAAACATGCAAATTCATTAATTTCACAATTAATTACGAACTTTGCCAAAATTACAATTTTGTCCCTACTCATAACTTATTTACTAAAATGCCCTTCTATACACTTACTTTTTTTTATCGAAATCAATCCTTGATCTTCAAATTACATTTTAGTCCTCATGTAGACACTTTATGGAAAATTATATTTAAGCACCTGTACTATACATTTTTTCCACATTTATCATTTTAATTACCCGTTTCACTTAATTTTCACTTCAATCCATTATTTGACATATAAATTACCAATTAGTCCATGTTTTTCCATTTTCATGCCAAATTACATTTTACTCATCCAAAATTAGCAAATTTCATTTTTAACTCGATTATTCAATATTTTGCCATTTCTACCCATTTAGCCCATTATTTTAGTAAATTACCATTTTACCCCTAAACTTTTTATTTTCTTTTAATTAGGTCCTTTCTCATTCTACATCTCATTTTCACTTTACTTTTAGCATTTCTATGTCATTTGTACTATTATTCCCCTAGTATAAACTCGACAGAAATCTTCAAATCGATATACGGGACGTGGTCCACAAGGTGTAACACCCTCTACCCATACGTAGGCAAACCCATCCGCAAGGGAGTAGAAAGCCGTACGAGTAGGTGTGTTACCAGACAGAAGCGACACAAAGTGTCACACCCCGAACTGGGCCTAGTCGGAATATGCTGCTCAGTCGGAGTGAGTGAGGGTAATTTGGTAATTTGTACATGAGTGATATGGATAATAAGGATTTATTTGCTAATAAATTAATTAAATAAGTTAAGTGAAGGAATTATTATGGTATGCTTGTAGGGTATGGTAGTAGGATGTATGTGGGTTAAGAGATTTTATTGGGTGGTTTATGAGCATGGTGCCTTGGATGAAAAGTGGGTTATAAGGAAATGTTAGGGTGTGACTTAGGTTTGGTACCATGAAGATATTATTGTGAGAGGTGCTTGTGTGTGTTTGATGTATGGTGCATGTATGAGAAAGTTATATGGGCTTATAATATTAGGACATGTGACCCTATAGGAAGTGGACAAGTGGATTTGGTAAGTGGGCATTTAGTGTGAAAGAAAGACTAATTGAAAGGGAAAGAAGTCCCCGTTTTTGCCCTCTCATTCTCCCTATTCTCCATTTTCTTTTCCTTTTCTTCCCTTTCCTTGCTCAATCTCTTGGTTTTGAGTGAATTAGAGTTGATTTGGTGGAGCTTGGGAAGTAAGATTGAAAAGGTAAGATTTAGCTTTTGTTATCATCTCTATCCTTCTTCTTTTATTTAAGAATTGAAAGTATGAGATGGAGTATGGTTTTAATGTAAATTTTGATGTGTTTTGGTTGAGGGACATCCGGCCCAAGAAAAGAAGAAAGAAATAGGGAGTGAAGTAAAGGAAGTGATTGGGTGTCTTCAAGAGGTTTGGGAACTCTTTCATTATATATATGAATTTGTATATGTTTATGTGTTATATGAGGTATTTGAATGTTTTGATGGTGATATATGATGATGGTAGTGAGTGTTGGTTTCAATTGCTAAACCGTGCATGTGAATAGGATTTTGGGTGAAAACTGTGGTAGAATACACTTGACCCTTCTTCCGTTATTACGTTGTATTGTGAGTTTTAGAACTCCAATTGATACGAAATTAGTTCCTTTTGAAAGATAAGATATATTCCTACAAATGTGTTAGAAATAGATTTGAGCTAATTTTAACTCTAAGTGTCCCAAAAGTGGTCAAAAAGTAGAGCTATCTTCTCTGGACGGGTTTAGGGGAGCACTATAGGTTGTTTAGATCATATCTGAATTTTTAGATATCGAATTGATCTGAAATTTATTGTATTTGAAAGTTAACATCCTAGAGAACATTTTTTAAGAAGGAAGTTTTGGCTAATAATGAGGTTTAGACATTGTTTTAGGCTGTACAAAAACGTGTAGTGCAGCAGTCCTTAGTTTTGCCTTCAGTTTTGCAAATTTTTCGTATGTCACGGTCACAATGAATTTCATTGCCACCGTGACATACCAAAATGCTAGGCAGAATGTTAATTTTTGGACCTCACGGTCATAATGAATTCATTACCACCGTGACCCATTGTCACACCCCCATCGCCGTCCCCGTTGGAAGGACGTCGGCGGGCGCGCTAACCGACGCTCACTCACACAGATAAGCACATGCACAACGCGGAAGTAAACATTCATACATAACATACATACAAAAGTACGGGTTAATTAAAAACTTACCTTGCGGTAATGACTGGTCATGCAATAACTCACGCACAGACAGGCACTAAGCGGAATCATAAACACATGCATACATATGATCATACAGCGGAAGCATAAAGCAGAAGATACAACAAAGAAATAACTTAATATAACAACATACTAACGATTACATAACCCAATAAAAATCTCCAGATCATTACATAATAAAACATAATTACAATACTACAGAAATACAAAACCAAAGTACAGAAGTTGAACAAAATACAAAACTTCTAACTCCTACGTGGCCGACCTTGCAGAAGCGCTACTCGAACAGAATCAACCTGCCACCTGCACGGAAAGGAAATCCGTGCTAAGCGATAAACGCTTAGTGGGGAGAACACACAAGCAATATGGACGGCCATTCACAATGGTCGCCAAAGCAAATCACATTCAAATGGTTAATGCGGATATTCATGACACATATGTAATCAGACGTGCACAGCAAAGGCATTTATATCTATATACTTATGTCAAAATAAGTCAAGGTAAAAGCAGTATCATTCATAATACAGATATCACCATGCAGAACCACATACAATATCACATGCATTAAACTGTCCGGTTTCGCCATGGTATCGAACAGCAACACTTCACCATGCATAACTCTTACAAATAATACACATGCACCTATCATACCAAGGTAACCTTATTGTAGCGGAACCCGCTCACATGGAACACAATTACCAACGAAACTAGGCCCAACCATCAAACCACCACACTTCCACTGCACCACTAATCCATACTATATATCATGCCGTGAGTTGCAAACACACAACAACGTATTAGAAACACTGCGATAACTGAGTTCATATGAACATATAGCATATCGTTACATTATGGCACATGCACTTACATCTCAATATGACAAATACTCAGTCACACATTTAACCATAGTATACAATGATGCAAGCCAGTGTACTTATACATACTAGTTCGCATGCATACATCTCAACCACTCGGTTAGACACATTCACAATACCATACAGGCGGTAAGCAAATACAAATGCATACCTGAGTCATATTCAAACCATTCAAACTTCTATGATCACATTCAGAAAGATAGTTGATTCATATTACTGAAATCTTAACCAAACGGCTATCATAATCTCATATTCATATCAGACAAAGCGAATAAAAATACCTGCTGACTCAAAATAGTGGATAACAAGAAATCAGACAGTGCCTCGCTGGCACGATCAGTCGCACTTTACGGGTACGAATCGAACTATCACCACCTTACGGGTGCGAATCGACAAACATTTTATTTTTAAAACATTTCACAGAAAAGGGATCTTAAACAAGATCCAAACACATTAAAAAGGATCGCGAGGATCCGAGCACAGAAAGGGGTTCGCGAGGAACCAAACGGGGACCTGATCAGGGTCCAAATCATTCAAAGGGCGCTGCAGCTACAGAAGACTCTATTAGGCATGCCTAACTATCCACTAGACTGACTCTTGCAGGTCAATGCATAATACAAATCATGCCTCACATCATGGCTCATAATTTAACATAGCACATTCTTATAATTCATCACACTGTCCAAGCATAATATATCCAATTATATTAATATACTTCATAGAATAGCCCAAGTATAAACTTAAAGGTACTACAAGTTCAGAAATTAGGCATTGGAATCACCAAGAAAACTCATTCAGTACAACACATCTGTCGCGCTCATGATGCCTGTCGCGCTCGCGACAGAGACCATAGTCTCTTCGCTGCGTGCGCGCGACAGACTTCGCGATCGCGAGAAGGAGAGAAGAGCCTGGCTCTGTCGCGCTCGCGACGTTGTCGCGATCGCGACAGAGGGCAAGCATGGCTATCGCGGGGTCGCGACAAATCGCGTGCTCGCGATAGCACAGGCCAACAAAGTGCTCTGTCGCGATCGCGACAGAGAGCACACAAGCTATTGCTATCACGGGCTCGCGATGGCACAGCATCAGGATCACCGGTCTCTGTCGCGCTCGCGATAGTGTCGCGATCGCGATAGAGTCATGATTCCGAAAATCTACAGAATTCTGCGGGATCTTTCCTTCCTCAAACTCACCCACAAACACACGAAATATAACCAAAGGTCTCTTACCTCATCTCCAGCAAGCCACACATCATTGACAACATGAACACAACATCCATACCAAGAAATCCAAATAAATCATGCCACTAACAATGTTCATATACACAAACTATAATATCAGTACTAATCGTCATTCAACACAATTAAGTTCAATAGCTCACATTCAAGGCTTCATGCATCATCTAAATCAAAACCATAACAATTAAACTATTATGAACATCAAAAACACCATAATTCCATTTTCGAACATTAATCCTATCTCCAAACTCTAAACAAGAAATGACTAAGTTTTAGACAGTAACAACGAAGTTCGGATGCACTTCGGAAGCAAAACGTGCCCAAAATACTCAACCTAAAGAAGGGGAAGGAAAGGCAAGTGCCCCAAACCAACCAAGGGTCAAAAATGAAGAAGAAAAGCTTAAAAACACATTTTTCTGTCGCGAGGTCGCGACACTGCCGCGCTCGCGACAGAGGCTCACCCCTGAAGCCCAAACGGGACTGTTCAACGTGCCCAACTCGTATTGCCTGAACCGACCTCTAAACCTCATTTTTAGCCCAAACTTCCTCCTTAACAAATTTTACCTAGGATGTTACTGTTCACATGCAACAAATTTCAGGTCCAAAGGACACCTATAACTCCAGATATGATCTCCACAACCCATACTGTTCAAACAACCCGACACAACAGGGACACTACATTTGTAATCAATTTTTCGATATCTTAGAGCGAGATGTTGTCCAAGGCTATTTCTGAGACATTTAAAGGAATGGAAATTATGGTTCTAATGAATCAAGAATCACACGATTTGGAGGTCGAAAACTCTACTTATGATAAAAACAATCCACGGAGGTCAAATAAAAACCGAACAGAATTGCCAAAATCACCATCAAACATCAAATTCAAAGGATTCCTCAAACTCATGCATTTCAATGCCAACTCACATATACATTTATATCAATCAATAACATGTATTACTAACACACATTTTCCGAAATTAATTCATGCCTATCTCTTCTCAAGCACTCAAATTCTGGAAAAACAAACACAAATGCACACACTCATGATCCAAGGAAAAATTTAGGCAAAGACAACTCAAACTCAAATGTAAAAATCAAAGCTCCCAAACCTCTTGTAGACCAATACCCAGCTGATCTTCACTCTTGAACCTTCTCCTTGCCTTTGATCTTCCTTTTGATACCCAAAGCTTGCACAAACCCAACCAAGAACACATAAATTAAACCAAGCTCAAACATCCAAAACCAGAATTCTAAGAGCAAAAGAAGATGGAGAAACCCAAACTCAAACACAAGCACTTACCTTAAAATCCTTTAAAACTCAACCCTAGCTCAAAGATGGTAGAATACTCACATGCAAAGGAAGAAGGAGCAGAAAAATGGGAATGAGAGGGTAGAAGAGAGAGGACGTGAGAAGAGGAAGAGGGCATTCCAAAATGGCTTCCACGGGAAGCTGCCCCTTCCCTTCTATTCCCTCTTTCTCTCTCTCTCAATCACATTAATTGCCCCAACAACCCATACACATGTCACTCTACCATAGGTCCTTAAACCCCATCCTTTGACTTACCACACCTTGCACCATACACCATCCACACACAAACAATACTTGAATAAAAATCTTCAAGGCACCAAACACCACTCACACCATATCATTCCTTAAAACACCACTTGCATCCTACTTCCATATACTACAAGCACACTCTAACATATCCTTATAAACCACTTGTCATCATCCTACAAACCCAAGTGTCACAATCTTGTCCAATCACTTCCTAAGTACCATACACATGTTCCACTAGATGATTCCTCACTTAACATCTTATTAATTATTTTCTTTGCACTTTAGTCCTAATTAACCAAACTTTCTCAAGCACAAATTACCGAATTACCCTTCCGTTCCCGACTTCGCATGCAAATTCCGACTAGGGCCATTTTGGGTTGTTACACCCATTCTGTCTTGACCATTTTAGGTGTTTTTCTTCCCGAATTGAACCCGTATTGCACCAGAACTTTCTAGGATCCATCCCATGTATGTTTAGGACTATTAAATGAGTATAAGAATGGTTATTCCTTGGAAAACAAACATGATTAGGAGTAAGATTAATAGCAAACTAATGATGTAATAATGTGTAATTGTATGTATTTGAATCAAGTCAAGTTTAACGACATTATTGAACATTATAATACTTTAATCTATATAAACGTGTATGATATGAACAAATATGCATAGGTACGACGTAAGATCTAAGTTATAGACTCATGAAAGACGTCACATGAAATGAATTTGCTGAGTGATTATATATATATTGATAATGGTAAATGTGCTCTAATGCTTTTAGCTTATGAATTCCTCTTTTAATGGAGGCCATAATGCGGCAAACCAGGTAAGTAAGTATTTATATAAATGCTCCAATAGTTGGTATGATTGGTATGAATGGTATGATAAAGTGTTTGTGGAATAATATTCTGGGTTCTGGACATGTCACGGTGACAACCAATTTGGTTGTGACCGTGAGGTGTCCAGACTTTTGCTTCTGTTTGGTTTCTTTGGTATGTCACGGTGACAACCATTACTCAAAGTTTGCTTTCTGCCAAGAGTTTTGGTATGTCACGGTGACAACCAATCTGGTTGTGACCGTGACCTACTCTGTTTTTATAAAAAGTGGTTAGTTGTTAAAAGTATAATTTGAATGTTCAGTTAATGATTGGCATAATAATGTTTCTATATTGGATTCTGATTAGTTACGAACACAAGAATGTGATATCCGTATGAGTATGATTTTTGGGATATGCGAATGTGATTACAAGTCTCTGAACAGGCTAAAGGTAACTCTGACCTGCGTATTGTACTTTTGTTTTTATCTGTAAATGGTCTTGTTTATAGTATGTGTATATGAAGTCAGTGTGTCACATAATGTGGACACTACATTTCTGTATAGTAATGTGACAAATTAATATGTATATGAATACGAGTTTGAATTACTGAATGCTGCGGCTGAAGTATGTGTATATTAATGTGAATATGTCCATTGTACTATGGATTAAATATGATGATATTTATATACTGTTTGATATGACACCTGATTTGAATGATGCATGACCTGCGGGAGTCAGTCTAGTGGATAGTTAGGCATGCCTAATAGAGTCTATGTATGTGTAGCTGCAGCGCCCTTTGAACGATTTGGACCCTGATCAGGTCCCCGAATGGTTCCTCGTGAACCCCTATTATGTGTATGTGTATGGATCTTGTTTAAGGTCCTGTTCAGTGAAATGTTGCTTTCCGACTTGTACCTGTAAGGTACATTATATTATGTGTTCGATTCGTACCCGTAAGGTACCATTCAGTACTCGTTATCCACTATTGTGAGTCAGCAGGTGTACGATTTGTTATGTTATATTTATAAGCATGCGATTCTGATCAGTTATGATTATAGTTATGTGAATTAATAAGTGCAGATTTATTGGCTCTCTGGAATATTTTGATTGGAATACAATATTGTATAGTTGCTTATGTTAAAGATTATTGTTGTACAGCGGAAGTGTGATGGTATTGTAATTATGTACCTATGCTCTCAGCTAGTATATATATGTATTGTAGTATGATTATAATATGAGTAGACTCTAGAGATTTTTTTGCTCAGGAATTTGTGGGCACTATGGTGTGAACAGTTAGGGTAATAGTTCTCGGGACTGGGATACGGTTATTTTAGCGAGATAAGCGCATGATTAAGTTATTATATATCTATGCATGATGTACTTCCAAAAGCCTGACTTCCCAATGTGCTCGGTAAATGTATGAATATGAGGACCTATATTGGTATGACGATACAAGTATTAGCATATAAATATAATGTTACCGACATGTAATGTATAGGTAAATGCATGCATGTGAAGTTACATGTAGTTATGCATGAACATACTCACGTCCTGTATGGTGATGTTTAATTTGGTTAGTGTCACACATATAAGTACATGAATATGGTTAGAAACATTTGAATGCATAATTATTATATGTAATTATATATATTTTTCGGTAAGAACTAGGTGTGTACGATGTTGTGTGTGTTATGCCTTGACGACCATTGTGAATGGCCGTCCATACTATTATGTTTGTTCTCCCCACTAAGCGTTATCACTTAGAACATGTTCTTTTCCCCGTGCAGGTGGCAGGTTGCTTTTGATCGTGTAGCGCATCTGTAGAGTCGGCCACATAAGAGCTAGAAGTTTTGTATTCTTTTCAGTTTCTGTAGCCTGGATTTTATAATTCTGTATAAAATGTATATGTAATATCATGTAAAGAGAATGATGTAATATTTTAGGCGATGTAAATATTTTAATATTTATGTCTTAAGTATGTCCTCCGTCCGATCTTTCGTCTGAGGCTCCTATTGTATGATTGTAAATTTGTTTATGTGTATGCTTTTGTTTAAAGTATATGCATTTGTGAATTTTGTATGTTCAGTTTTTACTCCTTAAAATTTTAAATTCTCCCGTACTTTTATACGCTTTGTATTGCTTCTGTCCGGTAACACACCTACTCGTACGGCTTCCTACTCTCTCAGGGATGGGTTCGCCTACGTATGGGTTGGGGAGTTACACAAAGCATATAAAAATACGGAAGAATTTAAAACTTAAGGAGCAAAAGCTGAACATACATAATACACCAACGCACATACGCTAAGCGAAAGCACCCACACATGCATACTTACAATCATACAACAGAAACCTAAGACGAACACTACAAAAAATTTTACTTTTTGTGACAAATTTTTTTATGACGCATAAAATTTCGTCACTAATTATAACTTACAACGACGAATTTTTTAAAATGTCACCATATTATTTATTACTGTGACAAAATTATTTTACGTCACTTTATGTTTTAATTTTCTTTACTAATAGATTAATTTTGTGACGAAAAATATATTTCGTCATGGTTTCTTTAGGAGAGGTAATTTACCACCTTTTTTTTTAGAGGGAAAAAATTTAATGACAAAATAATAGTTTATTGTAACGTATAAAATCGTCACAAAATATTTATTTTTCATGACGAATTATTTTTGTCATAATTGAATAAATTAGTGATACTAAAATCATTTCGTCAGAAATAACGTATCGATATAAAAAAATTCTAATTAATTAATTTTTTTGAAAAATTTTAGTTTAAAAAATAATTTTATTTATGATAAATAAATATGTCACAAAAAATGAATATATTGTAACGATATACAATTTCATCACCTTTGATATGGAGAAAAAATTTCCAACCATTTTCTTTTGGAAGGAAAAAATATAACAAAAAAATGATTATTTACAACATATAAATTCGTCATAAAATATTTATTTTTTATGACATGAATTATTTTTGTCACAATTTAATTAATTAGTGACGGTAAAATTATTTCGTCACAATAAAGTTATTTATGATAAATAAATATGTTACAAAAAAGAAATATATTATGACGAAATACAATTTCGTTACCAATACAATTAATTTATGACAATAATAATTTTTCGTCGCAGTTAGTTGTAATATTAATATATGACAAATAAATTACGCCATAAAAATAATTGAATTTGATGTGAAATAGATTTCGGAATATTTTTTGGACCGGTTCGACCGGCTGAAAAATCGAAAACTTTGCGAGATCATAACTTTTGACTTGGATTGAGTTACGGGAGCCATTACATGTTAAAATGAAGTGATTTGTGCAATCTACAATCATTAAAGGGTGAAACCTGTAACCGCTTGTAGCGGACCTAAATTAAATCATTTTGTACTGTTTCGGACCGTTTAAAGTTTTTGGTTCAGGATTTATCGAAATTTTCGGTTTATTTTATTTTTAATTACCAAAATTACTTTGTCTTCTATATTTTGACAAAAATAACTAAATTATATATAAAAGTTAATTAATTAATAATATAATAATAATTTATAATAGAATAAATTACTTATTAAAATAATATTTTAATGTAAATTATATAAATAAACGATAGCGTTTTAACATTACTTTCTCCCCATATTAGCGTGAAAAAACTGAAGACATCAGCGTGATAAAATTGAAAGGAAACAAAGGAAAACAGAGACACACTACAAAAAAAATTGAAATTAGTGACTAAAATTAGCGAATGTAAATATTTGAATAATTTTAGTACAAATAAATAAATGAATATTTAAATGGAAAAGTGAATTATACATATATAAAATAAGTATATGTGAATAAATAAGTAAATAATAAGAATAAATAAATATATGTATATGTATTAGCTAAGTAAATATATGTATGTGTATGTGAATTATCTAGGGAAATTAAGAAAGAGAAGGGTGAAAAAGAAAGGGCAGACAAGAAATGGGGAGAACAGGGGAGAGTAAAAACCGAAGGGAGAGAGAGAGGGCATGGCGGAGCGGCGGAAAGGTAGCACCGGCGATGATCGACGGCGACGAACTAATGCCCTCCACTATGCCGATCTGTCGCTGTGTTTTCCCCGCCGTTCCCGGTGTCGTTGCCCTTTCTTCGCGAGAGAGGAAGCTGAAGCTTCTTCTGTGATTTTCGGCCATCTCCGGTGATTGGTGGCAACACGCGTGGTGGCGGAGGACTCCTAGCGGTCAGGCGAAGCTACCAGTGTCTATGGATCGTCCTCACTCACCGGCGATGAAGGGATCGACGTTGAAGTGAACCAAGGATTCTAACGGAGATTCTGGTGAAATGGTGCGGCGGATCGGCGCGTGACCACCGGCAATGGAGTTCCGATATCGTGAGCTTCACTCCGGCAGTGGCGATGCCTCCGGTGGATCTCCGGCGAAGCTCCGGTGAGTCTCCGATGACTTTGTTTTGTTTATGGATAATTATAAAGCATGTAAATGATGTAACATTTTTACATTTTTGGGTCTGAATCTTCATTCTTGCTTTGATGTTAATTGTTTCCTCTTATAATTTCTTTTGAGTTCCTTTTAATTTGGTCTTTGAAGTTAATTGTTTCCTCTTATAATTTCTTTTGAGTTCCTTTTAATTTGTGCTTCTCTGTGTTTATTTTCTTTCAAAAATTGATTTGTTTTTCTTTTGCTAATGATCTCCTCGAATTGAGCTCTCTGCTTGCATAATAGCTTGGTCAGCCAGGATTTTAAGAGCAATGATCCTTACGTAGTGGTCAAGCTGGGAAATGAGGTGACCCTTTATCTTTTGCCATGAGTTTGTGGAATTACTTGATGATGCAGTGAGTTTGATTGATATTAGGGTGTCTGATATGCTTCTTAAAACCATTTTGTTTTATCTTAGAGAGGTTGATTGACAATGCATTTATACATTTCCTTACTCCATTTTCCAATCCAATGAATTTTAAATCATGAGTGAGACTTGTTCTTTTATAACATTTTTTTCTTCTAAATCTCTTAATTGGCATGCTTAGGATTTAAACTTCTCCTTTTTACCTTTTAGAAGGGTTGTTGGCTGGTATTTGTCATTTTGCTTTGTTATTTAACTAGTATATCTTCAACCAGACTTTAAAGACCAAGGTCATCAATAGTTGCCTTAAACCAATCTGGAATGAAGAGATATTGTATAGATTTGATATAGGTTGACTTTCCTTGTACAGTCTGGCTGATTTTTAGGCTAAATTATTGTTAGTTTCCTACCTGATTTTATTATTGCTTTTATTCATAATATATTTTACTTATGGTGTAGGAATTGATATGTCCTTCACTGTAAGTTTCTTTGTCTATTTGCAGGCTTAGCAGCACCTTGGTTTTTCTTTCTAAGTATTATGATTTAGGGAAAGGTCATAGCTTACACTTTTATCATAAGAATAATATAATTATTGAGTACTGAAGTTTAATGGTAATGGTTTATATGCAAATTGATCCTAAAAGCTATAGGAAGATGGTTTATATGCTGAAACTAGTTGCACAGTTATCAGTTTTATTTGTATTATCACAGGATGTTTATGAACAAGACAAAGAAAGTGTTGACAATTGCATTTTAATTTAGTTATCTGAAATAACATGGATAATAATAATAATAATAAAAAATGTGTACATTTATTGATGGTAATGTGAATCATGTTTGGTTTTATGTAGGTTCTCAAATCATTTTCTTTGCCTTAAATGTGATCCAGCTTATTGGACTAGTATTGATCAAGAGGGTATCAGGCTAGTGCCTAAAAGATCAGCCATTAATACAAATTTATCACTGATCTTTGTAGAAAGAGCCTAGTTGCAGCTTGTTCTAATGTTTTGCATATGATTTGTAGCACCCTTAATCTATACACACACCCTTAGTTTATAGCTGATAGTTTTGATGCATTAATATTGTACCTTTGTATTTTAAAAGTCTTAAGGATATTTTAAGCATAGCTTTCAAAGATGTGATTTTATCAACAACCAACCACCATCCCCGAATCCATCAAATTCACATGCATGTCTTAATTTCTAATTTATTAAACGGGATAACAAAGTCAGCAGTCCCCACTGCATGGGATTGTGTTGGGGGATAAATGCCACCCTAAAACCAAACATGATTCACATTACCATCAATAAATGTACACATTTTTTATTATTCTTATTATTATTATCCATGTTATTTCAGATAAACTAAATTAAAATGCAATTGTCAACACTTTCTTTGTCTTGTTCATAAATGTGATCCAGCTTATTGGACTAGTATTGATCAAGAGGCTATCAGGCTAGTGCCTAAAAGATTAGCCATTAACACAAATTTATCACCGATCTTTGTAGAAAGAGCCTAGTTGCAGCTTGTTCTAATGTTTTGCATATGATTTGTAGCACCCTTAATCTATACACACACCCTTAATTTATAGCTGATAATTTTGATGTATTAATATTATACCTTTGTATTTTATATAATTGAATTGAGTAATGAAAGTCGATGATGCAAGTATATTATAATATATGGTGTGCATGAGAATGGACCTAAATTGGAGGATGGGCAAATTTGTGTTGGAGTTTGAATTGAAGCGGGGTGAATGAATATATGATTATTTGAAGTGTAAAGATTTTATTATTTGCAGGGGATAGGCAATATTATAGAGGAAATTCTGCCGAAATTTCGGTAGAATTAAGTGACATTTGTATTTTGATTGAATGAATAGTAAAACTAAATAGCTATAGGGCAGATGGGTATAGTGAAAGGATAAAAAATAAAATAATTACCCGGATTTCGCAACAATCTTAAGAGTAGTTTAGGACAATCAATTAATCGTGTAGTATTATTGGAACCGTAGTGTGTGTATAGATTAAGGACCTTACATGATTGAGTTTTTTTTATCTAATATATGATTTTTTTTTTTTATGTAGGAACAGGATGCAAATTTTGAAGTTTCAACTGAATTTATTTCTAGATTAGGATGTAAATTTAAGTTTTTGCATTAGATAGTATGTTTTTATTTAATTAACCTTTTATTTGAATAAATACATTATATTATATTTTCTTTAGAAATTTAATTGATTGTATAACATTAAATTTAAAATGTGTTATTTTTAATACAACGCATATATGGCAAGTATATTTGTTATAATTTGTCGACTTTTTAGTTCATAAATGACGATATAATGTTTACAATTACGATATTAATATTGTAATAAAAAAAATATAATTTAATGACAATAAAAAATTGTCACTTAAACTATTTTTTGTGACAATTATTTTTGTCCGTATTTATGTCACTAATTTGTAAAATAATATGACGATTTATATTCATCATTAATATACATTAATTTAATGACGAAATCATTTTTCGTCACTTAAAGTATTAGATTTAATGACGACATTAAATATTTTATGACGAAAATTATATTTATTTGTAACGATAATTACGTAACCAATACTTAATGGTTTTAACTAGAAGCAGAGCTTCGTCATTAAAAATGTTTAATTTCGTGACGAATTTTAAATTTGTCATAAAAAATGCCAATCTTTTATGACGATAAACAATATAATGTGACGAAATATAATTTTATTTGTGACATAATTTTTGTCATGAAAAGTAAAAAATAAACATGACGATAATCATTTTCGTCACAAAAAATATACTTACGGTGACAAATAATTAAATTGTCACGTAAACTTTTATGTTACGCGCCTACCGTTACGTTCTCTGTGACGATAAAAAGTCGTCACCTTATCTTTTCAGCGACGAAAAATGAATTTTTCATGACAATTTTTTGTGTCATAAAAGATGTAATTTCTTGTACTGGAAAGATAAAACAGAGGAAATACTTAACACATTAACATAAAAATATTTACATAGCCCAAAATATTACATTAGAATCTTTACATATTATTACATATACATATTACATAGAGATACAAAATCCAAAATACAGAAGCTGAACAAAATACAGAACTTCTAGCTCCTATGTGGCCGAAGCAAACCTACCACCTGCAGGGGAAAAGAACCCGTGCTAAGCGATAACGCTTAGTGGGGAGAACACATAAGAATATGGACGGCCATTCACAATGCTCACCAAAGCATAACACATTCGAATGGCATATGCATATAGATCTAACAGATAGATATATATATACTTGCACATAAAAGTCATGCATTTAGAAAATCATAACCACTTTCAAAAACTCGCGTTGAACAAACCAAAGCAGACAAAGTACCTTACAAGATACAAATATCATCATGCAGAAACACTTACAATCTCATATGCATATACTTACCGAGGTATCAGATATCAAACCGCATTACGTTTAGCTACTCAACAATTAAACATGCAGCCTTCATAACAATAACCCAAACATTAACTGAAAACCTATTCACATGCAATACAATTACCATGCAATAGCGTACCCGACTATCATGCAAAGCTACGAGACATTTAAACATATTTTTGTCAGGCCATAACACACACACTAGCCAAAATCCAAGGAACAACGTCCAAACCACCACACCTCCCCTGCGCAACTCTAATACATGAAATATCATACCATGGAACATAAACACATGACAACATACCGAAGATACTACAATAGCTAAAACCAAGGGAAACATATAGCATAATATTAAATTTGTTGCATTCGCTAGATCAAGCTTATATTCATACTCATTTTAATTCATAAATCAGTTAACAGCACAAAATCACATTAATATACATACAAATTAACCATAGCATTCTAAAGTTCCAGCTTACATTTATATACATTTTAATTTATCTCATCACTATACAGAAGTGCAGTATACATATTATACGACACACATGAACAATATACACACAATAAACAAGGTCATTTACATGTAAGCAGAGAATACGTAATATACATTCTTGAGTCACAATTAATCCATTCCGAGATTCATAATTACATTCTCATCTTCATATCAGACAAAACAAACAGAATACCTACTGACTCACTTTAGTGGATAACGAGAAAATACGGTAACAGTACGAAAACGTACCTTACGGGTATGAATCGAAAAGCAACATCATTTTTCCACATTTAAAACATTTTGGTAAGAGGACCTTAAACAAGATCCATACAGTATAAAGGTTCGCGAGGAACCAGCCAGGGACCTGATCGGGGTCCATTCGTTTAAAGGGGCACTGCAACTACAAAGCTCTATTAGGCATGCCTAACTATCCACTAGACTGACTCTCGCAGGTCATGCATAAAACAATTCATGTTTTGCATTGCATAATATATATATATCATCATGCATAAATCCGAGTATGATAGACATATCATTTCTTTCTAGTATTAGGCACACATCATACAATTCACATTGCCAAGCATATACTCTAACCCAGTCACATACTTTTAACATTACTCTAAAGCATATTAGAATCAAATATGGGAAACCATATTATGCTAAAGATTATCCAAACAAAACCCGTATCATGCACTAGTATAATTCATGTCAAATATTATATCATATATTATTCTTAGGGAAGAATCGTGAATTAAGATATGCATTACACGCTTCACATTTTAGTAGAACATGTTCACAATAAATAACCATGAAGTTGGCATTCATAACTTACTTGTGTTCAAAAGACAACATGTGATACAATTCATAATATTAACACTGATAAACTAAATTTTACAACTAAAATCAAATGATAGTCTAACAGGGATTACCGTCACTAAACATATTATAATCAAACATAGACATACCATCATTTGACAATCATATACTTCAAAATACAAATACTAACAATCATTAAGAAAAAACATGTTCCATGCAATAGTGAGAAACCGTGCAAAGTGAAAGAAAAAGGTCCATTTTGAAGACTGGACAGAAATAGGACAGACAGGCAAAGGTTCTGTCGCGATCGCGACATGAAGTCACGCTCGCGACAGAGGCCTAAAGAAACCCCACTGAGCAGGGCTATGCATAACTCATGCACATGAGCACGACTCGTGATCATGTGTGTGAGTCGTGTCTGAAGAGCACGACTCGTGCTCTTCGCTGCTGGCCGGACTATCTCTCTAGTCGAAGAAAGAAATCAGACGAAGAGGGAGAAGTCAGCACGTTTCGTACTTCAAGAGCATGACTCGTGTTCTTGGAGCATGTCTCGTGCTCTTCTACTACTTATCGGTTATGCTGAGGGAGAAAGAAGGAACAGCACGAGGCAAAAGGAGCACGACTCGTGCTTTTGAGTGCAAGTTGTGCTCATGGAGCACTTCTCGTGCTCTTCCTCCAAAGGGAAACAAAGCAAGCAAGCTTAAGGGGAGGGGATGAGCATGACTCATGCTCTTCCTCTCTCCTGGTCAGAAGCATCACTGTCGCAATCGCGATGGATGTCGTGCTCATGACAGAAGCACGTCTTCTATTCCCAGCCAAAAACGCAGAACTTCCTCTTTTTCCAAAATCATTTCAAAACCTTTCAAAAACCATTCAATCATGCACAAACTCTTACCTTAACACTCAAATGCATTCCACAACATGCTCATGATTAAATCACACTCAATTAACACAAGATTCAACACTTAAATCAAAGAAATCACAGAAATAGTAGATCAAGAACACTAAAACAGGGGTTATCCAATTCAAGCAATTCTCATACCAAAATTAACATACACTCATCCTACTTACTACACATACATTGCTGGAGAAATTACCCAACAAAATCTTGCGTAAACCCATGCCAAGACACTCAAAATCCCAGAAATCAAACACCAATACACATACACACAAACTTGATCCTAGAAAAAGAGAAAGAGCAGAGACAACTCCCAAACCTCTTTTGAAGCACAACCCACACTTCTTCAAGCTTTAATCCTCAATCTTTTCCTTACCCTTGAGCTTCCTCTTGCCACCCAAAGCTTGCACAAACCAAAACCCAGAGAATTACTCTTCCAAAACCCAAACTTCCCCTAAATCAAAAGTAAAACAGAAGGAGAGGAAGAACCAAACACATGCAAACCAAAACTAACTCTTACATCTTCAATCTTGCCCCAAATATCTACCAAAATCACCCAGTCATGTGCCCAAACACCAGCCACAAGAAAGAAAATGAGGAAGTGCAGAAAATAAAGAAGAAATGAGAAAGAAGAACCGAAGAAGAGAGGAGAACGGGGAGCAGACTTGTTCCTGCGTTCTCCCTCCATCTTTTCCCTCTTTTCCTTTCTTTTCATTTAATGCACACCTACCAAATCCACTTGTCTACTTCCTATAGGTCCATATATCATAATATTACAAGCCCACTTAGCACAATTTTATTGGCTCTCACTCATAAATATCTTGACTTCATACACTCAGACACCATACACATACATACACACTAGATAACCTCCTCACTTAACATCTTTTTTAATTTAATCTCTTCAATTAGGTCCTTAATAAATCCAATTTCATATACACTAATTACCGAAATACCCTCATTCGTCCCAACTTAGCATGCACATTCCGACTAGGCCCGTTTTGGGGTGTTACACAAGGTCCCACTGCAATACACTGAGGAATATCCCCGTAGGGCCACTCAAACACTTCCACTGAACGTATGACATATGAAATGTAACATATAATAATGTACTATGGGAGACCATCGCGAATCTACCATAGTAAAGCAAGTCGTCATGACTTGGACCGTGGTACAGAAGTCCCTATGGCTAGCTAAACATATCTTGAGCTAAATTGACTACCAGACTATCACTAAGGGCAATATTACTTATTATATGACGATGTATGAATACATGGGTCTGTGATACGAGTTTATAAGTATATACTATGGTTAACAATAACTCTAAAATAGAATATGAGCCTGCTTAGAAACCTAAGTCGTGGATAGATAAGCATGCCTATAAAGAGCCTAATGCTGCTTCTTTACTTATGATAATACGGTGTAATCCTGTAGAGACTTATGTCTCTATTATCTTACAGGAATACTCGTCCTAATATTTATTCCTTTGAGGATCCTAATATGCTCTTCCCTTTGGGGATGCCTGTTCTGATATACTTCCTTCTAGGAAGTCCTAATATTCTCCCATTTATCCACACCCTTAGGAAAGCAGGCAAATGTTGATATGTGAAATGTGTGAATGATCTTGGAAGATAATGATATGGTTTTTGATTATCTATTTTTGGTATACACAAAATAAACCTGAATTGTGCAAGGTTTTCTCAATGAGATTGATTATGATATGAATTCTATATTCTGATGTTTCATTTGATTACTAACGAACAATATAAGTTTTAATTTGATATAAAGCCTTAAAATTAGAGTTAGTAAGGAATGTATAGGTAATTATAATTTTGACCTGATGTGTGACATGTTCAGGGCAGTGACTTCAGCATGGTTAGTTAATAATTATAGAAATAATGATGTTAACTTGAATGACGAGTTATGCAATATATATATTCCAAGTTTGTTATATGTTAATATAAAATATGAATTTCTGAATCTAATTTATCTATAGGTGAAACAATATATGTTTATAAATGTATACTTATATTTATTACATGAAATGATTACCGCAAACATATTGTCATAGACTTATACCTTTGAATATTTATACATTTATAATTATGTAAAAGAACTGTGTTATGAGATATAGCCACTGTGACCTAAATTCAAATCCTTTGAACATGTCATACGTTGAAATACAACAAATACAGAATTTTACAATATAGCACATGAACATTTACTAATATATGTGATTGTTATATGTATATTCATGAAGCACAGTGACAAGCAATACTTAATAACAATGTAAGAACTTATAGACATATAAGTACAGACACGTGTGGGATGAACTATGATTGAACAAAAATTTATTAAAGATGTGAATGTTATAAAAGCTCATAAAAGACTGCTAGAATGATAAATGATTGTGACGCACGCTGAACCTAGCAAAGGCCCTCTTTGAACCTGCTTTTAGGGCTCGAGGGATTGGTTCGCGTCTTTTGATCTTGGGTGCCATGAGACATCTTGGAATCCCTACCCAATAGAATATTGGGGAGTTCATCTAGCCTCATGGTACCTTTAGGCTCCTTTGAGGTATTTTGGAGTCGCTACCCAACTTACAAGAAATTGAAAAAGGTCATCTAACCTCTACGGTCTAAACCAGAGATGGTGTTCGGAACTTCACTCTTATTTATGTCTTGGTTAATTATAAATGAGTTTTTAAATTCATTAAATTCTATCTCTTCTCTCATGCGATTAATGCATTTAATTTAAGAGCACATTGCAAGCATCAAGAAAGCAATAAACGAAAGCTATAAAGAAAGCGATAAAATAAAGCAATAAAGAAAAGCAATAAACAAGCCAAGCACACAATTACAAGAGAAATTGGGATAGAATACAACCCCAAATGAAAGCTAAATAAAATTTTCCCAAAAATAATTAATTACAAAGGCCCACAAGATGTAACAACCCAAAAAGGGCCTAGTCAGAATTTGCGTGTTAAGTCAGAAATAAAAGGGTATTTCAGTAATTATGCATGTGGGATTTGTGTAATTAAGGACCTAATTGAAGAATTTAAATTAAGTATGTTAAGTGGAGGAATTATATGGTGTGCATGTGGTGTATGGTAAAAGGATGTAAAGTATTTGTAAGAGATTATATTGCGTGTGTTGTGTATGGTGCCAAGGGATATGAAAGTCAAAGTGGGTTATTTGGTCCATTAGGGTGGTGCTATGTGGCATGGGTAGGTGAGAGTAAATAATGTGAAGTGAGGGAAGGAGAGAGGAAAGGAAGAAAAGTAAATTTTCTTCTCACTCACGTTTCCTCTTCTTCATTTCTTCTTGCTCTCCCTTGCTTTTGCCTAACGTGGATCTAGGGCTTTGAGGTTGGAAATATGATTTGAGCTGGGTTTTGAAGGTAAGTGCTTGGATTTTCTTGAGCTTTGTCTTGGGTTTCTCCTTCATCTACTTCTCTGTTTTCTGGGTTTTAAAGAGGGTTAATGTATGGTTTAACTAAGTGTATTGGCTGGGTTTTTGTAACACCCCAAAACCACCCCAGTAGTTTGAGCCTGTCAGTGTCTGTATGTGTGTACTTTATATGTTGCATGTGTGAATTATTTGTCTTAATTATTTATTTTAGTTATGTGTTTGTATATGTATTAGTTTGAGAAGAGGAGATAGGTTAGTATATGATTTAATGTATGGGAATAAGATGTGAGCAAGGGATAGCTTAGTGTGTATAGAAGTGTATGGGAGTAGGGTGTGTTATGGGGCAAGTGTCTTATGGGGAGAATGACATGTGGCATAAATGATAAGTTAGCATTTAATGGGTTTGGTGAGAGAGAGAGAGAACAGCCATTTTCCTCCTTGTTTCCCATTCTTCTTCCCTCCTTCACACCATTCCCTTCTTTTCTTCTTTCTTCTTCTTCATTCTTCCTTTTCTTTGCATAATCTTGCTCCCTCTTCTTTATTTGAGTAATTAAAGTTGTTTAGATTGTGATTTTGAAGCTTAAAGGTGAGTAGGGGTTATTGATGTTTTAGATTCTTCTTCTTCCTCTTCTCTAGGTTTTATAATTATATATGTATATGTGTGGGTTATTGTAAAATTGATCTTGGTTGTTGTGGGTTTATGGTTCAGAGGAGTCTCCTAGACCGGCAAAAGGGAAAGAGATAGCTAGCGGGAGCGGTGTTCACGAGTAGGAGCAAAGGAGATCAGGTTTGGGGAACGTTTGTCTTTTACATATATGTGTGAATTTGGGTTAGATGTTTACACTTTTGCTTGGGTTGGAGTTATGAGTTGTGTAACTATGGCTTAAATTGAATTAAGCATGATAAATAATGCTAGAGGGTGTGTGTTGTTTGAAGAATTTGCAAGAAATCATGTGAATAGTTGCAATTAGTGTTAAAATTGTTGTTTTGGGATTTCTTGGAATTGAGCATGTGTTTGGCTTGATTTAATTGAAATAAATAGTAATAAAGCTGGGTTTTCAATTATAGTATGAGTTGTTGATGCTTGGATTGCTTAATTTTGAGGTTTAGAATCAATTTTGGAAGTTTGAATGTGATTAGTGTGAGATTTCTGCAGATTTTGGGCATAAGAGCTGGAAAACCCGTATCTGTCGCGATCGCGACACTGTCATGAGTGCGATAGAGCGCGAAGGTTTCAGCCCTTGCGCCGGCGCGAGAGGTGTCGTGCCAAGAAACTCGAAGGAGCTCTCTGTCGCGAGCGCGACAGAATGTTCGACCTCCGAGCATGTGCAAGGCTCTGTTCTGTCGCGAGCGCAATAACCCTCGCGATCGTGACAGAGAGTAGCACCTACGTCCTCTCGCGAGCACGAGGTCACTCGCGATCGTGAGACGAGGCGAGAAGGTGTATTTTAGCTTCTGTCGCGAGCGCGACAGACGTGACTTCCAAATTTGGTTTCTTCTCCTTTTTGCTTGATGAGTTGAGTTTTTTGCATGCACTCTTTCATTAAAGCCTTGACCACTTATTTAAAGGAATAATATATATGTTAACTTAATAAACTTCCATGTAACCTGTTAATGTCGGATAAGTGGATAGTTAGGCATGCCTAATAGAGTTATGTGTTGCTGCAGCTATGTGTACGCTTTTGGACCCTGATCAGGTCCCCCGATCGGATCCTCGCGATCCTTCTGCTCGAATCTTTCTTAAGATTCTATGTGAAAGTAAATGGAACAAAAATCAATAGAACCTTTTGATACCTTCGGGTATCTATGTGTCCACGATATGATATCGATACCCTCGGGTATCTATGTGTACTCGTTATCCACTCATTTTGATTAAATAGGTGCTAAGATGGTAATATGCCTTTGGTGCATGAATTCTGATTGATATATGCATATGTGATGTGAATTCTTAACTAATGAAGAATAGTGAGGTTAACTATGTATGATGTTATATCTATAATTATATCATTATCATGTGTTTTCTGTTATTATCACTGTGAGTGGCGGTTATGCATCTTGTGTTCCCCACTAAGCGATTTCGCTTAGCACGGGTGTTTAACCGTGCAGGTGTGGAAGGTTGAGTACGCATAGTCTGGGCGTGTCGCATCGGGAAGGCCAATACAACTAGAGATCGGGGTTTTATAGTATAGGCTTTCCATTCTTTTGTAGCAGATATAATGTTTTTGTTGGCCTTTGGAACAATGTACCTTGGGCTTTTGTATATTTATTTTGTGTATATTTATTGTAAATGTAAAGACCTCTATCATGTATATTAATAAAAGTATTCATTTTGTTCAGTATCACTCTTCTTTCTTTAAGAGCTTAACTTATCCTTGGTATGCCATTTTGTATGCAATGTTTTTCATATTTGTACTAGTGGGATGTGACACTCCTACCTATCTGGACCCTTCTTCCCTTAACCTGAGTAGAAGTCTCCATGGCATAGGTTAGGGTGTGACATTAGGTGGTATCAGAGCTATTGGGTTAGATGTTATTGGGTTTCAGTGTGTTAGTAAGTCTGTTAGAGTTGTGTTGGCCTGATGCGTACTGCATTTATGTTTTGTAGCTATGGAGTCCGCTCGTGGATCACTTGAGGGTTCAGCGGAAAGTGCTAATCCCCAAGAGCAAGATCCCTCAGTTTCTGGTCCGACTCAACCTCCTAGGGGGCGGCCTGAGGTGCCTATTGGACCGTTGGAGGCGATGCTTCAGAATATGACGAGGGTACTTGAGAGGGTAATAGCACCTAGTGCCCCTATTGAGAAGTTAAGAAAGCATGGTGCAGAGGATTTCTTTGGTACTGGCATAGATGAATCTAATAAGGCAGAGATGTGGATAGAAAAGACGTCCAGAGTACTTAGGGAGATTAGATGCCCACCAGAACAAGAAGTGGAGTGTGCACTGTCTTTGTTGCAAGGCTCTGCTTATGATTGGTGGAGGCTAGTGGTTAGTCAATCGCAGGTTCCTGAACCGATTACATGGGAATTTTTCGAGAGTGAGTTTCAGAACCGGTATGTAACTAAAGCATATAAGGATGCCAAGTGGGCGCAGTTTCTAACTCTCAAGCAAAGAACAATGTCTATAGCTGATTATGAAAATGAGTTTAACAAGCTTAGTAAGTATGCACTGCCAAGGGTTCTCACAGATGAGTTCAGATGTCAGCATTTTGAAGCAGGCTTGAATGAGTTTTTGAAGGTGATGTTAATTTCTTTGATGTCGGCTCCAAATGTGAAGTACTATCAGTTGGTTCAAGCAGCCTTGAGGGCGGAGCGTTCTGAGAATATTTTGAGAGAGAAAGCTCAAAGAAGGAAGTCTGCAAGAGGTGGCTCTTCTTCAGGCAAGAGGCCGAGGGAATCGCAAGGAAACCTTGCTGATGAGTCTGCCGCTAGTCCGGCTCCTAGAGGGAGGAGACAGGGTTCTTCTAGGGGATCGGGCTCAGGTAGAGGTGATGGCACTCCCAGATGTACTCATTGCAACAAACAACATTGGGGTGAGTGCCGATGGTTAACAGGAGGTTGTTTCAGATGTGGTTCTACGGACCACCTTCTTGCGAATTGTCCAAGTCGGTATGGAGATTCTTCGGGGCAACAGGAAGGGAGCCGAGCTGGATCTAATGTACCTCAAGGAAGCCGTAATCGGGGTAGAGGAAGGGGTCGTGGTGGACGGCCTCGAGAGAGAGAACCCTCAGAATCTGTTGATCGCCCTGTGCCGACAGCTGGCAGGGCCTATGCTATGAAGGCCCGAGAGGAACATAATGCTCCCAAAGTAATTGCCGGTAAGTTCTCTCTGTTTGATTATGAAGTTTATGCTTTGAATGACCAGGGCTCTACCCATTCTTATGTGTGTTCTGATAAGTTATGGGGTAAATTGGGAAGTGAGGAGAAGATGGAATATGAGATTTGTGTATTAGTCCTTTGGGTCAGAGTGTTATGGTTAATCGGGTGTGTCGGAAGTGTCCTTTAAAGATTCAGGGTACAGAGTCTGTTGTGGATTTGATTTGCTTGCCGTTTTATGAGTTTGATATTATTCTAGGGATGGATTGGTTGGATAAGCACCGCGCGGTAGTGGATTGTCACAGAAAAGTGATGGTTTTGAAGGATAAGGACCAAATGTCTGTTGTTGTGAAGGGAATTGGAAGCAGTTCTCTACATAATGTGGTGTCGGCTATAAAAGCCAGAAGATTTATCAGGAAGGGTTGTGAAGCGTTTCTGGCTGTGGTTTTGGATTCTCGGAGTGCACAAGTTAAGATTCAAGACATTCCTATTGTGAGAGATTTTGTAGATGTCTTTCCGGAAGAACTACCGGGATTACCTCCCGAGAGAGAGGTTGAATTGTCAGTAGAGATTGTCCCTGGAACAGCTCCGATTTCTAAGGCTCCTTACCGAATGGCTCCAGTGGAATTGAAGGAATTGAAGAGTCAGTTACAGGAGTTATTAGACAAAGGATTTATTCAGCCCAGTGTATCACCGTGGGGAGCTCCAGTCCTGTTTGTCAAGAAGAAAGATGGAACTCTATGGATGTGCATTGATTATCGACAGCTTAACAAAGTAACTATCAAGAATAAGTATCCTTTGTCGAGGATTGAAGACCTTTTTGACCAGTTGAGAGGAGCTGGGGTATTTTCTAAGATAGACTTGAGATCAGGCTATTACCAGTTGGGGGTTAAAGAAGCGGATGTGGCTAAGACGGCTTTCCGGACACGTTATGGTCATTATGAATTTTTAGTGATGCCTTTTGGTTTGACCAACACGCCTGCAGCCTTTATGGATCTGATGAACCGAGTTTTCCGACCGTATTTGGACAAGTTTGTCGTGGTATTTATTGATGACATTTTGGTATACTCCAGAGACCAAAAAGAACATAAGGAACATCTTAGGCTGGTATTGCAAATGTTAAGAGATCATCAACTGTATGCGAAACTCAGTAAGTGTGAGTTTTGGTTGAAAGAAGTAGCTTTTCTTGGACATGTGGTATCAGCAGAGGGTGTACGTGTTGATCCAAGTAAAATTGAAGCAATTGTTAATTGGATGCCTCCAAAGAGTGTGCCAGAGGTGAGAAGTTTTCTGGGTTTAGCAGGGTATTATCGGCGATTTATTCAGGGGTTTTCAGTGTTAGCCTCTCCTTTGACCAGGCTACTTCGGAAGGAAGTCAAGTTTGTATGGACTGAAAAGTGTCAAGCTAGTTTTGATCGTTTAAAAGAGTTGTTGGTTAAAGCTCCTGTGCTCACACAGCCGGTTTCGGGTAAAGAGTACATTATGTACAGTGATGCTTCAGGAGTTGGTTTAGGTTGTGTTCTGATGCAAGGGGATAAAGTTATAGCCTATGCATCGAGACAGTTGAAGCCTCATGAGCGGAACTATCTGACCCACGATTTGGAGTTAGCAGCGGTAGTGTTTGCGCTTAAAGTATGGCGGCACTACTTATATGGGGAGACGTGTAGGATTTTTACTGATCTCAAGAGTCTCAAATATTTGTTAACGCAGAAGGAGTTGAATTTGAGGCAACGGAGATGGTTAGAACTATTCAAGGATTATGATTGTATTATTTACTATCATCTGGGTAAGGCTAATGCAGTGGCAGATGCTCTCAGTAGGAAGTCTATGTCTGCGTTGTTAACTAGCCAAGGCAGATGGAGATTTGATTCTGAAGGTGCCTTGATTGCTCAACTTAAAGTCAAACCGAGTTTGAGGTCAGAGATTGCAAGGGCACAGTTAGATGACCATGTGCTACAGCGTGTTTGTCAAGCAGTGAAAGAGGGCAAGCGGACTGAGTACTCGATAGATGGTGAAGGAGTGCTTAGGCATGGTAATCGATTATGTGTACCTAATGTGGGCGAGTTAAGAAAGAAGTTGTTGCAAGAAGCTCACTCATCAGTCTTTACTATGCATCCTGGTGGGGACAAAATGTATCAACATCTGAAGCAATTTTACTGGTGGCCAGGCATGAAAAGAGATATAACAGAATTTATTTCAAGATGTCTTACCTGTCAGCAAGTGAAAACCGAGCATCAAGTGCCATCGGGATTGCTTCATCCCTTACCCATTCCTCAATGGAAGTGGGATGACATCACGATGGATTTTGTATCTGGCTTGCCTATGACCCAGCATAAGCATGATTCAGTGTGGGTTATAGTGGATCGATTGTCGAAGTCCGCGCATTTTCTGCCAGTACAATTGGATTATTCTATGGACAAGTTAGCGGAACTTTATGTGGATGAGATAGTCCGATTACATGGGATTCCGTTATCCATTGTGTCTGACCGAGATCCGCGTTTTACATCTAAGTTTTGGAAAGAGCTTCAGGCGGCTTTGGGAACTCGGTTAAATTTCAGCACCGCTTTTCATCCGCAGGCTGATGGTCAATCAGAGAGGGTTATTCAAGTTTTGGAAGATATGCTACGGGGTTGTGTTCTAGAATTTTCGGGAAGCTGGGATCGGTATGTGTCTTTGATGGAATTCGCGTATAATAATAGCTATCAGGTGAGCATTGGTATGGCCCCTTATGAAGTACTGTATGGACGGAAATGTAGAACACCAGTATGTTGGACTGAATTATCAGAAAAGGTAATGATAGGTCCGGATATAGTGCGAGATACCGAAGAGAAAGTGAGGGTTGTGCAACAGAACTTGAAAGCAGCTAAGGACCGACAACGTTCTTACGCTAATCTGAAGCGTAGAGATATTCAGTACGAAGTAGGTGATAAAGTTTTCTTAAAAGTGTCACCGTGGCAAAAGGTTCTCCGTTTTGGAAAGAAAGGCAAACTAAGTCCACGCTTTATTGGGCCATATGAGATCCTAAGAAAAGTAGGTCCAGTAGCGTATCAATTAGCTTTGCCTATGGAGTTAGCTAGATTACATGATGCTTTTCATGTATCTATGCTTCGGAGATATCGGTCTGACCCTTCGTATGTGTTACCAGTGCAAGATATTCGGATTCAGTCAGACTTTTCTTATGATGAAGAACCGAAAAGGATTTTGGAGAAGGAAATCAGACAGCTCCGGAATAAACAAATACCATTGGTCAAGGTCTTATGGCAACATCATGGTATTGAGGAAGCTACATGGGAACCAGAGAAAACCATGAGATTGCAATACCCTCAGTTATTCGGAGCAGGTAAGAATTTTGAGGACGAAATTCTGTTAAGTGGGGGAGTATTGTAACACCCCAAAACCACCCCAGTAGTTTGAGCCTGTCAGTGTCTGTATGTGTGTACTTTATATGTTGCATGTGTGAATTATTTGTCTTAATTATTTATTTTAGTTATGTGTTTGTATATGTATTAGTTTGAGAAGAGGAGATAGGTTAGTATATGATTTAATGTATGGGAATAAGATGTGAGCAAGGGATAGCTTAGTGTGTATAGAAGTGTATGGGAGTAGGGTGTGTTATGGGGCAAGTGTCTTATGGGGAGAATGACATGTGGCATAAATGATAAGTTAGCATTTAATGGGTTTGGTGAGAGAGAGAGAGAACAGCCATTTTCCTCCTTGTTTCCCGTTCTTCTTCCCTCCTTCACGCCATTCCCTTCTTTTCTTCTTTCTTCTTCTTCGTTCTTCTTTTTCTTTGCATAATCTTGCTCCCTCTTCTTTATTTGAGTAATTAAAGTTGTTTAGATTGTGATTTTGAAGCTCAAAGGTGAGTAGGGGTTATTGATGTTTTAGATTCTTCTTCTTCCTCTTCTCTAGGTTTTATAATTATATATGTATATGTGTGGGTTGTTGTAAAATTGATCTTGGTTGTTGTGGGTTTATGGTTCAGAGGAGTCTCCTAGACCGGCAAAAGGGAAAGAGATAGCTAGCGGGAGTGGAGTTCACGAGTAGGAGCAAAGGAGATCAGGTTTGGGAACGTTTGTCTTTTACATATATGTGTGAATTTGGGTTAGATGTTTACACTTTTGCTTGGGTTGGAGTTATGAGTTGTGTAACTATGGCTTAAATTGAATTAAGCATGATAAATAATGCTAGAGGGTGTGTGTTGTTTGAAGAATTTGCAAGAAATCATGTGAATAGTTGCAATTAGTGTTAAAATTGCTGTTTTGGGATTTCTTGGAATTGAGCATGTGTTTGGCTTGATTTAATTGAAATAAATAGTAATAAAGCTGGGTTTTCAATTATAGTATGAGTTGTTGATGCTTGGATTGCTTAATTTTGAGGTTTAGAATCAATTTTGGAAGTTTGAATGTGATTAGCGTGAGATTTCTGCAGATTTTGGGCGTAAGAGCTGGAAAACCCGTATCTGTCGCGATCGCGACACTGTCGCGAGCGCGACAGAGCGCGGAGGTTTCAGCCGTCGCGTCGGCGCGAGAGGTGTCGCGCCAAGAAACTCGAAGGAGCTCTCTGTTGCGTGCGCGACAACTGTTGCGAGCGCGACAGAATGTTCGACCTCCGAGCATGTGCAAGGCTCTGTTCTGTCGCGAGCGCGACAACCCTCGCGATCGCGACAGAGAGTAGCATCTATGTCCTCTCGCGAGCACGAGGGTACTCGCGATCGCGAGACGAGGCGAGAAGGTGTATTTTAGCTTCTGTCGCGAGCGCGACAGACGTGACTTTTAAATTTGGTTTCTTTTCCTTTTTTCTTGATGAGTTGAGTTTTTTGCATGCACTCTTTCATTAAAGCCTTGACCACTTATTTAAAGGAATAATATGTATGTTAACTTAATAAACTTCCGTGTAACCTGTTAATGTCGGATAAGTGGATAGTTAGGCATGCCTAATAGAGTTATGTGTTGCTACAGCTATGTGTACGCTTTTGGACCCTGATCAGGTCCCCCGATCGGATCCTCGCGATCCTTCTGCTCGAATCTTTCTTAAGATTCTATGTGAAAGTAAATGGAACAAAAATCAATAGAACCTTTTGATACCTTCGGGTATCTATGTGTCCACGATATGATATCGATACCCTCGGGTATCTATGTGTACTCGTTATCCACTCATTTTGATTAAACAGGTGCTAAGATGGTAATATGCCTTTGGTGCATGCATTCTGATTGATATATGCATATGTGATGTGAATTCTTAACTAATGAAGAATAGTGAGGTTAACTATGTATGATGTTATATCTATAATTATATCATTATCATGTGTTTTCTGTTATTGTCACTGTGAGTGGCGGTTATGCATCTTGTGTTCCCCACTAATCGATTTCGCTTAGCACGGGTGTTTAACCGTGCAGGTGTGGAAGGTTGAGTACGCATAGTCTGGGCGTGTCGCATCGGGAAGGCCAATACAACTAGAGATCGGGGTTTTATAGTATAGGCTTTCCATTCTTTTATAGCATATATAATGTTTTTGTTGGCCTTTGGAACAATGTACCTTGGGCTTTTGTATATTTGTTTTGTGTATATTTATTGTAAATGTAAAGACCTCTATCATGTATATTAATAAAAGTATTCATTTTGTTCAGTATCACTCTTCTTTCTTTAAGAGCTTAACTTATCCTTGGTATGCCATTTTGTATGCAATGTTTTTCATATTTGTACTAGTGGGATGTGACACTCCTACCTACCTGGACCCTTCTTCCCTTAACCTGAGTAGAAGTCTCCATGGCATAGGTTGGGGTGTGACAGTTTTTGTGCAAGAATCGGAGGAACATAGGAAGAGTAAAGGGAAAGAGAAAGTGGGCTCATAAAGGAAAGATTGAAGCTTCATTATCAGGTTTGGGAGCTCTATCCTTGTTGTGTTCTATTTAGGTGTTGTCTGCCATATTTCTCATCTTGGGTTTAATGTATGGTTTGTGTTGTTTAATCCTAGAAATTTGAGTAATATGTTTGTGTATGTGCATGTGTTAGTGAGGTAGTGAATTTGGGTTTAATGCTAGTGTTATGTTGAAATTTGCATGTGTTATTGAGGTATATGAGCATGAGATGTAAATGAGTTTTTGGATTTATGCATGATTGAGATAATTTGGTGAGAGTGTTTGATTAGTGTGTTAATTATGTTTTGAGCATGATTTGGAAGCATTGGACGTAAGAATTTACAGGTTATTGCATGTTAAATGATTTTGGGTTAAATGGGTTTTGTTTTGGTTTAGCTGTGAGTTGTGCGTTTTCTGCTGGATTTGGAAAACCCGATGCTATCGTGAGCGCAACGCTTGTCGCGATCGCGACAAAATCCCGTAGTTCACCTCCGTGCGCAGCTTGCTGGAGTTTCGTCCGAGTCGTGAGGAGGCAGCATGACTCGGTAGTGGCGCCAGGCATCTTTACGAGTCATGAAGATGGCTAAAGGTTGTGTGGGCAGTCACGAGTCGTGAGGGGAGATCATGACTCGTGACCCCTTTCTCTCACAAGGGAGCTTCATCACGAGTCGTGAGGGGAGATCACGACCCGTGACCCCTCTCTCTTGGGAGGGAGTTTCGTCACGAGTCGTGAGCTTGGATCACGACTCGTGACCCCTCTCTCTGGTGGGGCATGAGGCAGCTTCGTCACGAGTCGTGACTGCGTGCGCAACTCGCGATTGATTTTTTCCCCCTCGGCTACTGTCGTGAGAGCGACACAAGTTGCAATCGTGACAGTGAGACTTCCTCCTGCCTGTTTTGTCCTATTTTTCCTGGAAGTCTTCTTCTTTCTCTTTCGCATGGCTTTTCGCACTGTGTAAGTTATGTTTTATATTTTTATATTAGTGTATTGATGTTTTAGAATCGTGTTAATAATTAATGACATGTTAGTGTTGGATTTGTGGCTTTTGACAGTGTTTAGTGTTAAATGTTTAGAGTAAGTATTTTTAGCCTGAGGTGTCAAGGTAGTGGATAATTAAGCATGCTTAAGAAGTGTTAGTGAGTGCAGCTGCCAGTGTTGGCCCCGTTTGGGTCTTTCGGCCGACCTCCGAGATGGTCAATCTCCGTGTAGTGATAAAAACTGTTTGAGACTCCGGTCTCCCGCGCTACCTTCGGGTATAAAAAGTATTTTTGAGGCTTTGGTCTCCCGTGTCATGTTCCCGTATCCTCCACCGGTGAAATTCAGGCTATTGTTTGAAGTGTTATGATATCGTGTGACTCTAGTGTAATTACTTAGTGCTTTCTATTATCAATTCTGATTTCATATAGTGATTATTGACTTATATATCTCTGTCCTTTGATACTTAGTGAATTCTGTATATTGATGCATGTTTACATTTATATAGTAATGCATGATATTATTGTATAGCATTCTGTTGTTTTTGTTTCCTCCCCACTAAGCGCTATCGCTTAGCACGGATTCTTTTCCCGTGTAGGTGGTAGGATTTTGGATTTTTAGTTCGAGTCGCGCATCTGTAGGCTGGCCACATAGGAATAGAGTTATTTATTTTTATCTCCTCCTATAATTCTTTTGTATGTATTATTTTATACAGGATTCTAGATGAAATCTTTTGGATATTGTATATAACTATATTTTGATTATATACGATACATGATTTTCTATTATTATTGTTAGTGAATGCTTCCGCTTTGCGCACGTATATATTGTTATGCATGTATGTTTGCCGTGTCATGAGTGAGTGTCGGTAGCGCACCCGGCATCCTTCCAACGGGGTCATTGGGGTGCTACACAAGATTTATATGAATATAATTTTAAATTAAACAAACAAAGTCAAACATAAGAAGAACATACATAAATCGGGGCATTCGTTTAGGTTTGGAACATTGGTTCCTTCACGCTCACTTAAAGAGGGATCGAAGAATCATTGAATTGTTAGTTTGAAAAATCGGGATGAGTGATCACTTTTTGAAGAAAATTTAACACTTCGTTTTAATCACGATATTTTTCATTCATTAGCTAAAAGGAGGGACATTAGTCCCAACTTTATTAGTAAAAGTCCCAATTTACTTATAAAAGTATTTTTGTGATTTTTTATCCGACACGTGCATAAAATGAAAATATTTTAATCACGAGAAACACAAAACACATAAGCGGGATAGGGAAGATCTCACCCAAATGATGCAATATCCTATGTGGTATGACCCCTTCGCATGGTCGCATGAATGCTCAAATAATGCAAACCACATTTTAATCTCAGACAAAAAGTAATATTAGTAATAATTCCAAAAAAATTAATCAAATAAAGACAAAATAAATATAGGACATGTTAACTTAACATACAAACAATTTACATGCAAAGAAAATTAAAAAGACAAGTCATGCCAAAAATAAGAATAATGACAAAACAATGACAGCAATAAAATTATGATGATAATAATAATAAATAATCATGGCATAATAGCAACAATCAAATAATAATAATAATAACACTAATAATAAGAATAAGAATAATAATAATAGTAGTAGTTGTTGTAACACCCCCACCGTCGCTACCGTTGGAAGGGCGCCGGTGGGCGCGCTACCCAACGCTCACTCACACACATACACACATACACTAAGCGGAAGCATACATTCATACATGACATGCATATGGAAATACAGAGGAAATTAAAACTTTAAAGGAACAATAGATGAACATACAATAACTCACATACATACATATAATCATTTAGCGGAAGCATAAGGCGAAAGGTCAAACGAAGGAATAACTTAATACATAAATATAATAACGCTTACATAACCCAAAATACTATCCAAAACCTTACAGATACATAAGACTACAGGAATAACAAAAATCCAAAATACAGAAGCTGATCACATAACAAAACTTCTAACTTCAACGTGGCCGACCTTGCAGATACGCGACTCGATCCGAACACAACCTGCCACCTGCACGGGAAAAAAGCCCGTGCTAAGCAATAACGCTTAGTGGGGAGAACACACCAGAATATGGACAGCCATTCACAATGGTCGCCAAGGCATAACACATTCAAATGATAAATGCGGATATTCATAACCCATCTATAATCAGACTTGCATAGCAAGGGCATTCATTCGAGAACTCACATCCATATCCATATACTTATGTTAAAATAAGCCAAAGCAAAAGCAATACCATACATAGTACAGATATCATCATGCAGAACTACATACAATCTCACAGGCATATACTTACTGGTTCGCCGAGGCATCAGATAGCAACACTTCACCATGCATAATCTCTTGAAAATTACACATGCAAATATCATACCAAGGTACCCTTACTTTAGCGGAACCCGTTCACATGCAACACAAATACCAAGTAATATTACACCCAACCATCATGCACTATAAAGCGGTAGTAAAACATACTTTTTATCATGTCACAAGATGCATACACTAAATAAAACCCAGTGTATAGCATCAAACCACCACACTTCCACTGTGCAACTCTAAACCATACAATATCATGCCATGAATTGCAACCACACAACAACGTACCAAAAACACTGCGATAACTGAGTTCAAAGGAACATATAGCATATCATTACATCATGGCACGTGCACTTATCGGACGTCGATCCATATGCATTGCATCACAATATGACAAATACTTGTTCACACATTTAACCATAGTATTTAATGATGCAAGCCAGCGGACTTATACATATGAGTTAGCATGCTTACATTCCCAACTAATCAATTAAATCCATTCACAATACAATATAGGCGGAAAAGCATATAAAATTACATACTTGAGTCACATTCAAACCACTCAGACTTTCATGCTCACATTTCGAAAGATAGCTGATTCACATTACTGAAATCTTACCCAAACAGTCATCAAATTCTCATATTCATATCAGATAAAGTGAATAGAATACCTGCTGACTCAAAATAGTGGATAACGAGTATACGAACAGTACTTTACGGGTACCAGCCGGCCACAAGGGTACCTTACGGGTACGAATCGAAAACCTTTTTCCTTTTTAAAACATTTCACTGAGAGGGGGATCTTAAACAAGATCCAAACACATTAAAAAGGATCGCGAGGATCCGAACACATAGAGGGTTCGCGAGGAACCAAGCGGGGACCTGATCAGAGTCCAAACATTCACAAGTACTGCAGCTAAGAGACTCTATTAGGCATGCCTAACTATCCACTAGACTGACTCTCGCAGGTCATGCGTAATACAAATCATGTCTCACATCATGGCACATATTTTAACATATTACATTCATATAATTCATAACATTGTCCATGCATAATACATCCAATTATATTAATATACTTCATAAAATAGTCAAAGTATAAACCTAAAGGCATCACAAGTTCGGAATTCAAACATTGAAATCACAAGAGAAAACTCAATTTATGAAACCAGGGACTGTCGCGATCGCGACGGATGTCGCACTCATGGCAACTTCGCAATCTCGCGAGGGAACTAGGGCATCTTGCTATCGTGCTCGCGACAGTGAGCTGCCAACCCAAACAATTCGGCAACCGAGCTCTCTGTCGCGCTTGCGATATGTGTCGCACTCGCGACAGAGGCTCTGTTGCACAGCTCGACGGAGAGCTCGGACGCGTGCGAGGGCTGCCTTCACCGGGCTTTGTCGCAACCTCGCGACAGAGTCGGGAATTTCAACCCTTGCCCAGAATTCTGCAGAAAATTCCCTCTTCACAACCCCCAAATCTCAAACCAACATCGAAACATGAACTTACCTCACCTCCAGCAAGCCACACCTCATTGACAACATAAACACAACATCCACACCAAGAATTCCAAATAAATCATGCCACAAACAATATCCATTTACACAATCTATAATGTCAACACTATTTGCCATTCATCTCAATCGCACCCATGTTTATATGCATTCATACATATGGTACATCATGCTTAGGTTACTCATGAGATCAACACATATTAATACTCATCCATAAACCAACCTTCACGGAGTTATATCTATTGTTATTCACCAACTAGATCACCAATCCTAATCATACTCATAAGTTATCCCAAAGACTACTTATATAGTCATTTTATTACCCTAAACATGCATAATAAGCTGAGGGGAAGGTATGGGATTGATCCGGGTCAACCCAGGGCTCAAAAATAAAGAAGAAAAGGCTTAAAACAAGTTTTTCTGTCGCGAGGTCGCGACCCTGTTGCGCTTGCGACAGAGGCTCACCTCAGGTACCTAAAAAGACTGCTTAACACCCCTGACTTTTATTGCCTAAACCGACCTCTAAACCTCATTTTTAGCCAAAACTTCCTTCTTAACAAATATTTTGTAGGATGTTAACTTTCAAATACGACAAATTTCATGTCAAAAGAACATCTATAACTCTAGATATACTCTCAACAACCCATACTATTCAAACAACCCGACATAAACAGAGACACTACGATTTAATCCAAAATTCAGGGTCTTAGAGCAAGAATTAGCCCAAGGTCATTTCTATGACTTTTAAATGAATGGAAGTCATGGTTCTAATGGATCAATAAGAACACAATTTGGAGATCTAAAACTCTACTTATGACAAAAACAATATACGGAGGTCAAGTAAAAACGGAACAGAATTGCCAAAACTCAAGCATTTCAATGCCAACCCTCATATACATTTATCTCAATCAATAACATAGAGTACTAACACATTTACCCATATTAATTCATACATAAACTCATATTAAAGCACTCAAATTTCTGAAAAATAAACACAACATAAAATCATGATCCAAGGAGATTTAGACAAAGACAACTTAAACTCAAATGTAGAAATCATAGCTCCCAAACATTGCATGCATTCAAAACACACTCCCAAACCTGGAATGAAGCTTCACTCTTCAACCTTCAAGAGTCCACTTTCTCTTTGCCTTTATTCTTCTTCTTGCCACCCAAAGCTTGCACAAACAAACCCAGAAAATCCTTAATCCAAACCCCAACTCATAATCAATCAAAACCCAAAAGAAGAAGAAAGAGAACTATAAGCAAGAAACCCTTAAAACCCAAACACATACCTCTTAATTTTGCTCCAAAACTCAATCAAAATCACCCAAGCATGCACAAATTCCAGCCAAACGAAAAAGAGGGAGCAGAAAATGAGCAAGGAAGAAGTGCAAAGGAAAACCAAGAGAAAGAGAGGGGACAGAACGGGACAGGCAAGGCAAGAAAATCTGCCCTCTTCTCTTTCTCCTATTTTCCCTTTTTTCCTCTTTCTTTGCATTTAATGCACTCACCTACCAAGTCCACATGGCATCCTCCTAATGGACCAACAAAACCCACTTTTGACTTATTCCTCCTTGCACCAAACACAATACACACACTAACACCTCTTACAATAATATCTTCATGGTACCAAACTCAACTCACACCAAAACATTTCTTAAAAACCCACTTACATCCAAGGCACCATACTTAAAAACTCACACTATAAAACCTCTTAACCCACTTATCTCCTACTTCCATACACCACAAGCACACCATAAAATTCCTCCACTAAACTTATTTAATTAATTCCTTTGCAATTAAATCCTTATTATCCAATCTTTCTCAAGCACAAATTACTGAAATACCCTTAAATTCTCGACTTAGCGTGCAAATTCTGACCAGGCCTGTTTTGGGCTGTTACAGTAGTAGTAGTAGTAGCAGCAGCGATCACAATAGCAAAAATCATAATAATAAATAATAATAGTACAAAATAAACATGAAATAACGATACTAACAATAATACCATAAAATAATAATAATAATAATAATAATAATAATAATAATAATAATAATAATAATAATAATAATAATAATAATAATAATAATAATAATAATAACACAACGATAATAATAACAATAATAATAATGACAATAATGTTAAATAATAATAATAATAATACAATAAGATAAACATAAAATAAATAATAATAACAATAATAATAACACACAATAACAATAATACTAACAATAATAATAATACTAGTAGTAATAATAGCATGAATGAAAATAATAGTCATATTAATAGTAATAATAATAACAATAGTAATAAAAAGCAACAACAAATGACCATGAGAAATGAAACAAAAAGGAGAGGAAGGTAAATGAGGAGCAAATAATCACACGGTGGTACAATGCCCAAATAAAAAGACTACCACTAAAATCACATTCAAAATAAGATGAAAATGGATAAAAGTGTTAAGAAAACAAATATTAGGAACACATCTACATAAATATAAGAAAAAGAAATAAAGCAAACTAAATAAGATGAAATAAAATGGTAAAAATAAATCCAAGAATGTTTACCCTCAGAATTTATAGATTCGGAAGATAGGACATCTCGATCCGTTCTCCTTGTCGATTTTTTGCGGTTATAACTACTCAGAGATATTTGAGAAAAATCTAAATTTTACATAAATAAAACTCAAGAAAATATTTTTGGTGGGATAAACAAGCAAAGGAAATTGATTTTCCTTGCTCAATCAAACCCCAAATGAAAAAAAAAAAGATTTTAGAAAAAAAGAGAAAAAAGCTAAAAACTTGAAAATCCTAATATATTCCTCAAAAAAACCACCGTCTGCCCTTTTTGAGATTGAGAGAAAACCTTTTATCTTTTTTTCTTTTGGGAAAAATTAGTCCCCTTTTTCTTGAATTGAAGGCAGAAACCCCTTTTGTTTCCTGTCTTGCCCCGAAATGGAAAATGGACAAACATCCTTTCATTTTTTGTCAACCAAAAATGACATTAAAACATGAAACGAATTTAACGGACTGAAATATTGACCAAGAAAATGCAGGTGAAATGATAGTACGAAGGAGCAGGCGCGGGGATGCCCGCAGGCCTGCGCAGCACGACATGCACCGAGCGGGCGCACATCGAGCGCGGTGACATGCGCCCCAGCGGGCACATATCACCCCTAGCGACATGCACACATGCGGGCGCACGTCAGCAAGCAGGCACGCGTCGCGCCTGTAGGCGCACGTCGCCCGTGGGGGCATGTTGTGCCTGTGGGCGCACACCGTTCCGATATGGGCACGGCCCGCATGCGTGTGACCACGACCCGCACGCGGGGCGCGAAAACCACACGGCAACAAGGCACCGAAAAAATTCGAGAATAAAACCCAAAATAAAAAATAAAATAAAAATAAAAATAAAAGGAATAAAAATAAGAGTAAAAACGCAAATTTTTGAATTAAAATTTTTGGAGGAACAAAAGAGATTTTCGACAAGGAAAACATCATTTTTTACACCTTTACTTGTGGCAAGTATCATCTTCATCATCGGGTAATCCTGATCTTGGACCGCCCCACAGTTGCCCCCAATTTTGGGGAACTTAGAACTTAGGTGCCTAGGTGAGCCAAAATTCAGAAAAGAGAAAAGATGCGTGTACCTGAGGCAGCGACCTTCCTACTGCCACGAAAAGGGGATCATCTCATTAAGACACTGTCTAAACTGCGGAGCGATTGCCATCATTCCGTGTTGCATCGAGTCTGATGCAAACTTACGAAGTGCGGGTGGTGTGAGATGTGCCTCCTCAGAGGACTCGGAGAATTGGCCTCCTCAGAGGACTTCAGATTTTGCCTCCTCAGAGGACTTTGAGGTTTTGCTTTCTCAGAGGACTTTCAGATTTTGCCTCCTCAAAGGACTTTTAGATTTTGCCTCCACAGAGGACTTCGAGATTTTGCCTCCTTAGAGGATTTTGATATTTTGCCTCCTCAGAGGACTTCGAGATTTTGCCTCCTTAGAGGACTTCGAGATTTTGCCTCCTCAGGGGATTTAGGGATTTTACCTCCTCAGAGGACTTAGAGGTTTTTCTCCTCCTCAGAGGACTTTGAGATTTTTGGACCTTTATAGACGTCGTCTTGACTTGGTCATTGAGCTTGAATGAGTGCTACTGCTGAGCTGAAATTCTCCTGGACCTGCTTTCGTACGTGCGGTCTTCATTTGGACTTTTTCTGCAAAGCTGTATGCGTAGGAATATATATCAGAGATTGTGCATGCATGTATAAAATGCCATATGCAGACATGAGATGTATGAAAAAATGGATAGACCATGTCTTGGGTGGTCAAGGGTCCGCTTAGGGCGCGACTTGGCATTGTCTGATGCCCCTAATGATCTAGAAAAGTATCTTCGTGACTCGAGAATTCTGACCATAACCCCTTCAAGGAGAATCATTCAGTGTACATCTTTGGCCCTAGGATTCTGACTCATTTCCTGCACTATACAACACCTGCCCGAGAGGGGTCATCTAAAGAACCACAACCTTATCGCTCCAGCACCTGAAGTCATTGATTAAAGGTAGTGCGTCCCTTGTGAATTTTCGCACTAGCTTTTCTTAGCGGGAAATGCGCCCTTTCCGGATTTTCACATAACCTTGTGCCTTATTTTTTGCTTGGAATGTACACAACTCAATCCAGCGGCTTTTATTCATTTCATTTTTTGTAGGACAGACTGCCTGTTTTCAGGTTTTCACCCTGCCCTTTGGCCTAACTTTTGCTTAGAGCGCCAATTACGATTTTTATCTCTAACGGCCTTTTTTTTATTTTAGATTGTAAAGAAGGCTAGAGCTGTCGTCAAAGATCTTTCAGGTATAATCGGCTTGTACTTATGTATTAGATCATGGTTGCTTGAGCTTGGTTCTTATCATGAAGATGCTATAGAATTGGCTTCACAGTGGATTGCAGGATGAGTCGACTGAAGCGCTTGAGCGGCAAGAGTATCGAAGGGTAGATAGTAACAATGTGCTGGTTTTATACCGGAACTAGACAACTTTGAGTGTACAAAATGAATTGCTCTGGTCACATCAATATATCATTGCATAAATGCATATATTTCAATTTGATTTCATAACACATGATCATTATTTGGCATTAACTCGAAAAATACAAGACCTCATCTAATTTTGGGATAAATCCTAAAAGCATCAAACCTATGTTATTAATCAGCCCTCCTGGGTTTTCGTGATTGAAGATTTTCTCTCAGCCTCCTCTTTTTTTTTATTTTTTTTTTACCATGGACCCATCTTCAGTTCGTCGGTGTTGATTGAATTTACTTTCATCTTCGTTAGCCGGGGAGGCTGCTCCTACTAAGAGTGGTTCTTTTTAGCATCAAAGTCTTGTTCTTGGCTCTCGTGCAAACTGGGTGAGGTAATGAGTTTCTTCGCTTGAATCTTGACCGTGAAAGTCTGCATATTCCTTTTGCTGACTTTGGTGGCTCAATTTCTAAAGTATCCTATAGTGGTTGAGATTGGGTTGAGATTGGCTGAGATTGGGTTACAAGTTAGGCTTTAGTGGTTTAGGGTAAAATTGTGGGTTTGTTTGTTTGTTTGTTTTTTCTTTTTTCTTCCTCTTTTTTTTTGCTCTTTTTTTTTCTTTTTATTTTATTTTTTTTTTGCCTTTTTTTTGTTTTTGTTTTGTGTTTTTTGTTTTTTTTTTGGGTTTTTTGTTTCGCTCTTTTTTTTTTTTTGCTCTTTTATTTTACAAGTTATAAAGGTAATGAGCTGCCCTTCTAAGTTTTGCTATAAGGGTCCCAGGTGGTCGAAGGTCAGTCTTGATTGGCTTTTGTAGTGAATTTCTCAAATGGTTGGGAGAAAGGAATCATAAGGGTGGGTTCTAATGAGTCGTATATTCGCTATGAGGGTCCTGTGTTTCATTCGTCCAACTTCTGATGTAGCCCTCGGAGTTTGATTTTGTTTGGCAACATCGTATGCATCCAAGATGTTGAGGATGTAAAGGAATGGCTTTCAAAATTTTGTTTGTCATCATGTTGGCATGTGGAAGCAACGTTGTCTCAATAATGTCCTTATTAATTTTCAGCATATCATACCTGGTCCAGGCAAAGGCTCTTTTTTTTTTTTTTACTTTATCTCTCAGAATTTTCCTCTCTTCAGGAGTCATATCAAATGCTATTAAGATTTTGTTTGGATTTTCCAAAGTTCCAAGATTAAATGTAGTCGTATTAATTGGGTTAATGCCAAAAAAAAATTGGGTGCATCATGATCATAAGAAATGAAATCATTAGAAACACCACATAAATAAGCGAAATTGTTCATCATATTAAAATAACCAACACTGTCATAAGAAGTTCTTGAAATAAAAAGAACAAAGCATCTAAAAACATAATTTTCTTCTCATTTTCTCGAGTACAGGTGTTATAATCGATGGTCCATTATCACCCGCGAGAACCATCTTCCCCACCTCTCCGCCCCTCATCAATGAGGCCTTGAATAATCTTCTTCAGAGTTTGGCACCCATCAGTCTCATGCCCAGTATGCTGATAGTAGGCACAATACCGATCCGCTCGATGGTTAAGATGCCCCTAGCTCTTGGCGGGCTTTACAGGCTTCGACTGTAACTTCCCCTCATCAATGAAATGAAAGAGATGCTCAGATAAAGGCTTATCCCAAATGGTATAGCGGCCTTGAGTAGTTCCAATGGTTGAAATCTTGGTGGCTCCTATCTCTCACACTGTCGTCATCAAGGCATGAGTTCTCATGATTACTTCCTCCCATGCCATTGCTCCCTCCTTCGAGGATTACCAGCTGCTCGTTATTAATGGGGTCCTGGACTTAACCTTTCAGGGCTTAGCAAACATCGATTGGATAGCCAGTGTGCTGATGATGGTTTAGTTGCCTCTGACCTCTAGTTGGCCTGGCCGAACCTGGTCGCGAGTTCCTCTCTAATGCTTGAGGCGAAGATCTGCCTATGCTGAAATAACGCTTTTGGGCTGTTGTGACTGCTGATACTTCTTCCATTCCCCAAGTGCTGACATGGCTGTTATACCCATTCAGTCTACCTCTCTTTTTTAAGTTCACCAAGACTTCCTTGTGAGCAGCCAGGGTAGTTGCAAGTTTGGCCTTTGAAATTTCTTCCTCGAGGACGTCCATCCTTCTTTTCAGGCCTCATACCGCTACCAAAAACCCATTCTTTGAAGCATGCCCTTTGCTTTTTTGCTCAGATGATGGAGCAATAGGTGATTCTCCTCTAGAATCAGTGGGTCATATGCATGCTTCCTTAGTTAGATCATGCTCTTTTTGGGGCATGGTAGGAGCGATAGGCTGCTGCCCGGCAGGTGGCATTACAGCGGCGACTAAATTCTCTATGATAGCCGTTGTCCGGGTTTCAAACTTTTCAAACCTCCCTTCCATCCTCTTCCACATTACCTCCTCAACTTTAGGCATTTCGCCCTTCACTGGGGTTGAGTTCTCTAGGCCTTCCTCAAAGAAACTGTCATCAAGTTGTACAACCCTTTTAGGTTTGGGTGCGCCCTTAAGCTCAGTCACTGGTGGGAGTACAATCACCAAAGGATCCTTCCTAACTGGATCTGATTTCTCTAGTCCTACTACTGGAGCAATTAGTGGCTGCCCAGCAGGCTGGGTCATTGTAGCAGTCAGATCCCTCATCATGGCCTTTACTCTATTCTCAAATTCCTCCAATCTCCTACTTACTTCTTCAGCAATCAAAACACGGATCGCCTCCATCTCTCTTGGAAGATCAGCCATTCTGTTGAAAAAAAATATGAAAATAAAGTCTCAATGCCCTTTGAGAGTGAATCTGAACCCCAAACCGATACCCTTCTTAGCAACTCAAAGATAGGCTTTCTGGTCAGCCGTCTGCTAGGATCCTTAGACCACTTAGATGAATTCATGATGGCTGAAAGATTTAAATTATTAGAATGATGCATGAATGACATATACAATGCATGATCGCATGTTGTGCAGCATTTCGCAACCACATATAAGCAAGTAGACCCTTCCAACCTTGTTAGTCCTGCACACGAGATCGAATGGCCTCTTCCTAGGTAGGCTTAGTCCATGGGTCAACAATGGACCCTATGAACGCGCATAGTGCACGGTGAAAAATCAGCAGCATAACACTCTTAATTTAAAGAACATGCGTATGGGTTTTGGCCATTACGTATTTGGACACTTCAATTAAATTAAGGTGAGCCTATTGGGCCATGAAAACCTTTGATAAAAGACCACTTAATTTGCTTGATTTTGTTTAATACGCAATAGCCGACATCACAAGCATTGTATTAAGGAGCATTTCACCTAATGGAAGTTTCTATTTGCCATTACATGAGCTTTGGTCAAGGCGATGATACTTTAGGGCTACCCAAGCATGGTCCCTGCCAATGGGTCTAGCTCATCACGAGCATAGTGACCGATCGGGTCTCCATTTGATATACCAAAAGGTACTAGGCTTGGGCTGGTGATTATTCCTAACACTTCCCTACAATGAGTGAAAGTAGGGTCATGCTTCGGGAATGCACCGGGGTAAGATAGGGGACAAATTAACATAGTTCTAAGTCTCTAATGTATGCAATGCAAATTTTTAAAAGTGATAGAATTTTAAGTTTAAAAACCCAATTATACATTTTAACAAAAACACTTTCAGAGCAAAGTCACGAAGTGTCCCCAGTGGAGTCGCCACTGTGACGCATGCCGAACCTAGCAAAACCCCTCTTTGAACCCGCTTTTAGGGCTCGAGGGATTGGTTCGTGTCTTTTGATCTTAAGTGCCATGAGACATCTTGGAATTCCTACCCAATAGAACATTGGGGATGTAACACCCCCATCGCCGCCCCCGTTGGAAGGACGCCGACGGGCGCGCTACCCGACACACACTCACACAGATATGCACATGTACGATGCGGAAGCATACATTCATACATAACATACATATAAAAATACGGGTTAATTAAAAAAACACTTGACTTAACATGCGGGCACAGACTGATCATGCAATAACTCAAACACACGCAGGCACTAAGCGAAAGCATGAAGCGAATGATAAAACGAAGGAATAACTTAACATAAAAACATACTAACGTTACATTCCCAAAAGAAATCTCAAGATTCTTACATATAATTACATATACCATAATACAGAAATACAAAAGAAAGCTGAAGTACAGAAGCTGAACAAAATACAAAACTTCTAACTCCTACGTGGCCGACCTTGCAGAAGTGCGACTCGAACAGAACCAAACCTGCCACCTGCACGGAAAGGAAATCCGTGCTAAGCGATAAACGCTTAGTGGGGAGAACACACAAGAGTATGGATGGCCATTCACAATGGTTGCCAAGGCATAACACATTCACAATGACAAATGCAGCATTCAGAATACATAAATAATCAGGCCTGCATAATAAAGGCATTAATTCGAAAACTCACAACCATAACCAAATACTTATGTCAAGAATAGGGCATACAGACATAATACAATACACGATACAAGTATCATCACGCAGAACTACATACAAAATCACATGCATAAACCTACGATGGTATCAAATATCAGTACCTTACCGTGCGAAGTCACAAGAGATTTACACATGCAATTGTTATAGCCAAGTACCCATGCATGAACTGACAACCCAATCAACTGCGACACAATTACCATATGATAACGCACCCAACTATCATGTAAGAGTACTAACTGTCTAACATACTTTGACATGCCATACACACACTAGTCAAAATCCAAGGGACGACATCCAAAGCACCACATTACCGCTGCGCAACTCTAATATATATAAATAAAATATCATGCTGAAAACACTCTAATAGCGGAGACCGAAGACATAATCACATAACATCACATTCATATCAGCACCATGCAGAAAGTACAGTTAAATCTTACATACTTACAGCTACAACTGATTCGGTTCACATGCTTATATATAACAAAACCATGCTTGAGTCACATGCATAAATACATTAGTTGAATCACATTCAAGACATTCTGAAACTTATAACACAACATATGACAAATGCGGATAATAGTGTAAGGTATCCAATCATGCTTACCATATAAAGACATACATTCCGAAGCTCAATTTCACATTCATATACTTATAAACTGATTTCCCAAATCACTATCGTGCTCATTCGGATATCACATTCTTATAGTTATTTCAAGGTAAAACAAACCAATAAAGCACCTGCTGACTCACAATAGTGGATAACGAGTGAACTGATTAGTACCTTACGGGTACAAGTCGGCCAAAGGGTACCTTACGGGTACGAATCGAAAACCATTTTATTTTGTCACAATAGAAACATTTTCCTGAAGGGGGATCTTAAACAAGATCCAAACACATTAAAAAGGATCGCGAAGATCCGCACATATAAAGGGATCGCGAGGAACCAAACGGGGGACCTGATCAGGGTCCAAACGTCCAAAGGGCTGCAGCTAACGGGACTCTATTAAGCATGCCTAACTATCCACCAGACTGACTCTCGCAGGTCATGCATAAAACAATTCACGTTTCGAATCACACAACGCATAAATATATATACATCATGCATAAACCAGAGTACGATAGACATGTAAATATGCTCATAAAGTCGGTCATATATCATACAATTCTCATTGCAAAACATAATACACTCAATACACTTTAACATTAAACAATGTTCTAAAGCATGTCAAAAATCAGGTATGGAAGCACTACCATGCCGAAGATTATCAATACAAAATCCTAATCATGCAGTAGGTGAGGATAACTAAGAATAAATCATGCATAATCCAAATTACATTTAAGCATAACACATTGAGTTCAAAGGCTAAAACATAATAATGCATTCAGACATCAACCGAATTATTCAAATAAATTTGGCATAGCATACTATCAATCATACCTCATACCATTCATATTCTGAAGCATGCAATAATTCAATCAATCACATTTTAGCACTACTCAACATACTAAAGCATGTCAAGAACACATGTGGAATCATATTATGCCAATGACTAGTAACGCATAATCTTAAACATGGAATGATACAATATACTCTTAAGCATGGCAAGTTATTCTTAGAGGAGGATCTGATCAAGGACATGCATAACATATTTTACATTTTAATATGACATGCTAGGGACAAAACAATCAGAAAGTTAGTCTTCATAATTCCTTTGCATTCAAAATATGACATGCAATACAAATCACAACAATAGGCATATAAAAGTATGACATGAATCATACAGCAGTATAAGTCCATGCAAGTCCATACAGAAGAAATAGGAAATTCATTTTGGTTGAAACTGGGCTAATTCAAAAAATGGGGCTGAAGGGAGGTCGGTCACGAGCCATGTCACGACTCGGGACTGGCCTCACAGGAGGGTCACGAGTCGTGACTCTATGTCACGTCTCGTGACATGCCTCAACAGGGAGTCACGAGTCGTGACTCTAAGTCACGACTCGTGACTTGCCTCTCACAAGGCAGTCACGCATCGTGACTGGTGAATCACGCCCCGCGATAGCTTCCAGCCACTGAAGAGTCACGGGTCGTGACTGGGAGATAGAGTCACGCGTCGTGACTAGAAGTCACGACCCGTGACTTGCCTCACAAAGGAGTCACGAGTCGTGACTCTAAGTCACGAGTCGTGACTCTAAGTCATGACTCGTGACTTGCCTCTCACAAGGCAGTCACGACACACACAAACACTGGAAACGGAAATTCTATCAGAATCGCGATTTTTCGTTCCCAGCATGCCCAGAATTCAAAGAACTCAACAAAAACCATTTCAATTTGATTCAAAACACTACCCATCTCATCTTACCTTCCAATCGTTGTCCCATATAGCATAAACAAGATAATTGCAACTTAATTCAACAATCAAAACAACCAAAATCATGCATAAACACATTCAATTCCCTCAAGAACATAAACCCTAAAAATTACAGTAAGTTCAAACCATAAACTCAGTACCTTCAATTTAATCCTTAACATGCATTACTAACACATCTACTCACATAATCATGCATATACACATTCCAAAACACACACAATTCCAGAGATTAAACAAAACAGACACATTTACATCATACGTGAGAATAGGGCAGAGACATTCAAAAATTCACAAAATGAAATTGAAGAACACAGAAACTCCCAAACCTGGAATTGAAGATCCAAAAATCACACTTCCAGCTTCAATCCTCAACCCTCTACTTGTCCTTAACCTTCTTCTTGCAATCCAAAGCTTGCACAAACAAGAAACCCACAAAATCCTTAGCCAAACCCTAACTGAAGATAAAACCAGTAGAAGAAGAAGAAGAAGAAGAAACACAACACGTAGAAAACCTTAACTCCACTTACCTCTTCAAGCAAAATACACTCCAAGCCAAACTCAACTCCAAGCCAAAGAGAAAGAAAGGAAAAGCAGAGAAAGGAGAAGAGAAGAGGAAGAGGAAGCGTGAGAGGAGGGGATGGGAAAGCCAAAATCAGTGTTCCCTCTCTCTCTTCCTCTTACTTATTCTTTTTCTTCATTCAATGCCCACCTAACAAACCCACATGGCAGCTCCCAATTGGACCACAAAACCCACTTAAACTTTTCAAACCAGGGCACCATACACTCACATGCACCCAATCCTTTCTTAAATAAATATCTCATGCCAAGGTACCAAACTCACACTTCACTAGATAAATGCCACAACCAAAACACCTTACAACCGTATATCACATGCACACTCTAACACTCCTCTTCTTAACATACTTAATTAATTAATTACCATTAAGTCCTTATTATCCAAATTTCTCATGCATAAATTACTGAAATACCCTTGCATTCCCAACTTAGCATACACATTCCGACCAGGGCTAATTTGGGGTGTGACAGGGGAGTTCATCTAGCCTCATAGTACCTTTAGGCACCTTTGAGGTATTTTGGAGTCGCCACCCAATTTACAAGAAATTAGGAAAGGTCATCTAGCCTCTACGGTCTAAACTAGAGATAGAGTTCGGAACTTCACTCTTATTTATGTTTTGGTTAATTATAAATGAGTTTTTAAATTCATTAAATTCTATCTCTCCTCTCACGCGATTAATGCATTTAATTTAAGAGTGCATTGCAAGCATCCAAAAAGCAATAAACGAAAGCTATAAAGAAAGTGATAAAATAAAGCGATAAAGAAAAGTAATAAACACGCCAAGCACACAATTACAAGAGAAATTGTCACAGAATACAACGCCAAATGAAAGCTAAATAAAATTGCCCCAAAAATAATTAATTATAAGGGCCCACAAGATATATATGAACATAATTTTAAAATAAACAAACAAAGTCAAATAAGAAAAACATACATAAATTGGGACATTCATTTAGGTTTGGAGCATTGGTTCCTTCATGCTCACTTAAAGAGGGATCGAAGAGTTATGGGATTGTTAGTTTGAAAAACCGAGATGAGTGATCCCATTTTTAAAAAAATTTAACTCTTCATTTTAATCACGATATTTTTCATTCCTTGGCTAAAATGAGGAACATTGGTTCCAACTTTATTAGTAAAAGTCCCGATTTACTTATAAAAATATTTTTGTAATTTTTTATCCGACGCGTGTATAAAATGAAAATATTTTAATCACGAAAAACACAAAACACATATGCGGGATAGGGAAGATCTCACCCAAATGATGCACTATTCTATGCGGTATGACCCCTTCGCGTGGTCGCAGGAATGCTCAAATAATGTAAACCACATTTTAATCTCAGACATAAAATAATATTAAAAATATTAGTAATAATTCTAAAAAATTAATCAAACAAAGACAAAATAAATATAGAACATGTTAACTTAACATACAAACAATTTACATGCAAAGAAAATTAAAAAGACAAGTCATGCCAAAAATAAGAATAATGACAAAACAATGACAACAATAAAATTATGATGATAATAACAATAAATAATGATGGCATAAGAACAAAAATCAAATAATAATAATAATAATAATAATAATAATAATAATAATAATAATACTAGTAGTAGTAGTAGCAGCAGCAGTAGTAGTAGTAGTAGTAGGGGTAGCGATCACAATAGCAAAAATCATAATAATAAATAATGATAGTACAAAATAAACATGAAATAACGATACTAACAATAATACCATAAAATAGTAATAATAATAATAATAATAATAATAATAATAATAATAATAATAATAATAATAACACAACGGTAATAATAACAATAATAATAATGACAATAATGCTAAATAATAATAATAATACAATGAGATAAACATAAAATAAATAATAATAACAATAATAATAACACACAATAACAATAATACTAACAACAATAATAATAATAATAATAGTAATAATAATAGCATGAATGAAAATAATAGTAATATTAATAGTAATAATAATAACAATAGTAATAAAAAGCAACAACAAATGACCATGAGAAATGAAATAAAAAGGAGAGGAAGGTAAACAAGGAGCAAATAATCACACGGTGGTACAATGCCCAAATAAAAAGACTACCACTAAAATCACATTCAAAATAAGATGAAAATGGATAAAAGTGTTAAGAAAAAAAATATTAGGAACACATCTACATAAATATAAGAAAAAGAAATAAAGCAAACTAAATAAGATGAAATAAAATGGTAAAAATAAATTCAAGAATGTTTACCCTCAGAATTTATAGATTCAGAAGATAGGACGTCTCGATCCGTTCTCCTTGTCGATTTTTTACGGTTATAAATACCCGGAGATATTTGAGAAAAATCTAAGTTTTACATAAATAAAACTCAACATAATATTTTTGATGGGATAACCAAGCAAAGGAAATTGATTTTCCTTGCTCAATCAAACCTCAAATGAAAAATAAGATTTTAGAAAAAAAAAAAAAGAAAAAAGCTAAAAACTTGAAAATCCTAAAATATTCCTCAAAAAAACCACCGTCTGCTCTTTTTGAGATTGAAAGAAAACCTTCTATCTTTTTTTTTTTTTGAAAAATCAGTCCCCTTTTTCTTGAAATTAAGGCAGAAACCCCTTTTGTTTCCTGTCTTATACCGAAATGGAAAATGGACAAACATCCTTTCATTTTTCGTTAACCAAAATGACATTAAAACATGTAACGAATTTAACAGACTAAAATATTGACCGAGAAAATGAAGGTGAAAATGACAGCACGAAGGAGCAAGCGCGGGGATGCCTGCAGGCCTGCCCAGTGCAATATGCGCCCCTAGGGCGCGCGTCGCGCGTGGCCACGTGCCCCCTAGAGGGCGCATGTCGCGCAAGGCGACATGCGCCCTTGCGGGCGCGCGTTGCCCTCTGCTACATGCGCCCCAGCGGGCGCACGTCGCCAGGCGGGCGCGCGTCGTGCCTGCAGGCGCAAGTAGCTCACGGGCATGGCCCGCACACATGCGACCTCGACCCGCATGCGCAGCGCGTAAACCGCACGGCAACAGTGCGCCAAAAATATTTGAGAATAAAATAAAAAATAAAAAATAAAATAAAAATAAAAGGAATAAAAATAAGAGTAAAAATGCAAATTTTTGAATTAAAATTTTTAAAGGTACAAATGAGATTTTCGACAAGGAAAACATCATTTTTTACACCTTTACTTGTGGCAAGTATCATCTTTATCATCGGGTAATCCTAATCTTGGACCGCCCCGGGACCCGGTGTCTACAATGATTTTATGGATATAATTTGGTGATATGCAAGTTTGTTCTTACTTGTTCTGATTTCACTCGTGAGAATGAATTCATGATTATGTGAATATATGTATGGTCATATGTGTGCGTATGCTTTTGACGACCTCTATGAGAGGTCGCCCATCTCATATTATCCCCTCACTAAGCTATATGCTTAGCACGGGTTTGCAATCCATGTAGGTACAATCTTTGCGTCACTTCTAAGAGTCATTTGCAGGAGTCCGGCCTAGCATAAGGTTAGGAAGAAGTCTTCAACATAAATGTTCTTCGAGATGGGAATATTATGGAAGAGATTTGTATTTTTTTATCTGGACTGTATATATATAAATATTTGAAATTGTTCTTCTATAATAGAGATATTGTAAGCACCGTGTCCTGGAACAGTCCGGATCAGAGGTTACCCTATGAAGAAATCAATGTTCGAGGCCTGTACAGGAGGCTGAAGTTGGAGGTTTTAGTCCCGCGTTCCGTGAGAAATGAGGTTTTTCTACACTTCAGGGGCAGAGGGGGAGAAAACGGGAGTTTTCTGAGTCAAAAAGGTTTTTTGTCCTCCACAGACGGCCAGCCCGTCTGTGGAAGTAGCCCGTCGCTTTGAGTCACCGACGGCTTGGGGGATTTTCCGACGCCCGTCGGAAAGTCACCGCCCCTGTCAGGAGCCGCCTGGTTTCCCGGGGCACGCAACCGTTCCGACGCCCGTCGGTGAAGGTGGCAGGGCCGTCGGAAGTGTCCTTGTGTCAGTAGGATTCTTCCGACGCCCGCCCCTACGCACCGACGCCCGTCGGTCGTGTCTGGCTATATAAGGTCCGGATTTCCACTTCAAAAGGGTTGGGAAATTTTTCAGAAGGGGAAACTCTGCCAAAATTCGAGCACATTTTCTCTCTCTTCCAAAACACACATTTCCCAAAGAATTTTACTTAATCAAGGATCAAATCGATCAAAGGAACTAAAAACTAATTGGTTTTCTTTAGATTTGGACTCCTAAATCGACTTTCTGAAGGATTAGAGGTGAAATAGCTCATTTTCTCTCTCTCATCTTTCATTCCCCTATTTTCTCGTGGAACGCGCGGGGATCTAACCGACATCAAAATTCTACCCAAGGCAACTATCTGAGGGTAAATATTCCGGATTTTCTCTCTGTCTTCATCTTATATTTAATTATTTATCATTTATTCATTCATTCTGTGAAATTTTTGAATACCTGTCATTACTTTTCTTCATTTTGGCTCCCTCGTCCCCTTCTTGAATAAAACCTTTTTTTATTTTCAAAAGGCCCTTTTCTCCTTTCTATTTTTTTCGAGACAGAGGTGACCGACGGGTCATCTTTATGACCGACGCCCGTCGGTCACCCACCCATAGACGCTCCCCTTGAGTGACAAACGGGCGTGTGGAATAACTAAACCGACGCCCGTCGGTCAACCAGGAAAAGGCCGTCGGTGGGTTCTGCTTCCATTGTTTTGACCATTTTTCATCTCTATTCAGTCTTTTCGATTTCTCATGTGTTAATTTCATGAATGTTAACATCTCTTAATTTTCTGTGAGTGTATATTGGTCCTCTTGGATATTTTCGAGCTTGAGTGGCTGCCTACCATGCATGGTGGATTTCGTCTGGTTTAGTTTTCTTAAACCTCTTGATTTATTTTCTCTCGCTTTTTCATTCATTGATTATTTTATGTATATGAATAAGTTCTTTTTTTTCTGTTAAAGGTAAAAATAGACCAACAATTTCTACTTAAATAAAAAGGGGTTTTTGTACAAAAATGCAAAAGGGTCCAAACGCCCTATTTTCATCCAATAAAGATCATCACATATAAAATATCCCATTTTTTGATAACGATGCATGCGAGGACCAAAGTCCTCAAAATAAACAATGCCCCGATTTATGCATGATTCGCACATTTAGAAAAGGGAGTTGTATTCCGCTCCTTGTATTATTGTACTTTATCACTTCATTATTTATCCGCTCATTTACTGCTTTCCGAATGTGAATAAATGCGCCTTTTAATCAATTGTATAGTGTGGAGAGAGAGCGAATTAATGACATTAAAATTTGATCATAAAATAATTGAGGTAGAAATAGATGAGAAATCCCGGACCCAGCTCTGGTCTTTGGGCTCGAGAGGTTAGAGGTTATCCTTCAAGATACTTCTTGAGTCACGAGACTTTAGCGCTAATCCTAGGCCTCATGGCTCAATATGGATAAAAAGCGCAGTCTTAGGCTCTCCGAGGCGAGAGAAACTTTCCCAATGTTCTATTGGGTGGCGACTCCATGAAACCTCCGTGTTTGCTCAACATAGACGCACTTGTGATTTATCGCAAGATGCCAACGGACCCGCAAATGCCCCGGTCGCCCACGTGCGGGCGGTCGAACGGGCGGCGCATCGGGATCCGGCGCGCGTCACAGATATGTACAACTTTGCTATTTTGTACATGAATTGGAATGCATGATGTTAGTGGTTATGCCCTAGGCCAAACATTTGGACCTTGATGTAATCATTACATTTTCATTTATATAATAGTTTTCTTCGCATTGATATTATTGGCATGTTATATTATTGTAATGTTTATGAATAACAATGTTATTCATGTTGTCTCTAGTCATTTATCAATAAAGGGCATAAAGATAAATTAAGACTAGTATAGATTTGCATTGATAATCATGGGATGATTATTTATGTTGATATAAATCAAATCTATATGTACTTGCTAGAGAACAAAGTACTGGATAGACCCACTATAAGATCACTTCATGGGTTAATGTCATAAGTGATCTTATAATAGATATATTATTGAATCCTTTGACCTGAGGTTATTATAGTTTTCTACATAAGGATCATTATGTTTTGACATAATCAAACGTTATCTTTAATCGGATAATTATAAAGTTTATGATCGGACATAGTGAGAATTATGCGGAGGAAAGTGAATAATCAAGATGGAATTTGTCCCTCTCTAATGAGAGAGATATCTATTGGGCCCCTCGATAAGTAGGACTGTAAAATGCATGGCCGTGCTCGAATGAATTGATAGTGTCATCAATGTCATTTGAATTTATTAGTCTGCTTAGTGATCGAGAAATTATATGTTTGAACATTTTAAGTTTGACATGGACCATGACTTATGTTCAAACAAGATATCGTGTGACAAAAGGATAATAACATGTTCTATTGTCAGGTTAAAATCGGACTAACGATATTTATATTCTTTGGGTAGTCATAATGTCTTGCTAGAGACCAATTATGACTTGTGGGCTTTTATGGGATTAGGCCCACTGCCAACATAATATAAACCTATTGGGTCACACACCAAGAGCAAAATGAACAGAATGGATTTTATTGGGTTATTTCGGAATAAAATATAAATATAGGTATTTATATTTAATTTCGAACTTACATATTTATATATATATATATTTATACATATAAATATCTCTTATTTTGAATATGAGATAATAATATGTATTAATATATTATTTCTTATTATTTTGAATAAGAAATAAATAAATAAATATATATATATATATAAATATATGTATATATATATATTATATCTTAATTTTTAATTAAGAGAAAATATTCTCATTTATCTTTTCCTAAGAGGAAAAGGATTTGAAATATATATACAGTTATATATGGGATATAGGTTAGGAAAAGAAGTTTAACCCTAATAAAACACTAATCACGTTATTCTAATTAACAAGGATTAGAGTGGCTGTATTCAGTTTTATCTTTGAGAAAGAAAGAAAAGAAAACAGAACTAACGTTTCTTCTTTGAGAAAGTAAGAAAAGAAAACCAGCCACCATTATTCTTTGAGAAAGAAAGTAAAGAAAATCCATTCGCATTCAAGGGAGCTAGCACCCCTGCATCTTCTGTTCATTTGTTCGTGCGTGTGGATACCGATAGAGGACGTTCGTGTTAAAGGCAGCATCTTCAGTCCGGATTAAAGGAGTTAATATCATTCTAAAGGTTAGTAATTTTAATCTCTTCCTTTTGAATCAATCGAAAATACTTGGATCCTGTTTCGGGTTTCGATTTTATTCCGCTGCGTTGATGTTGATTTAATCCGTTGAAACCCAACATGGTATCAGAGCCACTTGTATATTCGATTGATTCAAATTTATATGTATGTGATATGTATAATTTTGGTTCTGTTGGAATATATGTCGATACACTGGTTTTGATAATTGATTACTGTTTTCACTGTTAAAAAAACGTAATCTTGTTTTCTAAGGGCTACGATTCAATTATGTGATAATCGATTATGTTAATGCGATTAACTTGTGGTATTAATGTGTTTAATACGAAATTTTCAATGATCCTATTCTGTGTCTGTTGAACGATTGTTGATTTGATCAAAAAACGTTTAATTTTACGACAGAGAATAGAGTTTATAGAAGACAGAGTTTATGAAATTGTTCATGAGCACGAGTAGGACATCAGAGCACGAGTAGGACATTAGAGCACGAGTCGTGCTCATGTGTCCGACTCGTGCTCACATAAGGACTTCTTGCAATTCCTGTTCTGCCGTGCTTGTAAGCACGACTCGTGCTCATGAGCACGACCCGTGCTGTTTCACTCAAGCACGACTAATGTAATCGTGCTCCCGTGCAGCTATTTACGTAGCCTATTTTTAAATAATTATTGGATAATTATTTTTGCGGGGCAGCCGTGCTACCTCTTCGTAGCGCCTTATATTTCATTCATAATTATCACTCGGTAATTTTAATATATCAATTTATGAAATAAGGTATATTATGCATGATATGATATAAATATGATTTATTATGTTTATGTATGATGTCTTTGCATGGTGCATAGCATGGCCAATTGAACCTTTTATGGATGAATTTTATTTTATCTGTTTTAAGGGTTTGTAATTTTTAAATACGACCTGCGTGTCGTTAATTTTGTTGTAATCTTTATTTTGCTCAATAGTTGTAGTAGAATATCTTTGTATTATTAATGTAATGAAGACGAAGAGCAACAATGGAGATCAATCCAAATTCATGGCGATGGAGGTGCAAGATGGAAGATTTTGATCAAGTCCATTTTTCACACCTAGGATTGACCTTTGATCTTCATATTGGCTTATGAGGATCAATATAGATTTGGCCATGCTATGACACGGTTTTATATATATTATGCATATGTTCTTATTATGTGATGCGATGAATGTTTATATATGTGTATGAGATGGCATGTATGAATTGATGCATGATGTATATAAATAATTAGACATCATAAGTTAAAACTAAATCCCTCACCATAATTTTAAGTCATATGCCACCCATTATTAAAACACTTGTCAAGACTAAGATCACCAAAATGTGGGTTCTGCCAAAGCGAAGTGCATTAGGTTATCCTAGTAAGGCAAGATGGGTAATGGTGCTACTCATATGTTTAAAATGGTTAGATTTAATTAGGCTATCAAAACGGTTTTGGGTCTAAAGGCATAAGATGGGATTATAACATGCCGGGACATATGATGTCAAAATCCCATAAATGATCTAAGAGTTATATAAGATATAATTGGTAAATTAGCTACCTACCTAAATAACTTAGCTTTAAGCGTCATGCCAAAGCTGACTTAGAGTTAAGTGAAATATGGATCTTAGCCCACTAAATTATTATAATTATTGTAATTATTAATGAGGGTTACTATTTTAGTGGGAGTTTATAAGGAAACCTAAAATGAACTTGGTACTAATATAATTTATCTTGCATGTTTGTAGATTAATGGCATCAAATAACACTTCTGCTATGTCACTGCGATCTGTTCTTGAGAAGGACAAACTTAAAGAAACTGGCACAAACTTCCTTGACTGGTTCAGAAACTTGAGGATTGTCCTTAAGCAAGAAAGGAAATTGTATGTGCTGGATGAGCCTATTCCCAATGAGCCACCTGCTGATGCCACAAGGGCAGTCAAAGAGAAATTCAAGAAACATGTTGATGATTCTGTGGATGTTGGCTATCTAATGTTAGCTACCATGGCCCCAGAGCTTCAGAAGCATCTGGAAAACATGGAGGCTTATGAGTTGAGTACTCATCTCAAGCAGACCTTTCAACAGCAGGCTAGGCAAGAAAGGTATGAGACTACCAAAGCTTTGCATTCTTGCAAAATGGCTGAAGGTGCTTCAGTTAGCTCTCATGTTTTGAAAATGAAGGGCTACATTGATCACCTTGAGAGGCTTGGATTTCCCCTCAGTTTGGAACTGGCAACGGATTTGATCCTTAATTCATTGCCTGATAGTTATGACCATTTTGTCATGAACTACAACATGAATAATATGGAGAAATCAATAGCTGAGCTGCATGCCATGCTCAAAACAGCTGAGCAAAGCATCAGTAAAAAGCCTGGCCATGTTCTGATGGTCAACAAAGGGAAAGGCATGAAAGTCAAGGGTAAGGCTAAGGCTAAGGCAAAAGTTGGTGGTAAGCCTAAGTCCAAACCCAAGCCCAAGGTTAAACCTCCAAAGGAAGGAGTTTGCTTCCACTGCAATGAACCTGGTCATTGGAAGAGGAATTGCAAGCTTTACTTGGAAGAATTAAAGAAGAAGAAGAGTGGTGAGACTACTTCTTCAGGTATTTATGTTATAGAAATTAACTTATCTACTTCTAATTCCTGGGTATTAGATACTGGATGTGGATCTCACATTTGTACAAATGTGCAGGGACTCAAAAGGAGTAGGCAGCTGAAAAGGGGTGAAGTGGACCTACGAGTTGGAAATGGAGCATAAGTTGCTGCTCTAGCTGTAGGATCTTATGAGTTGACTTTGCCCAATGGGCTTTTGTTAGTTTTGAACAATTGCTATTATGTTCCTAGTTTGAGTAGGAATATTATTTCAGTTTCAAGTTTGGATGATGAAGGTTTTTCTTTTCTTATTAAGAATAAGAAATGTTCCATTTATTATGATGATATGCTTTATGGTATTGCTGATTCATATTGTGGGCTTTATGTCCTAAACCTAGAAACATCCAATAATCATGATATTTATAACATAAGTACAAAGAAATCCAAACCAAATGATTTAAATACAACATATTTATGGCATTGTCGCCTTGGTCATATAAATGAGAAACGCATAGCTAAACTCCATTCAAATGGAATTTTGCAATCATTTGATTTTGAATCATTTGAAAATTGCGAATCTTGTTTATTGGGCAAGATGACAAAGGATCCTTTTATTGGACATAGTGAAAGGGCCACTGACTTATTAGGCCTTGTACATTCTGATGTATGTGGCCCATTAAGCAGAAATGCCAGGGGAGGATTTCAGTACTTCATTACATTCACTGATGATTTTAGTAGATATGGCTATGTCTATCTAATGAAACATAAACATGAATCATTTGAAATGTTTAGAACCTTTCAAAATGAAGTACAAAATCAACTTGGTAAAACTATTAAAGCACTTCTGTAACACCCCCTTCCCATACGTAGGCGATCCCATCCGAGAAGGAGTGAGATGCCGTATGAGTAAAGGTGCCACCAAGCAAGTACAAAGTAAAACATACATTCATTCATAACATACATACAGAAATACGGTATAATTAAAACTTTATAGAAAGGAAAACAATAGTTGATCATACATTAATAGAATAAAGCATTACAATAATGTTCTGATCAACTAGCTGATATAAAATAATATTACATATCCAAAATATAATTACAAAAGCAGAAGCTGAAATAAAACTGATACAGAGAGTTCTATACAAAAAGAATCATCACTGATACAAAATTGAGCCCTACACTAAAACTCTTCTGTGTTGGCTTGATGACGGCGACTCTCTCAAAGCAAAACTCCTTCCGCACCTGCACGGGTAAAAACACCGTGCTAAGCGATAAACGCTTAGTGGGGAAACACACATAAATAATGGACGGCCATTCACAATGGTCGTCAAGGCATAACACATTCACAATGGCAGAATGTAAAGGCTATATCATAATCCATACAAACATGCTCATATTTAAAATCTATACAATCAGTATCTCATAATCGTATCCATTCCAGAATAATCCAACATGTGTCTCATCAATAAACTCATTCAGATATTCCATTTAATAGCCAAATCAGATCAGAACAATTCTATTAAACATTTAAAGAACACCTGCTGACTCTAAATAGTGGATAACGAGTGTACTGAAGGTACCTTACGGGTACGAATCGAATACTGAGGGTACCACACAGGTACAAGTCAAAAGTCATTTCATTAATCAAAACACATTATTATATAAATATACTGAGGGGATCTTAAACAAGATCCTAATACTGAAGGGTTCGCGAGGAACCAAACGGGGACCTGATCGGGGTCCAAACTGCACTGAGGGCTGCAGTTAAAGACTCTATTAGGCATGCCTAACTATCCACTTACTTGACTCTAGCAGGTTAAGCGTCATTCAAATCACATTTCAGGGTACGAAATAGAATTCATCAGAAATTCATGGTATCACTTATATCAAAGCATATAAAAGTATGGCATGCATCATACCGCAATATAAGTCCATTCAAAAGAAACACCAAATTCATTTCTGAGTCAAAAGCCGGGAAATTTCGAAAAAAGGGTTGAACGGGGTAACGGGTGAGGTTGGCTGGTCACGAGGCGTGACTGGCCTCCCCATAAGGCAGGTCACGAGACGTGACTGTGGGTCACGCCTCGTGACTTGCTTCGTCCCTCGCAGATCACGCAACGTGATCTCACAGATCACGCGGTGCTCACGCAGGTCACGCGACGTGACTGGACGTCACGTCTCGTGACTTACTTCTCTCTTCAGCCGATCACGCGACATGCCTTCTATCAGGCCGGTCACGAGGCGTGACGGCGTGTCACGTCTCGTGACTGCCTTCCTCAAGGCCGGTCACGCGTTGTGATAGACAGTCACAACTCGTGACTAGCTTTGTTCTGGCAGGTCACGAGTCGTGACTGGAAGTCACGTCTCGTGACTTGCCCTCTCTTCCTTGGCTAGTCACGCGACTCAAAATCTGGAAAACGGGATTTCTACAGTAACTCGATTTCCAGTTTTCCAAAATACAGAAATCAATCCCAAATTTGATTCAAAACCAATCAAACCTGTTCTTACCTTCTGAAAAATATCCCAAACAATATAAGCAACATATATACAACCCAGTTTCAACATTTAATCAACCAAATCAAGAATATATGCAATCAAGTTCATCAAGAACAAAAACCCTAGAAATTTACAGTAAACTCAAAATCATACAAATCACAAGCAAATATTCCCAAACCTGAAATCTAAGCTTCTCTTCACTTAGTCCCACTGCTCCCAGCAATCTCCTTGCCTTTGGGATCGCGAGGAGTCTCAGCTAAACACAAACATTCAATAATGCAACCCTAAGTTAAACCTAAACTCAAGGAAGAAGAAGAGAATTACAGTAAAACAAGGACAAAGATATGTACTTACCAAGTTAGAAGCAAGAGTGAGCAATCTCCACAACCCAACTTGATAAACAGTTAACAGTATTTAGGAAAGGGAAAAGGAGGAAGAAGATGAAGGTTGAAGAGGAAGAACGTAAATCTGATCTTCCCTTCTTTCTTACTTCTTTTCTTTATTCATTTTCCCTAACCTAATACACATGTCACTTTCTTGGTGGTGGAACTTACTCACTCACACCCTAACCCCACACATCACACACATCTAATGCAAACTCAACTAAAAACACCCTACAATGGTATGCTCCAATGTACACAAGCAATTCCCAATTAAATCACATACTAATGCCATGTATGCACCCACATAATAATAAACCCAAAAACATACATTTTTACTAGAATACCCTTATGACATGCTGAATACATGCACATGCATGCTCATACAGACAGGCTCATTCTACTAGGGGGCAAACGGGGTGTGACAACTTCGATCTGATCGAGGTGGTGAATATTTGAGCCAAGAGTTTGATAATCATCTAAGAGATTGTGGAATTGTTTCACAATTAACTCCACCAGGAACACCACAATGGAATGGTGTATCTGAAAGGAGGAATCGAACTTTATTAGATATGGTTCGATCTATGATGAGTCAAACAGATCTTCCATTATCCTTTTGGGGTTATGCATTAGAAACAGCCGCATTCACTTTGAATCGAGTTCCATCTAAAGCGGTTGAAAAGACACCATATGAGATATGGACTAGGAAAATTCCTAATTTGTCTTTTCTAAAGATTTGGGGCTGTGAGGCTTACGTCAAACGACAAGTCTCAGATAAATTAGCACCAAAATCTGATAAATGTCTTTTTGTGGGATATCCTAAGGAAACTAAAGGATATTACTTTTACAATCCTTCTGAGAACAAAGTGTTTGTTTCTCGAAATGGTGTCTTTCTAGAAAAAGAATTCATTTCTAAAAGAACCAGTGGGAGTAAAGTACAACTTGAAGAAATTCAAGAACCACAAGAAAACATTAAACCATTGGTGGAAACTCAACAAGTTTCACAACCTGTTGTGGAACCTGTACCTGTTACACAAGTACCACGTAGATCTGATAGGACATGACTTCAACCCGAGAGATATGGATTTCTCGTGACAGATAGTCGTGAAATAATGCTCATGGATCAAGATGAGCCTACTACCTATCAAGATGCCGTGTCAGGTCCGGAATCTCAGAAATGGCTAGAAGCCATGAAGTCTGAAATGCAATCCATGTATGATAATCAAGTTCGGAACTTGATTGATCCACCTGAAGGAATTAAAACCATTGGGTGCAAATGGGTCTTCAAAAAGAAAACCGACATGGATGGCAAAGTAAATACCTTTAAAGCAAGACTCGTTGCAAAAGGATTCAAACAAACTCATGGTATTGACTATGATTAAACCTTTTCACCAGTCGCAATGCTTAAATCTATAAGAATTCTTATTGCCATTGCTGCGTATTATGACTATGAGATATGGCAAATGGATGTCAAAACAGCGTTTCTTAATGGAAACTTACTTGAGGATGTGTACATGACACAACCTGAGGGTTTTGTTCATCCTGAGAATTCTAAGAAGGTATGTAAGCTGTAACGATCCATTTATGGATTGAAGCAAGCTTCTCGGAGCTGGAATCTTCGTTTTGATGAAACAGTCAAAGAGTTTGGGTTTACCAAAAATGAGGATGAACCTTGTGTGTACAAGAAGGTTAGTGGGAGCGTTGTTATGTTTCTTGTGTTATATGTCGATGACATATTACTCATTGGAAATGACATCCCTATCATGCAAAAGACAAAAGAATGGTTAGGGAAATCTTTTTCAATGAAAGATTTGGGCGAAGCTGCTTATATCATTGGGATTAAGATCTATAGGGATAGATCTAAAAGGATAATTGGCCTGAGTCAAAGCACTTATATAGATAAGGTGCTAAATAGATTCAGTATGCAAAATTCCAAGAGAGGATTTTTGCCAATGTCTCATGGCATTACTCTTAGCAAGACTCAATGTCCAATGACATCTGATGAGCCAGATCGCATGAGTATGATTCCTTATGCTTCGGCTATAGGATCAATCATGTATGCCATGTTATGCACTCGACCAGACGTTTCGTATGCTTTGAGCATGACGAGCAGATACTAGTCAGATCCCGGTGAAAGTCACTGGACAGCTGTTAAGAATATTCTTAAGTACTTAAGAAGAACTAAAGATGCATTCTTAATATATGGAGGATTGGAAGATGAGCTAGTAATAAATGGTTATACAGATCCAAGCTTCCAATCTGACAAAGATGACTTTAGATCGCAGTCAGGATATGTGTTTGTGTTAAATGGAGGTGTTGTAAGCTGAAAAAGTTCTAAACAAAGCACTGTCGCTGATTCTACAACAGAAGCTGAGTATATAGCAGCATCAGATGCGGCTAAAGAAGCAGTATGGATCAAGAAATTCATTGCTGAATTGGGAGTAGTATCTAGTATCAGCAACCCAGTGGATCTTTATTGTGACAACAATGGTGCTATTACACAGGCTAAGGAGCCTAGATCTCACCAGAGATCAAAACATATACTCAGGCGTTTTCATCTCATTCGAGAAATAATTGAGAGAGGAGACGTCAAGATATGCAGAGTACCTACTGATGATAACATCGCCGATCCACTTACCAAAGCTCTCCCACAAGCCAAACATGATGGACATACTAGGTCAATGGGTATTAGATATATGTATGATTGGGCCTAGTGCAAGTGGGAGATTGTTAGTGGTTATGCCCTAGGCCAAACATTTGGACCTTGATGTAATCATTACATTTTCATTTATATAATGGTTTTCTTCGCATTGATATTATTGGCATGTTACATTATTGTAATGTTTATGAATAACAATGTTATTCATGTTGTCCCTAGTCATTTATCAATAAAGGGCATAAAGATAAATTAAGACTAGTATAGATTTGCATTGATAATCATGGGATGATTATATATGTTGATATAAATCAAATCTATATGTACTTGCTAGAGAACAAAGTACTGGATAGACCCACTATAAGATCACTTCATGGGCTAATGTCATAAGTGATCTTATAATAGATATATTATTGAATCCTTTGACCTGAGATTATCATAGTTTTCTACATAAGGATCATTATGTTTTGACATAATCAAACGTTATCTTTAATCGGATAATTATAAAGTTTATGATCGGACATAGTGAGAATTATGCGGAGGAAAGTGAATAATCAAGATGGAATTTGTCCCTCTCTAATGAGAGAGATATCTATTGGGCCCCTCGATAAGTAGGACTGTAAAATGCATGGCCGTGCTCGAATGAATTGATAGTGTCATCAATGTCATTTGAATTTATTAGTCTGCTTAGTGATCGAGAAATTATATGTTTGAACATTTTAAGTTTGACATGGACCATGACTTATGTTCAAACAAGATATCGTGTGACAAAAGGATAATAACATGTTCTATTGTCAGGTTAAAATCGGACTAACGATATTTATATTATTTGGGTAGTCATAATGTCTTGCTAGAGACCAATTATGACTTGTGGGCTTTTATGGGATTAGGCCCACTGCCAACATAATATAAACCTATTGGGTCACACACCAAGAGCAAAATGAACAGAATGGATTTTATTGGGTTATTTCAGAATAAAATATAAATATAGGTATTTATATTTAATTTCGAAATTACATATTTATATATATATATATTTATACATATAAATATCTCTTATTTTGAATATGAGATAATAATATGTATTAATATATTATTTCTTATTATTTTGAATAAGAAATAAATAAATAAATAAATAAATATATACATATAAATATATGTATATATATATATTATATCTTAATTTTGAATTAAGAGAAAATATTCTCATTTATCTTTTCCTAAGAGGAAAAGGATTTGAAATATATATACAGTTATATATGGGATATAGGTTAGGAAAAGAAGTTTAACCCTAATAAAACACTAATCACGTTATTCTAAATAACAAGGATTAGAGTGGCTGTATTCAGTTTTATCTTTGAGAAAGAAAGAAAAGAAAACAGAGCTAACGTTTCTTCTTTGAGAAAGAAAGAAAAGAAAACCAGCCACCATTATTCTTTGAGAAAGAAAGTAAAGAAAATCCATTCGCATTCAAGGGAGCTAGCACCCCTGCATCTTCTGTTCATTTGTTCGTGCGTGTGGATACCGATAGAGGACGTTCGTGTTAAAGGCAGCGTCTTCAGTCTGGATTAAAGGAGTTAATATCATTCTAAAGGTTAGTAATTTTAATCTCTTCCTTTTGAATCAATCGAAAATACTTGGATCCTGTTTCGGGTTTCGATATTATTCCGCTGCGTTGATGTTGATTTAATCCGTTGAAACCCAACAGTGAAATAATGTAAAATAAACTACTATCCGGTTTTATGTAATATATTAAAGAAGATATTTTTTATAGTATGCATAATTGTATTATATTATGTTTTACTTAAAAGTATAAGTTATAGTTCAGGTATTATTATCAGGATTTTGTATCTGGTTGTGACATTTCTCTACAGGCAAACCTATATTGCTTGACGGGTTTATAGGCTACCTGTAGGGGATTATTACAGTTCACTCCCATGAATTGCTATTCATAGGTTTGAATTGTATTTTCTAGCTTTCTTCCATTTATTTTATTCTTTAATTTATATTTATTTCATTTATTGAATTCGACATTTATTTATTATGCTTTCCACATTTATTTAATTTATTCATTGTTTTTTATTGCTTTTCAAGTAAAATAGATTTATTTTATGCATTTATTTATTTAATGAATTATTTATTGCTTTATATGCATGCCTAGTGTAACAAAATGGATTTTAATTCGATTAATTGAAATATTCACACCAAAAATATTAATTTGACAAAAGTGGACCAATGTACTATTTTTCATCAAAACTTCACATTAAAAATAACATTTCTTTAATAATGGAAAATAATTTATATTAATTAATAAAGTAGGAGTTTCTTAATAAAATCGGACCAATATCCTAGTTTTTATCCAATAAAACTCACAATATATAATGGCCCAGATTTTAGCTTAACATTGATCAGTGAAATCTATAGAGTTTCTAATGTGGTTTCGGTATGAAAGTGACAAATTTAGTACCCTTAATTGCAGTAGAGTTAAAAGGTTAAGCATACTGGAGGCATAGCAATCCCAGGATGGGTGACCTAATGGGAATCCATATAGCTGAAAATGGTAACTGTCTGCTAAAAAACTTTTATTCACCTATTTTGATATGTTGACTCTGAGGAGTCTAGTGGTAAAATTTGGTGCAAAAATGAGGTCAAATAAGTCTCCAAAAGTCAAACCGAAGTTGGCCCTCTTTTTGGTTCAAATAGTAACCAGGTTTGACTAACCTTTGACTTAATCTTTGAAAAATGATAAATGGAGTCAAAATAATATTTTGAAAGTATAGAATGATTCTAGATGATATTTCAAGATTTTAGCTAGTGAAAAATTTATTTTTACCGTAGCACATAAAAATGTCTAATCGGACCGGTTTAAGTGAACCGGACCTCAAACAAACTCCAATTGAGCTAAAATTTTGTTTGGAGGCTATATTCTATATTCTAAGAATTCTAGAATTGATTTGGGGAGAAAATAATAAATATCACTTTGGGCTTAAAAATTAAAAATGGGCTTATATAGATTGGGCCACTTTGGTTGGACCAAGCCCAGCCCATTAAATCACCTATAAATAGCCTAAATATCATAATTCTCTACACAAAACCTGAAAAATCCAACAGCCTTATCGTCCACTTCCTTGGTCGAATTGACTTCTCTTGCTCTTCCTCCATCTTTCTTCAATTCTCTCTTTATCTCACCTCAAATCTTAGCCTCCTAAGTAAATTTTAGCTCCTCTACAACATAATAGTGATGATTGGAGTCCATTTAAAGTGATTGAAGTGAGAAAAATCAAGATTTGAAAGTTTGGGTGTAAAATTGAGGTAAGTGATATAGCTATTTTTAAATTGGTTCAAGGGTTTTTATAAGTACTTTAAGGCATGTAGGTTATGTTTATGTGATTATCTGGCAAAAAGGAAGCAAAATTTTGAGTAAATCTTGATGTATATTTTCGGCCTCCATTAGGTAATCAAGGTGAGGAAGGTTCCTCCAAAGGCAAAGGCAAGAAAAATGAGTACTAAGAAGTGTTAAGCAAGGATCTAAGGTTAGTGATTGCAAAATCCATCTATTTCCATGACTTAAGTTTGAATTTAGGTTATGTCTAAGAACAAAGTATGTGAAATATACATGTTTAATTGAATCTAACATTATAAACATGCTTAAGAAGGCTAAAAATGATGATTTCAATGATTAAAATGAAAATATAAAATTTTGGGGATGATGGTATATGTTGGTCGAATGTTATGCCTTGAATTCTCCATAATATGTATGATATTTATGGCATATAAATGATGTCTATGTGTTGTTTAACATGATATTTAGTTAATAGAATAAATAAAGGAAAGAAAAAAAACATGATGGATGTTATATACCTTGGCCGAATGGTGTATATGGTGAAAAATGTGACCTTTATTTGGTATGATGTCATATAATGGTATAATTAGGTTAATTAACATGTAATCTAGCTAAATAAATTATAAATGAGGTAAAAATAATTTATGGTGAAAATATAACATGTTGGTCGAATGGTAGGTATATGAATACTAATGTATACCATGATGAAATAATGAGTTTAACGGTATAATGATTGATTTAAATTGAAAAGAATGGAATGATATGGTGAAATTCCATTAATTTTCCATATGGTAGCATAAAAATGTATAATTGGAACAATTTAATGCCCTATGTAGTATTCTGGCAGTCAAATCTAGCTCAGGATATAGTGGCTAGCCATAGGGACACCAAACCGCGGGAGTGAGCATGATATCTCACTTATTATAAGCCAATGGCAGTCCTACTCAATATATTTAACGTCAAAATGCCAAATGAAATGAAATGTAATGTAGGGGTGGTCCTTCGAGGTCCCTCTAAATGTATTGAACCTATAGGGTTTACGTCTCTAGTATCCAGTTCAAAGATTTCTGCCAGTATTATACAAGGAGCAGTATAATAAAAATGTGAATAATATGCTCAAATTGAAGTAAAAATGAAATTTATGATGAAAAAGGAACTAATTGAAAGAAATAAAAAGTTTAGGGGAAAAATGGTAATTTGGCCATAAATAGTGTAATAAGGGTTATTAAGGGTAAAAATGTAATTTATTGGATAATTATGTAAATTAGTGACTTTTCAGGGACTAAAATATAATTTGGCATAATTTTGATAATTTAGGGACTAAATGGTAATTTGCATGATTAATAATGGTTAAAAGTGTAAAGAAAATGAATTGATGGCATTTTTATAAATATGAAGAAGTTTAGGGACTAAATCGTAATTATGCCATAGTTAAAGGACTAAAATATAAATATAGATTTTTATGGGTATTAATTGTATATATGTGATAAAGTGAAGGATTTAATTGTAATTATGAGCATAATTACATGCATAAAAATTTAGTGAATTAAATATTAGTTTAATTTAATATTTTAAATATTATGAATATATATATGTTTTATGCATGTGCACTAAGTTTAGTGGAAATTCCCGGATTTACAATCACCACTGAGCATATTTAATACTCAGCACGTAGTTTTATTTAACTTCCTATAGGTACTCCTAGAGAGTGGAGCCAAAGCATACCCCGAATTTTGGGAGCCAAATCGAAGAAATATTATCCAAGAATATTAAGTATGTTAAGATAAATGGCATGTATATGAACTTAAATTAATATGGTTTTGGGTATTGAATTTATATAGATAAAACATAGAACAGTGTGATGCATAATAGTTTATTTTAGACTGACTGTAAATGTGGCATCCTATTGTGTTTATTGCCCTGCATTGGATTGTGGTTTGTTTGGATTGCAGTAAATGTAGGTTAAGTGTATAATCGTCATATTTCTAAAGAAATTGTCCAAATGAATAGTAATTTAGATAGTTATAGGTCAATTGGTAAATAAAGGTTAATTGGGTATATGTTAAGTTATAAGATTTTCGGTTAATTTTTAGGTTAATTAATTTGGATAATAAACTTATTTACTTAATGAAATGTTAAAATTGATATAAAAAATAAAAATACTCATCTTCACAATAATAGAATAAATAATAGATTTCCAAACAATCATCATAATCGACGTAGAAAGCTTAACGTAAGTAATTATTGAATGTACCGCATAAGGGTGTTACAATATTATTGGTATCAGAGCGTGGTTCAGGTGATTCTAAGATTGGAGTGGGTTATTGGGATTAGGCTAAGTACATATGCATGCCAATTGATGAATGGATAATATTGTGAGATTAATGTATGATTGCTCCTTTTATTAGACAGTACGAATGGCTTTTGAAGAAAAGTGTCGCAAGGGTGATGTAGAAAGTGCAGCCTCAGTGAGTATGGGGCGTGCTGAGATGCCGCAGCAACAAGTCACTCCACCAGTTGCACCTCCCCCTCCACCTCAGCCTGATTTTCTGAATATGATGGTAGATTATATTCAGCAGCGATTGCAGGCACAGCAGCCACCTCAACCGCAAGTTCCTGAACAACCTCCAGCTCCACCTAAAAGAAAGCTGATTTTAGAACAGATTAAGTGGTTGGCAGCTGAAGATATTTATGGACGGGACCCTTTGACTCTAGTTCAAGCTGAAGAATGGCTGTTTAAAGTGAAAAGAATATTTGAGACCACACAGAGTCCACCTGAGGAGATGTTGCAGGGAGCACTTGCATTTACATGGTGGAGTGCAGTACGTAAACATACTCCTGCTGATCAGATAACTTAGAATTTCTTTTTGTCTCGGTTTGAAAAGAAGTATATTGGGTCAGTATATAAAGCTTTAATGCAAGATGCTTTTTGGAGACTCAGGCAAGGTAACAAGTCTGTAGCTGAATATAAACGGGAGTTCTAGCGGCTCAGTGCCTATTTGGATGACAACTCCATGACAGAAGAGAAGTTGTGTCAAAGATTTGAAAGGGGTCTCCACAACAACATTAAATAGATTGTGGGTGTTCAGAGGCATCCTGATATGAGATCATTGATTGAAGCAGCTATCAAAGTTGAGACCATACAGGCAGATGAAGCTGATAGACAATCCCGATTCAGACAAAAGAGGAAGCCGGGTCAGTCTTCTGGAGCTCCTAGCCAGGGAAAGAAATCTAGAGGGCCTCCTCATTCTCAAGGCTATACATCTTCAGCACTTGCCCACACCCAGAAGAATCTAGCAGGTAGTAGTGCACCAGCTACATCAATTAGCAGTGCACCGAGAGGCAGAGGTCGTGGTAACCTACCGCAGTGTGAGCATTACAATATATTCCATTTAGGTGAATGTAGATTCTTGACCAAAGCTTGTTTTAAATGTAGGTCCAAAGAGCATCAAGTGAGGGATTGCCCAAAAGCACACCCTTCTACAACTGCTTCACCAGCCCCCGGAGCAGGATTTACTCTGCATAGAGGATGAGGTAAGGGAGCAGCCTCTCATCAAGCTGCTTCAAGTCCTTCAGTTCAGCCTCCTCAGGGTCAGGGCCATGCTACAGGATGCACTTATGCAGTCAGAGCTTGAGATCAGGAGGATGTACGTAATGTTGTAGTTAGTAAATTTTCTTACTTTCTCATTCTGTTTTTGCGTTAATTGATCCTGATTCTACACATTCCTACATTAGCACTGATATTGCATGGGGTAAAGGATTACATGATTCACTATTAGACCAGGATATCCTAGTGAGTAATCCTTTGGGTCATAGTGTTGTGGTGAATAAGGTATACAGAGATTGTCCCATTAGTGCCCAAGGTTGTTTGTTCTTAGCCAATCTGATATAACTTCCTTTTTAAGAATTTGATGTTATTTTGGGAATGGACTGGTTATCCACTCACCAGGCCACAGTTGATTGTAAAAGAAAGAGAATGACCCCTTAAAACTCCAGACAGTCAGGAGATAATGATTGTTGGCGAAAGAACATATTTTCTTTCTGATGTGATTTCAGCAACTGCTCCAAAGAGGCTTATAAGGAAGGGATGTATTGCTTATTTATGTTATGCAATGGAAGCCAAAAAAGAAGATCTTAAAGTGACAGATGTGCCCACTGTATGTGAGTTTCAAGATGTCTTCCCTGTAGAATTTCCAGGTTTGCTACCTGATAGGGAGATAGAGTTTACTATTAATTTAATACCTAGCACTACACCTATCTCTATTACTCCTTATAGAATGGCACCATCAGAACTCGGGGAATTGAAGTTCTAGTTATAGGAATTGTTTTAGAAAGGCTTCATCAGACCGAGTGTTTCACCTTAGGGAGCACCAGTTCTCTTTGTGAAAAAGAAAGATGGATCACTTCGATTGTGTATTGGCTACAGACAGTTGAATAAGGTGACTATTAAAAATAAGTATCCTCTCCCTCGGATTGATGATTTGTTTGATCAAATGAAAGGTGCCTGTGTGTTTTCAAAGATTGATTTGAGATCTAGTTACCACCAGCTAAAAATTAAAGAAATAGATGTACCTAAGATAACTTTTCGCACCAAGTATGGTCATTATGAATCCCTAGTCGTGCCCTTTAGATTGATGAATGCTCCAGCAGCTTTCATGGACATGATGAACAAAATCTGCCATCCTTATTTGGATCATTTTGTGGTGGTTTTCATTGATGACATTCTAGTGTATTCAAAGACTCCCGAAGAACATAATGAGCATCTACAGAATATTCTACAGACTCTGAGAGAAAAGGAGCTTTATGCTAAATGGGCATGTAGTGTCATTATAAGGTATTAAAATGGACCCTAAAAAGATTGAAGCAATTCTTCAGGGGAGGATGCCTAAAAGTGTTACAGAAGTTAGAAGTTTCCTTGGTTTGGCAGGTTACTATAGGAGGTTTGTGAAAGGTTTCTCCTCCATCGCCACTCTATTGACTTGACTGTTACAAAAGAATGTCAGGTTTGAATGGAATGAAAAATGTCAAACGAGCTTTGAAAAGCTTAAGGGTATGTTGACTGAAGCTCCAGTATTGACTCAACCTGAACTAGATAAAGACTTTGTGATCTATAATGATGCTTCGAAGAATGGTTTAGGCTATGTATTGATGCAGGAAGGCAAGGTGATTGCTTATGCCTCCCGACAGCTTAAGACTCATGAGAAGAATTATCCTACACATGATCTTGAATTGGCAGTAATTGTGCTTGCTCTAAAATTCTGGAGACATTATCTGTATGGTGAAAAGTGCTACATTTACACGAATCATAAAAGTTTGAAATACTTGCCTTCTCAAAAGGAGCTTAATTTGAGGCAAAGAAGATGGCTTTAGTTGAACAAAGACTGACTATTTCATTTATTATCATCCTGGAAAGGCTAATGTAGTGGCTTATGCTCGTAGCAGAAAGTTTATGGCAGCTCTGCAGGCTATTAATGTCAGATTATGTATGGCAGATAATGTAACATCCCTTACCTATATGTAAGGTAGCTCACCCTCCATAGAGAAGTGAGTGATCCTATAGGCGAGGGTTGTTACCACATAGAAATCTAACATGAAGAGAACATTCAATATAATACATGCGAAAACATGCATACTTATATTCACATAAAAGAATTAAGGTTAACAAAAACTTTTCTCTTTCATTCATGAACAAAATGTTTACACTGCTGAGTTACATTAAGTCTTACAAAATTACATAGCTGTACGAATTACAAAGGATTACATAATTGCAATACCAAAAGCTTTGCATTCGGACTATTACAAAACCTAATTCTAAACAAAAGCCCATCCTATTGTGTTGGCCTTGGCCGCTGCAGATTTGCCCTCCCAAAATCTCCCACTTCTACCACACCTGCAAGGATGAAACACCCGTGCTAAGCCCAATGGCTTAGTGGGGAAAACAAAAGATGAACGACCACTCACAGTGGACGTCAATGCAAATCACATTCACATGAAACATACATATAAATATAGCAACATAAGCTTAGCCATAGGTTTATTCATCTATAATAGCATCATTCATACATTTCAATAATTTGCAAAATTTCATGACAGAATCATACACATAATTAAGCTTGCAAACTCAATGAAGTGGATAACGAGTGAACGCATAGGTACCCCGAAGGTACAAACAAATAATTTATTTTTTTAAACACATAGAGATCTTAAACAAGACCCAAACACATAGAGGATCGCGAGGACCCAAATGCATAGGGACCAGATCAGGGTCCAAGAAACATATAGGGTGCAGCAAACAAAACTCTATAGGCATGCCTATCTATCCACTACGTGACTCTTAGAAGCTAAGATATTAATTCATTTATTGGTCACACAATAAAGTATATTATAATTCACACATTAAAACATTTATATATTACAAGTGAGAAACCATGCAAAGTGCAATAAATAATAAACATATGAAGAATAGGGGAGGGTCGCGCTGGCGACAACCAGTCGCACTCACGACAGAGATTGATTGCACACGGAGGTGCACTTGCGATGATCAGCCGTACTCACGGGGAAAGTAGGCTAGCCCCTGCCATGCTTGCACAAGCCGACGCACTCGCGATGGGATCTGCCTAGCAGAAGCTCAGCTACCAAGTTCTCTGTCACACTGGCGACCGAGGTCACGCTCGCAACGAAAAGTGCCTCAACTGGAGTTCGGTTTTGCACACTTTGTCGCATCGCGACAAAGGTCGCGCTCGCGATAGAGTCATGTTTCACGCTCTGTTGCCGAGCTCAATAGCTCTCTCACGCTAAGCTCCTCCAAAACTCAAACAATCAACCAACTAACTTCAACCCAATCATCACAAATCACTCAAACATGATTCCAATCATTCAATCAAAGTTTTACACTAATTAAAAGTGACTAATTAAGCAATCTAAATAATATACCCAATCAAAATTCAAACCCACCAAGGATCAATAGAATCCCACAAAATCACTCCAACTTTTCATACACACAATCACTTTCAAATTCTTCTCAAATTAGACAAAACCCAACTCAATCATGCATCAAAACATGCTCAATTTCACAAATTTCTTGAAATTCAAATCAAATGATGAAAGGCACAATTATACAAATACACCAAAAGCACTACCTCCAACCTTCTTCTTTCCTTTTGCCTCTCTAGCTGGATTCTCTAATCAAACAAACCAAATCAGACCCAAAGCTCAAAACCCAAACTCACAGCTAATAAGAAAAACAAGGGAAGAAGAGAAGAAGAAAAAGAAGAGAACTAACCACTTACTTGCATAACCCTTGAATGGCCAACACCTACCAAGATTTATAGCAATTGAGGAAAGAAGATGAGAAAGGAGGAGAAGAAGAGAGGGCTAGGCGGAAGAAAAAATGGGAAAGGAGGAGAAGGCAAAACTACTCTTTCTTGCTCTCTCTCACGTTCTCTGAGGAGAAGGCAAAACTACTCTTTCTTGCTCTCTCTCACGTTCTCTTTCTTTTAGTCAACAGCCATTCCTATCTCCTCCTTCTCTCTCCTCCACATGTCACTAATCTATGGTGGTTTTTGGGAATTCACTCTTCTAGTCCTTCTTTTCTTCTCCAAACATAATCAAGCCAGATAATTAAAAGCTAAAACACAATTATACCCTTCTAAACTTCCTAAAACATGTCATTAAGTCCTAAGACCAATAATAATACACACAAAAATCTATAAAAGGAATACCAAACTATGCTCAAAACCACTAGGGTACCAGTTGGTTCCTTACAACTCTCCCCTTCTTAAAGGAATTTCTTCCTCGAAATTCTTAACTGAGCCAAACAATTGAGGATGCTGAGCTCTCATTACTGATTCAGGTTTACAAGTCGCCTCTTCTAAATTATGATGTCTCCATAACACTTTGACTAAGGGAATCTGCTTATTCCGAAGCTATCTTATCTCTCGAGATAAAATAGCCTTAGGCTTCTCGTCATACAAAAAATATGGCGGAACTTACACTTCCTGAACCGAAAACACATGAGACTTATTCAATCGGTATCTGCGAAATATTGACACATGAAACACATCATGCAACTTGGCTAACTCTGATGGCAAAGCCAACCGATAAGCAGCTGGTCCGATCCGTTTCAAAATCTCATATGACCCAATAAACCTTGAACTCAATTTTCCCTTTTTACCAAAATGAAAAACCTTTCTCCAAGGTGACACATTTAGGAAAACTTTATCACCAACCTCAAATTCAATGTCCTTCCACTTCAAATTCCCATAAGACCTCTGTCGGTCTCTTGCTACTTTCAAATTCTACTGAACCAACCTTATCTTTTCTTCGGTATCTCTAACCAAGTTCGAACCTACTATGGTGCATTCACTTAATTCCATCCAACACACTGGAGTTCTACACTTTCTACCGTATAGAGCCTCATATGGTGCCATACCAATACTTCTCTGATAACTTTTATTGTACACAAACTCCATTAAAGCCACATATCTATCCCAACTTCCAGAAAAATCTAGTGCACAACCCTGAAGCATATCCTCCAAAATCTGAATAACCGTTTCTGATAAACCGTCTGTCTGAGGATGAAAAGCCGTGCTAAAATTCAATCAAGTACCCAAAGCAAATTGCAATTCTTTCCAAAACTTCGATGTAAATCTGGGATCTCTATCTGATACAATCGACACAAGAACTCCATGTAGCCGAACGACTTCATTCACATACAACTCTGCTAATCGATCCATAGGGTATTCAAGTCTAACCGATAAGAAATGAGTTGACTTGGTAAGCCAATCGACTATCACCCATATGGAATCGTGCTTCCGTTGAGTCAGAGGCAAACCAAATACAAAATCAATGGTAATATTGTCCCACTTCCATTGAGGAATAGGCAAAGGATTGAGCAACCCTGACGGAACTTGGTGCTCAGCCTTTACCTGCTGGCAGGTTAAGCACTTAGAAACAAAGTCCACAACATCCCTCTTCATGCTGGGCCACCAATAAAACTGTTTTAGATCTTGGTACATCTTATTGCTTCCCGGATGCATAGTAAAAATAGTAATGTGTGCCTCTTGCAAAAGCTTTCTCTTCACTTCACTGTCATTTGGCACACACAAATGATTTATAAAATAAAGTACCTCATTACTCACAGAGTAATCAATTTGTCCGCCATTCTTGACTACTTTCAAAGCCCGCTGTAACTTAGGGTCATCCTTTTGAGCATTAACAGTTAACTGCTTCAGACTAGGCCTAGCTTTCAACTAGTCAATCAAAGCTCCACCAGAATCAATTCTCCATTTACCACGCTGCAATGCTAGAGCCGAAACCAACTTCCTACTCAAAGCATCAGCGACCACATTCGCTTTACCTGGATGGTAGTCCACTATACAATCATAATCCTTAAACAACTCTAAATATCGCCGCTATCTCAAATTCAGTTCTTTCTGAGTAAGCAAGTACTTCAAACTCTTGTGATCGATAAATATCCTATAAGTCTCCCCCTACAAATAATATCGCCATATCTTAAGAGCAAACACAACCGCTGCTAGCTCCAAATCATGTGTAGGATAGTTCCACTCATGATGCTACAATTGCCTAGACGCATACGCTATTACCTTACCATCTTGCATCAGAACACAACCAAGACAAATACCTGAAGCATCACTATACATAGTATACTCTTTACCCGAAGTAGGTTGAGTAAGTACAGGAGCCTCAACTAACATACTCTTCAATTGGTCAAAACTATCTTGACATCTGTCAGTCCATTCAAATTTGACTCCCTTCCGAAGTAACTTATTCAAAGGCGAAGCAATAACCAAAAATGCCTTAACGAACTACGTATAATAGCCAGCTAACAACAAAAAGCTTCTCACTTTTGGCACATTCCGAGGTGACTTCTAATTCACTATTGCTTTAATCTTTGATGGATCAACTCGGATACCTTCCGAAGAAACAATATGACCTAAAAAGGACACCTCTTTTAGTCAAAAGTCACACTTACTAAGCTTCGCAAACAACTGGTGCTCCCTCAAAACCTAAAGCACAACTCTCAAATGTTCTTCATGCTCACGTTCATTCTTCGAGTATACCAAAATGTCGTCGATAAATACAATAACAAATCGGTCAAGGTATGGAAATACCCTATTCATCAGATCCATAAAAGCCACTGGCGTATTTGTCAACCCAAACAGCATCACTAGAAACTCATAGTGACCATACCACATCTTAAAAGCAGTCTTAGCAACATCGACATCCTTTACCCATAGCTTATAATAACCAAATCTCAGGTCAATCATGAAGAAAACTCCTGCTCCTCTTAACTGATCAAACAAATCTTCTATCCTTCGCAACAGGTACTTATTCTTCATTGTAACCTTGTTGATTTGCCGATAGTCGATACACATGCGCAAGGTACCATCCTTCTTCTTGACAAATAAAACTGGAGCACCCCATGGAGAACTGCTGGGTCTAATAGAGTCCTTGTTCAATAGCTCCTGTAATTGCTTCTTTAACTCTTTCAACTCTATCGGAGCCATTTGATAAGGAGCTTTAGAAATAGGAACAGTAACTAGCAGAATCTCTATAGATAGTTCCACTTCTCTTTCAAGTGGTAACCTTGGCAACTCTTGTAACACCCCTTACCCGTACTTAGGCGATCCCATCCGATAAGGAGTGAGATGCCATATGAGTAGAGGTGCCACCACACAGATACAGAATATACATACATCCATACATAAACATTCATACCAAAATACAGGGTAATTTAAAACTTTACAAAGCCATTCATGAAATAAGCTGATCATGTAGTAAAATAACGAAAAACATTACACTACTGTTTGATCAACCCAGAGGTACAAAAGATAATTACATATCCAAAATTATTCATATACATATGCGGAAGCTATTACAAAAATTGATGTAAGAGAGTTCTATACAAAAAGAATCATCGAGATACAAAATTAGGCCCTACACTAAAGACCCAGTTGTGTTGACACCGATGGCTGCGACTCTCCCAAGCAAACTCTTTCCGCACCTGCACGGGTAAACACACCGTGCTAAGCGATAAACGCTTAGTGGGGAAACACACATATATCATAAGGACAACCATTCACAACGATCGTCAAAGCAAACACACACAGATGGAATAATCAGAGATACGTATTAAACAGGAGTGTGAACATATGACCATGTAAACATATAGAGTCATACCTTCGATAAAGTACTACTGCCTTCAAAACATCTCATTAGTAAACATATTCGGATAATACAATTTCATACTTAACAAAGCAATTCAAAAAGACAAAGTGCCTGCTGACTCAAAGTAGTGGATAACGAGTGAACAAATATTACTTTACGGGTACGAGCCGATTACAAACAGTACCTTACGGGTACGAATCGAAGAAACCAATTTTTACTTTTAATTTCTACAAAACATTTTCAAAGGGGATCTTAAACAAGATCCGAACACAAAGGGGTTCGCGAGGAACCTAGCGGGGACCTGATTGGGGTCCAAACTGAACAAATGGCTGCAGCTAAAAGACTCTATTAGGCATGCCTAACTATCCACTAGACTGACTCTTGCAGGCTAAAATCATACAATTAACGTCCACATTTTAATTATAACAAATAAAGAATTCATATACTTTAAATAGAACAGTACATGCACAAATATGGCTCATAATAAGTGATATTGAATGCTAAAATCCATAGTATAACATTTCTAAAATGTGGGAAGAAAACAGGATTTTATTGCAAAACAGGGTAGGTCACAGTCACAACCAAATTGGTTGTCACCGTGACATACCAATGCTCTCGGTAGAATGCTGATAAGGGGTACCTCACAGTCACAACCAAAATGGTTGTCACCGTGACGTACCAAGAAAATCAACAGAACCAAAAAGCTGGACATCTCACGGTCACAACCAAAATGGTTATCACCGTGACATGTCCCCAACCCAAAACAGAATTGAAGTTCTGGGTACCTCACGGTCACAACCAAAATGGTTGTCACCGTGACGTACCAAAGAAGCCAAACAGAAGCAAAAGTTTGGGTACCTCACGGTCACAACCAAAATGGTTGTCACCGTGACGTACCCAAAACCCAGAACAGAAGCAAAATCTAGCCACCTCACGGTCACAACCAAATTGGTTGTCACCGTGACCCATGCCCAGATTCCACGCTGTTGAGCTAAAATACCAGATTTTTCAACCCAACACTAAAATTCCTCACTCAAACCATGATATAATGACTCAAACTTTAAATTCAACCGAATCCATCATCAAAATCATGCCATAACAAAACCCACTCATAAATTCAAAGAACAACATCAAGAACATCAACAATTTCTAGAATTTCAATAAAATAATATCATGCCAACAATACATAAAACACAAATTCCCAAATCTCAAAATTAGAAGCTCTATCACTTGGTTCCACTAGATCCAGCAACTTCTGTAACACCCCCATACCCCCAGTAAGGAATATCGGGGCGCTACGCGGACACTTACGTATACATATACATGCATTAGCGGAAGCGATAGCATAACACATCCGTTTAAAAGTAATTAAATACTACACTAGGGCCCACTTGCATTTCATATTAACTACATATACATTTACATGTTCATATTACATCTGTTTCCATTTAGCTTTACATATACATTTACATGTACCTTTACTTGTGATTTTTCTACTTATATTACATAATGATGTTACTCAAAATGTAAAAACTCTATCTCTAACTTATACAAAAAGTTGTAGCAACAACTCCTAGTGGCCTTGACCCGCAGATGCCCGCTCACTGCTCCGAACCTGTAGACCTACACGAAAATAAACATCCGTGCTAAGCGATAACGCTTAGTGGGGATGAAAATAATGCAGAGGACTTCTTTCCGAAGTCACACATAAAGAACACATTTCATATGACAAAATTAAATGTCACATGCATATAGCTCTTATACGTGTATAGGTAGCATGCTCGAATATCAAGTACTCTGAGTTCACAAATAAGTAATATTTACTCTTTCACTAATTCATGCACACTACATCTTGTACATCTCATTTATTCAAATATACGCTATCATGTGTTCACATACATGTAAGCATACTCATGTAATCATACACTTGTATACAAAACTGTCATGTATTTAAACATTACTCTCATGTACTATAGCTTTATTCAAAGCAACACTTTAATCATCTCAAGTTCACTACACAACATTAATAAGACAAGCCTGAATTTCCTTTCATGGTGGATACGGGTAACTCTGGATACTGTTTACAGTATCGTACATATGGAGAATTAACTCAAACTCTATGGAATACACGAGATATTCTGAACTCTGGGCACAATTAAGGCCAACTCTAGAAGCTGCACTCTAGCCCTTTATAAGCATGCTTATCTATCCACTATAACGGTAATCAGGCTCTAACAACTCATATATTATACACAGATACCAACTCATCAACAAAAATTCAAATGCATTTAATTCATATAATGATTATTAATCATGTGCGTTTAATTAATATTAGCTATGTAAGAGGCTTAAAAGATCAGTTTTAAACCAAATATGGACCAAAGGGTGCTATACAAAACTTGCTTAGACATATATCAACTCAAAACAAGAGCAACAGACCAAGAAAACTCAAAATAGAAGCAATAGGGAAAGAGAGAGGTTGAGCACGACTCGTGCTCAATAATCCTACTAGGACAAATCATCCTACTCGGACAACTTATCCTAGTAGTGCTCACTCATCCTAGGACAAATCATCCTACTCAGACAACTTATCCTAGTAGTGCTCACTCATCCTACTAGGACAAATCATCCTACTCGAACAACTTATCCTAGTAGTGCTCACTCATCCCACTAGGATAAATCATCCTACTAGGACAACTCATCCGACTAGGAAAACTCATCCGACTAGTGTTCATCCATCTGACTAGGACAACTCATCCGACTAGGATTCATCCATCCGACTAGGACAACTCATCCGACTAGTGTTCATCCATCTGACTAGGACAACTCATCCGACTAGGATTCATCCATCCGACTAGGACAACTCATCCGACTAGGATTCATTTTTCCTAGTCGTGCTCATCAGGGGATAACTTGGGAAATTCCTCTCTGTCGCGATTGCAACCATGTCGCGCTCGCGACAGAAGCGTTTCCCCACCCACATGCTATACTAAGTGAACACTACCAGGGCAGTTTCTCGCATCTACCTTGTATCGTCTAAATGAGTCCCTAAAACTCATTTTAACACTCTTCTTAACAATTTTACCCTAGGATGTTATCTTTCCAATGGAACAAGTTTCAGGTCGTTTGGACATCTGGAACTCTAGATATGACCCAAAAACCACATACTGCTCCTGAGAGCCCGCTCAATCAGAAGGGTCTCGGTTTTTAAAACTTTTGAAGATCTTAAGTCCAGAATTAGCTCCGCCACTCTCTTAGACATTTCTAGCTGCAGATCTTAGGGTTCAAACGCCATCTTAATCAACTCAATTGGAGCTCTGAAACGCTATCTATGGTCACAACACACACAGAGGTCTATGAACAACCAAACAGACTTTTACCCATAACACACTTCACAACTATAAAACATGTACAACTCATCTAACACTCATATAACCACAACATATGCATATTCAAATATCATATATCACAACAAGCAATCAAAATGAGTAAAAGAAAACCGCACACGATCCCTACCTTAGGTGGCTTAACCGCTTCTCTCTAATTGATTCCGAGCTTCTCCTTTCCCTTGTCCATAACTCTCATGCAAAACCAGACCAAAACACTTAGGTTAACCCTCTTCTCACTTTAAATCAAAAACAAAGAGAAAAAGGAGGTCAGATCGGAAAACAAATCCAACTTACCTTCTTGAAGAGACCTAATCAAGCCCCTTTTATGCTCTCTCTTTAAGCTACTTCAAGTGGTTCTCTCAAAGAACTATGCAAATGAAAAAGAAGGGAACAAGGGAGAGGCAAAGCAAGGTGAACGGCTGACCAAAGAAAGAAAACTAAAGAAAAAGAACAAGAGGGCCAAAACTCACGTAAAAGAAGAAGAAAGAAGCAAATGGTCAATCCTCATCCTCTATTTACTATTCCAAATTAATGCCCACTTACCTTACTTAATTAATGAATATCTCACTTTGACTCTTAATTCCATTTTTTTTTTAATTTATTTAGTCTTGCCACATGTCACATCCCTACAAAGCCACTTGTCACTCTAATATAAACCACACTTAAGTCTCTTGCCAAGTGTCACCCTCTCAAGTTGCCATGTGTCACTCTCCTACGATGCCACGTGTCCAATACACACCTCAAGGTCTCTTAAATCCCACTTGTGCACACATCTCGCGAGGGGGTTCTGTCGTGCTTGCGACAGAACGCACACGCCTGCACCAACCAGCTGAAGTTCGAAAACCGTTGCAGGGCTCTGTCGCGCCCGTGACACTTGTCGCACTCGCGACAGAACTCTCGCACATAAACTTACCTTTTTCGAACAAAACTCTGTAATTCTTCTAGGGCCACTTTGGGGTGTTACAACTTCCTTGCCTTTAGGATCTCTTGGAGGCTCAGCTAAGCAACAAACCACAAAAATACACAAACTCGAAAACCTAACTTAAAACCCAAAACCAGAAAAATGCAAGGGAAGAAGAAGAACTTGAACAAAAGCAAAACCAAAAGCATAAAGCTTACCAATCAAACACAAGGAGTAATTAATCCCCACCACACCAACTTGAATCCAAGCAAATCACTTAGAGAAGAGCAAAGAGGAAGAAGAAGAGGGAAGGAGAAGGGAGAACGGGAAAATGGGTTTGGAAATCTGAATTTTCCCCTTTTCCTCTTTCTCTTTCCTTTCTTTTCTCTCCCTTTACACTTGTTAACATCTTAGTGGAGGTCATTAATCACTCACACACTAGATGCACATGTCACACACACACAATGAAACACTCTAATAATGCACCCTACACATGTATGAGCAACACACCCAATGCAATCTCATCTAATACACACACTATGATATGCTCACATGTATAAAATCACAACTCCACTTATGTCCACCTTATTTCTATATGCACACCCACACCGGAATAAACCCACAAAACATGCAATATTCTCAAAATGCACTTATGATATGCCAAACACATACAAATACATACTCACATATATGGCTCATTCTACTAGGGGGCAAACGGGGTGTGACAACTTCCCCTACTAAGAAGAATTTCGTCCTCGAAATTCTCATCTGAACTGAACAACTGCGGGTACTGAACTCTCATTGACTCCTCTGGTTCCCATGTCGCCTCCTCGACTCCATGGTGATTCCATAAAACCATTACCAACGGAATCTACTTACTTCTTAACTGCCTCACTTCCCGAGCTAGGATAGCTTTTGGTTCCTCATCGTAGGAGAAATCAGACTGCACTTAAACCTCTTGAACCGACAAAACATGAGAATGATTCGACCTATACTGACGAAGCATAGAAACGTGGAACACATCATGCAACTTGGACAACTCTATCGGTAAAGCCAGTCTATAGGCCACCGGACCAACTCTTACCAACACCTCATACGGACCAATGAAACGATGACTAAGTTTTCCTTTATTTCCAAACCTAAGCACTTTTCTCCAAGGAGAAACTTTCAGGAAAACCTTGTCTCCGACTTCAAACTGCACATCCTTTCTCTTCAAGTTGGCATAAGATCTCTGTCGATCCTTGGCCACTTTCAAATTTCGCTGCACAACTCTGATCTTCTCTTCTGTATCCCTTACCAATTCTGGCCCAATCACTGACCTCTTGGATAACTCTGTCCAACAAACTGGAGTCCTACACTGACGTCCATACAAAGCCTCATAAGGAGCCATACCGATACTGGACTGATAGCTATTGTTGTAGGCAAATTCCAAAAGCGATACATTCTTGTCCCAACTACCCGGAAAGTCCAAAACACAAGCCCTTAACATATCCTCTAAGATCTGAATCACTCGCTCTGACTGACCGTCTGTCTGAGGATGAAACGCCGTGCTGAAGTTCAACTTGGTACCCAGAGCTCGCTTCAACTCTTTCAAAAACTTAGATGTGAACCTTGGGTCCTGGTCTGAAACTATGGACAAAGGCACTCCATCCAACCGAACTATCTCATTCACATAGATACTGGCCAATCTATCCATCTGGTAATCCATCCTAACCGGCAAGAAGTGAGCAGATTTTGTGAGTCGATCCACAATAACCCAAACAGAATCATGCTTTTTCTGAGTCAATGGCAACCCAAAAACAAAATCCATGGTAATATCATCCCACTTCCACTCTAGAATAGACAAAGGCATGAGCAATCCCGAAGGAACTTGGTGCTCAGCCTTTACCTGCTGACATGTCAAGCACTTGGATACAAAGTCCACTATATCCCTCTTCATACCAGACCACCAATAAAACTGCTTCATATCCCGATACATCTTGTTACTCCCGGGATGCATGGTGAAAACTGTGCTATGCGCCTCTCTCAGAAGCTGTTTCCTCAATTCCTAATCATCCGGAGCACACAAACGGTTACCAAATAGAAGTGCTCCATCAAGAACTGAGAACTCTGACTGCTTGCCCAGACTAACCTCTTGCACAATCCGCTGAAGCTTCTCATCAAACTTCTGAGCATCAACTATCCGCTGTCTCAAGGTAGGCTTGACTCTCAACTGAGCTATCAAAGCCCCATCCGAACCAAACCTCCATCTAAATCGTCTCAAAAATAAGGCAGAAACTGACTTCCAACTTAAAGCATCTGCGACTACATTGGCCTTACCCGGGTGGTAATCCACAATGCAATCGTAATCTTTAAACAACTCAAGCCATCGACACTGTCTCATATTCAATTCCTTCTGAGTCAGGAAATACTTCAAACTTTTGTGGTCTGAAAAGATCCTGTACTTCTCCCCGTAGAGATAATGGCGCGAAATCTTCAAAGCAAAGACAACCGCTGCTAACTCAAGATCATGCGTCGGATAGTTCCTCTCATGTGGCTTTAACTGTCGAGAAGCATAAGCCACACCCTTACCTTCGTGCATCAGAACACATCCCAGACCAACACCAGAAGCGTCGCTATACATAACAAACTCCTTACCCGTGATGGGTTGAGTCAGTATAGGAGCTTCAATTAACAACTGCTTTAACCTCTCAAAGCAAGCTTGACACTTATCCGACCACTCGAACTTAACTCCTTTCCTCAACAACCTAGTCATCGGAGCGGCAATCACAGAGAAACTCTTAACAAACCAACGGTAGTAACCCGCCAGACCAAGGAAACTCCTCACTTCTTGAACATTCCTCGGCGCTTTCCAATCGACTATCACCTCAATCTTAGCTGGATCTACTTGAATACCCTTGGCTGAAACTATGTGGCCCAAAAACGACACTTCCCGAAGCCAAAAATCACACTTACTCAATTTGGCAAACAACCGATGTTCCCTCAAAACTTGCAAAACCAATCGGAGATGCTCCTTATGCTCGGTCTCATCCTTGGAATACACCAGGATATCATCTATAAACACTACTACAAATCGGTCCAAGTATGGCCTAAACACTTTGTTCATCAAATCCATGAATGCCGCTGGAGCATTGGTCAAACCAGACGGCATCACAAGGAACTCATAGTGGCCATACCACATCCGGAATGCAGTCTTAACCACATCCTCATCCTTAACCCGAAGCTGATAGTACCCCGACCGAAGATCTATCTTAGAAAACACACCTGCACCCCGAAGCTGATCAAACAAATCCTCAACTCTGGGTAGCAGATACTTGTTCTTCACTGTGATCTTATTAATCTGCCTGTAATCAATGCACATCCTTAAAGACCCATCCTTCTTCTTGACAAATAGAACCAGAGCTCCCCATGGAGATATGCTGGGTCGAATAAACCCCTTATCCAATAGCTCTTGCAGTTGAGTTTTTAATTCTCTCAACTCTATAGGAGCCATTCGATAAGGTGCCTTCGATATAGGTGTGGTACCCGGCATGATCTCTATGGCTAGCTCAACTTCCCTCTCTGGAGGCAAACCCGGCAAATCACTTGGAAAAACATCATTAAACTCCCGCACAACAGGGATATCTTCAATCCTCACTTGGTCTCTCTTGGAATCCAAAACCACAGCTAGGAAAGCCTCACAACCTTTTCTCAAAAACCTCTTGGCTTGAATTGCAGAAATCACGTTGTTCACAGAACTCGCACCCAAGCCTCTTACAAACACTGGAGCTCAGTTCCTATCCCGAAGCACAAAGGTCTTCCTATGGCAATCAACCACAGCCCGATGCTTACTCAGCCAATCCATACCCAAAATCAGGTCAAACTCTCGGAACGGCAGCTCTGTCAAATCCACTGGGAACTCTACACCTTCCACAAACAGAGGACAATTCCTAAAGACTCTACTCACATTGACACTATGCCCTAATGGATTGGTCACACATATCTCATAGTCTAACTGATCTACCACAAGCAACTTATCAATAATCTTATGCGTGCACAAATATGAGTGTGTGGAACCAGGATCTATTAGAGCATACAATTCAGTGTCATGGAGTAGGAACTTACCAGCAATCACATCAGGGGCATCTTGCTCCTCTCTGGCTCTCACTGCATAAGCTCTGGCTGCAACTGGTGGAGGACACTCAACCGTCTCAAAAATAGCTCCCTCTCGTGGTCGACCGCCTTGACCTCTACCCCAGCCCCTACCACGGGTAGCCTGAGTAGCATTAGATCCAACTCCACTAGCCCCTCTCTGAGGACCCAAATCCTCGCTCATCTGTGGACAATTAGCCAGACGGTGCTCGGTGCTCCCACACTTAAAGCACCCACCAGTGAGCCACCTACACTCACCCCGGTGAGTCTTGTTGCAATGAGCACAAACAGGTGTAGCATCCGATCTACCACCTCTGCCAGAACCAGATACCGCTGCTGAACCTTGCCTTCTACCTCTAGTAGCCGAACTAGCTGATGGCTCATCTTGCGGGTTCCTAGATCTCTTACCCGAAATAAGGAAGAACCACCCCGTGCAGAATTCCTTCGCTGAGCTCTCTCCCTAAGCAATGATTCCATCTTCTCCGCCCTCATGGCAGCCTCTGCAATTGATAATAACTTACCCCAGGCATACACATCAAAGAAATCAAAGCAATCTTTAAAGACTCGTTCAACCCCGCTTCAAAATGCTTGCATCTGAAATCATCTGTCATAACCCCACGCGGAGCATAGCGAGACAGCCGATTAAACTCTTTCTCATAATCTGAAACTGACATGGCCCTCTGCTTCAAACTCAGAAACTGTGCCCATCTTGCGTCCCTATATGCCTGAGTCGCATACTTCTTTGTGAACTCCTCCCCGAAGAATTCCCATGTAACCGGATCAGGCATCTAAGGTTGCCTACATACCAACTCCCACCATTCATAAGCCGACCCTTAAAGCAATGCCACAGCACATTCAGCTTGCTGATCAGGAGGACACCTGACTTCCTTTAAAGCTCTCTTTACTTTATCAAGCCACTTTTTAGCTAACTCCTACTCATCTAGCCCGGTCCCATAAAAATCCTCAACACCAGCTCTTCTTAAACTCTCTATCGGAGCTTTAGGGGCAGTCACCCTTTCCAAAACCCGAGCCATATCCTGATGCAATCTGAACATTGCCTCAAAAGGCATGGCAGTGGCCTCGGGCTGGACCCTAGCATGTTGAGCCGACACAGAAATAGAAACAGACGGTTCCACAGCTGGAGGATTCACACTTTCAGCGGATTCCTCAAGCGCACCACGAGCAGAATCAGAATCCATCTAACAAACAAGATGACAGCCACATCAGCCAACACAGCCCTAGACATAAATGCATCCATACATAGCATCACATAAACAATCACCCAGAAATGCCTAAACCTAGGCTCTGATACCACGACTTGTAACACCCCTTACCCGTACTTAGGCGATCCCATCCGATAAGGAGTGAGATGCCGTATGAGTAGAGGTACCACCACACAGATACAGAATATACATACATCCATACATAAACATTCATACCGAAATATAGGGTAATTTAAAACTTTACAAAGCCATTCATGAAATAAGCTGATCATATATTAAAATAACGGAAAACATTACACTACTGTTTGATCAACCCAGAGGTACAAAAGATAATTACATATCCAAAATTATTCATATACATATGCGGAAGCTATTACAAAAATTGATGTAACAGAGTACTATACAAAAAGAATCATCGAGATATAAAATTAGGCCCTATACTAAAGACCCAGCTGTGTTGACACCGATGGCTGCGACTCTCCCAAGCAAACTCCTTCCGCACCTGCACGAGTAAACACACCGTGCTAAGCGATAAATGCTTAGTGGGGAAACACACATATATCATAAGGACAACCATTCACAACAGTCGTCAAAGCAAACACACACAGATGGCATAATCAGAGATACGCATTAAACAGGAGTGTGAACATATGAACATGTAAACATATAGAGTCATACCTTCAATAAAGTACTACTGCCTTCAAAACATCTCATTAGTAAACATATTCGGATAATACAATTTCATACTTAACAAAACAATTCAAAAAGACAAAGTGCCTGCTGACTCAAAGTAGTGGATAACGAGTGAACAAACAGTACTTTACGGGTACGAGCCGATTACAAACAGTACCTTACGGGTACGAATCGAGAAACCAATTTTTACTTTTAATTTCCACAAAACATTTTCAAAGGGGATCTTAAACAAGATCCGAACACAAAGGGGTTCGCGAGGAACTAAGCGGGGACCTGATCGGGGTCCAAACTGAACAAAGGGCTGCAGCTAAAAGACTCTATTAGGCATGCCTAACTATCCACTAGACTGACTCTTGCAGGCTAAAATCATACAATTAACGTCCACATTTTAATTATAACAAATAAAGAATTCATATACTTTAAATAGAACAGTACATGCACAAATATGGTTATCACCGTAACGTACCAAAGAAGCCAAACAGAAGCAAAAGTTTGGGTACCTCACGGTCACAACCAAAATGGTTGTCATCGTGACGTACCCAAAACCCAGAACAGAAGCAAAATCTGGGCACCTCACGGTCACAACCAAATCGGTTGTCACCGTGACCCATGCCCAGATTCCACGCTGTTGAGCCAAAATACCAGATTTTTCAACCCAACACTAAAATTCCTCACTCAAACCATGATATAATGACTCAAACTTTAAATTCAACCGAATCCATCATCAAAATCATGCCATAACAAAACCCACTCATAAATTCAAAGAACAACATCAAGAACATCAACAATTTCTAGAATTTCAATAAAATAATATCATGCCAACAATACATAAAACACAAATTCCCAAACCTCAAAATTAGAAGCTCTATCACTTGGTTCCACCAGATCCAGCAACTTCCTTGCCTTTAGGATCTCTTGGAGGCTCAGCTACGCAACAAACCACAAAAATACACAAACTCGAAACCCTAACTTAAAACCCAAAACCAGAAAAATGCAAGGGAAGAAGAAGAACTTGAACAAAAGCAAAATCAAAAGCATAAAGCTTACCAATCAAACACAAGGAGTAATTAATCCCCACCACACCAACTTGAATCCAAGCAAATCACTTAGAGAAGAGCAAAGAGGAAGAAGAAGAGGGAAGGACAAGGGAGAACGGGAAAATGGATTTGGAAATCTGAATTTTCCCCTTTTCCTCTTTCTCTTTCCTTTCTTTTCTCCCCCTTTACACTTGTTAACATCTTAGTGGAGGGCATTAATCACTCACACACTAGATGCACATGTCACACACACACAATGAAACACTCTAATAATGCACCCTACACATGTATGAGCAACACACCCAATGCAATCTCATCTAATACACACACTATGATATGCTCACATGTATATAATCACAACTCCACTTATGCCCATCTTATTTCTATATGCACACCCACACCGGAATAAACCCACAAAACATGCAATATTCTCAAAATGCACTTATGATATGCCAAACACATACAAATACATACTCACATATATGGCTCATTCTACTAGGGGGCAAACGGGGTGTGACAACTCTTCAGGGAACACATCCACAAACTCATTAACTATCGGAATATCTTGAATTTCTACTTAGTCACATCTAAAATCCATTATAAAAGCCAAATAAGCCTCACATCCCGTCCTTATAAATCGTCTAGCTTGCATGGCTGAAATCACATTACCCAAGGGACTAGAACCCAAACCTCGAACAACTATAGAAAATTAATCACGACCTTTAAGCACAATAGTCTTCCTATGACAATCTACCATAGCCCAGTGCTTACATAGCCCATCCAAACCCAAAATCAAATCAAATTCATAAAAAGGCAGGTCAATTAAATCATCTGGAAACTCTCTACTTTGTACCATTAAGGGACAATCCTTATACACTTTACTTACATTGACACTATGCCCTAAAGGACTGGTCACACAAATCTCATAGTCTAATTGGTCCGTACGAAGCAAATTAGCACATATCTTTTCACAACACAAATATAAGTATGTGGAACCAGGATTTATTAGAGCATACAACTCAGTGTCAAAGAGTGAAAACTTACCAGCAATCACCTCTGGAGAATCCTGCTCGTCCTAAGCTCTCATAGCATATGCCCTGGCTGGTGCCGCATGAGGATGATCTACTGTCTCAAAAGAAGTTCCATCTCTAGGCCATCCACCATGACCTCATCCTCTTCCCCTACCATGGCTAGCTTGAGGGGCATTAGATCTCACTCGACTTCCTTCTTGCTGCTCAAGAGTATTCTCACTTAACTTAGGGAAATGAGCCAGAAAATGCTCTGTGCTACCACATCGAAAGCAACCTCCTGTCAACCAATGGCATTCACCACGATGGCGCTTATTACAATGTGCGCATTCCGGTACCATCTCGCCTCTACCACCAGAAACACCTCTGCCAGTACCAGATACTTGAGACGATCTTTGCCTCCTACCTCTCATGGCAGGGCTATTGGTAGACTCATCTGGAGAATTTACTTGATAATTCCTTGGTCTCTTCCCCAAAGATGAGCCTCCACGAGAGGGGTACCTCTTTTGAGCCCTTTCTCTCAAAATAATCTCAGAGCGTTCCGCTCGTATAGCCGCTTGCACAATCTGATAATCACTGACCATTGGAGAGGACATCAAGGAAATCAACATAGCTTTGAGAGACTTATTTAGGCCCGCCTCAAAATGCTGACAATGAAACTTTTCAGTAAGGATACCCGCGGTGCATACTTACTAAGCCCACTAAATTTCTTCTCATATTTTGCCACAAATAAGGCTCTCTACTTAAGGTTCAAAAACTGGGTCCATCTAGCCTCTTTATTTGCCTCAGTTACATACTTATTGTGAAATTCTTGCTCGAAAAACTCGCAAGTAATCGGGTCAGGTAACTGAGGATGCCTCAAAACCATTTTCCACCAATCGTAGGCGAAACCCTGCAAGAGTGACACAACACACTCCACTGCCCTATCCAGGGGACATCGAATCTCCTCTAATACTCTTCTCACTTTCTAAATCCACAGTTCTGCTTTATCGGATTCATCTAAACTCATCTCATAAAATCCTCAGCTCTAAACTTCCTCATACTCTCAATAGGTGCTCTCGGCGCCATTACCTTTTCCAAAACTCTAGCCATGTCTTGTGATATCTTAAGCATGGTCTCAAAAGGCATAGCTGGAGCCTCAGGTTATACCCTTGATGTCTAAGCAGGACTAGAGACTAACGGATCTTTCTCTGGGGGATTTACACTCTCAGCTGACCCCTCAAGAGATCCACGCTCGGAAACCATCCTAACTACAAAACACAAGGACATCCGCATCAGGCCAACATAATTCTAAATACAATTCTTGTAACACACCGAAATAACGAACTCGATATTTTGAGCAAATAAATTAAATAATTCAAAAAGGAAGTATGTGAAAGAAAATAAAAATTTAGGGGTTTAATTTTATGGTAAATATTGGTGTCTGCGTGTGTGTGTTGGGGAGGATTAAATGGTAATTTAATTAAAAAAAAAAAAAACCAAAACTATGTCATTTTGGACTTCCTCTTCCTTCTCTTCTTTTCTTTTCTTTCTTTTCCTTGTTTTCCCTTTCTCTACCCCGATCCCATTCTAACCCCCCCTTCCCCTGATCTGCTCCTCCCTTCCTCATCGCTCCCCGCCGTCCAGCCCCTCCCTCCCCTGCTATCAGCAACCGGCATTGCCCTCCCCTCTTTCCCCTCTTTTGCACACAACGGCAGTGGCTGCTGCCCTTCGTCTCATGCTTTTAGAGTCGGGTTTCAGCCCCACCCGATGCCTGTTCCTCCTCCTCCTCCTCGTCACTGGCCATCGACTATGCCACTAGCCCTCCTAAAGTGAGTAATTCTATCTTGTAATTTGGGAGTTTGAGGAAAATAATTAGGGGCAAATTTTAAAAGTTAGGGATTTGAAATTCTAATCTTAGGAATTTAATGTTTTAAGTTTAAAACAGGTTAGATTTCTTATTTTTAAGTGATATAGTCAAGTTTATTTACATTTTATTAAGATTTATTGAGTTTATGGTTGAATTGTGGTGTGTATAGGTGAAGAAGAAGAAGAATAAAATGTGAGGAACAAAGGGAAAGAAAAACAAGTGGAGACTTAAGTTCATTTTTGTGGAGTTGATTAAGGCCATTGAAGTTATTTTGCCAAAAATCAAGGTTTGCGACCACTAAAATTTATTTTTCCTTAACTGTTTGTCTGATTTTGCTTATGTTTAAATTGAATGAGTAGTGATTTGATGTGTCAGTGCTGGAATGAGTTTGGTAATTGTACGATAATTAGGCGTAATAGCTTATTTTGATAAATTAATGCCTAAATATTAACAAACATGTGATTTGAATACAATATGTGATTATGTAAATGATGTTGGTATATTGGCTTAGAAAGAAAATTGAGATGATTAAATTGTGAATTGGATTTTTCCTTCTTAATATGATTATAAATGTTAGAAATTGTGAATATTATTATTGAAATTAAAGAAAGGAGAATAAAAGAGAAATTCTTATGCACTTAGTAAATAATACAAAACATGGATAGGATATAATTGGCCAGCCATAGGGATGTATTCGCTTTGGATTGTAGGTTGGATATTGAATATTTATGTGGAGTGTCGATTGGAGATTGAGTATTTATGTGGAATGCCGAATGGATTTTGAACGCTTTTATTCGGAGTGCAAGGTGGAATTTTGATGAATATGTTAGAGGAAAAAGTGAATATTGTCAATTTGTATTGTAGGTTATTGAGAAGCTATAAGCTAGGATTAAAGTGTAGTGCCCGATATTGGCCACTTCAATTCGTAGTCTCGTATATCCCCTTGATGTGTTCCATCGAGTTACTCTGGGCATTTTGTTTTTAGTTTAATTAGTTATGATGGGTTAAATAATAAAAAGTGACTACCTTAATATGACTGATGGATTTTAGTAATGGAAATAAAGATAATATTTTTATATATACATATATATATATATATATATATATATATATAAATATAGATATTCTAGTATGTTTAACTATTTATGATAGTGGATTATATATTATTAATTTTGTAATTGCTATATATATATATATATGCATACTTTGTTCATAAATTTTGATTAAAGCTTGTGATATGAAATTTTTGGAAAAGAAATTTTAGTGGTTGCCACTAAGCGATTTGTTTAGCACGTTGAATTTTATTTCTGCACGTAGTTATACAGGTTTTGGATTGAAGGCAAGCTAGGGATTTATCAGGAGGTATGGAGGAGTTCTTTACTTCCGGATAGATATTAGGCTTAATATTTCTTATTGACATTTTCTTTTGGAGTTTTGAAACTTGAATTATCAATGGCTCATGATAAGATATTTTTTGAATTGAATTGTAATTCATTTTGGATGATGGATTGTGGATATTGAAAGTTAGTGTAAATATATGCCTAGATGAAGGAAAAATGTATGCTATATTTTTCTTTTGGACAGTGTATGAAATGAAAGGATAAATCACAACTATTAGTGAATTTGCCCTTTTATTGAATATTTTGAGGTGGATGGGAAATATTGATATTGCATTGGATTTATGGTGGAGTTGAGATGTGTGGATACATTATGGAAGTGTAAAATTTGAAATTGTTTAACAGGGGGATAAGGATCCGTATAAGGGAAACTCTGTCCGATTTTCTATAAATTTTGAAGTGATTCGGATCTATATGAGTTTATTATAAAATAATAGGTTTGGATATCTTGTGTATTGATTAGTATATCAGGTTGGGTAACATTTGGTATTTGACTTCTATCAGGCCGGGTATCGGGTGTTACATTTAGTGGTATCAGAGCTGTGGTTTAGGCGGCCCTAAACCTAGATTAGAAGAAGAGAATAATGGAGAAGGGTGATATGCTCCATATTCCTCTCAAGTAACCTTTAATGTATGGGAAGTTTTCTTTGCATAAGCATATGGGCAGGATAAATTGCATAATCATATATTTGATGTATACATGGTTGCATAAATTGCATATATGAAGAACTAAGCATATATATCCTCATTTATGCATAAACATTCATTACATATTTATTGGAAAAAAAATATAGATGCCCTACATATGAGGGACTTGACAAGTTATACATTGAGCATATTATGAATTATGGAATTTGGTATCGTGTGAAGTAAATGAGTGGGTACGAATTGATGTTATGTGAATAAACATAGTATGGGGACTTGAGATATACCTTATGAAAATCCATCTTTTGTATTACTTACAGATCTGTTATGGAGTCAGGCTCTAGAGAAACTGGTCAGGAAGATGGGGAAAGTCGAGGTTCTGCTACAGTTGAGGGTACCGATAGAGTACAATCGTCAACGAAGACCCCTCCTGTACCACCTTTTCCTCAGGCCCAGGTGGAATTTTATCAATTGATAACTGAAGTTATGAGAAGAATAATGGAGGCTATGCCTAGTTACCAGCCTCTGTCACCTCCTCGATAAAGAGGCAACTATTAAAGAATGAAGAAATTGGGTGCCACAGATTTTTATGGTGATGCATCTATCACCCCATAAAAAGTAGAGGAATGGCTACAAAAAGTAAAAAGGATTTTCGATCATATGAAAATTTCACCAAAAGAAAAACTGGACTGCACAGCTTTCTTACTTCAAGCTCAGGCTAATGAACGGTGGTTGGCTATCTCCATAGATGTATTAGAACCTGGTCCCACTTAGGATTTCTTTCTGGACCAATTTGAGAAGAGATATATCAGAGCTCAATACAATAGGGCTATGGAGAGAGCATTTCTTTACCTTGGACAGGGAACCAAGATGGTGACAGAATAAGTCATTATGCACCAGAACTTGTAGCAACTAGGGAAATGAAGCTGCAGATATTCAAGGATGGGTTGCACAATGAGATTAGGCGAGGCCTTGTGGGGCATAAATTTGCAGATTTTGGGGAATTGGTAGAGGCAGCCCTTGAGGTGGAAGAGTTAAAAGTTGAAGAGAAAAATAGAAAGATTATAAGTCAGAAGAAAAGGAGTCAAGGACAATCTGGTTCGACCACTCCTTCTAGTAAGAGATAGAAAGGATCCCAATCGGCAGCTTAATCACAAGCTCATTCTCAAGGATAGTCTAAAGGTAATAGAAGCATAGCTAGTTCAGGGCGATAACCCACATCTATAGCTAGCACACCTGGGGGTGCCAGTAGGACAACTCCTTTATGTGAGCATTGTGGGAAGCAGCGTATAGGTTAATGCTAAAGACCGACAGGAGCTTGCTACAGGTGTGGCTCCAAGGGCCATTTTGCTAGATATTGTCCTGGATCACAGACTTCGACAGCTCCATAGGCTAGAGGATCTGCTTCTACTCAGGGAAGTAGAGGTAGAGGCAGAGGTAGAGGTGATGCTTCAGGAGCTGTTACTCAGGGAAATTTTGCATAGACAGTTGTGGGATCAGGAGCTACTACCCAGCACGCACCTATGCTATTAGAGCTCGTGAGGACCAGGATGCCCCGGACGTCATTATTGGTAAATTTTCTCTTTTCAATCATGATGTTTATGCATTGGCAGATCCTGGCTCCACACATTCATATATATGCACTACTGTAGCACAGGGAAAAGGTTGGAATGTTGAAAACTTAGAACAGGAAATCCATGTAACTAATCCTTTGGGGCATAGTGTGCTAGTAGATAGAATATATAAGAATTATCCAGTTCAAGTGCAAAACCATATTTTTTCAGCTAATTTGATTGAATTACCATTCTATGAGTTTGACATAACTCTTGGAATGGATTGGTTGTATGCACATCAAGTAATGGTAGATTGCCGTCTTAAATGGATTACCCTTAAAACTGTTAATGATAAAGAGATCACTATAGTGGTTGAGAGGTCGAATTTTCTTTCCAATGTGATATCTGCCACCAGGGCTAGGAGGTTGGTGAGAAAAGGGTGTGAAGCCTACTTAGCATGTGTTCTTGAAGCTAAGAAGGAAGAACCCAAAATTCAGAATATTCCTACGATGTTTGACTTTCAGGATGTATTTCCTGATGAACTACCAGGGTTGCCACCGGAAAGAGAAATTGACTTTTCCATTGATGTGATGCCTGGTATAGCATCAATATCTATTGCACCCTATAGAATGGCTCCTACTGAACTCAAGGAATTAAAGGTACAGTTATAAGATCTTCTTGAAAAGGGTTTTATTCGCCCCAGTGTGTCTACATGGGGTGCACCTGTACTTTTTGTCAAGAAGAAAGATGGAACACTGAGACTGTGTATTGATTATAGACAATTAAATAAAGTCATAGTGAAGAATAAATACCTGTTGCCTAAAATTGATGATCTTTTTTATCAGTTTAAGGGTGCTGGTGTATTTTCCAAGATTGATTTAAGGTCTGACTATCATCAATTCAGAGTGAAGGAGTTAGATGTACCTAAGACAACTTTCAAAACTAGATATAGGCATTATGAGTTTTTAGTGATGCCTTTTGGGCTCAAAAATGCTCTGACAGCATTTATGGAGCTTATGAATTGCATCTTCCACTCCTACTTAGATCAGTTTATTATAGTTTTTATTGATGACATATTGGTATATTCAAGGAACCAGGAGGAACATGATCAAAATCTTTGAATTGTTCTACAAATTTTGAGGGAAAAATAACTTTATGCTAAATTCAGCAAATGTGAATTTTGGGCTAGGTGAGATACCCTTCCTTGGCCACATTGTATCAGCTGATGGGATCAGGGTGGACCCCAAAAAGATGAAAGCTATCCTTGAATGGAAACCGTAAAGAATGTCACGGAGATTAGAAGCTTTTTGGGCTTGGCCGGTTATTACAGAAGATTTGTTAAGGGATTTTCATTAATTGCAGCCCCTTTGACTAAGCTACTCCAGAAGAATGCTAAATTTGTATGGAGTGAGAAATGTCAAGAAAGTTTTGAAAAGCTTAAGGCAATGTTAACAAAGGCGCTTATTTTGACTCAGCCAACAGTGGGAAAGGATTTTGTGATCTATAATGATGCTTTACATAATGGTTTGGGATGTGTTTTAATGCAAAAAAGGAAGGTGATTGGTTATACATCGAAGCAACTTAAACCCCATGAAAAGAATTACCCAACTCATGATTTGGAATTGGCAGCTATTGTCTTTGCTCTAAAAGTTTGGAAGCATTACTTGTATGGGGAAAAATGTTACATTTACACTGACCATAAAAGCCTTAAATACCTGCCTACTCAGAAGGAGTTGAATTTAAGACAAATAAGATTGATAGAGTTAATCAAATATTATGATTGTATCATTAATTACCATCCAGGCATGGCGAATGTTGTAGCAGATGCATTTAGTAGAAAATCCATGGCAGGTAAATATTCTAAATAACCAGTGAACTTTTTAAATTTTATTTATAGTAAGATTTCATATAAATTCTAATTTTAGTATTTCTTACATAGCTTTGAGAGCTATGAATGTCAAACTAGCGTTAGCAGATGATGGAGCTATTGTGGTTGAACTGAGGCTTTTGGAAGAGGCACATAACAGTTTTTATGTTATGCACCCGTGCAGCGCTAAAATGTATCAAGATGTAAAAACTCATTATTGGTGACCTGGGATGAAGAAGGACGTAACAGAACTCGTCACGAGGTGTCTGACTTATCAATAAGTAAAGGCTAAATGTCAGGTTCCATCAGGTTTGTTACAACCTATTTTAATACCCGAATAGAAATGGGATCTAGGCACCATGGATTTTGTCACTGGATTACTGCTGACTAGAAAAAAGTATGATTCGGTGTGGGTCATAGTTGATAGATTAACAAAGGCAGCACACTTCCTACCGGTCAGAATCGACTACCTATTGATTAAGCTGGAAGAATTATACATTAATGAGATAGTACGGTTGCACGGAGTTCCTTTTTCTATTGTATATGACAGATATCCAAGGTTTACATCGAGATTTTGGAAAATGCTTCATGAAACCTTGGGCACAAAGCTAAATTTTAGCACTGCTTTTCATCCCCAAATGGACGGACAATCTAAAAGAGTGATTCAGATAATTATTAATAATTGAATTAAGAATAGTTAAGGTTATGAATTTTAATAATTGTATTATTATGTTGTAATAGGTTCTAGAGGATATGCTTAGAAGCTGTGTGATTGATTTTAAAGGTAGTTGGGATAAATATCTTCCATTGGTTGAATTTGCCTACAATAACAGTTATCAGGCAAGTATCCAAATGGCTCCTTATGAAGCATTATATGGAAGAAAATGTAGAACTCCGCTATGTTGGACGGAGCTTAAGGAGAAAAAGATAGTGGGTCCAGAATTGATAAGGGAGACAGAAGAAAAAGTAAAGATCATCAAGGAAAGATTGAAAACTACATCTGACAGTCAGAAATCCTATGCGGATTTGAAAAGTAAAGATATAGAATATGAGGTTGGTGATAAAGTTTTCTTAAAGGTGTCACCATGGAAAAAGGTGTTGAGATTTGGAAAAAGAGGCAAGCTAAGTCCTATGTTCATTTGACCATACGAAATTTTAGAACGTGTGGGTCCATGGCCTATAGACTAGACTTACATTGAAAATTGGAGAAAATTCATAATGTCTTTCATGTCTCAATGCTCAGAAGATATCGATCATATTATTAAACCTAAGGTGGTGAAGATTCAACTAGATTTGACATATGAAGAATAACCTATAAAAATCTTAGCACGAGAAACAAAACAACTACGAAACAAAATAGTTCCACTAGTGAAAGTGTTATGGAGAAATCACAATATAGAAGAAGCTGTTACAGTTAGTGGTATCAGAGCATAGGTTTAGGCGTTTCTGGGTGTTGTTGTGATTGTTCTGAGTTTCTTAGATGTGTATGTGTCTAGATCTGTGTTGGCTGATACGGTTGTTTCTTGTTTGTTTAGATGGCTTCTAATTCTGCTCTTGGTGCGCGTGAGGAATCCGCCGAGAGTGTGAATCCTCCAGCTGTAGATCAGCCTGTTTCTGTTACTGTGTCGGCTCAGCATGCTAGGATTCAGCCCGAGGCCGCAGCCATGCCCTTTGAGGCTATGTTTAGACTGCATCAGGATATGGCTAGGGTTTTGGAGAGAGTGACTGCTCCTAGAGCACCTATGGAGAATCTGAGGAGGGCAGGAGTTGAGGATTTCTATGGTACCGGTTTGAATGAGTCTGAGACTGCAGAGAGATGGTTAGATAAAGTGAAGCGTGCTTTGAGAGAGATTCGGTGTCCTCCCGACCAGCAGGCAGAGTGTGCATTAGCTCTTCTTCAAGGGTCTGCTTTTGAATGGTGGGAGTTAGTGTGCAGGCATCCTCAGTTACCGGATCCGATTACCTGGGAGTTCTTTGAGGGTGAGTTCATAAAGAAGTACATCACTCAGACTTATAGAGATTCGAGATGGGCGCAGTTTTTGAGTTTGAGGCAGAGGGCTTTGTCGGTAGCTGATTATGAGAAAGAGTTCAACAGGTTATCTCGCTATGCCCCTCGAGGAGTTATGACTGATGACTTTAGATTCAAGCATTTCGAGGCTGGGTTAAATGAGTCTCTGAAGATTGCTTTGATTTCCTTGATGTGTATTCCTGGGGTTAGCTACTATCAGATTGTAGAGGCTGCTGTGAGAGCTGAGTTGTCTGAGACTGTGATGAGGGAGAGAGCTCAGAGGAGGAGTTCTTCTCGTAGAGGATCTTCTTCGAGTAAGAGATCTAGGAACCCACAGGATGAGTCAGCATCTGGTCCGGCTTCTAGAGGTAGACGTCAGGGTTCTACAGCTGTGTCAGGTTCTGGTAGGGGTGGTAGAGCTGAGACTACACCAGTTTGTCCTCATTGTAGTAAGTCACATCGGGGTGAGTGTAGGTGGCTCTCCGGTGCATGCTTCAGATGTGGGAGTTCGGAGCATCAGTTGGCTGGTTGTCCGAGGTTACAGGAGGATTCAGGTTCTCAGAGAGAGGGCAGTAGGGTCGGTTCGAATGCTTCTCAGGCTACCCGTGGCAGAGGCCGAGGTAGAGGTAGAGGTGGTTGGCATAGAGAGGGAGTTGTTTCTGAGACTGTTGAGCATCCTCCTCAGGGTGCCGTTAGAGCTTATGCTATGAGAGCCAGAGATGAGCAGGATGCGCCTGACGTTATTGCTGGTAAGTTCCTACTCCATGACACTGAGTTGTATGCTCTAATTGATCCTGGTTCCACACACTCATATTTGTGCACAGATAGAATTGTTGATAAATTGCATTCAGTTGATCAGTTAGATTATGAGATTTGTGTGACCAGTCCATTAGGGCATAGTGTCAGTGTGAGTAGAGTTTTTAGGAGTTGTCCTGTCACACCCCATTTGGCCCCTAGTAGAATGAGCCAGTCTGTCTGTCTGACTGTCTGTCTGTAGGTGTAGGCTTTCGCATGTGTTCAGCATTTCATAAGGGTATTTCAGTAAAATATATGATTTTGGGGTTTTACTATTGTGTGAGTACATACATGGCATTAGTGTGTGAATTAATTAGGAATTACTTGTGTACACTGGAGCATACCATATTAGGGTGTTTTTAGTTGGGAATCATTTGAGTGCACTTACATATACCATTGTAGGGTACATTTAAATGAGATTACTTAGGGTGTGTGTAATGCATTTGAGATTGGTGTGAGTGATTAGTTTCACCAATAGGAAAAGGATACATATTTAGAATAAAGAAAAGAAAAAGAAAAGGGAATGAGAGAAAAGGGACATTACAGATTCGCGTTCTTGCTCACTCATTCTCTTCTTCTTTAATTTTCTTTATCCCAAATACTGTGTTGAAGGTTCAAGGTCTTATTGGTGAAGATAATCTCTCCTTGCATCCCCTAGCTTGGTAAGTGCATATCTTGTTTGTGTTTTTACTGTAAGTTTGCATCTTCATCTTCTTCCTTGAGTTTAGGTTTAACCTAGGGTTGAATTTATTGTGTTGGTGTTCTAGTTGAGGCTCCACGTGACCCAAAGGGGAAGGAGGTTGCTGGACCAAGTGGAGCCAAGTGATAGAAGTTAGAATCCAGGTTTGGGAATATTGATTTGTGCGATTTTGATGTTTTACTGTAATTCTAGGGTTCATGTTCTTCTAAATTTGAATGAGTGTGTTCTTGATCTGATTTGGTTAATTAGTTGATGGATTGAGTTGTATAATTATTGCATATATTATTTGAGATAATTTCTGGAAGGTAAGAACAGGTTTGAATGGTTTTTAATCAAATTGGGAGTGAATTCGTGTTTTTGGAAATCCTGGAAATTGAGGTACTGTTCTTCGTTGTGTGACTCGCTTCAAAGGAAGGCAGGTCACGTCACGTGATCCTTGGTCACGGCGTGACATGCCTGCTGAGAAGCGAGTTGCGCTGAGGATCAGGCAAGTCACGCGACGTGATCCTCGGTCACGTCGTGTGACCTGCGAAGAGAAGAGGCAGATCACGCAACGTGATCTGCGAGGGAGAGCAGCGTCACGTCGCGTGACCCTCGGTCACGCCGTGACCTGCATATGCATTGCGTGATCCGCGAGGATCACGCAACGCGCTTGGCGGGAAGCAAGCAGGTCACGAGACGTGACCATCGGTCACGCCGTGACCTGCCTGTTGAGTCGCCAGTTTTCTCCGCTCAGCTTGTTTTTCCGAAATTTCCTAGTTTTTAACTCCGAAATGAATTTGGTATTTCTTCTGAATGGACTTTACTGTTATCTGATGCATGTCTTACTGATTAATGCTTTGATATGCGTGATACCATGATTTTCTGATGAATTATACTCCGTATTCTGAAATGTGAATTGAATGTCGCATAACCTGCTAGAGTCAAGTAAGTGGATAGTTAGGCATGCCTAATAGAGTCTGTTGCTGCAGCCCATAGTTCTGTTTGGACCCCGATCAGGTCCCCGTTTGGTTCCTCGCGAACCCTTTTCTGTATTGGATCTTGTTTAAGGTCCCTTTTGAAAATATCTGTGAAAGGAAAAGTAAAATGGTTTAATCGGTTCGTACCCGTAACGTACTATCTGTAATCGGCTCGTACCCGGAAAGTACTGTCTGTACACTCGTTATCCACTGTCTAGAGTCAGCAGGTATTCTTTAAATGTGAATGGAAATGTTCTGATATGATATGGCTTTGAATGGAATATCTGAATGAGTTTAATGATGAAATACATGCTGGTTTATTCTATAATGGATATGATTATGAAATACTGAAGGTATGACTGTTAAATATGAGCATGATTATAAGGTATATGTTATAACCTTTGCATTCTGCCATTGCGAATGTGTTATGCCTTGACGACCACTGTGAGTGGCCGTCCATAATTTATGTGTGTTTCCCCACTAAGCGTATTATCGCTTAGCACGGTGTGTTTTCCCGTGCAGGTGCGGAAGACATTTTGCTTTGAGAGAGTCGCCGTCATCCAGCCAACACAGAAGGGACTAGTGTAGGGCTCAGTTTTGTATCAGTTATTGATTCTTTTTGTATAGAACTCTCTGTATCAGCTTCCGCTTTTGTATCTGTATTTTGGTATATGTAATATTATTTTGTTCAGCTAGTTGATCAGATCATTATTGTAATAGTTTAATTATAGTAATGCATGATCAGCTTTTGCTTTCTGCATGTAAAGTTTTTAGTTATTCTGTATTTCTGAATGTATGTTATGAATGGATGTATATTTTGCTTTGCTTTTGTTTGGTGATACCTTGTCTCATACGGCATCTCACTCCTTATCGGATGGGATCACCTACGTATGGGAAGGGGGTGTTACAGTTAGTGGTATCAGAGCTTAGGTTTAGGCGTTTCTGGGTGTTGATGTGATTGATCTGAGTTTCTTGGATGTGTATGTGTCTAGATCTGTGTTGGCTGATACGGTTGTTTCTTGTTTGTTTAGATGGCTTCTAATTCTGCTCATGGTGCGCGTGAGGAATCCGCCGAGAGTGTGAATCCTCCCGTTGTAGATCAGTCTGTTTCTGTTACTGGGTCGGCTCAGCATGCTAGGGTTCAGCCCGAGGCCGCAGCCATGCCCTTAGAGGCTATGTTTAGACTGCATCAGGACATGGCTAGGGTTCTGGATAGAGTGACTGCTCCTAGAGCACCTATGGAGAATCTGAGGAGAGCAGGAGTTGAGGATTTCTATGGTACCAGTTTGAATGAGTCTGAGACTGCAGAGAGATGGTTAGATAAAGTCAAGCGTGCTTTGAGAGAGATTCGATGTCCTCCCGACCAGCAGGCAGAGTGTGCTTTAGCTCTTCTTCAGGGGTCTGCTTTTGAGTGGTGGGAGTTGGTTTGCAGGCATCCTCAGTTACCGGATCCGATTACCTGGGAGTTCTTTGAGGGTGAGTTCTTAAAGAAGTATATTACTCAGACTTATAGAGATTCGAGATGGGCGCAGTTTTTGAGTTTAAAGCAGAGGGCTTTGTCTGTAGCAGATTATGAGAAAGAGTTTAACAGGTTATCTAGATATGCTCCACGAGGGGTTATGACTGATGACTTTAGATGCAAGCATTTCGAGGCTGGGTTAAATGAGTCATTGAAGATTGCTTTGATTGCTTTGATGTGTATTCCTGGGGTTAGCTATTATCAGATTGTTAAGGCCGCTGTGAGAGCTGAGTTGAATGAGACTGTGATGAGAGAGAGAGCTCAGAGGAGGAGTTCTTCTCGTGGAGGATATTCTTCGAGTAAGAGATCTAGGAACCCACAGGATGAGTCAGCATCTGGTCCGGCTTCTAGAGGTAGACGTCAGGGTTCAGCAGCTGTGTCAGGTTCTGGTAGGGGAGGTAAATCTGATGCCATACCTGTTTGTGAGAATTGCAACAAGGCTCACCGGGGTGAGTGTAGGTGGCTTACTGGGGGATGTTTCAGATGTGGGAGCACTGAGCACCGTGTGGCTGGTTGTCCCCAGTCGATTGAGGATTCAGGACCTCAGGGAGGAGCTAGTAGGGTCGGTTCGAATGCTTCTCAGGCTACCCGAGGTAGAGGCCGAGGAAGAGGTAGAGGTGGTCGGTATAGAGATGGAGCTGCATCTGAAACTGTTGAGCGTCCTCCTCAGGGTGGCATTAGAGCTTATGCTATGAGAGCCAGAGATGAGCAGGACGCGCCTGATGTTATAGCTGGTAAGTTCCTACTCCATGACACTGAGTTGTATGCTCTAATTGATCCTGGTTCCACACACTCATATTTGTGCACGGATAAAATTGTTGATAAATTGCATTCTGTTGATCAGTTAGACTATGAGATTTGTGTGACCAGTCCATTAGGGCATAGTGTCAGTGTGAGTAGAGTCTTTAGGAGTTGTCCTCTGATTGTTGAGGGAGCTGTGCTTCCAGTGGATCTGATTGAGTTACCCTTCAGAGAGTTTGATTTGATTCTGGGTATGGACTGGTTGGGTAAGTATCGGGCTGTAGTGGATTGCCATAGGAAGACAGTTGTACTTCGGGATAGAAGTCATTCTCTTGTGTTTTTGAAAGGTTTGGGTGCTAGTTCTGTTAATAATGTGATTTCTGCGATGCAAGCTAAGAGATTCATCAGAAAAGGTTGTGAGGCTTTTCTAGCAGTTGTGTTAGATTCCAGGAGGGATCAGGTTCAGATTGAGGATATTCCAGTAGTGCGGGAGTTTAGTGATGTGTTCCCGAGCGAGTTGCCTGGTTTGCCTCCTGTGAGAGAGGTTGAGTTGTCCATTGAGATTATGCCAGGTACTGCACCTATTTCGAGAGCACCTTATCGGATGGCTCCTGTAGAGTTGAGGGAACTTAAATCTCAGCTACAGGAGTTATTGGATAAGGGGTTTATTCGACCTAGCATATCTCCTTGGGGAGCTCCAGTGCTGTTTGTTAAGAAGAAAGATGGATCCCTGCGGATGTGTATTGACTACCGCCAGATTAATAAAGTTACAGTGAAGAACAAGTATCCTTTGCCTAGGATTGAGGATTTATTTGATCAGCTTCGAGGTGCGGGTGTCTTTTCCAAGATAGATCTTCGATCAGGGTACTATCAGTTACGGGTTCAGGATGCAGATGTGGTGAAGACTGCATTTCGGACTAGGTATGGCCACTATGAGTTTCTTGTGATGCCGTTTGGTTTGACAAATGCTCCAGCGGCATTTATGGATCTGATGAATCGTGTATTTAGGCCATACTTAGATCGGTTTGTAGTATTGTTTATTGATGACATCTTGGTGTATTCTAAGAATGAGAGTGAGCATGAGGAGCATCTCAGATTGGTTCTTCAGATGTTGAGAGAGCATCAGTTATTTGCTAAGCTTAGCAAGTGTGAGTTCTGGCTTCGAGAGGTATCATTCTTGGGTCATATCATTTCAGCTAGAGGTATCCAGGTGGATCCAGCTAAGATTGAGGCGATTGTTGATTGGAAAGCGCCTCGAAATGTTCAGGAAGTGAGGAGTTTCCTCGGTTTAGCAGGTTATTACCGTCGGTTCGTTAAAGGATTTTCTGTGATTGCCGCTCCTATGACTAGATTGTTGAGGAAAGGAGTCAGATTTGAGTGGTCAGACAGGTGTCAGTCTTGTTTTGATCGGTTAAAGCAGTTGCTTGTTGAGGCTCCTATCCTTACTCAGCCCATTTCGGGTAAGGAGTTTGTTATTTACAGTGATGCTTCTGGAGTTGGTCTTGGATGTGTGCTGATGCAGGAGGGAAAAGTTGTGGCTTATGCTTCTCGTCAGTTGAAGCCACATGAGAAGAACTATCCGACGCATGATTTAGAGTTGGCGGCTGTAATCTTTGCTTTGAAGATTTGGCGTCACTACTTGTATGGGGAAAAGTGTAGGATCTTCTCGGATCACAAGAGTTTAAAGTACTTCCTTTCACAGAAAGAGTTGAATATGAGGCAGCGCAGGTGGCTTGAGTTGTTTAAGGACTACGACTGCATTGTGGATTACCATCCTGGTAAGGCCAATGTAGTTGCAGATGCTTTGAGTCGTAAGTCGGTTTCAGCCTTGTTCTTGAGGCGGTTCAGGTGGCGATTTGGTTCAGATGGGGCTTTGCTTGCCCAGTTGCGTGTGAAGCCTACTTTGAGACAGAGGATTGTGGATGCTCAGAGAGATGATCAGAGGCTTCAGCAGATTGTGCATGAGGTTAGATCGGGTAAGCCATCAGAGTTCTCAGTTCAGGGTGAGGTACTTATGTTCAGAGACCGTTTATGTGTGCCAGAGTCTGAGGACTTGAGGAGACAGCTCATGAGTGAGGCGCATAGTTCAGTTTTCACTATGCATCCTGGCAGTACGAAGATGTATCAAGACATGAAGCAATTCTATTGGTGGTCTGGTATGAAGCGTGATATAGTGGATTTTGTTTCCAAGTGCTTGTCTTGTCAGCAGGTTAAGGCTGAGCATCAGGTACCTTCGGGTTTGCTTATGCCTTTATCCATTCCTGAGTGGAAATGGAATGATATCACCATGGACTTTGTTTCTGGTTTGCCTTTGACTCAGAGGAAGCATGATTCGGTTTGGGTTATTGTGGATCGGCTTACGAAGTCAGCTCACTTCTTGCCAGTTAGAGTGGACTACTCCATGGACAGATTAGCCAGTATCTATGTGGATCAGATAGTTCGGTTGCATGGTGTGCCTTTGTCCATAGTGTCAGATCGGGATCCGAGGTTTACTTCCAAGTTTTGGAAGGAGTTACAGAGAGCTTTGGGCACTAGGTTGAACTTCAGTACAGCGTTTCATCCTCAGACCGACGGTCAGTCAGAGCGAGTTATTCAGATTCTGAAGGATATGATGAGAGCTTGTGCTTTAGATTTTCCGGGTAGTTGGGACAGATATGTATCATTGATGGAGTTTGCCTACAACAACAGTTTCCAGTCTAGTATCGGTATGGCACCATATGAGGCTTTGTATGGTCGTCAGTGTAGGACTCCGATTTGTTGGACAGAGCTATCTGAGAGATCTATGATTGGGCCTGAATTGGTTAGAGATACTGAAGATAAGATCAGAGTAGTGCAGCGGAATTTGAAGGCAGCCAAGGATCGACAGAAGTCTTACGCCAATTTGAAAAGGAAAGATGTGCATTTTGAGATCGGGGACAAGGTTTTCCTTAAAGTTTCTCCTTGGAGGAGGATACTTCGATTTGGGAAGAAGGGTAAGCTGAGTCCTCGTTTTATTGGACCTTATGAGATTCTGGCTAAGGTAGGACCTGTAGCCTACAGATTAGCGTTACCGATGGAGTTAGCAAAGCTGCATGATGTATTCCACGTTTCGATGCTTCGTCGGTATAGATCAGATCCTTCGCATGTTTTATCAGTTCAGGATATCCAGGTTCAGCCAGACTTCTCTTATGATGAGGAACCGCGAGCTATTCTAGCCCGTGAGGTAAGGCAGTTGAGGAATAAGCAGATTCCTTTGGTTAAAGTATTATGGATCCATCATGGAGTCGAGGAAGCGACTTGGGAACCAGAGGAGTCTATGAGAGCTCAGTATCCACAGTTATTCAGTTCAGGTGAGAATTTCGAGGACGAAATTCTTATTAGTAGGGGAGAGTTGTCACACCCCATTTGGCCCCTAGTAGAATGAGCCAGTCTGTCTGTCTGACTGTCTGTCTGTAGGTGTAGGCTTTCGCATGTGTTCAGCATTTCATAAGGGTATTTCAGTAAAATATATGATTTTGGGGTTTTACTATTGTGTGAGTACATACATGGCATTAGTGTGTGAATTAATTAGGAATTACTTGTGTACACTGGAGCATACCATATTAGGGTGTTTTTAGTTGGGAATCATTTGAGTGCACTTACATATACCATTGTAGGGTACATTTAAATGAGATTACTTAGGGTGTGTGTAATGCATTTGAGATTGGTGTGAGTGATTAGTTTCACCAATAGGAAAAGGATACATATTTAGAATAAAGAAAAGAAAAAGAAAAGGGAATGAGAGAAAAGGGACATTATAGATTCGCGTTCTTGCTCACTCATTCTCTTCTTCTTTAATTTTCTTTATCCCAAATACTGTGTTGAAGGTTCAAGGTCTTATTGGTGAAGATAATCTCTCCTTGCATCCCCTAGCTTGGTAAGTGCATATCTTGTTTGTGTTTTTACTGTAAGTTTGCATCTTCATCTTCTTCCTTGAGTTTAGGTTTAACCTAGGGTTGAATTTATTGTGTTGGTGTTCTAGTTGAGGCTCCACGTGACCCAAAGGGGAAGGAGGTTGCTGGACCAAGTGGAGCCAAGTGATAGAAGTTAGAATCCAGGTTTGGGAATATTGATTTGTGCGATTTTGATGTTTTACTGTAATTCTAGGGTTCATGTTCTTCTAAATTTAAATAAGTGTGTTCTTGATCTGATTTGGTTAATTAGTTGATGGATTGAGTTGTATAATTATTGCATATATTATTTGAGATAATTTCTGGAAGGTAAGAACAGGTTTGAATGGTTTTTAATCAAATTGGGAGTGAATTCGTGTTTTTGGAAATCCTGGAAATTGAGGTACTGTTCTTCGTTGTGTGACTCGCTTCAAAGGAAGGCAGGTCACGTCACGTGATCCTTGGTCACGGCGTGACATGCCTGCTGAGAAGCGAGTTGCGCTGAGGATCAGGCAAGTCACGCGACGTGATCCTCGGTCACGTCGTGTGACCTGCGAAGAGAAGAGGCAGATCACGCAACGTGATCTGCGAGGGAGAGCAGCGTCACATCGCGTGACCCTCGGTCACGCCGTGACCTGCATATGCATTGCGTGATCCGCGAGGATCACGCAACGCACTTGGCGGGAAGCAAGCAGGTCACGAGACGTGACCATCGGTCACGCCGTGACCTGCCTGTTGAGTCGCCAGTTTTCTCCGCTCAGCTTGTTTTTCCGAAATTTCCTAGTTTTTAACTCCGAAATGAATTTGGTATTTCTTCTGAATGGACTTTACTGTTATCTGATGCATGTCTTACTGATTAATGCTTTGATATGCGTGATACCATGATTTTCTGATGAATTATACTCCGTATTCTGAAATGTGAATTGAATGTCGCATAACCTGCTAGAGTCAAGTAAGTGGATAGTTAGGCATGCCTAATAGAGTCTGTTGCTGCAGCCCATAGTTCTGTTTGGACCCCGATCAGGTCCCCGTTTGGTTCCTCGCGAACCCTTTTCTGTATTGGATCTTGTTTAAGGTCCCTTTTGAAAATATCTGTGAAAGGAAAAGTAAAATGGTTTAATCGGTTCGTACCCGTAACGTACTGTCTGTAATCGGCTCGTACCCGGAAAGTACTGTCTGTACACTCGTTATCCACTGTCTAGAGTCAGCAGGTATTCTTTAAATGTGAATGGAAATGTTCTGATATGATATGGCTTTGAATGGAATATCTGAATGAGTTTAATGATGAAATACATGCTGGTTTATTCTATAATGGATATGATTATGAAATACTGAAGGTATGACTGTTAAATATGAGCATGATTATAAGGTATATGTTATAACCTTTGCATTCTGCCATTGCGAATGTGTTATGCCTTGACGACCACTGTGAGTGGCCGTCCATAATTTATGTGTGTTTCCCCACTAAGCGTATTATCGCTTAGCACGGTGTGTTTTCCCGTGCAGGTGCGGAAGACATTTTGCTTTGAGAGAGTCGCCGTCATCCAGCCAACACAGAAGGGACTAGTGTAGGGCTCAGTTTTGTATCAGTTATTGATTCTTTTTGTATAGAACTCTCTGTATCAGCTTCCGCTTTTGTATCTGTATTTTGGTATATGTAATATTATTTTGTTCAGCTAGTTGATCAGATCATTATTGTAATAGTTTAATTATAGTAATGCATGATCAGCTTTTGCTTTCTGCATGTAAAGTTTTTAGTTATTCTGTATTTCTGAATGTATGTTATGAATGGATGTATATTTTGCTTTGCTTTTGTTTGGTGATACCTTGTCTCATACGGCATCTCACTCCTTATCGGATGGGATCACCTACGTATGGGAAGGGGGTGTTACATGTCCTCTGATTGTTGAGGGTGTTGTGCTTCCAGCGGATCTGATTGAGTTACCCTTCAGAGAGTTTGACTTGATTCTGGGTATGGACTGGTTGGGTAAGCATCGGGCTGTAGTTGATTGCCATAGGAAGACAGTTGTACTTCGGGATAGAAGTCAGTCTCTTGTGTTTCTGAAAGGTTTGGGTGCTAGTTCGTTGAATAATGTTATTTCTGCGATGCAAGCCAAGAGATTTATCAGGAAAGGTTGTGAGGCTTTTCTAGCAGTTGTGTTAGATTCCAGGAGAGATCAGGTTCAGATTGAGGATATTCCTGTAGTGCGGGAGTTTAGTGATGTGTTCCCAAGCGAGTTGCCTTGTTTGCCTCCTGAGAGAGAGGTTGAGTTGTCCATTGAGATTATGCCAGGTACTGCACCTATTTCGAGAGCACCTTATCGGATGGCTCCTGTGGAGTTGAGGGAACTTAAATCTCAGCTACAAGAGTTATTAGATAAGGGGTTTATTAGACCAAGCATATCTCCTTGGGGAGCTCCAGTTCTGTTTGTCAAGAAGAAAGATGGATCACTGCGGATGTGTATTGACTACCGCCAGATTAATAAGGTTACAGTGAAGAATAAGTATCCACTGCCTAGGATTGAAGATTTATTTGATCAGCTTCGAGGTGCGGGTGTCTTTTCCAAGATAGATCTTCGATCAGGGTACTACCAGCTTCGTGTTCAGGATGCAGATGTGGTTAAGACTGCATTTCGGACTAGGTATGGCCACTATGAGTTTCTTGTGATGCCGTTTGGTTTGACAAATGCTCCAGCGGCTTTTATGGATCTGATGAATCGTGTGTTTAGGCCATACTTAGATCGATTTGTAGTAGTGTTCATTGATGACATCTTGGTGTATTCCAAGAATGAGAGTGAGCATGAGGAGCATCTCAGATTGGTTTTGCAGATGTTGAGAGAGCATCATTTGTTTGCTAAGCTTAGCAAGTGTGATTTTTGGCTTCGAGAAGTGTCATTCTTGGGTCACATTATTTCAGCTAGAGGTATCCAGGTGGATCCAGCTAAGATTGAGGCGATAGTTGATTGGAAAGCGCCTCGAAATGTTCAGGAAGTGAGGAGTTTCCTCGGTTTAGCAGGTTATTACCGTCGGTTCGTTAAAGGATTTTCTGTGATTGCTGCTCCTATGACTAGATTGTTGAGGAAAGGAGTTAGATTTGAGTGGTTAGACAGGTGTCAGTCTTGTTTTGATCGGTTAAAGCAGTTGCTTGTTGAGGCTCCTATCCTTACTCAACCCATCTCGGGTAAGGAGTTTGTCATTTATAGTGATGCTTCTGGAGTTGGCCTTGGATGTGTGCTGATGCAGGAAGGAAAGGTAGTGGCTTATGCTTCTCGTCAGTTGAAGCCACATGAGAAGAACTATCCGACGCATGATTTAGAGTTGGCAGCTGTAATCTTTGCTTTGAAGATTTGGCGTCACTACTTGTATGGGGAAAAGTGTAGGATCTTCTCGGACCACAAGAGCTTGAAGTATTTCCTTTCACAGAAAGAGTTGAACATGAGACAACGGCGTTGGCTTGAGTTATTTAAGGACTACGACTGCATTGTGGATTACCATCCTGGTAAGGCCAATGTAGTCGCCGATGCTTTGAGTCGGAAGTCAGTTTCAGCTTTGTTCTTGAGGAGATTCAGATGGCGATTTGGTTCAGATGGGGCTTTGCTTGCCCAGTTGCGTGTGAAGCCTACTTTGAGACAGAGGATTGTGGATGCTCAGAGAGACGATGTGAGGCTTCAGCAGATTGTGCATGAGGTTAGATCGGGTAAGCAGTCAGAGTTCTCAGTTCAGGATGAGGTACTTATGTTCAGAGATCGTTTATGTGTGCCAGAGTCTGAGGATTTGAGGAGTCAGCTCATGAGTGAGGCGCATAGTTCAGTCTTTACTATGCATCCGGGCAGTGAGAAGATGTACAGAGATATGAAGCAATTCTATTGGTGGTCCGGTATGAAGCGTGATATAGTAGATTTTGTTTCCAAGTGCTTGACTTGTCAGCAGGTAAAGGCTGAGCATCAGGTTCCTTTAGGTTTGCTTATGCCTTTATCCATTCCTGAGTGGAAATGGAATGATATCACCATGGACTTTGTTTCTGGTTTACCTTTGACTCAGAGGAAGCGTGATTTAGTTTGGGTTATTGTGGATCGGCTTACGAAGTCAGCTCACTTCTTGCCAGTTAGAGTGGACTATTCCATGGACAGATTAGCCAGTATCTATGTGGATGAGATAGTTCGGTTGCATGGTGTACCTTTGTCCATAGTGTCAGATCGGGATCCGAGGTTTACTTCCAAGTTTTGGAAGGAGTTACAGAGAGCTTTGGGCACTAGGTTGAACTTCAGTACAGCGTTTCATCCTCAGACCGATGGTCAGTCAGAGCGAGTTATTCAAATTCTGGAGGATATGATGAGAGCTTGTGCTTTGGATTTTCCGGGTAGTTGGGACAGATATGTATCATTGATGGAGTTTGCCTACAACAACAGTTTCCAGTCGAGTATCGGTATGGCACCATATGAGGCTTTGTATGGCCGTCAGTGTAGGACTCCGATTTGTTGGACCGAGCTATCCGAGAGATCTATGATTGGACCAAACTTGGTTAGAGATACTGAAGAGAAAATCAGAGTAGTGCAGCGGAATTTGAAGGCAGCCAAGGATCGACAGAAGTCTTACGCCAATTTGAAAAGAAAAGACGTGCAATTTGAGATCGGGGACAAAGTTTTTCTTAAAGTTTCTCCTTGGAGGAGAGTGCTTCGATTTGGAAAGAAGGGTAAGCTGAGTCCTCGTTTCATTGGACCATATGAGATTTTGGCTAAGGTAGGACCTGTAGCCTACAGATTGGCATTACCGATGGAGTTAGCAAAGTTGCATGATGTATTCCACGTTTCGATGCTTCGTCGGTACAGATCAGATCCTTCTCATGTTCTGTCAGTTCAGGATATCCAGGTTCAGCCAGACTTCTCTTATGATGAGGAACCGCGAGCTATTCTAGCCCGAGAAGTGAGGCAGTTGAGGAGTAAGCAGATTCCTTTGGTTAAAGTGTTGTGGATCCATCATGGAGTCGAGGAAGCGACTTGGGAATCAGAGGAGTCGATGAGAGCTCAGTATCCACAGTTATTCAGTTCAGGTGAGAATTTCGAGGACGAAATTCTTATTAGTAGGGGAGAGTTGTCACACCCCATTTGCCCCCTAGTAGAATGAGCCCGTCTGTCTGTCTATCTGTCTGTCTGTATGTATAAGCATCCGCATGTGTTCAGCATTTCATAAGGGTATTTCAGTAAAATGTATGTTTTTGGGGTTTTATTATTATGTGGGTGCATACATGACATTAGTGTGTGAATTAGTTAGGAATTAATTGTGTACATTGGAGCATACCATAGTAGGGAATGAATAAGTGGGAGTGGGTAGAGTGTGTGTAATGCATATTAGCTTGGTGTGAGTGGTTAGTTTCACCAATAGGTAATTAACACATGTTAAAGGTAAAGAAAAGAAAAAGAAAAGAAAAGAATGAGAAAGGAAAAATTACAGAACGTGTTCTTCTTCACGTATTTCCTATTCTCATCTTCTTCTTCTTCTTCTTCTTCTTCTTCTGTTCTCTAAGGACCCTAGTGTTGATTCAAGCTTTGTTGGTGAAATTAATCATTCCCTTAGCATTCTGTTGGTAAGTCACTGCATTCTTTATCCTATTCTCTACTTGTTTTCATCTTCTTCTTCTTCAATGAGTTTAGGTTTAACTTAGGTTGCATGTTGGATATTTGTGTTTAGCTGAGGCTCCACGCGATCCCAAAGGCAAGGAGATTGCTGGGAGCAGTGGGACTAAGTGAAGAGAAGCTTAGATTACAGGTTTGGGAATATTTGATTGTGAATTGTGTGATTTTGATGTTTACTGTAAATTCTAGGGTTTATCTGTTCTTGAAGAGCTTGAATCAATTAGTCTTGATTTGGTTGTTTAAAATGCTAAATTGAGTTGCATGTATATTGATTATGTGAATTGGGATATTATTCTGGAAGGTAAGTACTGGTTTGAGTGGTTTTTAAGCTAATTTAGATTGATTGATTTCGTTCTGGGAAAAATTCTGGAAAATCTGGTTCAAATCCCGTTTTGCTGATGCTGTCGCGTGACTCGCCAAACAGAGAGGCAAGTCACGAGACGTGACCTTAGGTCACGACTCATGACCTGCCAGCTTGAGGCCGGTCACGAGTTGTGGCTGCCTGTCACAACTCGTGACCCGCATAAATGAAGCAAGTCACGAGACGTGACTCCCCGTCACGCCTCGTGACCGGCTGAGTGTAGGCGTGTCGCGTGATCCATTGAAGAGAGAAGCAAGTCACGAGACGTGACGTCCAGTCACGTCGTGTGACCTGCGTGAGCGCCGCGTGATCTGCGAGATCACGTCGCGTGATCAGCGAGGGACGAGGCGAGATCCACGAGGAACAGAGCAAGTCACGAGACGTGACCCTCAGTCACGACTCGTGACCTGCCCTGTGAGGAGGCCAGTCACGCCTTGTGACTAGCCAATCTCGCCCGTTTTTCCGTTTTGCTCTTTTTCTGAGTTTTTCCCAGTTTTTGACTCTAAAATAAATCTATTATTTTCTCCTGGATGAATTTATACTGTAGTATAATGCCTGTACTACTTGTATATACTCTGATTTGAATAATACCATGATTTTCTGATGAATACTACTCTGTACTCTGAAATGTGATCTGTTTGACGCATAACCTGCTGGAGTCGAGTAAGTGGATAGTTAGGCATGCCTAATAGAGTCTTTTAGCTGCAGCCCTCAGTTCAGTTTGGACCCCGATCAGGTCCCCGTTTGGTTCCTCGCGAACCCTTCAGTATAGAATCTTGTTTAAGATTCGCTCAGTATATAAATAACATGTTTTGATAAATGATATAATATTTGACTTGTACCTGTGAGGTACCCTCAGTATTCGATTCGTACCCGTAAGGTACCCTCAGTTCACTCGTTATCCACTATCTAGAGTCAGCAGGTGTTCTTTAAATGTTAATGGAATTGTTCTGATCTGATCTAGCTTTGAATGGAATATCTGAATGAGTTAATGATAAAATACATGCTGGTTTATTCTGTAATGTATATGATTATGAGATACTGAATGTATGGCTTTTAGATACGAGCATGTTTATATGGATTATGTATTAGTCCTTGCATTCTGCCATTGTGAATGTGTTATGCCTTGACGACCACTGTGAGTGGCCGTCCATAATTTATGTGTGTTTCCCCACTAAGCGTTTATCGCTTAGCACGGTGTTTTTACCCGTGCAGGTGCGGAAGGCGTTTTGATTTGGGAGAGTCGCCGTCATCAAGCCAACACAGAAGGGATTAGTGTAGGCTCAGTTTTGTATCAGTTATTGATTCTTTTTGTATAGAACTCTCTGTATCAGCTTCCGCTTTTGTATCTATATTTTGTATATGTAATATTATTTTGTATCAGCTAGTTGATCAGATCATTATGGTAATAGTTTATTATAGTAATGCATGATCAGCTTTTGCTTTCTGCATGTAAAGTTTTTAATTATTCTGTATTTTCTGAATGTATGTTTGAATGAATGTATGTTTTGCTTCGCTATTGTTTTGGTGACACCTTTACTCATACGGCATGTCACTCCTTCTCGGATGGGATCGCCTACGTATGGGAAGGGGGTGTTACAACCAGTCCAGCATTAGAATGGCTCATTATGAAGCTCTGTATTAGGGCTGTGCAAAACCAAACCAAAACCGAAAATCGAACCGAACTGAATGAATTTTGGTCCATTTGGTTGGGTTTTTTCGATTTGTTCGGTTCTAAACCAAAGTTAAATTTCGGATATTTCGGTTCGGTTCGGTTCTTGTGATTGTAAAACCGAAAGAACCGAACCGACCGAAGTTTGTTAAACTCACCATTTTGCTTTTATATATATATATATATATATATATATATATATATATATATATATATATATATATATATATATATATATATATATATATATATATATATATATATATATATATATATATATATATATATATATATATATATATATATATATATATATATATATCTAAATATACACTATAGTTATATTTATTTACATGTATATTTTTTTTTTAAATTGAACTACATTGAATGTATTATTAATAAGAACTTATGTTGTATTTATTTTTAATGTATATTTTTTTAGTGTAATTTTGCTTAGTATTTATTGAGAACATAATATGAAAAATTTATGTATATTTTTTCCTTTTAGTTATTTTAAATGATTTTATTTTGTTGAATATAAGTTAATTTAATTTATAGATCCATATAAGTTAAAAATCTAAAAAAAAAAAGCATGTATTTGTAAAGAACCAATTGGACTGAACCGAACTGACTGAAATTATTTCGGTTTATTCGATTTCGGTTCCCGGTTCGGTTCTAAAAATTTCTCAAGTTCAGTTTTCGGTCTATTCGTTTCGGTCCAAAATCGAACCGACCATTTGCACACCCTTACTTTGTATGGTAAAAAGTGCAGAACTCCCCTTTGTTGGATAGAGTTAAGTGAAAAGAAGATTGTGGGGTCAGATTTGGTTCGAAAAAATAAAGAAAAGGTACAGGTGCTCAAAGACAGATTGAAAGAGGCTATGGATCGACGGAAGTCTTATACAGACTTGAAAAGAAAAGACATAGAGTTTCAGGTTAGAGAAAGTGTTTTTGAGAGTTTCTCCATGGAAAAAGGTTCTGAGATTTAGTAAGAAAAGCAAGTTGAGTCCAAGATTCATTGGTCCTTACGAGATCATTCAGTGAGTGGGACCAGTGGCCTACAGATTGAAATTGCCTCAAGAACTAGAAAAAATTCATGATGTCTTCCATGTGTCTATGCTACGGAGATATTGATCATATCCTAGCCATTTAATCAAGCCTGAAGAAATTGTGTTGCAACCCGATCTGACTTATGAAGAGTACCCAGTGAAAATTCTAGCCAGGGAAATTAAACAGCTCAGAAACAAACAGATTCCATTGGTAAAGGTACTCTTGAACCACCACAATGTTGAACAAGTGACGTGAGAACCAGAATAGTCAATGCGACAATGGTATCCACAGCTATTCAATACAGGTAAAATTTCGAGGTTTGTAATGGCCCAGATCTTAGCTTAACATTGATTAGTGAAATCTATAGTCTCTAATGTGGTTTCGGTATGAAAGTGATAGCTTTAGTACCCTTAATTGCAGTAGAGTTAAAAGTTAAGCGTGCTAGAGGCATAGCAATCCTAGGATGGGTGACCTACTGGAAAGCCATATAGCTGAAAATGACAACTGTCACGGGCTAAATTTTCGAACACTCTATAGCCACGTGCGGCGCTAGTGAACCTCTTCAAATGCCTATGAGATTTGCTAGCAAGTCTTACCACCAAAAGCTTGACTTAGGCTAATTTAAGCTAAAAATATTACTCTAAGAACATGCTATGTTTTTTTCTCCATGACCAAGGTAGTCATACTCTGTTTTTTCTATTTGGCTAGAAGGAAAATTCCAAAATTAAAAAATTAAAAAATTAAAATTGTTAAATGCATTTGTTGTTATTTTGTTCATGGTTTTGATAAGGTTTAATTACAGTGACATTGCAGCATCTTTACGACAACATAAAACCAACCCATTATTAATTGGAGTATTAACATATGGCCTATGAGGTGGTGCATGATCTGAATCTCTCACTGTACGTCCTCCATGTCCTCCATGTCATCATGGTTGATAAGTTTTCAGGTGGATTTGCAACGAAATTGTTGTTGAGTCTCTTTATGGGTAACAAGATAAGTGATGCTAAATTGGCCACAACACAGTTCTCGACCGAATGTAAGGATGTTATGGATTTCCTCCATTGGTCGTCCGAGGACACGGCCGACAGAGGGCTTGGCGGTGGAGGAGGGGCGATTGGAAGGCTTGATTGAATGTGGTGGTAAATGTCGAGGCAGAGGAGATGCATCTGAAGGCTGGATAGTGATGCCTTCAGAGTGTGATTTGTCATCCGAGGAGCCATCGATTGTGGTGGGAGAGACGTAGTTGCATTTGCCCATTTAGATATTTTTGTTGAAATTATTAAAAATTGTTACCTCAGATTACATGCTATCATTTCTTTTTTTTTTTTTTTTTTGTTGATTGGAATAAAGGTTGATGATGTGTAATTTTTTATTGGCTGCTGTCAGAGCCATTTGCCATGTCACCTTTATGTCCAAAATGGGGGTAAAATCACACCATTTACACAAGTTTGAGGGTAAAAAATGCAAGAATGAGAGTCTCTGTAAAATTACTCTATTTTAATATTACAAATCATTAATTTTGTTCATAGGTTGCTATATATATATATATATATATATATATATATATATTCTTTGGAAAAATGCTTTTTCGGAGTCCTTGAACTAAAAAGTTTTCTACGTCAACTCATTGCATTCTCAAAAATTGACATTACATCTATATATTTTTTATATCACTCATATTGGATCAATTTAGACAAAATTGGTGGAATTGAAATGCACGCTCTATTTTTCTCGTATAAAGTCAACTTAAAATGATTACGAAATTCACCGAAACATTAAAAAATACACAATCATTTCAAATATGCAGAAAATGATGAATTTGTTTTAGTTTTTTATTTTTTATATTTTGGTGGATCTCACAGTCAACTTCTAAAAGTTAATATTGGATTTCTGTACTTTTTATATTACTCATATTAGGTCTAATTTAAACGGAATTAGCATAATTGAAACGAACGCTCTGTTATTCTTGTGTAAAATTAACTTAAATGACTATGAAATTTACTGAAATATAAAAAAAATTACAAAAACATACAATCATTTCAAACATACAGAAAATAATGAATTTGTCTTTTATTTAATTTTTTATATTTTGGTGTATTACACAGGTATTTTAAGTTGATCTCATGAGAAATTAACAGAGCATGCGTTTTAATTTCGTCAATTCCGTTTAAATTAGATTAATGTGAGTGATCTAAAAAGTACAAAAATTTAATATCAACTTTTAAAAATATAGAAGTGTAATGTAGAAAAATGTTAAAATTTGAAAATATTGATATTACTACTACTAAAAGGATGGGTATTTGTGCGGGTGAATATATAGTAATTTACAAATTTGAAATCAATTATTAGATTGAATACAAATAATTAGTTATATAATCATTAATCTAATACAAATAATTAGTTATATAATCATTTCATGTGCGACATTAATGTCGCACATGAAATTCATCGCTCATAAAAATTGATGATGGTGAAACAAATTTTAGTTTAACTATCACAATAACGGGAAAAAAATTATAATTGAAATTTTTGCGAATGCCTCTCAATCTTTTGTCAAGTATACCTTTTTCTTGTCTTTTTTTTTTCGGTAAAAAGTAGTATAACTTTATTACTGCGTTCAAAATGATTAAAAAAAGGAAAAAAAAATAAAGAAATAAAGAAAATGCTAAAAAATAAATTTCTAAAACAGCTTAGATGAAACATTTGCAAAGCTTGTGTTGGCCTTAATGAATTTTACTTTCTCCAAAAGGACTACAGTAATTTGTAATTAGCTACGTTACAATTATAAACTTTTATTATTTTTCTTAAATATCATACGTGAAATTATTTTTCTCCCTCCAAAATGATTAAGATAATTTGTAATTAGCTGCATCACAAATATAAACTTTTATTATTTTTCTTAAGTATCATACTTGGAATTCTCTCCAATATTTTTATGGTTTTAACCTAATTCATACGTCATGAAGAGATGAAATTGGTAAAAGTAACTCCTTCCTTGAAAAAACAAAAGATTAATTATGAACTTTTATCACAAGGAGAATTTCAATTTTATATCATAATGTTATATTGAGTTTCCTTTTTTACATCAGTTTCTTTATATCTTCTTCTATAGAATGAAGACATTCTAACTCCCAACATTTGACAGTCTCACTATCTTTCACTAAAAAAATTCATTATTATTGTTGTTATTCAAAATGTGCATTTAAGGTGCGAAGTCCATATTCTAATACTCAAGTCTTTCAAGATCCATTTGTATCCATTTTTTTAATATATTTTTTATCCTAACCTAAAATCCAATCCAAACCCGAGAGAAAAAAGGTGCATAACCCAACTCAATAAATTAAAGATCTAGCTTAACCCCTAATCCAAATGGATTGATCCAAAAACTGATTTTTTTTTTTTTTATTTCTAATTTTTTCAACTGTAATGATCAATCAATTTTTTTGAAAATAATTCCAATTTTATATATGTTGTGTCATTTTATTAATATATAAAAAAGTTATGCTGTCATAAATTATATAATATTCTCTCTTCATATTCTCCAAAATTGAACTTATCAAATTTTGCAAAATTTATGTAGTTTAAAGTATATATATATATATATATACACATTTATAAGCATGTACATGCATGCATGTAGATAAATGTGTAGTAATGTATGTACGTATGTGTGTGCATATAATGAATCATTTTATTGCTTGATTCATTTAAACAAATTAATTAATATAAAATGACACTCTAATTAAATTTTATTTTATAAAATGTCCACGGTATTCTTTTAGTATTTTTTTTTTTTTAAATTTGCATATATTATTATTAAAATTTAAAGTAGTTGAAAGATATTGAATTTTAAGAAAAAATTATATGAGATTAAGTTGATTCGATAATTTAAAAATCCATCAATCAGTTTGATGTTAAAAAAGTGGATTTAATATGAAACCCGACCCGAACTCAAAGTGACCCAATCCAAGATAGACCAAACCTAAATGCACCCGTCCCGACCCGTTTGACAGGTCTACTAAACATGTACAAGTCAAAAATAAAATCTCAATCTAACGGCGCAAAATCAAACGAAATATATCCACACACTGGATGACTACTCTAAAATAGTCATTCTAATAGTGTGTTTATTTAGTGATATGATTTGATTTATTAATATATTGTTTTTTGAGTATTTGAAATGATGATTCTGTGCAAGGTATTGTTGTACATAATTTTTGTCCATGATTTAAAAATCATAGAAATGAGTTATTTTAAAAATCACCAATTTGGTGATTACCCATTATTATTTGAAACTACTTTTACTTTTCTAATCTTATAACTTTTACTTTTTACCATATTATTTAATTTTTTTTAACAACCAAAATTAATGAATCATCTACTCTAACCAAAATTAATGAATCACATAAAACCAATTACACCCTTGATGCTCACAGAATTATTTTCTGCACTCATCTCATTCCCTCACTTTCTTCTCTCATTATGTGTTGTCTTCTTCTTCTTCTTCTTCTTTTTTAAATAAGGGATGGATAGAATGCACTTCTAGTAAATAAATGAAAAAAACGAAAAATAAGAGACAGAAATGAAGATCTAATATTTATTAGTATAATATATATGATGATTTAGAACTTAAATTTAGCATATATGAATATTATGAATCTAATGTTTATTATGACATGTATTATGATAATAGATCTATTTTTTTAATAATGTGCTAGAATTATTTATTTAATTTTTAAATTAATATATATTATGCTAAAATAAATATTTATTTAATTATTTTAAAAATATTAATATCATCTTAAAATATTAAAAGTTATAGAAACAATTAACATTTTTATAAACTAGAGGGCAATTAAATCATTTTTATAATAAAACTGTACAATACAATAAAATTAAAACAAATAGAAAATATTATAAAATCATAAAATACATTAATAAATCGAAGTCTACCACCAAACAAGCACATCCTAAAATACCCTAAAATATGACTTTGTTATGTATTTTAATCCAAAACAAAATAGAGTTCCTTAATGATTTTCCACACTTAGAAACAAACAGACAATTGATCAATAGTCAATAGCTAATATCAACCACCGAAATAATATAAAACATGCCGACTCATTGAAGAGACAATTTAGACTATAATTAACCCCAACTTTTGCCAATCTTAAGAACCCCACAACTTGGGATCTGCAGCCAACTAAAACTAAAAAATGGGTTCAATTAATTTGGTTATTTTTGCAATTTGCTCAATCTTTTAATTTCTTTCCGTTTTCTTGTTCTTTAGTTAAAAGCATTGTTTTAAAAACCGAACCGGACCGACCGGTTGAATTGATTCAACCGCGAACTGGATAGAAAACCAGTCCAATTCAATGCAAAAATCAGAACATATAAAAAATCGGAATGAACAATGAAAAAATCGAGTTGAACCGAAAAAAACCGGATTGAACCGAAAAAAATCAAATATATTTTAAATTATATTTTTATATTTTTATAAAATATATTTTTATAATCTGAATTAATAGTTATTGAATATTATTCGATTAAAAATTTATATTTGATGATAAAATTAATTTATATTAATATTAAACTTAATAAAATTGAATATTATGTGAAATTATTTTCACTATATTTTTATTTTATATTTTTTTAGATATTTAATAACTAAATAATTTAAATATAACAGAATATTAAAAAATGAACTAATATAAACATGCATAAAAATAAATTTTATAATTGAAATTAAAATTAAAAAAATTTATAAATTCAAAATTACATTTTCCTTATAAATTCAAAATTACATTTTTCTTATAAATTCAAATATTTAATAAAAAAATTCAATTGTTGTGGTTAATTTTTTACTAATATTACTAAAAAAGTAGTAAAATAAATAAAAAATAATTAATATATTGATATTTAATAATTAATATGTTGTTTAAATATATTTTTTATATACTATATTTTTAATTTTTTTATTAACAATTATATTTAAAAAAAAAAAGATAAAAATTTCGAGTTAACTCGATTGAATCAGTTAACTCTTGACCTAATTAATAGGCCGTCCGGACCGATTTTAAAAACATTGGTTAAAAGTCAATGCATGCAGCATCCTCTCACTCTATCTTACGACGTCACAAGTAGAACAAGGTTGTCATAAAGTTAAGATTGAACAAATTAAAAGCATTCAGAAGACCAATCTTGTAATTGGGCAATGAATCTGATGAAATAGTTATACTAATTGGGTATTGCTTATTATTGGGACCACACTAATTATGCTCATAAATTACTATATGTATTATGATACTGTAGATTCCTATAAATCTGGCCTCACTCTATAGCTAGCATATATCACAAGCTTAGATTGCCCGACTCCCTACATAATAAATATACATATGTTTGTACAGTGCCCTAATACAATAACAAACACTAGTATTCTAATATATTGGCTATGCCTTGGCTTACAGGGAAAATCTCTATAAGATGCTTAATCATTAATTTTTTTGCCCTCTCTTTTCTGTGAGTAGATAGTGGGTACCTAGTCTGTCTTTTGTTTTATTAAAGAGACTCAAAAGACATACTTCCAAACAAGAAACAGCCAAGTAAGCCATATATCAGTACCCAATCACAGGTTCTTGGTTCTATTTCTGTTCATATAATTAAAGATTATGGATGCAGTAATGGCTGAACAAAGCAGATGTAACAAAGATCCAGTGAAGAATCAAACCCTTAAAAATGCAAATGAGAGAAGATAAAGGTTGGTGCTCTACCTCCATGCTCTTATAATTGGGTTATGCTCCTTTCTGTCTTTTGTAAAGAAAATTACATAATGGCTCTGTAACTATTTATTTATTCTATTAATTGCCCAAATGTTTGAAAAGGAAAAAAGAAATACATAGAAACAAACAATGTTTATATATATATATATATATATATATATATATATATATATATATATATATTTTTGCGTATATGTTTCTTTGTTGCTCAAGGAAACATGAGAATCCGGGAAAAGTGGAAGTTCCTGAGGCCATTCTCAAAATCAAACATATCTCTGGCATAATTGTGGAAAAGCATTGGGAAAGGGAGATGATATTTAAACACAAAAAAGAATAATAAATAAAAATAATAATGAGATTTCAGTTCTTGCTTGTATTGCAGTTCATGTTTTATTTGTTTGTACTCAGCATGCAGCAGGAACAATATCCAATAACCATTTTAACAAAATAAAATGCATATATTTAACCCAGAAAAAGAAAAAAAAAATCAACCTTCTATGCATAGTAGAGAGTTAATCCCAAGGATTATGCACTCCTAGAAAAATGACTTGCACTGACACAGCTCAATGGTTGAATTGGGCAAACGAATACGTTTCACATGAAATATTTAAATGAAATCATAAAACAATGGCCTTTATTGATGCAGTATAGAGTAGAAAGACACATAACCGGCACAATTAAGTCATGCTGGCAATCAATTGCAGACCATATGAATGCATAATCAAAAAGAGAAGAAACTCTAAGGCCTTGAAGCAATTAAGCTCTATTACCCAAGAAGCTTTATTTGTAACTTCTGCACTTTCATAACCAAGCATGCACTTGAAATTAGGGATAATACATGTTTACACACATGTACTTGACAAGAAAAAAAGTGTTTAAAACTATTGCACACCTGATCTTTTTGACCCATGACCCACCTAATTAGCAGAAGTGCAGTTATTACCCCCCATAAACTTTATAAAAATGCACCTATTACATCCCTGACTTCAAGGAAAAAAAAAAAAGAAAAAAAAAAGTACTCACGGTTTAAGGGGTGATAGGTGAGGGGAATTAGCTCCTATAACTAAACCTCAAAAAAATGGATAAAAATTCAAACTTGCCCTCTTTTATAGCTGTACTAAAATTTGCCCTCAATATCAAATCCTACCTCCATCCTTCCAATGGGTGCACTTTTACTAAATTAAAATATGTCGTAATTAAGCTAAGCTGCATGATAGGTTTCTTTTCTTTTTTCTTTTTTCTTTTGTCAAGTACAAATTTGTAAATATATATTATCCACTTGAAATTAAAAGAACCTATCTAGGTATGCTTTCAGAATATGAAAAACATATGCATTGATATATATCTATATATTCTAACTTCTGCAGTCATATCAAGAGGAAAATGCATGTAGATTTCTGTTCAGAAATGTTTAATCAAGAAGACATTGTCTAGGAAGCAAAACTTGTTTTAGTGGAATACTGAAGCTCTAAACATATTGAAAATAGATACTGAATCTACAATAGAAAATGAAAAAATAACAAATAAAAATAGAAAAGGATTGCTTTAGAATAAAAAAGAAAAGAAATCAGCATTAATAATTAATGAATAATCAAGCAAACTGATATCATGAATGATTTGATGCTAATTGATTATAAAAGCAAATTGCATCAAATGTCTAGTTTCTTTGTCAACCTCTAAAAATCGACTTTAAAGTCAACTTTAAAGCCAACATAAAATTGTTAAGCAAGTCTTATGTATATTGCAGCATTTCTATAAGTACTCACATGGGTACAATTTGACAGGATGTTTCATTTTCAGTGTCATTGAAACATACATTTGTTTTTCCTTTCTTACCTATTCTTTTTCCTTTCATGAATCATGTGGCAGGCCAATATATTTCAATAGGGTCATATGCTGGACTCTCACTACAGTCCACATAAATAATTTATAATAAAGCTTATTTAAGAAACTTCAGAATCTAATCAAAGGAAGAAAAAGAATATGTGCAATATGATTCTTAATGTGTGCGTATAATATGAATCAAGAAAAAGAATATGTGCTATATGATTCTTAATGTGTGCGTATAATATGAATCACGAATCATCTTTTTATAGCTAGCTTAGAGAGGTGGCTTTTGGAGACCAAATAGTTATGTTCCTTTTTTATCTTTTTTCTTTCCAACTAAACAATGAGAGACAAACTCCTATACCAAAAGAGAGGATAAAAAAAATACTTTTAAAACTGAACAAAAATTCACAATAATATATCTGTTGAGCCTAAAATTAGCTGCCTCATGTAATCCATTGCTATAAATTCCAAAACCACGCATATAATTTTCTCCTAAGATGAAACTATGTCCTCCATCATATGAACCTTAGGTTCTCTAGTTTAATAGATTAAACTATAACCATAACTCATATGCTATTGTGCATGCATCTTAGTATAATTAAGAGTCATCTAAATGATTGACATAAGTAGATATTTGAACATTATAAGAAATGTTATCGGACAATATTCTTCAAATACTTTGTTTTTTCCTTTATTATTTTCATAATTATTATTATTATTGTCTAATCTAAATGTTTTCAACCTGAATAAGGAAATATTATGTAAGCAATGTGTTGTGTTAGTGACTGACACAAGAAGAAAGACTACTACTTATTGCAATGTAAATATCTTCGACAACATGAAATTAAAAAAGAAAATTCTTACCTAGAGCATGTATATGAGTTGTTATCAATGCATATTAACCATCACTCCACTTATTTTTCAACCAATTTATATTACAGGTCACTTCATGATTGGATTGGTCCATGGTCATATATATTCATGCCCATATTAACAATAGAACGTTTACTTCCAATTATAATATCTAACCAAATACCATAAAGGCACCTCCAACTTTCCAAATTAAGGTTAATCAATAATTCAATGGAGCATATTTCTTCTAGGAGTTTCCCAAATTTTCCAATATTGCCTCAAAAAGACAAAAAAACTTATCAAACATTTAGCAGAAACTCCACGTAGTCATCAGTTACTATCTAAAGGGTAACACCTCAGTTTACTGATTTAAGTGCAAAGACAGTCTTCAATTGTTCGCCCAAAGCATTCCCATTCTCTTAAAAAGCAACATTTATTAGTCATAGATGGAACAGACATAGCATCGAACCAACATAAATTACATGATGAGTTTTATTTTAAAAGTTTTCGTTTTAATATACTAATTACTTCCAGAAAAGAATTCATTCAATTCCATAATAACTGTGCTTAATTATACATTTGCCTGGGAATACTTCATTTAATATATATATATCTATATATATATATATAAGTCACACAAATTTTAATGCACTTAATTATAAAAGGGATCGTGTAAAATAAAAATATATACCCATATCTTCATTTCAGTTTGTTCTATGGAAAAAAAAATTGTATATCATAAAATAATCAAATCATATAGGCATATAAATCAGTCTAGGAGGAATAGAGGATGTAAAGCTTGTGGTGCATATTTTCTATTGTTTTAACGTTGTGCCACAGCAAATGTGACAAAGCTACATTTATAAGCAAAGATTCAGAATGGAAGTAGCAGGCTCGTTACTGTCGGCATTATTGAAAACAAAAGAAAGACTTTTTTTTCTTATTGGGAAGAGGGAAATCTTTATGTGGTGCAGGCAGAAGTAATAAAAAGAAGAGAGCATGATTTGGGTCTGATTTGTTTGTAGATTAAGGAAAACTTTTCAATCTTCTGTTTTCTTTTCTTTTTTCATTCGGTTTCTCAATCTTTCGGTTTCTTTCACATTATTTATTTTTTTCCCTGAACATATATACATATATATAAACAGTAAGTGCAGGTGCATTAAGGTAGAGTAGTTGATAAGTAATATTTCCCATTTCATTATCAAAGTCACATCTATTATTTATGCATGTCTATTCTATTTAAGGAGCTCGAGGGGAAAATAATAATAAAAAATAATATCACATGAGCATATGTTTCAAGAAAGAGAGATATATAAATGAAGAGAATGAGTATATATATATATATATATATATATATATAACTGGAATGCTCTCGAGTGCATGGCTGGACACCGCATGATATTTGTCTTTGTAGTTTGTCCAACAATAGAAGAAACCGGCAAAAAATCTACTTACTAGTGCAAAATGCAAATTCAAATCAAGAAAAAAAAAAATTACACCATAAATAATATAAAATATAAAATAAATAAACAGCATTAATAAACACCCACACACGCTACTACACTACACTATACGCTACATGCTGCCCATCTCGTACCAACACCAATTTTAGATTTCAATGAGAAGGAAAAAAAAAAGGCAAGAAATCGAGCAAATCAAGGAAGAAATATTTAAATTTATCTCTTGAAAATTTCAGCATAACATTAAGATGCTCTCCCTATTTCCTCTCAATTTCTTTTTTTTTTTTTCTGTTTTGCTTAACAAGTACGTCTACTTCAATGAAACGTGTCAAATGCACTGCTTCTCTACTTCATTTATCAGCACATCATCAAATACTTGAAATAGAGCAGAGATAGAAACACAAGAAAAATGATGTGGGTTTTTTTTCTTAATTTTTCTTTTCTTTTTTTCTTTTTTTTTTTTTAAATCTCATGATCTTGGGTTTGGAAAGAATTGCGTACCAGCAATGAAACTATTGAGTGGAGTTGGGTATAAAGAAGAAGGATCCATAAAAGCTGCAGTTGATGAAGCAGACGTCACTCCGCCACCACCGCCGGGAGAGATTGCGGTGGCAGTACCAGCTGTTATTAAATTGAGAGGCTGAGCTCCGCCGCTACCACCACCGGAGGAGGTTTCAGCTGCCGGCATATATGCGCTTTCAGGTCCATGATCATAAAGGATTCCTTTAAAAACATGGCCACCAATGCTCACAGCCGTTTGATATGCATATTGATCATCATTTTCATCAATTCCACTCACTCTCACGCACCGAAACACAGCTGAAGAGCTCACTTCTGGAGGAAAATTCCCCACTTCTAACCCTAACCCATTACCCCAAATAAAAAAATTAGATTAAACTAATAGACAGAAACAAAAAATGGAAATTTTATTAAATTATTTTATGTGACAAAATAGCACATACACAGATATCTACAACAAAAGAAAAAAAAAACGAACTCGCACGCAAAGAGGGAAAATAGTTTCTTCCCTGTCAATCCACTGGTGAGGAATACTAAAAAACAGTATTAGTTAAAAGGAGAAAAGGAAAAAAAAAAAAAGGAAAAGAAAAGCTGATGATGGGTTAGTATGGGAAGTTGATTTTCAATATACAACACGCAATAGATACTCTGTCGATGCGTCTCTAAATTCTTCTAAACGAGTCAATCACTGCAGCAACTGAGAATTATTTGTGTCACTCATGCCAGACAAAAACAAAAAAGAAATAAGCAAAATTACCTGAAGAAGGTAAGCGAGCAGTAGTGCAAGAGCTGGGAATTTCTCCAAGTCTTTTGGGATATTCTCCGCGAAGTTGTTGTTGTTGCTGCTGCTGCTGTATGTTGGCAAGCTGTTGCTGCCTTTCGCGGCGTTTAGAAGCCGGAACCCAAGTGCTTTTAACATGGGTTTGGCAATCAAAGCCTCTACTTTTGCAGCAGGTTCTACATCGCATGTGTACACAATCTTTCTTGGCTTGGTTACCACAGTCCTGGCAGCTTATACCTCCACTGCTAGACCTCATCATCATGAGGGCTGATCTTGATGAAGATTCATCAGAGACGTTGATTGAGGTTCTACTTGGGCCCATACCTAACCCAGCTGCTGAAGAGTAAAGATCTTGCTGTGGATTTTGATGGCGTAGGTGAAGAAATTCTTGCTGCTGCTGCTGTTGCCATTGCTCAAAACTCTTGTTAGGAAAGTCATCATTTTTGAACCAAAACCAGCTTTCTTGTGGGATTTCAGTGGATGGTGGGTTGTTTTGTTGGTCTTCTTGGTTATTTCCTCTTCCTAATGAGAACAAACCAGCCATTGTTCCTCCTCTAAACCTGACCCACTCCTCAATTTTGAGACCAAATCCATATCAGAAGCTACGACTTTGTGGGGGGGAATTCGGCTTGTGATTAAAGCCCAAAATATGAAATTTCTTCTTTTCTCAATTTTTTTGAAGAGAAAATTAGGCGTACCCGAATTCTCTTATGTATTGTTGTAGTTGAATAACCGTATATTTCTCTCTCTCTCTCTCTCTCTGCTCGGGTTCTCCTTCACTCTAAAGCCAAAACTAAGTCTCTAAAATGAGTGAGTATAGTATTAGTTCCTTTGGTTGTGAGAGAGTAATTAGCAATTTCTCTGTAACTTTTCTATCTTCAAAAAGGTCTTCAATTCCTTGCTTTCCTTTTCCTCTCACTTGTTCTTCTTCTCAGAGATTGTGTTTGTGTTATTCATTTAATTCAAAAGACACAGAATTACAGCTGCCCTCTGCTTAAATTGCTCTTTCTCTGCAACGCCGCCATAGCCACTCTCTCTCTTCTGCTACACCAATTTATAACCCATCATCTCCTTCCTCTGATTTCTTGCAGAGGTTCCTTTTTAGCTTCTCTGCGCAATGCCTCGTGTCTCTATAACAAAAACACTCTCTCTCTCTTTCTTTCTTTCTAATTTCTCACTCTTAATCTTTCTCTCTTCATTGGCTATGGACGTCACGATCTCATCTCTCTCATTGAGAAAGAAAGATCCATCTCATGCTCATCCAACGGTCAATGATTGGACACGTGTCGTCCAACCAGCTTTTCTTCCCTTTCGCCCCTTTCTACCGGAAAACCCGCTACTTTCTTTCCCCTCTTCCCACCTTTTTTTTTTTTTTTTTCCATGTGATAATTTTAATTTTTTTTCTTGTTCTTAATCACCCTCTACACAATTCTATCATTGTCCTAACTAGCATCCTATTCATAAAATTTCTTTTTTTTTTTTTACCAATAATATGAAAAATTTAATTTTCATTGCATAAAAATAAAATTTCTCTAATTTTAATTTTCTGTAAATGCAGCTGGAAAGCATGAAATGGTCCATTGATTTATACAAGTGTTTATCTTCAGTGTCATTTTTGTCATCACATTGGCCATGCAAATTATCCACGCCAAATCTTGTATAAAATTTTTGTCTTCCATTAGTTTTTTATAAGGCAGGTAGATTTGTGCAGTGAAAAAGAGGCGTATTTTAATTTAAAATAATGATACCAATAAGAATAATTATAATAAAAATGCTGCCTCATTTCTTGTGCCAGTTTAGGGGGACACAGCGCCACCTCCTCGTACTTGCTTTTTTTATTATTTTATCTTTTTGTATTTTGAAATTTTTAATTTCTAATGTATATTACTAATATAAATACAAAAATTATACGGCTTGTATTTGGGTTTATTTATTAAAATTTGGGAGCATTTATTGCTTCAGCATTTTGTTAAATGATGATAAGAAAATTGCAAACGGGAGTATTGACTTAGTTAGTGAAGGACAGTTATGTCTTTTGGAGGTGGAAATTATAGTATACATCTGATTATTATATTTATCTAATACAGTAGAGAATACAAAGAATGATGAACAATAAATACAGTTACTGACCACGCCGGCCTGCAGTATCCTTGTGTGTTAGCCTTGTTCTCTTTCATCATTCCCTATTTCTACCTAACGGGTCTTATATATATATATATATATATATTCCAACTTGAAAAATAATATAAATAATTTATTCATGAACTTTAAGTTGTACGCTTTTTAATTGTTTTTTTTTGCGATACGCTTTTTGATTGCATTCAACTAAGAAAAAGAAATTGCGACAGTGAATTTTTGTATTATTTGTTAGTCACTCAATTTTATAAATATTTATTTTAATATCTATTAAGTCATTCCATAGAAAAAGTGATAGTTATCAATTTTATGCTGAATTATTCTATTTTATTAATTTTGTTAAAGTTCGATCTTTTTTATAGAAATGTTAGAGTTAATGCATACTAAAAAAAAAAATCAATAAATCCTATATAACACGACCCATTTTCATTTTCATCAATAATATAGTGCAATTTTTTTTTATCATCATCAGTCATCTAAAATTTAATGAAACGTTATTGATGTATATAAATATTAAGATTAATATATAATTTTCCCTAGAAACTACCACTTTTTAATATTTATCCCTATATTATTAAAAATATTATAATAATCTCTTAAATTATCAGATTACTTATTAATTATCAAGTTATAATTATGAGAATTGATTTATATTTTATTAATTTACAGATATATATTCTATATGTAAATACTAAATAGATTCTCATAAAACTAGCGCCATTGGTGTTTGATAGCCACTTTGCTGTCATTGTGGAGGGAACTAGCTAATGGTCATTGACCATTGTTTGTGGGTACAAGGACACTGACCATCGTTGGCCCCACGCATGCCTATCCACATCATGAGGGACCCACATTCCGGTGGGATCGGATGCTGACATGGCGAAGTCTACCTAAGGAGGGCCCGCTTTCAGTCCAATGGTCTAAGCCTAACCTTCTGTAGCCTTTGAGAGCTAAATTTTTGCGACCCTCCTACCACTCAGCTTCTCATACATGGAATTTTCGAACTTTTCTTTTCTCGTGACAAATCCTCATATTATCAGGGACGACTAAAAAAAAATGAATGATATAATCATAGAACTGAACATATATGGTTAAATTCAAAATAAAAAGCTTATACTTTAAAAAGTAATAATTATGTTTTCTAATAATTATGGACTTATTTCAATTAAATTAAAATTAACAAAAATTACTAAATTTTAATTAAAAAATAATTTTTTTAATTTTTTTTATTAATATAATTAAATATTAATAACATATTTTTTTATTATTAATAACTTAATAGGGTCACTTTCTTTAGTTTTGCTACTTTTACCAAAATATATAATAAAATTATATTTATTATTAATCACATTGATAAAAAAAATAGGACAGATTAAATAAAAAATAACATAATTATTATCATGAAAAGTAAATAAAATATTAAATTAAAAATAACTATTTCCTCCATTCTCAAATAAGTGTTAATTTTTCTTTCGCAAAAATTAAAAAGTTAATTTATTATCCTAAGTTTATACTAATTTGCCATTTTTAAAAAAGACAATTAATTATTAGTTTTGCTTTGAAAATTTAACTAATATTTATTGTGTAGATGACATATTTGAAAAATCAATAAATCATATTTAAAGTATCATGTTTGTGGAAATTGTACACTGATTTGTAAATAAACTAATATAGAGCATATAGAGAGGTGGACAATTATTTAAAAATAAAATGAACAATGAAACTATTAAATTTAAATTTTAAATATAAAAATAATAGATTTTAAAATATTAAGTTATTTTTGTTTGAAATACAAAATTAGTGGATGTACATGAATTCTAAAAATTTTCAGGGCATATCTTAAGAATATTGTAACTTAAGAATTTATTTATTTTTCATGTAACTCAATTTATTTATTTATTTTGAGAATCATGAAAACTTTAGGTAGGGATAAAGTCCCAGCTCACAAAGCTAGCATACAAAACAAAAAAAATTCTAGCTAAACAATGTGCTCTATGATGAACTTGTCCTCCCACCCATCTCATAGAGATGTCTGGACAGCGCTTCAAAAGCTCCTTGCATTCGATAACAATTGTACCAAATTCTGAAAAATCTGACCCTGTAGCAACTAAGGCAAAATAAACTTCTTGAGCATCAGTGATTAGAACTCCCGGTTGACTCAAACTACCAATGGCCCATATTAGAGCAGACCTGAAAGCCATGATCTCTGCTACTGTTGGCTGAAAACAACCTACAGTAAAACCAAAATTTGCACCCAAGAAACTCTGATTTGGCATCTGAAAAACCGCTCCAAAACCCACCACGTATTCATTACAGAAGATGGCAGCATCAATGAAATCTAACCAGCTTCCCGGACTTTCCTCAACACTGGACAAAATCGGACGCACACTAGCAGTCCTAAACAGATTTTGTGTAACATGCAATTGCTATTCTCTACTCCATTAAAAATCTCTTAGCAGAATTCACAATTATCCTGCTGGAATAGCTTTGTTATTCCATATCATATCATTTCTAGCCAAGCTACAACGCAAATTCCTCAAATTTCTCCTTCCCCAAAATCTGCATAAAATAATCTACACAGTCAATGAAAGAACCTTAAGCTGCATACACAGCCGATGAAAGAACATTAAGCTGCATCAAAAAGTCCAGCAATTTTTTAGCTCAGTTACATACAATGTTATTGAAACCGGACCGGATAAATAACCGGCAAGGCTGAGAGTTCGTGATTCGATCGAGTTCAACCGGATTTTTTTCTATTTTTTAAAATATTATTAATTAGTATAATTTTTATAAATATTACTATATAAATACTAAAAAAAACAAAATCTATCAAAACATTTAACATATGCCACAAATATACTAATAATGAGTTACAAAACATGTTAACCATTCATCAAACATAAGTTTTAAACATTCAAATAAATTCATTTTACATTATATATATTTAAAAAAAAAATCATTTTCATCACTTATTATCATTGTCATTCATTCTCATTTAACTTTTTTTTATAAATGGTGTATTTTAAAATAATATTTTGTTTTATTTTTTTTAATTTTGGAGGTTTTCTTTTTTTTTTATTTCGATTATATCATTAGCAGAAATATATGTTTTTTATTTTTCATAAATTTTTTTTATGTACAATACATTTTTATTAGAATTATGAATTTCTATTTCAATTATATAGTCTATTACCTAAAAAGAAAAAAAAAATATATTATTTAGATGGAAGGAGATGAATTGAGTGATTTTTTTATAAATAATGTGTTTTAAAAAATTATTTTAGTTTTGGGGTGTTTTAAAAATAATTTATGTTTTAAAAAAAATAATTTTTTATTTCAATCCGGTTTTTTCCAATTTTTCCCGGTTTTCTCCGGTTCTGGCCGATTTTTTCAAATCCGGTTTTATATAGTCAAACCAACCGATTTTCAGTTCAGTTCGCGGTTCAACTGGTTGAACCGACCGGTCCGGTCCGATTTTAATAACTATGGTTACATAGCAAAAGAGCATGGATAACGTCTTCATTTATAGCACAAAAAGAACATGACATCTCCATAGGAACACCTTTACAAGCCAACCAAACTCTAGTAGGCAAAACATTCTTCATTGCTCTCCACATAAAATCTTTTACTTTTGGAGGAATGTTCAAATTCCACAAATATTTCCAATCAAAACCAGTAGTCACATTCATATTACCATTGAGCAACTTATAGGTAATTATATATCCAGTTTTAACAGTATAAATACCATGTATTCCATAATGCTAAATTAAGACATCCCTTGGTTTAGAAAGGCAAATAGGAATACTGAGGATTGTTCTTACATCCTGCACTACCATGTATTCCATAATGCTAAATTAAGACATCCCTTGGTTTAGAAAGGCAAATAGGAATACTAAGGATTGTTCTTACATCCTGCACCATGAATCTCTCTTGGAGTTTGCCAATATCCCAACCATTCTCTTGATCATTAAACAGGTCCTTCACTGGAGTTTGATCATTGTCAATCCCGAAGTATCTATCCACATAAAACTCGCCATCCCTAGGCAGCCAAGGGTCACACCTCGATCTAACTTTATCTCTATTCCTTATTCTCCACCTAATACCATGTTTCAAAATATCTAGAGATGGTTTGGGACTTTCCATTTATTCATACCTTGATTAAATTACAATTGAGTTTTGAATTTTAAGATTTCATCCATTTTCTCATTCATTTAAATGCAATAATTAGAACGCATATCAATCACATAATAAAAACGATAAATAAAAAATAAGATTAAAATAAGGTAAATGAGAATGCAATAAATTATAACAAAATTAGGGGCGGAATACAACTCATATTGTAAATAAAATATAAATCATACATAAATTGAGATATTTATTAAGGATGAAGACATTGGTTCTCGCATGCGTAGTTAATGAAAATAATTTTAATGTGACGATTTATTTGAATGGAAAAAACTAGAACATTGGTCTAATTTTATTAGAAAAAATCCAATTTGTTTATGAAAATATTTTTGTGTGATTTTTAATTAAGCATGCATAAAATAAATGATTTTATTAACAATTACATAACAAATAAATTAAAAAGACAAATAAAGGAAAAATAATAAATACAATAAAAAAGATAAATCCTTAAATCTCCTCCATCTTTCGCATGGGTGTTCAAATAAGAAAAAACAAAGATTTGAAACCAAAAATAAGTACAAAAAAAATTAATGTTAGTAATTAATTCAAAAAAAATCAATTAAACACATAAAGCAATGGATAATAAATTAAAATAAATAAAATATACATTATGGATGACAAATAAATTAAATGGCATATTAAAATAAGTTAACATATTAATAGGCCAATACATAAAATATGAAGTAATAATAATAATAATAATAACAACAACAACAAAAACAATAATAATAATAATAACAACGAAGATAAATAATAATGATAAATAAGATGAATAATCAAATAAATAAAAAAGTAACAAAGAACAATATAAAAAGTTAGATCTATATCTAACATGACATAAAATAAATAAATAAATAATAAATAGAAAAATTTACATGATTACTAATTAAAATGTGAACAAAAATAATAAAAGAAAAATCAAATTAAGAGATCAAGCTTACAATGTTTACTCTCAAATTTCGGATTCAATGGAGGAAAAAATATGATTGATTTTCCTTACTTTGATTCATAAAGTAGAAATTTTGATTCACAGAGTAGAAATAAAAATAATAAAAATTGAAATTTTATTACAAAAGAAAATTACTTGAAAAATAATAGAAAAAAAGAAATTAATTCTCATGAACAAAGAATTGATTTCTTAGTCTAAAGGATGATTATTGATTAAAATTATAAAAAAAATGGAAGAAAAGAAATTTAATTCTCAAGAACAAAAAATTATTTTTTTTGTCTCAAGAAATTATAATTGATAAAAAATACAAATCTCAAGAATAAAAAATTGATTTCTTTGACTCAAGAAAAATTCTTGCCTAAAAATTGAATTTTTAACGTTAAAAATTTTTATTTGGAAAAGAAACTCAAAAAAATGTAGAGAGAATTTTTAAAGAAGAAGAAGAAAGAAAATGAAGAAAGAACCCGCAAAAAATGATTTTTTTTTTCCTTTCATCTTTTTCTATTTATACCAATAAAAATGAAAAATCTAATTAATTAAGGAAAAAATGATTTTTTTTATTAAATTTCCCTTAATTTGGGTTAAAAAAAAGGAAAAAAACACTAAAAGACCCGGAAAGAAGGGGAAAAAGTAAAAAAAAAATTAAGAAAATTCGCTGAAAATGCATTTTTGGTAGATCTGGGGCGATCGACGAGACTGATTTTATTTATTTATTTATTTTTTAAATTTACCTAAAAATACCATAATTTTCAAACTTTATTTTTTAAATTTAATTTTTAATACCTTTTTTCTTATTTTTTTATTCTAAAATGTAAATTTAGCAAGTAAATCATCACTTTCAACATTAATGCCTGTGAACAGGCATTTAATCATCATTGGGTAATTCTAATTTTGGACCGCCTCAGGACCCGGTATTTACAGTTGCCCCCAATTTTAGAGAAACTAGGGCGTAGGCCTAGGTAAGCCAAAATTCAGAAAAGAGGAAAGAAGCGCGTACTTGAGGCGGTCGTCTCCCTACTGCACTGTCGTCTATGATCGTGGCATGATTTGTTCCTTGCCAGCTTATCAGCGTGTGAAACCACGGCTGACTGATTGATAAACATCAGCTTGTAGGTGTGTGAAACCGCCAGATTTTAAAGAACGTGATTGATGAACACCAATTTGTAGGCATATGAACCACATCTAAACGATTGATAAGTACCAGCTTGTAGGTGTATGAAACCACCGGGCTTTAAAAACGTGATTGATAGAACACCAGTTTGTAGGAGTGTGAAACCACGGCTGAACGATTGATAAACACCAGCTGTAGATACCGGGTCCTGAGTCAGCCTAGATCGAAGTTATCCGATGATGATAATTGCCTTCACAGGCTAAAAAGGTTAAAAGTGATCTCGTCAAATTTGCATTTTAGAGTGAAAAATTAGAAAATAATAAAAAATATTTAAAAAATTAATTTTGAAAAATAGGTGCTTAAAATTATAGTATTTTTAGTCAATTTAAAATTAAAAAAAAAAATCGGATCGCGAGTGTCGGGCGCGGCGGCGCGCTGGCGCCAAGGCGCCCAGCGCGCTGGGGGCGAAGAGACGACGCGCAACGTCGCCAATGCTGCGCGTCGCTAAAAGCGCGCGCTGCGCGCGGTTTCCGCGCAGCGTAGCTGCGGGAAGCCCGTCCCCCTATAGCGACGGGCTTCCCTCCTGTCCTGCCCGTCGCTATAGGGTCTGATACCATCTTTTCCGATTTTTTCACTATTTTTTTCGATTTTTTTACCCAAAAATCCGTTTTTATCCCATTTTTTTAGGGTTTTTGAGTCCAAATTAAATTCTAAAATATTTTCTTAGATAATTAATTAACAAAACTTGATTTTATTTGTTAAAATAAATTTGTTTTCCTTAATTAAATTAGGGCAACTTTTTTTATCTTATAAATACTTTATGATGAAAAATCAAAAGGGGAGCCTCCACATTTTTTTTAGACCTAAAATTTCCAGAATTTTTCTTTTTCTATTTTCTCTTCAAAAAATTTCAGATTTCTCTTTTAATTAATAAGGTTTAATTGAAATTGAAAAAATCAATTTTCAATTCTTAATTATTCCAATTAATTTCTTTGTTTTTCCTCTATAAACATAAAAAATTAATCATCACTTTGAAATCAATTTTTTTTCAATTTTAAGCATACAAATTAATTCCTTTATTTTCTGCATAAACAAAGAGAATTAATTTTATTGCTATATTATTTTTTCAATCAAGTTTTCAAGAAAATCATCACTTTTCCTTCATCGAATCCGACTCTGAGGGTAAATATTCTAGACTTAATTTCTATTTTATTTTTTATTTTTATTTAATTTATTCATGTATATTTTATTATTTTTATTCATTTATTTATTGTTTTCATTTATTCATTTGTTTTGTTGATTTTATATTTGTTCTATTTAATTGTTTATATATGGTTTGATTTTTATTCATGTGAATATTGTTTTATTTTAATTCCTAACATGTAAATGATTTTATTTTGATTCCTCGTTATTTTTAACATGTAAATAATTAATTAACTTAAATTAATCTTTTTGCCATGTAAATAGTTTGTTTTAATTATGAACACATCAATTAATCATATCATTGTTTTAATTATTTTTATCATTCTTTTGTTTACTAATTTTTATTATTCTTTTTATCATTGTTACATGATTTATTTATTATTATTTGTTTATTTATTCATTTATTATTTTTCACTTTTCATCATTATTTTCATCATGTGTATATTTTCATATATTAATTAATTAACATGTTTTATTTTATTTTCATCACATCATTTAATCATTTATCATATATAATGCATGTTTCTCATTTATTTTGGTTTGCTAACATTTTGATTCAATTATCATTCTTTTCATGTCATCTTATTTTATTTTAATTTGTTATTTATTATTTTGTATGTTTAATTGATTTAATTACTAACATTATTTTATTTGTATTTTATTTTTTTTATGTCTAAACTCATTTTTTGATTGGGCGTTTTTGCGAGTCCTACGGGGAAGTCCAACGGGGAGGTCCAAAAGACTCGCTTGGAATATTTATTTTTCTTTATTTGTAATATTTTGTTTATTTGGCTTTTTTTTATTTATTTTTGCCATATATTTTTCTTGTAAAATTGTTTATTTAGGTCCGCTAGAAAGAAAGTCACTAAACCCTTTTTATTAATTAACTTGGTATTTTTCCTAAATAAAAATGGGACCAATGTCTCAATTTTCTCCATCCAAAATCATCACATAAAAATTGTTTCATAATAATATGCATGCGAGGACCAATGTCCTCACCATTAATAAATATCTCGATTTATGCATGATCTGTATTTTATTTACAATGGGGGTTGTATTCCGCCCCTAGTTTTATTGTAATATTTTTACATGTGCTTTATTTTACTTATGCTTTTACCGCTTTTCTTAAATGTATGTTGTGCTCTTTAATTAATTGCATTAAATGTATGTGAAATGGGATGAAATAATAAATTCAAAACTCGATTATAAACTTAACCAAGGTATGAATAAATGAGAAGTCCCGAACTCACTCTGGTCTTTGGGGCTTAATGAGGCGAGAGGTCTAGGACTTCTAAGACACCTCTTGAGTCTCATCAAAAGACTTAAATTTATAATCCTAGGCTCTAGGGGGTAGAGGCTGAGGCCTCCAAAATCTCTCTGGCTAGCCCAAGATGGATATGTATGCGCCGTCTTAGGCTCGCTGAGGTTAGACGACCTTTCCCAATGTTCTATTGGGTGGCGACTCCAAGAAACCTCATTGTTGCCCAAAATAGACGCACTTGTAAATACCTTACAAGTTTTATGAACCTTTCCTGATCGCCCTAAAGCGGGCTTTCAGGAGGCCACGGGGTTCGGCGCGCGTCACAGTGGTGACTCCACTGGGGACATACTCGAGACTTCGATTCGAAAGTACCTTGGTTAAAATTTACAATTGAGTTTTAATTTAAACATTTCATCTTTTTTGAAAACTGCATTGCATCGCATTAGAGCCTTAGATTTATGCTAGTTTGGTCCCTCTATTAGCCCCGGTGCGTTCCCGAAGCACAACCCTACGTTCACTCAATGTAGGGAAGTGTTAAGGATAATCACCAGCTCAAGCCTCGTACCATCAAGGTATATCAAATGGTGACCCGATTGGTCGTTACGCTCGTGATGAGGTAGACCCGTCAGCAGGGACCATGCTTGGGTAACCCCAAAATATCATCACCCATGACCAAAACTCATGTAATGGCAATAGACACTTCCCCTAGGTGACATGTACCTTAATACAATGCTTGCTATGTGGGCCATTATATGCTGAACAAATTCAACCCAATTAAATGGGCTTTTATCAAAGGCTTTCATGCCTCGATGGGCCCATCTTAATTTAGTTGAAATGTTTAAATACATAAAGGCTAAAATCCATATGTATGCGCATTAGATAAGAGACGTTATGATGCCGGTTTTCCACCGAGCACCATACGCATCCATTGGGTTCCCCGCTAACCCATGGATCAAGCCCACCTAGGAAAGAGACCGCATTACCTTGTGTGTGGGAGTAATAAGGTTGGAAGGATTTACTTGCTTGCCTGTGATTGTAAATGTTGCATAACTCACTATCATGCATTGTATATGTCATTCATGCATCATCCTAACAATTTAATTTTTTTAGCCATTATAGATTCATCTAAGTGGACTAGAGGTTCCGACGGTCGGCTAGTAAGGACAAATATGCTCTTTGAGTTATCGGAACTAGTGTCTGACTGGGATTCTGAGTCATTTCCATCAATCAGTGGATCCTCTCTTGAATCATCAATGGCAAAAGAAGCTGGAGCTTTGACCACTCGGGACCTAGCTAGGAGGCTAGAGGATTTTGAACGGAGAATGATGGATATGACGGGCGCCATGGCTGAATGGATGGCCCATCCACCTGTTGCTCCACAGCCGCCTGTTGCTCTACAGCCACAGGCAGCCCCTCCTCTGGGGCAAGCCGAACCACCTGCTGGTGGGGAGGCTCCCTTCGTTGGAGCTGCTGCTCGCCAACCCAACAATGAACACAGGGTTGCCGCACCCATCGAGCTAAGAGGGGAAAGGATTCATAATTCCAACGATGATTTCCTGATAGAGGAGGAAGACGAAGAGTTGCCGATAGTCCATCAAACTGCGAGGCCCAGAGCACCCAGAGTAGAGGATGAAGCTTTAAGAGGAATGAGACAACAGATCGAAGCTATCACCCGCATGCTCTCAGCTGGAAAGGGGGTCAACCCAGAAGACAGAGATCTGGGGGATGAAGAGCTGCTGCCCCAAAGATTCAAGATGCCCGAGCTGTCGAAATTTGATGGCACCTCTGACCCATCCGCCCACATCAAGCAGTACACCCTGGTCATGAAAGGCACAGGGCTGAGCAAGAAGCAGAAGGTGGAATATCTCTGCCTTAGTCTGGTGGGCCCGACAGTTGACTGGTACCACGGGTTAGATAGGAGGTCCAAGGAGGACTGGGACCTTTTGACCGAAGAATTCATGAAGCAGTACGACTGCAGCACCACAATGGAGGTCACCCTAAAAGACCTTGAGCTCTTACAGCAAAGGAGCGATGAGTCATTTCATGAGTACCTCACCAGAGGGAGGAACAGAGTCATGGAGATGAAGAGGAAGCCTGACACTGCAGACCAGATCAGGCTGTTTATCAGAAACTCATGCCCTTACTTGAGGGACTTACTCAGTTTTAAGGGGCTCAAGGATTGGGAGTCGCTCAAGGATATCGCTATAGAGGCTGAGGCGGCTTACCTAGCAAAGAAGGCAAGTCAAAGTAACTTTGCTGGGAAAGGCTATGGGAACCAGTCTGGGTATAGACCGGGAGGTGCCGGGAGCAGTAATAACAGGAATGGCAAGACAGCCGAAGTTTCAACGGCTGGAGTTGGGCAGCGCCAGAGATATTACTCCAATTTAGGCCGCTCCTTGATAACTTCAATATAGTACTTAGTTTTGATGGTGTTTTTATATGATTTTTGGGTGTTTAGTTGTGTTTTTGTGTCATGTTTTGTTTCCTTTAGGTTAATTTTACTAATCTTAGTCAAATTGGAATTTTGATGCATTATAGATAGTTTTTGATGGATTTTGATTTGTCTTTGCAGGTGTGGTTCTAGGTACCTCATGGTCACAATGAAACTCATTGTGACCGTGACAAAAAGAGAAGTTGAAGACAGGAGCAGACTTACAGGGGTCACGGTCACAATGGATTTCATTGTGACCGTGACATAGCAAACGTATGGACAGAATGCAAGTATGAAGCATGTCACGGTGGTAATCTATTTCATTGTCACCGTGACATGAAAATCATTAAGGCAGAATCAGAGCAGCACGTACCTCACGGTGACAGTGAAATTCATTGTCACCGTGACATAAATTTTTCCTGAACAGAAGCAAAAATTGAAGACCTCACGGTGACAATGAAATTCATTGTCACCGTGACCCCTCTCCTGTGCGTAAAGGCAATTTGAAAATCTCGACTCTACACGGTGACAATGAATTTCATTGTCACCGTGACCCCTCTGGAACTATAAAAACGCACTTTTCTGTTTGGTTAGGGTTCCAAATTTTTTAGTTAGTTTTTGAATTTAGTTTTGGCGGCTGAGATTTTTTGAATTATTCTTCTGTTCTAAACTTTAGTTTTCAATCTTTTCTTGAGTTTTCAATTAGAAATTGAGAGTAATTTTCATTAGATACATAGTTTAATTTCCAGAGATTGTTATTTTTAGTTTTCCAGAACTTTAGTTATTTCTCCATTGAAGATCTGAAGAAGAAGACTGAAGAACGTGGGATTCAACCAGGATTTTTACCTCAATGAATTTCTGGGTTTATTCTTTCCTTTATTCTTTTGATTTTGTAATGGATTGTGAGTAGTCTTTTAGTTGTTTAGGGGATCTCTGAATCTCCTACCTATGATATGAATAATGGATAATTTTTGATATTCGATATATGAATGAATGGTTTATTTCACTTTTACATATTGTCAATTTTTGGGATTTATTTTCTCAGTTCAATTTCCAGTTTTGATGAATGATTTATTTCATGTATCTCTTTTGGTTATTGAATTTGTTAATTGAATGCCATGAATATTTTATTCTCAGATTTTCTATCGTGTTTGCTGTATCATTTAGACTGCTCCGGAAGGGAATCTAGATGTGCATGTTTTCATGGTTTAAGATTGGAGTGAGGAGTGAAATAATTAGGTTTTGGGTTGTTTGGCTCCGGAATGGGAAAGCAAACCGAACCTAGGATTTTAGACCCGTGATTAGGCTAGTTGTATGACTTGCTCCGGAATGGGACGTTATGCAATTAGAATAGCTTGCTCCAGAATGGGACGTTATGTAATTAGAATAGCTTGCTCCGGAATGGGATGCTTGGGTTAAGAGGGTTATCCCGATTTCTTTCATATAAGATTCTTAAATTAATTTTGTTCATATTTGGGTACGGGGTGGATGAGTGAACCTGAACAACACTTTTCTATATTGAGATTTTTGCTTATTATCATTTTTTTTTATCTTTGCTAGTTTTTACTGTCATCTTAATTTGTTTTTGCTTTGTTGACTCATTATAGTTGATTAATTTATTTGTTCTAGTAGTCATAATTAAATCAATTCAACAACTGGGAATTCTTTAGCATACATTTAAGTGTCATAACTTGCATACACAGTCCCTTGGGTACGATAACTCGGAGTCTTAAAAATACTCCATTATATTACTTGCCGATTCAGTACTTGAGGTCGCATCAAGTTTTTTAAGATTGCACTTTCAGACTACTCATCTCCTTCCTCATGGACTCAATCTGTGCCTTCAGCATCGATACCTCATCCATAGTGTGTATCCCTTGTCTTTTCGGAACTGACCTAGGACTAGACCATTGAGCATCATTCGCCGCCATTTCATCTAGTAGATGAAAAGCTTCCTCTGGTAGTCTATTCATGAATGACCCTCCTGATGAAGCATCCAATAAAGATCTTGTCTGTGGTGTAACCCCAGAATAAAATGTTATCATCAGGTGGTATATGGCTATCTCATGGTGTGGACAGCTTCTCAACAGCCTTATAAACCTTTCCCAGGCTTTATGAAACGGCTCCTAACTCATTTGACTAAAACCCAATACACTGTTACGGATGTTTGCAGTCTTTGTCGGAGGGAAGAATCTCATCAAAAATCTCTCCTGTAACTGGTCCCATGATCTAATCGAATGCCGAGGTAGCATTTACAACCATTCACGTGCTTTTCTAATCAATGTGAAAGGGAACAACTTTAATCTTACCGAGTCAGATGACACTCCAGGAATCTGAACCGTATCACTGACCTCTAAGAATATGTCCAAGTGCTGTGCGGGATCTTCCACTTCTGAACCCCTAAACTGATTCCTCTGTACCATATTGATGGTGGCTGGTTTAAGCTCAAACTGCACTCCCCTTGGCAGCACAATCGTCCGATTATCCTCATTCCATCTTGGTACTGCATAATCCCTTATTGTCCTCTGCCTCGGGACCTCTTCTCTATAATTCCCCAGATTTTCATCTTGTGCCCTCGACACTTGTTCATTCTTGGGAGGTAACTCACCAATCGGAGGATTATCTTCCATGTTATTATTTCTGTTGGCTCTCCTTCGTTGATGCAAGGTCCTCTCGATTTCAGGGTCGTATGGTGCTATTGGTTCCTGTCTCAATCTGCTCATGCACCACAGCTACCTGAAAAGAATAATAAAACAAAAACTAAAATAAGAAAAATATAAACACACACAAATAAAAATCAAAACTCACAAATAACGCCAGTCCCCGGCAACGGTGCCAAAAACTTGACGCGACCTCAGCAAGTGTACGGAATCCGCAAGTAATATAATGGAGTATTTTTAAGACTCCGAGTTATCGTACCCAAGGGACTGTGTATGCAAGTTATGACACTTAAATGTATGCTCAAGAATTCCCAGTTGTTGAATTGATTTAATTATGACTACTAGAATAAATAAATTAATCAACTATAATGAGTTAACAAAGCAAAAAAAAATTAAGATGACAGTAAAAACTAGCAAAGATAAAAAAATGATAATAAGCAAAAATCTCAATATAGAAAAGTGTTGTTCAGGTTCACTCATCCACCCCATACCCAAATATGAACAAAATTAATTTAAGAATCTTATATTAAAGAAATCGGGATAACCCTCTTAACCCAAGCGTCCCATTCCGGAGCAAGCTATTCTAATTGCATAACGTCCCATTCCGGAGCAAGCTATTCTAATTGCATAACGTCCCATTCCAGAGCAAGTCATACAACTAGCCTAATCACGGGTCTAAAATCCTAGGTTCGGTTTGCTTTCCCATTCCGGAGCCAAACAACCCAAAACCTAATTATTTCACTCCTCACTCCAATCTTAAACCATAAAAACATGCACATCTAGATTCCCTTCCGGAGCAATCTAAATGATACAGCAAACACGATAGAAAATCTGAGAATAAAATATTCATGGCATTCAATTAAGAAATTCAATAACCAAAAGAGATACATGAAATAAATCATTCATCAAAACTGGAAATTGAACTGAGAAAATAAATCCCATAAATTGACAATATGTAAAAGTGAAATAAACCATTCATTCATATATCGAATATCAAAAATTATCCATTATTCATATCATAGGTAGGAGATTCAGAAATCCCCTAAACAACTAAAAGACTACTCACAATCCATTACAAAATCAAAAGAATAAAGGAAAGAATAAACCCAGAAATTCATTGAGGTAAAAATCCTGGTTGAATCCCACGTTCTTCAGTCTTCTTCTTCAGATCTTCAATGGAGAAATAACTAAAATTCTGGAAAACTAAAAATAACAATCTCTGGAAATTAAACTATGTATCTAATGAAAATTACTCTCAATTTCTAATTGAAAACTCAAGAAAAGATTGAAAACTAAAGTTTAGAACAGAAGAATAATTCAGAAAATCTCAGCTGCCAAAACTAAAATAAAAAACTAACTAAAAAATTTGGAACCCTAACCAAACAGAAAAGTGCATTTTTATAGTTCCAGAGGGGTCACGGTGACAATGAAATTCATTGTCACCGTGTAGAGTCGAGATTTTCAAATTGCCTTTGCGCACAGGAGAGGGGTCACGGTGACAATGAATTTCATTGTCACCGTGAGGTCTTCAATTTTTGCTTCTGTCCAGGAAAAACTTATGTCACGGTGACAATGAATTTCATTGTCACCGTGAGGTACGTGCTGCTCTGATTCTGCCTTAATGATTTTCATGTCACGGTGACAATGAAATAGATTGCCACCGTGACATGCTTCATACTTGCATTCTGTCCATACATTTGCTATGTCACGGTCACAATGAAATCCATAATGATCGTGACCCCTCTAAGTCTGCTCCTGTCTTCAACTTCTCTTTATGTCACGGTCACAATGAGTTTCATTGTGACCGTGAGGTACCTAGAACCACACCTGCAAAGACAAATCAAAATCCATCAAAAACTATCTATAATGCATCAAAATTCCAATTTGACTAAGATTAGTAAAATTAACCTAAAGGAAACAAAACATGACACAAAAACACAACTAAACACCCAAAAATCATATGAAAACACCATCACTCCTTATCCTGGGTATTGGAGAGGCTGATGAAAGAGGGTAAGCTGCAGCCTTTGGCGCCTAGACCGGCTATGAATCAAGGGCAACCAGGACACAGAGAAGACCAGTACTGCGCCTACCACCAGCACACCGGGCACCTGACAGATTACTGCCGGACATTGAGAAACAAGATCCAGGATCTCATCGACACCAATCAAATCTCAGATTCTAAGAAGAGGGAAAAGAAGAAAAAGGCAGGCTACAACGCAGCCCCTCCACCATGATGATGATCGGGTCCTCTTAATCCACTAGTGAGAGTGGAAATGAAGATTATGTTCTTTCTTTTTCAATCTTTGTTATTATTTTGAGAACAATTTTTTATGATAATGTTTGGTTATTTCAATAGAACGATTTTTGCTTATTTGTATGATATTTCTATTTGATTTCATTTAACATGATCACACTGCATTTACTTTGGCATTAATTCAAATAATATGACTGCAGTTAATCTCGAAACTTTGGGGAACCCAAAGAAAATCTTGATAGCATCTGATATAACTCCTGTAGAAAGGAAAATTAAAAAAAAAAAAAAAAACTAGTTGCAATTAGGGGATTGGATGGAAACTCACTAAGAGCACTAGAACCTTTCTAATTACCCATCAAAGCGATCCCTGGATAAGACAGAACCTAGAAAATGATTTAGGCAACATTTTCTTTGTATAGCTCTCTAAATGACCATTTCCTACCCTTATTTTGCAATCGCTTGCTAGCCCATTGAGCCTTTATGTGGGTATGCTAAATGCGTGCCAATTTTGTTGTTACACATGTTAAAACTATCCCCTCGCCTAAAATGATTTTTGCCTCCCCTTAGAAGAGTGGCCGCTCTAGAAGGGATGGATGTACGTTTTAACAATTTTTTGGGTTATCAAAAATTGCCTTGGTAAGGATGAGTTTACAATTTGAGAAGAGGGTTTCAATCATGCACCAAAGACATGAGCTCAAAAAAAAATAATAATAATAAAATAAAATAGAGCTCAAAATAGTAACCACTTGACGAGTTTCGATGATTACCTTTTTAACTGTCATTCTGATTTTAATGAGCTAAAACATTACCGAACCCAAATTCAAGAATACTTTTGTATATGCAACTGAGCTGAGAATGGTTCATCCATCAGTCGAGTAAATATTGCGGCCATATTTTCTCTAGCGACCTGATCTTCCTTTGATAGCCATCTACCTAAGCCTAACATTACAACCAAAATAAGACCTCTTAATTCTTGTTTCAGTCTTATCCAATTAGCGGAGATGACCTTCTAATAAGGTTTGGTACATAAGAAGAGGCATATGGCGTTTCTTGAGCTTAAAGCGAGGAGCCACGAGTGCATTCATGCATTCGAGTTAAGTCTTGTCCCCAAAGTTGCATCTAGAATTCACGTTCAAAGAAAAAAATTAAGAGATGAGAGAAAATCTTTAATCATGAAACCTGAGAGGGCTGATTGATAACAAGAGTTGGATGCTTTCAAGATCTATCCTGAGATTAGCTGGGGTCTTGTATTCCTTGAGATTAATTTCAAACAATGATCATGTTTAATGAAATGAAAGTGAAACACATGCTTTTATGCAATGATTTATTGATATAATCATAGCAGCTCACCTTATGTGGTCAAAGTCATCTACTGCAAGTGCTTTAGTCGACTCATCCTGCTATCAAATGCCAAGACTCCTGAAAGATTCTCGGGCAATATATTCAGCCTCTTCAATAATCAGCAGCAAAAAAAAAAAAGCCGTTAGAGTGAAAACCGTAACTGGCGCTCTAAGCAAAAATTAGGCAAAAAAATAGGGTGAAAACCTGAAAACAGGCAGTCTGTCCTTAAAAAAAAAAAAAAAAGCTGCTGGATTGGGTTGGATCCATTCCAGGCAAAAAATAAGGCACAGGGTTATGTGAAAATCCGCAAAAGACACATCTCCCGCTAAGAAAAGCTAGTGTGAAAATCCACAAGGGACGCACTACCTTCAATTAATGACTACAGGTATCAGATGAGAATCTTGCAATCCCAGAGGGCATGAAATTCAAAAGCAGCTTAAAAGGCATCAATCCTATTGCAAATTGCAGCTAGCCCGGTTGTCATCTCTAAGTCCACATAGATGATTCTTATCCTGCATTCCTGTATTACTCATGCATTTCACTTGCATGCTCACTATTTTTCATGCATATTTTAGTTTCCCTATTTTGCAGAAAGAGAGATTTGATGCGGACACCGACAAAAGCCGAGTGATGACATCAGCCCAAACAATCAACCAAAGACCTCTCAGGGGGCAGATCTCAACCCAAGACCTCTTAGGGGGCAACCACTTCTCAAATGGCTCATAGACAGCACCACTTCATAAAAACAGAAGGGTTAGCACGATGGCGGCACTACCACTCTGAGGAGGGTTAGCACGACTACGACTGTCACACCCCGTTTGCCCCCTAGTTGAATGAGCCATATATGTGTATGTGTGTAATTGCATAAGTTTTGTATCATAAGGGCATTTTGGTAATATTGCTTAAATTGGGGTTTTTCTGGTGCGTGTGTATGTGTTTGGCACTATGGTGCTAATTAGTTGGGGTGGAAATTGTGTGTGCATGAGTGCACCATAGTAGGATATGCACTAGTGGGATTGGTTTATTATGTGGTCATGCATATGGTTATAGGGTGTGTTTAAGGAGTTGCACTTGTGTGTGTTGTGCATACAATTGTAGAGTATGTTTTAGTTGGGAGAGTCTAGTGTGTGTGTGTGTGACATAAGCATCTAGGGTGTGAGTGACCAAATCCCTCCATTAGGATCTTGACATGTGTCTAGGGTTAAGAAAAGAAAAGGAAAAGAAAGGAAAAAGGGAAAATCAGATTTCTTCACTTGTGTTTCCCGTTCCTCCCGCCGCCCCTCTTCTTTCTTCTTCTTTTCTTCTTCACTTGGACCTTAGTTAAGATTCTAGAGTTCTAGTGGGGTTTGATCATCTCTTAGTAGTCATTGGTAAGTTTTATGCATTCATTTTTACTTTTGTTTAAGTTTTCCATCTTCTTCTCTTCTCTTATTCGGAATTGGGTTTGAAGTTTGGATTTTGGTTTTGTTTGCTTGTTCTTGGTTGGGTTTCCTAGTTGAGCCTCCCCGGGATCCTAAAGGCAAGGAAGTTGCTGGATCAAGTGGAACTAAACACTAGGAGCTAAGGATTTTTGAGGTTTGGGAAATTCTTCCTTTTTATGTGAAAAATGTTCATGAGTGTGTTCTTGATGGGTTTATGGAATTAGGTTGTTAGATGTTCTTTATTTTGATGTATATGATATGGGTAATTGCTTTGAAGTGTGAATCTTGCAAAAGCATGAGTTAATTATGGGAATTTTAGAATTGATGTGGTTTGATGCATAAATTGGGTTTTTGATTGATCCTTGAAATTGAATGTGTAAATTGATGGATTGCATGAAGTTTATTGTGAATAAATATTGTTTTATGGTTGTTGATGTTAATCGATGGATGGATTTGAGGTAAGTAACTTGGTTTGATAATTGTGTGGTTGAAGGAGGATTTGGAAGAAGAAAATCTGCAGAATTTCTGCAGATTTTCAAAATCCCGACTCTGTTGCGATCGCGACAGAGAGCGGTGTTGGGAGCTTCGCTGCCGCGAGCATGCGACATCCGTCGCGAGCCCGCGACAGCCGAAGTGTTTTATACCTTCTGTCGCGAGCGCGACTACTGTCGCGATCGCGACAGAGAGTATTGCTGCCAAGTGCTATCGCGAGCACGCGATCCGTCGCGAGGTCGTGACAGCACCTTTTGTCTTCTGTCGCGATCGCGACACCTATCGCGAGCGCGACAGAGCCTGGCCCTTCCGTCCTCCCTGCGGTCGCGAAATCTGTCGCGCGCGCGCAACGAAGAGACTTTGGTCTCTGTCGCGAGCGCGACAGACTTCGCGAGCGCGACAGTCCCTTGTATGCTGAATGAGTTTTCTCTCTTTGTGTGCGTCTTGAACTTCAGTTTACTTTATCAATTATGAGGTTTACGTTCGTCATTCTATGAATAATATGCAAGTGTGCCCATGAGATAATTATATTCATGTCTGATGTTGATTTTGGAAGATATGAATTGGAATGAATGGCTTATGTATGACCTGCTAGAGTCTAGTAAGTGGATAGTTAGGCATGCCTAATAGAGTCTTTGCTGCAGCTTCTGTATTTCTGTTTGGACCCCGATCAGGTCCCCGAATGGTTCCACGTGAACCCTTGAACGAATGGATCTTGTTTAAGATCCCCTTTGTAATGTTTTGTAAAAGTTAAATGTAAAATGAATTTCCTCGGCTCGTACCCGTAAAGTACTGTCCGTATCGGCTCGTACCCGTAAAGTACTGTCCGTATACTCGTTATCCACTACCTTGAGTCAGCAGGCGTTTTAGTGTTTTAATGCTTACAGTACTTGTATGAATTGTTATATGAGCAAACACATGTTTTATCCTTATGGACTCAATGATGAAAAGTACAATCTGTTATGAGAATATGATTATTAATATGAACCTTCTGATGAATGACTATATGTATGTACGCATGTGAATTGCCTTGACGACCGTTGTGAATGGTTGTCGTTTTGCTGTATGTGCGTTTCCCCACTAAGCGTTTATCGCTTAGCACGGTGTGTTTACCTGTGCAGGTGCGGAAGGAGTCGCTTGGGAGAGTCGTCGCCATCAAAGCCAACACAGCAGGGTCGTAGTGTAGGGCTTATTTTGTAGCTTTATGATTCTGTTTGTATAGAACTCTCTTATGATTCTGTAATAGCTTCCGCTGTTGTATATGTAATATTGGGATTTGTAATTATCTTTTATACCCCTCAGTTGATCAGAACAGTAATGTAATGCTTCTATTATATTAATGCATGATCAGCTCTTATGAATGGTCTTGTAAAGTTTTAAATTACCTTGTATTTTGTTATGTATGTTTATGGTGAGTGTATGTATATTATGTATCTGTGTGGTGGCACCTTTACTCCTACGGCATCTCACTCCTTATCGGATGGGATCGCCTGAGTATGGGTAAGGGGTGTTACAACGACACTACCGCTTCATCAAATCGAAGGGTTAGCATGATGGCGGCACTACCACTCTACGGAGGGTTAGCACGACCACGGCACAACCAGTTCATCAAATCGAAGGGTTAGCACGATGGCGGCACTATTGCTCTACGGAGGGTTAGCACGACCACGGTACTACCACTTCATCAAAACAAAAGGGTTAGCACGATGGCGGCACTACCACTCTATGGAGGGTTAGCACGACCACGGTACTACCACTTCATCAAATCCGAACGGTTAGCACGATGGTGGCACTACCACTCCACGGAGGGTTAGCACGACCATGGTACTACCGCTTCAACACGCCCACAAGATGGCAACAACCACCACCACGGATTCCCCGCTTCGGAAAGGTAAGGGCTGCCTCAGGTACGCGTCTCTTTCCTTTTCTTCTTTGAGTTTAGGCTCACTTAGATACTAGTGTACTAGATTCCCCTAAACTGGGGGCAACTGTAGACACCGGGTCCTGAGTCAGCCTAGATCGAAGTTACCTGATGATGATAATTGCCTTCACAGGATAAAAAGGTTAAAAGTGATGATTTCCTCGTCAAATTTGCATTTTAGAGTGAAAAATTAGAAAATAATAAAAAATATTTAAAAAATTCATTTTGAAAAATGGGGGCTTAAAATTATAGTGTTTTTAGTCAATTTAAAATTAAAAAAAAAATCGGATCGCGAGTGTCGGGCGCGGCGGCGCGCCTGTGGCAGCGCGCTGGGCGCGAAGAGGCGACGCATAGCGTTGCCAATGCTGCGCATTACTAAAAGGGCGCGCAGCGTTGTGCGCGTTGCGCGCCGCACCGCACGCTGGAGCGCGTGGTTTCCGCGCAGCGTAGCTGCGGGAAGCCCGTCCCCCTATAGCGACGGGCTTCCCTCCTGTCCTGCCCGTCGCTATAGGGTCTGATACCCTCTTTTTCGATTTTTGCACCATTTTTTCCGATTTTTTCACCCAAAAATTCGTTTTTTATCCCATTTTTTTAGGGTTTTTGAGTCCAAATAAAATTCTAAAATATTTTCTTAGATAATTAATTAATAAAACTTGATTTTATTTGTTAAAATAAATTTGTTTTCCTTAATTAAATTAGGGCAACTTTTTTTATCTTATAAATACTTTATGATGAAAAATCAAAAGGAGAGCCTCCACATTTTTTTAGACCTAAAATTTTCAGAATTATTCTTCTTCTATTTTCTCTTCAAAAAATTTCAGATTTCTCTTTTAATTAATAAGGTTTAATTGAAATTGAAAAATCAATTTTCAATTCTTCATTATTCTAATTAATTTCTTTGTTTTTCCTCCATAAACAAAAAAAATTAATCATCACTTTGAAATCAATGTCTTTTCAATTTTAAGCATACAAATTAATTACTTTGTTTTCTCCATAAACAAAGAGAATTAATTTTATTGCTATATTATTTTTTCAATCAAGTTTCCAAAAAAATCATCACTTTTCCTTCATCGAATCCGACTTTGAGGGTAAATATTTTAGACTCAATTTCTATTTTATTTTTTATTTTTATTTAATTTATTCATGTATATTTTATTGTTTTTATTGATTTATTTATTGTTTTCATTTATTCATTTGTTTTGTTGATTTCATATTTGTTCTATTTAATTGTTTATATATGGTTTGATTTTTATTCATGTGAATATTGTTTTCTTTTAATTCCTAACATGTAAATGATTTTATTTTGATTCCTCGTTATTTTTAACATGTAAATAATTAATTAATTTAAATTAATCTTTTTGCCATGTAAATAGTTTGTCTTAATTATGAACACATCAATTAATCATGTCATTGTTTTAATTATTTTTATCATTCTTTTGTTTACTAATTTTTATTATTCTTTTTATCATTGTTACATGATTTATTTATTATTATTTGTTTATTTATTCATTTATTATTTTTCACTTTTCATCATGTGTATATTTTCATGTATTAATTAATTAACATATTTTATTTTATTTTCAGCACATCATTTAATCATTTATCATATATAATGCATGTTTCTCATTTATTTTGGTTTGTTAACATTTTGATTCAATTATCATTCTTTTCATGTCATCTTATTTTATTTTAATTTGTTATTCATTATTTTGCATGTTTAATTGATTTAATTACTAACGTTATTTTATTTGTATTTTATTTGTATTTATGTCTAAACTCATTTTTTGATTGGGCATTTTTGCGAGTCCTACGGGGAGGTCCAAAAGGCTAGCTCGGAATATTTATTTTTCTTTATTTGTAATATTTTATTTATTTGGCTTTTTTTTATTTTTTTTTGCCATATAATTTTCTTGTAAAATTGTTTATTTAGGCCCGCTAGAAAGAAAGTCACTAAACCCTTTTTATTAATTAACTTGGTATTTTTCCTAAATAAAAATGGGACCAATGTCTCAATTTTCTCCATCCAAAATCATCACATAAAAATTGTTTCATAATAATATGCATGCGAGGACCAATGTCCTCACCATTAATGAATATTTCGATTTATGCATGATCTGTATTTTATTTACAATGGGGGTTGTATTCCGCCCCTAGTTTTATTGTAATATTTTTACATGTGCTTTATTTTACTTATGCTTTACCGCTTTTCTTAAATGTATGTTGTGCACTTTAATTAATTGCATTAAATGTATGTGAAATGGGATGAAATAATAAATTCAAAACTCGATTATAAACTTAACCAAGGTATGAATAAATGAGAAGTCCCGAACTCACTTTGGTCTTTGGGGCTCAATGAGGCGAGAGGTCTAGGACTTCCAAGACACCTCTTGAGTCTCACCAAAAGACTTAAATTTACAATACTAGGCTCCAGGGGGTAGAGGCTGAGGCCTCCAAGATCTCTCTGGCTAGCCCAAGATGGATATGTATGAGCCATCTTAGGCTCGCTGAGGCTAGACGACCCTTCCCAATGTTCTATTGGGTGGCGACTCCAAGAAACCTCATTGTTGCCAAAAATAGACGCACTTGTAAATACCTTACAAGTTTTATGAACCTTTCTTGATCGCCCTAAAGCGGGCTTTCGGGAGGCCACGGGGTTCGGCGCGCGTCACACCTGCTTGTAGGTGGGTGAAACCGCCAGGCTTTAAAGAACGTGATTGATAAACACCAATTTGAAGGTATGTGAAACCACATCTAAATGATTGATAAGCACCAGCTTAAAGGTGTGTGAAACCGCCAGGCTTTGAAGAACGTGATTGATAGAACACCAAGTTGTAGGCGTGTGAAACCACGGCTGAACAATTGATAAACACCAGCTTGTAGGTTTATGAAATCGCCAGGCTCTGAAGAATGTTATTGATAAATAACAGCTTATAGGTGTGTGAAACCACGACTGAACGATTGATAAACACCAGCTTGTAGGTGTGTGAAACTGCCAGGCCTTGAAGAACATGATTGACAAAACACCAATTTGTAGGCGTGTGAAACCACGACTGCACGATTAATAAACACCAGTTTGTCGGTGTGTGAAACCGCCAATATTTCCTGAAAAGTTAGAAATTCATATGCAAGGGTAAGTTATGCATGTGAACATGCATATGCCATGTGAAATGCGAGCGACACCATTCACCTGAGCGGCCCAGGCGTTGAGGCGCGGTAGCCTCGGTTGAAATGATTCAGGGCCCAGTGTCTACAGTTTGATCATGCCCCCAAGGATCTGGGCATCTTGGTCTAGGGATTCTAACCCATGTCTTGGATTATACGTCATCTTGCTCGTGAGGGATTATCTGAGGTAATGCCTCCTTATCGCTCTAGGCGCCGGAAGTCTATACCTCATCCGTCCGAAGGGAGGTCGTCCATAGTGTCACCGTCTTTATCGCTTTAGGTGTTTGAAGTCATTGATTAAAGGTAGTTTGTCTCTTGTGGATTTTTGCACTAGGTTTTCTTGGCAGGAAATGCGTCCCTTTGGAGATTTCCACATAACCCTGTGCCTAATTTTTGCCTGAAATGGACCCAACCCAATCCAGCGGCTTTTTATTCATTCATTTTTTGTAGGGCAGACTGCTTGTTATTTTCACCCTGCCCCTTGGCCTAACTTTTGCTTAAAGCGTCCGTTACAATTTTTGTCTCTAATGGCCTTTTTTTTTTTAACGGCTAAAGCAACAATGGATAAGCTTTACGCATTCAATGGAAAATGATGTACCATTTTCTTTGCCAGAGCTAGACCATTTATATGGGCTCCACAAACCTTAGCATGGATCTCCTCCATAACCCTCTTGGCCTCCTTCTCATCTAAGCACCTTAGCTGTATGCCATCAGCTTGCCTCTTGTACAGCACACCATCTACACTGATGAACTGGGTGGATAGTTTGCGAATCATCTTTTGGTCCTTTTTAGTGGCCTCTTCTGGGAATACTGACTTTTTTAAATAATTCTGGATATCGTAATACCACGGCTTTCCATCGGTAGTCTCAACGTCCCCGACCTGCTCAGTTTTAAAGTACGGCTTGTCTAAACTAGAAATGAGTATAGGCTTCATGACTATTCCTTCTGGGTTATCCCACATAGATACTAGGGTGGCCAGGGCATCTGCTAATTGGTTCTCATCCCGAGGCACATAGCTAAAAGTGCAAATTTTAAACTTACAACCTAGTTCCTTCAAGCACCTCACGTATGGTAACAGTCGTTCTTCCTTGATAGACCATTCTCCCTTGACCTGATGGACTACTAAGGAGGAGTCTCCGAAGACCTCTGCTACTTTTGCCCCCACAGCTGAGAGCGCTTCCAACTCGAAGATACAAGCTTTGTACTCAGCTTCATTATTGGCGGCTTTATATCTCAGCTTCTTAGCTAAGGGAAGCTTCTCACCCTCTAGGGTTACTAAAATCACTCCTACTCCAGCTCCTTTGCTATTCACTGCCCCATCAAAGTACATCTGCCATTTTTGCACTGTAATGGTTGCCACGTCTCTGTCTGGGAATTCATATTCAAAATGGTCACCTTCAATCGGATGATCGGCTAGGAACTCGGCAGCTGCTCGGCCCTTGATGGTCTTTCTGGTGATGTACTCCATGTTAAATTCTTGTAGCAATATCAACCATCTCCCCATCTTTCCAAGCAAGGAGGGTGCTTCCTGAAGATATCGAAGAGGGTTTTGTTTAGCGACTGCTTGCACCTTGTAAGAATGGAAGTAGTGTCTTAGTTTTTTCGAAACCCAGATTACTACTAAACAGATCTTTTTCACCTCGACATACTTGGCTTCATAAGGAAGGAATTTCTTACTAAGGTAGTAAATCGCAAAATCAACCCCAAATTCATCTTCTTGGGACATCATAGCGCCCACATAATTCTCCTCTATTGCTAGGTAAAGGATCAGTGGCTTAACTGGCCGTGGCGGCCGTAGAATTGGGGGGTACAGGAGGTATTCTTTGATAATATCAAAAGCTTTCTAGCAGTCATTATTCCACCGAATTGGTTGATTTTACCTGAGGAGCTTAAAGATTGGCTCGCATACCGAAGCAAGCTTGGAAATAAACCTGCTGATGTACTGCAGGTTTCCCAAAAAACTCATGACTTCCTTTTCATTTCGGGGCGCTGGCATGTCTCTAATTTCTCTGACCTTATTGGGGTCCACTTCAATTCCTCTCTGACTCACTACATGGCCTAACAACTTACCTGAGGTAGCTGCAAAAATGTATTTCTTAGGGTTGAGGCAAAGGTTATACTTGTCAATCCTTTGAAAGAACTTCTCTAAAGTCTCGAAATGCCCCTCTCGAGTGACCGACTTGATCATCATATCATCGACATACACTTCCACTTCTTTGTGGATCAAGTCATCAAGGATCTTAGTGGCCATTCTTTGGTATGTTGCTCCTGCATTCTTTAACCCGAAAGCCATAACCCGGTAGGCGAAGGTACCCCACTTAGTGATGAAGGCTGTCTTTATTAGATCCATGATCTTATTGAGGATTTGGTTGTACCCCACGTGTCCATCTACAAAACTGTACATCATGCAAGAAGCCGCATTATCTACCAGAATATCAATGTGGGGCAAAGGAAAATCATCTTTCGGGCATGTTTTGTTCAAATCCCGGTAGTCAACACATACCCAAACCTTTCCATCCTTTTTGGCTTAGCCAACCACGTTAGGTATTGAACCTCCACTAGGAACTTTCCTTCGATCTGCTTGTGCACCTCTTCTTTTACCTTTTCTGCCCACTCTGGTCTGAGCCTCCTGAGCTTCTACTTAACTGGCTTGCATTCTGGATAAGTTAGAATGGCGTGTTCAGCAACTCCTTGATCAATTCCCGGTATGTCTTCATAGGTCCAGGCAAAGCCTTTTTCATATTTTTTCAATATTCTTGTTAGCTTATTTCTAAGTGCTAATTTCGCAAGTATACGGTGTACCGGTTATAGTACAAAAGATGTCGATCCCACGAGGAATGTGATAATTATTACACACTATTACTACTCAATTTTAATCTTGTTTACAATGATCATTAAATTGTGAGTTAAATCTAAACTACTCTATCATATAAACTAATTAAACCTAGTTCATGTTAATCAAAGAAGACAAAACATATAATGAAGAATTAACAATTATAAAACTTGATTCCTTTATTTAATTATAATTTTAATCTCTTAGGCAAGCCAAGTTGAATAAGATTCCAATTTACTCTCTCGACATAAATTAGAGTGCCTAAAACATACATTTATAATTCTAACTCACAACTTTCATTAATGAATTAGAAGGTTATACATGCAAATTTCAGGAATAATAAACAACCTATAGCAATCATCTAACATTACAATCTCTCAAATAATGCTTCAATGATGAACTTCTATTAGATGTAAGTAAGAATTCATCTTTTAACTAAACTCTTACTTATAATGATCATGCATCAAATACTAATAGAAAATTCTACATTAAAAGACTACTGGCATAGATGGAAATAGAAAATAACATAAATATGATTCAAACTCCATTAAATAAAATTCATTTAAGGACAGAGAAGAAATAATAGATAAGAGTAATCAGAAAGAAATCTTTCTTTCTCAAACCCTTGTAAAAGTTTTCTTCTCCTTGGCCTTCTTCTTCAAAACAAGAAACCAAATAAAGAACTTTTTAACTACAGAGCTTACAGAAAATAAACAATATTTAACTTGTAAATTAATTCCCCTCAAATTACAGTTGAGTTACAAATTTATAGAATTCCAAAAGTTGTGTTCTTTCCTCAAATAATTGCAAAGGTTGGTGAAGAGATATGCCCTTTTTGGTGACTTTTCAATGAAAACTGTCCCAACAGTCACTTCTGTCGCGCTCGCGATAGAACACGGAGCTCCATCTTCCCTCTTCTTTTCTCCTTTTCCTCTCTTGTTTCTCTCTGCATTTTCACGACTCGTGCTCTCCTGCACGAGTCGTGTTCTCTTGTCCTAGTCGTGCTCTGCCTTCACGTATCGGTCACTTTTTCCTTTTCTTCTTCTCCTTTCTTTCTGCTTTGTCTCTGTACCTGCACGACTCGTGCTCTCTTGTGTGACTCATGCTCTGGATGTGTGATTCGTGCTTTGCCTCCGACTCGTGCTCTTCTGGTTGCCTTCTCTTCATTTTTGGTCTGCGTTTCTTTCTTTTGTTTGCACCCCCTCATGAGTCGTGTCCCCATTCACGACTCGTGCTCCTCTTTCTCTTCTTCACTGTTCGACTAGTGCTTCCCTTTACCACTTTGTGCAACTTTTCCTCCTTTTCACCCAAATCAACCTAAAAAACACAAACACACGTAAACTAATACAAATAACATGAAAGACACAAATATTTACATGCTTAACCTATTGAACTCACACAAAACGTATACTAAATAATACATCAATTAGACACCTATCAATTCTCTCAAAAATTTTCCTCTCTTCAGGAGATGCTATCAGGATTTTCTTTGGATTTTCCAAAGTTTCGAGATTAAATGAGGTGGTATTAGTTGAGTTAATGTCAAATTATAACTGTCTAAATTACTATTCATTTGGTCAGTTTTTTTTTTGAAGTTGGAAATCTACATTTTACTTTACCAATGGTATTAACTTAATTTCTACCAATTATTAGGCATGCCAAACACACATACTAGTGACAGTTTTAATGGTATATTACAGACCAAAACCCAAAACAATACTATAAGTCATATACATGCCAAAGTCTTAACGTACTTATGTGAGGTACGCACTGCTCCAAAATCCTACGTACATGCAGTCAAATAAAACTACGTGCTGAGTATTAAATATGCCCAGTGGTGATTGCAATTTCAGAAATTTCCACTAAACTAATTTTACATGCATAAATAATACTCAATAAATAATAGCATTTAAATATTCATAATTAAACATATTTAATTTAATTACAAATTATTCATGCAATATTATATTTAATTATCTTTAAATCACATAATTAGGGCAATTACACAATTAATACCCATAAATAATCTTATTTACCATTTTATCCTTAACTTATGGTAATATTTCATTTATACCCTTAAACATTTTCAAAATAAGGAAAATACCCTTAGTTCATTTACATTTCACCAAAATTATATTTATGCCATTACTTCATTTTAAATTCACTAATATTACCATTATGCTACTAGTTTAATTATTCTCACTAATATTACAATTTTACCATTAATTTACCTGCCAATTTATGATTTTACCCTCCAATTACCATTTGCATGCTAAATTACATATTTACCCCTAAAAAGTGACAAATTTTCATATTCAACCATTTATTTATATTTTTACCCTTATTAACCATCCTTAAGACACATATGCACAAAATTACCATTTTGCCCTCAAACTTTTTATATAATTCCATTTATGTCCTTTTTTCCATATAAATGTTATTTTAATCACATTTTAACTATTTTAATCTCATTTTTATAATTATGCCCTTGTAACACACTAGCAGACTCTGAATACAGGATAAACGAAACGTGAACTCCAGAAGTTCACAGAAATACTAGAGGAGTCCGGTGGGACCACCCCTGTCTTTAAATACAGTACAGTACAATAAAAATATTTCAATACAGTGAAATAGGACCATTATTGGCCTATTAATAAGTGAGACGCCATGCTCACACCCTCAGTCTTATGTCCTTATGGCATGCCAACATATCTTGAACTAGACTTGACTACCAAATCACTACATAGAGCAATATTATTTTATTTTCCAAGTTATTAATGTGACATATATACATTTCATGGCATATCATTATAATACCTCATTCTTTTTCATACCATTTCATCATTACACATGTGATTTTCATCATTACACCATCACATGCCATGTAAACTCATTATTTCATTAAGGTACACATGCATACATACATACATGCATACGGCCCACATACCAATTTATCTCCATTAATTCTTTTTCTCAATTTTATTATTTATTTAGGCCAATTACATGTTGTATAACATCACCATACCATTAATTTCCATAAAAAGACATCAAAATCATAACTTTACACATGACATACATTCGGCCATACATACATTACATGCTCTAACACATACCATTCATTAGTTCACATGCCAAATACCATAGATCCATTATAAATATGCATAAAACATCATGAAAACACATGAAAATACCATGATTCACATTCGGCCAAAGAAGTAACTTTTTATACAAAATTTATTTCTTCATTTTAATCATTCATACCATTATTTTTAACATCTCTAAGCATGAATATCATGTTATTATCAATTAAACATGCATAAATCACATACTTTCTTCACAAATATAATCTAAATCCATACTTTTACCATGGAAATAAATCGAATTTGCAATCACAAATCTCAAATCCTTGCAATACACCTCTCAAATATTATTTTCCTTGCCTTTAGCTTGGCTAGAAGTTCCTCACCTAGCTGACATAATTATGTCCAAACACAAAAATGAAGATTTCATCAAAATCAAGCTTCCTTTCAACAATTAAACTTCATAAACATCTTATTCACATCCTAAAGTACCCTTAGGAGTCTCAAAACTAAATTAAAAACACCTAAATCACTTACCTCAATTTTACACCTAAACTTTCAAGTCTAGGTTTCACCCACTTTTACTCCTTCAAATGAAATTATAAGGCCACCAATGGATTATAGAGGACCTGAATTATGTTAGAGAGGCTTGATTTTGAGGTGGAATAGAGGAAAGATGAAAGAAAAATGGTGGAGAAGTGAGGGAGAGTAATTTGGCCAAGTGAGGGAAGAGGGAGGGTGGCTGCCAAAAGGGAATCCAAGAGATTTCCAGAAAATATGATGTATTTATATGGATCTAATTGGACCTAACCAGGTCCAACCAAAGTGGTCGAGCCGGTTTGGTCCGATTTTCAGTTTTCGGGTTATTTTTCACTGTTTTGGTGTAACTGAATGTTACTGAACTCATTTTTACTCATAATGAATTCCATCATTCTTAAAATATCAAAAATAGTCTCTCTGGAAAATTTTAGCTCAATCGGAGTTCGTTTGGGGTCCGTTTTACTTAAATCGGTCCGATTAAATTCAGTTCAGTTTTGCTGTAAAATACAATTTTAATGGTGTCAAAAATTTCTAAAAATCATTCTAAGCATTTACACTTCCCCTAGTAGACCTTTTAATCCACTCTAACCATTTATGAAAATTCAGTCAAAGCTCAGTCAAACTTCGGTTCAACTGAACCGAACCGGAGGCAACTTCAAACTGACTTTCGGGAGCCTAATCGACCTCGTTTTTACACCACATTATACCATTATCCTCCATTTATCATCCAATTTATAATAGTGAAATAAAATATTTTCGAGTACAGTTACCCTAAAATCACCATTTGTGGGACCCACAGTTACTATTCATAGGATCCACAGTTTCTATTCACGGGACTAGTTAATGATGATGTCATTATTTATTATCCCATAGTTACTATTCATGAGACCCTGTCATTGATGATATTACTATTCATGGAACCCAGTCAATGATAATGTTACTATTCATGGGGCCCATAATTACTATTTATGGGCGCACTTTTACTATTCATGAAAGTTACTATTTTTGGGCCATTACAATTCTCCCCTACCAATTAAAAATTTCATCCTCAAAATTTACCTGAACTGAAAAGCTGGGGATATTGTTGTCTCATAGTCTCTTCCGGTTCCCACGTCGCTTCCTCGACATTGTGGTGATTCCAAAGAATCTTCACCAGTGGAATTTATTTGTTTTTGAGCTGCTTCACTTCTTTAGCCAGGATCTTCACTGGATATTCCTCATAAGTCATATCTGGCTGGACTCGAACTTCCTCAGGCTTGATAATATGACTGGGGTCTGAACAGTACTTTCGAAGCATAGAGACGTGGAAGACATCATGAATCTTCTCTAACTCTTGTAGAAGCTTCAGTCTGTAAGCTATTAGTCCAATCCGCTGAATAATATCATAAGGGCCAATGAATCTCGGACTCAGCTTGCCTTTCTTTTCAAATCTCAGGATCATCTTTATAACACCCCAAATCGAGCCTAGTTGGAATGTGCATGCTAAGTAGGGTCGAACGAGGGTATTTTGGTATTTAGTGCATGAGAAATTGGATTTATTAAGGACTTAATTGAAGAGACTAATTTAATAAGATGTTGAGTGAGGAGGTTATCTAGTGTGTATGTATGTGTATGGTGTTTGAGTGTATGAAGTCAAGATATTTATATGTGAGAGCCAATAGAATTGTGCTAATTAGGCTTCTAATATTATGACATGTGGACCTATAGGAAGTGGACAAGTGGATTTGGTGATTATATGGTGCTTGTATGTATGGTGCTTTGATGTGTGAAAGTCAAAGGAGGAGTTTTGGCCCAATGAGAGGTTGCCAAGTGGACATGGTAGGTGTGCATTAAATGGAAAGAAAGGAAAAGAGGGCAAAGAAGGAGAGAGAACGCAGGAACAAGTCTACTCCTCATTCTCCTCTTCTTTCCCATTTCTTCTCTATTTTCTGCACTTCCTCCTTTTCTTTCTTGTGGCTGGTGTTTGGGCGCATGATTGGGTGATTTTGTTTTAAATTTGGATCAAAATTAAAGAGGTAATTCGGGGTTTTAGGGTTCCTGCGTTTGGGTTCTCCTTCTTCTCCTTCTCTCGTGATTGGAGTGGGTTTTGTGGGTATTTTGCATGGGTTAATAGAGTTATTGTTTTGATTGTTTGCAAGTGATAACTTCAATATAGTGTTGAGTTTTCATAGTGTTTTTATATGATTTTAGGTGTTTAGTTGCGTTTTTGTGTTAGGTTTTGTTTCCTTTAGGTTGATTTTACTAATTTTAGTCAAATTGGAATTTTGATGCATTATAGAGAGTTTTTGATTGATTTTTATGACACTTTGCAGGTGAGGTTCTAGTTACATCACGGTCACAATGAAATTCATTGTGACCGTGACATGAAGAGAAGTGGGAGTCAGGAGCTGGCCTAGATAGGTCACGGTCACAATGGATTTCATTGTGACCGTGACATCGTGAATGATTGGGCAGAATACAAGTAGGAGGTATGTCACGGTGACAATCAATTCCATTGTGACCGTGACATAAAAATCCTCAAGGCAGAATCAAAGAAGCACATACATCACGGTCACAATGGTTTTCATTGTGACCGTGACATAGCTAAATCCTGGACAGAAGCAAATTTCGAAGACCTCACGGTGACAATGAATTTCATTGTCACCGTGACCCATTTCTTGTGCGTGAACAAATTTGAAATCCTCGACTGAACACGGTGACAAGGAATTTCATTGTCACCGTGACCCATCTGGAACTATAAAAACGAACTTTTCTATTTGGCTAGGGTTCCGATTTTTTTAGTAGGTTTTTGTTATTAGTTTTTGCAGCTGAGATTTGGAGAGATATTCTTCGGTCCTAAACTTAAATTTTCGTTCTTGTTTTTGATTTTCGATTAGTAATTGAGATTAAATTGCTTTAGTTTCATAGTTCAATTTCAAGAGTTCTGTTAGTTCTTAGTTTTTCCAGAATTTTAGTTATTTTCTCCATTGAAGATTTGAAGAAAGAGATCGAAGATCGAGCAATTCAATCGGAATTTTCTCAATGAATTTCAGGGTTTATTCTTTCTTTTACTCTTTTAATTTTGTAATGGATTGTGAGTAGTCGTTTAGTTGTTCGGGGGATCTCTGAATCTCCTATACCTAAGATGTGAATTATGAACATCTGTTGAGTTTATGTATGAAAGATTGGTTTATTTTGCTGGTGTTTATTGCTTGTTTATGGATTTTAGTTTTTCAGTTCAATTTCCAATTGTGATAAATGATTTATTCCATATGTCTATGTTGGTTATTGAATTTATTAATTGGATGCCATGAATGTATTTTATTCTCAGAATTTTCTATCATGTTTGCTGTGATGTTTAGACTACTCCGGAATGGGAATCTGAATGGACAGGATTTTATGATTTAAGATTTGAGTGATGAGCGAAATAATGAGGTTTTGGGATGTTTGACTCCGGAATGGGAAAGCAAACCGAACCTAGGATTTTAGACCCGTGATTAGGCTAGTTGTATGACTTGCTCCGGAATGGGACGTTATGCGATTAGAATAGCTTGCTCCGGAATGGGACGCTTGGGTTAAGAGGGTTATCCCGTTTTCTTTCATATAAGATTCATAGGTTGATTTTATTCATAATTGGGTAAGGGGTGGATGAGTGAACTTGAACAACGCCTTTATAATTTGATATCTTTTCTCGTTTTTATTTACTTTTATCTTTGTTAGTTTTACTGTCATCTTAATTTGTTTTTGCTTAATCATTACAGCAGTTGATTAATTTATTAGTTTTAGTTTAGTTAATTTAATCAAATCAATTAATTGGGAATTCTTTAGCATACATTTAATTTTCATAACTTGCGTGTTCAGTCCCTTGGGTACGATAACTCGGAGTCATAATTTTACTCCATTATATTACTTGTCGATTCAGTACACTTGCTGAGGTCGTGTCAAGATATACTCATAATTACGGAATTGGATTTAAAAGTGAATTAAAAGGGAAATTCATCATTTTGTTGTTGTTGAGTTCAATGCATATTATGTATGGAGAAGTAGACAACATTGGAAATTATGGGTGAATTGAAGGTAGGATCTGGACAATTTTGTTCAGTTTGGTTAGTTGAATTTTAGGTAAAGTGGCAAATTCTTTGTTTGAATTCTTTAACTTTTCTTGTTAGCCAATACCTTAACCTAACATTACAACCCTGGAATAAGTCATTTTGATTCTATTCTTGGTTTGAGTTGTTTAAGTGGAGATGACCCTTGTGGTTCCGGTGCTAAAGGAGAGGCGTATGATTATCCTGAGTTTTAAGCGCGAAACCTATATGCGAATTCATTTGCATATTTAAATTCTTTGCTCAATTACTGGAATGCATTGGTTGTTTTGTTTTGAAAAGAGAAAATTGGTTTTGAGCCTAGCACACACACGTGTGAAATTACTTGATATAAATTGATTTGAGAATTTGTAGCTAAGACCCTTCTACTTGGTGCTATGATTGTTGTTAAGTTTTCATATTCTGAGTTAGAGTTTGAAATTTCAGGAATTTGGATAATTCATTTACTCGAGGACGAGAAAAATCTAAGTGTGGGGTATTTTGATAACTTCAATATAGTGTTTAGTTTTCATAGTGTTTTAGTGTGATTTTTGAGTGTTTAGTAGTGTTTAATGTTAATTTATGTTTCTTTTATGTTAATTTTGTTAATTTTAGCCAAATTGAAGTTTTGATTCATTTGAGAAAGCATTTTGATGTTAATAAAGTGCCTTTGTAGGTTTTTTGCCCAAGAGGTCACGGTCACAATGAATTGGTTATGACCGTGACATAAGGAGATTGCAGGCAGAATGGAAGTCGCATGGGTCACGGTCACAATGAAAATGGTTGTGACCGTGACATAATTATCAAATGGGCAGAATGCAAAAGTTGAAGACCTCACGGTGGCAACCAAACTTCATTGTCACCGTGGCATGTCAATTTAGCAAGGCAGAATCGAGGCAGTATGTACCTCACGGTCACAATGGATTTCATTGTGACCGTGAGATAATTAATTTATGGGCAGAAGCTAAACTGTGAAGACCTCACGGTGACAATGAAATTCATTGTCACCGTGACCAATCTCCTGTGCGCAAAAGGATTTGAAATTCCCGATAGGTCACGGTGGCAACCAAATCCATTGCCACCGTGACCCCTCTGGAAGTATAAATTCGTAGCTTTCTATTTGGCTAGGGTTCCGATTTTTTTTTAGTTAGTTTTTGTTATTAGTCTTTGCAGCGGAGATTTTGAGAGATATTCTTCGGTCCTAAACTTAAATTTTCGTTCTTGTTTTTGATTTTCGATTAGTAATTGAGATTAAATTGCTTTAGTTTCATAGTTCAATTTCAAGAGTTCTGTTAGTTCTTAGTTTTTCCAGAATTTTAGTTATTTTCTCCATTGAAGATTTGAAGAAAGAGATCGAAGATCGAGCAATTCAATCGGAATTTTCTCAATGAATTTCAGGGTTTATTCTTTCTTTTACTCTTTTGATTTTGTAATGGATTGTGAGTAGTCGTTTAGTTGTTCGGGGGATCTCTGAATCTCCTATACCTAAGATGTGAATTATGAACATCTGTTGAGTTTATGTATGAAAGATTGGTTTATTTTGCTGGTGTTTATTGCTTGTTTATGGATTTTAGTTTTTCAGTTCAATTTCCAATTGTGATAAATGATTTATTCCATATGTCTATGTTGGTTATTGAATTTATTAATTGGATGCCATGAATGTATTTTATTCTCAGAATTTTCTATCATGTTTGCTGTGGTGTTTAGACTACTCCGGAATGGGAATCTAAATGGACAGGATTTCATGATTTACGATTTGAGTGATGAGCGAAATAATGAGGTTTTGGGATGTTTGACTCCGGAATGGGAAAGCAAACCGAACCTAGGATTTTAGACCCGTGATTAGGCTAGTTGTATGACTTGCTCCGGAATGGGACGTTATGCGATTAGAATAGCTTGCTCCGGAATGGGACGCTTGGGTTAAGAGGGTTATCCCGTTTTCTTTCATATAAGATTCATAGGTTGATTTTATTCATAATTGGGTAAGGGGTGGATGAGTGAACTGGAACAACGCCTTTATAATTTGATATCTTTTCTCGTTTTTATTTACTTTTATCTTTGTTAGTTTTACTGTCATCTTAATTTGTTTTTGCTTAATCATTACAGCAGTTGATTAATTTATTAGTTTTAGTTTAGTTAATTTAATCAAATCAATTAATTGGGAATTCTTTAGCATACATTTAATTTTCATAACTTGCGTGTTCAGTCCCTTGGGTACGATAACTCGGAGTCATAATTTTACTCCATTATATTACTTGTCGATTCAGTACACTTGCTGAGGTCGTGTCAGCAAGTGATTGAAGTGAGAAAGAAGGACAAAGGGAAAGAAAGGTGGGCTTTTAAAGAGAAGATTGAAGCTGCGTTTTATCCAGGTTTGGGAGCTGTGTTTTTGAGTGTGTGTGTTTGGGAGTGATCTTTGTGCCATGTTATCATCTTGGATTTAATGTGTATGTGTTTTGTGTCCTATAAATTCTGGAAATTTTAAGTGATTTGTTTGAGAAAATGCAAGTGTGATGATGATATTAGATGGATTTTCATGTAGTTGTGGTGATAAGGTATAATTTTGGCCGAATCTGTTATGTTTTCATCTGACCTCTGTTCAATATATTTGTCATAAGTAGAGTTTTAGACCTCTAAATTGAGTGATTCTTGAGCCATTAGAACCGTGACTTCCATGCCTATAAAAATCATAGAAATGACCTTGAGTATATTCTTGCTCTAAGACCCTGAAAATTTGGCCAAAACTGTAGTGTCTCTGTTTGTGTCGGGTTGTTTGAAAAGTATGGGTTGTTGAGATCATATCCGGAGTTCTAGATGTCCAAATAACTTGAAACTTGTTCCTTTTGAAAGTTAAGACATAGAGGAGAATTTTTTAAGATGACTACTTTGCCTAAAAATGAGGTTTAGAGGTCGGTTTTTGTGATGATAATTTGTAATAAAAAGCAGTCTCGTAGGATATCTGAGATGAGTCTCTATCGCGAGCGCCATAGGGTCGTGACCTCGCGACAGAATAATATGCATAAAGCCTTTTCTTCTTTATTTTGAGCCCATGGTTGACCCAGATCAATCCCCTACCTTTCCCCTCAGCGTATTATGCATGTTTAGGGTAATTAAATGATTATAAAAGTAGTTGTCTTTGGGAAAAACTTATGAGTATGATTAAGGTTGGTGATCTAACTAGTAAAATAACAATAGATATAACTCTGTGAAGGATGGCGTATGGATGAGTATTAATGTGTGTTGACCTCATGAGTAACCTAAGCATGATGTACCATATATATGAATACATATAAACATGGGTGCGATTGAAGTGAATGGGATGTGGAAATTGCTAGTTTGAGAAATTTTGGGACTTTGATTTTGTGATTTGGTTGACTTAATGACAATACTGAGTTTAAAGGTTATGTTTTATGTTGTATACAGTTGTTTGAATGAAGGATTTTACTTAGAACTGAGTTTTGGATCCAAATGAGTGAGTCGGTGTAAATGGAGAATGAAATTTTGCAGATCTTGGCGTTGGGAGTGGGAATCCCGACTCTGTCGCGATCGCAACAATATCGCGAGGTCGCGATAGAGCTCGGTGATCTCTATCCCATCGCGCGTGCCACGTTGCGAGCGGCCAGGCGTGCGCAGAGGGGACTCCCTGTCGCTAGCGTGACGTCGCCGCGATCGCGACAGAGAACTCAGCGTTTGGCCAAGATTCTGTTGCGAGCACGCACCGGGCGCGTGCCCGCGACAGCTCTTGCTGGTGCTCACTATCGCGAGCGCGACACTGGTCGTGAGTGCGATAGTGAGGCCTGCTTTTGTTTCTATCACGAGAGCGACACCCTCTAGCTTTTCTTTCTGATTTCTTTTTATGATTGCAATACTTAACTTCTCGGTTTGTACTACTTTTAGAATTATGTGTAGTCTAATATATATATATGTATATATATGAGTGTGTTTATATGTTTCCTATATCATGAATAAAACATGATGCAAACACATGTTGTGAATTAAAATGTGCCTGGGATTATGCATGACCTGCTAGAGTCAAATAAGTGGATAGTTAGGCATGCCTAATAGAGTTTTGTGTAGCTGCAGCGCCCTTTGAACGAATGGACTCCGATCAGGTCCCTGGCTGGTTCCTCGCGAACCCTTTTAGTGTATGGATCTTGTTTAAGGTCCTTTTTAGTGAAATGTTTTTGATAGTGGAAAATAATGATGTTGCTTTTCGATTCGTACCCGTAAGGTACAATTTGTTTACTCGATATCCACTATTATGAGTCAGCAGGTGTGTTGTTTGTTATTTTGTGTTTACTAACATGCTAATCTGATTAGTTACGAACATAAGAATGTGATATCCGTATAAATATGGTTTTGGGATATGTGAATGTGATTACAAGTCTCTGAATAGGCCAAATGTAACTCTGACCTGTATAATGTACCTTTGTCTTTATCTGTAAACGATCTTGCTTATAGCATGTGTATGTGAAGCCGGTGTGTCATGTAATGTGGATACTACATTTCTATATAGTGATATGATAAATTAAAATGTATATAAATGTGAGCCAGAATTTCGGAATGCGATGGTTAATTTGTATGTATATTAATGTGATTTAGTGCTGTTAATTATGAATATAATCTTGATCTAGCGAGCGCAACGAACTTAATACTATGCTATATGTTTTCCTTGGTGTCAGCTATTATAATATCCTTGACATGTTGTTATGTGTTTATGTTCCATGGTACGATATTTTCCTATATTAGAGTTGCGCAGGGGAAGTGTGGTGATTTTGAACGTTGTCCATTGGGGTGTTGGCTAGTGTGTGTGTTATGGTCGGAAAAAAAAAGTAGGTTTAAGTGTCTTGTAGCTTTGCATGGCAGTCGGGTGCGTTATTACATGTGAATGGGTTTTTAGTTAAAGTTTGAGTTGTTAGTATGAAGGTGGTATGTTTAGTTGTTGAGTAGCCAAGCATGAAGCGGTTTGATATTTGATGCTCCGGTAAGTATATGCAATTGAGATAGTATGCGTTTCTGTATAGTGATGCTTGTATTCTGTATAACACTCTATCTACTTGGGTTCGGCATGAGTTTTTGAAGTGGATATAATTTTATAAATGCATGGCTTTTATATGTGAGTATATATATATCTATCTGTTAAGTCTATGTGCATATGCCATTGTAAATGTGCTATGTTTTAGCGACCATTATGAATGGCCGTCCATATATTTATGTACATTCTCCCCACTAAGCGTTATCGCTTAGCACGAGTTCTTTTCCCGTGCAGGTGGCAGGTTTGGTTCGGTTTGAGTCGCACATCTACAAGGGCCGGCCACATAGGAGTTAGAAGTTTTGTATATTGTTCAGCTTTTGTAATTGGGATTTTTGTATTGCTGTATAATATGTATATGTAATAATATGGAAAAATTCTGATGTAATATTTTAAGCTATGTAAATATTTGTATATTTGTGTATCTTTCTTATTAGGTTTCTGTTGTATGATTGTAAGTATGCATGTGTGTGTGCTTTCACTTAGTGTATGCGCCTTGGTATATTATGTATGTTCAGCTGTTGCTCCTTAAGTTTTAAATTCTTCTATATTTTTATATGCTTTGTATCGCTTCTGTTCGGTAACACACCTACTCGTACAGCTTCCTACTCCCTTGCGGATGGGTTCGCCTACGTATGGGTAAGGGGTGTTACAGTCTTCCATGGAGAAACTTTCAAAAATACTTTATCTCCCACTTGAAAATCTATATCTTTCCTCTTCAGATATACATAAGACTTCTGTAGATCCATGGGTTCTTTCAGTCTGTCGTTAATCACTCGAACCTTTTCTTCAGTTTCTCGAATCAAATCTGACCCCACAATCTTGTTCTCACTGAGCTCTGTCCAACAAAGGGGAGTTCTGCACTTTCTACCATACGAAGCTTCATAGAGAGCCATCTTGATACTAGTCTGATAACTGTTGTTGTAGGAGAATTCTGCTAAAGGCAAGTACCTCTCCCAATGATTACCAAACTCAAGTATACAACATCTCAACATATCTTCCAAAATCTGAATTACACGCTCAGATTGACCATCAGTCTAAGGATGGAAACCTGTGCTGAAATGTAATCTAGTTCCCAAAGCTTCCTGAAGTCTCTTCCAAAACTGAGAAGTGAATCTAAGATCACGATCTGAAATGATGGAGGAAGGAACTCCATGCAATCTTATTATCTCACTAATGTACAACTCTGCCAACTTGGATAGCGAATAATCCATTCCGATAGGCAGGAAGTGAGCTGATTTAGTGAGTCGATCAACAATTACCAAAACTGCATCATGTTTCTTTCTCGTGAGAGGAAACCCTGACACAAAGTCCATGGTTACCCTATCTCATTTCCATTCAGGAATGACAATAGGCTGAAGCAAACCTAAAGGAACTTGATGTTCTGCCTTGACCTGTTGACAAATCAGGCATTTACCCACAAATTCCATCACATCACATTTCATGCCTGGCCACTAATAGAGCATCTTCAAATCCTGATACATCTTGTTACTACTAGGATGCATGGCAAAGCTGTTGTGATGAGCTTCTGACAGGATATTCTTTCTCAAATTAGCTTGATCAGGAACGCACAATCTCTGTTGTAATATAACCCACTATCTGAACCCAATGAATAATCACTGACGTCGCCATCTTTCACCTGAGACATAATGGTGGACAACTGATCAACATGCTTCTGAGCATCTTTCACTTGCTGGAGAAAATCTGGATTAACTTGCATTTTTGAAATCAAAGCTCCGTCATCTTATAAGTCTAGTGTAACATTCATAGCCCGTGGAGAAGCCATGAACTTTCTACTGAGAGCATCAGCTACAATGTTAGCTTTACTAGGATGATAGTCGATAAAGCACTCATAATCCTTAATCAACTCAAGCTGTAACACCCTGATACCCCCGTTGGAAGGATACCGGAACGCTACCCGACACTCACTCAGAAACATACATACGTCACAGCAGAAGCATACAATAACTATAATAAAACTCATAACTTTAACATTAAATTTAAAGTATAAAATATATTATATACATCATTCAGAATTACATAAGGATCCTTAACAAAAATTACATATGCAACTAATCAAAAGAATACATATACAAAAAGAATACCGGAGGAGTACAAAAAAATAAAACAAGACTCTACTCCTAGTGGCCAACCCTACAGATGCGCAACTCGAGCGGAACCAAAACCTACCACCTACACGGGAAAACAACTCGTGCTAAGCGATAACGCTTAGTGGGGAGGAACAAAGATGTAACACCCCCTACCCATACGTAGGTGAACCCATCCGCATTGGAGTGAGATGCCGTATGAGCAGGGGTGTCACCACACAGATCAATACAAAAACATACATTCAATCACATTATACATACTAAAATACAGCGAAAATTAAAACTTTTGGAAACATCATAACGATCATGCATTAATATAACAGAAGTCATTACAATAATGTTCTGATCACAACTGATATTACAAAATAGTTACATAATCAAAATATACAAGGCGGAAGCTGTACAAAATAATACATAGAGAGTTCTATTACAAAGAATCATACTACAAAAATAAAGCCCTAACACTAATCCCTCATTGTTGGCTTGACTGGCGACGAATCTCCCAAAATCAAAATGCCTTCCGCACCTGCACGGGTGAACACACCGTGCTAAGCGATAACGCTTAGTGGGAAAACAAACAATAATATATGGACGACCATTCACAATGGTCGTCAAGGCAAATCACATACGATAATGGCATGCCGAATATCATAAGATATAATCATAATAGAATTCCATTCATAACCATTCAAAGGTTCAATAACATATTCAAATGCCAACAGCTCATATACTTTTAAATAGTGTCATTCAGATTCAAATACTTATAATCATATCAGACAAATTATAACACCTGCTGACTCACAACAGTGGATAATGAGTAAACGCGTAGCGGTACCTTACGAGTACGAATCGACACGTAGCGGTACCTTACGGGTACGAATCGGGAAAACAATATCATATTTTTCTCTTTTCAAAACATTTTACAAAGGGATCTTAAACAAGATCCGAACACGTAGAAGTTCGCGAGAAACTAAACGGGGACCTGATCAGGGTCCAGAACAGTACAGAGGCTGCAGGAAAAGGACTCTTTTAGGCATGCCTAACTATCCACTAGACTGACTCGTGCAGGTCATGCATAAAGCAATCACCTTTAAGTATCTTATACAGTTATATCAAGTACTAGAAAATAAGACATACATAATCCAATTATATTCAACATGCAACATGCGATACAATTTTACCATAAATATCATTTGGCTAAATGAAATGCCAACTAATGTCATTTACTAATTAATAATACACAAATAAAGGTTGAAAACCCAAGTTAGAAGAAAAAGGATCAAGAAAAACACAATTGAACATTTTACCAAAAATTGGAGGCAGTAGAGTTTTACGCGGCGGTATGGTGTACCCATACTGCCGTGTAAAACGGGGGAACACGAGTCGTGCATGAGGGACACGACTCGTGTCCCTTCCCAGCTGGTCTGTCGCGAGTCATGTTCCAAAACACGGCTTATGACAGACATCCTCCCAGCCAGCATGAGTCGTGCTGCACATGCACAAGTCGTGCTGTGCTCCTCAGCTCGCCCACGATTCGTGCATGACCAAAGGCAGCACGAGTTTTGTTGTCTCGCACGAGTCGGACGACGCTCCCTCAAGCGTCCAGAGAGAATTTACACGGCGGTATGGGATTCTTTACCGCCGTGTAGCTCGATGGACCAGCAATCAGAGAGCATTTACACGGCGGTATGGAAATCCATACAGCCGTGTAAAACGACCCAAAACCCAGAAAATATACCATAATTCCACACAACTCAAAATCAAACTTAATATATCCAGAAATTAAACATTCAACTAACCAAAAGCAACTTAAAACTCACCCTTCAAGCTCATAAACTCAAAAGAACATGCATTACATGAGTAAATCATCCAAACCAAAACCAACAACTCATAATCCAAAAACTTAATCCATTGCATATGTAATCCAATAAAATCATAACTTAAGTTTTGTAACCCAACATACTCAAAATTCATGACATATTCACCATTATAACAACATCAATCAAGCAAATTTCCAGAAATCAATAAAGAACACCATAATCATTAAAATGCACATAATTTCTCAAACAAAATCCCAAACTTGAAATTCCTTAGCTCCAAATTACTTGGTACCACTTCCACCAGCCTTCTCCTTTCCCTTGGGATCGCGAGGAGGCTCAACTAATCACAACACCCAAAATCACACAAACATAACAAACCCTAGATTAAACCCCAAACCAACAAAGAAGAAGAAAAGATGAAGAAGATGAAGAAATGCAACAAAACTTACCAAATGAGGGTCAAGAGATGATCAATTCCCACCAACACTCTCTTGGATCCAAGCTAGGGCACTCAAATAGAGAAAAAAGGAAGAAGAGAAGTAGAGAGAAGAGAGAAACGGGAAAGAGGAAAATAATCTGCTTTCCCTTCTCTTTCTTTTTCTAATTACCCCTTTTTCCTTACCCTAGCCAAGTGTCACTTCCTCATTGGTGGAGATTGACCATTCATACCCAACAAGCATGCACTACACACACACAATGCCATCCTCACTAAAGCACACCCTACCAACATGTGAACATGCACACATTATCACAACCCAACATAGCACACCCTAATAACCTATATGTACACACACTCTAGTAAAATCCCCAAAATATGCATTTTACCCAAAATGCCCTTATCACATGCCTTCACACACATAATGCACACATGCACAAATGGCTCCAACTTCTAGGGGGAAAACGGGGTGTTACAAAAGACAATAGAACACTATACAATAATATCATACAATTATACATGTAAACAGGCACCACAGACTAAATTCATTAAATAGAAGAAACAGAGATACATAAGTCATAATCACTATAAGGAAACAGGACTTAAAACAGTAAGCATAGAGCAAATACAATACTGGAATCACTCAATGATTAAAACACTTTACTAAACAAAATGCCAAACACATTAAACCACAGCCTGAATTTCACTAGTGGTGGATATGGGAACATTACACTGGAGACCGAAGCCTCAAAATATTTTATTACCCGAAGGTAGCATGGGAGACTGAAGTCTCAAAATATTTTCACTAAGACCTTAACGGAGGTCAACCGTAATCACTAGACCCAAGGGGGGTCAACACTAGCAGCTGCACTCACTATCCCTTTATAAGCATGCTTATCTATCCACAACTTTGACACTTCAGGCTTAAATCACTCACTCTAAACATTTATCACTAGACAATGTCAAAACCCAAAGTCCAATACTAGTATGTCATTAATTATTAGCACAACTCAAGAACATCAATACACTTGTATAAAAATACAAAACATAACTTACAAGGTGCGAAAAAGCCATGCAAAGAGAGAGAAGAAAACATTTAGGCAAAACAGAACAGAACAGGCAGGAGGAGGAGGCTCACTGTTGCGATCGCGACAAGAAGTCGCGCTCGTGATAGAAGCCAGGGTGCGGGAGGAAGAGTGGCCACTTGCACATCTCGTGCTCATGTGCACGACTCATGCTCATGTGCACGAATCGTGCTCATGAGCACGACTCGTGCTCATGAGCACGACTCGTGCTCTTGTGCACATTTTGTGCACTTGTGCACGACTGGTGCACTCATGCACTCTCTCTCGCGATGCCCAGAATGCATGACTCAGAGCAAGGCCAATTTGCACGTCTCGTACATAGCTACACGACTCGTACACAGCCATAGAGGTAACCTGGAAATACTCGTTTCTGTCGCGATCGCGACAAGATTCATGCTCGCGACAGAATTGCATTTTTCTAGAGCTCTAGAATTCTGCCGAAATGCAAAGCTTCAAAACCAAAACCAAAACAACTCCTTCATGCAATAACAAGTAAATCTTACCACCAAATCACTCAAAACATGCTTATGATCATCAACAAATACTCAAATTACACCAATTTAACAGAAATTACACTAAATTACCCTAAACACAACTCAAGAACATCAAGAACATACACTACTCTAACTCATGCCATTTCACTACAAAACTCATATACATTCCTCTCAATCACTAACATACATTACTAACAATCCCATCAAACTAATACATGCATATACACATGCCAAACCATTCAAAATTCCCAAAATTTAAACACAGCACACACACTTGATCCGAAAGAGAAGCAAGTAGACAACTCCCAAACCTGACAAAAGAAGCTTCAATCCAATTCCTTCAGAATCCCACTTTTTCCTTTCCCTTGTTCCTCCTTCTCTCCTCTGATTCTTGCACAAAACCCAGCCACAATTACACACTTAATCAAACCACACACCACTTTAAACCCAGAAAATAGAAAAGAGGAAGAAGAAAAAACCCCAAAACAAAAGCCCCAAGCACTTACCTCTTCAAAACCCAGCTCAAAACTCAGAAGAATCCAACACAAGCTTGAAGGTTCACGTTAGGCCAACCAAGAGAGAGCAAGAAAGAAAGGAAGAAGGTGAAGAAGAGGGAGACGTGAGCAAGAAGCAAAATTCTGCTTTTCCTTGCTTCCCTCTCTCCTTCACTCACTTCACAATTAATGCTCTCACCAACCTATCCCACTTGGCAAGCTCTCATTGGATCAAAGGTTCCCATCTTTGACATTCTCTCAATCAAGGCACCATACACAATAATTCACTAGATAAATTCTTTATTAAATACTTCAAATCCTTAGTATCAAACACCTACCTCACTAGATAAACTCTTCACTAAACATTTTTAATTAATTTTGCAATTAAGTCCTTATTAACCAAATTTCCTCTTACACAAATTACTGAAATACCCTTTATTTTCGACTTAGCACGCGAATTCTGACTAGACCTTTTTTGGGTCGTTACATAAGTCAATGCCTCTGTCTCAAGTTAAGCTCCTTCTGAGTAAGCAAATACTTAAGACTCTTGTGATCAATATAGATATAGCATCTCTCACCATAGAGATAATGTCTACAGATCTTCAATGCAAATACAATAGCTGCCAACTCAAGATCATGAGTAGGGTAATTCTTCTCATGAATCTTAAGCTGTTGGGAGGCATAAGCAATCACCTTGCCTTCCTGCATCAATACACAACCTAAACCATTCATGGAAGCATCATTGAAGACCACAAAGTCCTTATCAGATTCAGGTTGCACTAACGCTGGAGTTTCAGTCAGCATACACTTAAGCTTCTCAAAGCTCTCCTGACATTTATCTGATGATGCAAACTTAACATTCTTTTGTAATAATCTGGTTAAAGGAGCTGTAATCGAAGAGAAACCCTTGATAAATCTTCTATAGTAACCTGCCAATCCCAGAAAACTCCTAACCTCGGTAACACTCCTGGGTGTCTTCCACTGAAGGATCACTTCAATCTTTTTAGGATCAACTTTAATACCATCTGCTGATACTACATGACCTAGATATGATACCTCATTTAGCCAAAATTCACATTTACTGAACTTGGCATAAAGCTGCTTATCTCTCAGAGTCTGTATAACAATCCTCAATTGCTCATAATGCTCCTCTGGAGTCTTCGAATACACCAAAATTTCATCAATAAAAACAACCACAAATCGGCCCAAGTAAGGGTGGAAAACCCTATTCATCAGATCCATAAAAGCTGCCGGAGCATTTATCAATCCAAAAGGCATGACCATGAACTCATAATGACCATACCTAGTGCGAAAAGCTGTCTTAGGCACATCTAACTCTTTAATCTTTAGTTGTTGGTAGCCAGATCTTAAGTCAATCTTGGAAAACACGCCCGCACCTTTCAATTGATCAAATAAATCATCAATGCGAGGAAGTGGATACTTATTCTTTATGGTAACTTTATTCAATTGTCTATAATCAATACATAACCGAAGTGACCCATCCTTCTTTTTTATAAAAGGAACTGGTGCGCCCCACGGTTAAACACTCGGTCTGATGAAGCCTTTATCAAATAATTCTTCCAACTGAACCTTCAATTCTCTGAGTTCTGAAAGCACCATTCTATAAGGAGTAATAGAGATAGGTGCAGTACCAGGTAATAAGTCAATAGTAAACTCTATCTCTCTATCACGTGGCAAACCTGGAAGTTCTTCAGGAAAAATATCCTGAAACTCCCGAACAGTGGGCACATTTGAAGTCTTAAGTTCATCTTTTTTAGTCTCCATTGTAGAACATACGTAGGCAACACAACCTTTTCTGATAAGTCTTTTAGCTGCAGCAGCTGAAATCACATCAGAAAGGAAGTTTGTTCTTTCACCCATAATGACTGTGTCCTGATCATTTGAAGTCTTAAGAGTCAATCTCTTCCTTTTACAGTCAACAGTGGCATGGTGAGTGGATAACCAATCCATACCAAGGATAACATCAAATTCTCGGAAGGGAAGATTAGTCAAATTGGCCATAAACACATAACCCTGTGCACTAACAAGACAATCTCTATATACTTTATTCACCACGACACTATACCCCAAAGGATTACTCAATAAAATATCCTGGTTTAATTGACTGTCATGCAACCCTTTATCCCGAGCAATAGCAGTACTAATATAGGAATGCGTAGAACCAGGATCAATCAAAGTAAAAACTAAATGAGAGAGCAATGAGAATTTACCAACAATGATGTCTGGAGCATCATCTTGTTCACGGGCTCTAACAGCATATGCACGTCCAGTGGTACGACCCTGAGGTGGCTCTACTGAGGGGTAAGAAACTGCCTGGGGAGGAGCTGCTCCCCTACCACATCCTCTCTGAGGGGCTGACCCTCCACCCAAAGCTGGTGATGCTACAGTGGACGGCTGGGCCTCAGGACAATCTCTGATCTAGTGTTCTCGGGACCCACATCTGAAACAAGCCCTGTTCAAATATCTGCACTCGCCTGGATGAAATTTCTTACAATGAGGGCGCTGTGGAACTGAATCTCATCCTCTACTCCTGGGTGAACTAGCTACTGATGTGGCTGGGTCACTGCTGCCGACTGGGTTCTTTTGAGTAGTAGCAGGAGCTGCTGATACACGGCTCTGTGAATGAGGAGGCCCTCTAAACTTCTTACCCTGAATAGCTGCACCAGAAGACTGACCCGATTTCCTCTTTTGCTTGAAACAGGACTATCTATCAGCCTCATTTGACATAATAGTCTCTGCTCTAAAGGCTGCTTCAACCAAGGACCTCATATTCATATGTCTCTGAGAACCCAAAGCCAATCTGATGTTATTATGTAGACCTCTTTCAAATCTGTGGCATAACTTCTGTTCAGTCATGGACTCATCATCTAGATAGGCACTAAGCCACTCAAACTCTCTCTCGTACTCTGCAACTGACTTATTTCCATGTCTGCACCTCCAGAATGCATCTTGCATGGAAGATCTATACTCAGAACTGACATATTTATTCTCAAACTGAGTCTGGAAAAACCCCCAAGTAACCTGATCAGCTAGAGTGTGTTTACGGACTGAACTCCACCAAGTGTAAGCAGGACCCTGAAGCAAGGACACTACTCCCTGAAGCATCTCATCTAGCAAAATCTCAGTGGTCTCGAACATATGCCTGAGCTCAAACAACCACTCCTCTGCCTGAACCGGAGTCAAAGGGTCACGACCATAAAAATCCTTTGCTCCCAATCTCTTAATCTGTTTCAAAATCGACCTCTGTCTAGGTGGAGCTAACTGCTGTTCAGACCCCGAGGCTGCTACTGAGATTGCATAAACTGATAGAAATTCGCCATCATATTCATAAACTCAGGTTGTCGCTGAGGAGGAGGACCAACAGACGGAGTATCTGATGCAGAGGTGACCTCGATCGACTAATACTAACAGATGCGGGACTCTTAACATCACTATCATGACGACCTTCATCCGAAGCCATACTCACAATCTAACATAAGGAGCAAGCATACATTAGCCTCACAAGACTATACTGTCCATAAATTAATAGGCATGTACATGTACTTATACTATTCCTATTGACCCACTTCGATCTTAGAACCACCTAAACGGGAGCTTTGATACCAATTAAATTGTAACACCCTATACCCGTATGTGATATGGATACCGGATGCCACTGCACTGAACTAACATACACTCTAATATCTTATGTTCCGATTAATTAATTGTTCATTTTAATCTGGTTAACCTAATTGAACTAGTCAGATTATGAAATAGATAATTAATTAAAATCGGTACATTGTTTTTTGAATAGTACCGTATGAGTAGATAATTTGCTCAAGTCTATTAATAATTATTAATTAATCAAACTTAATATTTCTAGTTTAATTCATTATCAATTATGCCGATTGACCTATAACTGTCTAAGTTACTATTTATTTGGTTAGTTTTCTTTTTAAGTTGGAAATCTTCATTTTACTTTACTAATGGTATTAACTTAATTTCTACCAATTATTAGGCATGCCAAACACACATACTAGTGACAGTTTTAATAATCTATTACAGACCAAAATCCAAAACAATACTATAAGTCATATACATGCCAAAGTCTTAACGTACTTATTATTCCAAAATAACTTCTTCAAATCAGATCTCAAAATATGTGAGGTACGCACTGCTCCAAAATCCTATGGAATACCTACACGCAGTCAAATAAAACTACGTGCTGAGCATTAAATATGCCCAGTGGTGATTGCAATTCCAGAAATTTCCACTAAACTAATTTTACATGCATGAATAATACTCAATAAATAATAGCATTTAAATATTCATAATTAAACATATTTAATTTAATTACGAATTATTCATGCAATATTATATTTAATTATCTTTAAATCACATAATTAGGGCAATTACACAATTAATACCCATAAATAATCTTATTTACCATTTTATCCTTAACTTATGGTAATATTTCATTTATACCCTTAAACTTTTTCAAAATGACGAAAATACCCTTAGTTCATTTATATTTCACCAAAATTACATTTATGCCATTACTTCATTTTAAATTATTTTCACTAATATTATAATTTTACCATTAATTTACATGCCAATTTATGATTTTACCCTCCAATTACCATTTGCATGCTAAATTACATATTTACCCCTAAAAAGTGACAAATTTTCATATTCAACTATTTATTTACATTTTTACCCTTATTAACCATCCTTAACACACATATGCACAAAATTACCATTTTTCCCTCAAACTTTTTATATAATTCCATTTATGCCTTTTTTCTACATAAATGTTATTTTAATCACATTTTAACTATTTTAATCTTATTTTTACCATTATGCTGCTGTAACATACTGGCAGACTCTGAATACAGGATAAACGAGATCTGAACTCCAGAAGTTTACAAAAATACCAGAGGAGTCTGGTGGGACCACCTCTGTCTTTAAATACAGTACAATACAATAAAAATATTTCAATACAGTGAAATAGGACCATCATTGGCCTATTAATAAGTGAGACGCCATGCTCACACCTGAGGTCTTATGTCCCTATAGCATGCCAACATATCCTGAACTAAACTTGACTATCAGATCACTACATAGGGCAATATTATTTTATTTTACACGTTATTAATGTGCCATACATACATTTCATGGAATATCATCATAATACCTCATTCTTTTTCATACCATTTCATCATTACACATGTGATTATCATCATTATACCATCACATGCCATGTAAACTCATTATTTCATTATGGTACACATGCATACATACATACATGCATATGGCCCACATACCAATTTATCTCCATTAATTCTTTTTATCAATTTTATCATTTATTTAGGCCAATTACATGTTGTATAACATCACCATACCATTAATTTCCATAGAAACACATTAAAATCATAACTTTACACATGACATACATTTGGCCATACATACATCACATACCTCATGATATTTTCACATGCTCTAACACATACTATTCATTAGTTCACATGCCAAATGCCATAGATCCATCATCAACATGCATAAAACATCATGAAAACACATGAAAATACCATGATTCACATTCGGCCTAAGAAGTAACTTTTCATACAAAATTTATTTCTTCATTTTAATCATTCATACCATCATTTTTAACATCCCTAAGCATGAATATCATGTTATTTTCAATTAAACATGCATAAATCACATACTTTCTTCACAAACATAATATAAATCCATACTTTTACCATGGAAATAAATGGAATTTGCAATCACAAACCTCAAATCCTTGAAATACACCTCTCAAATATCATTTTTCTTGGCTTTAGCTTGGCTAGAAGTTCCTTTACCTAGTTGACATAATTATGTCCAAACACAAAAATGAAGATTTCATCAAAATAAAGCTTCCTTTAAACAATTAAACTTCATAAGCATCTTATTCACATCCTAAAGTACCCTTACAAGTCTTAAAACCAAATTATAAATACCTAAATCACTCACCTCAATTTTACACCAAAACTTTTAAGTCTAGGTTTCACCAACTTTTACTCCTTCAAATGAAATTATAAGACCACAATTGGATTCTAGAGGAGCTGAATTATGTTAGAGAGGCTTGATTTTGAGGTGGAATGGAGGAAAGATGCAAGAAAAATGGTGGAGAAGTGAGGGAGAGCAATTCGGCCAAGAGAGGGAAGAGGGAGGGTGGCTGCCAAAAGGGAATCCAAGGGATTTCCATAAAATATGATGTATTTATATGGGTCTAATTGGACCTAACCAGGTCCAACCAAAGTGGTCGAGCCGGTTTGGTCCGAATTTCAGTTTTCGGGTCATTTTTCACTGTTTTGGTGTAAATGAATGTTACTGAACTCATTTTCACTCCTAGATAATTCCATCATTAAAATATCAAAAATAGTCTCTCTGCAATATTTTAGCTCAATCGGAGTCCGTTTGTGGTTTGGTTCACTTAAACTGGTCCGATTCGATTAAGTTCAGTTTTGTCGTAAAATACAATCCTAATGCTGTCAAAAATTTTTAAAAATCATTCTAAGCCTTTACACTACCCCAATAGACCTTTTAATCTACTTTAACCATTTATAAAAATTCGGTCAAAGCTCTGTCAAACTTCAGTTCAAACGAACCGAACCAGAAGCAACTTCAAACTGACTTTCGAGAGCCTAATCGACCTCGTTTTTACACCACATTATACCATTATCCTCCATTTAACATCCACTTTCTAATGGTGAAATAAAATATTTTCAGGTGCTGCTCACTCTAAAATCACTATTTGTGGGACCCATTGCCACTATTCACAGGACCCACAGTTACTATTCACGGGACCAGTCAATGATGATATCACTATTCATTATCCCACAGTTACTATTCATGAGACCCTATCATTAATGACATTACTATTCATGGGACCCAGTCAATGATGATGTTACTATTCATGGTCCCATAATTACTATTCATGGGCCCACTTTTACTATTCATGGGGCTTACTTTTACTATTTATGGGACCACTTTTACTATTCATAAAAGTAATTATTTTTGGGCCATTACAAGATTCCCTTGTAATCTCTTGCAAGTTTCATGAACATCTCTCGAATACCCTAAAAGCGGGTCATTCGGGGCCCCTGGGGTTCGGCGCGCGTCACAGTGGCGACTCCACTGGGGACTACTTAAGACTTCACTTTGAAAGTACCTTGATTAAAATATATATTTGTCTTTTACGTTAAAAATTTCATCCCTTTTTGAAATTGCATTGCATTGCACCCTCTTTCAGCCCCGGTGCGTTCCCGAAGCACGACCCTATGTTCACTCAATATAGGAAAGTGTCATGGATAATCACCAGCCCAGGCCTCGTACCGTTTGGTATATTAAATGGTGACCCAATTGGTCATTACGCTCATGATGAGCTAGACCCATCGGCAGAGACCATGCTTGGGTAGATCTAAAGTATCATCACCTTGGCCAAAGCTCATGTAATGAAAGTAGATACTTCCCCTAGGTGGTATGAATCGTAATACTATGCTTGCTGTGTGGATCATTATGTATTGGGCAAATCTAGATAGATTGGTCAGTCACCTAATCAAAGGCTTTTATGCCCCGATAGGCCCATGTCAATTTATTTGGACTGCCTAAATGCTCAATGGTCAATACCCATACGTATGCACATTAATTAAGAGTTGTTATGCTGCCGGGCTTCCACCGTGTACCATACGCGTCCACTGGGTTCCTTGTTAACCCTTAGATCAAGCCCACCTAGGACAGAGACTATGAGGCCTCGTGTGTGGGAGGAACAAGGTTGGAAGGGTATATCTGCTTACATGTGGTTGTGGATGCTGCATAGCACGATCATGCATTATATGTCATTCATGCATCATCCTGACCGGATATTTTCTTCAGCTATCATAGATCTACCCACACGTGGGCGGCTATGCAGAAATTCGTTCTTTGAATTACCAGAAAGGGTGGAATATTCGAACTCATTTTTCGAGAGCAGTCACGCTACCTCCTCTAAGTTCTTAATAGACAGTGAAATGGCCAACCCGCAGAGAGAGTCGGATGCCACCCGGGCCCTAATAGCTGAGGAAGTGGGTAGACAGTTTGAGGAATTCGAGAATAAAATGATGGCCATGATGGCAATGATGGCCCAGCCTACACTGCAGAACCCAGCTCCTCCTTCCATGAGATAAAATGAACAGAAGGAGGTAAAAGAGGACCCACAAGAAGAAATTTGCCCAACCACCAGTGGATTTAAGGGCTAACATGTTGGCAGGGCAGAAAAAAGGGGCTGCCCGTAGAGTAGAGGAAGATTTGGAAGAAGATGAATATGAGGAGCTTATGCCAGTGAGGGGAAAGGAACCTCAGATGGAAGAAGCCATCTGGAAGAAGATGGAAGAAAGATTCGAAGCGATGTCATAGATGTTGGCAAGGGGGTGCGGGATGAACCCTGAGGATAAGGAATTGGAGGGAGAAGATCTGATCGCTTAGAACTTTAAGATGCCAGACGTTTTAAAGTTTGATGGCACCTCAGACCCTATTGCGCATATAAAGCAATACTAGTTGGTAATGAAGGGTACTACTTTAACTAAGAGGCAGAAGATAGAGTACTTCTGCTTGAGCTTAATAGGCACTGCAATAGATTGGTACCACGGGCTCGATAGGAGAACCAAGAAGGATTGGGACCTATTGATGGAAGAGTTCCTGAGGTAGTACGACTGCAGTACAAGGATGGAAGTGATGCTGAAAGATTTGGAACTCTTATAGCAAAAGTTTGGGGAGTTATTTCACGAGTATCTAACTCGATGGAGGAACAGGGTGATGGAAATGAAAAGAAAGCCAGATACCCAGGATCAGATAAGGCTCTTCATCAGAAAAAGCCCGGATACAACAACGTACCCCCACCTGTGTTCATGATCGGGTCTAGCTTGCCCGAGTGGGTGGTTTTGAAGGATTTATACGGAGTCGATGCAAACGTTGCTATCATGAGCCTTCATAAGGCTAGTGAAGAAGGGATGCCCATGGCAGTGATCGACTGCTGGTCCACTGATTAAATTAGAGATGATAATAATAACTCTGATGTTGAAGGATTTCCCGACCCATGGTGTTCGGAGGAGAAAGAAGAGAACAAGGATGGAAAAAAGAAAGTCAGAGCAGTGACCCGAAGCGGAAGGGTAGTTTCGGAGGTAGAAAGGCCATAAGATCCCGTAGTAGTTCAAAAGGGAAAAGAGCTAGAGGAGGTATCGATAATGAGGCAGTTAAAAAAGACGTCGGCTCAAATATCAATCTGGGATCTGCTGAGATAGTCTCCCTCGCATAGGCAGAAGTTGGTGGAAGCCCTATGCGAGTCTACGGTGGCTACTACCATTTCACCTATCGAGCTGCTAGACATAGTGAAAGGGAGCGCTGGAGAGAATGTGGTTGATTCAAGTGTAGATTTGCCAGTTGAAGGATGCAACCACAACCGCCCATTGTCCATAAGGGCTCAGATAAATTAGAAGCACACAGTATGTGTCATGGTGGATGATGGTTCATCGATTAATGTCTGTCCGTTGGTGGCAATGGCAGCTTTTGGGATATTAGAGGATATGCTAAGTAAGTCGGATCTCACGATCATAGCTTACGATAATTCCCAGAAGCAGGCATCAGGAACGTTCAAGGCAGTGGTCAAGACAGGGATAATTGAGACCAAGGTGGAGTTCGTTATCCTCCCTATTCCGGCTAACTTTTTTGTACTTTTAAGCAGACCATGGTTCCATAAGCTAGGAGGGGTGCCTTCCACATTGTACCAAATGATCAAGATTCCTTATGAGCGGCAAGTGGTGGCCATCCGAGCTACAATGGAGAATCAGGTGTCGGTGCTAGAAATTGCCAAACAACCCTTCAACGGATTTCATATCGCAGTGATCGATGGGGAAGAGCAGATTGAGGGAAGCCCTCAGGTGGTAAATATGATGAAGCGAATGTCTTTCCTCCCCGGGGCCGGTTTGGGCAAACGTTCTCAGGGGATACTGACTGCCATAACTATGAAAGGTCATAAGGATAAGAAGGGTCTTGGATATGAGGGTAATACAATGAAGAATAAGAAGGCAGTGAGTGGGATCCCTCACATCAAGGACAGTTTTGTGTCGGCCACGTCATTATGTGCGTATGCAGGGGGAGCAAACCTCAATGGGTGGATGGAAGGATTGTACCGTGATTCAAGGTATTTAACAATGTTTTCAGTTGGGACATTGTAGTAATCAAGCCAGTTGAGGGTTATTGAGATGAAGAAATCATGACCAAAGGAACCATCTGGGACTGAGAATCACTCGAGGAGATTATCACCGAGAGATTGATGGTTGCCCGAGTGAAGGGGAAAGAGATGATAGAAGACGAAGCTCAGGAGAGTAGAGTAAAGCTACATAGGGGGTTACTGCAGTGCCTCTGAAATGCTCATTCAACACACCACTGTCGGTTGCAACATCTGCGTTGGCAGAGAGAGAAGGAGACGATAATTTAGATTTTCTTTTTATGCCATAACTCTTTAATAATGTTAATGACTTTTCCAGTTCTATTAATAATATGAACAATTTTGCTTACTTGTGCAATGTTTTTGATGATTTCACTATGCATAATCATAATCATGATTCATTCATATTTGACATGGATTCAACTGATGCCACTCCATTTAATCTCGGAACATCAGAAAACTTGAAAAAAATCTTAATAGCATCTAATGTAACCCCGAAGAGAGGTCAAAATTTGGGAGAATTTTAAGAAATTATGAAAAGGTCTTTGCCTGAACCTATGAAGATATGCTGGGAGTAGATTGTGAAATCGCAAAACACACCATCCCAACATACCCTGACCACAAGCCAGTCAAACAGAAGCTTAGGAGGCTTAGGCTGGAATGGGCAAGAAGGTGAAGGAGGAAATTCACAAACAGATCGAGGCCAAGTTCTTGATTGAAGTGCAATATCTGACCTGGTTGGTCAACGTCGTCCCGGTAGCCACAAAGAATGGCAAGGTTTGCGTATGTGTGGACTACCGAGATTTGAACAAAGCTTGTCCGAAGGATGACTTTTCGCTACCCTAAATCGACGTGTTAGTAGACAGTGCAGCCGTTTGCATGATGTACTACTTCTTAGATGGTTACGTAGGCTACAATCAGATTCTTAAAAAAATAGCTAATTGAATCAAGATAGCCTTTATCACTGAATGGGGAACGTTTGCTTACAGAGTGATGCTGTTTGGGTTGAAGAATGTAGGCGCAACCTACTAGAGGATGGTTACTCAGATCCTTGATGACTTGATTCATAGGGACATGGAAGTATACGTTGACGGCATGATGATCAAGTCGGCCACCAGAGAGGGTCACTTTGAGGCCCTAGAGATGTTCTTTCAGAGGATCAGCAAATATAACTTGCGATTGAACCCTAAGAAGTGCATTTTCGGGGTCACCTCAGGAAAGCTACTTGGATATGTAGTCAGTCAGAGAGGGATTGAGATCAACCTGAACAAGGTTAAGGCCATAAGAGAGATGCCAGTGCCTCATAAGGAAAAGGAAGTCAGAAGCCTTTTAGGTAAGTTACAATATGTAAGCAGGTTTATCGCCAAGCTTACTTCAATTTGTGAGCCAATCTTCAAGTTGCTCAGAAAAGACTAGCCTGTAGTATGGAATGAAAATTGCCAGAAAGCTTTCGATACTATTAGGGAATATTTGCTGAACCCTCCCAGTTCTGAGGCCACCTCAACCAGTCAAGCCACTTATCCTGTATTTAGCTATAGAAGATAGCTCTGTAGGTGCCATAATGGCTCAGGAAGACGAGTTCAGAGTTGAGTTTATGGTCTATTACCTTAGTAAGAAGTTCCTTTCCTATGAGGTCAAGTATGCAAAAATGGAAAAGATTTTCCTTGCATTAATCTGGGCCTCCAAGAAGTTGAGACACTATTTCCATTCTTACAAGGTACAAGCGGTTGCAAAATAGAACCCTCTCAGATATTTGCAGGAAGCCCCATCTTTGTTAGGAAAAATGGGGAGATGGTTACTATTATTACAAGAATTTGATGTTGAGTACATCACTCGAAAAACCATTAAGGGGCGAGCAATTGCGGAGTTTTTGGCTGAACACCCTATCTAAGGGGATTTGTATGAATTCAATTTCCCGGACGAGGATGTTGCGACCATCGCAGTACAAGGTTGGTAGTTGCATTTTGACGAAGCAGTTACTAGTAAGGGGGTAGGAGTCAGAGTCATTTTAATAACTCCAGATGATGAAAAACTCCAACTGACTAAGAAATTGAGATATAAGGCCACTAATAATGAAGCCAAATACGAAGCTTGCACTTTTAGGTTAGAAGCCTTGATAGCCTTGGGGGCAAGGAATGTAGAAGTGTTTAGAGATTCATCACTAGTAATAAATCAGATTTCGGGTGAATGGGCCGTTAAAGAAGAACGACTAATGCCATATGTGAAGCACTTAAGGGATCTGAGCAACCAGTTTGAAGTGTGCACCTTCCACTTTATCCCGAGAGATGAAAATCAGTTAGCCGATGTGCTTGTAACCTTAGTATCAATATGGGATAACCCAGAGGGGGTAGTCATGAAGCCTGTGTTGATCTCTAGTTCTGAGAGGCCCAGTTTTGAGTCTAATCCCATCATGGAAATTGAAGTTGTGGATTAGAAGCCATGGTATCACGACATCAAGAATTACTTGGAAAATACAACGTTCCCAGAAGAGGCTACTGAAAAGGACCAGAGATTGATCCGCAAGCTATCCACTCAGTTTATCTGTATAGATGGCGTGTTATACAAACGACAAGTCGACGACATTCAATTGAGGTGCTTGGATGAAAAAGAAGCCGAGAGGGTAATAGAGGAAACTCATGCTGGAGTTTGTGGGCCCACATGAATGGTTTATTACTGGCAAAGAAGACCATGAGACAAGGGTTCTACTGGCTTACTATGGATACAGACTGCTCGAAGTACGTGAAGCAATGTCAGTTATGCCAATAGTATGCAGATTTGAGGCACTTTCCGGTTTTGGAGTTACACAGCCTGACATCACCCTTGCCGTTCGCAGCTTAGGGGATAAACATTATCGGGGACGTATGCCCCACAGCCTCTAATGGACATAGGTTCATCATAGTCGCTATCGACTCTTTTACTAAATGGGTAGAGGCTGAGTCTTTCAAGAAGATCGATGCTCGAAATATGGCCAAGTTCATCGAAAAAATCTGATATGCAGATATGGCCTCCCCCACCATGTGGTGTCTGACAATGGAGTACAATTTATGGCCGAAACTAAGAAATTGCTTCAGAAGTATGGCATAGAACATCACAAGTCCTCTCCATATCGCCCATAGGCCAACGGGGCGGTAGAAGCTGCTAACAAAAATGTTAAGAGGATCTTGGCCAAGATGGTTCAAAATTATAAAGATTGGCCAGAGAAGCTGCCATTCGCACTTTGGGGCTACAGAACCACAGTTAGAACCTCTACAGGGGCCACGCCATATTCCTTAGTATATGGGACAGAAGCGGTATTGCCAGTCGAGGTCGAGCTCAGGTCTTTGAGGGTAGTCATGGAGGCTCAGATCCCGAAAACCGATTGGGTGCAGCAGTGATTGCAGCAACTAAACATGCTGGATGAGAATAGATTGCGAGGTTATTATCACAATCAGGTCTATCGAAGAGGCTTGCGAGTTCATTTGGGAAAATGGTCAAAAAGCACCCGCTGAAGGAGGGAGATCTAGTTTTCAAGCAGATGAGACCAGGTGTGCCGGATATACGGGAGAAGTCCAGATCGACATGGGAGGGCCCGTTCGTCCTCAAGAAGTTGTTATCCAAGGGGGTGGCAATCTTGGCAGACAGCAATGGCAATGAGTTCAAAGACCCCGTCAATATCGACAGACTTAAAAGGTTCCATGGCTAGAGACATAAAAATCAAAAGAAGAGAACAAATGCCCTGTGGGTCAAAAACCGAAAAAAGGTGGCCTTGCTAAAATTGGGCCTCTCATCAGGTTGAAAACCGAAAAAAGGCATCCAGGGCAAAAATTAGAGGCTCGAGAGAAAATGTCCAATCAAGAAAACCCGAGAGGGCTGATTGGTAATGGGGGTTTGATGCTGTTAAGATCTGATCTGAGATTAGATGCAGTTTTACATTGTAAATCCATGTTAAATGTTGATAATGTATGTTGAAATCATATCAAAATGTGCACAATTTTGCAGAAAGGAATAAAACGTAAATCATTCAAATCACATGTTCGTTATTTTCTAGTTCTTTAATAAAAAGAAAGACATTGTTCATTACAGAATGAATGTAAATCTAGATTATACTCTACTGCTACTCTCGCCGGTCAGGTGCCTAAGTAGGTGGGTCCTGTTGTCAACGATAGGGCTAAGCACCCATCTCTTATAAGCACTAGTAGAAATAGTGGAGCAATCTCTAACTGGGGGTAGGATGGTCCTCACCGGTAGTCTTGTCCAAAGACCATGATATCTAGATGTGAAGGCTGGGGATAAGACACCGCCCTATAAAGCTAATGGGAGCCTCACCACATCTTGAGTCACCTCGAACTATCGAGTGCAATGAGAAATGATGTAGAAAGTAGCCTCATATAGCCCGTATACCGGAACACACCCCGAGGAACTGTCGGTGGTCACAGCAGTAAGGTGGAGCCAGGGGCTCATGAAACTAATATCCTCGTCTACCATCTCACTAAATCGAGCAACACCCTCATTGGGAGAGGCAAAAGAATACAATCGCTGTCGGGGTAAGAAATGCAATCGCCCTGGGAGGAGGCTCTGATAAAAGCTTCAGCTTCTCCTGTAGCCAAATCTGCAAGACAAGAAGTCAGAAATGAAAAAGAAAAAAAAATAAAAAAAGGAAAAAATAATAATAAGAAAGAAAAGAATTAAGGAAAAGCCGCTAGAATGGGTAAGGTCCACTCCAGGCAAAAATAAGGCATAGGGTTATGTGAAAATCCGAAAGGACGCATTTCCTGCTAAGAAAAGTTAGTGTGAAACCCAACAAGGGGCGCACTACCTTTGAAAACAATGACGTACCTGGAGCAATAAGGGACTCCCATTGAAGACAACAGACAGAGTCTAAACTCAGGATCATCTCAGCTAGAATTAGAGGGAATGGAGTAAACCCGCGATGGATGCCGTCTACTATTCTGAACAGTCAAAAATTGCCGGTCAACTCACTAGAAGTCACTGTCAGAAATCTAGAGAGGCAAAGCAATAAGACAACACTGGCCTGATAGGTAGACATATGAGAATAGCTCTCTAGTGCCTCAACCAATGGCTCTAGAGCGAAGGCCACCCCCTGAGGGGCCAGTTGAGTGGCAACGGCAGAAGAAACTTGTTGTGCTAAATCTGCAAGCGCACGGTTTACCGATTATAGTACTTAAGATATCATTCCCACGAGGAAAGTATGTTGATAATTACTCACTATTACTACTTGATTTTATCATGTTTACAATGTTCAGTAATTTGAAGATTAATTCTATATTACTAATGTAATGCAAATTAATTAAACCTAATTAATAATGATCAAAGAAGACAATGTAAATGATGAAGAAAATAATAATTATGAAACTCGATTCCACCTTTTAAATATAACTATAATCTTATAAGCAAGCCAAATTGGAGGAAAGTTCTAATCCACTCTCTCGACATGAACTAGAGTGCCTAAAACATGCAATTACAATGCTAATCCTCAATTCTCATTGATGAACTAGTTAATTCCAATTACATATTCTAAGATTAGTTACCAATTTATAGCAATGATCTTAACATACTGATCTCTCAAGTAATGTTTTGATAATGAAATTCTATTAGTTGTAAGGTAAAGTGAATCTCTCAACTCTACTTTAACTTATAATGATCATGCAATAATACTAATAGAAAATTCTGCAATAAAAGACTATTAACATTAATGGAAATAGAAATATCAATAATATCATTCAAGTTCCCTAAATATAATTCATTTAACTACAGAGAAGAAAGAAATAAATAAATAGAAAGTAGAAAGAAGTCTCTCAACCCTTTCCCAAACTCTTAAAGGATGTCTTCTTCTCTTTATGTCTTCTTCTTCAAAAGATAAAAACTAACTTAAGAACTTTAACTACTGGAAATTGTTCTTCTAAAACTTACAAAAAATACTTAGTTAAAATTCCATCATCATAAAATTTACAACTGAATTTAATATATATAATATTCCAAAGTTCATGTCCTTTGATATGCATCTTTGAAAGGTTGCAAAGGTTAGTGGGAAGACTTGACTTTTCAAGTGGCTTTTCAAAATAACTATCCAACGGATCTCTCTGTCGCACTAGCGACAGGACACAGACTCCTCTTCTTCTCTTTCTTCAGTTGCGTTGGCCACTTTGTCTTTTCCTTGCTTTGTCGCGCTCGCGACAGTATTCGGTATTACTCTTTTGCTCTTTCTTCTTTTCTTCTCTTCCTTGTTCTTAGGCGCCTTCCGTCGCGCTCGCAACTCCCTCATTCTCGCGACATAACATCCTTTCTTGCTCAATTTTGCTCCTTTCTCCACATTTTCTCCCTTTTCACCTACAAATACAAAACCTAACACAAAAACATAAAACACACCTAATTCTAACACAATTAACCATAACTAGACATAACTCTTATCACAAAACATCAACTAAATATTAGCTATTTAGGCTCATATAAAATCCCCACACTTGAACATTTGCTTGTCCTCGATCAAAACTTAAAATGCAAAAACACACATAACACATAACACATAACAACATTCACACAATTTTGGAGCTTGCATTCATATTTGACAAATATGTGGAAACATCATGAATAAACCTTCATCTCTTTATACATTAGTCTCAATATGAAAATTCTCAAACAATATCATTATCCATTAAACTTCAACAACCATGTACATTTGGAAAATGATGAAGTTGCAAAACACAAGAATATTTGCCCTCAAGAAATTGAATACCTTAACACATGTATAGATTATTTCGTACAAAACATTGCCTAAAGTAACTTTCACTCAAACACTTTATCTTTTCTTCACTCAAGTTGTTTATGGTTAGTGTTTCACTCTTTCCTTTAATATGCCATTGCATACCATAAGCTTGTAATAAGTAAACATCTCCACTACTAGCACAAATTAGTACATGAAATCAAAGGGTCTTATTCAAGGTTGTAGCTTGGCTTAGGTAAAAGTAGGACAAATTTGGTTAAGTAGCTCATCATGTGTAAAGAAAAAGTACTCATTATATCATAAGAGACTTTAAACATAAGCAAAGCATGATATCATAAAGTTCTATCTTGCTATTCTAATTCCCTTATTAATGTCCATTTTTCCACTAGTTCCCTTTTTTACAACTTCTTGTTTTTTTTTTCTTTCATTTTTGCTTTGTTCTTTTTTTTTTTTCTGCTCTGTTTCATCAATCATGTTCTTAATATTTTTATTTACTTTTTATAGGAACTAGCTTTTTCTATTATTGGACTTTTGAGACAAAGGAAATTCAAGTAATATCATGCTTATACTAAACAAAAATTATCTCCAATGACATAGAAATCCTAATCCTTTACACAAAAGGGTAACAAAAAAAATAATTTATTGTTCAAGAATGATTAAGGCTAATTAAGTGCTTTTAGAACAAAAATTGGTTAAAGGCTCAAAATTGGCTACCTAAATTCAAAAAGGTAAGTTATTTAAGCAAGCTAAAATTTGGTTATTCTAAAGGCCCTTATCATTTTTAATGCATAACTCATACTAAATGTAATCTTGAAATTTACCTAAAACAAGTTATAGAGGATATGGCAATATCAAGGCTCTCATACTAAGAAAAATTTCAATGTAAAAGGCTCCAAAAGCTCACTTAGCTATAGGTCAAATTACCCAAAGCAATGATTTGCAAAAATAATCATTTTTACATGTGAAAAGATAAACAACTTAAAAAAAACCTACACTAAAGTGCTTTGCCAAGTCATAATCCTCAATATGCACATAAAATTGTCAAAGTAAAATAAACAATGATATTCCTCAAGAATTTAGCTAACTAGACCAAAAATTAAAAAGTCTCAAGCTAAACATTTACATGCTTCTAAATATACATCAAATATAAAAGCTCCAAAACTAAGCAAACTCATAAATAACCTAAACATATAAACCTACAACACAAATACACTAACAATATATATACATAACATAAACAAATACCTAATACTAACATATCATGCATATCCACAAGCTACACTAAACACACAAACAAATCACATGAACATAACATGTATTCCCCACACTTAAAGGACACAATGTCCTCATTGTGTAAGAAAAACAATCACAACTTAACACAAAATAGAAAAACAATCAAAACACAAAACACAAAATAAAGAAAATAAACATAAAAAAGGAGAAAAGTACTGTCCTCACAATGTCCTACTGGGGGAATCCGTTTGAGATGGAGTAAACTCCACATTTTATTGGCGAAAAAAGGAAAGCAACTTGCAACTGAGGCTCTTGTGGCTCTTATGCATTTCATGCATTGATGCCTCCATTGAATCCATTCTTGCAGCTAAACTTTGGTTGGCAGCCTCTATCCCATCCAGGCGATTTAAAACTTGACTCTAACCTACTGCATTACTACTCTCCTCATGCTCATAATCTGACTCCCTCGCTTCACCAGCTTCTTCATCATCAGATTCCTCTTCATTCACAGCGGGTGTAGAAGTTAAAGGGCCTTTGCCCTTATCCAAACCTTGGCCTTCAGCCTACACATTATGAGAGACAAACGTGGGATGCCAACTACCTCATCTTAACACATTAGAATTACGAAAATATTTAGCATCCATCATGGCAACATGTTCATGCTCATCCATTACAAAACTATTCAAGTCCCCCAAATAACCTAACATAATTCCAGTCACTATATGGCCCATACCTACAGTTTTAGTCTTGGTTATAGAAGCATGATATAAGCCATAAAAAATAAAGTCTATTAAACAATGTGTTTTCCTGGATTAAACTAGGTTTAAAACAAAAAGATCCTTGGCCTACACTTTTTTACTCTCAACCCGACCAAACAAAGCATGGCATATAAACTTGTGAAACAATAATAACACATCATTCTTAAAATTTTGATTTGTAGAGTTCTTATTATTAAACACATGCAAGCCAGTCAAATTTTTCCAAACTTCAGTGGGGTTAAAAGTGTGAGGCTCAAATCTTTTGCCATTCAGAGGGAAACCAAACCAATCATGCATTTAATCAAAGCCAAAAATATACTCCTTACCCTGATTTCTAAATATAAATTTGATTTTGCGCTTATCAACATATTCAAGAGTCACAAAAAATTCAAGAGCCCACTCTTTCCTAACAGGCAAATTCATATGCCCAAACTCTTCCCATTTCATATATTTCAAACACTTCTCAAATTCTTGTGTAAGGCCCAAATCATTTAACAAAGAAAAGTCTAGATGCCACATACCTACATAAGTTTTCTTAGCAAAGTATAGGAATTTCTCACCTTCTTCCTCATAATAAAGTGAAAAAGGGCAATCATACTTTAATTGGAGAGAATGCAAATCTGGGGCTTAGAACTAGAACCTCCAGTTGCCTTCTTCCCTTTATTTGCCAATGATTTGGTACGAACAATCGTGAAGATCACAGCTACACAAATAGCAAAACAACCAAAACAAATGGACAAGAAGAAACAAAAACAAAAACAACAAGAAAAACCCTAGAAAAATGATTGAAAAATAAAAGGGAGAGAAAACGTGAAGGAAAATAGAGAGAAAACTGAAAATAAGAGTGAAAATGGGAAGTTAGGGCCAAAATAATATTTATAGGCGAAGGAAAATGGGGTTCCAACAGCTAGTTTTTCCCAAATTTTTGAAATCTCGCATGCTGTCGTGCTTGCGACAGAAGCAAAATCCGCACTGCATCGCACTCATCACACAATCGCGCTTGCGACAGAATGCCTTCTCAATCATTACCCTTCTGCTGTCACGCTCATGACATAAAGCAAAGTTTTGCCTTCTAGCGCGTCGCGATACTAACCAAACTTCCTTCCTCTGTGGTGCTAGCGACATTTGTCTCGCTCGCGACAGAAAGGAAAATATTCAACAAAAATTTATTCTTTGAAGAAGAAACTCAACATTTAAAACATACTAATAAACTTACTTACTAATATAACCTGTAGAACAAAAATAAGCTATGTTAGCATACAATAACAACTTAAAAATAATATAATAAATACAAAATAAAAAGAATGTGTAAATAACCTTCAACCCACTCGTAAAGAGATACTTGGGACCTCTCTACTTTGAAAAGTTCCATCTAACTATATCTTACATCTTTAACCATTGGCTTTAAACAATTCTCCTTTATCATTTTTAAGTTCTAAATAATCATGGTCAAATACTTGTGTCACCTTAAAAGGTTCACTCCACCTAGACCTTAATTTTCCATGAAACAATTTCAATCTAGAGTTGAATAAAAGAACCTTATTTCCTACTTTCAAGCTCTTGTACCTAATGTGAGCATCATGCCACTTCTTTGATCTTTCCTTATAGATTCTTGCATTTTCATAAGACATAAGGTGCAATTAATCAAGTTCATTCAATTGTAAACATCTTTTCACACTAGCCTCCTTAATGTCATAATTCAATGCCCTAATGGCCCAATAAGCTCTATGTTCTAATTCAATAGGCAAATGACATGCTTTGCCATACACTAACCTATATGGAGACATTCCAATAGGTGTTTTAAAAGTAGTACGATATGCTCAAAGTGCATCATCTAATTTATGTGCCCAATCTTTCCTAGAGCTAGAAACTGTTTTTTCAAGTATCCATTTAAGTTCTCTATTGGAAACCTCTACTTGACCACTAGTTTGTGGATGGTAAGGAGTAGCAATCCTATGATGAACACCATATTTGTGCAATAATGAAGCAAAAGATCGGTTTATAAAATGCGTACCTCCATCACTTATGATAGCTCGTGGCAGTCCAAATCTTGAAAAGAGCTTCTTTAAGAACTTCACAACTACCTTTGAGTCATTGGTTGGTGTAGCTTTAGCTTTAACCCATTTTGATACATATTCCACCCCAACCAAGATATAGCTTTGTCCAAAAGATGTAGGAAAAGGACCCATGAAGTCTATCCCCCACATATTAAATATTTTAACCTCTAAAATGCTATTCAAAGGCATCTCATCCCTTTTTCCTAGATTACTAACCCTTTGACACCTATCACATTGAGCTATAAAACTCCTAGCATCATGAAATAGAGTAAGCCAATAAAAACCACATTCAAGCACACGAGATGCAGTTTTTGTACTACCATTATGACCTGAATATAAAGATGAATGGCAATGTTGCAAGATGTTCACATACTCATCCTCACTAACACACCTACGAATTCATACTATCCCCTCCTATCTTAAACAAATAAGGCTCCTCCCAAAGGTAATTCTTAACATCACTATGGAACTTTTTCCTTTGTTGCCATGTTAAACAATAAGGCACAAGTCCTGTAGCAAGAAAGTTAGCAAAATTTGCATACCATGGCACACGCACTTGCTCAATGGACATTAAAGACTCATCCGGAAAGGATTCATTTATTTCATTGCTATCCCCTATAGGTCCTTCATCATTCTCTAATCTTGACAAATGATCAGCCACTAGATTTTTAGAACCTTTCTTATCTCTAATCTCAATGTCAAATTCTTGCAACAAAAGAACCCAACGTATAAGACGAGGCTTAACATCTTTCTTAGCAAACAAATACCTAAGGGCTGCATGATCCGTATAGATTATGACTTTAGATCCTAAAAAATAAGATCTAAACTTATCACATGCAAAAACAATAGCTAACATTTCTTTTTCAGTTGTGGTATAATTTAATTGAGGTGCTGATAATATATGGCTAGCATAATAAATGACATGCAAATGCTTACCTTGTCATTGACGTAGCACACAACCTACCGCAAGGTCACTTGCATCACACATGATCTCAAAAGGTAAATTCTAGTTAGGAGAAGTGATTATAGGTGCACTTACAAGAGCTTTTTTTAATTGCTCAAAAGCATCCATGCATGCATTAGAAAAATCAAAAGGCATATCTTTAACTAACAAGTTAGTTAAAGGCTTAGCAATCAAAGAAAAATCCTTTATAAACCTTCTATAGAATCCAACATGACCTAAAAATGATCTAACACCCTCAAGTGTAGTAAGTGGAGGTAATTTCTCAATTAATTCAATTTTAGCTCTATCCACCTCTGTACCTCTACTTGAGATCTTGTGGCCTGGAACTATCCCTTCTTTAACCATAAAGTAGCACTTTTCCCAATTAAGTACTAGGTTGGTCTCCTCACATCTAGCCAAAACCCTATCTAGGTTATTCAAGCACAACTCAAAAGAGTCACTATAGACTGAAAAATCATCAATGAATGCTTCGATTATCTCTTCTATTAAATCCCAAAAAATTGAAGTCATGCATCTTTGAAAAATGGCTGGTGCATTACATAGCCCAAAAGGCATTCTCCTACAGGCAAAAGTCCCATAGGGACAAGTAAAGGTGGTCTTCTCTTGGTCACTAGGGTATATGAATATTTGAAAGTACCCCGAAAACCCATCTGAAAAACAATAATGAGAATGGCCAGCTATCCTTTCTAACATTTGATTTATGAATGGTAAAGGAAAGTGATCTTTCCTAGTGACCGAATTCAACTACCTATAGTCAATACAAACCCTCCAACCCGTGGTGGTTCGTATAGGAATCAAATCCCCATTCTCATTTCTAACCACAGTCATTCCCCCTTTCTTTGGTACACAATGGATAGGACTTAGCCATGGACTATCCGAAATTGGATAGATAATCCCAGCATCTAACAACTTAATGACCTCCTTTTTAACTACCTCCTTCATATTTAGGTTAAGTCTTCTTTATCTATCAGCCTTAGGTTGACACTCATCTTCCATGTTAATCCTATGCATCACTACATTAGGATTAATTCCCTTTAAATCAGAAAATTTCCAACCTATACTTTTGATTCTCTTTCTAACCACTTCTAACAACAAAGACTATAGCTTATTAGTTACCTTATTAGAGACAATGATAGGTACATTACTATTGTTACCAAGAAATGGATACCTCAAATGGCTTGGTGGTTTTTTAACTCCACGTTAGGAGGACTTACAATGGATGGTGGCAAAGGTGCCTCATTTCTATACAAAAGTTATGGCTTTGAGCTCTCTTGCTTCTCCTCCTCATGAACTTTTTTTTTTTAATCAAGAATAGCCTCCTTATGACCTGCATCATCCAACACTTCCAAGACACAAGCATCAATAATATCAATTTTCATGCACATATTTTCATCCATGGGGTATTTAAGTGCTTTGTCCATGTGGTACTCTACTTTATCCTCTCCTACTCTTAAAACTAAAGTGCCCTCATAAATATCAACTAATGCCCTACCAGTTCTCATGAAAGATCTTTCTAATATCAAGGGACATTTAACATCATAAGCAAAGTCCAAAATCACAAAATCAGCGGGCAAAATAAATTTACCGACTATAACTAGCACATCCTCTACTATGCCATATGGTCTTTTAATTTATTGGTCAGCCAATTACAAAACCATTGAAGTAGACTTCACATCTTCCAATCCTAACTTTTTAATGATTGATAATAGCATAAGGTTAATACTAGCTCCCAAATCACACAAACACTTAGGAAATTCAATGTCCCCCAAAGTACAAGGAATAGTAAAACTTCCATTATCTTTAAGCTTAGTAGGCACATTGTTAGTGATTACTGAACTACATGCTTTAGTTATTTCAATAGTAGATAAGTCTTCCCAACTCTTTTTCTTAGAAATTAAATCCTTTAGAAACTTAGCATAGTTAGGAATTTGAGTAATAACCTCAATAAAATTTAAATTAATATGTAAATGCTTTAATTTATCAAGGAAAGTTTGAAATTTCTTATCATGGTGTTGCTGTTTGAGATGTTGTGGAAACGGTGGACGAGGTTGGAACAGTTTTGGAACATTTGCCTTGGATGCCCCTTCTATTGTGCCCACGACAAGTGTCGCGCTCGCGACAGAAGGCTCTTTCTCTTCTGACACGCTCGCGGGTGGAATCGCGCTCGCGATACTTCCAAGTATCCGCACGACAGAAGACTCATCTTCCTTCTTCATCTCATTTTCCTTTAAAACCTCATCTTTGTTAGAAGAAACAAATTTATGGGTCTAATATTTACCTGATCTCAATGTTATTGCCTTCAAGTGCTCCCTAGGATTATCTTCCGTATTACTTGGAAGGCATTCTTGTAATCTTGATGCTAACGCATTTGCAATTTGCCCTAATTGAACCTCAAGGTTGTGAATGGATGATCCCTGCTTCTTAGCTATTTGATCAAACTTAGATTCCAGCCTCTTATGATCCTCCTCTTGTGAGTTAAACTTCAAATTTATTTCCTCCAAGAATCTATCCATTTTTACCTCTAAAGCTCCAAATCTATCTTGTGGTGGTTGAAATCCTACACCTCCTCTATTCTGATTATTGTTGTTATTCCCCCATGAAAACTTTGGATGGTTCCTCCATCCAAGGTTATAAGTATTAGAATAGGGATTCCCACGCTGTTGTCATTGTATGAAACTTACTTGCTCCTCCGTACTTGCCATTCCCAAATTACAACCTTCACTTGCATGACCTTGTTGTCCACAAATTGTACATGCATTTGATGAAGTTCCTCCCATGTTCAAGTTGTCTATCTTATGTGTCAAAGCTGCTCCTTGTGCTTGCAAAGCAACAACTGAGTTAATGGAATGTAAAAATTTAATAGGGGAAGAATTTTATACCTTAGCCCTTTCAGTTGGCCACATGCAATTATTTATTGACATCTCCTCAAGCAACTCAAATACAGCATTTGCTGTCTTCCTCATAAGAGAACCTCTCGCAGCTGCATCTATAGTTCCTCTTGTGGTGGGATTGACTCCAATATAAAACGTTTGCATGACCAATTCCCTTGGAAGATTGTGATATAAACAACTTCTTTGCAATTCCTTAAATCTTTCCCATGCCTCATACAAAGATTCATTGTCATACTACACAAAGGTAGTGATATCCTTAATAATCTTTGCAGTTTTGGCTAGAGGAAAATACTTAGAAAAAAATGCTTGAGCCAATTGGTCCCAAGTTGTAATAGATCCTCTAGCAAGTGAATTCAACCAAGCTTTTTTTTTTCTCCTTCAATGTAAAAGGAAATAGCCTAAACTTGATTGCATCCGCAGAAACTCCATTGATTTTAAAAGTATCACAAATTTCAAAGAAATTTGCCAAATGAGCATTTGGATCCTCATTTGCCAAACTATAGAATTGAATGCTATTTTGAATCATTTGTAAAAGAGATGGTCTAATTTCGAATTGATTTTCATTTACCGTTGGTCTTACCACTCCTTATTGAGCCCCGCTCAACGTTGATGTAGCAAAATCCATCAATCTAGGTGGATTCTCGTCATCAGCCATAATTGGTCTCCTATTTTTATTTTTCTTTTTATTGGATTTACGGTTACTAAATAAAAATCTTTCTATCTTCGGATTCAATTGTTCAAGTTCTTCTTAAAAACTCCTTGTATTAGGCATAAACTTGAACTATCCAATCCTGTAAAACAAAAACAAACAACAAAATAGACAAATTAAACATTGTAATCTAAAATGATAAATCAAGATTTATAATAGCAATTATATCAAACATAATATTCCCCAGCAACAACACCAAAAACTTGTTGTGCTAAATCCACAAGTGCATGATTTACCAATTATAGTACTTAAGATATCGTTCCCACGAGTAAAGTATGTTGATAATTACTCACTATTACTACTTGATTTTATCTTGTTTACAATGTTCAATAATTTGATGATTAATTCTATATTACTAATGTAATGCAAATTAATTAAACCTAATTAATGATGATAAAAAAAGACAATGTAAATGATGAAGAAAATAATAATTATGAAACTCAATTCCACCTTTTAAATATAACTATAATCTTATAAGCAAGCCAAATTAGAGGAAAGTTCTAATCCACTCTCTTGTCATGAACTAGAGTGCCTAAAACATGCAATTACAATGCTAATCCTCAATTCTCATTGATGAACTAGTTAATTCCAATTACATATTCTAAGATTAGTTAGCAATTTATAGCAATTATCTTAACATACTAATCTCTCAAGCAATGTTTTGATAATGAAATCCTATTAGTTGTAAGGTAAAGTGAATTTCTCAACTCTACTTTAACTTATAATGATCATGCAATAATACCATTAGAAAATTCTGCATTAAAAGACTATTAACATTAATGGAAATAGAAATATCAATAATATCATTCAAGTTCCCTAAATATAATTCATTTAATTATAGAGAAGAAAGAAATAAATAAATAGAAAGTAGAAAGAAGTCTCTCAACCCTTTCCCAAACTCTTAAAGGATGTCTTCTTCTCGTTATGTCTTCTTCTTCAAAAGATAAGAACTAACTTAAGAACTTTAACTACTGGAAATTGTTCTTCTAAAACTTACAGAAAATACTTAGTTAAAATTCCATCATCATAAAATTTACAACTGAATTTAATATATATAATATTCCAAAGTTCATGTCCTTTGATATGCATCTTCAAAAGGTTGAAAAAGTTGGTGGGAAGACTTGACTTTTCAAGTGGCTTTTCAAAATAACAGCCACAAGGGATCTCTCTGTCGCGCTCGCGACAGGACATGGACTCCTCTTCTTGGCTTTCTTCAGCTGTGTTGACCACCTTGTCTTTCCCTTGCTTTATCGAGCTCGCGACTCCTTTGCGCCCGCGATAGTATGCGGCATTCCTCTTCTGCTCTTTCTTCTTCTCTTCTCTTCATTGTTTTTAGGGGCCTTTTGTCGTGCTCGCAAATCCCTCACGCTCGTGACTAAACATCCTTTCTTGCTCAATTCTGCACCTTTCTCCACATTTTCTCCCTTTTCTCCTACAAATAAAAAACCTAATACAAAAACATAAAACACACCTAATTCTAACGCAATTAACCATAACTAAATATAACTTTTATCACAAAATATCAACTAAATATGAGCTATTTAAGCTCATATCAAAACGCCCAAGGTCAGTGCAATGTCCCTCGCACTGACAAAACCCCAATAATAGCAGCAAACTCCTCAGGTAAGGGGCATAATTCCTGATAGGTAAACCTGAAGACATGAAAATGGGGTCCCAAAAGTGGACTGCAGCCAGAAGAAGGTTTTGGTCTATTCTAACTCTTCTCAGAAATTTCAAACCAGAAAATGGGACTAGGGTGGTATTATCTCAAGTTCTAGGGCTATCCAGAACTCGATACATCTTAGTGAGGATAGATGAAGACATTGTCTAAGTATTGCGGCTAAAAATTAAAAATTTACAAGAAAAAGAATGAAGAAAAGAGAGGAAAACCTGAAAAAGAAGCTTTGGCTGAGGTTCGAAGTGTTGAGTGCACAAAATTCAAGGAAATAAGAGGGTATTTAAAGAGAAGCACCGACAGATGGGCTGCCTGTCTATCGGTTTTTCGACGGGGAGCCCATCGGTCAAGCCAGTTGACCCCTGAGGGATCTGTCTCCTGCATATTTCATGCATGTCACGTGTATAAAATATATATTTTTTATATATCGGTCGACTTTTGTTTTATAGGGGAGAAAATTCGACAGAAACATGTATCGGGGACGAAAATCTGGAGCAAAATGTTCAAGGAGTATTTATATTTTTTGAAAATTTTGAAAAAGGAGGGAAAGAGGAAAAGAAAAGAAAATAGGAATTTTAAGCAACCGATAGGGTACCCGTCTCTCGGTCTTCCGACGGGCTACCCGTCGGTCACGAAAAACTATAAAAGGTGCACTCAACCACACACCTTCAGTTTTCCTTTTTCATATTCTTCCCTCTCCTCACAAACCGACGCCCTCTTACTGTTTTTCACCCATTTTTTGCACATTTCTTGTCCATTTTGCGCACCACTTCCGCCAAAACGATCCTTGCTTCGTCACGCACGCGTAGGGCCAGTTTCCTTTCTATTTCATCGAGTTTATTTTTAGTCGATTTCATCGACTACAAGGTTGGTTTTACCATAATTTCTCCTTCCTTTTGATTTATTTTTACTTAATTTTCAGGCTAAATGCACAACAAATCTTTACACCTTAAATGTATGATAAATTATGCCTATTTATTTTTGGCATTTTTGGACTATATGCACTGACTACTAAGTGTAAACCCTGCTAGTCATTATAAAAATATAAAAGCAAATAATGAACAAAAGGGTAAAGGATAATGGACTTATGAACATGCCCCCATCTGACTAAAATTTGAGGACCAAGTTAGACTAAATTGGATATTTAGTCACCGTGTAGAATAAGTGCACAAATGAAATTATTGATTGGGGCCTGAGGCCTGTCCCTTTATTTGTGTTTTCCATGCAGGGAGTTGGGCACATCCTTGCCGGGATATTGTCCAAATATTTAGAATTTTTTGGCTGTCGAAATGCTACTAAAATTTTAGTGGGCATATTTTAGATGAAATGCTACCGAAATTTCCATAATTTTGAAATGCAATTGAGTTTACTTGTGACTTTTTACTCGAGGCTAACTCTTTTATTTTCTTTGTGGGATGCCTCCACGACGTAAAATCCCTCAGGATCGGGCTGAGCTTCAGTCTCCCCGGTGGATGAGTGATGAGGCTAGGAGGAGTTTTCAGGCCTTGGCACGCGAATAGTTTCATGCCAGCCGCTTTATCTCTAGGCCATTTCTGCAGAGCATAGCGATGCTCGAGGAGGTTGATCAGAGTTTCTATGGCCCTCTTTCCAGACCCATCCCGAGGTTATTAGGGTGTTCCTGGCCACTCTTCATTATGGGGGGTACGGCGTTATCCAATTTTGGGTCAGAGGGATCCACTATAGCATCACACACCAGACATTTGCTCAGGCCATGGGGCTCCTTCAAGGTGGGAATGTGGTGATACCCCAGAGGGCCGTTTGGAGGTAGTAGTGGGATACTATAGCCATGCTAGGGGTATCATATGATCATGACATGGCGAAGAGCACGGTGCTCTCATCTCAGATGCTACGATACATACATAGGGTCCTCTCCAGTTCCTACTTGGGTCGCGCAGGTAACCCGGGGTCAGTGAATGGGGCCGAGATATGGAGTCTGTGGGCGATTGTAGCAGGCTGACACCTTAATATTAGCCACGAGATAGTGGATAACTTACTCATAGTCTCACAGGGGACAGACCCTATTGTATGGGCCGGCGGGGTGGTCACCAGGCTACTTGTACACTTGGAAGTTGATCCTGACAGCTATGGGCCTCCACTAGATGAGGTTATTTTTATGGACACCGCAGCAGCTCAGACTATGGGTATGATTGCACCAGTACACGGCCGCTCGGAGGAGTTTCAATTACTTACTGTGGCAGAGACTCGACGGTTATTTAACCTGCCTCTGATCCAGCTAAAGGGAGATGATCAGGGAGTACCCCTAGAGGAGGATCAACCTCCGCCTCATCCTTAGTATCAGGAGCATCAACCGGCCGAAGCCACCTCCGTAGCAGCCTCAGCTAGAGGAGGAGCCACCTCAGACTCCATCCGACATGGGTATCGAGTTCAGTCTGGATGACTTACTGAACACCCATCCATCGCAAAGAGAACAGAGCCTCAATCCACCATCGCCATTGCGCGTCCAGCGTTTTGAGCTTCGAGAGATCGGGAGGTTCCACCCCTACAGTAGACCAGGACACCCAGGGGTATCCACCTCCACACCGCCACCACCAGAGCACTGGGTAGAGCCAGTACGTCCCAGTCCATCGCCACCTCCATAGCCAGCTCAGCGTGATATCATTGCGGCTATGACCGCCGCTCTCGCCACCATGGAGCGACGACAGGAGGAGAGAGATTGGGTCTTGCTAGAGTGCCTCGATCGGCAAGAGGAGAGAGATCATGTCCTGCTTGAGCATTTAGGTCAGCAGGAGAGGATCATAGAGGAGCAGGGGAGACTCATAGAGGAGTTGAGGCATAGTTTGGGTGCCTTCTTGGCTCCAGTAGCCAAGAGGGTAGATGAGGCCGTTCAGATAGTTGATGAGTTTGTCATTGCTCTCAGATCTCAGATAGAGATTTAGAGGGCACCATACCGACCATATTTGCATCTATTAGGGAGTTCAAGGACCAGATGGAGACCAGACTCATGGCTATTAGGGACGCAGCCAAAAATTAGACCACGAGACTGTCGAGGGCCTTCACAGAGCTGGGTGGCATAGTTAGAGATACTCTAGAGTTCCTTGGGGTTTGTGCTCAGCCGTTCTTGGATGGTTACGCTCAGGTCCAGTTCTAGCAGGCCTTCCGAGCGACGGGACACCCAATATCCGCCCCAGTCGTCATCCCGCTGCGGCCAGCCATAGGGGCCGGGCCCTCAGCGCCTAGCAGCCAGCCCTCTGCCTCCAGAGCCGGGCCATCTACATCCTCATCCGGTGATAAGCCTATAAACGTATTTGATGATGAGGAGGACCCAGAGGAGCCCTCGGACTATTTTCCCCTCTAGTGTATTCAGGGAGTGTTTTATATACTTTTATATTTGTTGTACAAAATTTACATTTTATTAGTGAGACTTATGTTTTGTTGAATTTACGTTTCACCTTGCATATTTACATTCTTGCTAACATTTTACTTGCACTTCCAAAATTTTTGATAACACAGTAAGTGAGAAAGATGGAAATAAATGATAGCATAAAAATGTATATAAAATTTACATTTTTGATGAATCAATCTCCAATGAATTAATAAAATCTTCTACAACTATAGGGACATGATGCCATGCTGACCCGATAAGGGTTAGCAATCAGACACTAGGCTAACCGAATGGTGGTTAGCAAATCAGACATTATGTTATCCAGATGGTGGTTAACAAATTAGATATCATGCTGATTGGAGGGGGTCAGCAACTATCATATCCCTTATGGACCGGATGGGGTTAGAAAGAAGATGTCGTGCAAGCCGATCGGAGGCCAGCGGGACAAATCGCAGTGGAGTTGTAGTTAGATAACACTGCATCTCACGACAATTGAATACCATGCTAGCCGAATGGAGGCCAGTGGGATAAATGGGATAGAGCAAAATGCTCGTAAGTGGGCCACGGTTGGATAACACCGCAGCTCAAATAGTGATAATTAGGTACCTTGCAGATCGGATGACGGTTAGTGAGGGCATGCCATACATATCGAATGGTGATCAGCAAAGTAATTACAAAGGATGTCATAGCAGAATACGTTACAGACCTTTGGAAATAGGCTGCAAATCCTTTACACCGCAGAAAGTAAGGATTGCCTCAGGTACGCATCTCTTTCCTTCTTCTCTGAATTTTGTCTCATCTAGACACTAGTGTACTAGTTTCCCTAAAATTAGAGGCAACTTTAGACACTGGGTCCTGAAGAAATCCAGATCAGAGTTACTTGATGAAGATATCAATGCCCATTTCGGGGCAAGTGGGCAAAACTTATGGGCTTTCCCCATTCAAATTCACAAGGATTGATTTTTTTTTTTGATAATAGGAGGTTTCAGTGCGTTAGGAGGAGTTCATCAGCGGGAAAAATTTTGATTTTGGTTAATCGATGGGAGGCCCATCGGTCGTGAGAGATGCCCGCCGCTCGTGTTGAGAGACGGCCTCCCCTCACGTGAGTGGTGCGCGTCGCGCGCTCGGGACGGGCCAGTCTCTCGCGAGAATGGTGTCCGTCGTTCGCGCTTAAGGCACCTATCCCTCGTGAGCAACGGCTGTCCCTCATCACCCGTCCCTCACGAAGTGGCCCGCCGCTTGAAGGATCAGGTGTGTCCCATGACCGACGCCCGTCGGACACTGAGCGACGCCCATCGGTGGAGGATTTGCAGCGCTATTTCACTCGATTCTCCCAAATTTTCCAAAGATTTCAAAATATTTTTCCCAGATTATTAAGGATTTCCAAATCTTTTAAAATATTTTCAAATTTTGGATTTGATTTTGTAAATATTCCGCAAATTAGTCGGTTTTGATTATGATTTCATAAATCTTTTTCAAATTCAAATTTAAAATTTAAAGGAATTTGAATTATTCTCCTTAACCTATAAATAGGGAGCTAGGGATCATTATTCAGGGTTGGAAATTTTTATAAAACATTGAAGATTTTGTTACGAGAATTCCGAAAAAAGAGTTTTTTCTTATTTTCATCAAAAATCTTGTCAAATCTTTTTCAAATTAGGGTGAGCCTGAGAAAATGAAATCGATTCATTCTTAGTCGATTTAGCCTTTTTACCATTCATAATTGCTACAAAACATCGAGAAAGGAAAACATAATTTTCTTTTCTTGATCCGATTTTAAAAATACAATTTTGCGGTAAAAACTCCCCGAAATTACATATCGCCCAATAATCCTTGTAGAACTCAAGGGCAAAAATCTTGCGACATTCGCCTTCAAAAGGTAATATTCCAAGGGTAAATATTCTGGATCAATTTCTAATTCATTTTATTGCTTCACATTAATTTATTTGCGTTTGATTTGCTTGAAAGGGTAATTAAAAATGAAAAAATGAAAAAGTTTTAACTGATTTTCTTCTTTTTCCGGATTAGGGGTGACCGACGGGCCATCGCGGAACGCCGTCTCCACCCGTCGGTCGGCCTAAGGATGGTTGTCGCTCACGCGATCTGGGCCGTCCTTGGGCCTTTCTCCCTCATTTTCTAAATTCTTTTTTTACCCCTTTTCATCCTAATTTTTTTCCCATGATGATTTTTTATAGATTTTTCATCTTTAATCATTTTATTGCATCTATTTTATTGTTTAATTATTGCACTAATATGCTTTTTATTTTCTTGTGAGTTTAACTATTTTTCTTAGATTTGAGGTGTTTAAAAATGGAGAACACCGGGATGATTCGAGGACATTTATTCGAGTTTATTTCGTTATCTTATTTCCTTTTATTTCAATTTTCATGTACCATTTATCGTAAATATTATTTTGAGCCCGCTAATGAAAAATGGCTAAAGATTTCTACAAATAAATGGGATTTTCCTAAATAAAATGGGACCGATGTCCTAATTTTCTGTCCAAACAAAATAGATATCTTAATATTATTTTTTCTCTAAATATGCATGCGAAAACCAATGTCTTCATCCTTTAACAAATATCATGTTTTGTATATGATTCGCATTTATTTAATATTGGGGGTTGTATCTGCCCCTGGTTTTGTTGTAATTTTCTATATCTTTATTTACCCCCTTTTTATTTTGCTTTATTTATCGCTTTCCTTTATGTGATTGATCTAAGCTTTAAATTCTTGCATCAATTGTATGAGAAAAGGAATCAAATCTTAAAATTCAAAACTCAATCATAACTTTAATCAAGGTATGAATAAATGGAAAGTCCCGAACCATCTCTAGTCTTAGGCTCAATGAGGTTAGATGAACCTTCTCAATGTTCTATTGGGGAGGGGATTCTAAAATATCTCTTGTTGCCCAAAATAGACCCATATGCATCGTCTTAGGCTCTACGAGGTTAGACGAACTATCTCAATGTTCTATTGGGGTGGAAACTCCAAAATATCTCTGGCTTGCCCAAAATAGACATACATGCATTGTCTTAGGCTTCACGAGGCTAGATGAATCTTTCCAATGTTCTATTGGAAGGAAGATTCCAAAATGTCTCTTTTGCCCAAAATAGACACATATGCGCTGTCTTAAGCTCAATGAGGCTAGACGACTTTTCCCAATGTTCTATTGGGTGGTGACTGTCACGCGCGCCGAACCCTGAATGGCCCCGAACAGCCCGCCTTTAGGGGCGATCGAGAAGTGTGAGGTTCGCTGACAACTTGTAAGGTATTTACAAGTGCGTCTATTTTGGGCAATGAGGAGGTTTCATGGAGTCGCCACCTAATAGAACATTGGGAAAGTTCATCTCGCCTCAGTGAGCCTAAGACGGTGCATATTTCCATTTTGGGCAAGCCAAAGGGGTCTTGGAGGTAATCACCCCAATAGAACATTGGGAATGACCCTCTAACCCTATGGAGCCTAGGATTTATTAAGTTGTTTGACACAAGAGGTGTCTTGGAGGTCTCGTTCCAATGAGTGATCGGATAGACCTCTCGCCTCGTTGAGCCCAAAGACCAGAGTTGGGTTCGGGACTTCTCATCTATTTCCACCTTGATTAATTTTACAATTAAATTTTGAGCTCATTAGTTCACTCTCTCTCCACATGATGCAATTTAGTTAAAGGCGCAATTATTCGTGTCAAAAGCGTAAATAAATAAAACAAAAATAAATATTCCAAAATAATTTACAATAATACTAGGGACGGAATACAACCCCTATTTATAAAAGTCCGATACATACATAAAACGGGGAATTCATTTATTTTTGAGGACTTTGGTCCTCGCATGCATTTATTATGGAAACGATTTTTATGTGATGTTTACATTGGCTAAAATAGGACTTTGGTCTTTTATTTGCAAAAATCACCAAATTAATTAATGTAAAACATTTATCCATTTTTTATTTAACGCGAAATAAAACAATTTACATAAACATAAAGATAGATAAAAAATAAACGCATAATTAAATAAATAAATGGCAAAGGAGTAAAGGATTAAACCAATTGGAATAATTCCTCATGGCTTGGATAGGCTTCTCAAGTTCAAACCATTCAAAGATCCAAGATATTATCTCATAAAACAAACAAACATATTAGTACACAAAAGGGACCAAAACAAAGATAAATATAAATTAAATTTAAAATTCAGAAATGCAATAAAACTAAATAGAAATTAAAGAAAAGCACAAAAAGAATTTTAAAATAAAAGAAATAAAAGCAAAACGAATATATAAGAATTGGAGTAAAACAGTAAAGGAGAAGTGAGGAAAATACCCAGGGACGGCCATCAGCGTGTGACCGACGGGCGTCTCTGGAGTGACCGGCGGGCAATAATCGTGCAACATATGTTCCAGTACTCAAACAAGAGACGGGTGTCTGTGACCTTATTGCCCGTCAGTCACCTCTGTTCCTAAAAAAAACAAGTAAAAAATCGACTTTTCTCAAGATAATAATTTTTTCAACAAAAATATTCACAATAAACCCAAATAATCAAAATAAATCAAACGAATGACGTGTCCAGAATATTTACCGTCGGATTTTACCTTTTAGGATGAATGTTTGAATGGCTTTAGTCCCGCGAGCTTCACGAGAATCGAGTAAAAACCAAGAAAAGAAAGTTTGTATTTCATTCTTGGTTTAAACTAGTAATTTTTGAATATTGGAATCAAAGAAAATTGATGGAAACCAATTAATTTAGCTTCCCCAACTTGATTAGATTCACTTAAATAAAAAATAGAAAGTAGAAAGCAAAACTTTAAAAAAAAACCCTTGAGAAAACCCTAAATCCCTTTTATAGGCTCTTTCCCCCCAAAACCCTAAATCTTATTTCCTGTTGAAAACAGGATACCGCAGATGGGCATCGGAAATCCACAAACGGGCGTTGAAAAGAGGGACACGCGCGGTCATTTTGGCCACCGACCAAGCAAGGTACGGACTTCAGGGATGGACGTCGGTCTGCGGACACGTGTCCGTCACTCGCCTCACCGATGGCCCGTCCCTCATTGTGAGAGACGGACCGCCTCAGCGACCGACAGTCGTATCACGACAGACAGGCTGGCAGTCTATGGAGGAAAAAACCCCTTTTTCAAGCTAAAACCTCTTGACTTTTCTATTTCTTTTTCTGGCAAATGAAAACCTTTAATTCTCGTGAAGCTAAAGGACCAAAATTCTTGAATTCCATCAATTCATTCAGAAATGGACATTGATTTCTTCACTGGGTAATCTCTGATCTGGACCGGCTCGGGACACGGTGCTTACAGTTGCCCCCAATTTTGGGGAAACTAGTAAAAAAGTGCCTAGATGAGCCAAAATTCAGAGAAAAAAGGAAAGAAATGCGTACCTGGAGAAATCCTTACCTTTGGTGGCTGCATAATGGCAAACGGTTGGCTTCGCCTGGCGGGCCTCATCTCAGCTCGTGCAGCTTCGGCTGGATGTAGTGTTGGTGAGGTGCAGCACCCTCTCGTCACGACCTCAGTGTGAAGAGTAGTGTTTGCTAACTGCAACTTCGATTGGCGAGAAACGGTGTTTGTCAACCAGAGTCTCAATGTGAAGAGCACTGTTTGCTAACTGCAACTTCGATTGGCGAGAAGCAGTGTTTTTCAACCGGAGTCTCGATGTGAAGAGCAGTGTTTGCTAACTGCAACTTCGATTGGCGAGAAGCGGTGTTTGTCAACCGGAGTCTCGATGTGAAGAGCGGTGTTTGCTAACTGCAACTTCGATTGGTGAGAAGCGGTGTTTGTCAACCAGAGTCTCGATGTGAAGAGCAGTGTTTGCTAACTGCAACTTCGATTGGTGAGAAGCGGTGTTTGTCAACCAGAGTCTCGATATGAAGAGCAGTGTTTGCTAACTGCAACTTAGATTGGTGAGAAGCGGTGTTTGTCAACCAGAGTCTCGATGCGAAGAGCAGTGTTTGCTAACTGCAACTTCGATTGGTGAGAAGCAGTGTTTGTCAACCGGAGTCTCGATATGAAGAGAAGTGTTTGCTAACTGTAACTTCGATTGGTGAGAAGCGGTGTTTGTCAACTGGAGTTTCGATGTGAAGAGCAGTGTTTGCTAACTGAAACTTCGATTGGTGAGAAGCGGTGTTTGTTAACCGGAGTCTCGATGTGAAGAGCAGTGTTTGCTAACTGCAACTTCGATTGGTGAGAAGCGGTGTTTGTCAACCAGAGTCTCGATTTGTTGAAAATGCCTTGCTAACCCCCATCTGATCTGCAAGGTGCATAGTATTTTCTGACTACGACTTAAATTGTGAGATGCTCCCCTGCTAACCCCCATCCGATCTGCAAGGTGCGTAGTTGATTGAGTCTGATCTTTGAAGGGTGGAGCGCTAGGTCTGTTTACCCTTCATTGTGATTGATGTCCGTCCCTGGATCGATGTTAAACAATGTTCCTGTGTGGCAAAGATTTTTTTTTTAATTCCTATGCAAGTTATCCCTGTTTAATAGGCTCATAAATGATTTTATATTACCATTTAATGTTTATCATCATTTTCGATGCATCATCATTTTTTATGGTTACCTGGTCATTTAGCTTTAATGCAAATAAAGAGAAAGTACTCAGTTATCTTTAATATAAGTAAATCACAAATAAAGATAAAAAGAGATAAAAAACATGTAAATCTGATAGTAAATGTTTTTCACTAAAACTCAATTTTGTACAATGTATATACAATTGCGATAATAATAATAAACAAAATACAAAAAAATGTCGTCCAAACTCCCTGAATGACTATAATGGCGGATAATCTGTGAGCTCCTCCTCGGGGTCATCATCATCATCAGACAGATATATCGACTGAGGCTGAGGCTGAGGCCGAGAGGTAGAAGGGCTAGCCCTAGAAGTGGAAGGCTGGCTAGAAGGATCTGCTGGGTCTGGCTGCTAAGAGTCCCATACTTTAACCATGGGCTGGAAGCTAGGAGGAACTGCCACCGGCACATATCGAGGCTGTGGTCTCTCAGAACTCTATTGCTGAAACTGTACCCGAGCGTATCCATCCAGGAAGGGCTGCGCATACACTATTATGAAGCGCAAGGTGTCTGTGATCATCCCCCTAGTTCCTTGAAGGCTCTTCTCAACTGGTGGGTCTGCTCAATAGAAGTGGTCCCCATGTGATCTAGTTTCTGCTCTGTGTGCTCCTGGAAACCTCGAATAGACTGGGCAAGGGGAAGAATGACCCCCTCCAACCCCTGGACTCTAAACCTGAGAGAATCGAGTGACTCATCTATCATCTGAAGAGTCACATCGATCGTCTGAGCCGCCTCGTCCTGAGACGTCCTCAACTCCTATCTCAGCTGCTCTCTGGGCCCCTCCTGTTCCTGTGGCTGTTCCTGTGGCTGCTCTTGTGCTAGTGAAGGGAGACCAAAAGCCCGCCTCATGAATGGTGAGGAGCTTGAATGCCTCGGCCTGTCCTGGTATCTGTAGTACCATCCCCATCTGTACGGCGGCCGGTGCGTCTACATATATGCCCTCATCTAAGGCATCCCCAAGCCTGTCTGGGCCAACTCCCAACCCCAACAATAGTCTGGTAATGACTCCTCTAATAATCACCACCGGGGCTGTCCCCCTGGAAACCCTCACCATGTTAGCCAATATCTCATGGCTAACATTAAGGCGCCGGCCTGCTACCATGGCCCATAGGCTTCATAACTCTGCAGCATTGAGCGACCCTGGGTTACCAGCCCGTCCGAGGTATGAGCTGGAGAGCACTCTATGTAGGTACCGGAGTGCCTGTGAGATAAGCACGGTACTCTTTGCTGTATCGTGATCATACAACACTCCAGGTAGGGCTATAGTCGCGCCTCACCGCCCGCTGAGGCACCATCACATCATCACCCCATGGGAGTCCCATGGCCTCTGCAAATCGCTGGCGTATGATACTGAAATGATGACTATCAAACCAAAACTGCACCAGCCCGGGCTCCATATCTGACCTCTGGAACCCTCCATAGTGTAGTGTGGCTAGGACCTGCTGCACTGCCTCTGGATGTGTCAGAAAGGCCGGTGTCAGAAAATCGATCCATCCTGCGCCCGCCAAAAGTGCATCGACCTCACCTACCATCCCTAAGGCCTCCAGGAATGGCCTAGAAATGAAGCGACTAGCTCGAAACTCTACATGAGCCAGTTTCCTATACCTCTGCCTGTCATTAGGGCTCATCCAATCCGGGGCCTGTGGCTCGGGCTATCCCTGCGGAACATGTCGTCGAGGCTGCATCTTGCAAGAGAAAAATTATGCAATTAATTCAATATAATGGCCGCTAATGGGCCTGATTTCAGAGATGAGACAATTCGGGCATCACCCAGGCAAGGATAGTCTGGCCCAAAAAGAAATAAAACAAAATAAAAAAGATAAAAAAAAATAAAAAAAAAAAAAATTAGGCAGCATCCCGGTAAGGATATGCCCAACTTTCTGCATAAGAAAGGCAAGAAAAGAGAACAACGGGCCTCGGGCCCCAGCAGCACAACATTTATTGATTTCACAGTTAATACATGCATAAGGATATCTTATTTCTAGATATGCCACAATATTGTAATTGAATGTCATTTATATGGAAGCATGCTTTATTAAAGGGCATGAAGGCATTTAAAATTCAAGGCAATAAGAATACTCATGCAAGGCTAATCAACAATCCAAGTAAAAGAAAAACCTATACCAAAGCGAAATTAAAATTAATCATGTAAAAAGCATCTAATGCTAATTATTAAGGTAAATTATTAACAGCAACACTCAATAATAAAATAAGAAAATTACACTTTACTTACTCAAAATAAAAGAAAGAAAGAAGAATTAATTACTAACCTTTAGTTCACAGAAAAATAAAACTCAATGAAAAGGCAGAAAATATACTCCGATAAGTGCCTGGTAATGTGAGGAACGTGAAAATATAAATAAAAATGTGAAAAGATGGGGAAAATAAGCAAAAAACCGCAATAAGGGACGGTTGAAAGAAGAAAACGAAAAGACAAGAGGTGCAAAACCGTCTGTCCATCGGTTCATGCGGGGGTATATAGTTTTTCAAGACCGACGGGCTAGGCGTCTCCAGGAGCGACAGACGTGCTGACCATCTGTCGTTCCACATGCCCCCATTAAATGCGTAATAAATGCGCGTGATGAATGCAATGATGATGCATGCATCTGCCAAGTGGACGACGACTGACGGGCAGGCCACCTGTATTGAGTAACGGGCAGGCCGTCTGTGGAGCTTCCCTATAAATTTTACCATTTTTCTTGGACTTCGTGCCTCCTTACTTATTTTAATTCTTTGCTACCCTCAATCTTTGACTTTTAAAGGATAACTTCTCCCCTTTTCCAAAGGATGTACTGTATTTTGGACGACACTCGCAATTGGGAAAACAACACCCTCACTACCCTGTCTGGGCTAAAATATTTACGCAGAGCCAAAATAGACCACAACCTTCTCTTAGCTGCAACCCATTTCTGGAATCCACGGTTTCACATTTTCAAGTTCACTTATCAGGAACTGTGCCCTCTGCCCGAGGAGTTTGCTGCCATTACTGGAGCATGGTACCCTCTTAATGCTCTGCCTTGCATCCTCTGCTGTGGTCTGATTCAGACTCGGGATATCGCCCTATCTCTGGGTATAGCTCCTTCCGAGGCCGCTCGGTTGGTCCCATATTTTCCTTGGAGCCACTAATCGAGGCGCTGGACAGATTTTCTGATGTCCCTACTTATCGAGTAAGCATTGTCTTCTTATTCTGCATGATGAGCCTCTTGACCGTAACTTCAGGAGACTTGGTTGGTGATCCTTGCCTGTTCGGGGTTCTAGACGACTTTCATCACGGGTTGTCTCCCTTTCCCCTTATTCTAGCTGAAACCATTCTAGGCTTGGATTCTGTTTGCTCGGGATCTACCACTTCGTTCACTCGGAGTCCCTTATTACTCCAGGTACGTTATTATTTTAAAAGGTAGTGCGTCCCTTATGGATTTTCGCACTATCTTTTCTTAGCGGCAAGTGCGTCATTTCGAATTTTCACACAACCCTGTGCCTTATTTTTTACCTGAAGTAAACCCAACTTACTCCAACGATTTTTTTTTAAGATATGGTTGCAAGAGAAACTGAAGCTGTTGTTAGAACCACCTCCCCGAGTTATTGCACAATATTCACCGAGACACTTCCTCCCTCGGAAACGACTGTATTCACTGGTAACTCCTGACAAAGGGATTGCTAGATTTGGTGAGATATCAGATGATGACATCAACTTCATGCTTGCTTGACTTCCTCTGTCTCATGCAGTCATTGATGGATCGTCGGGGTGCGTTCCCCTATGCGGGCTTCGTCAAGCCACCTTCTGCATTACAGCCCGATGTGCTCGTCAACTCAGGATGACCCAAGACGTGGTAAGAGTCCCACTATCCTTTCGGGGAGGAGCTTTTTCTGCTGCTTTTGCTTCTCACTATCATGAACTGTAGAGCCAACTTCCAGTGAAGACCATCATACCTCCATTCGGAACTCATTCTGTCGCCTCCACCAGCGAGTATAAGAGATGGGTCCTCAGTCCAGCGTCTGACAACAAGACATGAGGACTCAAGTGTCTAGCCTGCGAGAGTAGTGGTAGAGCCTAATTTAGCTTAAATTGTACACCCTTTTGGGTATTACGTTTCTTTTCAAAGCAGAACTATAAAATGACGGAAATAAAAAGAATAATTCTTATTTTATTTCACCAAATTATGTACATTTCTCTAGAATTTCAACATACATGATCAGTATTTGACACTAATTCAACTGTCTAAACCATATTAGTTCATGGAACCAAACTTTGATAGCATCAGACTCCTGTTACCAATCGGCCCTCTCGGGTTTTCTCGACTGGACATTTTCTCTCATGCCTCTAATTTTTGCACAGGATGCCTTTTTCCGATTTTCACCCTGTCGAGGCGCCCAATTTTAGCAAGGCCGTCTTTTTTCGGTTTTCGACCCGCGCGGCATTTTTATTCTCTTCTGTTTATCTTATAGTCTTTAACCATGGAACCTTTTGAGTTTGTCTTTGTTGATCGGTTCTTTGAATTCATTGCCATTGCTATCTGACAAGATCGCGGCTCCTTTCGACAACAACTTCTTTAGGAGGAATGGCCTTTCCCATGTTGGTCTGAATTTTCCTCGAATATCCGGTGCACCTGGTCTCATCTGTTTGAACACCAAGTCTCCCTCTTTCAATGGGTGCTTCCTGATCTTCTTTCTGAAGGACCTGGCAAGTCTCTTCTGATAGATCTGATTGTGGTAATAGGCTTTCAATCTACTCTCATCCAACATGTTCAAGTGTTACAACTTCTGCTGTGCCCATTCAGCTTCAGGAATCCGTGCCTCCATAACCACCCTCAGCGACTTGAGCTCGATCTCGAGTGGCAACACTGCTTCTGTCCCATACACCAGAGAGTACGGCGTGGCACCTGTAGATGTTCTGACTATTGTTCTGTAGCCCCAGAGCGCGAACGATAACTTCTCTGCCCAATCCTTGTAAGTTTGGACCATCTTAGCCAGGATCCTCTTGATGTTCTTGCTAGCGGCCTCAACCGCCCCATTAGCTTGTGGGTGGTACGGAGAAGACTTGTGATGCTCAGTCCCATACTTCTCGAGTAATTTCTTTGTTTCGCCCATGAACTGGACTCCATTATCGGACACCACATGATGCGAAAGGCCGTATCTGCATATCAAGTTCCTCTCAATGAATTTTGCCATATCCCGGGCATCAATCTTCCTAAAGGACTCGGCTTCTATCCACTTGGTGAAATAGTCGATAGCGACTATAATATACCTGTGTCCATTGATATGAGCTTAATTAGCTCATAATTAAACTATACTTTATGGTTATAAGTAATGTTTTAAGTGTTTTTATTTGTAGGAATTAGGTATGTTTTATGTGTTTTGTTAAGTTTTGTGTGTAGGAGACAAATGGAGAAAGTATGGAGTTAATGGAGAAAATATGGAGCAAAATGGAGAGAAGAAGAAGAATTGAATTAAGTTAGAAGAGTCTCTGTCGCGATCGCGATGGATGGCGCGAGCGCGACAGAGCGCGCTAAGGAGGATCAAGAGAAGAAGAGAAAAGAGAAAAGAAGAGGAGCTGTCGCGACCAAGGGAAGCCGTCGCGAGGTCGCGACAGGGCGCGGAGAAGGCACACGCGAGGAAAGGCGAGCGAAAGAGAAGGCGTGATCTGTCGCGACGTCGCGACATCGTCGCGATCGCGACAGAGGGATCCGTTAGACACTAAAGTTCAAATTTTAACTTGAAAAGTTGTATCTTTCCTCCAACAATTGCAACCTTTGTAGAAGGCCATCTGAAGGGGCATGAGCTGATGTTATAAATACTGATTTTAACTGTAATTTAGGAATGTTAGACTTAGAATTGAACATTTGAATATTTTTCTGCAAGTTAGAATAATTTTCTTTAGATTTTCTTAAGTTGAGTTTATGTGTTGAAGAGAAGGTATTATACAAGGAAGAAGACTACAATTGGTGACTTGGAAAGGGTTGAGAAATCTCCTTCTTCAATTCTTATCTTTTAATTCTTCTTTGTAATTTTTATGATGTAAATTCTGAACTTGAATGTTTTATATTAAATATTTTATTGTTCATATTAATTCAAGTTTTCTTAATTGTAGACTTTTTTATTAGTACATTATTTATGATCATTATAAGTTTGAGTTTAATTGAGAAATAAATTTATTCTTACAACTAATTGGAAATTCATCATTAAGATATTGTTTGAGAAATCATAATATTGAAATGGTTGCTATAGGTTGTGTTTTATTCCTAAGATTTACATGTATAATCATCTAGTTCTTAAATGAAAGTTGGGAATTAGACTTGTATGTGTATGTTTTGGGCAATCTTACTTATATTGAGAAAGTAAGTAGAAAATTTATTCAACTTGGCTTACAAGAAAAGAAAACTAAAATCATTAAGAACAATTAATTTAAGTTCCATCTTTATATCTAGCATCATTAATCTTTTCTATCTCCTTGAATTCACACAAACTTGATTTAGTTAGGTTACATGTTAGATTAATTTAGAATCATTTTTCCATCAATTAATCATTGTAAACAAGATTAAAATCAATTAGTAATAGTGTGTAACACGTTCCCTGTGGGATCGATATCTAAAGTACTATTTCGGTACACCGTATACTTGCGGTATGTTGCATCATTAGAAAATGCACAATAAGTTTTTGGCGCCGTTGCCGGGGAACGGTTGTTTGCCATTATAAAAATTGATTTATGATTTTGGATTACAATATTTTGTTTTGTTTTAATTTGTTTATTTGTTTAAATTAATTTTGTGTTTTGTATTTGTTTTACAGGATTTTGAAAGTTCATGCCTAGTACAAGGAGTTCTTTAGAAGAGCTTGAGCCTATAAATCCTGAAATTGAGAGGTTTTTATTAAGTAACCGAAAATCAAATAAAAAGAAGAATAAAAATAGAAGATCAATTGTCATGGCTGATGAAAATCCACCACGATTGATGGACTTTGCCACACCCGCTTTGAGTGGTGCTCAACAAGGAGTGGTAAGACCAACGGTAAATGCCAATCAATTTGAAATTAAGCCTTCATTATTGCAAATGATTCAAAATAGTATACAATTTTATGGTTTGGCAAATGAGGATCCAAATGCTCATTTGGCAAATTTTCTTGAGATTTGTGATACCTTTAAGATAAATGGGGTTTCAAATGATGCAATCAAACTTAGGCTTTTTCCCTTCACATTGAAGGATAAAGCAAAGGCTTGGTTGAATTCTTTGACAAGGGGTTCTATAACTACTTGGGACCAATTAGCCCAAGCATTTTTATCAAAATATTTTCCCTTGGCCAAAACCGCAAAAATCATAAAGGATATTACTACATTTGTGCAAAATGAAAATGAGTCATTATATGAGGCTTGGGAAAGATTTAAGGAATTGCAAAGGATGTGTCCACATCATAACTTGCCAAGAGAGCTGTTAATGCAAACATTTTATAATGGAGTTAATCCTACCACAAGAGGAACTATTGATGCTGCTGCTGGAGGTTCCTTGATGAGGAAAACTACTGAAGCGGCGTTTGAATTATTGGAGGAGATGTCCATGAACAACTGCATGTGGCCTACCGAGAGAAGTAGAGATTCAAATTCTACTAATGTGAGAGGAGTTCATGCACTTGATTCAGTAGTTGCATTGCAAGCACAAGTGGAAGCATTGACTCACAAACTAAATAATTTTGGTATGGGAGGTAGTCAACCAAATAGATGCAATATTTGTGGACAACAAGGACATCCAAGTGAGGTATGTAATTTAGGCATTAATAGTACGGAAGAGCAAGTTAGTTTTATTCAAGGGCAAGGAAGAGGTAATCCATTTTCCAATACATATAACCCTGGATGGAGGAACCATCCAAACTTTTCATGGGGGAATAGTAGTAATCAAAATAAAGGAGTAAGTTTTCAACCACCTCAAGATAGGTTTGGGGCCTTGGAGGTTAAAATGGATAGGTTCTTAGAAGGGATTAATATGAAATTTAATTCACAAGAGGAGAATCAAAAGAGGCTGGAAAATAAGTTTGATCAGATCACAAAGAATCAAGCCTCATCCATTCATAACTTAGAAGTGCAAATTGGGCAATTAGCAAAGGCTTTACCTTCAAGATTACAAGGTACTTTACCAAGTAATACGGAGGAGAACCCAAGGGAACATCTAAAAGCCATAAATTTGAGGTCAGGTAAAACTTACACCAATGAATTTGTTATTACTAACAAAAATGGAGAATTTCAGGAAAATAAAGGGAAGAATGAGTCTTCTGTCGCGAGCGCGACACCTGTCGCGGTCGCGACAGAGGAGAAGCCAACCAATGTTGCAGGCGCGACACCGGGCGCGATACCAGAAGTGAGCGCGACAGCAGGAGGAGAGTCTTCTGTCGCGATCGCGACACCTGTCGCGGTCGCGACAGAAGGGGCATCTAAAGCGAATTCTTCTAAAATTTTTCAACCTAGTCCACCATTTCCGCAACGCCTGAAGAGACAAAACCAAGATAAGCAATTTCAATCTTTTATAGATAAATTGAAGCATTTGCACATTAATTTGAATTTTATTGAAGCCATATCACAAATTCCTAACTATGCAAAATTTCTAAAAGAATTAATTTCTAAGAAAAGAAGTTGGGAAGATATATCCACTATTGCATTAACTGAAGCATGTAGTTCTATAATCACAAATAATTTGCCTACAAAACTTAAAGATAATGGTAGTTTCACCATTCCATGTACCTTAGGGGATAGAGAGTTTCCTAAGTGCCTATGTGATTTGGGGGCAAGTATCAATCTCATGCCTTATTCAATCTTTAAAAAGTTGGGTTTAGATTATGTTAAACCTACTTCCATGGTTTTACAACTAGCTGATCAATCTATTAAGAAACCATATGGAATAGTTGAAGATGTACTTGTAAAAGTGGATAAATTTATTTTGCCCGCTGATTTTGTCATTTTAGATTTTGCATATGATGAAAAATGTCCCTTAATATTGGGTAGACCTTTCATGAGGACTGGTAGAGCTTTAGTTGATGTCTATGAGGGCACATTAGTTTTAAGAGTAGGGGAGGATAGTGTTGAATATCACATGGAAAAGGCACTAAAATACCCAATGGATGAAAATGTGTGCATGAAAATAGATGTCATTGATGCATGTGTTGTGGAAGTCTTAGAAAATGCAGATGAAGAGGAAGTCCCAATGGAAGAAGAAGTTCATGAAGAGGTAGAGCAAGAAAGTGTTAGAAGTGAACCTCTTATTCGTAATGAAGCACCTTTACCACCTTCCATTGAAAGTCCACCAAACGTTGATCTAAAGGAATTACCTAGTCATTTGAGGTACGCCTTTCTTGGATTAAATCATACTTTGCCTATTATTATTTCTAATAAACTCAATAAAGAACAAGAGCATGCATTATTAGAAGTTGTTAGAAAAAGGATAAAAAGTATTGGATGGCAAATATCTGATTTGAAGGGTATTAGTCCTAATGTTGTCATGCATAGGATAAATATGGAAGATGATTTTAAACCAAAAGCTGATAGACAAAGGAGGCTTAACCCTCATATGAAAGAGGTAGTCAAAAAGGAAGTTATTAAATTACTAGATGCTGGAATCATTTATCCTATTTCGGATAGTGATTGGGTGAGTCCAATACATTGTGTTCCAAAGAAAGGGGGTATGACCGTAGTAAGGAATGAGAATGGAGATTTAATTCCAACTAGAACCACCACAGGTTGGAGGGTATGTATAGATTATAGAAAGCTTAATTTGGCCACTAGAAAGGATCATTTTCCTTTACCATTCATTGACCAAATGCTTGAAAGAATTGCTGGCCATTCTCATTACTGTTTTCTTGATGGATATTCAGGGTATTTCCAAATTTTTATCTACCCTAGTGACCAAGAGAAAACTACATTTACTTGTCCTTATGGAACTTTTGCTTATAGGCGTATGCCTTTTGGGCTTTGTAATGCCCCAGCCACATTTCAAAGATGTATGACTTCCATTTTTGGAGATATGATAGAGGATATAATGGAGGTTTTCATGGATGATTTTTCTGTTTATGGGGATTCATTTGAGCTTTGTTTACAAAATTTAGACAAAGTATTGGCTAGGTGTGAAGAGACTAACTTGGTTCTTAATTGGGAGAAATGCCATTTCATGGTAGATGAAGGAATAGTCTTAGGGCACAAAATTTCAAGTAGGGGAATTGAGGTTGATAGAGCAAAAACAGAATTAATTGAGAAATTACCTCCACCTACTACAATTAAGGGGGTTAGATCTTTTCTTGGACATGCTGGATTTTATAGAAGATTTATAAAGGATTTTTCTTTAATTGCTAAACCTTTAACTAATTTATTAGTTAAGGATGTTTCTTTTGAATTTTCTATGGAATGTATGCATGCTTTTGATACTTTAAAGAAGGCCCTAATAAGTGCTCCTATAATTGCTGCTCCAAATTGGGAATTGCCATTTGAAATTATGTGTGATGCAAGTGATCTTGCTGTGGGTTGTGTATTAGGTCAAAGACATGGTAAGAATTTGCATGTGATCTATTATGCTAGTCATACTTTGTCTCCTCCTCAAGTTAATTATACAACAACAGAAAAAGAAATGTTAGCTGTGGTGTATGCATGTGATAAGTTTAGATCTTACTTGTTGGGTTCTAAAGTCATAATCTATACGGATCATGCTGCATTGAGGTATTTATTTGCAAAGAAAGATGCTAAACCTAGGTTGATTCGTTGGGTATTGTTATTGCAAGAGTTTGACCTTGAAATTAAAGACAAAAAGGGAAGTGAAAATCTTGTTGCTGACCATTTGTCTAGGTTAGAAAATAATGAACAAACTTTAGGTGATGATATTGAAATTAATGAATCGTTTCCGGATGAAGCCTTGATGTCAATTTTGAATATGCATGTACCTTGGTATGCTGATTTTGCTAATTATCTTGCTGCTGGAATTGTACCTGAAAATTTAACATGGCAACAAAAGAAGAAATTCTTTAGTGATGTTAAAAATTATTTATGGGAAGAACCTTACTTGTTTAAGATATGTGGGGATGGTATAATTCGTCGTTGTATAAGTGAGGAGGATTATCAAAACATTTTAATGCATTGTCATGCGGCATTGTATTCGGGTCATAATGGTGCCAATAAAACTGCATCTAGAGTGCTTGAATGTGGATTCTTTTGGCCAACTTTATTTCATGATGCAAAAATGTATGTAGCTAAATGTGATAAATGTCAAAGGGCTGGTAATATTGGGAAAAGAGATGAAATGCCTTTGAATAATATATTGGAAGTTGAAGTGTTTGATGTATGGGGGATTGACTTCATGGGTCCCTTCCCCACATCTTTTGGTCAAAACTATATTTTGGTTGGCGTTGACTATGTATCAAAGTGGGTTGAAGCCAAAGCTACACCAACCAATGATTCAAAGGTGGTGATAAAATTTTTGAAGAAGCTTTTCTCAAGATTTGGAGTGCCAAGAGCCATCATAAGTGATGGAGGTAAGCATTTCATTAACCGTTCTTTTGATTCTTTATTGCAAAAATATGGAGTTCATCATAGGGTAGCTACACCATATCACCCACAAACAAGTGGTCAAGTGGAAGTGTCCAATAGGGAGTTAAAGTGGATATTAGAAAAAACAGTCTCTACTTCTAGAAAGGATTGGGCACATAAATTAGATGATGCTTTGTGGGCATATCGAACTGCATTTAAAGCTCCAATTGGAATGACACCATATAGGATGGTTTATGGAAAAGCATGTCATTTACCTGTTGAATTAGAACACAAAGCATATTGGGCCATTAGAACTTTGAATTATGATCTTAAAGATGCAAGTGTCAAAAGATGTTTACAATTGAATGAGCTTGATGAATTGAGACTTCTTGCATTTGAGAATGCTAAGATATATAAAGAAAGAACTAAAAAGTGGCATGATGCACATATAAGAATTAAAAATTTTAATATTGGGGACAAGGTCTTATTGTATAATTCTAGATTGAAACTCTTCCCGGGAAAATTAAGATCAAGATGGAGTGGACCTTTTGAAGTTACACAAGTTTTTGATCAAGGGTTTTTGGAACTTAAAAATACTAAAAATGAGTTATTTAAAGCCAATGGTCAAAGATGTAAAGTGTATTTGGAGGAAACATTTCATGGAAGGGAGGTTTCATTTCTTTCCTTAAAAATGATTTGATGGTTACTTGGTTTAAATTTTCTTGTTAATTAATTGTTTTATTATATGAGTGATATTTGTATATAATACTGTTGTTCTTTTTGTTCCACAGATGTTTTTCATATGTAAATTTATTTTATATTCCTTTGTGTGTTGTTTTTGGAAGGGAAATTAAATGCGATTTTTCAAAATTCTGTTCTGTCGCGATCGCGACAACGTCGCGAGCGCGACAGAATGGGGGAGTTGCTTATTCGTTGCCGTCGCGACGGCGCGACACTGAATATCATCGCGACAATTGATTTTTAAATTTTTCACTTTTCATTCTGTCGCGATCGCGATGATGTCGCGATGTCGCGATGGAGAGCGGGAATAATTTTTCGCGATGACGCGACGTACAGCGCGATGTTCAAATTTTTTCATTTCGATTCTGTCGCGATCGCGGTAATGTCGCGACGTCGCGACAGAACGCGGAATTCGCAATTCTAGGGCAAACTAACCGTTTGGACTTCAATTAATTTCCCACCTTCTTCTTTTCTACCCTAATTACTCTCTCTTTTTCATTTTCTCTTACCTTTTCGTTTTTATCTTCTCTCTAATTTCGTTTTTATCTTCTTAACTTCCTCCCGATTTTCTCTCTAACTTCTTCATCTAACTTCCGTATTTCTTGTTCTTAAGACTCCTGTTCTTCTTCTACTTGTGTTTCTTTTTGTTCTTTGGTTGATTCAACCAACGGTAAAGTGATTTCACAATGGTGAGAACAAAGCATGTTGGAGATAAAAGTCAGGGGAAACGCCCAATTGGAGAAACCAGCGCTCAAGGAGAGGAACCCACGCTTGATTCTTTGATTCTTCAAAACAGGTTTGAATGCCCTTTTAAACTTTTTTCTGAGGAAGAGGGTGTGAAATTTGCCTATTTTGCTAAAAAATCGTATGTGGGAATGTGGGGTTTAGATTTTGCTATTCTGAATACCATGGGTTTAAATGATGAGATTAATAATTTCCTGAGATACATGAGATGGGGGAAATTTATTACGTACTCTTTACCTGTTAGAAAGGAATGGGCTTTAGAATTTTTTGTTACATTAGAGTATGTGGATAAAGGTAGGGATGCAATGAAATTTAGGCACCAGGGTATTGAATATACTTTTACCATTAATGATTTGCATAATTGGTTTGGTTTTCCTTTGAATGGTAAAAGATTTGATTCCCATATTTTCAATCCAACACCTGTGTGGAGTAGATTATCAGGACTTGACAGGTTTAATAACAAAAATTCTACTAATAGGCAGATAAAGGACCATGCTTTAATGATTTTTCATAAATTTCTTTGTCATGCCATGTTTGGTAGAGTAGAGAGTACTAAGGTCCAAACAAAGGATTTGTTTGTTTTAGATTTATTGCAATCTAACAAAACACCTGATTCAATTGATTTCATACTTGATGGCCTTTATCATGCGTCTACTGCCCGTAGTAAATCTGTGGGTATGTGTCATATGGTAACCGGTATTATTTTGGGATGTTTGGGAGATTTGCATAATTTTGTAATGGATGAAAAAGAAACAATTCCTTTGTTGGATGTGGTGTATTTGCGTAGAGCTAATATTTTAACCAAGGGAGCTTGGCCCCCAAGGTTTGTTGATAGATTTGCAGGTGAACCAAGTCGAGCTGACCCACATATGCCTGGCCCAAGTGTGACCCATGACAGGGCACGTGAATCAGCCTCTGCAGCTGCAGCTCATGACTCCTCAGGTGGGGACGAGGCTGCTGCTGGAGCTGATGATGCAGGGAGGAGGAGTACTAGAGGAGCTGCTGTGGATATTGAGCCTATTTTGCATCGTTTGGATGGTATTGAGGCCACCAATCAGAGTATGGCAGCTAGGATGGATGTGCTAGAGACGGATGTGAGGCATGTGCTGAAAAATCAAAAGAATTTGGGGCGCAAGCTCTTAAGTTTCTTCCGAAAGCAGAATGTAGAATTGTCTCCAACTCCGCCAAGTTCTCCCAGTGAGAGTTTCTGAAGTTTGTCTCCTATACTTTTCTTTATTTTATTTTATTTTTGTTTTTCTTTGTGTTTTTCTGTTCGTTTGTTCTGTAATTTACTCCTTTTTACACAATGAGGACATTGTGTCCTTTAAGTGTGGGGGTTGGTTATGTATATATGTTTTATGTTTTTAGTGTATATATGTTTTATGTGTTTATATATGTTTTATGTGTTATTGTGTAGTATAGCTTGTGTTTGCATGAACTGCTAGATTTAGGTATATGTTGTTTTATTGTTTTAGGTTGTTTTATGCTAAATATTTTTGGAGCTTAGTATTTGATGAATATTTGAAAATTAGAGCATGTATAGGTTTTATGTTTTTGACCATTAGTTTAGATAGTAACTTTTTGGACCATTTTCATTATTTGTTTTCCTTTAGCTTTTTGTTGTACATAGTGAAGGGTATGACTTAGCAAAACATTTTGGTGTAGGTTCTTTTTAAGTTAGATATCTTTTTATATGTAAATTAAGATTGTTTTGCCAACTTATTGCCTATTATAGTTTAACTATAGCCATGTGAGCTTTTGAAGCCTTATACACAAATGTTTCTTGTATGAGAGCCTTATTATGCCATATCCTCTAGAACTTGTTTGTGGTAAATTTCGAGATTACATATTAGTATGGGATGTACACGGGATATGATGAGGGCACTTAGAATGACCTATTTTGGCTTTACTGTTAAATTCCTTACCTTTTGACTTTAGGTAGCCAATTTTGAGCCTATATCTGTTTTTCTTGTTTAACATACTAATAACCAAACTTTTGCTTAAACAAGACCTAATTTCTTTTTAATTACCCTATTGTGGAGGGATTAGGATTGATATAGCATGGGAGATATATTTGTTATTGAAAAGCATGAACTTAATAAAAAGTTGCAATTGCCAAGTCCTTCTTTTCGAAGTTAGAATTCCAACTGCTAGTAGAAATAAAATAAAAGAGGAAAATGGGATTAGCAAGATGTACATCTAAATTACTTATGTGAGGGATGGAGCATTAAAATGCACCCACACTAAATTCTCTTGCTGTCCCAAGAAGAGAAAAAAAAAAGAAAAGAAAAAAAAAAAAGAAAAAAAATAGTAAGTATAAATTGAGAGCTAGCAGCAAATTTATATTCTTAAGAAGGGACTTTGATTGAAAATATCATGCTTGTTGCTATTTGGTTAAATCTCCTATGTTATATTGATGTTTTTCTCTACACAATTTTAGCTACTTAAATCCAAAAGTTCCTGCCCTAACCTAAGCCACATTACAACCCTTTTAAGACCCTTTGATCCTCTTTACTACCTTTTACTAGTAGTGGAGATTTTTACTACTTACAAGCTTATGGTATGTAATGGCATAATCAAGGAATGAGGGACAACACTAACCTTTATACACTTGAGTGATTGAGTGTTTATCAAAATAAGTGTTGAGTGAAAATTATCTTAGGCAATGCTTTGTGTGAAATAATCTCTTACATGTGTTAAGATATTTAATTTCTTGAGATCAAACATCATTGTGTTTTGCAATTTCATGGTTTTCCAAATGTGCATAGATGGTTAAAGTTTAATGAATGATGGGAATGTTTAAATGGTTACTTATTGAAGCTAGTGTGTTAGAAGGATAATTCTATGCATGGTGTTTTCAAATAATTATCAAATGTCTAAGTAAGCTCCAAAATATTGTGTTTAGAACAAATTTTGTTTTTGTGTTGTGTGAGTGTTTTGCTTGGGGACAAGCAAATGTTTAAGTGTGGGGGTTTGATATGAGCTTAATTAGCTCATAATTAAACTATACTTTATGGTTATAAGTAATGTTTTAAGTGTTTTTATTTGTAGGAATTAGGTATGTTTTATGTGTTTTGTTAAGTTTTGTGTGTAGGAGACAAATGGAGAAAGTATGGAGTTAATGGAGAAAATATGGAGCAAAATGGAGAGAAGAAGAAGAATTGAATTAAGTTAGAAGAGTCTCTGTCGCGATCGCGATGGATGGCGCGAGCGCGACAGAGCGCGCTAAGGAGGATCAAGAGAAGAAGAGAAAAGAGAAAAGAAGAGGAGCTGTCGCGACCAAGGGAAGCCGTCGCGAGGTCGCGACAGGGCGCGGAGAAGGCACACGCGAGGAAAGGCGAGCGAAAGAGAAGGCGTGATCTGTCGCGACGTCGCGACATCGTCGCGATCGCGACAGAGGGATCCTTTAGACACTAAAGTTCAAATTTTAACTTGAAAAGTTGTATCTTTCCTCCAACAATTGCAACCTTTGTAGAAGGCCATCTGAAGGGGCATGAGCTGATGTTATAAATACTGATTTTAACTGTAATTTAGGAATGTTAGACTTAGAATTGAACATTTGAATATTTTTCTGCAAGTTAGAATAATTTTCTTTAGATTTTCTTAAGTTGAGTTTATGTATTGAAGAGAAGGTATTATACAAGGAAGAAGACTACAATTGGTGACTTGGAAAGGGTTGAGAAATCTCCTTCTTCAATTCTTATCTTTTAATTCTTCTTTGTAATTTTTATGATGTAAATTCTGAACTTGAATGTTTTATATTAAATATTTTATTGTTCATATTAATTCAAGTTTTCTTAATTGTAGACTTTTTTATTAGTACATTATTTATGATCATTATAAGTTTGAGTTTAATTGAGAAATAAATTTATTCTTACAACTAATTGGAAATTCATCATTAAGATATTGTTTGAGAAATCATAATATTGAAATGGTTGCTATAGGTTGTGTTTTATTCCTAAGATTTACATGTATAATCATCTAGTTCTTAAATGAAAGTTGGGAATTAGACTTGTATGTGTATGTTTTGGGCAATCTTACTTATATTGAGAAAGTAAGTAGAAAATTTATTCAACTTGGCTTACAAGAAAAGAAAACTAAAATCATTAAGAACAATTAATTTAAGTTCCATCTTTATATCTAGCATCATTAATCTTTTCTATCTCCTTGAATTCACACAAACTTGATTTAGTTAGGTTACATGTTAGATTAATTTAGAATCATTTTTCCATCAATTAATCATTGTAAACAAGATTAAAATCAATTAGTAATAGTGTGTAACACGTTCCCTGTGGGATCAATATCTAAAGTACTATTTCGGTACACCGTATACTTGCGGTATGTTGCATCATTAGAAAATGCACAACAAGTTTTTGGTATGTAGCCCCAGAGCGCGAACGATAACTTCTCTGCCCAATCCTTGTAAGTTTGGACCATCTTAGCCAGGATCCTCTTGATGTTCTTGCTAGCGGCCTCAACCGCCCCATTAGCTTGTGGGTGGTACGGAGAAGACTTGTGATGCTCAGTCCCATACTTCTCGAGTAATTTCTTTGTTTCGCCCATGAACTGGACTCCATTATCGGACACCACATGATGCGAAAGGCCGTATCTGCATATCAAGTTCCTCTCAATGAATTTTGCCATATCCCGGGCATCAATCTTCCTAAAGGACTCGGCTTCTATCCACTTGGTGAAATAGTCGATAGCGACTATAATATACCTGTGTCCATTAGAGGCCGTGGGTCGAATCTCCCCGATCATGTCTATCCCCCAAGCAGCAAACGACCAAGGCGACATTAAATTATATAGCTCCGATACGGGTAAATGCTTCAAGTCTGCATATTGCTGGCATAACTGGCATTGCTTCACATACTTCGAGCAGTCAGCATCCATATAGATCCAGTAAAACCCTTGCCTTATGATTTTCTTAGCTAACGTCAATCCGTTCATGTGAGCCCCGCACACACCGGCATGAGTTTCTTCCATTACCTGCCGGGCTTCCTTTTCATCTAGGCATCTCAGCTGAATACCATCAGCTTGTCTCTTATATAACACCCCATTTACATAAATGAATTGAGTAGACAGCTTGCGAATCATTCTTTGGTCTTTTTCAGTAGCCTCCTCCGGAAATGTTGTTTTTTTTCAAGTAGTTCATGATATCGAAATACCACGGCTTCCCATCCGCTACCTCTATTTCCATTACTGTCTTGGTTTCAAGGCTGGGCCTCTCAAAATTGGAAATCAGAACTGGTTTTATGGCTACCCCTTCCGGATTGTCCCATATTAATACCAGAGTCGCAAGTGCATCAGCTAACCGATTCTCATCTCTTGGCACAAAGTGAAATGTACATGACTCGAATTGGCTACTCAACTCCCGTAGGTATTCAACATATGGCATAAGCCGCTCTTCTTTGATAGCCCATTCCCCTCGAATTGACCACCAAGGACGAATCTCCAAACACTTCCACGTCTTTTGCCCCCAAGGCCATCAACACTTCTAGCCCGAAAGTGCATGCCTCATACTCAGCTTCGTTGTTAGTAGCTTTGTACCTCAACTTTTTGGCTAACGGGAGTTTTTTGTCATCCGGGGTTGTCAAAATAACTCCTACTCCTGCCCCCTTATTGTTAACAGCCCCGTCAAAGTGTAGCTGCCAACCTTGAACTGCGATTGTCGCTATATCCTCTTCAGGAAAATTGAACTCAAAGGAATCTCCCTGGATTGGATGATTAGCTAGAAACTCAGCTACTGCCCGAACCTTGATGGTCTTCCAGGTGATGTAGTCTACGTCAAATTCCTATAGTAGCAACAGCCACCTTCCCATCTTCCTGAGTAAAGACGGTGCTTCCTGCAAATACCTTAAAGGATTCTGCTTTGCCACTGTTTGTACCTTATAAGAATGGAAGTAATGTCTTAGCTTCTTGGATGCCCAAATCACAGCGAGACAGATCTTTTCTACTTCCGCGTATTTAATCTCGTAGGCGAGGAACTTCTTGCTAAGGTAATAAACTGCAAACTCCACTCCGAACTAATCCTCTTGAGCCATCATGGCACTTACAGAGCCATCCTCCACCGCTAGATATAAAATGAGCGGTTTAGCTGGTTACGGTGGTCTTAGTACTGGTGGATTCAGCAAGTACTCCCTGATGGTGTCGAAGGCCTTCTGACAATCCTTATTCCACACCATTGGCTGACCTTTTCTAAGCAACTTGAATATCAGCTCACATATTGAGGTGAGCTTCGCAATAAAAATGCTGACGTTACTTTAGGTCTACACTTCCCTACATTGAGTGAACATAGGGTTGTGCTTCGGGAATGCACCGGGGTCGAGAAGGGACCAATCTAGCATAATCTAAGGCTCTAATGAAATGTAATGCAAATTTGAGAGAAAGCGAATTTATAAACTAAAACTTAATTATAAATTTTAATCAACGTATTTTCAAATCAAAGTCTCGAACTTGTCCCCAGTGAAGTCACCACTGTGACGCGTGCCGAACCCCGAATGGCCCTGAACAGCCCGCCTTTAGGGGAGATCGAGAAGTGTGAGGTTCGCTGACAACTTGTAAGGTATTTACAAGTGCGTCTATTTTGGGCAACGAGGAGGTTTCATGGAGTCGCCACCCAATAAAACATTGGGAAAGTTCATCTCGCCTCAGTGAGCCTACGACGGCGCATATTTCCAATTTGGGCAAGCCAAAGGGGTCTTAAAGGTAATCACCCCAATAGAACATTGGGAATGACCCTCTAACCCTATGGAGCCTAGGATTTATTAAGTCGTTTGACACAAGAGGTGTCTTGGAGGTCTCGTTCCAATGAGTGATCGGATAGACCTCTCACCTCGTTGAGCCCAAAGACCAGAGTTGGGTTCGGGACTTCTCATCTATTTCTACCTTGATTAATTTTGCAATTAAATTTTGAGCTCATTAGTTCACTCTCTCCCCACACGATGCAATTTAGTTAAAGGCGCAATTATTCATATCAAAGGCGTAAATAAATAAAACAAAATTAAACATTCCAAAATAATTTACAATAATACTAGGAGCATAATACAACCCCCATTTATAAAAGTGCGATACATACATAAAACGGGGAATTCATTTATTTTTGAGGACTTTGGTCCTCGCATGCATTTATTATGGAAACGATTTTTATGTGACGTTTTCATTGGCTAAAATAGGACTTTGGTCTTTTATTTGCAAAAATCGCCAAATTAATTAATGTAAAACATTTATCCATTTTTATTTAACGCCAAATAAAACAATTTACATAAACATAAAGATAAATAAAAAATAAACGCGTAATTAAATAAATAAATGGAAAAGGAGTAAAGGATTAAACCAATTGGAATAATTCCTCATGGCTTGGACAGGCTTCTCAAGCTCAAACCATTCAAAGATCCAAGATATTATCTCATAAAACAAACAAACATATTAGTACACAAAAGGGACCAAAACAAAGATAAATATAAATTAAATTTAAAATTCAGAAATGCAATAAAACTAAATAGAAATTAAATAAAAGCAAAAAAAGAATTTTGAAATAAAAGAAATAAAAGAAAAAAGAATATATAAGAAATGGAGTAAAACAGTAAAGGAGAAGTGAGGAAAATACCAGGGACGGCCATCAGCATGTGACCGACGGGTGTCTCTGGAGTGACCGGCGGGCAATAATTCTGCCACATACGTTCCAACGCTCAAACGAGAAACGGGTGTCTGTGACCTTATTACCCGTCGGTCACCTCTGTTCCTCAAAAAAATAAGTAAAAAATCGACTTTTCTCAAGATAATAATTTTTTCAACAAAAATATTCACAATAAACCCAAATAATCAAAATAAATCAAACGAATGACGTGTCCAGAATATTTACCCTCGGATTTTACCTTTTAGGATGAATGTTTGAACGGCTTTAGTCCCTCGAGCTTCACGAGAATCGAGTAAAAACCAAGAAAAGAAAGTTTGTATTTCTTTCTTGATTTAAACTAGTAATTTTTGAATATTGGAATCAAAGAAAATTGATGGAAACCAATTAATTTAGCTTCCCCAACTTGATTAGATTCACTTAAATAAAAAATAGAAAGTAGAAAGCAAAACTTTTAAAAAAAAAAACCTTTGAAAAAGAGTATTTTGGATTTTTTAGAGAAATTAGGAAAATTCTCCATCCCCCAAATCAGGTAAGAAAATCCCTTTTATAGGCTCTTTCCCCCAAAAACCCTAAATCCTATTTCCTATTGGAAATAGGATACCGCAGACGGGCATCAAAAATCCAAAGACGGGCGTCGAAAAGAGGGATATGCGCGGTCATTTTGGCCACCGACCAAGCAAGGCACGGACTTCAGGGATGGGCGTCGGTTTGCAGACACGTATCCGTCACTCGCCTCACCGACGGCCTGTCCCTCATTGCGAGAGATGGACCGCCTTAGCGACCGACGATCGTATCACGACAGACGGGCTGGCAGTTTGTGGAGGAAAAAACCCCTTTTTCAAGCTAAAACCTCTTGACTTTTCTATTTCTTTTTCTAGCAAATGAAAATCTTTAATTCTCGTGAAGCTAAAGGACCAAAATTCTTGAATTCCATCCATGCATTCAGAAACGGACATCGATTTCTTCATCGGGTAATCTCTTATCTGGAACGCCTCGGGACACGGTGCTTATAGCGACTCTAAGAAACCTCCTTGTTGCCCAAAATAAATGCCCTTGTAATATCTTACAAGTTTCATGAACCTCTCTCGAATACCCTAAAAGCGGGTCATTCGGGGCCCCCGAGGTTTGGTGCGCGTCACACCAGGAAAGCTTTAAGAAGCTTCAGTGATAACACAGCCTGAACCTATTAAAGACTTTGTGATTTACAGTGATGCCTCTAGGAATGGATTGGGATGCGTATTGATGCAAGAAGGCAAGGTGATTGCATATGCCTTCTGGCAGCTCAAGACTTATGAAAAGATCTATTGTATACATGATCTTGAGCTTACAGCCATTATTTTTGCTTTGAAGATTTGGAGGCATTACCTGTATGGTGAAAATTGCTATATCTACACAGATCATAAAAGTCTAAAATACTTGCTCACATAGAAGGAGCTTAATTTAAGACAGAGATGATGGCTTGAGCTTATTAAGGATTATGATTGCTTTATTGATTATCACCCAGGAAAAGCAAATGTGGTTGCTGATGCATTTAGCAGGAAATTTATGGCAATCCTTTGGGCTATGAATGTCAAATTGGGCATGGCATAGGATGGAGCAATCATAGCTGAAATGCAATTGAAATCAGACTTTCTACAGCAAGTGAAAGCTGCTTAGAAATAAAATGATCGCTTAACCGCTATTGTCAATCGAGTGCAGGATGGACAAGATAATGATTTTACTTTAAGTGCTGATGGTAGTTTATATTACAAGCAGAGATTGTGTATTCCTGATCAAGTAGAGTTGAAAAAGAATATCCTGACAGAAGCTCACCATAGTGTCTATGCAATGCATCCTGGTGGTAACAAGATGTACCAGGACTTGAAAGCACACTACTGGTGGCAAGGTGTAAGGACCCAAAATACCCCCTAGCTTGATTAAGGCATAATCATTGTGTGATGAGAACCGAAAGGGTGATCAAGTGACCAAAAATGCATAATTGGATGATTAGAATGGTTAAGCGTTGTAACACCCTTATACCCAATACGTACACTGCCGACTTAGAAATACTGTGCGATAACCATGATTGTACTAAGGTCAAAACCGTACAACTTGCAGTCTCATATATCCATCCATAGAGTCATAATATCCACATGCATAAATACATAAAGTTACTGCATAATCCATCCCAAACTTTATATACATGACAACATAATACCAAAACATACAAAATATAAACTTGAATTTCCTTCTCCGGCTTGCTCCAATCTGACTGAGGTATGCTGCTCCAATCTACGACATATCTACACGCAGTCAAAATAAACTACATGCTGAGCATTAGAATGTCCAGTGGTGGTTACCAATCCATAAATTTCCTACCTAATTTCTATTTAATTTATTTGAATACATTTTATATACCAATATATTCTTTATACTAATTTACTTAATTAATCTCATTTAAATCACATTATTATTTATTTAATCACTTAATTACACTTTAAATACATTTTCTTCACTTAACCCTTTAAATACAATATTTACAATTTAATTCTTAATCTTTTTATATATTTCCATCTACGTCCTTAACTTATTCATTAATTACTTTCACGTTCTCATCTTTTATATTATTTACATTTATGTCCCCACCTTTACATAAATACCGTCTATGTCCCATTGTGACAACCCGAAAAGGGCCTAGTCGGAATTCATGAGTTAAGTCAAAAAATTAAGGGCATTTCAATAATTTGAGCATGAGAAAATTTTGATAATAGGGACTTAATTGCAAAATTTAAGTTAAAGAAGTTAAGTGGAGGAATTATCTAGTGTGTATGTGGTGTGTGGTACCAAGGATGTAAGGTTATTATTAAAGAGATTATATTGTGTGTGTTGTGTATGGTGTCATGGGGTATGTTAGTCAAAGTGGATTCTTTGGTCTAATAGGATAGTGCCAAGTGGTTTAGTTGGTGAGAGCATTTATGATGAAGTGAGTGAAGGAGAGAGGGAAATAAGGAAAAGCAGAATTTGAGCTTCTCTCTCACGTTTCCTGTCATGGCCGGACTTGTACCCTAGTTGCAATTAGTTTAATTTGGGGTCTAAGTGTAATTGAGTGTGTAGGATTGGATTTAATTGAAAGGCTAAAGGAATTTAAGAGGTTGAAAAGGGAATTGTGCATGATTAGTAAGAAGTGGATTAACTAAGTTAAGTAAGTGTGGATTAGAGAATAAAATAACTTGATTAAATGGATAGTGGAGGCAGAATTGAGAGTGGAATCCGTGTGGCATCATGAGAGTAAGCCACCTCCTTCTTTGCATGCATTTGCCTAGAGAAGTGAGAGGTGAGTGTGTGTTGGCCTCATTCTTCATTTTTCTGCATTTGACTTTGTCTTTCTTCTTGCTTCCGTGAGTGAGGATGAGAGTGGTTTAAGTGGATTTATGCATATAGCTAACTAGAGCAAGAATTAAGTGTTAAGACCTAAAGGTAAGTGGTTATGTGTGCTTATTCTCATCTTCTACTCTTTCTTCTTAGTTGAATTGGTTTGGATGGGATATTGCTGGATTGAGCTTGAGTTTGAGCATTTGTATTGTATTGATAGCCGAAGAAGTGAAGAAGGATAAAGGGAAAGCTGTGGTTGGAGAGCCGAGCGTTCGTCGTAATTAGGAGCTAAGGCGACGAGGTTTGGGAACAAACCCTAAATGTGTAAATTGTATGATTTGTATTGGTCCAATAGGGACTTTGATATGAGCTGTATGTGTATGTGGTAATGTGTTTAGTGAATGAATTGCTTGAGAGCATGTATGCTATGTGTGAATTCGGATTGATTATAAATTGTGCCAAAGAAGAGTGCCAAAACAAGAAGGGAAAAACAGGTATGTGCTAATTGAGTGAGTAGTTGATGAATTTGGGTTGATTGCCAAAAGTGAGAGTGAGATTTGAAGTCTTGATGTGGAAGGAGAATTGGACTGGAAAGCACAGCTGTGCTGGTGATAAAACATAGCTGTGTTATAGTGCTTTTGCATAGGTCACGGTGACAATGGAATTGATTGTGACCGTGAGGTATGCCTGAGTTCAATTCTGCCGATTGGATTTTGGTATGTCACGGTGACAATGAAATCCATTATGACCGTGAGATACCTAAGGGAGCATTCTGTTTTGCAAAGTATGGATATGTCACGGTGACAATGAACTTCATTGTGACCGTGACATACCCTCAAGTTGCATTCTGCCGAGAGTTGGGAACATGTCACGGTGACAATGAAATTGATTGTGACCGTGACCTGCCCCCAGTTTGCATTCTGTTTTGAACTTCAACATGTCACGGTGACAATGAAATTCATTGTGACCGTGACCTACCCTATTTTGGCAATATAACCCTAATGTGTTTGGACTTTCTAACGGTAAGGCTTTAAGCTAGAATGAAGAACATTATGAGTAAGTGTTATGTGTGTATTAGGTAATGTACATTTGCATACTATGTGATGGTTCTTGAATGCAATCAATTATGTGAATATTAACTATGAAAAATGAATTGGAAGCATAATGGGTATGCAAGTGTAATGCTTAGCTATGTGCTAATGCGAATGTGTAAAGTGAATGTGGTATGGGCTATCTACGTATGTGATGTGAAAAGTGATCAATGTGAACTGAATAATTTGTTTAATAACTTAAGCCTGCGAGTCAAGTAGTGGATAGTTAGGCATGCCTATAGGGTCAAGTGCTGCAGCCCCATGCGTTTAATATGTCTGATTCCATGGGAATCACAATGCAAAAATAATGTGAATAATCCTTGCTGGATTTTATTATAAGTGGAATGATATTTTGGTACCTGAGGGTGCCCATGCGTAAGTGTAATCTCGATGAGATTCTAGTACCTGAGTGGTACCAATGCGATACCCGTTATCCGCGTCATTGAATTGCAGGCTAACTGACTAATCAAATATTAAATGGAAGTGACTGTAATATAATAAAGCATGTGATGTGGATATGTGAATAAGTGATTGATGCTTTGACTGAATATAGTAACGAACATTACTATGCTTGAAATGGTACACGCTATGATAATAATTGTTCTGGCATGACTTATAGTATGTAATGTATGATGTTTTTGATGTGTGATAAATTATTTGTTATATATGAGTTCCCCACTAAGCGTTATCGCTTAGCGTGGATTTACTCTAATCCATGCAGGTACGGACGAGAGGTGATCGGAGGACTCCCCCGCATTTTGTACGGTCAACAGTAGGAAGTAGAAAGTGTAGGTTTTGGGTTGATATTTTGGGATCCTTTTTGTATAAGCTTTTGTATAATCAGAATGTGTATCGGATATGTAAAGGCATGTAATAATCTGATAACTATGAATGTTGGCCTAAGAGTATAAATAAGTGTGTGCAATGCGTGTGGCTATGAAGAGTGCACTATAAGTAGTTGGCATGTGATGCTTGAGTTAAGATTGTATGTGATGAAATTTTGTTATTCAGGTTAAGCATGTGTGTGTTGTGTGTGTGTGTGCGGCCTTCTCTAACCAAGATTAGCTGAGCTAGTCTGTCATTAGGGAACGGGCGTCACATTTCCTCTTTTTCTCCTTCTTTTTCTTCTTTCCTTCTTGCTCTCTCTTGCTTTGCCTAACGTGAACCTAGGGCTTTGAGGTTGGATTTCTGATTTGAGCTGGGTTTTGAAAGGTAAGTGCTTGGATTTTCTTGGGTTTCTTTGGGGTTCTTCTTCTCCTTCTTTATTTCTTGTTTTGGTTGAGTAAATGCATGGCTTGACTTGAGTGTGTATTAGCTGGGTTTTTGTGCAAGAAACGGAGGAGAGAAGGAATAGCAAGGGAAAGGAAAAAGTGGGATTTGTGAAGGAGTTAGATTGAAGCTTCATTGTCAGGTTTGGGAGCTCTGTCCTTGTTGTGTTTTGTTTGGGTATTGTCTGCCCTATTTCTCATCTTGGGTTTAATGTATGGTTTGTGTTGTTTAAATCCTAGAAATTTAAGTGATATATTTGTGTACATGCATGTGTTAGTGAGGTAGTGAATATGGGTTTAAATGCCAGTGTTATGTTGATAATTGTATGTGCTGTTGAGGTATATGAGCATGAGATGTAGATGAGTTTCTAGATTTGTGCATGATTGAGTTAATCTTGTGAAAGTGTATGATTATTGTGTTAATTATGTTTTTGAGCATATTTTGGAGGCACTGGAGGTAAGAGTTTACATGTTTTTAAGTGTTAAATGATTCTGGGTAAAAATGGGTTTTGATTTTGTTAAGCTGTGAGTTACACTTTTTTTGCTGAGAATTGGAAAACACAATGCTATCATGTAGTTCACCTCCATGCGCAGCGTGCTGGGAAGTTTCGTCCGAGTGTGAGGAGGCAGTACGACTCAGCAGTGGCGCCAGGCATCTTCACGAGTCGTGAAGATGGCTCACGGTACGTGAATATCTGTGTGGGAAAGGACACGAGTCGTGAGCATGAATCACGACTCGTGCCCTCTTCCCTTGTGGGCAGTCACGAGTCATGAGCAAGGATCACGACTCGTGACCTCTCTCTCCTGCGAGGCACGAGCAACTTGATCACGAGTCGTGACAACATGCGCGACTCGTGACTGGCCTCTCCTCCTTGGCTACTGTCGCGAGTGGAACACAAGTCGCGATCGCGACAGTGAGCCCTTCTCCTGCCTGTTTTGTTTTGTTTTGCCTAAATGTTTTCTTCTCTCTCTTTGCATGGCTTTTTCGCACTGTGTAAGTTATGTTTTGTATTTTTATACTAGTGTATTGATGTTTTGAATTGTGTTAATAATTAATGACCTGTTAGTGTTAGACTTTGGCTTTTGACATTATCTAGTGTTAAACGTTTAGAATAAGTGTTTTAGCATGAAGTGTCAAGGTAGTGGATAATTAAGCATGCTTAAGAAGGGTTAGTGAGTCCAGCTGCCCGTGTTGACCCCGCTATGGGTGAAGTGATTACGGTTAACCTCCGTTAAGGTCTTAGTGAAAATGTTTTGAGACTTCGGTCTCCCGTGCTACCTTCGGGTGTAAAGTATTTGAGGCTTCGGTCTCCCGTGTAGTGTTCTCTATTCTTGAATTTGGGCTTGATAACACTTTAGCTCATCAAGATCAGAATAACAAAAAAGATAACTATTGAAACTCGTCAAGTGGTTACTATCTTGAGCTCTACTTCTTTTTTTTCCTCTTTTATTTTTCTCTTTTCTTTTCATCTTTTTTTCTTTTTTCTTTTCCTTTTTTTTTTGTTTTTGCCTTTTCGCATTTTTTTTTCTTTTTTCTTTTTTTACTTATGTCCCTGGCCATGCAGGGTTTGTGGATAACTAAGCTTTCTTCCCGAAGTGTAAACTCATCCTTATCAGGGTGAGCTTTGATAGCCCAAAAGATTATCAATGAATTACATCTATACTCATTAGTGTGGCAATTCTTCTAAGGGAAGGCAAAAATCATTTTAGGCGAAGGGTAGTTTTAACATGTGTAACAAAAAAATCGGTACGCATTTAGCATACCAGCATAGAGGCTCAAAGGGCCAGTAAGCGATTGCGAAATAAAGGTAGAAAATAATTATTTAGAGAGCTATACAAAGAAGGGCTACCTAAATCACTTTTTAGGTTCTATCTTATCGAGGGATAGCTTTGAGGGGTAATCAGAAAGGTTCTAGCGCTCTTAGTGAGTTTTCCTCCAATCCCCTAATTGTAACTAGTTTTTTTTCTCTCTCTTTTCTTTTTTTTTTTTCAGAATTTTCCTCTCTTTAGGAGTTACATCAGATGCTATGAAGATTTTTTTTTGGGTCTTCTAAAGTTCCGAGATTAAATACAGTAGTATTAATTGAATTAATGTAAAAAACGAATGCATCATGATCATGTGAAATCAAATCATTTGAAACATTCATGCAAAAAAGAAAATTGTTCATCTTATTGAAATTGCAAAGATTGTCAAGAGAATTTCTTGGAATAAAAGAACAAAGCATCTAAAAAAAAATCATAATCTTCTGCGATCATATTCAGGGTGTCAGGACAGCATTATAGCTCGCCTTCTTCTTCTTCTCCCTCTTCGCAGGGTCAGTGATCTCCTTGGAATCAATAAGATCTTGGATTTTGTTCCTCAAAGTTCGGCAATAATCTGTCAAGTGGCTAGTATGTTGATGGTAGGCACAGTACAGATCATCTCTGTGCCCTGGCCGTCCTTGATTCATAGCTGGCTTGGGCAATAGTGGTCTCTGTAATGCCCCAATGCCCCTTGGGAGGACAAGGGAGTGCTACATGAAACTAAACATGCTGAACTATAAGCCCACTAGCAATACTCATTATATCAATAAGTTCACTAATGACACTAACATACAATAATGACTATAAGACCATACACTACCACTAATTCATTATAGTCCACACATCACAAATTACAGTTTCACTTCTCTTAACTTACATATCACTATACAAGTTACAAAAAGAATAGCTATTACAAAAATGGAGCTCTATCTATACAAAAACATCACAACCTTCAAACCAAAAAGAACACTTCCAGCTCCTAAGGTGGCCTGCAGAACTTTCTTCAAAACTTGACTCTAATCCACAACCTACACGGGAGACATGCACCCGTGCTAAGCGATAACGCTTAGTGGGGATATAGATAAACAAATACCAACACAAGCATTCACAGATTACTATACAATAAGAGGACATGCTCTTAACATACACCATATCATGTAACAATCACTAAGTCAATAATTCATTAACATGCCAATATCCAATAGTTCATTCTTAAATAAGAAGTCATGCATTAACTATTAGTCGATAATCACATGTCCATGCTCAATATCTCATACTTTACCATGTCAATAATCACTACACTAAGCCATATCTCATACTTTACCATGCTAATAATCACTACACTAAGCCAGCGGAAGGCTTCACTAACAAGATCACTAGTTCACTAAGCATAGCATTACTATTACACTATCAAATGAGAGCAATGGTATCAATACATAAGTAGAACACAATCATACACACGCATTTATCGTTAATAGCCCGGATCGTTTAGAGGTGGATACAGGTACGATAGTTATTAATCACTAGAGACCGAAGTCCCAAACACTATATCACTAGATACCCGTCGGTATCAATCACTAGACACCCGTCAGTGTCACTCTAGCAGCCGCAATTCACTAGCCCTTGATAAGCATGCTTATTTATCCACGACCCGACCACAGGCTTATTAGTTTATTCATTCATTATGCATTCATTCTTATGGCACTATTTATTCTCATGTTAATCAATCACAAAGTAGTATACATTCGCATAGTGTTATTTAACCACATAATAAGGTTCGAACGCATAATAAAATACTTTGTATAGTTTTCAAGCAACATCAATAATACTAACCGACACATAATAATAAACCTATATTATTGCATGCCTTGCATATTTTAAACTCATGTTATAATGCAATTAAACTTAATTAAGCCTTGTCATGCATCCTTAAATCTCATAATGGTTTAAAAGAAAAGACAATGTTGAAGTACCTCATGGTGACAACCGATTTGGTTGTGACCATGACATACTTCAAAATCACAAAACAAAATGCAAAACTCCTTACCTCACGTGACAACCGATTTGGTTGTGACCGTGATATACGAAGCAGTTCCAGGACATAATGCAAACCAAGGTACCTCACGGTGGTAACCGATTCATTGTCACCGTGACATACCACTTCTATCCGAACAGAATGCAATATTTGCATGCCTCACGGTGACAACCCAGTGGTTGTGATCGTGACCCATGCAAAGTTGCCAATATACAGCTATGCAATAAGCACACCTTGCATTCTCGCATTCACTATTTTGTGGCAAACTAACTCACAACTCATGCACATTTCACCTCATCAACTCACATACCATTTCAATACAATTAAACCCTTATATGTATCTTTCTAAACTCACCATAAAATTGATATAAGCAATCAAGCAAGATATCAAAATCACACTACACCAATTTTGGTATGACCATAGCATCTACTATCCACTACATATCAATATCTCTATTCCATTTCAATAATCAATTTACACTAATTCACTATCCAATTCAATCACTAAGCAATTCAAATCAATTAACCATATGCACACAATAAACACATACTTTAACACATCAAAGCATATCAATTCACACTCAATTCCTAACCTCTTGAAGCACTTCTTCCTTTCTCCTCTATAAGACCTTCTCTTTACCCTTGGCTGGTTTACTTGCTTCTTCAACTCACATACACAAACAACACATATTCAATTCCATTAGAGCTATACTCACAGCTTAAAATTCAAATTAGAAATAGAAGGAGATGAAGATGACAAACTCTATACCAAGACTTACCTTTCTAGCTGAGTACTTAATCTTCTTAACTATTGCTACTTAATTCTTAGAAATCCATGGCAGATTAAAGATCAAGAGAAAGAGGGAGACGGATGAAGAGTTGAAGAACAAGGAAGAAGAGACAAATATGACAGAATTTCCCTTATTTAAACCCTTATTTATGCATGCAAGAAGGAGGTGTCAAATTCCCATCCCTCTCAAGCTAGGTGGCTGGCTCCTACAATCCCACATGGCTTCCACTAACATTCACTTAACAATAATTAATCACTATTACACTAATCAATCTCCACTTATCACTTAATCATGCAAGTCACATTTTAGCCACTAGAATATTTATTTCTTTACAATTAAGTCCCTAATTTCACTTTTCAATTAAGTCCAAGCTCGAAACCCTAATTAACACTCATGCCATTACACTAATCACACTCAATACTACCAGGGTGATTTTTGGGGTGTTACAGTCTCAGCTTCCCCTCCTTTGTTAATTTCTCTAAGACCCAGGACAGAGAGCGGCCTAAGTTGGAATAGTACCTCTAAGTTTGTCCAATTTCGGTAGCTGAAACTGTAACACCCCAAAACCACCCCAGTAGTTTGAGCCTGTCAGTGTCTGTATGTGTGTACTTTATATGTTGCATGTGTGAATTATTTGTCTTAATTATTTATTGTAGTTATGTGTTTGTATATGTATTAGTTTGAGAAGAGGAGATAGGTTAGTATATGATTTAATGTATGGGAGTAAGATGTGAGCAAGGGATAGCTTAGTGTGTATAGAAGTGTATGGGAGTAGGGTGTGTTATGGGGCAAGTGTCTTATGGGGAGAATGACATGTGGCATAAATGATAAGTTAGCATTTAATGGGTTTGGTGAGAGAGAGAGAGAACAGCCATTTTCCTCCTTGTTTCCCGTTCTTCTTCCCTCCTTCACGCCATTCCCTTCTTTTCTTCTTTCTTCTTCTTCGTTCTTCCTTTTCTTTGCATAATCTTGCTCCCTCTTCTTTATTTGAGTAATTAGAGTTGTTTAGATTGTGATTTTGAAGCTCAAAGGTGAGTAGGGGTTATTGATGTTTTAGATTCTTCTTCTTCCTCTTCTATAGGGTTATATATATATATGTATATGTGTGGGTTGTTGTAAAAATTGATCTTGGTTGTTGTGGGTTTATGGTTCAGAGGAGTCTCCTAGACCGACAAAAGGGAAAGAGATAGCTAGCGGGAGCGGAGTTCACGAGTAGGAGCAAAGGAGATCAGGTTTGGGAACATTTGTCTTTTGCACATATGTGTGAATTTGGGTTAGATGTTTACACTTTTGCTTGGGTTGGAGTTATGAGTTGTGTAACTATGGCTTAAATTGAATTAAGCATGATAAATAATGCTAGAGGGTGTGTATTGTTTGAAGAATTTGCAAGAAATCATGTGGATAGTTGCAATTAGTGTTAAAATTGCTGTTTTGGGATTTCTTAGAATTGAGCATGTGTATGGCTTGATTTAATTGAAATAAATAGTGATAAAGCTGGGTTTTTAATTATAGTATGAGTTGTTGATGCTTGGGTTGCTTAATTTTGAGGTTTAGAATCAATTTTGGAAGTTTGAATGTGGTTAGTGTGAGATTTCAGCAGATTTTGGGCGTAGGAGTTGGAAAACCCGTATCTGTCGCGAGCGCGACAGAGCGCGGAGGTTTCAGCCCTCGCGCCGGCGCGAGAGGTATCGTGCCAAGGAACTCGAGGGAGCTCTCTGTCGCGAGCACGACAGAGTGTTCGATCTCCGAGCATGTGCAAGGTTCTATTCTGTCGCGAGCGCGACAGAGAGTAGCACCTACGTCCTCTCGCGAGCACGAGGTCACTCGCGATCGCGAGACGAGGCGGGGAGGTGTATTTTGGCTTCTGTCGCGAGCGCGACAGACGTGACTTCCAAATTTGGTTTCTTCTCCTTTTTGCTTGATGAGTTGAATTCTTTTGCATGCACTCTTTCATTAAAGCCTTAACCACTTATTTAAAGGAATAACATGTATGCTAACTTAATAAACTTCCGTGTAACCTGTTAATGTTGGATAAGTGGATAGTTAGGCATGCCTAATAGAGTTATGTGTTGCTGCAGCTATGTGTACGCTTTTGGACCCTGATCAGGTCCCCCGATCGGATCCTCGCGATCCTTCTGCTCGAATCTTTCTTAAGATTCTATGTGAAAGAAAATGGAACAAAAATCAATAGAACCTTTTGGTACCTTCGGGTATCTATGTGTCCACGATATGATATCGATACCCTCGGGGTATCTATGTGTACTCGTTATCCACTCATTTTGATTAAACAGGTGTTAAGATGGTAATATACCTTTGGTGAATGAATTCTGAATGATATATGTATATGTGATGTGAATTCTTAACTAATAAAGAATAGTGAGGTTAACTGTGTATGATGTTATATCTGTAATTATATCATTATCATGTGTTTTCTGTTATCGTCACTGTGAGTGGCGGTTATGCATCTTGTGTTCCCCACTAAGCGATTTCGCTTAGCATGGGTGTTTAACCGTGCAGGTGTGGTAGGTTGAGTACGCATAGTATGGGCGTGTCGCATCGGGAAGGCCAATACAACTAGAGATCGGGGTTTTATAGTATAGGCTTTCCATTCTTTTGTAGTAGATATAATGTTTTTGTTGGCCTTTGGAACAATGTACCTTGGGCTTTTGTATATTTGTTTTGTGTATATTTATTGTAAATGTAAAGACCTCTATCATGTATATTAATAAAAGTATTCATTTTGTTCAGTATCACTCTTCTTTCTTTAAGAGCTTAACTTATCCTTGATATGCCATTTTGTATGCAATGTTTTCATATTTGTACTAGTGGGATGTGACACTCCTACCTATCTGGACCCTTCTTCCCTTAATCTGAGTAGAAGTCTCCATGGCATAGGTTGGGGTGTGACATTAGGTGGTATCAGAGCTCTTGGGTTAGATGTTATTGGGTTTCAGTGTGTTAGTATGTCTGTTAGAGTTGTGTTGGCCTGATGCGTACTGCGTTTATGTTTTGTAGCTATGGAGTCCGCTCGTAGATCACTTGAGGGTTCAGCGGAAAGTACTAATCCCCAAGAGCAAGATCCCTCAGTTTTTGGTCTGGCTCAACCTCCTAGGGGGCGGCCTGAGGTGCCTATTGGACCGTTGGAGGCGATGCTTCAGAATATGACGAGGGTACTTGAGAGGGTAACAGCACCTAGTGCCCCTATTGAGAAGTTAAGAAAGCATGGTGCAGAGGATTTCTTTGGTACTGGCATAGATGAATCTAATAAGGCAGAGATGTGGATAGAAAAGACGTCCAGAGTACTTAGGGAGATTAGATGCCCACCAGAACAAGAAGTGGAGTGTGCACTGTCTTTGTTGCAAGGCTCTGCTTATGATTGGTGGAGGCTAGTGGTTAGTCAACCGCAGGTTCCTGATCCGATTACATGGGAATTTTTCGAGAGTGAGTTTCAGAACCGGTATGTAACTAAAGCATATAAGGATGCCAAGTGGGCGCAGTTTCTAACTCTCAAGCAAAGAACAATGTCTGTAGCTGATTATGAAAATGAGTTTAACAAGCTTAGTAAGTATGCACCGCCAAGGGTTCTCACAGATGAGTTCAGATGTCGGCATTTTGAAGCAGGCTTGAATGAGTCTTTGAAGGTGATGTTAATTTCTTTGATGTCGGCTCCAAATGTGAAGTACTATCAGTTGGTTCAAGCAGCCTTGAGGGCGGAGCGTTCTGAGAATATTCTGAGAAAGAAAGCTCAAAGAAGGAAGTCTGCAAGAGGTGGCTCTTCTTCAGGCAAGAGGCCGAGGGAATCGCAAGGAAACCTTGCTGATGAGTCTGCAGCTAGTCCGGCTCCTAGAGGGAGGAGACAGGGTTCTTCTAGGGGATCGGGCACAGGTAGAGGAGATGGCACTCCCAGATGTACTCATTGCAACAAACAACATTGGGGTGAGTGCCGATGGTTGACAGGAGGTTGTTTCAGATGTGGTTCTACGGACCACCTTCTTACGAATTGTCCGAGTCGGTATGGAGACCCTTCGGGGCAACAGGAAGGGAGCCGAGCTGGATCTAATGTCCCTCAAGGAAGCCGTAATCGGGGTAGAGGAAGGGGTCATGGTGGACGGCCTCGAGAGAGAGAACCCTCAGAATCTGTTGATCGCCCTTTACCGATAGTTGGTAGGGCCTATGCTATGAAGGCCCGAGAGGAACAGAATGCTCCCGAAGTAATTGCCGGTTAGTTCTCTTTGTTTGATTCTGAAGTTTATTCTTTGATTGACCCAGGCTCTACCCATTCTTATGTGTGTTCTGATAAGTTATGGGATAAATTGGGAAGTGAGGAGAAGATGGAATATGAGATTTGTGTATCTAGTCCTCTGGGTCAGAGTGTTATGGTTAATCAGGTGTGTCGGAAATGTCCCTTAAAGATTCAGGGTATAGAATTTATGGTGGATTTGATTTGCTTGCCGTTTCATGAGTTTGATATTATTTTGGGGATGGATTGGTTGGATAAGCATCGTGCGGTAGTGGATTGTCATAGAAAAGTGATGGTTTTGAAGGATAAGGACCAAATGTCTGTTGTTGTGAAGGGAATTGGAAACAGTTCTCTCCATAATGTGGTGTCGGCTATGAAAGCCAGAAGATTTATCAGGAAGGGTTGTGAAGCGTTTCTGGCTGTAGTTTTAGATTCTCGGAGAGCACAAGTTAAGATTCAAGACATTCCTATTGTAAGAGATTTTGTAGATGTCTTTTCGGAAGAACTACCGGGATTACCTCCCTAGAGAGAGGTTGAATTGTCAGTAGAGATTGTCCCTGGAATAGCTCCGATTTCTAAGGCTCCTTACCGAATGGCTCCAGTGGAATTGAAGGAATTGAAGAGTCAGTTACAGGAGTTGTTAGACAAAGGATTCATTCGGCCCAGTGTATCACCGTGGGGCACTCCAGTGCTGTTTGTCAAGAAGAAGGATGGAACTCTACGGATGTGCATTGATTATCGACAGCTTAATAAAGTGACTATCAAGAATAAGTATCCATTGCCGAGGATTGAAGACCTTTTTGATCAGTTGAGAGGAGCTGGGGTATTCTCTAAGATAGACTTGAGATCAGGCTATTACCAGTTGGGGGTTAAAGAAGCGGATGTGGCTAAGACGGCTTTCCGGACATGTTATGGTCATTATGAATTTCTAGTGATGCCTTTTGGTTTGACCAACGCGCCTGCAGCCTTTATGGATCTGATGAACCGAGTTTTCCGACCGTATTTGGACAAGTTTGTCGTGGTATTTATTGATGACATTTTGGTATACTCCAGAGACCGAAAAGAACATAAGGAACATCTTAGGCTGGTATTGCAAATGTTAAGAGATCATCAACTGTATGCGAAACTCAGTAAGTGTGAGTTTTGGTTGAAAGAAGTGGCTTTTCTTGGACATGTGGTATCAGCAGAGGGTGTACGTGTTGATCCAAGTAAAATTGAAGCAATTGTTAATTGGATGCCTCCAAAGAGTGTGCCAGAGGTGAGAAGTTTTCTGGGTTTAGCAGGGTATTATCGGCGATTTGTTCAGGGGTTTTCAGTGTTAGCCTCTCCTTTGACCAGGCTACTTCGGAAGGAAGTCAAGTTTGTATGGACTGAAAAGTGTCAAGCTAGTTTTGATCGTTTAAAAGAGTTGTTGGTTAAAGCTCCTGTGCTCACACAGCCGGTTTCGGGTAAAGAGTACATTATGTACAATGATGCTTCGGGAGTTGGTTTAGGTTGTGTTCTGATGCAAGGGGATAAAGTTATAGCCTATGCATCGAGACAGTTGAAGCCTCATGAGCGGAACTATCTGACCCACGATTTGGAGTTAGCAGCGGTAGTGTTTGCGCTTAAAGTATGGCGGCACTACTTATATGGGGAGACGTGTAGGATTTTTACTGTTCATAAGAGTCTCAAATATTTGTTAACGCAAAAGGAGTTGAATTTGAGGCAACGGAGATGGTTAGAGCTATTCAAGGATTATGATTGTATTATTGACTATCATCCGGGTAAGGCTAATGTAGTGGCAGATGCTCTCAGTAGGAAGTCTATGTCTGCGTTGTTAGCTAGCCGAGGCAGATGGAGATTTGATTCTGAAGGTGCTTTGATTGCTCGACTTAAAGTTAAGCCAAGTTTGAGGTCAGAGATTGCAAGGGCACAGTTAGATGACCATGTGCTACAGCGTGTTTGTCAAGCAGTGAAAGAGGGCAAGCGGACCGAGTACTTGATAGATGGTGAAGGAGTGCTTAGGCATGGTAATCGGTTATGTGTACCTAATGTGGGCGAGTTAAGAAAGAAGCTGTTGTAAGAAGCTCACTCATCAGTCTTTACTATGCATCCTGGTGGGGACAAAATGTATCAAGATCTGAAGCAATTTTACTGGTGGCCAGGCATGAAAAGAGATATAACAGAATTTATTTCAAGATGTCTTACCTATCAGCAAGTGAAAACCGAGCATCAAGTGCCATCGGGATTGCTTCATCCCTTACCCATTCCTCAATGGAAGTGGGATGACATCACGATGGATTTTGTATCTGGCTTGCCTATGACCCAGCGTAAGCATGATTCAGTGTGGGTTATAGTGGATCGATTGTCGAAGTCCGCGTTCTGCCAGTACGATTGGATTATTCTATGGACAAGTTGGTGGAACTTTATGTGGATGAGATAGTCCGATTACATGGGATTCCGTTATCTATTGTGTCTGACCGATATCCGCGTTTTACATCTAAGTTTTGGAAAGAGCTTCAGGCGGCTTTGGGAACTCGGTTAAATTTCAGCACCGCTTTTCATCCGCAGACTGATGGTCAATCAGAGAGGGTTATTCAAGTTTTGGAAGATATGCTACGGGGTTGTGTTCTAGAATTTTCGGGAAGCTGGGATCGGTATGTGTCTTTGATGGAATTCGCGTATAATAACAGCTATCAGGTGAGCATTGGTATGGCTCCTTACAAAGTATTGTATGGTCGAAGATGTAGGACACCAGTATGTTGGACTGAATTATCAGAAAAGGTTATAATAGGTCCGGATATAGTGCGGGATACCGAAGAGAAAGTGAGGATTGTGCAACAGAACTTGAAGGCAGCTAAGGACCGACAACGTTCTTACGCTAATCTGAAGCGCAGAGATATTCAGTACGAAGTAGGTGATAAAGTTTTCTTAAAAGGTCACTGTGGCGAAAGGTTCTCCGTTTTGGAAAGAAAGGCAAGTTAAGTCCACGCTTTATTGGACCATATGAGATCCTAAGAAAAGTGGGTCCAGTAGCGTATCAATTAGCTTTGCCTATGGAGTTAGCTAGATTACATGATGTTTTCCATATATCTATGCTTCGGAGATATCGGTCTGATCCTTCGCATGTATTACCAGTGCAAGATATTCGGATTCAGTCAGACTTTTCTTATGATGAAGAACCGAAAAGGATTTTGGAGAAGGAAATCAGACAGCTCCGAAATAAACAAATACCATTGGTCAAGGTCTTATGGCAACATCATGGTATTGAGGAAGCTACATGGGAACCAGAGAAAGCCATGAGATTGCAATACCCTCAGTTATTCGGAGCAGGTAAGAATTTCGAGGACGAAATTCTATTAAGTGGGGGAGTATTGTAACACCCCAAAACCACCCCAGTAGTTTGAGCCTGTCAGTGTCTGTATGTGTGTACTTTATATGTTGCATGTGTGAATTATTTGTCTTAATTATTTATTGTAGTTATGTGTTTGTATATGTATTAGTTTGAGAAGAGGAGATAGGTTAGTATATGATTTAATGTATGGGAGTAAGATGTGAGCAAGGGATAGCTTAGTGTGTATAGAAGTGTATGGGAGTAGGGTGTGTTATGGGGCAAGTGTCTTATGGGGAGAATGACATGTGGCATAAATGATAAGTTATCATTTAATGGGTTTGGTGAGAGAGAGAGAGAACAGCCATTTTCCTCCTTGTTTCCCGTTCTTCTTCCCTCCTTCACGCCATTCCCTTCTTTTCTTCTTTCTTCTTCTTCTTCGTTCTTCCTTTTCTTTGCATAATCTTGCTCCCTCTTCTTTATTTGAGTAATTAGAGTTGTTTAGATTGTGATTTTGAAGCTCAAAGGTGAGTAGGGGTTATTGATGTTTTAGATTCTTCTTCTTCCTCTTCTCTAGGGTTATATATATATATGTATATGTGTGGGTTGTTGTAAAAATTGATCTTGGTTGTTGTGGGTTTATGGTTCAGAGGAGTCTCCTAGACCGACAAAAGGGAAAGAGATAGCTAGCGGGAGCGGAGTTTACGAGTAGGAGCAAAGGAGATCAGGTTTGGGAACATTTGTCTTTTGCACATATGTGTGAATTTGGGTTAGATGTTTACACTTTTGCTTGGGTTGGAGTTATGAGTTGTGTAACTATGGCTTAAATTGAATTAAGCATGATAAATAATGCTAGAGGGTGTGTATTGTTTGAAGAATTTGCAAGAAATCATGTGGATAGTTGCAATTAGTGTTAAAATTGCTGTTTTGGGATTTCTTGGAATTGAGCATGTGTATGGCTTGATTTAATTGAAATAAATAGTGATAAAGCTGGGTTTTTAATTATAGTATGAGCTGTTGATGCTTGGGTTGCTTAATTTTGAGGTTTAGAATCAATTTTGGAAGTTTGAATGTGGTTAGTGTGAGATTTCTGCAGATTTTGGGCATAAGAGCTGGAAAACCCGTATCTGTAGCGATCGCGACACTGTCGCGAGCGCGACAGAGCGTGGAGGTTTCAGCCCTCGTGCTGGCGCTAGAGGTGTCGCGCCAAGGAACTCGAGGGAGCTCTATGTCGCGAGCGCGACAGAGTGTTCGATCTCCGAGCATGTACAAGGTTCTATTCTGTCGCGAGCACGACAACCCTCGCGAGCGCGACAGAGAGTAGCACCTACGTCCTCTCGCGAGCACGAGGTCACTCGCGATCGCGAGACGAGGCGGGGAGGTGTATTTTGGCTTCTATCGCGAGCGCGACAGACGTGACTTCAAAATTTGGTTTCTTCTCCTTTTTGCTTGATGAGTTGAATTCTTTTGCATGCACTCTTTCATTAAAGCCTTAACCACTTATTTAAAGGAATAACATGTATGCTAACTTAATAAACTTCCGTGTAACCTGTTAATGTCGGATAAGTGGATAGTTAGGCATGCCTAATAGAGTTATGTGTTGCTGCAGCTATGTGTACGCTTTTGGACCCTGATCAGGTCCCCCGATCGGATCCTCGCGATCCTTCTGCTCGAATCTTTCTTAAGATTCTATGTGAAAGAAAATGGAACAAAAATCAATAGAACCTTTTGGTACCTTCGGGTATCTATGTGTCCACGATATGATATCGATACCCTCGGGTATCTATGTGTACTCGTTATCCACTCATTTTGATTAAACAGGTGTTAAGATGGTAATATACCTTTGGTGAATGAATTCTGAATGATATATGTATATGTGATGTGAATTCTTAACTAATGAAGAATAGTGAGGTTAACTGTGTATGATTTTATATCTGTAATTATATCATTATCATGTGTTTTCTGTTATCGTCACTGTGAGTGGCGGTTATGCATCTTGTGTTCCCCACTAAGCGATTTCGCTTAGCACGGGTGTTTAACCGTGCAGGTGTGGTAGGTTGAGTACGCATAGTCTGGGCGTGTCGCATCGGGAAGGCCAATACAACTAGAGATCGGGGTTTTATGGTATAGGCTTTCCATTCTTTTGTAGCAGATATAATGTTTTTGTTGGCCTTTGGAACAATGTACCTTGGGCTTTTGTATATTTGTTTTGTGTATATTTATTGTAAATGTAAAGAACTCTATCATGTATATTAATAAAAGTATTCATTTTGTTCAGTATCACTCTTCTTTCTTTAAGAGCTTAACTTATCCTTGATATGCCATTTTGTATGCAATGTTTTCATATTTGTACTAGTGGGATGTGACACTCCTACCTATCTGGACCTTTCTTCCCTTAATCTGAGTAGAAGTCTCCATGGCATAGGTTGGGGTGTGACAGAAACCTCAGCCATCTTACCATTCCCGTCATTACTGCCCCCAGCACTGCCTGATCTGTACCCTGATTAGTTCCTAAATTTTTTTTCAGCTAAGTTACCTTGGCTTGCTTTCTTTGCTAGGCACTCACCCTCTACTTTAATAGCTATGTCCTTTAGAGACTCCCAATCTTTAAGACCCTTCATCTTTAGTCCCTCCTTAAGATATGGACTAGCATTCCGGATGAACAACCGAATCTGATATGGAGTATCCGGCTTCCTTTTTGCTTTCATTACTTGATTTCTCCATCGAGTAAGATACTCGTGGAATAACTCATCAAATTTCTATTAAAGTAGTTCCAGATCCATCAAAGTAACCTCCATTCGGGTGCTACAGTCATACTGTTTGAGGAACTTTTCAGTCAGTAGGTCCCAATCTTCTTTAGTTCTCCTATCCAAACAATGGTACTAGTCCACAGCAGGCCTAGTCAAGCTGAGGCAGAAATACTCCACCTTTTGTCTCTTGGTAAGCCTAGTTCCCTTCATTATAAGCGTGTACTGCTTGATGTGAATAGACGGATTTGATGTGCCATCAAACTTGGGCAGCTCGGGCATTTTAAATCTCTTTGGAAGCATCTCCTCGTCCTCTAAATCCCTATCTTCGGGGCTTATCCCCTTCTCGACAGACAATAAATGGGCCATCGCCTCAACTTCCTCTTCTATCTTTCTTAGGGCGGGATCCTCTTTAGGAGGTCTAGCTCTTACTGACATGGACTCCTCATGCTCATCCTCCACAAAATCCTCTTCGGGTTTATGCTCCCCAATTCTTCTAGGCTCAACATTTGCAAAAGTTCTAGGCTCCACAATAGGAGGTGGTTCCACAACTGCTGCTGGGCGTGCTTCCTCGACTGGAATCTGTTCAGTCGGTTCCTCGATACGAGCAGCAGGTTATTGGCCTACTGGCGACGCTAAGGTGGCAGCTAAGTTTTCCATCATGCCATCATTCTATGTTCGAATTCCTCAAATCTGCGCTCCATTTCCCGGGTCCTTCGATCCATCTCTTCGATGATAATTGCTCAGGTGGTATTTGATTCTCGATTGTCCATGTTTAATGATAATTATGAAGGCAAGGATTCGGTGCTATTTGAGAGTGACTTTGAACCCCAATGCGATACTCGCTCTAGCGCCTCAAAGAATGGGTTTCTCCTTACCAATCAGCCGTCAGGACCCCTAAACCACTGATTCGTGCCTATGATGGCTGAAAGATTCAAATTGTTAACATGATGCATGAATGACATTAAAGATGCATGGTCGTGTTGATGTAATATAGATAACCACATGCAAGCAAATAGGTCCTTCCAACCTTTTTACTCCCACACATGAGGTAGTGCGATCTCTTACCTAGGTGGGCTTGAAGCCCCAGGGACCGTGGAACACACCAAATTGAACGTGGTCAAATACCAGTATGACTGTCCAAATAAATGGCTCTCCTAGCCAACTGGTGGACTATCTTCTTAGGCTACTCAACACAGATCAATATGATTCATTCCACGGGCCTTGGAGTATAAAATAGCAGGATCCAAGATAGAAGAATAAGAGTATTTTAATGAGAGGGAAAGAAAGGCTTTAGAAACCCATGGTGAAAGAAGAAAGATTTTATTTAGTTTGGAAAGGCTTATCAGGAAAGATAATCAGGAATAAAGTTTTTATCCCCTTTTATATGCTTGACTTGAAAATTGTATTTGCTGAACCATTCAGCCCACCTAAGAAGCTGATGGTGAGGGATAAACTTCGCTTTGAAGGAAAGCATCTTTGGAAAAGACAAAGAATCCATGACAACTGTAAAGTTGTGACCAATCAGATGAAGCTCGAATCTTTTTATGCCATTCTTGACAGTTAAGATTTCTTTAAAGGTGGAATGATAATGGCATTCAGATTTTTTGATCTGTCCTTTTGAATAACCACAGATGTGTCGGTCATTGTCCTTTTTTTCTAAAAGGACTGCTCCTCAACACTCATCACTGGCGTCTGTTTGGAGATATCTCTTTCCTGTAGAAGGGATATGGAGAGATGGCAGTGTTTGAGTGACTTTTTTTATTTTTTTGACTGAGTAGGTGTGAATGGCCGACCAAGGTGGGGGTTTATTTTTCAAAAGTTGACTGAGTGGTTTTGACAGGTGGCTGAAATGTTAAATGAACTGACACATGTAATTTGCAACTCCAAGGAATTGTTGAACTTATTTTTGTGATAAGTGATCATTAGGAAAGTGAAGGAGTTCCTTAGCCAAATGGGGTTGTGATTGATAATTGCCATTAGCAAAGTACATTCCAAGGAAATCAATTTCCTTTTGTCGAATAATCATCTTAGATGGTGAAAGCATGATCCCATGTTCCTTTGTGAGGTTAATAAAAGACTGCTAATGAGCTTGATGAGTAGGAACATCTGGAGAAAAGATCAAAACATCATCTATATAGATTAAGGCAAAAGAAAGAATAAACTTATAAATTCTTATCATGGTCTGTTGAAAGATAGATGGTGCTGTTTTGAGACCAAAGAGCATAACAGTCCATTGATAATGAAAATTGGGAATGCAAAAAGCTGTCTTAGGACAATCCTATGGAAGGATTCCTAATTGCCAAAACCCAGCCTTGAGATCAAACTTAGAGAAAACCTGTGCATTGTGGAGAAAAGGGAAAAGAGAAGATATTTTGGGCAAAGGATATTTATTGTCTTTGAGGAATGGGTTAAGTGGGGTATAATCAATGACAAGGCATTTTTTCCCACGAATTTGTTCAGAATGTTTATTGACATAAAAGGCTTGACAAGCCCAATCAGATTGAGTGGGCTCAATTAAGTTTTGGGCTAACAACTGAGAGCATTCTTCTTGTGCCAAAGCAAAATCTTCAGCAGACATTCCAGGATGTGAGGCTTTTGTTGGGTTTTTGTGTAACACCCCCTACTCATACGGTGATCCCATCCAAAAAGGAGTGAGATGCCGTATGGGTAAAGGTGCCACCACACAGGGGCGCGAGGCAGGGGGGTCGCGCGATGCCCCTGCGCTCGAGGCAGGCGCCTCGCGCGATGCCCCCCCTGCGCTCGAGGCAGGTGCCTCGCGCGACGCCCTTGCGCGCGAGGTAGGCGCCTCGCGCGAGGCGCTGCGCGCGAGGAAACATGCCTGCCGCGCGCAGTGTGGGGGCACCACGCGCAGCAGGCTGCCGTGCGCCCTTCGCCCTCCGCGCGACCTGTTGGTCTTCGCCTGTCCTGTTTTTTCGCCGTTTTCAGTCTGATATTTCCGTTTGTTTCACCATTTTATGCTATTTTGGATTAACTAAAAATAAAAGCTTTTTTGTCTTTTGCATTTTTTGGCCAACGCAAGATTAAATGAGGATTTTTCCCTCATTTTCAAGGGGGACGGCAACATTTTATTCAAGGATTTTTCTTGAGTTTTCTCTCTTGCTTTCTCCTCTCCAGCAAACCCTTTCTTCTTTGAAAATATTCTTAGGCTTATTTTCATTTTTCTCAAGCTTTAACTTTCTTGATTCTTCTTCAAAAAAATATAATCCATTTCTTGGGTGATTTGAGTTTGGAAAATTAATTTCCTTTACTCAATCATCCACCAAAAAATATCCTTTTTTATAAAAATAACATTTTGAGTTAATTTATTTTAAATATCAATTTTTACATTTTCTCCGAATTTTAATCACCACAAATCCGACAAGGGAAATACATCGAGACACCACTTCTCCGATCTAAAATTTTTGAGGGTAAACATTCTTAGACTCGTTCTCATTATTTTTGGTATATTATTTATTGTTGTTAAATATTATTTTTGGCCATTATCACCACTTTTATTATTTATTTTTGGCATTTTAATATTACTCTTGATGTATTACTTGTTTGTTTCAAGTTGATTTCCTTTTTTTTGTTTCTTGTTGCCCCTTTATTATTATTATTATTATTATTATTATTATTATTATTATTATATTTGTTATTCAATACCCTATTATTATTATTGTCATTGCTTATCATTACTGCTATCATATTTGTTCATATTATACTCACCATTATCTATTATTTGCTACTGTTCATTATTATTATCATTCTTATTATTTATTATTATCACATGTAGTTATTATATTGTTATTCTATTGATTGTCCATGCCATTATTCTTGGTATTATTATTATTATTATTATTATCATCATTATTATGGTATTTATTGCTGGTTATTGTATTTTGTGATTACTCGTCACCGTCATGCTTATTGTTATATTTGTTGCATCTATTATTATTATATCTTAGTTATTATTATCTATATCATTGGTATTAATAATATTATTGTCATTATTATTATGTTTATGTGTTTTGTATTTATTACTGATTAATTTTTGGAGTTGTCACTAATGTTCTATTTGATATTGATTCTTGATATTGATTCTTGTTAAATTTTTCCTTCAGTTTATTTCTTCAGTTTTTAACGTTAATTTAATTTAATTATTGCTGCTTGCTTATTTTAGTTATTTAAATTCTTTATTTTTAATCAATAGACAACTAAATCAATTCAAATAATTGGGAATTCTTTAGCATACACTTGATTTTCATTGCTTGCACACACAGTCCCTTGGGTACAATAATCCGGGGTCCTAAATTTACCCCATTGTATTACTTGCCGATTCAGTACACTTGCTGAGGTCATGTCAATATGCCATCATAATACCATATTTTATCTATTTTTTAACTCACCCATCCATTCGGCCATTCCATATTCAAATATTCTCTTCATTCACTTATCATCCAATATTGGTTTCAATCATGATATTAATCACATTTCATGGAAATTCATTTATGTCTTGATAATTCATCTAGGTATACCCTTAGTGTAACACCCCTTTACCCGCACGTAGAAGGTTACCACAGCAAGTGAAGGATGCCACACAACAAAAACACTAATTGAATCACTGAAATTATTAAAAGCCGAATTATAAAATTTTCTATTATTAACTTGAAAACATATGAATTCACATGCAAAAATCGTCATGCTTAATATTATTATAGTAGTAAAAGTTCCATTACAGTATTACAGTAGTACAGGTATGCACAAACATCTTTGTTATTACAAAACGTAAACTACATTATACCAGTTCAAAAGTTACATTTACAAAGTTATATACCACTATAAAAAAATCTTACACAAAATGAACCACTATTGTGTTGGCTCTGGGAGATACGGGGTGTCCTTCAAAATCACCGTGTTTTCGGTACCTACACGGATGAAACACTCGTGCTAAGCGCAAAGGCTTAGTGAGGAAAACACATGAAATGGATAGGAGCTCATAGTGATTATCAATGCAATCACAAGAGTATGATATACAAATAAATCAAAGAAATAGAGTAAATATATATAAAATACATCATAATATATATCAACAGTCATATATGTTGGGTTTCATCGGAATAATTAACATTAAACGCAGCGGAAAAAATCGAAACCCGAAACAGGATCCAAGTATTTTCGATTGATTCAAAAAGGAAGAGATAAAGATTAACTGACCTTTTCAACGAAATAACTCTTTAGATCGGACTGAAGACGTTGCCTTTACACGAACGTCCTCTATCGGTATCCACACGCACGAACAAATGCACAGAAGTCGCAGGGGTGCTAGCTCCCTTGAATGCGAATGGATTTCTTTTCTTTCTTTCTCAAAGAATAATGGTGGCTCTGTTTTTTCTTTTTCTTTCTTTCACAAAGAAGAACAATGGCTGTCTATCTTTTCTTTCTTACTTACTGATAATGAAGAATGCAGCCACTCTAATCTTTTCTACGTTAGAATGTGATTAGTGTTTTATTTAGGGTTAAACTCCTTTTTAACATATATCCCATATATAATTGTATATATCTTTCAAATCCTTTTCCTCTTAGGAAAAGATAAATGAGGATATTATCTCTTAATTTAAAATTAAGATATAATATATATATATACATATATTTATATATATATATATATATTTATTTATTATTCAAAATAATAAGAAATAATATAATAATACATATTATTATCTCATATTCAAAATAAGAGATATTTATATGCATATATATATATATATATATATAAATATGTAATTTCGAAATTAAATATAAATACCTATATTTATATTTTATTCCGAAATAACCCAATAAAATCCATTCTGTTCATTTTGCTCTTGGTGTGTGACCCAATAGGTTTATATTATGTTGGCAGTGGGCCTAATCCCATAAAAGCCCACAAGTCATAATTGGTCTCTAGCAAGACATTATGACTACCCAAATAATATAAATATCGTTAGTCCGATTTTAACCTTGCAATAGAACATGTTATTATCCTTTTGTCACACGATATCTTGTTTGAACATAAGTCATGGTCCATGTCAAACTTAAATTGTTCAAACATATAATTTCTCGATCACCAAGTAGACTGATAAATTCAAATGACATTGATCACACTATCAATTCATTTGAGCACGGCCATGCATTTTACAGTCCTACTTATCGAGGGGCCCAATAGATATCTCTCTCATTAGAGAGGGACAAATTCCATCTTGATTATTCACTTTCCTCCGCATAATTCTCACTATGTCCGATCATAAACTTTATAATTATCCGATTAAAGATAACGTTTGATTATGTCAAAACATAATGATCCTTATGTAGGAAACTATGATAATCTCAGGTCAAAGGATTCAATAATATATCTATTATAAGATCACTTATGACATTAACCCATGAAGTGATCTTATAGTGGGTCTATCCAGTACTTTGTTCTCTAGCAAGTACATATAGATTTGATTTATATCAACATATATAATCATCCCATGATTATCAATGCAAATCTATACTAGTCTTAATTTATCTTTATGCCCTTTATTGATAAATGACTAGGGACAACATGAATAACGTTGTTATTCATAAACATTATAATAATGTAACATGCCAATAATATCAATACGAAGAAAACCATTATATAAATGAAAAAGTAATGATTACATCAAGGTCCAAATGCTTGGCCTAGGGCATAACCACTAACAATATACACATACTTACATGTCCAAATCACTCATTTATTGCTTATTAAATGCCTGCATTTACAAGGGGGTGGATAACGGGTGGAAACACATAGGTACCTAAAGGTGCATGTAACACCCCTTACCCGTACGTGGCACTCCATTCAGTAATATGGTCAGAGCACAGTGATAAGTAAGGGATGCTACCAGATGAAGCACAACAGAGACAATAATGGAACAACAAAAACAGAATGATAAAATTCCTTTCAATACAAAATACTTTTAGATACCAAATTCGTAAAATACTTTTCACTATAAATCATATTACATATTGTAACACCCCTTACCTATACGTAGGGAAGCTCAACTTACATAGAGAAGTGAGTGCCCCGATAGGCAAGGGTTGCCATAACAGAAACAAAGCATGCCAAATACAATTAATATATCACATGAATAACCGTACATACTTTCATACACAAATAACATAATCGGGGTTAACAAAATTTTCTTTCGCATACATCTCATTCAGAGAAATACCAATCTTAAACTAAACTGAAATTGTCAAAACTCATTCATTCATATACAAAATATACATTGCTAAGTTGTATTACACAACAATCTATACACATATACAAATTCAAGTCTTACAAATTACATAACTGGAAAAATTACAAAAATTACATAAGCACAAATCCCAGTATTACATATTACAAAACTGGTTACAATACAAAAACTTTACGTTTAGAAATTACAAATTACAAAAGCTTAAGCATACAATAAAAATCCATCCTATTGTGTTGGCCTTGACTACTGCGGGTTAGTCCTCACAAGATCTCCTACTGCTTCCACACCTGCATGGATGAAACACCCATGCTAAGCACAATGGCTTAGGGGGGAAACAAGAGATGAACGACCACTCATAGTGGACTTCAAATGCAATTCACATGCATATGGCACATATATACTAATAAAGCATCATAAGCTTAAAGCAAAACTTGCATTTATCAAATAATAAACTTCACTTTATACATTTATGCCAGTTCATTTCATAAATTCTCATGATTCCATATCATATTCATACATATAGTTATGCCTGCAAACTTAGAGTGGTGGATAATGGATAAACGCATAGGTACGCAGGTACAAACATATATTCTCTTTTTCAAACAATAATGCATAAAGATCTTAAGCAAGATCCAATTCATAGGAATCCATAAGGATTCAAACGCATAGGGACCTGATCAGGATCCAAAGAAACGCTGATCAGGATCCAAAGAAATGCATACGCTGCAGCAAACAAAACCCAATAGGCATGCCTATCTATCCACGACTCGATTAACGCAGGCTAAAAACATACTCATATTGATGTCATACTCATTATTTTGCACAAATTGTCAAAATACAATAAAATACATCATAAAATCCATTCGGTTTAATACACTCTTAACACTACCATTTTTAATTTCATTTACAGTCACATTACATCTTTAATAATTCCCATATATATATAATTCCATTCAGAAGTAATCCACATTCCATCTTATACAAATTATATGCACACTTGCTATTTAAATGCCATTCCTTAATTGTTTATCATATTATTTAGTATCCATATCATTACTCAATTCAAATTAGCACAAAAATAAACCTAACAAAATATTGGTTAAACAGGTGAATAGAGCTACACAGGAGAACTATAGCCAGGTGAACAGAGCTACACAGGAGCCCTATTGTAACGCACCAATGCCCCTCAGGAGGACTAGGGAGCGCTACGCGACATACACATAACTATAACATTACATGTTATAAAGAAAAGTGTTAAAATATACTTACCAAAAAGGATTATCATTACATTAACTAATTATAGGTTTACAACTTTAAGTACAAAATAGGAAGATTCCTTCCAATACAAAATATCAACCTAACTAGAAGACTTCAACACTCCTTCTAATGGCCAGCAGATGTTCCACTCAAACAGGGCTCCAAGCAATAAACCTACATAGGAGATAAACACCCTTGCTAAGCGATAACGCTTAGTGGGGATGAAAACATACAATAATCCACTACAAATAAAACATGCATATACAATCACAGCATACACTAATATTAAAAGGTAAACATATATTCATTAATTCTATACTACATAACAATAAATCACTAACATACAATGATACTAAAAGTAGTTCCATAGCATAGCAATTATATCATGTAACACATTAATATAGACAGTCAATACAATAAAAACTTAGTATAGCCTGAACCAATATAGTAGTGCATAACGGGTACACTAGATACCACTCGAGTACTGATCACTAGATTGTTGAAGAGAGCAATATTAACGCTAGAGATGTATCAATCTCAAAAACACTAGATACCGCTTAGGTACCAACACTAGCAGCTGCGAACACTAACCCTTATAAGCATGCTTATCTATCCACGACTCGATTACAGGCTATAAATGAATTATCTCACGTCCATTATCACGCTTGCGACAGTGCACAACCAATCAAATTTCATACTATAAAGTACTCTGTCGCGCCCATGACCAATGTCGCATTCGCAATAGAATATAAATCCAGACTCAAAGTCTCAATATCTATATACCTCTTCCAGTACTTATTCACACTACTCACTTTACACGCACTCTTAACAAATCATCAACATAACTCATATCATCCACATGCATTTATAGCTAGTTAAACACTCATATCTCATAATTATACATACAATTGTTACAACTATGGTCATAGTTTTGCACTTACTTAACTTCATGCATATTATCATATATAACACTTTTCAATGATCAATAGAACTTCATCTACTCACCATGCTATTCTTAATACAACCCAGAAATTAGAAGAGTTTTGGAACCCTTCAAAACCAATGTTTTCCCAAAATAAACTACACATGCAAAAATACATAGAGTACAAATAGAATCCCAAACCTCTTGAAGCACTCATTCAATCTTCATAAGCTAAGTGACCTTTTCTTTCCCCTTTGCCTTTCTATTAGCTTCTTAAACTTACAAATAATATAACATACGCATGCAAAACTGAGTTACAACTATGAATTGAAATCCAAATCAAGAAGAAGAAAGAAGAAGAATACTTAACTTAAGCTGACCTTTAAATTAACTAGCAATCAATTAATCCCACTTGAAAACCATTTAACTAACTCTAAGAATGGAAGTCTTGCTAGAAGAAAAGAGATGAAGAGAAAGACAACCTGCAGATTTCTTGAGGAATGGCCAGCCAAATGAATATCAAAGTGCCACATACTAGCTTAATGTGATTGTTTATGTTTGATTTAATTCAGCCTTAAAGAATCTATTTATATCCATGCAATATACTAGGTACAAGGGTGATAATTAGACTCCACTATCCTTATAATTAACACTAATTAATCTAGCTTAATTAATCTAATCCTCCACTTAGCACTAATCATGCACAATTACTTTTTGGTCACTAAGCTATTTAATTCCATGCAATTCAGTCCTAATTCCTTAATTACATTTTAATCCAATTACAATAAACTATCAATTAAACTCACTAAACTACTCTAACCATGCTCAATACTCCTAGGGTCAATTTCAGGCTGTTATAACTCTCCCCGACTTAAAGAATTTCGTCCATGAAATTCTCTCTAATACATGCTATGATTCTAACCATAAAAAAATATTATGCAAGACACTAATTAAATCAAACATAAACAATCACATTAAGCAACATACCAAGCAACACATCTTGGTCTTTGATACCCTCTTCTAAGGTCATACAATACACTCTACCTATAGGTACACAAAAATCAGGTCGCTCCACTGTATCAAAAATATCCCCCGATCGCTGTCCGGCTTGACCAGTTCCACTTCTAACTCTTCCTCCTCTTTAACTCCCAGGGTTAGGCACACTGTGAGCACCGTGTCCCGGAGCGGTCCGGATCAGAGGTTACCCTATGATGAAATCAGTGTCTGAGCCTATACAAACGGTTTGGATTTGGAGGCTTTCGTCCCATGTCCCATGAGAAATAAGTCTTTTACCTTTCGTAGGTAGAAGGGGGAAAACGGGGAGTTTTTAAAGTCCAAGAAGCACGTTTTCCTCGACAGACGGCCAGCCCATCGATCGGAGGCCAGCCCGTCGGACAGGTGGCAGGACCAATGAATCCTTGTGTCAGAAGGATTATTCCAATGCCCGTCGGTCATAATGGCAGGGCTGTCGGTTATATCATTGTGTCAGAAGGATTCTTTCGACGCCCGTCGGTCAAAGTGGCAGGGCCGTCGGATGAATCCTTGTGTCAGTAGGATTCTTTTGACGCCCGTCGCCACCACAGACGCCCGTCGGTCGTGCCTGGCTTATAAAAGCTTTGAATTTCCTCATAAAAGGGGTTGGAAAAATTTCTAAAGGGGAGACTCTGCCAAAATTCGTGTGTGTTTTCTCTCTCTTTCAACAAACACATTTCTAAAAGATTTAATTGATTCAAGAATCAAACCATTAAAAGGAACTAAATTTAATTGGTTTTTCCTAAGGTTTTGATTCCAAAAATTCAGTTTTTAGAAAAATCAAGAAGGAAACAAGCTATTTTCCTCATTCTTGATTTTTATCTTATTTTCTCGTGGAGCGTGCGGGGAGCCATACAACAACAAAGAATCCAACCAAAAAGGTTATTCTGAGGGTAAATATTCTGGACCCCTTTCTGTCCTTTTTTAGCTTCATTTTCGATATTATCCTTGCTTTTGCCTTTATTTTTATCTCTCGCTATTATTCTTCTTAAAATTGTGTAAAATTGTTTTTGATTGATTTTTGAAAAACTTATGTTTTCTGGGGACAGAGGTGACCGATGGGTCATCTGCTGTGACCGACGCCCGTCGGACGCCTTTGAGCATAACCCGTCGGTCACCTCCATAGACGGCTTCTTTCGAGTGAGCGACGGGGATATGGGTCATCTTGACTGACGTCCATCGGTCATTCAACATAGCCTGTCGGTGGGCTCTGTCCCACACTTTTAATCTTTTTCCTTTTTTTCTCTTTGTTCTCTCAAATTTTATGTTATTTGTAAACTTTCTCCTGTATTTTAACGTCCCTTTGACTTGTTTTGTGAGAGTATGTTTCCGTTTCTTGGACTGGATGGAGCTTGAGGGAGTCCTCACGTATTTGGAGAGCTTGTCTGGTTTAGTTCCCTATCTTCCTATTTTATACATATTCCATGTATTTATTTATTGGTTCTCCCGTATATGACAAAACTATTGTATTTCTCGCTAATGTAAAATCAGCCAAACGTTTTATATTAAATAAATTGAATTCTTCATAAAATCAAGGACCCAATGTCCTATTCTTTATCCAATAAAATCCATCACTATAAAAATATCCATTTTAATAATAATGCATGCGAGGACCAAAGTCCTCAAAATAAGTAAAGGCCCGATTCGTGTATGTATCGCACATTTATAAAAGGGAGTTGTATTCCGCTCCTTGTGTTATTGTAATTTATCGCTTTCATTATTTTGTACATTTACCGCTTTCCAACTGTGAATAAATGCGCTTTGATCCAATTGCATCGTGTGGAGAGAGAGCAAATTAACGAATATTAAAATTTAATCATAAAATAATCAAGGTAGAAATAGATGAGAAGTCCCGAACCCGGCTCTGGTCTTTGGGCTCAAAGAGGCGAGTGGTCTATCCGATCACGCATTGGAACTATGACCTCCAAGACACCTCTTGTGTTACGGGATTTTGACGTTAATCCTAGGCTCCTTAGGGCGAGAGGTTTACCCTCCAAGACCCCTCTGGTTGGCCCAAAATGGATACTAAGCGCTGTCTTAGGCTCTCCGAGGTGAGAGAAACTTTCCCAATGTTCTATTGGGTGGCGACTCCATGAAACCTCCTTGTTGCCCGAAATAGACGCACTTGTAAATATCTTTATAAGTTGCCAACGGATCCTCAATTGCCCGATCGCCCTCAAGTTGGCGGTCTGAGAGGCAGCCGCGGGGTCCGGCGCGCGTCACACACACCTTCCCTTCTTGATTGCATAGTCAGATTCTCTTATGTTTGATGATACTTTGCTACCGGATGATCAGAACCACCACACTTAAAACAAGCTCTGGTGAGCTTCCAACATACACCCCAATGGGTCTTTCCACAATGCTCACATGTCACTAGGACACTTCCTTTACTTGATGGAGCTGGAACTCAAACTTCATTAACTGACATCTTTTTACCCGACTTCTCATGACCCACAGCTCTTGGTGTTACACTAAACATACCTTGATTGTCTATAGTCTCATGAACTTTCTTACCCGGACTAAATTCGAAACCACTATCTTGCGACTTTCTCTTTTGATTCTTTCTTTGAACTATCTCCGACGTTTCCACTTTCAATGCAGCTAATACTAGCTGATAATAGCTTACCGATTGCAAAGAAGTCATTGCAGCTATCAATCCCTTGATTATTTCATTCAAACCCTCTTTGACTAGGGACACTTAAACTCTTCAGTCATTAAAGCATCCGATACATACTTACTAGGGCGACTGAATTCTTTCTCATAGTCCGCCACACTCAAACTTCCTTGCTTCAGAGTAACAAATTCCCTCTACTTCGCCTCTCGGTATGCCTTGGTAACATATCTCTTTTCGAACTCTTGTACAAAGAACTTCCACCAGTCGTATGTTGGACCTTGCAACAAAGATACAGCACATGCCACTCGCTGCTCTTGTGGATAATTTATCTCTTGCAATATTCTCTCCATCTTCTTTATCCAAAATATTGCTATAACCGATTCATCTACTGAAGTCCCCCTAAATTCCTCAGCTCCTCTTTTCCTAATCACATCCGAAGGTGCCTTAGGGGCAATCAACCTATCTATCATCTGCATTAGCCCCTACACTAACACTGGGTTTTTTGGAACTAAGGGCGGGTTCCTAACGGGTGGAGGCTTGGGTACATATGGATTAGCATGAACTGGGTTAACACTTTCGGTAGTCTCAGCTGTCTCTTCACTAGGATTGGACTCCATTATCACTCTACAAAATAAAGCAAACAACGTCTGCATTATGGCCACACTCTAAACAGACTCAAATCAATTTTTATTCACTATAAATCCTATAGTCCAGAAACGCCTAAACCTACGCTCTGATACTATAACTTGTAATGCCCCAATGCCCTTCAGGAGGAAAAGGGAGCGCTATGCGACATATATATAACTATAAACATATATGTTATAAAGAAAAGTCATAAAACATACTTACCAAAAAGGATTATCATTACATTAACTAATTATAGGTTTACAACTTTAAGTACAAAATAGGAAGATTCCTTCCAATACAAAATATCAACCAAACTAGAAGACTTCAACACTCCTTCTAGTGGCCAACAGATGTTCCACTCAAACACGGCTCAAAGCAATAAACCTACATGGGAGATAAGCACCCGTGCTAAGTGATAATGGTTAGTGGGTATTAAAACATACAATAATCCACTATAGATAAAACATGTATATACAATCACAACATACATTAATATTAAAAGGTAAACATATATTCATTAATTCCATACTACATAACAATAAATCACTAACATACAATGATACCGAAGTAGTTCCATAACATAGCAATTATATCATGTAACACATTACTATAAACAATCAATACAATAACAACTTTGTATAGCCTGAACCAATACAGTAGTGGATAACGGGTACACTAGATACCATTCGGGTACTGATCACTAGATTATTGAAGAGAGCAATATTAACACTAGAGATGTATAAATCTCAAAAACACTAGATACCGATTAGGTACCAATACTAGCAGCTACGAACACTAACCCTTATAAGCATGCTTATCTATCTACGACTCGATACAGGCTATAAATGGATTATCTCACTTAATGTTCACATATATACATGCTTTCACCATCACTTTATGTATAGCCATTCATGAACCAAACATCATTGTTCATATGCATAAACACACTTATTCATCCCATATGCATAAACAATTATAGGTCACAAAATAAAATTCATAAGAATTAAAGTAAAGGAATCAAATTTGGAAATTTCAGAAGTGTCGCGCTCGCTATCTTTATCGCACCCGTGACAGAGCAGGGATAACTATTCTGTCGCCCTCGCGGCATAGCTCGCGTACCCGACAGAACACCACATGCATTACTATCGCACTTGCGATAGTGCACAACCAATCAAATTTCATAATATAGAGTACTCTATCGCGCCCGCGACTAATGTTTCGCTCATGATAAAATACAAATCCAAACTCAAAGTATTAATCTACACATACCTCTTCCAGCACTTTTTCACACTACTCACTTTACATGTACTCTAAACAAATCATCAACTAACTCATATCATCTACATGCATTTACAGCTAGTCAAACACTCATATCTCATAATTATACATACAATTGTTACAACTATGGTCATAATTTTGCACTTACTTAAAATCATGCATATTATCACATATAACACTTTTTAATGATCAATAGAACTTCATCTACTCACCATGTTATTCATAATACAACCCAGAAATTAGAAGAGTTTTGGAACCCTTCAAAACCCACGTTTTCTCCAAATAAATTACACATGCAAAAATACATAGAGTAAAAATAGAATCCCAAACCTCTTGAATACTCCTTCAATCTTTACAAGCTAAGTGACCTTTTCTTTCCCCTTTGCCTTTCTAGTAGCTTCTCCAACTTACAAATAATATAACATACACATGCAAAACTGAGTTACAACTATGAATTGAAATCAAAATCAAGAAGAAGAAAGAAAAAGAACACTTAACTTAAGCTGACCTTCAAATTAACTAGCAATTAATTAAGCCCACTTGGAAACCATTTAAGTAACTCTAAGAATGGAAGTCTTGCTAGAAGAAAAGAGATGAAGAGAAAGACAAACTGCAGATTTTTTAAGGAATGGCCGGCCAAATGAATATCAAAGTGCCAAATTCAGCCTTACACAATCTATTTATATGCATGCAATATACTAGGTGGCAAACTACAAGGGTGACACTTGTTCTCCACTATCCTTATAATTAACACTAATTAATGTAGCTTAATTAATCTAATCCTTCACTTAGCACTAATCATGCACAATTACTTTTTGGTTACTAAACTATTTAATTCCATGCAATTAAGTCCTAATTCCTTAATTACATTTCAATCCAATTACTATAAACTATCAATTAAACTCACTAAACTACTCTAACTATGCTCAATATTCCTAGGGCTAATTTTGGGCTGTTACAACTATAGCCAGGTGAACAGAGCTATATGGGAGAACTATAGCCAGGTAAACAGAGCTATACAGAGCCAGGAAAATTGAACTATATAGAAGAGCCAGGAAAACCAAACTATACAGAAGAGCCAGAAAAACTGAACTATATAAAAGAGCTAGGAAAATAGAACCAGGAAAATTGAACTATACAGAGGAGCCAGAAAAACCAAACTGTACAGAGGAGCCAGGAAAATCGAAGTCCACAGGAGAACTGATACACAGCTCAGCTCTCCACTTCTAACTCGTATAGCCATAACTAACATGTAAACCTCCTTTTTAAGAGGAGTTATCTGTTTAGAAAATGTTTCCTAAGGTGTTAACTTTCTAATGGGATAAATTTCATGACATTTGAATTTCTATAACTTCAGTTATGAGTTAAATAAACTGAACTGTTCCCTTGACCTGAACAGAATAGATACCCTTCTATTTTGATCAATTTCAAAATACTTAGAGCAAAAATTAGATCTTGACCTCTTCCAAACATATATAGGTATGTTTCTTAGGGTCCATATTCCACTAAAATGGCCCAATTTAGAGATTTTTTGGTCGAATTATAGCCTGAAAACCAAACTGAGATCAGATAACACCAAAGATAGAACTAGTTTCAGTCACTCGGCCAAAATAGAGACCCTTCTGTTTTGACCACTTTTGAGGGTCTTAGAGCTGGAATTTTCTCATAATAATTTCTAGAACTTTTGTAGGTATGGAAGTCATGGTTCTAATAGCATTAGAATCACTTAATTTTGAGTTCTAAAGCTCAACTTATACCTAGAACAGTCCCCAAAGGTCTGACAGGGATCTTGACAAAATTTTCTTTTATCACTTAATCTACACAATTTAAACATTTTCATCATAACAATCAACACAACTTAACTCCAATTGACATTTATCATCCATACATATACAATTATATAATTTAGCATCAATTGCACAAAAACACATAAAATTCCTAAACCTTATTTGATGTCCTCTTTGTTACACTTTTGTTTTCTTTCACCTTCTTTCACTACTTCTTTGCATCCACTTGCTTTTCCTTCTTATAAACACTCCAAATTTATTAACAATTAAACAAATCACCATCTTCCAACTCCCATAAATTAGAGAAAAATAAAAGGAAGAAGAACTAGATACTTCTTACCTTTAAGCTTGCAAAAACACTTGACTTAATTTTCCTAATTTGAAGAACATTCGAGCAGAATTTTGGAGAGTGATTCCATGGAGGATTTGGCTACCAAGAGGAGAGGAAGGGCTGCCCTCTTTTCTTGTTCATTATGGCCGGCCAACTGTGTGGCCTTGAATATGGCCACTTTGACCAATTTATGTGGCCTTGAATATGGCCACTTTGACCAATTTATGTGGCCATAATCCATCTCAATCTTAAATGCAAAATGTCACTCTCTCATTGGTTACGTTTAAGATTTTTATGCAAACTTCCACTTTAATCCTTTATCGCTCATTTCTTCAGACTTTTGACATATAATCTTTCCATCCTCAAACATTGGTCTATAAACTTAGTTATTTCTATCAATTTAATCCATACATATGAAATAACCCCTTTACCCTTGACTTTTCATTTTTATCACTTCATAGGCTCAATTCCTCATAAAAATGATTCTAAATTTCTCAAAATATATTAATTAGCTTACTCTAATATTTTCAAGTAAATCCCAAACCGTTTCCCAAATTTTCATGTCACCGTAAGATTAATTTCTCTTTACCATATGATCCTCCTCATTAATATGAGTGCATCTTTATTTTCAAATTATTTTTCTGAGGTCCATAGCATCTTCTATGGTCCGGTCAAACTCTCGGTCAACCTAGTTGCTATTTGAACATAAACAACTACTTTTTCTTATTTTTGACTTTTGAGGAACCTTTTGACCTCAAATCCACTCTAAATTTTAACCTCGGACTCATCGGGGACTTATAATTTCTGGCTATCCCTGAGTGTACTTTCTGTCATAACCCTAAATATACCCTAGAAGGATTGCGCGTATTGAGGATGAGTAGTGACCAGAGTTGTGCAAGTTGAAGTGTTGGTATGCTAAATGGATAATTTAATAATTAATGTCAAAGTTTCGATAAGTACGACTAATAATAAATTGTGACGATAGAATTAGGACTTGATTAAATGGATAAAGATTTAATTAGTGGGCCATATGAAGGATTAGTAAATTATGAATATCAATGTTTGAGGTTATAAGAGTTTGAGGATTAAAAAGAGAAATTGACATAAATATCTATTTGTGGGTTATGCATGATTTGTGGGTTTTGATAAAGTGTGCATGCATAGAGGGAAGTAGTGCATGTGTTAGTGGAGTTAGTCTTGTGTGTAGTGTCATGCATGGGTTTAGTGTGTGAGTCATCAAGTGCCACCAATTATAAGATGACATGTGGCAAGGATTTAGAGAGGGGTATAAAAGGAAAGGAAAGAGAAAGGAAGAGTAGAATTTTTGCCCTAGCTCTCCCGTTCTTTCTCCCTCATGCCTCATTCTCTTACTCTTCTTCCATTCCTATTTGCTCCATCTTGATCCCTCTTCCTTTGGCTGAGTTTGGTGGAAATTGATCAACTCAAAGAGATTATTTTTGGTAAGTTTTGTTGAGTTCTTTCTTTTCTTCATCTTCTTCATTTGTTGTTAAGATGCGTTCTTAATCTAGGGTTTTGTATTTGAGTGATTGATGAGGATTTTGAGATGAAAAAGATCTTCAATGAGTTTGCAAGCAAGAAAGATCATCGAAAGAAGCTATTAAGAGCTAAGGAGTTCAAGTATGGGAATTTAGGTTTTTGGTGTAACATTTGATTGTTTTGATTTCAATAGATTTTCTGGAAATTTTGGAGTTAAAAATTATTTAGACAAGTTCTAATGTTGTGGGTTTTGGATAATTTGAGTCTGGATGTTTTGATTGTGAGTTTTGAACTCAAGTGAGAGATTGAATGAATTTTTGCAGCAAAATTTCTTGTGTTATTAATTGATGATTTTGATGATGTTAATAGCATGATTTAATTGTGTTTATGTGTATAAAAGTTTTGTATTAATTATGAGGTTTTGAAAGAGTAATTTTTATTATGTTGAAGTTTGTTTTGAATGGGTATGATTTTGAGAGAGAGAAGTTCTGTAGATTTTGGCGAGGGATTAGAAATCCCAATTCTGTCGTGAGCATGACACTGGTCACGATCGCGACAGAGATTAGTGATGGGGAGTGAACGAGACGTGCACCTTGTGCACGAGACGTTCACCTTGTGCACGAGACGTTCACCTTGTGCACGAGACGTGCACGAGTTGTGCACGTGTTGGTCCGCTCCCCTCTTTTGTTTGGTTGTTTCCTCTGTGGTTCTCCTTCACGATTCGTGTCTCTAAGCACGAGTCATGATGGGTTCCCTTTTTTCGCAGGCGAGTCTGGCCACTGTCACGAGCGCGACCTCCCGTCGCGATCGCGGCAGTCCCCACTTTGTTTTAAAATATTTTTGGAAAAATCTTCTTCATTGCATGGTTTCACACTTGTGTTATGTCTCTATAAATTAAAATGAGTACCTTAATATGTGAATTATGCAAATATTTCTATGCATGTTAGTAATTTAATTATGAGACTTTTGTCTACCATTATTATTTAATGGCTGTTTGTGCATAAAGTATTGTAATTTATTTGTTAAGTCTATATGAGTGCATGATTTTAATAATATAGCTATGCTTAGTATGTTCATATGCATATGATAAATATCATTGGTACATGTGATATGAAAATAAGTGAATGCCTAATGAATAATAACATGATTACGTTTAATATGTTTATGCGAATATCTTAATCTATGAAACTACACATGACTAGTTTGAATACGATAAATGAAATTAGTGCGTATGATAGGCATATATATATTAATACACATGTCTATGTGATCATAAAAGAATAATGCTGGTGTTTGATGAAATGGGTATATATGTGTAAAATGTGAAAGAATTTAATAATGATATGGGAATATAGCCTACGTTAGCGAGTCGTGGATAGATAGGAATGCCTATAGAGTTCTGTTAGATGCATCCCTCTGTTGTGTTTAGACTCTGATTAGGTCCCCATTTGGTTCCTCGTGAACCTCAATGTTTACGGATCTTGTTTAGGATGCCCTCTGAAAAATGTTTTTGAATGAGAAAATGTGATGTTGCTTTTCGATTCGTACCCGTAAGGTACCTCCATGTGTTCAGTTCGATTTGTACGCTTAAGGTACCGCTATGTGTTCTGTTACTCACTTATCCACCCCTATGATTTAACAGGCAACTAAAGAGTAAAATTAATGTGAATTAATTGATAAGTTTTGTGATGATTTGAAAAATGATTATGTGAAAAAACATTTAATGCATTTGTGATAAATGCCATTTGTCTGGTGCTTTACGCACCCTTCTGTTCTAGATCCTTTATGGATACTTATGTGGAAAGGTGTGGTATCTTCGGATACCCCTATTTTTTGTACAATAAGGCAATATCTGTTAAATAAAAAGAAATGTATCAAGTAGTGTTTATTCTAATAGACATGTATGCAAAGATCCTAAATGCATAAGAGTTAGTATGTGAATAATGCATATTATTAATCTGTTCAAGAGTTATGAGTATGCTTGTTTACATGATGCCTTTAGAAAGAATTATTGAAATACTTTATATGCATGATTGATATCTTTGAGAGCTTAGTAAATGTACTTTATGAATGCGTATATATATATGTGTTTATATGTTTAAATGAGTATACAGCCATGTACTATGTTATCTGCCTTTTGGACGTAGGCTTGGGTAAGCATATCGCTAAGAAATTATGTGCGTTGTTTAATGACTTTTAATAAATGTATTAACTACGTGTCGATTAGTAAGCATGAGATAGAAATCGAATTTAAGATAGATGTTAGGATTAATTCGAGAACTTGTGTGAATGAAGTTTTCTATAAGAACTATGTGGTTCTGATTCCCAACTATAAGGATACGTAGGAAGCTTGGAATATTTATTTCAAGCCCGAACCAAATCTGAAAATCTAAACGTTTTGTTTAGCTTTGAACAATAAATGGTTTGAACAAATGAGATATTCTAACGTAAGTACTAATACTGTAATCTGCATGACTTTGGAAATGTTAGTAATAATGGGAATCGATATGACTTAATTTGCCCCGCTAACAAATGTATCGTTGGTAACCTAGGAGGTATAACTCTTCACATAGTTAAATAAATTAATTACGCAAACAATAAGTATGCATAATGTCATCATAAATTACTAAGGTAATAATGTAAATTCTGGCTATGGTATATAAACCAATGTATATAGGAAATTATTTAGGTTTCGTATGAGAAAAAGAATATGAATCTATGATAGCTTTAATTGGTGTACTTTATGTTTATGTATATATATATATTGATTTACATGTGTTTGCCTCGACAACCAATGTGAGTGGCTGCCCATTATTTATTTCGCTCGACTAAGCGTTATCGCTTAGCACGGTTGTTTGTTCGTGTAGGTTAGGAGATTAGGGTAGCGCAGCGGTTCTCTATGACTTTAGCCAACGAGTCAGTAGAAGTTATAGAATGTTTTTATTGATTTTTTGTTTGTAATTAAGTTTATTTATTTAGCATTTTTAATGAGATGTAATAATCTTTAGTGTGAATGATGGTGTGTGTGAGATAAGTTTAGGATGTGTACGTGTTTTGAGGTTATGATTTTAGAAATTTTATTACTCTGATTTCTGTATTGCCATGTGTGTCTTTGTTTTGTAGCACCCTTCGCTCACTGTAACTCTTCATCCTTCGATATGCTATGTGTGGGAGTTGGGGGTGTTACAATTTGGTATTAGAGCTCAGGTTTAGTCGGTTTTGGTTGACTAGGTGATTTGAAGTGTGTCTATATAGTTTAGCATTGGCCAAAGCGGATGATTTTGTTTTTGAAGTATGAGTTGGGAATAGGAATTTCCCGATTAGATAAAGTGTTTAGTTAATTGATTGGCTCGGTAGATCCCGATCTACCTGTCCTGTATTGTTATGTGTATATGTGTGAATTTGGGATGTGTTCGTTGGATGAGTTATTAGAGATTCTGTTAGGAATTTTGTTTGATACTAGATGTTTAAAGAGAAGGTTCTGTAGAAGTTTTTGAAATGCATTAGTAAATGGCTACCTTATGAGAATGGATGTTGTGGTATTTTGAGATAGAGGAGTACCTGGATTTTGTAAGGTTGTGGTGATGCTCTGTATGCTTGTCAGCTATCTCCAGAAAATTATTTGAATAAAAGCGTATTGAACCATGGGAATGGGAAAAGTAAACATTATGACATCAACTGCATTTTTGCATAATCTTGCGTACATGAACCATCACATCCTCATTTCATCATTATCTTTTGATCGCACATGAGAAGCATTTGCATATGTGTTTTGATAGAGAGAAAGCTGGCAGGGTGTACATTGAGTATTTGATATCAAGATTCGGTGTGATTTAAGAGCATAGCATTCGTTAAGGAGAATGTACTGTGTGTATAGTTAGAGCGAAATAGAAAGAGTATTTTGGGAATATTGCATGAATGAATTTAAAAAGATTTTTAGAGTAAGATATGAGTATTATTAGTAAAGGAAGTAGCATGTGTGTCGGATATTTTTGAATGTTAAGGAATCGTATAGCAAAATGTTGTAAGTAAAGGGTTTGTATATAAAGTGTATGTGCTTTGGTTTCTGATTGGTGGTTGAAGTAATGATTATTCTGATGAATAGGATTGATTTGGACATAAGATTATGAGAGAAGAATTATGAGGTTTAAATTAAATTAGTTTTATGAGTTTGAGTTTAGTTATGGACAAGAGAAAGTTATGATTTGTGTGGTTATGATAATTAAATAGAAGTTATTCGAGGGTATAGTGATGATAATAAGTAAAAGCAACTGAGTATGTTAAAAGTGAAGTGTATAGGAATAAGTGAAATGTATGTGTTACATGTGTAGAGCGTAAGTGTTATATGATGATATAGAAATGATCAGTGTAAATGATAGTGAATTGGAGTATAGGTTCTGAATTTTTCTGATGCAAGTGAATTTCGAGGACGAAATTCTTTTAGGAGGGAAGAGTTGTCACAACCCGAAATGTACCCTAAAAGGATTGGGCGTATTGAGGATGAGTAGTGACCAGAGTTGTGCAAGTTGAAGTGTTAGTATGCTAAATGGACAAATTAATAATTAATGTCAAAGTTTCAACAAGTGAGATCAATAGTAAATTGTGAAGATGGAATTAGGACTTGATTGAATGGATAAAGATTTAATTAGTGGGCCATGTCAAGGATTAGTAAATTATTAATATCAATGTTTGAGGTTATAAGAGTTTGAGGATTAAAAAGAGAAATTGACATAAATATCTATTTGTGGGTTTTGATAGAGTTTGCATGCATAGAGGGAAGTAGTGGATGTGTTAGTGGAGTTAGTCTTGTGTGTAGTGTCATGCATGGGTTTAGTGTGTGAGTGGTCAAGTTCCACCAATTATAAGATGACATGTGGCAAGGATTTAGAGAGGGGTATAAAAGGCAATGAAAGAGAAAGGAAGAGCAGAATTTTTGCCCTAACTCTCCCGTTCTTTCTCCCTCACGCCTCCTTCTCCTTCTCCTCTTCCCTTCTTATTTACTCCATCTTGATCCCTCTTCCTTTGGCTGAGTTTGTTTGAAATTGATCAACTCAAAGAGATTATTTTGGGTAAGTTTTGTTGAGTTCTTTCTTTTCTTCATCTTCTTCATTTGTTGTTAAGATGTGTTCCTAATCTAGGGTTTTGTGTTTGTGTGATTGATGAGGATTTTGGGATGAAAAATATCTTGAATGAGTTTGGAAGCAAGAAAGATCATCTAAATAAGCTATTAGGAGCTAAGGAGTTGAGGTATGGGAATTTAGGTTTTTGGTGTAACATTTGATTGTTTTGATTTCAGTAGATTTTCTGGAAATTTTGGAGTTAAAAATTGTTTAGACATGTTATAATGTTGTGGGTTTCGGATAATTTGAGTCTGGATGTTTTGATTATGAGTTTTGAACTGAAGTGAGAGATTGAATGAATTTTTACAGAAAAATTTTTGGTGTTATTAATTAATGATTTTGATGATGTTAATAGCATAATTTAATTGTGTTTATGTGTATAAAAGTTGGGTTTTGTGTTAATTATGAGGTTTTGAAAGAGTAATTTGTATTGTGTTGAAGTTTGTTTTGAATGGGTATGATTTTGAGAGAGAGACGTTCTGCAAATTTTGGCGAGTCATTGGAAATCCCGATTCTGTCGCGATCATGATAGAGATCAGTGAGGGGGAGTGCACAAGACGTGCACCTTGTGCACGAGACATGCATGTGTTGGTCCCCTCCCCTCTTGTGTTTGCTTGTTTCCTCTGTGGTTCTCCTTCATGATTCGTTTCTTTGAGCACGAGTCGTGATGGGTTCCCTTTTCCCGCAGGCGAGTCTGACCGCCCGTTGCAAGCGCGGCCTCCCATCGCGATCGCGACAGTCCTCTCTCTGTTTCAAAAGTTTTTTGAAAAAATCTTCTTCTTTGCATGGTTTTTCACTTGTGTTATGTCTCTATAAATTAAAATGAGTACCTTAATCTGTGAATTATGCAAATGCTTCTATGCATGTTAGTAATTTAATTATGAGAGTTTTGTCTACCATTATTATTTAATGGCTGTTTGTGCATAAAGTACTGTAATTTATTTGTTAAGTCTATATGAGTGCATTATGTTAATAATATAGCTATGTTCGGTATGTTCATATGCATATGATAAATATCATTGTTACATGTGATATGAAAATAAGTGAATGCCTGATGAATAATGATATGATTACGTTTAATATGTTCATGCGAATATCTTAATCTATGAAACTACACATGACTAGTTGGAATACGATAAATGAAATTAGTGCGTATGATAGGCATATATATATTGATACATGTGTCTATGAAATGGGTATATATGTGTAAAATGTGAAAGAATTTAATAATGATATGGGAATATAGCCTGCGTTAGTCGAGTCGTGGATAGATAGGCATGCCTATAGAGTTCTGTTAGCTGCAGCCCTCTATTTTGTTTGGACCCTGATCAGGTCTCCGTTTGGTTCCTCGCGAACCTCAATGTCTACGGATCTTGTTTAAGATCCCCTCTGAAAAATGTTTTTGAATGAGAAAATGTGATGTTGCTTTTCGATTCGTACCCGTAAGGTACCGCTATGCGTTCAGTTCGATTCGTACCCATAATGTACCTCCATGTGTTCTTTTACTCGCTTATCGACCCCTCTGACTTAGCAGGCAACTAAAAGAGTAAAATTAATGCGAATTTATTATTAAGTTTGTGATGATTTGCAAAATGATTATGTTAATAAACATTTGATGCATTTGTGATAAATGCCATTTGTCTGGTGCTTTATGCACCCTTCTGTTCTGGATCCTTTATGGATACTTATGTGTTAAGGTGTGGTATCTTCGGATACCCCTATGTTTTGTATAATAAGGCGATATCTGTTAAACGAAAAGAAATGTATCAAGTAGTGTTTATTCTAAAAGACATGTATACAAAGATACTAAATGCATAAGAGTTAGTATGTGAATAATGCATATTATTAATCTGTTCAAGAGTTATGAGTATGCTTGTCTACATGATGCCTTTAGAATGAATTATTGAAATACTTGATATGAATGATTGATATAGTTGAGAGGTTATTAAATGTACTTTATGAATGTGTATATATATGTGTGTTTATATGTTTAAATTAGTATACATGTATGTACTATGTTATCTGCCTTCTGGACGTAGGCCTGGGTAAGTATATCGGTAAGAAATTATGTGCGTTGTTTGATGACTTTTAATGAATGTATTAACTACGTATCGATTAGTAAGCATGAGAAAGAAAACGGATTTAAGATAGATGTTAGGATTAATTCTAGAACTTGTGTGAATGAAGTTTTCTATAAGAACTACGTGGTTCTGATTCCCAACCATAAGGATACGTAGGAAGCTTGGAATATTTATTTCAAGCCCGAACCAAATTTGAAAATCTAAATGTTTTGTTTAGCTTTGAACAATAAATGGTTTGAACAAGTGAGATGTTCTAACGTAAGTACTAATACTATAATCTGCATGACTTTGGAAATGTTAGTAATAATGGGAATCAATATGACTTAATTTGCCCCGCTGGCAAATGTATCGTTGGTAACCTAGGAGGTATAACTATTCACATAGTTAATTAAATGAATTAAGCAAACAATAAGTATGCATAGTGTCATCATAAATTACTAAGGTAATAGTGTAAATTCTGGCTATGGTATGTAAGCGAATGTATATAGGAAATTGTTTAGGTTTCGTATGAGAAAAATAATATGAATTTATGATAGCTTTAACTAGTGTACTTTATGTTTATGTATATATATCTATTGATGTACATGTGTTTGCCTCGGCAACCACTGTGAGTGGCTGCCCATTATTTATTTCGCCCGACTAAGCATTATCGCTTAGCACGTTTGTTTGTCCATGCAAGTTAGGAGATTAGAGTAGCACAGCGGTTCTCTGTGACTTTGGCCAACGAGTCAGTAGAAGTTATAGAATGTTTTTATTGATTATCGGTTTGTAATTAAGTTTATTTATTTAGCAATTGTAATGAGATTTAGTAATCTTTAGTGCGAATGATGGTGTGTGTGAGATAAGTTTAGGATATGTATGTGTTTTGAGGTTATGATTTTAGAAATTTTATTACTCTGATTTTTGTATTGCCATGTGTGTCTTTGTCTTGTAGCACCCTCTGCTCACTATAGCTCTTCATCCTTCGATATGCTATGTGTGGGAGTTGGGGGTGTTACACTTTCCACCCCCGAAATGACTATTCACTGCTAACTTGATATTAGGGCCATTATAGTACATCCGTTTCCATACACATTAGGATCTACCGCGATCTGAAAACACATTAGGGATCAAATCTGATCCACAATTCAGAAGAATCCAATTCAAGATTCTAACACATATATGGACCATACCGTGGTCCAAACATTGGCTGTAGCACTCGGAGTCCCTATAGGCATGCCAATCTATCCATGACTCGTTAATTGCGAGCTCAGTAAATAATTAAAGTTCCATTCATTATAAGCCGTTCATTTAACATTACATTCAATGTATTTGCGTATAAAAATACACAATAATAATATATGCAATTATGTTATCATAATAACATTCTGTAAATGCCTAACACATAATTTCTTGATCAAAATATCAATCAATCAACTTGTAGAAGAAAGCACGTTAAGTAATTCAATAGCTAAAATAGGGGAGGGTCACGATGGCAAGGTTTTGGTGCTGACCATGACACCCAAAAATAAGCAAAACAGAAGCCTACAGGCATGGGTCATGATGGCAAGGTTTTGGTGATGACCATAACCCCCATCTTTAGGTAATTTTCCCTTCCCTCGACATTGGTCCCTGTCAGTCGGTTTTGGTGCTGACCGTGAGGTAACAAAATTTTGCCTTACAAACGAAGAATCTCATTATGGCTTCACTACTATATATTTCATAGCCTATAACGATGTCTAACATTCAATTTTAGGCAAACTTTCCTTCTTAACAATTGTTCCTTAGGATGTTAAGTTTCGTATGGAATAAATTTCAGGTCATTTGGACATTTAAAACATCAGATAGGATATAAACAACCTATACTATGCTAATGAACCGGCCAGAGTAGAGACACCTTGGTTTTGGCCACTTTTAAGTGTCTTAGATATAGAATTGGCTCATGGTCATTTATAGAAAGTTTATAGGTATAGAAGTTATGGTTCTAAAGGAACTATAACAACTTAATATGGAATTCTCAAACTCCACTTATGACCAAAACATCACACGGAGGTCTGGTAAAATTTGAGCAGAGTTTCCCCTAGAAACTCTACTTCCCAAAATTAGCTACTTAATCAAACCTAACCACAACAAGGCAACTCAACAATATATATTTCATTAAAATATACGTAAAAACAGAAATTTGAGCATCAAGAACACATCCAAATGAATTTCTCCCTACCTTGCTTAATATCATTCAATTGGCTCCACTTGCACCAATTTTCTCCTTTCCTTTAGCTTTAGCTCCACTTCCTTCTACAAAAGCATCATAGCACAGCCATCAACACACAAAACTCACCAATTCCTCATCCTCACCTCATGAAAGGAGGAGGAGAAGAAAAAGAAGGAGAAACTTACCTAATGAGTTTAAAAACACACTTGAATCCACTTGCTAAGCAAAAAGGAGCTTGATGGAGATGAAATGAGTTTTGAGGGACAAGGAAATGTCTGAATTGGGGAGAGAAGGGAGGCCAGATTCTTGGCTCCCAAATGCATCGAAATTATGGCTTTTAAAGCCATGCAAATCTCTTCCCAAGTCATCCTAATCCATTTAATCAAAATGGCATCCATTGATTGGCCTATAAGTCAAACTTCCATATGGTCCTTTCACCCATCAAAACGCATACACAAGTCCATCAAATCAACCTAATTCAAGTGTGACCTAACTACAAACTTAATTAATGCAATCTAGTCCAAAAAGGTCAAATAACGAAACTAGCCCTAACAAATCAATTAATACCGATTATGTCCCAACATGGAAAAACTCAACTAAAAAGCACAAATTTGACCTCTCTCGTACCCTGGGAGTATCCAATATGACTAAGGTACAATTTGAGGCCTTACAACTCTTCCCTCCTTAAAGATTTTCATCATCGAAATTCATACCTGAAGAGAAACGTTGCGGGTGCTGAGCTCTCATTCTAGACTCGGGCTCCCATGTTGCTTCTTCGCTTCCATGGTGCTGCCAAAGTACTATCACCAAAGGAATCTGCTTGTTTCGAAGTTGTCTTACTTCCTGAGCTAATATTGCTTTAGGTTCCTCATTAAAAGAAAAGTATGATTGCACTTGCACCTCTTGCACCGGCATAACATGACACTCATCTTGTGACACTTTAATTTTCACCCTAGTATTTTTGAGCTTATATGTGTGTGGTCTTAGTGTGGTCATAGTATGTTTTATGTATTTATATGTGTGTGAATTTGGAAGTTTATGGGTATATTTGCATGATAGTTGTAATTGTGTGAATTAAGTTTGTTTTGAGGAGAAAAGAATGATTAAAGGTGGAATTTTCCAAATCCACCACTCATGTTTGACAAGTGGATGGTGGGGATGAAGGAAAGAGAAAAAAAAGAGTTGACTAAGGGAAAAGAGGGACAGGGAATGTGAGGACAGCTATCTGCCCTCTTTCCTGTTCCAACTCTCTTTTTCTCTGCATCTTCTTCTTCTTCTCCTTTCTTACACTTAGATCATCCCCACAAGATACTGAAATTCTAATTTGGTGTTGGTAAGTTCCAGATTTTGAGTAAGTAATAATCTTCTTCTCCTTCTTCTTCTCTTCTCCTCTTGGTTTTCTTTGATGGTTGTGTTTAGGTTGTGAGTAATTTGTGTATTTTGGGTATGGTTGATAAAAAAATTCCTGCTAGAGACCACAAGAGGAAGAAGAAAGCAAGTGGTAGTGCCGCCAACTAATTTTTGTGGAGCTTAGTAATTAAAGGTTTGGGAATTGTATGGTTTTGCGTGTTTTATCTTTTGAATTTTTGCTACGAATTCTAACAATTGAGAGTGAAAGTGTGTATGTATGTTTAATTGAAGCGTGTTTTAGTGAGTTATAGTGGAACTTTAGTATTGAAGGTAGAGATTGAATCTTAGAAGTGATTTTGTATGAATTTTGTGTAATTTTCTGGGTTTGGTGATTGATTGCTTAAATTGATCCTTTAGCCACTTTTAGTCACTTTTAATGAGAATTAAACTTAGGTTTTATGATGAATTATATGTTTTGGATGCTTTTTGTTGATTATGTGCAAGTTTGGTGGGTTGATCGCATGATTTGGAATGGTTTTTGTGTTGAAGATGTTGTGCAGATCAGCATCAAGAGTAGGAAGCTCGACTCTATCATGAGTGCGATAGAGCTCGATCATCTGGGTATTTGCCGTGGAGTGTCTCTATTGTGAGCGCGATAGGGAGCTCGGTAAGCCGAGCTTTTGCCGGGCTGATTGCTGTTGCGAGCGCGTCTTTGTGCGTGAGCGTGACAGTCGCTTACCTACCCTCTATCGCGAGCACGACCTCATTCACAAGCGCGAAAGAGGCCAATCTACTTCTTATGTCACGAGCACGGCTGGGTGACGTGGGCGTGCCTGAGTTTGCAAGTTGCTTCTGTCCCGCGAATGGGTGTCGCGAGCACGACTTCCCCTATTTTTCAAATGTTTATTTTCGATTTCTCTTTGCATAGTTTCTCACTTGTGATTTATAACTATATCAATGTGTGAATTATTATTTGCTTCTTTATGTGATCATTATTTGAATTATTGCCTAGCCTACAATAATCAAGTAAGTGGATAGCTAGGCATGCCTATAGAGTTACGTTAGCTGCAGCCCAACGCATTCTAGCCCCTGATTAGGTCCCCATTTGGATCCTCGCGATCCTTATAAGTTGGATCTTGTTTAAGATCCCCCAATGTGAAACGGTTTTTTAATAAAAAGGAAAGAAATTGCTTTTGTTGTACCTATGGGTACCAATGTATTCACTCGTTATCCACCACTCTGAGTTTGCAGGGAAATCTATGAATTTGATATTAATGTGAAATAATGCAATTGTTATATGATATTATATGAAGTTATCCGATTAATGCAAGTTATGGTTTAATCTTGTGATGATTTTTATTACATATATTTCGTGTGTATGTGAATTGCATTTGACGACCACTGTGAGTGGCCGTTCATCTTTTGTTTTTCCCCACTAAGCGTTATCGCTTAGCATGGGTTCTCATCCGTGCAGGTGTGAAAGCGGTGAAAGTTTTGAGAGGTTTCATCCGCAGCAGCTAAGGCTAACAGAATAGGAGGGCTTTTGATAGAGGCTTAATTTTTGTATTTTGTAGTTCCTAATGTATAGCTTTTGGTTTGTAACCATTTTTTTTGTATTATGTAAACTCTCAAGTTTGTATTTATGTTAATCGATTTTTTATAATAGTTTTGTAACGCAGATATTTTTGGTATATCAATGAATGAGATTGGTTAAGTTCAGTTCGGGCTCAATTGTGCTTTACTCTGAATGTGGGGTTATTAATAGATTTTTATGGTTCCCCGAATCTTTTATCATGTAAAATTTTATTCAATTACGCTTATGTATCGGATTATGTTATGCATGTATTATTCTGTTTGGTGACAACCCTTATCTATGCGGGCACTCACTCCTTCATACGGGTGAGCTCCCCTACGTATAGGTAAGGGGTGTTACAATTTTATTGGCATTAGAGCATAGGTTTAGACTTTTCTGGGTGAACATAAAATAGAATTTTATTTTGGATTGTGTTGGCCTGATGCGGATATCCTTATGTTTTGTAGTAGATAGAGTCTGCGCGTGCATCTCTTGAGGGGTTAGCTGAGAGTGCAAATCCCCAAGAGCAAGATCTGTTGGTTTCTGGTCCTGCTCATCTAGCTAGGATATAGCCTGAGGCTCCAACCATGCCTTTTGAGGCTATGCTTAAGATATCTCAGGACATGGCTAGAGTCTTAGAGAGGATGATGGCACCAAGAGCTCCGATTGAGAGTATGAGAAAGTTTAGAGCTGAAGATTTTCATGGGACAAGTTTGGATGAGTTCGATAAGGCATAAATATGGTTTGAGAAAGTGAAAAGGGTTTTGGATGAGATCTGCTATCCTACAAATAGGAAAGTTGAGTGTGTGGTTTCAATCTTGCAAGGTTCCGCCTACGATTGTGGAAATTGTTTCTGAGACAACTTCAGTCACCTGACCCAGTCTCATGGGAGTTCTTTGAGCGGGAGTTCCACAACAAGTATGTGACTAGGGCATACAAGGAGGCTTGATGGGCTCAGTTTTTGAATCTCAAGCAGAGGGCCTTATCTGTTGCGGAATATGAAAAGGAATTCAACAGACTTAGCAAGTATGCTCAATCGGGTATCCTCACTGAAGATTTTCGTTGCCAACATTTTGAAGTGGGCCTGAATGAGACTCTTAGAGTGATGTTGATTTCTTTGATGAGTTCTCCGACGATTAGCTATTACCAGATTGTACAAGCGACAGTGCGACCAAAATGCTCGGAGACTATTTTGAGGGAAAGGGCTCAGAAGAGGAATCCCCCTCGTGAGGCTCATCTTCAGGAAAGAGGTCAAGGCATACCCAAGGGAATCCCTCGGATGAGTCTTCCAATAGTCCAGCTACAAGGGGTAGGAGATAGGGATCTTCTTATATGTCTGGTGCTAGCGTGGTTCAGGTGCTAGAAGTAAGGTTGTGCTAGAATGTTTGCACTGCAATAAGCGCTATAAGGGTGAGTGTCATTGGTTGACTGGAGGTTTCTTTCGATATGGTAGCATGGAATATTTGCTGGTTTATTGCCCTATATTGAGCGAGAACACCTGGAATCACCAAAAGGCTAGTAGAGCAGGATCTAATACCCCTCAGGCTATCAATGGTAGATGAAGGGGTCGAGGTCGTGGTGGACGGCCTAGAGATGGAGCTTTTACAGAGATAGTGGATCATCCTCAAGTGGTGCCAATGAGGGCTTATGCAATGAGAGCTCGGGATGAGCAAGATGCACCTGAAGTGATTGCTGGTAAGTTTCTACTCTTTGACACATAGTTGTATGCTCTAATAGACTCTGGTTCCACACACTCATATTTATGTTCTGATAAGATGTGTACAAAATTTCCTATTGTGGATCAGTTAGACTATGAGATTTGTGTGACCAGTCCCATAGGGCATAGTGTTAATGTGAGTAGAGTGTATAGGAATTGTCCCCTAGTTGTGCAAGGTAAATAGTTTCCAGTGGATTTGACTGGTTTACCTTTTCAAGAGTTTGATCTGATACTAGATATGGACTAGTTGTGCAAGCACTGGGCTATGGTGGATTGTCATAGCAAAACAGTTGTGCTTAGAGATTGTGATCAGTCTGCAGTAGTTGTGAGAGGTTTAGGCTCTGGTCCTTTGGGTAATGTGATCTCGGTTATGCAAGCTAGGCGTTTTATGAGAAAATGATGTGAGGCATATTTGGCCTTGGTTTTGGATTCTAGTCGTGATCAAGTAGTAATTCAGGATATTCTGGTAGTGAGGGAGATTATGGATGTATTCCATGAAGAGTTGCCAGGTTTGCCTCTAGAGAGGGAAGTGGAGCTATCCATGGAGATTCTGCTGGGTACTACCCTTATTTTTAAAGCTCCTTATCAAATGGCTCCTGTGGAATTGAAAGAATTAAAGATTCAACTACAGGAGCTATTGGATAAAGGCTTTATCAGACCCATCGTTTCTCCATGAGGTTCTCCGGTATTATTTATTAAGAAGAAGGATGGCACCCTAAGGATGTGTATCGACTATCGACAGATTAATAAGGTCACTGTGAAGAACAAGTATCTATTGCCTAGGATTGAGGACCTACTTGATAAGTTGAGGGGAGCCGGAGTCTTTTCTAAGATTGACTTGCGGTCTGGTTACAATCAACTAAGGGCTAAGGATATGGATGTTGCTAAGACTGCTTTTTGTACGCGATATGGCCATTATGAGTTCTTAGTGATGCCGTTCGGGTTAATAAATGTGCCAACGGCTTTTATGGATATGATGAACAGGGTGTTTAGGCCATATCTCGATTGATTTGTTGTTGTGTTCATCGATAATATTTTGGTATTTTCGAAGTATGATCGTGAGCAAGAGGAATATTTGTGGGTTGTGCTTCAGGTTTTAAGGGATCATCAATTATTTGCGAAGCTCAGTAAATGTGATTTTTTGTTAAAAGAGGTGTCTTTCTTAGGACACATCATTTCTTCTGAGGGTATTCGGGTCGATCCGTCTAAAGTTGAGACAATTATGAATTGGAAACCACCTAAGAATGTGCCGGAAGTGAGGAGTTTTCTTCGATTGGCTGGTTATTACAGGCGGTTTGTGAAGGGGTTTTCGGTTATTGCTTCTTCCATGACCAGGCTTCTTTGGAAAGGAGTTAAGTTCGAGTGGTCTGACAGGTGTGAAGCAAGTTTTGATCAATTGAAGAGTATGTTAGTTGAGGCTCCTATACTTACTCAACCCATCTCAAATAAAGAGTATACTATGTACTGTGACGCTTCGGGTATTGGACTCAGTTGTGTTTTGATGCAAGATGGTAAGATGATAGATTATACATCCAGGCAATTGAAGCCCCATGAGCGGAATTATCCAACGAATGATTTGAATTGGCTGCGGTAGTATTTGCTCTTAAGACTTTGCATCATTATCTATATGGGGAGACATGTAGGATTTTCACCGATCATAAGAGTTTAAAGTATCTGCTCACGCAGAAAGAGCTGAATCCGAGACAATGTCAGTGGTTAGAACTATTCAAGGATTATGATTATATTGTGGACTATCACCCAGGAAAAGCGAATGTGGTCGCTAATGCCTTGAGTCGAAAGTCAGTTTCGGCTCTAGCATTATAGTGTGGGAAGTGGAGATTAGACTCTGATGGAGCTCTGATAGCCCAGCTGAAAGCTAAGCCTAGTCTAAAGTAAATGATTGTTGATGCTCAAATGAGTTAGCCTAAGTTACAGCGGGCACTATCAGTAGTTAAGAGTGGAGATCAGACTGAGTATTCTATGAGTAGTGAAGGGGTGCTAAGTTATAAAAATCATGTGTGTGTGCCTAATAACAGTGAATTAGAGAGAAAGCTTTTATAGGAGGAACATACTATGATTTTTACTATGCATCCGAGAGGTATTAAGATGTATCGAGATTTCAAGCAATTCTATTGGTGGCCCGATATGAAGAGGGATATTGTGGACTTTGTTTCCAAATGCCTAACCTATCAACAGGTAAAAGCTGAGCACCAAGTTCCATCAGGTTTGCTTACTTCTTTGCCTATTCCTCAATGGAAGTGGGACAACATCACGACGGACTTTGTATCGGGTTTGCCATTGACTCAGGGGAAGCACGATTCCGTATGGGTAATAGTCGATTAGCTTACCGAGTTGGCTCATTTCTTACCGATTTGACTCGATTACCCTATGGATCGGTTACCAGAGATTTATGTGAATAAGATAGTTTGGCTTCACGGAATTCCTCTATCGATTGTGTCTGATCGGGATCCCAAGTTCACGTCAAAGTTTTGGAGAGAATTGCAGTTTGCTTTGGGTACTCGATTGAATTTTAGCACTACTTTCCATCGTCAGACCGACGATCAATCAGAGAGGGTTATTCAGATTCTAGAGGATATACTTTGGGGTTGTGTATTGGATTTTTCGGGCAGTTGGGACAGATATGTATCTTTGATGGAGTTCGCATATAACAATAGTCATTAGATGAGTATTAGGATGGCACCGTACGAGGCTCCTATGGCAAGAAATGTAAGACTCCACTTTGTTGGACTAAATTAACTGAATGTTCCATCGTTGGTCAAGAATTAGTTTGGGACACTGAAGAGAAGATTAAATTGGTTCAGTAAAGTTTGAAAGTAGCAAAGGACCGACAGAGATCCTATGCTATTTTAAAGTAGAAAGATATTCAGTATAAGGTTAGGGATAAAGTTTTCCTGAAAGTGTCGCCTTGGCGTAAGGTTCTCCGTTTTGGTAAAAAGTGAAAACTAAGTCCCAGGTTTATAGGACCGTATGAGATTTTGGAACGGATCGGACCAGTTTCTTATCGATTATCTTTGCCATTGAAATTAGCCAAGCTGCATGATGTATTCCATGTGTTGATGTTTCGCCAGTATAGATTGGATGCATCTCATGTACTATCGGTCAAAAATGTGCAAGTTCAGTCAGATTATTCATATGATCAGAAACCCAAGGCTATTTTAGCTCGAGAAGTGAGACATTTTTGAAATAAGTAGATTCCTTTAGTTAAAGTGTTGTGGTGTCATCACGGGATTGAAGAAGCTACTTGGGAACCAGAGTTAGCCATAAGATCTCAGTATCCGCAATTGTTCAGCTCAGGTCAGAATTTCAAGGATGAAATTCCTTTAAGGAGGGGAGAGTTGTGACACCTCTAGTTTCACCCTAATAGTTTTGTGCTTATATGTGTGTGGTCGTAGTGTGTTTTATGTATTTATATGTGTGTGAATTAGGAAGTTTATGGGTATATTTGCATGATAGTTGTAATTGTGTGAATTAAGTTTGTTTTGAGGAGAAAAGGAGGATTAAAGGTGGAATTTGCCAAATCCACCACTCATGTTTGACAAGTGGATGGTGGGGATGAAGGAAAGAGAAAAAGAAGAGTTGACTAAGGGAAAAGAGAGAGAGAGAGAACATTTCTAGCTCTCTCTTCCTCTGCATTTCTTCTTCTTCTCCTTTCTTGCTCTTAGATCATCCCCTCAAGCTATTAAAATTTTGATTTGGTGTTGGCAAATTACAGATTATGGGTAAGTGATAATCTTCTTCTCCTTCTTCTTCTCTTTACCTCTTGGTTTTCTTTGATGGTTGTGTTTGGTTTGTGAGTAATTTATGTATTTTGGGTATGGTTGATTAGAAATTCCTGCTAGAGATCCCAAGGGGAAGGAGAAAGCAAGTGGTAGTGTAACAACCCGAATTATACCCTAGTAGGAATTATAGTGTTAATTGCTATGTAAATTAGATTTATGGTTTAATAAAGGACTTAATTGAAAGAAAAGCAAAGATTATGAAAAACAACATTTTGAATGAGGGACTGATTTGAAGCTTTGCCACGGACCAAGGGGGGAATTAGTTGTGAGTGGGACACTTGTCATGAGGAGGACATGTGGCAAGTGAAGAGAGTGCCACCTAGATTGCTTCATGCAATATAAGGAGGCTTAGTGGGAAAAATTTGTCCTCTTATCACAAGAATTCAGATTTCTCACTTCTCTCTTTTCTCTCTTTTTCCCTTTTTCTTCATTTGGTTTTTATTCTTGTTATGGTTGGATTTTCTACAATTTGGTTGGTTTGAAGTTATTTTTGTGTAAAGCAAAGAAGGTAAGTGTGGTTAAGAATTTGATATGATCTTCTTCTACTCCTTTCTTCTTATGTGTTTGTATTGGTTGGTTTGATGGACTAAGAGCATGTGCGTGTTTGATGTGGTTATGCAAGAAACTGCGGATAGAAGGAAAGAGAAGGGCAAGGAGAAGGTGTGATCTATAAGAGAAGAGTTTTGAGCTACTCCTTAGAGGTTGGGATCATGTACAATTGTAATTTGTTGCATATGTTGAGTTTGTGTAATTTTGAGCAACGCATGTGTTATTATTTGAGAGATTGTCACTGAATTTGGCTATTAGATGCCTATTTAATTAGTTAGTACTTTAATGAGTGTTAAGTTAGAGTTATGGTTAAATTAAGTGCTGAAGTCAAGTTGCTGTTATTGCATGTTGTAGATGTGTAGGTTTTTGGCATGTAAGGTACTTGTTATAATTATTATGTTTAAGTGTCATTTTTTATTGATATTAATATTTGATTGTGTTTAAAGTTGAAGTAGAGTTTAGAAGTGTTTATGGTAGGAGTTTGAAGGTGATGCATGTGAATTTTAGAGTAGGCATGTGAAGGTTATGCAGTAGTGTTGTGTTGCTCGAAGGATTGAACACTCAGTTCGATTCTGTTGCGAGTACGATAAAACACTCCTTGGGCGAGGTCTACCTGTCGAGCATCACTGAGCCTTGCCGAGCTTTCTCGTGCATTGTCGAGCTATGCCGAGCCTGGCCAAGCTTTCTCGTACATTGCCGAGTTATGCCGAGCTTTATTGAGAGCACGAGCTCTGTCGCGGGTGCGACAAAAGCTACTTTATAATTCGCTCGTGAGCGTGACACTGGCCGTGTGCGCAACATCTGCGTGTGTTGGGTTTTGTTGCGAGCACGACACTGTGTAGAGTTATGAATGTAAGTCTTTTGCCCCATTTGTGTGTGGTATTGCATTGGAATATGTTTGATTATGCATAATAAAGATTATATGTATTATATATATGTATGAATCACATGCTTGATGGGATGATTAGTTTGTACATGAATTGAATTGATATGTGATCATTGTTAGGTACATGAGTGAATGCTAAGTAATTGATATAGTGGCTAGAGTTTGTATGTTCAGCCTGAAGGGTCATGGTAGTGGATAGATAAGCATGCTTATAACACTACAAGAATTTAAGTCTTTCCCGACGGAAATTCCAGACGGAAAGCCAAGATTTTCCGTCGGGAAATGTAATTGCCGACGGAAATTCCAGACGGAAAGCCAAGATTTTCCGTCGGGAAATGTAATTGCCGACGGAATGCAATTCCGTTGGCAATATGATCGTAGGCAAAAATTACCGACGGAATTTAATATTTCGTCAGCAATTTTTCCTACGGAATTTAATATTCCGTCGGGAAAATTGCCGACGGAATATTAAATTCCGTCGGTAATTTTTAAAAAAAACTAAAAAAATTTCAGAATTTCCCTACGGAATTTAATATTCCGTTGGGAAATTTAAAAAAAATAAAAAATTTTCATAATTTCCCTAAGGAATTTAATATTCCGTCGGGAATTTTTTAAAAAAATAAAAAAATTCAGAATTTCCCGACGGAATTTAAATTCCGTCGGTAATTTCCCGATGGAATATTAAATTCCGTAGGGAATTTATTAAAAAAAAATTCTAAATTTCCTGACGGAATTTAATATTCCGTCGGGTCGGTAATTTAAAAAGCGCATAAAAAAATTAAATAAAACAATAATAACAACAATACAAATTAATAATAATAATTAAGGCCACTCCATCTTATGTAATATCAAAGCCATAGCTCACCAAATTGTCCTTCAAGAAATATTAGCAACTTTGAGCATTGCCCAGTGCTCAGGGTCTTTGGAAAAATACACAGATGGAGTCATTAACTTCATCAATTTTACATGAATTTGTTGCTTACAAGAGTTTGGCCTCTTTAAAGGCACTCATCAGGTGCATTTAGCTCTAACTAAACCATCAAGCTATCTCGTTATGTATAAAACCAGATTTTGCAAGTTCTTCAATAAATAATCACCAAATCCAAGAAACTAATATTAACCATTTCATAACTTTAGCAAATAAAATCACTTTATATATTCCTAGTTCTGAGTGAATAGATCTTTTATCTAAATCTACTCTCTTGGGGTAAATTTACATTTATCTCATATTTATGCAAATTGCAACATAAATGGCATACCAGTTAAACTGAATCCTTTTGTGTTCTGTCCACTTATTGCAATTAAATCTGTTTCTCGAATATCACATTTGCCAACAATAATGCAGGAACCCCATATAACAGTGAGCAACATGACAGTTGAGCCAGCCAGCAACCCCATTCCAACAGAGACCTGGCTTTGAGCTGTTGTTGTACTTCCAGAAAGTCCAGATACTACAACAAAAGGGGAGTGTAAACATAGAGAGTTCAAGAGGAGGAAAAAAAAAGAATAAGAAAAATGTAGGATGCAAGTGATTGGATCCCATTACGCATCATATTTATAAAGTATTTGTAAACACTTGAAAAATGATAAAGAATATATAAGTCCAATTCTTACACTGTATTATTCACAAGAAGCATGACCCGTTGTTGGTAAGAACGACACTGATCTACAAGGTCAACAATCACTTCTTCTTTGACACCCTGCAGTCGCATACATAAGAATTCAATAACAAGTGATGTATCAAATAGAACACTTCTTTTAGACAAAGATACTCCTGAGTTTCTTAGAGTCTCAATTAAGACAAAGAGGATAACTAATTATAAGCAAACCAAGAAGTGATTCACATAGTTCTGCTTTTTTATTATCTTCAATCGAAACTCACTCCATCAGCAAAGTAACTTCACAAACACAAATGACAGAGCCATTGGCTAACTCCATTTAAGAACTTTCATCAAATTTTCCAGCATTTAGTTCAAAAGAAATCACTTGGCATATAATATTTTGTTTAATGGTTTAAGATAATATCAATTTTTTTTTATCCAATCATCAGCACAATCATGGGCAGTAATTATATATCAATAGCACCAACAGCAATAATCAACTAATAATCCACAATCACCAAAATGCCTCAGCTATTAACAATGACTCTAAGAGGTGATACTACTTCTATTACGTAGGTACATAATCAGATTTCTGTTAGGGAAAAAGAAACTTCAGAGTTCAAACATGCAGTTTAAACTTAGATTTCACATTTATTTTCACTTATACATGTTACCTATGGTTCAATAATGCAACCATACATATAGGATCTTACCACCAAAACCACATAATGAATCAACCACAACCATCTTCTACCATTATTGTAGTGTTCTCATTTATAGGAGCAAGAAATCAGAAATCTGACAGATAGGCTGACTCTCCAAAAGCCATAGGCTGAGTCTGCAAAAGCCAGCTATTATAATAGTTTATCTAATGTGTATAAACCTAATGATCAATGAGATAAAAAAGAAACTAACTTGTAGACCAGTGGAGGAGGAGGGCCAGCGCGCACAGAAGGAGCCAGGTGAGCGGATCTGAGCGGGGGAAAGGGGCGGCGCACGCGGAGGAGGAGGGGGGTACGAGCAGAGGGGCTGGCTTACGAGTGGAGATGAGGGCAGCTGGGGAGAGGGGGCGAGGGAGAGGGCGGCTGGGGAGAGGAGCCGACAGCAGCTAGCGGGAAAGAGGGAGGAGGGGGAGGGGAGGGAGGCCGGCCGGATCGGAGCCGGAGGGGAGAGGCGGGGCAAGATCGGCGGGGAGGGAGTGCGGCCGGAGGAGGGCAGCGGGTGGGGAGGGCAGAAACCAGGGGAAATCGGGGAGAGAGAGGGGAGAGGGGAGAGAGGAGAGAGGTGTGTTTTAATAAATTTAAAACTTTTAGCGACGGAATTAATTTCTGTCGCTAATAAAAGGAATTAATTTTTTTATAATTTTAGCGACGGAAATATTAATTCCGTCGCTAATTTTAGCGACAGATATTAAATTCCGTTGCTAAAATTTTTTATTTCCGTCGCTAATAAAAGAAATTAATTTTTTTATAATTTTAGCCACGGATATTTAAAATCCGTCGCTAATAAAAGAAATTAATTTTTTTTTAATTTTAGCGACGGAAATTTAAATTTTAGCGACGGATTTTAATAACCGTCGTAATTTCGGTCGTTAAAAATGGAGGGAAATTATTCCTGCCATTTTTAGCGAAGGAAAGGAATTTTCGTATGGAATTAGCGACGGAATTGTTCATCCGTCGCTAATTAGCGACGGAAACTGTTTCGTCGCTAAATTTTCGTCGCAAAATCTGTTATTTCTTGTAGTGTAAAGGGCTAGTGTTTTGCAGTTGCTAGTGTTTAGCTCGCAAGGGTCTAGTGTTTGGCCCGCAATGATCTAGTGTTTGTTACCTTCGGGTAACTAGTGATTGAGACTTCAGCCTCTAATTGTTTGGTACTACTAGTCAGTATCTAGTGCACCCATATCCACCATTAATGAGAGTTCATGCTATATCTTTAGTGATTGTATGATTATGTATGAGCATGTAAAGTTATGATCTATTGTATATACACGAAAGTACGCTATATATATATGTGATATGTTGTGATAAGTTATTACTTTCTAGTTAAGCTTAATGTTTAGAGCTAGTGAATATGTAAATGCTTTAGTATTTGATGAAGGCATGTGTTATTGTTAGTTTTGTTCATGTTGATATTTATGCTTTTGCTTATTGTTATATGTTAAAGTGTGTATACTTGGATATGTTTATTAGTATTGTTGGGACTTTATGAGAAATCTTTGTATCTGTATATCCCCGCTATGCGTTATCGCTTAGCACGGGTGTTTTTCCCGTGTAGGTATGCAGGTTCGGTTCGGTTTTTGGGAGTCATGCATTGCTGGACACTAAGAGTTTGGATAGTGGATTTTTGTATAAGATTCTTTTTGTTAAGATATTTTTTATTGTGTTTATTTAAGAGAGTGCTATGTAATGGCTAACATATGGCTTTTGATCTTGTAATGTAAGCATGATAATATTTTGTAATATGATTATGTTATTTCATTATTAATACAAGTTTTTTTTTTTGTGTTGCTTCTGCTTTAGATTATGCACAAGTGTTTAATTTTGGTGTTTGCGTATGTGAGTGCATAGCGACCCAATATTCCTTCCGAGGGGTGTTGGAGTGTTTCAAGGTGTGGTATTAGAGCTTAAGTAGATGGTTCAAGACTATAAGATGCTTAGATGTATGTGAGTCCGTCTAGAGTCGTGGCCTAATGCAGATGTTGTCTTGTGTAGAGTTTAGATAGAGTCTGATCCGAATGAAGAGATTGGTGAGACAACGGGTCGTGTTAATCCAGCAAGAGTTAATCGGTCTGCACCTGAGAGACCTCGAGCTGAAGGTATGGGTCTATCTCAGGGTGATCCGGTATTGATGCAAGGATTGATAAATTTGATTGAGAGGTTGAATGCCCTTAAGGCCCCAACAGATCTTATTAGAAGGAGAGGTGCAGAAGAATTTAACAGTACAACTATGGATAAATCAGATTTGGCTAAGTATTGGTTAGAGAAGATGGGAAGAATACTTCAGGAGATAAACTGTCCTCGGGATCAGAGGGTGTCCTGTGCAGTGTCACTACTACAAGGTCCAACCGATGTTTGGTGGAAGCTGGTGTTGAGGAATCCTCACCGACCCATTGAGATGACTTGGGAGTATTTTGTTAAGGAGTTTGAGAAGAGGTATGTCACTAAGGCATACAAAGAGGCAAAATGGAAAGAGTTTGTAAGGTTAAGACAGAAGAATATGTCTGTGGGTGAATATGAGAAAGAATTAAGCAGATTGAGTAAGTATGTGTCTGATTTGTTGTTAACAGAAGAGTTCAAGTGCAGACAGTTTGAGGACGGTTTAAGGGAGAGCATTAGAGGGCCTTTATTGGCCATGGCTGCGATTCATTCTGTAAGTTACTATCAGCTGGTCTCAGCAGCAATAAAGTTAGAGGAATATGAAATGATTAAGCAGAGAAAGGAACAGAAGAGGAAGGTACTGGATAGTAGTGTGCCAAGTAGTAAGAGAGCCCGAGAGGCATGAAGTGGGCAGGTTACCCTAGGATCGGTTATATGCAAGAACCAAAAGGAAGTATATTAGCACCTTCTAGTAAGGGTAGCACCATGCCAAAGTGTGAGCACTGCGAGAAGTTTCATTGGGGCACATGTAGGAAGCTCATGGGAGCATGCTTCAAGTGTGGCAGCATGGAGCATATGCTTGCCAATTGCCCAGAGTTGAAAGAGAGTGCAGTTCAACAAGGAAGTAGAGATAACATGGGAATGAATAGATTTGCTAGCGGTGGAAAAAGAAGAGGTGTAGCAGCACAAGAGCCATCGAAAATGGTAGAGAAGAGGATTCTTTCAAGTGGTCCAGCCCGATACTTTGCAATGATCAGAGAAAAGGAGGATGGGCAAGTGGGACCTTCTGGTAAGTTCTTTGTTGTTTAAGTTTCTTTGGTATGAGTTTTAATAAAGTATTGCAAGACCTTAAGTTTATTATGAGGGAAATTTCGGGGATGAAATTTCATAAGGAGGAGAGAGTTGTAACAACCCGAATCATACCCTAGTATGAATTATAGTGCTAATCGGTGTGTAAATTGGATTTATGGTTTAATAAAGGACTTAATTGAAAGAAAAGCAAAAAGTACGTAAAACAAAATTTTGATGGAGGGACTGATTTGAAGCTTTGCCATGGACCAAGGGGGAAAGTAGTTGTGAGTGGGACACTTGTAATGAGGAGGACATGTGGCAAGTGAAGAGAGTGCCACCTAGATTGCTTCATGCAATATAAGGAGGTTTAGTGGGAAAAATCTATCCCTTTATCACAAGAATTCAGATTTCGCACTTCTCTCTTTTCTCTTTTTTTCCCTTTTTCTTCATTTGGTTTTTATTCTTGTTTTGGTTGGATTTTCTATAATTGGGTTGGTATGAAGATATTTATGTGTGAAGCAACGAAGGTAAGTGTGGTTAAAAATTTGATATGATCTTCTTCTACTCCTTGCTTCCTATGTGTTTGTATTGGTTGGTTTGATGGACTAAGAGCATATGTGTGTTTGATGTGGTTATACAAGAAGCTACGGATAGAAGGAAAGAGAAGGGCAAGGAGAAGGTGTGATCTTTAAGAGAAGAGTTTAGAGCTGCTCCTTAGAGGTTGGGATCGTGTGCCATTGTAATTTGTTGTATGTGTTGAGTTTTTGTAATTTTGAGCAATGCATGTGTTATTATTTAAGAGATTGTCATTGAATTTGGCTATTAGATGCATGCTTAATTAGATTGTACTTTAATGAGCTTTAAGTTAGTGTTATGGTTGAATTAAGTGTCGAAGTCAAGTTGCTGTTATTGCATGTTGTATATGTGTAGGTTTTGGCATGCAATGTACTTGTTATGATTATTATGTTTAAGTGTCCTTTTTTTTAATATTAATATTTGATTGTCCTTAAAGTTGAAGTAGAGTTTAGAAGTGTTTATGGCATGAGTTTGAAGGTTATACATGTAAATTTTGGAGTTAGTATGTGAAGCTTGTGCATTAGTGTTGTCTTGCTCGAAGGATTGAACACTCAGTTCGGTTCTGTCGCAAGCACGACAGAACACTCCTTTGGCAAGTTCTGTCTGTCGAGCATCACCGAGCCTTGTCGAGCTTTCTCGTGTATTGCCGATCTATACCGAACCTTGCCGAGCTTTCTTATGCATTGCCGAGCTGTGTTGAGCTTTGTCGCAAGCGCGAGCTCCGTCACAGGTGCGATAGAAGCTACATTGTCATTCTGTCGTGAGCGTGACACTGGCCATGTGCATGACATCTGCATGTGTTGGGTTCTATCGCGAGCGCGACAGTGTGCAGAGTTACGAATGTAAGTCTTATGCCCCATTTGTGTGTGGTATTGCATTGGAATATGTTTGATCATGCATAATAAAGATTATATGTATTATATATATGTATTATATATATGTATGAATCACATGCTTGATGGGATGATTAGTTTGTACATGAATTGAATTGATATGTGATCATTATTGGGTACATGAGTGAATGCTAAGTAATTGATATAGTGGTTAGAGTTTGTATGTTCAGCCTGAAGGGTTATGGTAGTGGATAGATAAGAATGCTTATAAAGGGCTAGTGTTTTGCCCGCAAGGGTCTCGTGTTTGTTTCCTTCAGGTAACTAGTGATTGAGACTTCGGCCTCTAAATGTTGGTACTGCTAGTCAATATCTAGTGCACCCGTATCCACCATTAATGAGAGTTCAGGCTATGGTTTTATTGATTGTATGATTATGTATGTCCATGTAAAGTCATGATCTATTGTATATACACAAAAGTGTGCTATATATATATGTGATATATTGTGATAAGTTATCACGTTCTGGTTAAGCTTAATGTTTAGAGCTACTGAATATGTTAATTCTTTAGTATTTCATAAAGGCATGTGCTATTGTTAGTTATGTTCATGTTGATATTAATGCTTTTACTTATTGTTATATGTTGAAGTGTGTATGCTTCGATATGTATATTAGTATTGTTGCAACTTCATGAGAAGTCTTTGTATCTGTATATCCCCGCTACGCTTATCACAGGTGTTTTTCCCTTGAAGGTATACAGGTTCGGTTCGGTTTTTGGTAGTCGTGCATTTGCTGGCCACTAGGAGTTTGGATAGCGGATTTTTGTATAAAATTCTTTTTGTTAAGATATTTTCTATAGTGTTTATGTAAGAGAGTGCTATGTGATGGCTAACATATGGCTTTTGATCTTGTAATGTAAGCATGCCAATATTTTGTAATATGATTATGTTATTTCATTATTAATACAAGTATGTTTTGTTTTTATCTTTGTTTTTTTGTGTTGTTTCCGCTTTAGATTATGCATGACTGTTTAATTTTTTTGTATGCATATGTGAGTGTGTAGCGACCCAATATTCATTCCGAGGGGTATTAGAGTGTTACAGGTAGTGCCGCCGACTGATTATTATGGAGCTTAGGAATTGAATGTTTGGGAATTGTATGATTTTGCATGTTTTGTCTTTTGAATTTTTGCGATGAATTCTATAAATTAAGAGTGATAGTGCGTATGCATGCTTAATTAAAGTGTGTTTTGGTAAGTTGTAGTGGAACTTTAGTATTGAAGGTAGAGATTGAATCTTAGAAGTGATTTTGTATGAATTTTGGGTAATTTTCTTAGTTTGGTGATTGATTGCTTAAATTGATCCTTTTGCCATTTTTAGTCACTTTTAATTAGAATAAAACTTGGGTTTGATGATGAGTTATATGTTTTGGATGCTTTTTGTTGATTATGTGCAAGTTTGATGGGTTAATTGCATGATTTGGGATGGTTTTGTGTTGAAGGTATTGTGCAGATCGGCATCAGGAGCAGGACGCTTGACTCTGTCGAGAGCGCGACACAGCTTGGTCATCCGGGTTTCGACCGAGCCAAGCTTCTGTCGGGCTGACTGCTTTCATGAGCGCAATAGAGAGCTCAGTAACCCAAGCTTCTGCCAGGCTAACTGCTGTCGCGAGCGCGAGCTTGATAGTGGCCTATCGGCCCTCCATTGCGAGCACGGTAGAGGCCAATATACTTCTTCTGTCGCGAGCAGGGCTGGATGTCATGGGCGCCCCTGAGTGTGCAAGTTGCTTCTATTGCGAGCACAACTTCCCCTATTTTTCGAATGTTTATTTTTTATTTCTCTTTGCATGGTTTCTCAATTATGATTTATAAATATATCAATGTGTGAATTATTATTTGCTTCTTTATGTGATCATTATTTGAATTATTGCCTAGCATAAAATAATCAAGTAAGTGGATAGATAGGCATGCCTATGGAGTCCTGTTAGTTGCAGCCCAATGCGTTCTGGACCCTAATCAGGTCCCCGTTTAGATCCTCACAATCCTTATAAGTTAGATCTTGTTTAAAATTGCCCAATGTGAAAATATTTTTGAGTAAAAAGGAAAGAAATTGCTTTTGTTGTACCTACGGGTACCAATGTGTTTACTCGTTATCCACCACTTTGAGTTTGCAGGCACATCTATGAATTTGATATTGATGTGAAATAATGTGATTGTTATATTATATTATATGAAGTTATCCGATTAATGCAAGTTATGGTTTAATCTTGTGATGATTATTATTGCATATGTTCCATGTGTATGCGAATTGCATTTGATGGCCATTGTGAGTGATCGTTCATCTTTCGTTTTTCCCCACAAAGCGTTATCGCTTAGCACGGGTTCTCATGCGTGCAGGTGTGGAAGCGGTGGAAGTTTTGAGAAGTTCGATTTGCAGCAGCCTAGGCCATCACAATAAGAGGGCTTTTGAAAGAGGCTTAATTTTTGTATTTTGTAGTTCTTGATGTATAGCTTTTGGTTTGTAACCATTTTTTTTGTATTATGTAAACTCTAAAGTTTGTATTTATGTTAATCAATATTGTATAATGGTTTTTTAATGCAGATATTTTTGGTATATCAATGAATGAGATTTGTTAAGTTCCGTTCCGGCTTAGTTGTGCATTACTCTGAATGTGGGGTTATTAATAGAATTTTATGGTTCCCGATTCTTTTATCGTGTATAATGTTATTCAGTTACGCTTATGTATCGGATTATGTTATGCATGCATTATTCTGTTTGGTGATAACCCTTATCTATGCAGGCACTCACTTCTCCATATGGGTGAGCTCCCCTACGTATAGGTAAGGGGTATTACACATCTGATTGGTATCGTTGAAGTATCGACACATGAAACACGTCATGTAGCTTGGCTATTTCCATAGGTAGAGCTAACCGATAAGCTGCAGGTCCAATCCGTTCAAGCTCTTCATAAAGACCAATGAATCTCGGACTCAACTTTCCCTTTTCCCAAATTGGAGCACTTTTCTCCATGGTGACACTTTCAGAAAAACCTTATCACCCACTTCATACTCAATATCTTTCCGCTTCAAATATGCTTAAGATTTTTTCCGATCACTCATAATTTTCAACCGTTGCTGAATCATTCTCACTTTCTCTTCAGTGTCTTTCATAAGGTCAGGGCCAATTACTTTATGCTCACTCAACTCTGTCCAACACATTGGAGTTCGACATTTCCTACCATAAAGAGATTTATATAGTGCCATACTAATACTCATCTGATAACTGTTGTTGTATGCAAACTCCATCATCGAGATGTATTTGTCCCAACTTCCCCGAATATTCCAGAACACAACCTCGCAACATATCCTCCAACACTTGAATAACTCTCTCTAATTGTCCATCTGACTGAGGATGAAAGGTTGTATAGAAATTGAGTTGGGTACCAAAAGCAACTTGTAAACTTTTCCAAAATCTTAAAGTGAATCTCGGATCCCAATCAGACACTATAGACAATGGAATACCATGCAGCCGGACAATCTCATTCACATACAACTCAGCTAAGTGATCCATGTACTAATCTAGTCGAATCGGTATGAAATGTGTAACTCCCTCTCTACACTTATACTATACATACGTATTGCATACGAGCTAAACTCCAACAATGCAATAGTACATACTTATATCGCAGCTCAAAGATGCACGTAAATTTTTTTTTTAAAACTCATTTAGCCTAATGCATATGTAAATCAAAGCTTACATAGTTAAATATTACTTTAATTAACTAAAATAACCAATTAAAAATATTCATTTATTTGTCATGTTAAAAGCTTGCCGATTGACTTAAAACTGTCTTATTTACTATTCATTTGGTCAAAATCTAGCAGCATAACGGCTAAAACTTAGCTACCAAAAATCTGCAATCAAGCAATTACACAGCCTAACTCAAGGGCACAACGATTATAACTTAATATCCATTCAAAATCCTAATCCACTCCCATCCAATCAGTATAAACTAATCCAAAACAATAATATCCATCATTAATATCTAACTATTCCAATAATATAGAGTATTCATATATATGCCATTATAAGACTAGAATCCAAAAATATACATGTACAGGATTCTAAAATCCTACCAAAACATGTCTATTCAAACGAAAAATCTTCATTCAGCTTGCTTCCAAAAGCGAGGCGTACTTACTCTAACACATCGCTTATCAACCTACATGTAGTCATAAAACACTACATGCCGAGCTTAAATAAGCTCAGTGGTGGTTACAATTCTAAAGATTTCCATTAAACAATTTATGCATACAACAAGTAAAATGTGCATATAAAACATAATAATATATTACAATATAATATCTCATTTAAATATTTAAACATAAAGTCTAATATAAGCCTTACTATAAGTTAATCTACAATGTAACACATAAAAAATCCATATTAGAGATAAATTATAGTTTATTCCCTAAGTTACACTTATTTCCATTTTGTCATTCAAATGCATGTATTTACAAAAAATGCTACAAATAAGCATCATAGCACCTGAATTCATTACTTAGCATGCAATTACAATTTTGTCCTCCTAAAGGACATATAATACTAAAATACTATTGTAACACCCCTTACCCGTACGAAATAAACCATACCGTGATCTAGTGGTTCACGACGATGGTCAGGGTATTACCGACACAAACATGCAAAACTTATAAAACCTTTAAGCTGAAAGCTGAGTTATAAAATTTCTTTCATTTTAAAAAACACATTATAATTAACTATAAATTTGTTATACAATCCCATTAAATAGTATACTTTTTAATAATTCACTATAGATCGATCTTTTACATAACCAATATTACTTGTACAAATACTTATAATTTAAAATTACAAATCTTGCATACATTCCAAAGACTATACAAATCCTACCCTAAAATCTCTTCATAATCTTGCATTAGCCTGGACTATTGCAAAAATACTCTCGAACGATCCCATTAATAGTACCTACACAGATTAAAAGAAAATCCATGCTAAGCATAAAGCTTAGTGGGAAACACATAAATATGGACAACCACTAAGAAAGGCCGTCAAATAAGTTCAAAGAAAAGCATAATATAGAAAATATATTCATAACAATAATAACAAGTTAGATACTTTCGAGGAGGTCATCAATATAACCACTTACTTCGTATATCAACTTTAATAAATCACCCATACATTATCACACTTTTTCATATCATATACATGTCACTTTGTTCACTTATTCACATTCCTTTCAGTTTCCAAAATTCATTTCACACATCTTGCTTAGCAGATGCATTATCATGTAATTTATCCAATCAATAAGGCATTTAGATTACAATAATAAATTACATACTTTCATACAAGTCTTCACATATATTCATCAATTCATAACTTACTGTTTGATTTACATACTCTTGTTCATTTAATGCTTGGTAAGTCAAAGGGGTGGATAACGAGTAACACATAGATACCCGAAGGTATCAACACTATTCTCATAATGCATAAATACCCGTAGGTATTAAAATAATATTTTCTTGTTGTTCCAAAAACATTTTCGCATACAAAGGGATCACGAAGATCCAGTCGAGGGACTTGATCAGGGTCCAAATCATACACAGGCTGCAACAACAATAACTCTATTAGGCATGCCTAACTATCCACTACTCGACTAACGCAGGCTAAACACATATATGTTTCTTTTAGTGATGTACATGATATTTTTAATACTTTTCATACATGCATACTTTTATTATAGTCGCATAATAATCACACGCATAATTCATTTTTAAGCTAAAGCAAAGGCTCATATACCATATGACAAACCATAACCTTTTTATTACAATCCCATCATAATTTTTACCATATTCCTAAACAATCATTTTAACTATAGCTTATATGGTATAATATATCCAAGTTTACACAACATGTCATATGAAAGGCATAAGTAAAACCCATGCAAAATAGCTGGACAACATACATTCATAGCATAGAAAGAGTCGCGCTCGCGACCTTAGTTGCGACCGTGACAGAAAGCTTGATGGCCTCTATCGCGCTCGTGACACCAATCTCGCTCGCGATGGAGCTAAGCATCACACTCTTGTCGATTCTCAATTGCATACAACTTCACATAAAAATATACCTACTCTTATATTGTCCATAAATAATTTCATAAACATTACTTTCCCCAAATTCATGCATTAAATTCAAGAACTTCAACAAAAGCATCTTAAACTATTAAATTTATTAAGAATCATTCTTAATATCCCTTACAAATTCTAAACTATAAATAAGTCTACTTGAAACTTGAATCATTAACGGTTGAACAAGCTTTAACAAATCCGTGCATATAAGCCACATTTATTTTTAATAAATACCAAGGCATCACCAGAGTTCAATTGGTACATTATCTATCATGTCCGAAATAGTTTCTATACTTTGGTTTGGACCTGGAAGAGTGTTCTAAACTTCCTATGTATCCGAAGAGTTGGGAATTAAAACCCCAAAATTCTACTAGTTTAAACCGCAAGTTATAGAATTTCACTTCAAATCGCTTAACATAATATAAATCCAGTCAATATTGAACATACTCAAAAATGTTCAGCTCATTAAACTTTTAAGTAACTAAGTCAATGTTCTTATTTATAGCCTCAAACACTTGTATCCCTAAGTAATAGCCATTTATTTACTCATTTCCAAACTCTAAACATATGATGAATATGTCTTGAGAGGTTCCGAGGATGTTCGGGTGTATTTCGGAAGAGAAAGCATCACAAAATATACAAACTAGAAGAGGGTAAAGGTAGGCAAGGTTTCCTACCAACCAAAAGGTTTAGAAGAAGAAGAAGAAAAACACTTGCTAAGTAGGTTCTGTCGCGCTTGCGACAGAAGCCCCCTGCAGGTTTCTCACGAGAGCAAGTCACAAGATTGCTTTCCGCTTCAAACTTTAACTGCCTGAACCGACCTCTAAACCTTATTTTTAGACCACATGTCCTTCTTAACAAATGATCCTTAGGATGTTAGCTTTAATATAGAGCAAGTTACATGTCTTTTGGAGACCTAAATCATCAGATATGATCAAAAAAACCTACACTGCTCCCCTAAACCCGGCCAGAGAAGATACCTCTTCTACAAGACCACTTTTGGGACACTTAGAGCTAAACTTAGCTCAAGCCTATTTCTACAACATTTGTACAAATATGTCTTAGCTTTCAAACGGTACTAGTCTCACACAATTTGAAGTTATAAAACTCTAGATACAGCCTAATAACCAAAAAGTGGTCAGGTGTGTTCTAACACAGTTTTTCACCCAAAATCTTATTCACATGCACAATTTAACAATTTAAACCAACACTCACTACCATCATCATATATCATCATCAAAACATTCAAGTAACTTATATAACACATGAATATATTCAAACTCATATATAAATAAAGAGTTTCCGAACCTCTTTTCCTTTTCTCCCTAATTGCTCCAATGACTATACAACCCCTTTGCGTTCATACTCCTTCTTAAGCTTCTCATTTTTCCTCCAAATAAACCAAACAAAATTCAGAAATCCACTTAAAGTTATACATACCTCTATTTATGTTCAAGAAGAAGAGGAAAGTAAGAGGGAAAAGAACCAACCACTTACCTTTCCCAACCAAATCATGCATCCTATTACTTAAAGCTTGAGCAAATCCACCTTGGGCTTTAATTTCTGAAGATAGCATGAGGTAGGAGGAGAAGAGGAGTCCTCTGTCTTTCTTTTTCCTTTCATTTCCCGTCCAGCCATGTCCCTCAAATAGTCAAAGGCTGAATTAAAGCCATTATCCATCCTTATCCTCCAAATGCCACATGTCACCCTTTTATTGGTCCCATGAAGATTTTTATGCCAAGCTTTATATTTTAACCCCTTAACTTACCTCCTTTTCTTCAATTGGCATTCAAATTTTCTATTACATGCATTGGCCCACATAATTTAATTAATTCATTCAATTTAATCCATAATCATAAAATGACCAAAATACCCTTACCCTTAACAAATAAAACTGGTCACGCCCTTTACTAGAGTTAATCACTTCCTTCATCCAATTCCACATTTTTAATCACCAAAATAATTCTTTTCATGTCATTTAAGGCATGACAATATGATTGTTCAATTTACCGAAACTCGCCGAAACTTTCGAATCAATGACGGTTGTGTCCTTTTTAACACTTCCGTCCCTATTTCAACCACATTCAGATTTCGTTACACCCTACACTTGTCATGATCCGACTAGGGTGTATTTGGGGTGTTACAAATCTACCCTCCTTAAAAGAATTTCGTCCTCGAAATTCACTTATATCCGATTTTCTCAATATCAAAATCTTTATCACTAACATTCTTACACACCTATACTATATTATCACATAACATTTACACTTTTCTTTTCATATAACCCATCTCACTACTTCCTGTCATTTAGCATAATTATATATATAAAAAAAAATTCAACGTTTACTTAAATTTTTGATTTTTCCTTGTTCTTAATTATTGTTATCTAGAAACAATAGCAACCTGCTTATGAAATCATCGACGTTACTATCCAAATAGCAAATCATCTCACTAAAATCAGTATCAACTATCATTATCACGATATGCCAAATTGCATACTCATTATACCATCCAAGTCATTCTTACTAGTATCATTACATTTATCAGAAAATCCTTCTTTCAAAATAAACATCTCCAACATTTTGAGTTACAGATCGTTTGCATTTTATCACTATTATGTCCCGAATAGCATTCTTAATCCACCCTATCAAATCATATGTACCTATAACCCTTTTCATCAAATTATTCCTTACTCAAATTTCAATATAATCATGACATACACATATTTCCAATATTCAATTCATCATATATGTCATGGCCGGACTTGTACCCTAAAAGAATTAGCTTGGATTGGCATGTGTGTGTGAATTGAATGTGAGGTTTGGACTAAATTGAATTGAAGGAAGGACTTGATTAAAAGTTGAGTGGATAGTTTAGTGGCTAATTGGTATATTTATGAGATTAAGTTAGGAATGGTTTAAGGGCTGATTAGGTCACTTAATGATGGTTTAATTAGGAATAAAATAATGTAAGAATCAGTTGATGGAGGCTGATTTTGTGTGTGGAATTTGTGTGGCTTCTTGAGAGTAAGCCACCTCCACTTTTGCATGCATAAGTCTCTTGAGGAGGGTAATGACCCATTTGTGAGGATTGAGTCATTTCTGTGTTTTTTACCTCCTCTTGTCGTGTGAGTAGTTCCTTTGGTCTCTAAATCAAATTGCATAATTGTTAAGAAGTTCAAGTTGTTAAGTTGCTCAAGAGTTAAGTTGTTGGAATTAAGAGGTAAGTAATTATGAATGCTTGTTCCCATCTTCTACTTTTCTTCTTGGTTTGATTTGGTATTGGAATGAGAATTGATGGATTATGTTCAATTCTGGAATTGGACTGGTTTTGCTAGTTGAGGAAGTGAAGAAAGATAAAGGGAAAGCTGTAATCGAAGAACCGAGCGTTCATCGAGATTAGGAGCTAAGGCGACAAGGTTTGGGAACAAACCCTAGTTGTATAACTATGAAAATTGTGTTGCTTGAATATGAGCTTGGTATGAATCATGTGTATATGAGAAGTAATGGCCTTGAGCATGAAATTGTATGGCTAGGTCTAATATTTGATATGGAGATATGCTTTGTGAAAATGTGGTTTGAGAATATGTATGCTATGTGTATAATGAATATGATTATGATTTATGCTATGAGTGAATGCCAATATCAAGATGGAAATCAGGTATGTGCCAATTGGGTATGTGGTTGATGAATTGGGTTAATTTGTTAGAAAGGAAAATGGGTTGAAAGTCCTTGAAAGGAGATGGGAATAGAATGTGGAATTGGAAACTTGCATGGGTCACGGTGACAATCAAAATTGATTGTGACCATGAGGTATGCTGGAATTCTATTCTGCCTAGCTGAATTGGGTATGTCACGGTGATAACCAAAATGGTTGTGACCGTGAGGCACCCAAGGAAGCATTCTGCCCTGCAAAAATATGATATGTCACGGTGACAATCAAATTAATTATCACCGTGACATACCCTCAAGTAGCATTCTGCCGAGAATTGGGAACATGTCACGGTGGCAGTCAAATTGATTGTGACCGTGACCTGTCCTCAATTTGCATTCTATTTTGGACTTCAACATATCACGGTGACAACCAAATTGGTTGTGACCGTGACCTACCCTGTTTTAGCAATATAGCCCTAATGTGTTTGGCCTTTCAAATGGGAAGGCTTTGAGCTGAAATGAAGGACATTATGAGTAAGTATTATGTGTGTATTAGGTAATGTACAATTGCATACTACATGATGATTCTTGAATGCAATCGAATATGTGATTATTAACTATGAAGAATGAGTTTGGAAACATATTGAGTATGCAAGTGAAATGAATAGCCATGTGCTAATGCGAAAGGGTAAAATGAATGTGATGTTAGCTATCAACATGTGTGATGTGAAAAGTGATTAATGTGAACTGAATAATATGTTTAACAACTTAAGCCTGCGAGTCAAGTAGTGGATAGTTAGGCGTGCCTATAGGGTCAAGTGCTGCAGCCCCATGCGTTTAATGTGTTTGATTCCATGGGAATCACAATGCGAAAATAATGCAAATAATCCTTGCTGGATTTTATTATAAGTGGATTGATGTTAAGTACCTGAAGGTACCAATGCGTAAATGTAATCTCGATGAGATTCTAGTACCTGAGTGGTACCAAGGCGATACCCGTTATCCGCGTCTCTGGTTTGCAGGCTAATCAACTAATTAATAAGTGGAAATGATGGTGACACAGTATGGTATGTGATGTGAATATGTGAATACACGATTGGTGCTTTATGATTGAATATAGTAATGAACAATGTTATGCTTGAAACGGAATTGGATGAAGTGATTCTTAATTAGCATGATTGTTGACATGCAATGTGTAGTAATTATATCTGTGTGTAGAATTACTTGTTATATGTGTTCCCCACTAAGCGTTATCGCTTAGCATGGGTTTACTCTAATCCGTGCAGGTACGGACAAGAGGTAGCCGTAGGACGCACCCGTATATCGACGGTCAACAATAGGAAGTGGATAGCGTAGGTTTTGGGGTTTGTTACTAGGAAATTTTGTGTAGACTTTTTGTATAATTATTATGTGTATTAGATATGTAAAGGCATGTAATAATGAGATAACTAAGAATAGTAACGAACAGTTGTATAAGTATGTATGACGTATGATCGTATGTGATGAAATCTTTTTGTTTGGGTTTCCATAAGGTTATGCATGTGTTCTCTTGTGTGTGCATGACCTTCTCTAACTAAGACTAGCTAAGCTAGTCTGACATGGGGAAAGGGCGTCACAAGTTATGGTATTAGAGCTTTAGGTTTAGTCTTTTCTGGGAGATTGTTTAGCTAGATCGTGTTTAGTATTGTTGACCTGATGCGGACGTCCTTGTTTGATTTGTGTAGTCAGCAATGGATGCTGATCGCAATACTAGAGAGGAGACTGCTGAAAGTGTGAAACCTCAAGAAGTAGAGGCAACGGGGTCTGGTCAGTCTCGGCCAGCTAGCTTTGGGAATGTTATTCCAGAGGGTCCTATGGAAGCCCTAATGAAAATGTCGCTAGATATGGCAAGGGTTATGGAACGCATGACTTCACCACAAGCACCATTGGAAACTCTGAGGAAATATGGGGCAGAAGAATTCCACGGTACCAGTATGGATGAGTCTGAAAAGGCGGAGTACTGGCTGGAAAAGGTACAGAGGATTTTGGGAGAGATCAAGTGTCCTTTGGGGCAGCAAGTGGAGTGTGTGCTATCGCTGCTTCAGGGTGCAGCATACGACTGGTGGAAGCTAGTTCTGCAGAATCCGATGCTTCCTGATCCTATTACTTGGGTGTTCTTTGAAAAGGAGTTCAGGAACAAGTTTGTGATGAAAGCTCACAAAGAGGCCAACTGGAAGCAGTTCTTGAATTTAAGACAGAGAGCTATGACAGTAGCGAATTATGAGAAGGAATTCTGTCATTTGAGCAAGTATGCGCCGAAAGGTGTTTTGACTGTGGAGTTTCAATGTCAGCAGTTTAAAGAGGGATTGAATGAGGAAATCAAGGCATTGTTGGTTTCATTGACTACTGACCAGAATGTGAGTTATTACCGGATAGTTCAGGCGGCAATGAGAGTTGAGAGATCCTTAGGAGCTCAACGAGACAGGTTACAAAGAAGAAATGCGCATAGAGGTGGGTCTCATGGGGGTAAAAGATCTAGAGAGTCTCCTATGGCACCACCTGCAGAATCAGTATTCAGTTCTGCAGCGAGAGGTAAGAAGCGTGGCGCTCCTACAGCATCTAGTTCTGGGAGAGGAACATCTAGTAACAGAAGTGAGGTACATGAGTGTCCTCACTGTGGTAAGAGGCATAGAGGAGAATGCTGGAGAGTGACGGGTGCTTATTTTAGATGTGGAAGCACTGAGCATTTCCTTGCTAACTGCCCAAACGCTTATGAGATGACAGGGAATCAGTAAGAACAGAGTAGGGGTGGTTCGAATTTGCCTTCTGCTAGTAGAGGAAGAGGAAGAGGACGTGGCAGTGGTAACCAGTCCAGAGGTGCAGCAGATTCTGAGATTGTGGATAGGCCTAATGCGGCACCAGTGCGGACTTATGCAATGAAGGCACGAGAGGATCAAGATGCGCCTGAGGTGATAGCAGGTACTTTTCTACTTTATAATGTGGAAATGTTTGCACTTATAGATCCTGGTTCAACTCATTCTTATGTGTGTGCTAAAAAGTTATGTGAAAGGATGCCTAAAGCGGAATATTTAAAATATGATATATGTGTATCTAGTCCTTTGGGAAATAGTGTGAATGTTAATAAGGTGTATAGAGATTGTGCACTGGAAGTTCAGGGTAGTGTGTTCCCAGTGGATTTAATTGAGCTGCCTTTTGATGAATTTGATATAATCCTGGGTATGGATTGGTTGACTAAGTACAATGCAGTGGTTAAGTGTAAAAGAAAGATTGTGATACTCAGTAATGGTAAGGATAATAAAGTGATAGTAAAGGGAGTCGGTGCGAATTCCCTTGTGAATGTGGTTTCAGCAATGCAAGCGTATCGATGCATGAGGAAAGGGTGTGAAGCATACCTGGCTTTGGTGTTGGACAGCAAGAGGGAACATATGAAAGTACAGGATATACCTGTGGTAAGAGAGTTCTCTGATGTGTTCCCAGAAGAATTGAGTGGTGTACCACCAGTAAGAGAGGTGGAATTGTCCATCGAGGTTGTATCTGGATCAGCGCCGGTGTCTAAAGTGCCCTACAGGATGGCCCCGACTGAGTTGAAGGAGTTAAAGTCTCAGTTGCAAGAATTACTAGATAGGGGGTTCATTAGACCTAGTGTGTCTCCTTGGGGAGCACCGGTCTTATTTGTAAAGAAGAAGGATGGTACCATGCGAATGTGTATTGACTATCGGTAGTTGAACAAAGTGACAGTAAAGAACCGGTACCCTTTACCGCGAATTGAGGACTTGTTTGATCAGTTAAGAGGAGCAGGTGTGTTCTCAAAGATTGATTTGCGTTCTGGGTACTATCAATTGCAAGTAAAGAAATAAGATATACCTAAAACTGCATTTAGAACCCGATATGGGCATTATGAGTTTCTGGTGATGCCTTTTGGGTTAACTAATGCGCGTGCTACATTTATGGATTTGATGAATCGGGTGTTTAGACCGTATTTGGATCAATTTGTGGTAGTGTTTATAGATGATATTCAGGTTTATTCAAGGAATGACACGGAGCATGAGCAGCATTTGAGAATTGTGCTTCAGACATTGCGGGAGCATCAACTGTATGCCAAACTGAGTAAATGCGAGTTTTGGTTGCGAGAGGTGTCTTTTCTGGGTCATGTGATATCTTCTGAAGGTATTAAAGTGGATTCAGCTAAGATAGAAGCGATTGTGAATTGGAAGCCACCTAAGAATGTGCTTGAAATTCGTAGTTTCTTAGGGTTGGCTTAATACTATAGGAGGTTCGTGAAAGGGTTCTCAGTGTTAGCTTCTCCACTGACAAGGTTACTGCGAAAGGGAGTTAGGTATGAGTGGTCAGAAAAGTGTCAGCAGAGTTTTGACCAGTTAAAGAGGATGCTAGTCGAAGCACCGATTCTTACACAGCCTATGACTGGTAAAGAGTATGTTCTGTACACCGATGCCTCAGGAATAGGGTTGGGTTGTGTATTGATGCAAGATGGAAAGGTGGTAGCGTATGCATCAAGGCAATTGAAACCACATGAGCAGAATTATCCAACTCATGACTTGGAATTGGCGGCAGTAGTGTTCGCTTTAAAGATTTGGCGACATTACTTGTATGGTGAGAAGTGTAGAATTTACACCGATCACAAGAGTTTGAAATACCTGCTTACTCAGAAAGAATTGAATCTGAGACAGCGAATATGGCTCGAGCTGTTTAAAGATTATGATTGTATTGTGGATTATCACCCGAGAAAAGCTAATGTAGTGGCGGATGCATTGAGCAGGAAATCTATTTCAGTATTACAATTGAAGCAGATTAGATGGAGAATCTCTGCAGATGGAGCCTTGCTAGCACAGTTGAAAGCGAGACCGATCTTGAGAGATGAATTAATAGCTGCACAGAGGAATGATGCAAGGTTACAACAGATTTTGCAGTCCGTCGGTACTGGTGACAAGACTGATTATTCAGTGAATGAGTATGGAGTGTTGTTGCATAAGAACAGAATATGTGTGGCAAATGATAAAGAATTGAAGAGACGATTGATGCATGAAGCCCATAATACAGTTTTCACTATGCATCCAGGTGGAAAGAAGATGTACCAGGATTTGAAACAGTTGTATTGGTGGCCCGGTTTGAAGAAAGACATAGTGGAATATGTTTCCAAGTGCTTGGTATGTCAGCAAGTAAAGGCGGAACATCAAGTCCCACAAGGAATGTTGAATCCACTCCCTATTCCACGATGGAAATGGGATAACATCACAATGGATTTTGTTTCTGGATTGCCTCTGACCTCAAGACAGCAAGATGCAGTATGGGTTATTGTGGATAGGTTCTCAAAATCGGCTCATTTTATACCAATTCGGATGAATTGCTCTATGGAAAGGTTGGCAGAATGGTATGTGAGAGAGATTGTTCGGTTGTATGGAGTACCCTTATCTATTGTTTCTGATAGGGATCCCAGGTTTACTTCTAAGTTTTGGAAGAGTCTGCAGGTTGCCCGGGGTATAAAATTGAACTTCAGTACTGCTTTCCATCCGCAAATTGATGGACAATCGGAAAGAATTATCTAGGTTCTGGAAGATTTGATGCGAGCATGTGTATTGGATTTCTCTAGGAATTGGGATAAGTATCTTCCACTTATGGAATTTGCTTATAACAACAGTTATCGGACTAGTATTGTCATGGCACCGTATGAAGCTTTGTACGGAAGGAAATGTCGCACACCGATTTGCTGGATGGAATTGAATGAACACAGAGTCATTGGGCCAGATTTGGTTCGCGATACAGAAGAGAAAGCAAGGCTTATTCAGTAAAGGCTAAAGGCAGCTAGTGATAGATAGAAGTCCTATGCAGATTTGAAGCGAAGGGATGTTGAATTTGAAGTGGGTGACAAAGTGTTTTTGAAAGTATCTCCTTGGAGGAAGGTACTGAGGTTTGGCAAGAAAGGAAAATTGAGTCCGAGGTTTGTTGGACCATATGAAGTTCTGGAAAGAGTTGGCCTTGTAGCTTATTGATTGGCATTGCCTCCGGCGTTAACTAAGCTTCATGATGTGTTCCATGTGTCCATGTTGAGAAGATACAGGTCGGATGAATCTCATGTGTTGCCTGTACAAGAGGTAGAAGTACAGCCAGACTTCACCTATGACGAGAAGCCAAAAGCGATACTAGCAAAGGAGGTGAGATAGCTTCGGAATAAGCAGATACCACTCGGGAAAGTGCTCTGGCAGCATCATGGTGTTGAGGAGGCAACCTGGGAACCAGAGGCTGCTATGCGAGAGCAACACCCACAGTTGTTTATCACAGGCATGAATTTCGAGGACAAAATTCTTTAAGGAGGGGAGAGTTGTCATGGCCTGACTTGTACCCTAAAAGAATTAACTTGAATTGGCATGTGTGTGTGAATTGAATGTGAGGTTTGGACTAAATTGAAATGAAGGCAGGACTTGATTGAAAGTTGAGTGGATAGTTTAGTGGCTAATTGGTATATTTATGAGATTAAGTTAGGAATGGTTTAAGGGCTGATTAGGTCACTTAATGATGGTTTAATTAGGAATAAAATAATGTAAGAATCAGTTGGTGGAGGCTGATTTTGTCAGTAGAATCCGTATGGCTTCTTGAGAGTAAGCCACCTCCACTTTTGCATGCATAAGTCTGTTGAGGAGGGTAATGACCCATTTGTGAGGATTGAGTCATTTCTGTGTTTTCTACCTCCTCTTGCCGTGTGAGTAGTTCCTTTAGTCTCTAAATCAAATTGCATAATTGTTAAGAAGTTCAAGTTGTTAAGTTGCTCAAGAGTTAAGTTGTTGGACTTAAGAGGTAAGTGATTATGAATGATTGTTCCCATCTTCTACTTTTCTTCTTGGTTTTGATTTGGTATTGGAATGAGAATTGATGGATTATGTTCAATTCTGGAATTGGACTGGTTTTGCTAGTTGAAGAAGTGAAGAAGGATAAAGGGAAAGCTGTAATCGGAGAACCGAGCATTCGTCGAGATTAAGAGCTAAGGCGACAAGGTTTGGGAACAAACCCTAGTTGTATAACTATGAAAATTGTGTTGCTTGAATATGAGCTTGGTATGAATCATGTGTATATGAGAAGTAATGGCCTTGAGCATGAAATTGTATGGCTAGGTCTAATAGTGGATGTGTCACACCCCAACCTATAACATGGATACTTCTACTCGTAACTAGAGCGAGAGGGATCCAAGATAGATAGGAGTGTCACACCCCACTAGTACACACTTTCAAGCATTACATATAGAATAACATATCCGGTATAAATAAAAACTTTAAGAGAAAGTAGAGGGATACAGAACAAAATGGATACTTTTATTAATATACAAAAAGAAAGTCTTTACATCTTACAATAGGTTACAAAAAGAACCAATTTACAAAAGCCCAAGATACATTGTTCCAAAGGGCTAACAAAATATTATATCAATTACAAAAGAAAGGAAAGCCTATACTATAAAACTTCCAATCTCTAATTGCGTTGGCCTTCCCGATGCGACACGCCCAACCCACGGTAATCAAAACCTTCCACACCTGCACGGATAAACACCCGTGCTAAGCGAAATCGCTTAGTGGGGAAACACAGAATGCATAACCGCCACTCACAGTGACGATGACAGAAAACATATGATAACAATACAATTATGGGCATATAATCATACATGGTTAATTCAGATATTTGCATTTTCATCCAAAGATTCTTGTACAAAACACAATGACACCTGCTTAATCATAATGAGAGGATAACGAGTACACATAGATACTTGAGAGTATCGGTATCATATTTCAAACACATAGATACCCGGAGGTATCAAAATATTCTATTTGTTTTATTCCAAATTGTTTTCACATAGAATCTTAAGAAAGATTCAGACAGAAGGATCGCGAGGATCCGATCGGGGAACCTGATCAGGGTCCAAAGTCGTACACATAGCTGCAGCAACACATAACTCTATTAGGCATGCCTAACTATCCACTTGCTAGACTCTAGTAGGTCATGCATAAACCATTCAATCCATATTTTAGAGCACATGATACAATTCATCTAAAGAATCATGATATCACTTATATAATAGTAAAAGTTCATTCAGAAGAGATACGAAAATTCAATTAAGTTAAAACTGAGCAAAAATTCAAGAAAAAATGGGTGGTTGGCCAGTCACGAGTCGTCACGGATGTCACCACTCGTGACAAGCCTCCTCTATCACGAGTCGTCACGATCGTCACCACTCGTGACAAACTCTCTTTTGGCTAGTCACGAGTCGTCACGGTCGTCACCACTCATGACAAGCCTCCTCTGTCACGAGTCCTCACGGTCGTCACCACTCGTGACAGACTCTCTTTTGGCTAGTCACGAGTCGTCACGGTCGTCACCACTCGTGACAAGCCTCCTCTGTCACGAGTCGTGACGGTCGTCACCACTCGTGACAGACTCTCTTTGCTTGTCACGAGTCGTCACGGTCGTCACCACTCGTGACAAGCCTCCTCTGTCACGAGTCGTCACGCTCGTCACCACTTGTGACAGACTCCCTTTTCTCTTTTCTTTGCTGGTCACGACACACACACACACTGGGAACGGGAATTTCATCAGAATTAACTCCAAAATGGCTCAAAACACTTCAAATCTCCTCTTACCTTCCAATAGATCTTCCATACATCACAAATGACATAAAAATAACTTAATTCCACAATCAACACAATCAACATCATGCATAAACACATCTAAGTCCCTCAAGAACACAAACCCTAAAATTTCATTAAATTTAAACTCAATCAAATTTCTCAAACAAAAATCCCAAAATACACAAACGTTCCCAAACCTTTTCTCCTTAGCTCCTATTCGCGAGCTCCGCTCCCGCTAGCGATTTCTTTTCCTTTCGCCGGTCTAGGAGTCTCCTCTGAATCACAAACCCACCATAACCAAGATCAATTCTAGAACAACCCATAAACAAATACATATAAACTAAAACCTAGAGAAGAGGAAGAAAAAGAATCTAAAATACCCATAACCCCAACTCACCTTTAAACTTCAAAAATCACAAGCTAAGCAACTCAATCTACTCAAGGGAAAGGAGAGGGAGTAAGATCGGGTCAAGAAGATGGAAAACAAAGAAGAAAGAAAAAGAAAAGAGGAAGATGGCGTGAAGAAGAGAGGGAGAATGGGAAAACAAGGGAAAATGGCTGCATTTTCTCTCTCTCACTCCCCAACCCATTAAATGCCCACTTATCCACTTTGCCACATGTCACTCTCTCCTTAAGACACATGTCCCCTAACACATCCTACTTCCATACATTATCATACACATTAAGCCATCCCTTATTACACTATATTTCCCTACATCCACTCATACCCTACACTAGCCTATTTCCTCCTCTCAACTAATACACACAATATAAATAAATAAACCAATTTAACACACACATGTAACACATAAAAATACACACATACAGACACGGACAGGCTCAAACTACTGGGGTGGTTTTGGGGTGTTACAATACTCCCCCACTTAACAGAATTTCGTCCTCGAAATTCTTACCTGTTTCAAATAACTGAGGGTATTGCAATCTCATAGCTTCCTCTGGCTCCCAAGTAGCTTCTTCAATACCGTGATGCTGCCATAGGACTTTGACTAACGGTATCTGTTTATTCCGAAGCTGTCTGATTTCCTTATCCAAAATCCTTTTCGGTTCTTCATCAAACGAAAAGTCTGGCTGAACATGGATATCTTGCACTGATAACACATGCGAAGGGTCTGACCGATATCTCCTAAGCATAGACACATGAAAAACATCATGTAATCTCGCTAATTCCATAGGCAAAGCTAATTGATACGCTACTGGCCCTACTTTCCTTAGAATCTCATATGGTCCAATAAAGCGTGGGCTTAGCTTGCCTTTCTTGCCAAAACGGAGAACCTTTCGCCACGGTGACACTTTCAAGAAAACCTTATCACCCACTTCATACTGAATATCTCTGCGCTTCAAGTTAGCATAAGAACGCTGTCGATCTTTAGCTGCTTTCAAATTTTGTTGCACAACCCTTACTTTCTCCTCGGTATCCCGCACTATATCCGGACCTATCATAGCCTTTTCTGATAGTTCAGTCCAACATATTGGGGTTCTACATTTCCGTCCATACAATGCTTCATAAGGAGCCATACCAATGCTCACCTGATAGCTGTTATTATATGCGAATTCCATCAAAGATACATACCGATCCCAGCTTCCTGAGAACTCTAAAGCACAACCCCGAAGCATATCTTCCAAAATCTGAATAACCCTCTCCGATTGACCATCGGTCTGCGGATGGAAAGCAGTGCTGAAATTTAACCGTGTTCCCAAAGCTGTCTGAAGCTATTTCCAAAACTTGGATGTAAAACGAGGATCTCGGTCTGATACAATGGATAACGGGATCCCATGTAGTCGAACTATCTCATCCACATAAAGTTCCGCCAACTTGTCCATCGAATAATCCACCCGTACCGGCAGAAAATGCGCAGACTTCGACAATCGATCTACTATAACCCACACTGAATCATGCTTACGCTGAGTCATAGGCAAGCCAGATACAAAATCCATCGTGATGTCATCCCATTTCCATTGAGGAATAGGTAAGGGATGAAGCAATCCCGATGGCACTTGATGCTCGGTTTTCACTTGCTGACAAGTAAGACATCTTGAAATAAATTCTGTTATCTCTCTTTTCATTCCTGGCCACCAATAGTATTGCTTCAAGTCTTGATACATCTTGTCTCTACCAGGATGCATAGTAAAGACTGATGAGTGAGCTTCTTGTAACAATTTCTTTCTTAACTCACCCACATTAGGCACACATAACCGATTACCATGCCTAAGTACTCCTTCACTATCTATCAAGTATTCAGACTGCTTGCCCTCTTTCACTGCTTGACAAACAAGCTGTAGCACATGATCATCTAACTGAGCCTTTGAAATTTCCGATCTCAAACTTGGCTTAACATTAAGTTGAGCAATCAAAGCACCTTCAGAATCGAATCTCCATTTGCCTCGGCTAGCTAGCAACGCAGACATAGACTTTCTATTGAGAGCATCAGCTACTACGTTAGCTTTACCCGGATGGTAGTCAATGATACAATCATAATCCTTGAATAGTTCTAACCACCTCCGCTGCCTCAAATTCAATTCCTTCTGAGTTAACAAATACTTGAGACTCTTGTGATCGGTAAAAATCCTGCACGTCTCCCCATACAAATAGTGCCGCCAAACTTTAAGCGCAAACACTACCGCTGCTAACTCCAAATCGTGAGTCGGGTAATTCTTCTCATGAGGCTTCAACTGTCTCGATGCATAAGCTATAACTTTGTTCCCTTGCATCAGAACACAACCTAACCCAATTCCCGAAGCATCACTGTACATAGTGTACTCTTTACCCGAAACCGGCTGTGTGAGCACAGGAGCTTTAACCAATAACTCCTTTAAACGATCAAAACTGGTTTGACACTTTTCAGTCCAAACAAACTTAACATCCTTCCGAAGTAGCTTGGTCAAAGGAGAAGCTAACAATGAAAACCCCTGAACAAACCGTCGATAATACCCTGCTAAACCCAGAAAACTTCTCACTTCAGGTACATTCTTCGGAGGCATCCAATTTACAATTGCTTCAATCTTACTTGGATCAACACGTACACCCTTTGCTGACACTACATGTCCAAGGAAAGCCACTTCCTTCAACCAAAACTCACACTTACTGAGTTTCGCATACAGCTGATGATTTCTTAACATTTGCAACACCAACCCAAGATGTTCCTTATGCTCTTTTTGATTTCAAGAGTATACCAAAATGTCATCAATAAATACCACAACAAATTTGTCCAGATACGGTCGGAAAACCCTGTTCATCAGATCCATAAAGGCTGCAGGCGCGTTGGTCAAACCAAAAGGCATCACCAGAAATTCATAATGATCGTAACGCGTCCGAAAAGCCGTCTTAGCCACATCTGCTTCTTTAACCCCCAACTGGTAATAGCCTGATCTCAGATCTATCTTAGAGAATACCCCAGCTCCTCTCAACTGATCAAAAAGGTCTTCAATCCTCGGCAATGGATACTTATTCTTGATAGTCACTTTATTAAGCTGTCGATAATCAATGCACATCCGAAGGGTTCCATCTTTCTTTTTAACAAACAGCACTGGAGCGCCCCACGGTGATACACTGGGCCGGATGAATCCTTTATCTAATAATTCCTGTAACTGACTCTTCAATTCTTTCAATTCCACTGGAGCCATTCGGTAAGGAGCCTTAGAAATCGGAGCTGTCCCCGGCAGAATTTCTACTGACAATTCAACTTCTCTCTCGGGAGGTAATCCTGGTAATTCTTCCAGAAAGACATCTACAAAATCTCTCACAATAGGGATGTCTTGAATCTTAACTTGAGCCCTCCGAGAATCCAAAACTACAGCCAAAAACGCTTCACATCCTTTTCTAATAAATCTTCTGGCTTTCATAGCTGATACCACATTATGCAAAGAACTACTTCCAATTCCCTTCACAACAACAGGCATTTGATCTTTATCCTTCAAAACCATTACTTTTCTATGACAATCCACCACCGCACGGTGCTTATCCAACCAATCCATCCCCAGAATAATATCAAACTCGTGAAACGGCAAACAAATCAAATCCACAACAAACTCTATACCCTGAATCTTTAAAGGACACTTCCGACATACACGATTAACCAAAACACTCTGACCCAACGGACTGGATACACAAATCTCATATTCCATCTTTTCCTCACTTCCCAAACTATCCCATAACTTACCAGAACATACATAAGAATGGGTAGAGCCCGGGTCAATCAAAACATAAACTTCAGAATCAAACAAAGAGAACTTACCGGCAATCACTTCGGGAGCATTCTGTTCCTCTCGGGCCTTCATAGCATAAGCCCTGCCAGCGGATGGTACAGGGCGATCTACTGATTCTGAAGCTTCTCTATCTCGAGGCCGTCCACCTCGACCCCTTCCTCTACCCCGATTACGACTTCCTTGGGGTACATTAGATCCAGCTCGACTCCCTTCCTGTTGTCCCAAAGGATCTCCATATCGACTCGGACAATTTGCAAGTAAATGGTCCGTAGAACCACATCTGAAACAGCCTCCCGTTAACCATCGACACTCACCGCAATGTTGCTTGTTACAATGGGTACATCTGGGAGGGCCATCTCCTCTACCGGAACCCGATCCCCTTGAAGAACCCTGTCTCCTCCCTCTAGGGGCCGGACTAGCTGTAGACTCACCAGCAAAATTTCCTTGCGATTCCGTCGGCCTCTTGCCTGAAGAAGAGCCACCTCCTACAGACTTCCGTCTTTGAGCTTTCTCTCTCAAAATAGTCTCAGAACGCTCCGCCCTCAAAGCCGCTTGTACCAACTGATAGTATTTCACATTTGGAGCCGACATCAAAGAAATTAGCATTACCTTCAGAGACTCATTCAAGCCTGCCTCAAAATGCTGACATCGGAACTCTTCTGTAAGAACCCTTGGCGGTGCATACTTACTGAGCTTGGTAAATTCATTTTCATACTCGGCTACAGACATCGTTCTTTGCTTGAGAGTTAGAAACTGCGCCCACTTGGCATCCTTATAAGCTTTAGTTACATACCGGTTTTGAAACTCACCTTCAAAGAACTCCCATGTAATCGGTTCAGGAACTTGCGGTTGACTAACCACCAACCTCCACCAATCATAAGCAGAACCTTGTAACAGAGACAGTGCACACTCCACTTCTTGCTCCGGTGGACATCTTATTTCCCTAAGTACTCTGGATGTCTTTTCTAACCACATCTCTGCCCTGTTAGATTCATCTATACCAGTACCAAAGAAATCCTCTGCACCATGCTTTCTTAACCTCTCAATAGGTGCACTTGGTGCGGTTACTCTTTCAAGTACCCTCGTCATACTCTGAAGCATCACTTCCATCGGTCCCATAGGCATCTCAGGTCGCCCCCTAGGAGGTTGAGCCGGACCAGCAACTGAGGGATCCTGCTCTTGGGGATTCGCACTTTCCGCTGACCCCTCGAGTGACCCACGAACAGACTCCATAGCTACAAAACATAAACGCAGTGCGCATCAGGCCAACACAACTCTAACAGACTCACTAACACACGGAAACCCAGTAACATCTAAACCAATGGCTCTGATACCACCTAATGTCACACCCCAACCTATAACATGGATACTTCTACTCGTAACTAGAGCGAGAGGGATCCAAGATAGATAGGAGTGTCACACCCCACTAGTACACACTTTCAAGCATTACATATAGAATAACATATCCGGTATAAATAAAAACTTTAAGAGAAAGTAGAGGGATACAGAACAAAATGGATACTTTTATTAATATACAAAAAGAAAGTCTTTACATCTTACAATAGGTTACAAAAAGAACCAATTTACAAAAGCCCAAGATACATTGTTCCAAAGGGCTAACAAAATATTATATCAATTACAAAAGAAAGGAAAGCCTATACTATAAAACTTCCAATCTCTAGTTGCGTTGGCCTTCCCGATGCGACACGCCCAACCAACGGTAATCAAAACCTTCCACACCTGCACGGATAAACACCCGTGCTAAGCGAAATCGCTTAGTGGGGAAACACAGAATGCATAACCGCCACTCACAGTGACGATGACAGAAAACATATGATAACAATACAATTATGGGCATATAATCATACATGGTTAATTCAGATATTTGCATTTTCATCCAAAGATTCTTGTACAAAACACAATGACACCTGCTTAATCATAATGAGTGGATAACGAGTACACATAGATACTTGAGAGTATCGGTATCATATTTCAAACACATAGATACCCGGAGGTATCAAAATATTCTATTTGTTTTATTCCAAATTGTTTTCACATAGAATCTTAAGAAAGATTCAGACAGAAGGATCGCGAGGATCCGATCGGGGAACCTGATCAGGGTCCAAAGTCGTACACATAGCTGCAGCAACACATAACTCTATTAGGCATGCCTAACTATCCACTTGCTAGACTCTAGCAGGTCATGCATAAACCATTCAATCCATATTTTAGAGCACATGATACAATTCATCTAAAGAATCATGATATCACTTATATAATAGTAAAAGTTCATTCAGAAGAGATACGAAAATTCAATTAAGTTAAAACTGAGCAAAAATTCAAGAAAAAATGGGTGGTTGGCCGGTCACGAGTCGTCACGGATGTCACCACTCGTGACAAGCCTCCTCTGTCACGAGTCATCACGATCGTCCCCACTCGTGACAGACTCTCTTTTGGCTAGTCACGAGTCCTCACGGTCGTCACCACTCGTGACAAGCCTCCTCTGTCATGAGTCATCACGGTCGTCACCACTCGTGACAGACTCTCTTTTGGCTAGTCACGAGTCATCACGGTCATCACCACTCGTGACAAGCCTCCTCTGTCACGAGTCGTCACGGTCGTCACCACTCGTGACAGACTCTCTTTGCTTGTCACGAGTCGTCACGGTCGTCACCACTCGTGACAAGCCTCCTCTGTCACGAGTCGTCATGCTCGTCACCACTCGTGACAGACTCCCTTTTCTCTTTTCTTTGCTGGTCACGACACACACACACACTGGGAACGGGAATTTCATCAGAATTAACTCCAAAATGGCTCAAAACACTTTAAATCTCCTCTTACCTTCCAATAGATCTTCCATACATCACAAATGACATAAAAATAACTTAATTCCACAATCAACACAATCAACATCATGCATAAACACATCTAAGTCCCTCAAGAACACAAACCCTAAAATTTCATTAAATTCAAACTCAATCAAATTTCTCAAACAAAAATCCCAAAATACACAAACGTTCCCAAACCTTTTCTCCTTAGCTCCTATTCGCGAGCTCCGCTCCCGCTAGCGATTTCTTTTCCTTTCGCCGGTCTAGGAGTCTCCTCTGAATCACAAACCCACCATAACCAAGATCAATTCTAGAACAACCCATAAACAAATACATATAAACTAAAACCTAGAGAAGAGGTAGAAAAAGAATCTAAAACACCCATAACCCCAACTCACCTTTAAACTTCAAAAATCACAAGCTAAGCAACTCAATCTACTCAAGGGAAAGGAGAGGGAGTAAGATCGGGTCAAGAAGATGGAAAACAAAGAAGAAAGAAAAAGAAAAGAGGAAGATGGCGTGAAGAAGAGAGGGAGAACGGGAAAACAAGGGAAAATGGCTGCATTTTCTCTCTCTCACTCCCCAACCCATTAAATGCCCACTTATCCACTTTGCCACATGTCACTCTCTCCTTAAGACACATGTCCCCTAACACATCCTACTCCCATACATTATCATACACATTAAGCCATCCCTTATTACACTATATTTCCCTACATCCACTCATACCCTACACTAGCCTATTTCCTCCTCTCAGCTAATACACACAATATAAATAAATAAACCAATTTAACACACACATGTAACACATAAAAATACACACATACAGACACGGACAGGCTCAAACTACTGGGGTGGTTTTGGGGTGTTATAGGATGTGGAGATATGCTTTATGAAAATGTGGTTTGAGAATATGTATGCTATATGTATAATGAATATGATTATGATTTATGCTATGAGTGAATGCCAATATCAAGATGGAAATCAGGTATGTACCAATTGGGAATGTGGTTGATGAATTGGGTTAATTTCTTAGAAAGGAAAATGGGTTGAAAGTCCTTGAAAGGAGATGGGAATAGAATGTGGAATTGGAATCTTGCATGGGTCACGATGACAATCAAAATTGATTGTGACCGTGAGGTATGCTGGAATTATGTTCTGCCTAGCTGAATTGGGTATGTCATGGTGACAACCAAAATGGTTGTGACCGTGAGGTACCCAAGGAAGCATTTTGCCCTGTAAAAATATGATATGTCACGGTGACAATCAAATTGATTGTGACCGTGACGTACCCTCAAGTAGCATTCTGCCGAGAATTGGGAACATGTCATGGTGGCAGTCAAATTGATTGTGACCGTGACTTGTCCTCAATTTGCATTCTGTTTTGGACTTCAACATGTCACGGTGACAACCAAATTGGTTGTGACCGTGACCTACCCTGTTTTGGCAATATAACCCTAATGTGTTTGGCCTTTTAAATGGCAAGGCTTTGAGCTGAAATGAAGGACATTATGAGTAAGTATTATGTGTGTATTAGGTAATGTACAATTGCATACTACATGATGATTCTTGAATGCAATCGAATATGTGATTATTAACTATGAAGAATGAGTTTGGAAACATATTGAGTATGCAAGTGAAATGAATAGCTATGTGCTAATGCAAAAGGGTAAAATGAATGTGATGTTAGCTATCAACATATGTGATGTGAAAAGTGATTAATGTGAACTGAATAATATGTTTAACAACTTAAGCCTGCGAGTCAAGTAGTGGATAGTTAGGCATGCCTATGGGGTCAAGTGCTGCAGCCCCATGCGTTTAATGTGTCTGATTCCATGGGAATCACAATGCGAATAATCCTTGTTGGATTTTATTATAAGTGGATTGATGTTAAGTACCTGAAGGTACCAATGCGTAAATGTAATCTCGATGAGATTCTAGTACCTGAGTGGTACCAATGCGATACCCGTTATCCGTGTCTCTGGTTTGCAGGCTAATTAACTAATTAATAAGTGGAAATGATGGTGACACAGTATGGTATGTGATGTGAATATGTGAATACATGATTGGTACTTTATGATTGAATATAGTAATGAACAATGTTATGCATGAAACGGAATTGGATGAAGTGATTCTTAATTAGCATGATTGTTGACATGCAATGTGTGGTAATTATATCTGTGTGTAGAATTACTTGTTATATGTGTTCCCCACTAAGCGTTATCGCTTAGCACGGGTTTACTCTAATCCGTGCAGGTACGGACAAGAGGTAGCCGTAGGATGCACCCGCATATCGACGGTCAACAATAGGAAGTGGATAGCGTAGGTTTTGGGGTTTGTTACTAGGAAATTTTGTATAGACTTTTTGTATAATTATTATGTGTATCAGATATGTAAAGGCATGTAATAATGAGATAACTAAGAATAGTAACGAACTGTTGTATAAGTATGTATGACGTATGATCGTATGTGATGAAATCTTTTTGTTTGGGTTTCCATAAGGTTATGCATGTGTTCTGTTGTTTGTGCACGACCTTCTCTAACTAAGACTAGCTAAGCTAGTCTGACATGGGGAAAGGGCGTCACAATATATCTTTACATATACCCTTATCCTATCACTGTCATATCAATCTTTTCACTTAACTCCTTCGTCATAAAACATCTCGTCTTTTAAATACAGAATCGCTCACACATTCACTAAACTCTTTTCTTGATCAAAATAACAATAACTGTTCCCTCCTAAATTACCAGTATCACTCGTCACAATTCGCTATCACTTCTAAAACATCACATATATCTTACAGTACTTGTTATTTAACTATCTTGCACAAAGGTTCACAATTTTATTCACTCTTATAAGCAAGTTCAAATCTATAGCCAATAAGTCAATCTAATCAGATACAATTCCATTCCTCTCCAAATATATATAGAAATCTTATCCAATTTTATACCTTAATTCCTTAACAAAGAAGGGTCAAGCCCACCAATTATATAGACACAAATCTCTTACTCATACTTATATACATTCAGTGATCCTTCACTCTTTCTTTTTTTTTTCTAGTTTGAATAACTAATTCCTCACTTACTCAACTTTGTTACACTCAATGTACATTCTGTCAGCTTCCTGTCACTTGAGGCAAATGCACATGTCTGATGTTCATTAAAAAGGAACAACAGAAGTAAATGTAACGGATGCTGAATGATTTATGTATGCAATATGATGCAATGTATTAATGCAGTTCATATAGTAGCAATGTAAGTTACCCAACCCCCATAATGTATCACATTCAAATAATTGCTCTCATCAGTAAAGTAGCTGACAGGTGTACAAAGTGTCACAATCCTCCAAATAATTTCAATTATAGAAAATCCAGCACTGTCTAATCCTTTATTCCATATTTCCCCTCAGGGAAAACTTATACATAACTTATATTTTACTACACCCAATCTCTAACTAGAATTTTTACAGCTACAGCGAATACATTAATATCAGGAAACATATTCACAATGGACTGATTACAACTTATCACATATCACATATAACTGTCTCACTGCTGATATCATCAACATTTAATCTTTCCTACTACACTACTTCTACAAAACTAGGACTTTCGCATTAGCCAATGCAAAAACTATACAGACTAAACTCTAAACTCTAGTCGTCCAGAACCGACTAAACCAATGCTCTGATACCACTAAATGTAGCACCCTTTACTTGCACGTAGTAAACCATACCGTCATCTGGTGGTTCATGACGACGGTCAGGGTATTACTAACACAAACATGCAAAACTTATAAAACCTATAAGCTGAAAGCTGAGTTATAAAATTTCTTTCATTTTCAAAAACACATTATAATTAACTATAAATTTGTTATACAATCCCATTAAATAGTATACTTCTTCAGAATTCACTATAGATAGATCATTTACATAACCAATATTACTTTTACAAATACTTATAATTTAAAATTACAAATCTTGCATACATTCCAAAGACTATACAAATCCTACCCTAAAATCTCTTCATAATCTTGCATTGGCCTGGGCTGCTGTGGAAAAACTCTCGAACGATCCAATTAATAGTACCTACACGGATTAAATGAAAATTCGTGCTAAGCATAAAGCTTAGTGGGAAATACATAAATATGGACGACCACTAAGAAAGGCCGTCAAATAAGTTCAAAGAAAAGCATAATATAGAAAATATATTCATAACAATAATAACAAGTTAGATACTTTCAAGGAGGTCATCACTATAACCACATACTTCGTATATCAACTTTAATAAATCACCCATACATTATCGCACTTTTCCACATCGTATACATGTCACTTTGTTCACTTATTCATATTCCTTTCAGTTTTCAAAATTCATTTCACACATCTTGCTTAGCAGATGCATTATCATGTAATTTATCCAATCAATAAGGCATTTAGATTACAATAATAAAATACGTATTTCATACAAGTCTTCACATATATTCATCAATTCATAACTTACTGTTTGATTCACATACTCTTGTTCATTTAATGGCTGGTAAGTCAAAGGGGTGGATAACGAGTAACACATAGATACCCGAAGGTATCAACACTATTCTCATAACGTATAAATACCCGTAGGTATTAAAATAATCTTTTCTTGTTGTTCCAAAAACATTTTTGCATACAAAGGGATCACAAAGATCCAGTCGGGGGACCTGATCAGGGTCCAAATCATACACAGGCTGTAGCAATACTAACTCTATTAGGCATGCCTAACTATCCACTACTCGACTAACGAAGGCTAAACACATATATGTTTCTTTTAGTGATATACATGATATTTTCAATACTTTTCATCCGTGCATACTTTTATTATAGTCGGATAATAATCACACGCATAATTCATTTATAAGCTAAAGCAAAGGCTTATATACCATATGACAAACCATAACCTTTTTGTTACAATCCCATCATAATTTTTACCATATTCCTAAACATTCATTTTAACTATAGCTAATATGGTATAATATATCCAAGTTTACACAACATGTCATATGAAAGGCATAAGTAAAACCCATGCCAAATAGCACGACAACATACATTCATAGCATAGAAAGAGTCGCACTCGCAACCTTAGTTGCGACCGCGATAGAAAGCTAGATGGCCTCTATCACACTCGCGACAGAGCCAAGCATCACAATCCTGTCGATTCCCAATTGCATACAACTTCACATAAAAATATACCTACTCTTATATTGTCCATAAATAATTTCATAAATATTACTTTCCCCAAATTCATGCATTAAATTCAAGAACTTTAACACAAGCATCTTAAACTATTCAATTTATTAAGAATCATTCTTAATATCCCATACAAATACAAAACTATAAATAAGTCTTCTTGAAACTTGAATCATTAACTGCTCAACAAGCTTTAACAAATCCGTGCATGTAAGCCACATTTATTTTTAACAAATACCAAGGCATCACCAGAGTTCAATTGGCACATTATCTTTTATGTCCGAAATAGTTTCTATGCTTTGGTTTGGACCTGGAAGAGTGTTCTAAACTTCCTATGTATCCGAAGAGTTGGGAATTCAAACCCCGAAATTCTACTAGTTTAAACCGCAAGTTATAGAATTGACTTCAAATCGCCTAACATAATATAAATCCAGTCAATATTGAACATACTCGAAAATGTTCAGCTCATTCAAATTTTAAGTAACTAAGTCAACATTCTTTTTTATGACCTCAAACACTTGTATCCCTAAGTAATAGCCATTTATTTACTAATTTCCAAACTCTAAACATATGATGAATATGTCTCGAGAGGTTCCGAGAAAGTTCGGGTGTATTTCGGAAGAGAAAACATCACAAAATATACAAACTAGAAGAGGGTAAAGGTAGGCAAGGTTTCCTACCGACCAAAAGGTTCAGAAGAAGGAGTAAAACACTTGTCAAGCAGGTTCTGTCACGTTCGCGACCATGGTCACGCTCGCGACAGAAGCCCCTTGCAGGTTTCTCACGAGAGCAAGTCACAAGACTGCTTTTTGCTTCAAACTTCAACCGCCTGAACCAACCTCTAAACCTCATTTTTAGACCAAATGTCCTCTTAACAAATGATCCTTAGGATGTTAGCTTTAATATAGAATAATTCTCATGTCGTTTTGACACCTAAATCATCAGATATGATCTAAAAAACCTACACTGCTCCCCTAAACCCGGCCAGAGAAGATACCTCTACTACAAGACCACTTTTGGGACACTTAGAGCTAAACTTAGCTCAAGCCTATTTCTATAGAATTTGTAGAACTATGTCTTAGCTTTCAAAAGGTACTAGTCTCACACAATATGGAGTTATAAAACTCCTTATACAGCCTAATAATCGAAAAGTGGTCAGGTGTGTTCTAACACAGTTTTTCACCCAAAATCTTATTCACATGCACAATTTAACAATTTAAACCAACACTCACTACCATCATCATATATCATCATCTAAACATTCAAGTAACTTATATAACACATGAATATATTCAAACTCATACATAAATAAAGAGTTTCCAAACCTTTTTTCCTTTGCTCCCTAATTGCTCCAATGACTATACAACCCCTTTGCTTTCATACTCCTTCTTAAGTTTCTCATTTTTCCTCCAAATAAACCAAACAAAATTCAGAAATCCACTTAAAGTTACACATTCCTCTATTTATGTTCAAGAAGAAGAGGAAAGTAAGAGGGAAAAGAACCAACCAGTTACCTTTCCCAACCAAATTATCCATCCTATTACTTAAAGCTTGAGCAAATCCACCTTGGGCTTTAATTTCTAAAGATGGCATGGGTAGGAGGAGAAGAGGTGTAACACCCCCATCGTCGCCCCCATTGAAAGGGCGCCGACGGGCGCGCTACCCGACGCTCACTCACATACTTGCACACATACACTAAGCGGAAGCACACATTCATACAATGACAACATGCGGAAATACAGCGTAAATTAAAACTTTAAAGAAACAATAGCTGAACATACATTAACTCGCATATATACAAACCATCATTTAGCAGAAGCATAAGGCAAAAGAGAAAACGAAGGAATAACTGAAAACTTAATTACAATAAGATCCTTACATGACAAAATACATAAGAAAAAAGCTACAAAATTACAGAATCCGAATACAGGAGCTAAAGCCAAAAATGACAAAACACTTTTAACTCCAATGTGGCCGGCCCTGCAGATGCTCGACTCGAACCGAAACAAAACCTGCCACCTACACGGGAAAAGAACCCGTGCTAAGCGATAACGCTTAGTGGGGAGGAACAAAGACAATCAACACTAAACTAAAGAACATATAAACTCATATGCAAACACTTACCGGTTCCACCGAAGTATCAGATATCAGAAGGCGAATCATGCAAAGACCCAAGCTATATAAACACGTAGATGTCATATCAAAATACCCATATACCAACCAAAAGCTGATTCATACACAATGCAACTATCATGCAGAGGTGCACAGACACATTAACTAATACTCGAATTACAAAATTGATCCATTATACTACCATACAATGATGTACACAAATATCATAAAATGCCACTAGAGGTCTAAACATACGATTATGATGCCATAATATACGTACCCTAACCGAGAACCGATTAAAAAGGTCAAAACACAACACTTCCGTTGTGCCACTCTAATATAAATAATATCATGCCGAAGACACTCCAAAGCAGAGACCAAAATAATAACATAACGTCACATCATCATGCGAAAATAGGAATAAATCTTACATACATTTGCTCAGATCCATTAAGTATCAACGCATAATCTCTAACTATCTAAACATGCATAAGACCATCATCCAACAATGCTCATTCACTAACTGAAACCACTTACAAAGATAATACACCATACCCTCACATTACTACATCAATACACGTAGCAGCATACAGAGAAACATAAAAACCTAACAACATGCTGAAATTACTACAACAGCAGAGACCGGCATAACATATACACAGCAATACTCCATAACACTACACAATATAAATGCTACCACACCATGTAATGTAAACACATGTCAACATACCGAAATCACTATGATGGCATAAACCAAGGAAACATATATCATGGCTCTACCTTCATAGCATTCAAGAGGACAAGTTCATAAGATTAAACATATTAATTTGCATACTTAAAGCCACCACTGATCCGATTCACATGCTTATATACAATAAAAACATGCTTGAGTTACAAAAGTAAATGCATTAGTCGAATCACATTCAAAGCATTTGAAGCTTATAACAGATCATATAATAAATGCGAATAATCGGGTCGGATATAAAATCATGATTACATAATAAAGACACACATTCCCAAGCCCACATTCACGTTCGTATACATATAAACTGATTCCTCAAATCCTTATCATGCTCATTCGGATATCACATTCTCATAGTTATTTCGAAGCAAAACAAAACAACAAAGCACCTGCTAACTCACAATAGTGGATAACGAGTGTACGGGCAGTACCTTACGGGTACAAATCGGCCAAAGGGTACCTGACGGGTACGAATCGAAAACCATTTCATTTTATTTAAAACACTTTACTGAGGGGATTCTTAAACAAGATCCAAACACATTAAAAAGGATTGCAAGGATCCGAACACATTAAAAGGGTTCGCGAGGAACCAAACGGGGGCCTGATTAGGGTCCAAACGTCCAAAGGTCGTGCAGCTAAAGAGACTCTATTAGGCATGCCTAACTATCCACTAGACTGACTCGCACAGGTCATGCATAAAACAAATCATGTTTCTAATCACATAATACATATATATATATATATCATCAAACATAATCCACAGTATGGGAGAGGTATACATATAATCATAATGTCAGTCATACCCCTCACCAATCGTATGATGAAACATACAATATAATTCGATCAATACACTTTAGCACTATTCAAAATTTTAAAACATATCAGAGTCAACCATAGGACAGTATTCTGCCAACTATTAACAATACTTAATCTTAAACCTGCAATGATACAATTTACACTTAAACATAGCATATTATTTTGAGAGGAAGTTCATGAGTAAATGTATGCATAGCACCTATCACATTCTAATATAATAAGCTCATAAAAATAGTAACCATGAACATGGCATTCAACCTACTTGTATCCAATATGCATCACACGATACGAACCACAATAATTAACATAGATAAGCCAAAACATACCATTTAAACAAAAGAATAATCTAACAGAGATCCCATTACTAAGCATATCAGAGTCGAGTATAGAAACACAATCATGCCAATGCTTATGGATACAAAATCCTAATTACGCGATAGATGAGGATAACTAAATATAACCCATGCATAATCCAAATTACATTTAAGCATAACACATTAAGTTCAACGGCTAAAGAATAATAATAATGCATTCAGACATCAGCCGTAATATTCAAATAAATTTGGCATAGCATAATACCAACACATGCTGAGTTCATAACTTAAAGCATAAATAACTCATTCCATAATTTAGCATAGCAAAACATACCATTAACTGCTACGAGATATGTAAACTGACACTAAATAATGTTTAAAACCAAACATAAGTAAAGAAGGAGTGAAAAAGAAGAGGATGAAAAATTTGCAAATTTGGGGGACAATAGCGTTTTACACGGCGGTATGACAAATCCATACCGCCGTGTAAGACACTTACACGGGGGTATGGCGTAACCCATACAGCCGTGTAACATGTCCAACACGGTGCTGGACAGAGGCATTTTACACGGCTATAAGGGAAACCCTTACCGCCGTGTAAAACTCCCAGTACAGACATACCTGGGCAGTAACATTTTACACGACAGTATTGGTATATCCTTACCGCCGTGTAAAACCTCGGCCTTGCATTTTCTGAGGAGTTTCCTCGATTCACACGGCGGTGAGCCAATTCCTTATCGCCGTGTGACTTCTGGAAATTCCAAAAATTGCAGAAAATCACTCCATTTCGAAACCCAAACAACACAACACCAAAATAGCACATTTATACCATGTTAATCACCCAAAAACTCACCTTCTTTGCTTGCCATTCACAACCAACATGCAATTTCACACTTCAATCATTAACTTAATTCCATCAATTTAACATACATAATCTAACAATCTTACTTAAACATGACTCACATAATCACAATCTGATATTCACAATGTAAGTTCTAAATTCAACATGCTCAAAACCTCAAGTCATATACAACATTTAAACATCAAATGTCATGCAATTTTCTAGAATTTCATTAACATATAAAATCATAAATTCACAAATTATTCCCAAACAAATCGTGCATAAACTCATATCAACACTCAAATTTCTTGAAATCACACACAAATACTCATCCATGATCCAAGAAGAATGATGGCAGAGACAAATTAAAACTCCAATGTAAAAAATCAAACTCCCAAACCTCTTGTTGCACAATCAGCTTCTCTCTTCAAGCTTCAATCTTTAATCTTCTCTTTTCCTTTACTTTGCTTCTTCTTATCACCAATCACTTGCACAAATAAAAGCCACAATTCTTAATCCAAACCCTAACTTAAATCAAGCAAAACCAGAAGAAGAAACCCAAACACAGGAAACCCCAAAAACCTAAACACATACCTCTTCAAAGCTGATCCAAAACTCAACCAAGGCACCAATAATCACCAACCACAAGAATAACAAGGAGGAAGGGCAGAAAATAGAGAAGAAAAGAGAAGGAAGGGTTGAAGAAGAGAGGGGAACGGGAAGCAGCCCCTCTCCTGCATTCTCACTCTTTTCTTTCCCCCTTTTCTTTCTACTCAATTAATGCACATACCTAACAAGTCCACATGGCAAACTCCCATAGGCTCAAATCAAAATATCTTGTCTTATTACTCTTTGGTCCTTGGCAAATCCTACTTAAATCCTTGGCAATCTTACACTTCACTCACTAACACAATAATTCCTCACTTGAACTTTAATTAATTCTTCAATCGGGTCCTTAATACTCAAATTCCATATGCGCACATTACCAAAATATCCTCACTAATCCCAACTTAGCATGCACATTCCGACTAGGGCCATTTTGGGGTGTGACAACTCTTCCCTCCTAAAAGAATTTCGTCCTCGAAATTCACCTGCTAAACACTTACATCCAAACAACCCAAACAAACAAAACTAACTTGAACAAAAGCTTGCAATGCAACTTGCCAAAAGAACCTGTGGTCTCAATCGCATCCTTGCCATACACTAAAAACTCCGTGGGCGCTCGAGAAGCTCTGAGCAAATCCTCCACATCCTTTCTAGCTTGCCGAGCTAGACTCTCACTCATCTTCTTAGGACAATCAGCGATCTGGTGTCCCATGCTACCACATCTGAAATAAGCTCCAATCATCAGCCGACACAAACCCCGATGTCGCTTCTGACAGTGCTGACATATAGGCGGTACCCACTTCTTACACTTATCCCAATGTTGCTTCTGACAATGTTGACACATTGGAGGTTCTCGAATCCTCTTACCCGCTAACATCTCTCTACCCGATCCTTTTCTCTTTTGGGGAACATGCCGAACAAATTCATGAGAAGCTCGAGGAGCAGTCAATCTATCCAAAATCTGAATCAACCCTTGCACTAAGGTCCTATCATCGGAAATAGGACCAGAATCTTCAACTGAAGGATGCTCGAAAACACTCTGATAAGCACTAACTGGGTTAACACTTTCCGTTGTCTCGCCCACCTTCTCACTCGGATCAGACTCCATCTAGACACGACACAAGACAAGACACATCTGCATTAGGCCACGACACAACTGACTCGCACGCAAAAACACGATAGAAACCAACTAGCATACCAAGACTTGACACTCAAACAAGGGCAACCAGGACCGCCAAACTGGCGCTCTGATACCACTAACTGTAACAACCCCATCGTCGCCCTCGTTGGAAGGGCGCCGGCGGGTGCGCTACCTGACGCTCACTCACATACTTGCACACATACACTAAGCGGAAGCACACATTCATACAATGACGACATACGAAAATACAGCGTAAATTAAAACTTTAAAGAAACAATAGCTGAACATACATTAACTCGCATATATACAAACCATCATTTAGCGGAAGCATAAGGCGAAAGAGAAAATGAAGGAATAACTAAAAACTTAATTACAATAAGATCCTTACATGACAAAATACATAAGCAAAAAGCTACAAAATTACAGAATCCGAATACAGGAGCTAAAGCTAAAAATGACAAAACACTTTTATCTCCAATGTGGCCGACCCTGCAGATGCTCGACTCGAACCGAACCAAAACCTGCCACCTACACGGGAAAAGAACCTGTGCTAAGCGATAACGCTTAGTGGGGAGGAACAAAGACAACCAACACTAAACAAACGAACATATATCATCGTGCATAAATACATATAAACTCATATGCAAACACTTACTGGTTCCACCGAAGTATCAGATATCAGAAGGCGAATCATGCAAAGACCCAAGTTATATAAACACGCAGATGTCATATCAAAATACCCATATACCAACCAAAAGCTGATTCATACACAATGCAACTATCATGTAGAGGTGCACATACACATTAACTAATACCCGAATTACGAAATTGATACATTATACTACCATACAATGATGTACACAAATATCATGCAATGCCACTAGAGGTCTAAACATACAATTATCATGCCATAATACACGTACCCTAACCGAGAACCGATTGACAAGGTCAAAACACAACACTTCCGCTGCGCCACTCTAATATAAATAATATCATGCCGAAGACACTCCAAAGCAGAGACCAAAATAATAACATAACGTCACATCATCATGCGAAAATACGAATAAATCTTACATACACTTACTCAGATCCATTAAGTATCAACGCATAATCTCTAACTATCTAAACATGCATAAGACCGTCACCCAATAGTGCTCATTCACTAACTGAAACCACTTACAAAGCTAATACACCATACCCTCACATTACTACATCAATACACGTAGCAGCATATAGAGAAACATAGAAACCTAACAACATGCTGAAATTACTACAACAGCAGAGACCGGCATAACATATACACAGCAATACTCCATAACACTACACAATATAAATGCTACCTCACCATGTAATGTAAACACATATCAACATACCGAAATCACTATGATGGCATAAACCAAGGAAACATATATCATGGCTCTACGTTCATAGCATTCAAGAGGACAAGTTCATAAGATTAAACATATTAATTTGCATACTTAAAGCCACCACTGATCCGATTCACATGCTTATATACAATAAAAATATGCTTGAGTTACAAAAGTAAATGCATTAGTCAAACCACATTCAAAGCATTTGAAGCTTATAACACATCATATAACAAATGCTGATAATCGGGTCAGATATAAAATCATGCTTACATAATAAAAACACACATTCCGAAGCCCATATTCACGTTCGTATACATATAAACTGATTCCTCAAATCCTTATCGTGCTCATTCGGATATCACATTCTCATAGTTATTTCGAAGCAAAAAACAACAACAAACCACCTGCTGACTCACAGTGGTGGATAACGAGTGTACGGGCAGTACCTTACGGGTACAAATAGGCCAAAGGGTACCTTACGGGTACGAATCGAAAACCATTTCATTTTATTTAAAACACTTTACTGAGGGGGATCTTAAACAAGATCCAAACACATTAAAAAGGATCGCGAGGATCCGAACACATTAAAAGGGTTCACGAGGAACCAAACGGGGACCTGATCAGGGTCCAAACGTCCAAAGGTGCTGCAGCTAAAGAGACACTATTAGGCATGCCTAACTATCCACTAGACTGACTCGCACAGGTCATGCATAAAACAAATCATGTTTCAAATCACATAATACATATATATATAAATATATATATCATCAAGCATAATCCAGAGTATAGGAGAGGTATACATATATTCATAATGTCACTCATAGCCCGCACAAATCGTATGATGAAACATACAATATAATTCGATCAATACACTTTAGCACTATTCAGAATTCTAAAACATATCAGAGTCAACCATAGGACAATATTCTGCCAACTATTAACAATACTTAATCTCAAACCTGCAATGATATAATTTACACTTAAACATAGCATATTATTTTGAGAGGAAGTTCATGAGTAAATGTATGCATAGCACCTATCACATTCTAATATAATAAGCTCATAAAAATAGTAACCATGAACATGGCATTCAACCTACTTGTATCCAATATGCATCACACGATACGAACCACAATAATTAACATAGATAAGCCAAAACATACCATTTAAACAAAAGAATAATCTAACAGAGATCCCATTACTAAGCATATCAGAGTCGAGTATAGAAACACAATCATGCCAATGCTTATCGATACAAAATCCTAATTACGCGATAGATGAGGATAACTAAATATAACCCATGCATAATCCAAATTACATTTAAGCATAACACATTAAGTTCAACGGCTAAAGCATAATAATAATGCATTCAGACATCAACCATAATATTCAAATAAATTTTGCATAGCATAATACCAACACATGCTGAGTTCATAACTTAAAGCATAAATAACTCATTCCATAATTGAGCATAGCAAAACATACCATTAACTGCTATGAGATATGTAAAATGACACTAAATAATGTTTAAAACCAAACATAAGTAAAGAAGGAGTGAAAAAGAAGAGGATGAAAAATCTGCAAATTTGGGGGACAGTAGCGTTTTACAGGGCGGTATGACAAATCCATACCGCCGTGTAAGACACTTACATGGGGGTATGGCGTAACCCATACAGCCGTGTAACATGTCCAACACGGTGCTGGATAGAGGCATTTTACACGGCTATAAGGGAAACCCTTACCGCCGTGTAAAACTCCCAGTACAGACATACCTAGGCAGTAACGTTCTACATGGCGGTATTGGTATATCCATACTGCCGTGTAAAACCTCGGCCTTGCATTTTATGAGGAGTTTCCTCAATTCACACAGCAGTGAGCCAATTCCTTACCGCCGTGTGACTTCTGGAAATTCCAGAAATTGTAGAAAATCACTCCATTTCGAAACCCAAACAAAACAACACCAAAATTGCACATTTATACCATGTTAATCACCCGAAAACTCACCTTCTTTGCTTGCCATTCACAACCAACATGCAATTTCACACTTCAATTATTAACTTAATTCCATCAATTTAACATACATAATCTAACAATCTTACTTAAACATGGCTCACATAATCACAATCTGATATTCACAATGTAAGTTCTAAATTCAACATGCTCAAAACCTCAAGTCATATACACCATTTAAACACCAAATGTCATGCAATTTTCCAGAATTTCATTAACATATAAAATCATAAATACACAAATTATTCCCAAACAAATCATGCATAAACTCATATCAACACTCAAATTTCTGAAAATCACACACAAATACACATCCATGATCTAAGAAGAATGATGGCAGAGACAAATTAAAACTCCAATGTAAAAAATCAAACTCCCAAACCTCTTGTTGCACAATCAGCTTCTCTCTTCAAGCTTCAATCTTTAATCTTCTCTTTTCCTTTACTTTGCCTCTTCTTATCACCAATCACTTTGTGACGCACGACGGATGTCCACTCGGCCGCCCCTATGACCGCCCACTTGAGGGCGATCGGGCAATTGAGGGTCCGCTAACAGCTTGCAATAAATCGCAAGTGCGTCTATGTTGGGCAATAAGGAGGTTTCATGGAGTCACCACCCAATAGAACATTGGGAAAGTTTCTCTCGCCTGGGATCCATTTTGGGCCAACCAAAGGGGTCTTGGAGGGTAAACCTCTCGCCCTAAGGAGCCTAGGATTAACGCCAAAATCTCATGACACAAGAGGTGTCTTGGAGGGTAAACCTCTCGCCTCTTTGTGCCCAAAGATCAGAGCTGGGTTCTGGACTTCTCATCTATTTCAACCTCGATTATTTTATGATCAAATTTTAATTACCATTAATTCGCTCTCTCTCCACACGATGTAATTGATTAAAGGCGCATTTATTCACTTTTGGAAAGCAGTAAATGAGCAAGTAATGAAAGCAATAAATTACAATAATACAAGGAGCGGAATACAACTCCCTTTTATAAAGGTGCGATACATACACGAATCGGGGCATTGCTTATTTTGAGGACTTTGGTCCTCGCATGCATTATTATCAAAATGGCTATTTTTATTGTGATGAGCTTTTATTGGATAAAAATAGGACATTGAGTCCTTGCGTTTATGAAAAACTCTTTTTATTGAATATAAAACATTAATCAATTTTTATATTTAACGGGATATAAAAAAAGGGGCATACTCATGTACATAGAATAAATAATGAATAAACTAATAAAGGGAATAATTAAGAGGGTTAGAAAACTAAACCGGACGGAATCCTCCGAGCATGGTAGATCGCCCCTTGAGCTCAGGATAGTCCAAGAAAATCAATATATGCTCACAGAAGGTTAAAAGATGTTAATATATGAAAGCTCAACATAAAATGGAGTCAAAAGACTTGAAAGAAATAGAAAAGATTTGGAAAAGTGGAGACAGGACCCAGCGATGGCCTCTATCGAGTGACCGACAGGCGTCGGTAGGTGACCAACATATCCCGTCGCTCACTCAAGAGAGAGGGCGTCTGTAGGTGAGGTGACCGACGAGCGTCGGTGAGATAGATGACCCGTCGGTCACCACTGCCTCCGAAAATAAATAGTGAAAAACTCTTTTTTCAAAGCAAATATGGGTTTTTATCACAAAATGAGATGAAGAGAATCAAAATAAAGGAAAGTGAAAGCAAAAAGCCACAAGAACAGCAAAAATAAAGAATAAAGATGAAATAACTCAGAGAATAAGTCCGAAATATTTACCCTCAGATAATAATTTAGTGATATTCTTGGTGTTGATTAGAGTCCCGGACATTCCACGAGAAATGAAATGAAGGATCAAAGAGAGGAAAATAGATTGTTTCTTTCTTAACCCCTCAAAAAGTTTGACTTTGGAATCAAAAACCCAAAGAAAACTAATTAGTTTTAGTTCCTTTTTGACGGTTTGATCCTCAAATTAAAAGAAATTTCTTGATGTGTGTTTGCTAGAAGAGAGAGAAAATACGCTTGAAATTCGGCAGAGTTTCCCCTCTTGAAAATTTTTGGAACCCTTTTTAGGAAGAAATTCAAAGCTTTTATAGGCCAGGCACGACCAACGGGCGTCGGATGTGGAGATGGGCGTCGAAAGAATCCTTCTGACACAAGGATTCATCCGACGGCCCTGCCATTTCCACCGACAGTCGTCGGAGAGGTTGCGTGCTCCAGAAAACCAGCTGGCGTGCTCCGAAAAAAGCGGGTCTGTCCGACGGGCGTCGGAAAAAACCACAGGCCGTCTGTGACCCTAAGCGACGGGCTGGCCGCCCACAGACGGGCTGGCCGTCTGTAGGAGAAAAATATATTTTTTGACTCGAAAACTCCCGTTCTTCCCCCCTCTGCCTACAAAAGGTGAAAAGACTCATTTCTCGTGGAGTATGGGACTAAAATCTCCGAATCCAAACCGTTTGTAAAGGCTCAGATACTGATTTCATCATAGGGCAATCTCTGATCCGGACCGCTCCGGGACACGGTGCCTACAGTTGCCCCCAGTTTTGGGGAAACTAGGGCACAAGCGCCTAGATTAGCCAAAACTCAAAGAAAGGACAGAAAGGAAGAAAGCGTACCTATGGCAGTTCTCACCTTCCCTGCCTTTTTCCGGGTAGACCTCATCTCTGTCTGTTCGGCAATGTGAAGATATCCCTATCGGTCTCGTTCCGACCTGTAGGTGTTTGTGAGGTATAGCATTCTCTAGCTACAATCTCAATATGAAGAGCAGTGTTTCTCTAACCGCAACTTTTGCTTCTGCTGGCCTCGTCTCGGCTTGCACAGGGTGGAGGAGATGTAGCACTCTCTGAATACAAATCCGCTGTGAAGAGCAGTGTTTCTCTAACTGCAACTTCAGTTTCTGCTGGCCTCGTCTCGGCTTGCGCAGGGTCAAGGAGATGTAGCACTCTCTGACTACAAATCCGCTGTGAAGAGCAGTGTTTCTCTAACTGCAACTTCGGTTTCTACAGGCCTCATCTCGGCTTGCGCAGGGTCAAGGAGATGTAGCACTCTCTGACTACAAATCCGCTGTGAAGAGCAGTGTTTCTCTAACTGCAACTTTGGTTTCTGCTGGCCTCGTCTCGGCTTGTGCAGGGTCGAGGAGATGTAGCACTCTCTAACTATAAATCGCTGTGAGGAGCAGTGTTTCTCTAACTGCAACTTCGGTTTCTGCTGGCCTTATCTCGGCTTGCGCAGGGTTGAGGAGATGTAGCACTCTCTGACTATAAACTAGATGTGAAGAGCAGTGTTTCTCGAACTGCAACTTCAGTTTTTGCTGGCCTCGTCTCGGCTTGCGCAGGGTCAAGGAGATCTAGCATTCTCTGACTACAAATCCGCTGTGAAGAGCAGTGTTTCTCTAACTACAACTTCGGTTTCTGCTGGCCTCATCTCGGCTTACGCAGGGTTGAGGAGATGTAGCACTCTCTGACTACAAACTCGATGTGAAGAGCAGTGTTTCTCTAACTGCAACTTCGGTTTCTGCTGGCCTCGTCTCGGCTTGTGCAGGGTCGAGGAGATGTAGCACTCTCTGATTACAAATCCCGGTTTTGTAGAGGAGGAGACCTCGATGGGTTCCCTGTTCCAAGAAGGCATGAATCTTAGGCGCCCTTGTTTCGGACTTCTAATCGGTGCTTGTGCTCTGATCGATGTTTCTCTGTACCTGTGTGATAAAAGGTTTTGTTAATTCATGTTTGAGTTGTTATCTTTTATCTTGTCCATGAATGGCGTGGTTTTGCTTTATCTACCATGTTATGTTTCATTTATATTCTTTTCTATTGAGTCGTCGTTCATCATTTTTTCATCATTTTTCTTATTGAGCAAATGTGAAAACATATATTCGTCTGTAATATGAATGAATCATGAATAACTGAATAGATGCATAAAACTGAAAACAAAAGTTTTTCACTAGAAATATCTGTTTTTGTATAATGCATATACAAAGTGAAAATACAAAAGTGACTCCCTGAACATCAGAGAGGTGTGTAGTCAGAGGGCTCATCAGGATACTCGTCATCTGATATGTGCACTGTCCCTAGCGGAGGTGGAGGTGGAGCTGGCTATGCCGGAGGTGGAGGCTGAGCCGTGGAGGGTCCTGCCTCAGCATCACGGGCCCGTCTGAATCTAATCTGAGCGTAACCATCCAAGAAGGGCCGAGTACAAGTCCTCATAAACCCTAAGGTCTCTGAAATTGTGCCTCCTAGCTTCTTGAAGGCCTGGCTCATCTGAATGGTCTGCCCGCTAGCTGCCTTCCTCATCTGCTCTAGGCACTGCTCTATCTGCTCTCTGAACTCCCTCATGGTCTGAGACAAGGGTGGGAGAATCCCCTCTATCGCCTGGACCCGGGATGTCAGAGAGTTGAGTGACTCGTCGATCATCTGTGGGGTCATATCAACCCTCTGAGACGCCTGGTCCTGAGACGTCCCCATCTCATGAGCGAGCTGCTGCCTAAGCTCCCTCTGGCCCTGCATGATCTGCTCTATCAGCCTCGCCTGCTCATCTCTGAAAGCCTCCAGGACCTGAGCCTGCTCTCGCGCTGTCTGCTCGATATAACCGGCCTGCTCCTGAACCAACCGCTCTATCCCCCGAGACTGCTCCTGAATAGTAGCCTGCTGACGGTCTAACCTCTCGTGTATAGCTCTGTCTCTCTCATCCTGCCGTCACTCCAAGGCTGCGAACATGGAAGTGAGGAGCTGGGAGAAGTCAGGTTGTGCTGGCTGCTGCTGTGTTGGCTCTGGCGGCGGGGCTGCGGAGGTGGATGCCCCTGGTCGCCCCGGAAATATGGGTGATACCTCTCGTGGGGCCCGTGGGTAGACCTCTGTACCCTAATGCTCAGCGACGGAATCGGCGTCGGCGCTCTGGATGCTGGTGAAGCCGCAAAGAGCTCATCCATAGTGAACTCCATATCGAAATCCGACGGGGCCCTGGGCTGCTCCTGCTGTGGTGGCGGTGGCACAGTCTGAGGCTGAGGCTGGGGAGGCTGAGGTGGCTGAGGGTGCTGGTGCTCTGGCTTAGGCTCTGGCTGCTCCTGATCTGGACCTAAAGGTGGAAGGGAGAACATCCGCCTAGTCTCGGGGATGGATAGCACTCTGTAAGCCTCTGCCTGTCCTGATATCTGGGAGATCATCCCCATCTGCACCGCCGCTGCGGCATCCACATGGATCCCCTCATCCAGGGGTCCTCTCAACCTGTCTGGGGTAACTTCTAACCCCAAAAGCAACCGGGTTATGACTCCTCCCACTATCACCACCGGTGTCAGTCCTCTGCCAACTCTGACCAAGTTAGCCAAGATCTCATGGCTAACGTTGAGGCGCTGGCCTGCCACAATAGCCCAGAGGCTCCAGATCTCGGCCGCATTAAGCGACCCTGGATTAACAGCTCGACCAAGGTACGAACTGGATGGCACTCTGTGCAGGTACCGGAGTGCCTGAGACACCAGTGCGGTGCTCTTTGCTGTATCATGATCATACAGCACTCCCGATAAGGTAATGGCCGCCCAGTGGGCACGTCTCACCGCTCGCCGTGGGATCTCGACCCCCTCCTCTGTGGGAAGCCCCATGGCCTGCGCGAATCTCTGCCTGGTAATACTGAAGTGCTGGCCATCGAACCAGAACTTGACCACCCCTAGCTCCGTATCTGATCTCTGAAAATCGCCATAACGGAGGGTGGCTAGGACCTGACGAGTAGCCTCTGGGAAGGTCTGGAAAGCGGGGTCAAGGAACTCTGTCCATCCAGCGCCCTCAACAAGCATGTCGACCTCCGAGGCAAGCCCTAGGGCCTCTAGGAACGGCCGGGACACGAAGCGGCTAGCCCGAATCTCCACCTGACACTACAAGAAATTTGACTTTTTGTGACGAAAAAAATTGTCATGAAAAATTCATTTTTCGTCGCTGAAAAGATAAGGTGACGATTTTTTATCGTCACAGAGAACGTAACGGTAGGCGCGTAACATAAAAGTTTACGTGACAATTTACTTTTTTGTCACCGTAAGTATATTTTTTTTGACGAAAATGATTATCGTCATCTTTATTTCTTACCTTTTATGACAAAAATTATGTCATAAATAAAATTATATTTCGTCACATTTATTGTTTATTGTCACTAAAAATTGGTATTTTTTATGACAAATTTAAAATTTGTCACGAAATTAAATATTTTTAATGACGAAACTCCGTTTCTTGTTAAAACCATTAAGCATTGGTTACGTAATTATCGTCACAAATAAATATAATTTTCGCCATAAAATATTTAATTTCATCACTAAATCTAATACTTTAAGTGATGAAAAATAATTTCGTCATTAAATTAATGTATATTAACGATAAATATAAATCGTCATATTACGTTACATTTTAGTGACATAAATAGGGATAAAAATAATTGCCACAAAAAATAGTTTTAGTGACAATTTTTTATTGTCATTAAATTATATTTTTTTATTACAATATTAATATCGTAATTATAAACATTATACCGTTATTTATGAACTAACAAGTCGACAAATTATGACAAATATACTTATCATATATGCATTGTATTAAAAATGACACATTTTAAATTTAATGTTATACAATCAATTAAATTTCTAAAAAAAATCTAATATAATGTATTTATTCAAATAAAAGGTTAATTAAAAAAAACATACTGTCTAATACAAAATATTAAATTTGCATCCTAATCAAGAAATAAAATCTGTTGAAACTTCAAAATTTGCATTCTGCTCCTGTAAAAAAAAAATCTTATATTAGATAAAAAAAACTCAATCATGTAACACTCTTCATTTATACACATTACGATTCCAACGATACTGATTACTTGATTTTCTTAAACTACTCTTCAAATTATTGCGAAATTCAGGTAATTATTTTTTTGTTATCCTTTCACTATACTCATCTGCCCTATAGCTATTTAGTTTTACTATTCATTCAATCAAAATACAAATATGTCACTTAATTCTACTGAAATTTCGGCAGAATTCCCTCTATAATATTGCCTATCCCCCTGTAATCAATAAAATCTTTACACTTCAAATAATCATATATTTATTCCACCCACTTCAATTCAAACTCCAACACAAGTTTGCCCATCCTCCAATTTAGATCCAATCTCACATACCATATATTATAATATACTTATATCATCCAATTTCAGTACTCAATTCAATTATACAAAATACAAAGGTATAATATTAATACATCAAAACTATCAGCTAAAAATAAATGCACAAGTATCACATTGACATAAATAAAAGAGAAGTTACACTTGTTACCTGAAAATTCATAAACGTCGCTATCAATTGAACAGTTTGGAATGAACCTAAATTAAAGAACTGCAAAATTAAAAACCACTAAAACATGAGATACCAAGCAAGTCAAAGAGTTTCAAAATCAAATACAAGAAATTAAAAGAAAATAGAATTTATGTAAGTCTCAAAACAAACTAATTACATTACAAAACTTGTATATTAATTACTTATCCAATTTTCGGCTGCTTGTTAAGATGACCAACCTTTTCGAATTGAATAATGGGTTTGCTTATAAAGATCAATCCTACCACATGGTTCTCCGTTCAATTCATGTTGAGACAATTAAAATCGATATACATTTCGATCCATAATGTCAGAAATAATCCCAGTGACACAAGTTATCATTATCTCATACCACTCCATTTATTTACCACATTTCACTAATTTATCTTCACAACATGCCATTAATCACATATATATACAATTAAAATGCCTTAACAATCATAATATACCTCGTATATACAAGTATACATTAGGACACCACTTTTTTCTTCCCATTCCGAACCACCTTCATTTTATTTCATCAAACTAAGTTTATTTCATATCTTACTAATTATATATATTATTGTTTATACAAGTATTCACTACATTTCACTAGTCCAATTCTGTTTATAAATTTCCCCTTTTAAAGGTGTATAATCCAATTAATTTGTTTATGACCAGAAACTCTGATTTTCATAACAATTTAATTAATTTTATTATTATAATTATCTTCAGGTATACTTAACTATACTCATTATTTATTAACTACACTTAATTTCTCTAATTCATTCACTTACCATCTAATTCCATTCTGGCTCTATAATACAATGCAAATTCTGTTTACATAAATGATAAAACTATTAAGACTTTTTTTTTTTATAAGTGATGGAAAAATTCCAATCTAAAAACTCCTATGCGAATCTAAACTAGCATACTGTTCTTTTTTTTAAAAAAATATAACTGTTAAAACTATTGTTGTAACACCCTTAAACGATAAATAATAACTTAATTGTCTTAAACTACTCTTACAATTATTGCAAAAATCCGGGAAATTTTTTTTTCCAACTGTTTTATAATTATTAAATCTTACTATTCATACAATCATTCTAAAATAGGCTACTTAAATTCTACCGAAATTTCAACAGAATTTCCCCTATGATATTGCCTATCCCCCTATAAACAGAAAGTCTTAACACTTCTATAATCAAATACATTTTCATCCATCCTACTCCAAATCAAACTCCAACACAATTTTGCCCATCCACCAATTTAAGTCCATTCACAACTCATATAATAATTCACAATATCATCACTCACCATTTACATCAATTTTACAAAATACAAAGATACTATGATAATACATCATCTATCACTATAAATAATTTTTCAATAAGTCAGTACATTTTTACTATTGTAAAACCTAATTTTTTACTGATTTTTATGAATGAAAGTTTTTTTTTTTTTAAATTATGTGAATAGCCCCTATTGTCCATTAATTAACGCATATTTCAATTTCATATATATATATATGAGGAACAACAAACATACCCTTTGTTACTAAGCCATCCTGGATAGTTCATTTGCATCCTTTTTAAGCTAATTCTTTTAATTCAATTAACTACCACTAACCATTCTCATTTTTATTTAACATGTGAAATTGTCAGCACATTTAGGATTTAAACAAACCAGGTTAACTCCTCTTCCTAACCAAGCCGTGAGGGTCACAAAGAGACAAGTTCATCATACTCTTCTAATTTCACTTTAATTTATCATTTTACATTTGTGTAATGTTAGCTAACATGCAAGTTCAACAAGCTAACAAAATAACTTTACAATTTCGTTTTAATGGTAGAAATAGCTACACCGTAATAACTTATCAATTTTCAATATCTAATTGTCAATAAGCTAAAGGAGTTATTTAATAGCAAATAAAACCAGAACCATATATCAGCATTCCCTAATATACATAATTTGCCAATTAGACATTAAACTTCAGTACACATAACACAAAAATTCCATAGCATGGTTATCTTATATAAAATCATATGGAAAGGTAGATTTGATTTACTCCAACTAATTGCTCAATTAACACAGAAAATTTATCAATCAATTCAATAAACCTTAACCACGCATATACTGTAAATATAAATCATACCTTAACAATTTAATTTATAAATAAATCTTTTGGACAAGATAAGTTTGGTGGCCACTAACTGATTTTTTTGATATTTTTGGCTCATTTTACCATCGTCGGAGCTCCGCCGAAGATACCGAAATCACCAGGAGGAAGCTTGGAGAGCGCCGGGCTTGCTTTTCCAGTGGTCACGCGCCGTGAAGATCGTTCATTTCGCCGGAATCGACGCCGAAAGCTTCGGTCTGCTCATCGCCGGCGATTTAGGAAGATCCACGGCCACCGGAAGCTTCGTCTGGCTGCCGTGAGTCCAGTCGCACCACTTGTGTCGCCGATCATTGCCGGAGCTGGCCGGAACACACTAAAGAAGCTTTAGTCTTTTTCTCCCGCTTCCTGGATCAACGACGCCACGACGACGGGAAATCGCCGTGATCGGCAATGGCGCTGCTTGCCCACGACGCCACCTTCCGCCGCTGCTCCGCCGTCCCTCTCTCCCTCTCTCTTTCCTTCTCTCCTTCTCTGGTCTCTTTCTTTTCCTTTACCGTGTTCTGTCTCTCTCCTTTCTATTCCCTTACCTTCTCTTATTTTATTTGTCTATATACCCTTTATTCTTTAATTAATATTTTCTAATCCAATTACATGTAAACATACCTCTATGTTTATACATATATTTATCTAATAATTTATTTCAATAATTAAGTTGAGTAGCTTTAATAAGAAATTCGACCTGTTATGCGCCAAAATTTAACTTTTGATAAATATTTAGCACGTCAAGCTATTAATAAAAATACCGAAAATTTTGGGGCGTTACAATTGTAATATCTATTAAAAGAAAATCATATATTTTTCTAATCAATTTAAAATTCAAAGATCAGCCCCGCTCAATGTAATTAAAAAAATGAAAATATAAATATTAAATTTACGAATATTATAGAAATTAGCATTCTATTTATAAGGTCACATATAGTTAAGTAGAATAAATAAATGATCATGCCGATGGTAATAATAATTTAACAAGTAACAACATCCTCTCAATATTTCAATACACTTGTCGAATTTTTATAAAATTCATACAATTAATATAACTTATTTTATGCCATGATATTTTCACAAGAAAAGTGGGTGATCTGCAGGGTAAATTTGCCAGCTTGCGGACCCAAACTAGGCCCAAAAAGGTTAAAAATTTTTCCTTCATATTAAAGGTGACGAAATTGTATCTCGTCACAGTATATTCATTTTTTGTGATATATTTATTTGTCATAAATATAATAATTTTTTATGCCGATATGTTATTCGTAACGAAATGATTTTATTATCACTAATTTATTTAATTATGACAAAAATAATTCGTCACTAATTTATTTAATTATGACAAAAATAATTCGTCACGAAAAATAAATATTTTGTGACGATTATATACGTTGCAATAAGTTATTAGTTTGTCATTAAATGTTTTCCCTCCAAAAAAATGGTGGGAAATTATCCCTCCTAAATAAATCATGACGAAATATATTTTTTCGTCACCAAATTAATCTTTTAGTGACAATAATTAAAACATAAAATGACGCAAGATAATTTCGTCACAGTAATAAATAGTATGGTGACGTTTTAAAAAATTCGTCGTTGTAAGTTACAATTAGTGATGAAATTTTATGTGTCATTAAAAAATTCGTCACAAAAAGTTAAATTTCTTGTAGTGTGAGCCAGCGCTCTATATCTCTGAGCTGACTCATCGTCCATCCATGCCGGAACCACGACCTCGGGCTGGGCCTGTGGTGCTCTACGCCTAGGACGCATCCTGCAAAAGAAATATTAGATGGTGAAAATTTGACAAAACAGGCATTATTAGGCTCGTTTTCGAGGTGAAAGCCCATTTAGCCTCACCCGAGCAACAGCGGCCCGAAAACACGGTTGAAAAAATAGATAATAAATGAAAAGGGGCGAACGTCCTGTCAAGGGATGTTGCCCTGCATGCTTCGCACATATCAAAATAGGGTAAACATGCAATCGGCATGGAAATATTTAAAGCGAATAAAAATGAGCTTTCTAGACCCCAAGGTATGCATTATACACAAAAATATTCAATTTTAGAATAAATAAAAAAAATAAAAATTTGGGCAGCACCCCGGTAAGGGTGCGCCCAACCTCCTGCATAAAAAAGGCATCAAACCAGGCCTCAGGCCTCAACAACAATATTAAGATAAAAATGGGATGCACCCCGGCAAGAGTGTGCCCCCAACAACACAAAATAAATGGCCTCAGGCCTCAACAACAATATATACGCTAGAAAGCCTGTTTCTAAGGCAACAAAGGTATAAAAAGATTCTATTCCTATGTGATCATGCAAAAGTTCAGATTAATTACACTACAAAATATATATAAAAAAAAAAGTGGGCAGCATTCTACCTAAATTTTTAAGGCATCTAAAGCGTTATAGCCATTTCTAAGGCTAAAGGGAGAAGAATGAATGAATAAATAAATTAAATAAAAAAGTAGTTATTTTACTTACTTGAAGTCGCGAAAAGTGTAGAAAACTAAAGAAATATGAATGTCTGAGCGTCCGGTGAGTGGAGAACGCGAAAATATAAAGAAATTGCAAGAAAAAAATGAGAAAGAAGGCTTAAAATGCACAAAAAAATGCTAAAAAACTATTTTTGAGAGGAAGAGTGAAAGTGACAGCGCCGCTGGTCCATCTGTCACTCGCCATTATATAGAGTTTCGTGACCGACGAGCTGAGCGTCTGTAGGAGCGACCGACGGGCTGACCGTCTGTCATTCCAATTAATGCGTAATGAATGCGCGTGATTAATGCAATGCTGACGTATGCATCTGCCAGGTGGATTTTTACCGACTAGCAGGCCGTCTCTTGGGAGAGACGGGTAGGCCGTCGGTGACGCCTTTCTATAAATTCTTCAAAAAATTTTGCTCTTTTTGTGTCTTTTCCTTTTCCCAACATCTTGAGGCCTTTATTCTTCTTAGAATGTCTTCCTCTCTAGTCCAAAGAATGCACCGTATCCTAGATGACAAACACACTTGGGAAAAAGGCGCCCTTTCCTCTCTGTCTGGGCTAAACTATCTGCGTCGGGTCAAAGTTGATCAGAACCTTCTTCTAGCGGCGACCCACTTCTGGAACCCCCGGTTTCATGTCTTCCGGTTCACTTACCAGGAGCTGTGCCCCCTGGCTGAGGAGTTAGCTGCCATTCTCAGAGCCTGGTTCCCTCCTAGCGTTCCGTCCTGCGTCCCCCTCTGCGGCCTACTCTAGACTCGGGACATAGCTATGGCCCTCGGCATACCTTCTTCTGAGGTCGTCCGGTTGATTTCTCCGGGCTCTTCCTTTGCTTTGGAGCCACTGGTCGAGGCTCTAGATCAGTTCATTGACATCCCCAACTACCGGGTAAGCATCATATTTCTATTTTGCATGGTGAACTTTCTCACTGTTGTTCCAGGGGGTTTGACAGGTGATCCTCGCCTGTTTGGAGCTCTGAGCGACTTTCATCGGGGATCATCACCCTTCCCGCTTATTCTGGCTGAGACCATTCTGGGTTTAGATGTTGTGAGTTCTGGATCCACCACTACCTTTGCCGGCAGCCCCTTATTGCTCCAGGTACGTCATTATTTTAAAGGTAGTGCATCTCTTATGGATTTTCACACTAGCTTTTCTTAGCGGGAGGTGCATCCTTTTGGATTTTCACACAACCCTGTGCCTTATTTTTGCCTGAAGTAAACCCTACTTACTCCAGCGGCTTTTTTATCTTTTCTTTTTTTTTTTTATTTTTTTTTTCAGATCTGGCTGCAAGAGAAACTGAGGATGCTGTCTGAGCCACCTCCTCGAGTTATTCCACGGTATTCACCGAGCCATTTCCTTCCGCGTCGATGACTGTGTGAATGTGCCACCGTTGCTGAAGGCATTACCAGATTTGGCGAGCTGTCAGATGACGACATCAGTTTCACGTCTGCCTGGCTCCCATTGTCTCATGTGGTCAGTGATGGGCCATCAGGGTGTGTTCCCCTCTGTGGGCTCCGTCAAGCCACCTTCTATATCACTTCTTGATGTATGCGTCAGCTCGGGATGACCCAGGATGTGGTGAGGGTTCCCTTGTCTTTCCAGGGAGGAGCTCTTTCGGCTGCGTTTGCTTCTCGGTATTATGAGCTGTGGAACAAGCTGCCAGTGAAGACTGTTATTCCGAGGTTCGGCAATCATTCTGTGGCTTCAACTAGCGAGTATAAGAAGTGGATCCTTAGCCCAACATCTGATAACAGGACACGAGGGCTCAAGCATCTGGTCGGTGAGAGCAGCAGTAGGACTTAGCTTAGCTTAGCTTACGGATGTATCTCTTGTAGTGCTACATTTCTTTTAATGCAGAACTAGAAAATGACGAAAATGAAAAGAATAATATTCATTCTATTTCACGAAATTGTGTACATTTCCATGTAACTTCAGCATACATGATCAGTTTTGACATTTACTCAACCGTGTACGCCCTATTAATACATGAAACCAAATTTTAACAGCATCAACTCCTGTTACCAATCGGCCCTCTCGGGTTTTCACGATTGGACATTTTCTCTCATGCCTCTAATTTTTTCACATGATGCCTTTTTTCGGTTTTCACCCTGTCGAGGCGCCCAATTTTAGCACAGCCGCCTTTTTTCGGTTTTCAACCTGCAGGGCATTTTATTCTCTTCTTTTTATTTTGGTCTTTAGCCATGGAACCTTTTGAGTCTATCGACATTGATCGGCTCCTTGAGTTCATTTCCATCGCTATCCGACAAGATTGCAGCTCCTTTGGACAATAGCTTTTTAAGGATATACGGCCCCTCCCAGGTTGGCCTGAATTTTCCTCTGATATCGGGTATACCTGGCCTCATCTGCTTGAACACTAAGTCCCCTTCTTTCAGCGGATGCTTTCTCACCTTCTTTCCGAATGTCCTGGCCAACCTCTTCTGGTAGATCTGATTGTGATAATAAGCCTTCAGCCTACTCTCATCTAGTAAGTTTAAGTGCTGTAGCCTCTGTCGCGCCCATTCGGCCTCCGGGATTTGGGCTTCCATGACTACTCTCAGTGATCGGAGCTCTATCTCAACTGGCAACACTGCTTCCATCCCGTATACTAAGGAAAATGGCGTAGCACCCGTAGATGTCCTTGCCATTGTCCTGTATCCCCACAGTGCAAAGGGTAGCTTCTCTGCCCAGTCTTTGTAAGTTTGGACCATCTTGGATAGGATCTTCTTCACATTTTTGTTGGTGGCCTCTACTGCCCCATTAGCTTGTGGTCGGTAGGGAGAGGATCTATGGTGCTTGATACCATATTTCTCAAGGAGCTTCTTGGTTTCCCCCATGAACTGCACCCCGTTGTCAGACACTATGTGGTGAGGGAGGCCATATCTGCAGATCAGATTCCTCTCTATGAACTTGGCCATATCCCTTGCGTCTATCTTTTTGAAGGATTCTGCCTCTACCCATTTGGTAAAATAGTCAATTGCGACTATGATGTATCTGTGCCCATTGGATGCCGTAGGGCGAATCTCTCCGATAATATCTATCCCCCAAGCAGCGAAAGGCCAAGGTGATGTCAGGTTGTGTAGCTCTGACACTGGCAGATGCCTCAAATCTGCGTACTGTTGGCATAACTTGCATTGCTTGACATACTTTGAGCAGTCATTGTCCATCGTAAGCCAATAGAAGCCTTGTCTCATGATCTTCTTTGCTAGGGTCAAACCATTCATGTGAGCCCCACAAACACCTACATGGGTCTCCTCCATCACCTTGCGGGCTTCTTTTTCATTCAAGCACCTGAGTTGAATACCGTCTGCTTGTCTTTTGTACAACACTCCTTCCAAGGATATGAATTGAGTAGACAATTTTTGGATCATCCTCTGGTCTTTCTCAGTAGCTTCCTCTGGAAACTTATTGTTTTCCAAATAACTCATAATGTCAAAGTACCATGGTTTTCCATCCGCCACTTCTACTTCCATTATTGGCTTGATCTCAAAGCTGGCCTTCTCATAACTCGAAATCAGCACTGGCTTCATAGCTACCCCTTAAGGATTATCCCATATCGACACTAGGGTTGCCAATGCATCAGCTAGACGATTTTCATCTCTTAGCACGAAGTGGAAAGTGCAGGTCTCAAACTACCCACATACCTCTTTCAAATATTCAACGTAGGGTACCAGCCGCTCTTCTTTTACAGCTCACTCTCCTCGGATCTGGTTAATCACCAAGGATGAGTCACCAAAGACTTCTACATTCTTTGCCCCCAATGCGGCTAGAGCTTCCAACCCGAAAGTGCATGCTTCATATTCGGCTTCATTGTTGGTTGCTTTGTACCTCAGCTTCTTGGCTAGAGGGAGTTCTCATTATCTGGGGTTGTCAAAATAATTCCAACTCCGGCCCCTCTATTTTTCACTGCTCCATCGAAGTGTAACTGCCATCCTTGGACAGAGATCTCGACTATGCTCTCATCCGGAAAGGTGAACTCGAGAGTGTCTCCTTGAATAGGATGCTCAGCAAGAAATTCGGCTACGGCTCGCCCCTTAATAGTTTTGCGGGTGATGTATTCAACATCAAACTCCTGTAGCAAAAGTAGCCACCTCCCCATCTTACCAAGCAAAGATGGTGCTTCTTGCAAATATCTCAACGGATTCTGCTTGGCCACTGCCTGAACTTTGTATGAGTGGAAGTAATGTCTCAGTTTCTTTGATGCCCAAATCACTGCAAGACAGATTTTCTCTACTTCAGCATATTTAATCTCATAAGCCAGAAACTTCTTGCTGAGATAATAAACTGCGAATTCTACTCCAAATTCATCCTCCTGAGCCATCATGGCGCCCACAGAACTACCTTCTACTGCCAGATACAGGATAAGCGGTTTGACTGGTTGCGGCGGCCTTAACACTGGTGGATTCAATAGATATTCCCTGATGCTGTCAAAGGCTTTCTGGCAGTCTTCATTCCAGACCACAGGCTGATCCTTTCTAAGCACTTTAAAAATAGGCTCGCATATTGAAGTGAGCTTGGCAATGAATCGGCTGACGTACTGCAGCTTGCCCAGGAAACTCCTTACATCCTTTTCCTTTTGCGGCACGGGCATCTCTCTGATGGCCTTCACCTTGTCTGGGTCAATTTCTATTCCCCTCTGGCTGACGACATGTCCCAATAGCTTTCCTGAAGTCACTCCGAAAATGCACTTCTTGGGGTTAAGTCACAGATTTTACTTATCAATCCTGGTGAAGAACTTCTCTAGAGCTTCAAAGTGGCCCTCTCTAGTGGCTGATTTGACCATCATGTCATCGATATAGACCTCCACCTCCTTGTGGATCAGGTCACTTAAAATCTTGGTCGCCATCCTCTGGTATGTGGCCCCTGCATTCTTCAGGCCAAAAGGCATGACTCGGTAGGCATAGGTCCCCCACTCTGTGATGAACGCGGTCTTAACCCGGTCAGCTATCTTGTTTAGGATCTGGTTGTAGCCCACATAACCGTCTCCAAAGCTGTACATCGCATAGTTGGCGGCACTGTCTATCAACACATCAATGTGGGGTAGTGGAAAATTATCTTTAGGGCAAGCCTTGTTCAGATCTCGATAATCCACACATACCCTGACCTTTCCATTCTTCTTCGCTACAGGGACCGCGTTTGCCAACCATGTAGGATACTGCACTTCAACAAGGAACTTGGCCTCAATCTGTTGCTGAATCTCCTCCTTGACCTTGTCTGCCCATTCTGGCCTGAGCCATCTCAACTTCTGCTTTACGGGCTTATAATCTGGATAAGTCGGGATGGCATGCTCTACTACGTCTCGATCGATCCCTGGCATTTCCTCATAGGTCCAGGCAAAGACTTTTTCATGTTTTCTTATTATTCTCTTAAATTTTTCCATCTCATCAGGAGTTATATTTGATGCTATTAGAATTTCTTTTGGATTTTCCGAGGTTCCAAGATTAAAAGGCATTGTATCAGTGGAATCAATATCAAAAATTGATGGACTATGATCATGTTCATGCATGTTGAAATTATTAGAAACTTCGCACAAGTAAGAGAAATCATTCGCCTTATTAATAATATTATAATTGTCATTTACATCATAAAAAAGTTCCGGAATCAAAAGACAATCTAAGCTAGAGTCTTCTTCTGCCTCCCTAGAGGTTGATGCTGTTACAGCTTGCTCATTGGCTTCCTGATTCAGCAGAGGCCCTTCAGGTATGTCTGAGGAAATCTTTAAATCCCCAATCTTCAGTTCTATTTCTGCCATCTTCTCTTTCCCTTTCAGCCTGGCAAACAACATCTTCTCGGTGACAACCTCTTCGGGCTCGCCTCTATCCCAAGCAATGCACTGAGTCATGACCTCTTCATCCCAGAAGTTCTCAGCGGTCTTGATAACCCCGACATCCCAGTCGGATACATCGTTGAAGATCTCAAATCCGGGGACAATCCTCCCATTCACCCACTGCGGTTCCTCCTCACCATTATAAGCGCATACTGAGGATGCGGGCACAAAGCTTTCTGAAATATAAGCGCATATTGAATAGTCAGTTTTGTCTCCATTTCTGACTGATTACAGTGTTTAACTCAACTTGGCATCCCCTCTGTGAGCATCGACTAGCAACTATTTTAGATTAGGCCTAGCATTCAACTGCGCTATCAAAGCTCCATCAGATGCTAATCTCCATCTACCACAATGCAATATCAAAGCTGAAACTGATTTCCTGCTCAAGGCATCAGCAACTATGTTAGCCTTACCAGGATGATAGTCCACTATGCAGTTATAGTCTTTAAACAACTCTAGCCATCGGCGCTACCTCAAATTGAGGTCTTTCTATCTAAGCAAATACTTAAGACTCTTGTGATCAGTATAAATTCTGTGTCTTTCACCAAACAAATAATGGCACAAAATCTTCAAAGCAAAGACAACTACAGCAAATTCCTGAAGCATTAGCACACACCCAAGACCAATTCCTGAAGCATCACTATACATTGTATACTCTTTACCCGGAATGGGTTGAGTAAGTATAGGTGCTTCAATAAGCATGATCTTCAATTGTTAAAAATTGGCTTGACATCTATCAAACCACTCAAACTTGACTTCTTTTCGAAGCAACTTGGTGAGGGGGGAAGCAATAACAGATAATCCTTTCACAAAACGTCGGTAGTACCCTGCTAAACCCAAAAACTCCTCACTTCAGGCACATTCTGAGGCGGTTTCCAACTTACAATCGCTTCAATCTTGGTTGGATCAACCCTGATACCATCAGAAGAAACAATGTGGCCCAAGAAGGATACTTCCTTAAACCAGAAATTGCACTTACTGAGCTTCGCATACAATTGTTTTTCTCTCAGAGTCTGGAGCACAATCCGCAAATGTTCCTCATGCTCTTGTTCGTTCTATGAATAAACCAAAATGTCTTTAATAAACACAACAACGAATTGATCGAGATAGGGCTAGAACACCCAATTCATCAAATCCATAAAAGCAGCTAGTGCATTAGACAACCCGAATTGTAACACCCCACTACCCCCTTTGGAAGGATAACGGAGCGCCACGCACACAAGACACAACATACATGCGGAAGCGGAGGCAAAAATAAATGTAAATGAATAAACTTAATTACAAAAATAAAAAATATGCACTAATTACAAAAGGATCCATATCCAAAACATATACATAACTATTATACAAAAATAGTCTATATAAAAGCATATACAAAATACAGGAGCAAAGTATAAAAAGAAGTCAACTCTGACTCCTAGTGGCCGACCTGCAGATGTTCCACACCGAACGAACCTGCCACCTACATGGAAAAAATACCCGTGCCAAGCGATAATGCTTAGTGGAGAGGAATAGAAACATATACATACACATAGTAACATTCATGCCCGAATACACATAAAGAGAGCATGCGCAGATCACACACAACAACATACTTTAATCATTCAAATAATAAAATAAGTAATGAGATAAATATATTTATTAAAACAAAAAGATTAGCAGAGATAACGATCAAAGGCAAAACACTACTATAAGTAGTTCTCATATACATAAACACATCTCCGAACATCAAATCAAGTACAATCTCAATACACTAGCCTGAATTTACATGGGCGGTCGATACGGGTATACTGGATACTACGAACAATATCAAACACTAGAGACCAAAGTCTCAAAACATTTTAAAAACTTTTGGATACACGAATGTATCAAAGACTAGACCCAAACATGGTCGAACACTAGCAGTTGCGATCACAAGCACTTTATAAGCATGATTATCTATCCACTACTATGACAATTCAGGCTTACACAACGCACTCTATTGCAACACTCAAACTTTACAATACCGAAGAATTACATCACTAATCATAATTAAATGTCACTATAAGCTTGTAAAAAGATACAAACATTAGCTCATGATAATAATAATAATAATAAATAAACATGAGTGAAAAACCATGCAAAGAATAATAAAATAAAACATTCTCTGAAAGCAGGGGAGGGTCGCGCCTGCGATAGAGGCGAAGATCACCTTAAATAGCGCTCGTGACAAGCTCTGAGCTCGCGAGAGGTAGTTAACAGGTCTATGTCGCGTTCGCAACCTAAATCGCGCTCGCGACAGAGGACAGCAGGTCACCCTCGTGCTCACGCATGTAGGCGCACTCGCGAGAAAGCCCGGCCTGGCAGAAGCTCGGCTACCGAGCTCTTTGTCGCAATCGCTGTAATGCCCATTCTCGACCACTCATTTAGCTCAGCTAAGGCAATCGGGAATAGTCACCAAACAAACAAATCTCACAAACTTACAAAGTCTAAAAGCGCGCAGAAAAAAAAAACTTGTACAAATAAATTTCACTTACGTCACATTCATATGCAGCGGATCACTTATACTCATCACATGCGTGATCATGCACACATGTTTACATACACTTATATATGTTTAATATTACAGACTTGGTTACTTAGTACATTGGATGTAACACCCCTCACCCACGTATAGCATACTGTATGGTAACATAGACAGTATGCGATGATGGGTGAGGAATGCTACGGGCAAAGCAAGCCGGGAACACTAATATAAGCAGAGTTACAAAAATTTTTCTCAAAACATACAAACATCCACATAATACAAAAGACCTTCATATACTTATCATTACAATGCTCATTAACATCTTATTACATCCCAATCACTTAATACAATACTAATTAAGAATTACATTACAATGATGGACTATAATTCCTAAAGACTAGCTACTACTACTGTCACACCCCATAAGTGGCTTAATTTGATTTAGCAATTTTAATTGGACAATTAAGGGCAAGTGGGTAATTTGCTTGAAGAAAAGAGGATTATTGCAAGGAAATAAAAGTAATTTAAATGGCAGATTTTATTCTGGTGAGTAAAGTGTAATTAGTAAGGACTTATTAGTAAAGTGGATTAGTGGATCGTGAACCTGTGCATGTGTGCCAAGTGGAAGGAGAGTGTGTGAACGTGGAGAGGGAAAAGAGAAGACTGAGGAATTTTCAGTTGGCTGGAAACAAAAGACCTGAAGTTTTTCTCTCTTGCTCTCTCTCACGTAAACCACTCCTCTTCTCTTGTGTTTCTGTTCTTCTTTCTGTTTGCATGAGTGTTCATCTGTCTTGAGTTTGGGTTTTAAGCTTTGAAGCTTCAGAAGGTGAGTAATTGTCAGTTTCAAGTGGTTCTCCATCTTCTCTGTTTAAGGATTGCTCATTGCTGTTTTCTTTGGATTGATATTGGGTTTATTTGTTGGTTCATGTAATCTGTTGAAGAGAGGAAGAAGGATAAAGGGAAAGAGAAGGTTGTGGATTGAAGAGTGCAGAGGACATTTTTGGACTTCATTTCAGGTTTGGGAGTGTCTGTCATTTTCTCGTTTTGGATCCTGGTTATTGTTCTGTTGTCAATGTTATTTACGTGTGTTTGTTTACCAGAATGCATGAGTAATATAAATTATATGTTCGATTAGTCGTGTGAAAGTTCTGTGCCTTATAAGTTAATATGGAAGACTATATGCATGTAAGTTAAAGATTCTGGGTTTGTGACCCTATGTGAACGTTATTTGATTGTTGAGAATGTGGTTAATTTGTACTAATCTTACTGTAAATGGGCTCTGGAGACTTGAAAGGATTTGTTTAAAAAATTTATTGCCTGAAAAATGGTTTTGGGTAAGCTGGGGTTCTGAATTTTAGAAGTACTCTGTTTTCTTGATTTTCTGGTTTTTCACGTTTTCTGGAATTTCTGAAAATTAGTTTGGAGAAGAAGAAGTGTGTGAGAGGAAGATCACGTGACGTGATGGGGCATCACGCCGTGACCTCCCTCCCTGGGAAGTCACGTGGCGTGATGAAGCATCACGCCGTGACCTCCCTCCTTGGGAAGTCACGCGACGTGATGGAGCATCACGCCTCGCGACTTCTCCTTTTCCTGCGTGTCACGAGACAGGATCTCGTGACCTTTTTTTCCCCTCCCCTCTCTGGCGTCACGAGATGTGACGAGTGGTCACGGCGTGACTGCCCTTGTTTTGCCTGGCGCTCGCGTGAAGCCAGTGTCATGAGACACCACTGCTTGGGTGACTCGTGACCGGCCTCCCTCCTGTTGCCCTGTTTCCTAAAAACATGATTTTAACTTCTGGTTTAAAGGATTTTCCAGTACATATCAAATGTTTGGGTTTTAAAAATTTGAATTGTATTTTAATAATTGTTTAATTATGAGATTTGTGACATTAATTAATATTAATATACATGATTTATATGTTTATAATTTACATGAGTATGGATTATTTTAATGTGAGATATAGGTCCTTTTAAACTTCTGTATTTAATATTTATAGTTACATGTTTTAAATGTGATCAGTATACCTGTATACATGGACTATAAATCAGTATTATTTTCAATTCTCATATTGATATTGGTGCTTGAATTGATGAGTTGCGTTTTTAAGCCTGAATAGTCATAGTAGTAGATAAGTAAGCGCTTACTTAGGTCAGAGTGTGTGTGCAGCTGCTATATGATAAAACGTTATACTTGGGTCCGTTAGGATCCTTGTTTTGATCCTGTATGGGTCTATATGGATTTAATGCGAGACTTCGGTCTCTATATGAAAAGTACATGTTTGAGACTCATGTCTCTATATGCTTGGGATACTGTGTTCTATCAGTATCCATTTGACCGTATCCACTTCTAATGAGTTTATTTTAGACTAATCAGGCTATATGTTTAAATGTGTTGCATATGTTGAAATGCATTGTTGACATGATTACAAGTATATGATGCACATGAATTCTTGCATAACTCTATTTTATGCACCTTGTATCTGTATACTTGGGATGATGAAAATTATAAATTGAGTACTTAATTGCTTGTATTGTATATATATTTATGCATGTCAAGTAAGGAATCTGGAGATATGTTTACATGTAATTTTGATGCCTTTGATTTTGAATCATTAGATTATTGTATTGCCATAAATATTGTATATGCATATTGTTCGTTTGTTTTGTTCCTCCCCACTAAGCGTTATCGCTTAGCACGGGCTCTTTTCCCGTGCAGGTGGCGAGTTTGGATAGGAGTCAGATATCTGCAGGTCGACCACTAGAAGTCTTTTTGGATGAAGTTATTTTTTAGTCTTCCGCTGTAATTTTTGTATATGGCTTGTGAATAGCAAAGTAAATCTTTTGTAAAGGAACAAATATTATTTTTGTATATGTATTTGCTTACGAGCCTCTTTTTGTAAAACGATATTGATATATGTTATATGTAAAAAGGATTTACTATTACATGATTAAAAGTTTCTTTACATCTCATTTGGTTTTTTGTTTATACATGTGTATATGGATTCGTTTATATGTGTTTGCTCGCGTGGCACTCCGGTATCCTTCCAACGGGGATGGCGGGGTGTTACAACTACGGACTGGATGGCCCGACTGTCATGGATTATCCTCGGCGACACATCTAACTTCAAACCTGCATGGATAAAAAACCCATGCTAAGCACAAAGCTTAGTGGGGAAAACACATAGTATGGACGACCATTCACAATGGCCGTCAGTCACAACATACAATAAATAACCAACATCAAATCATTTAACACATATATACATAGTTGGTCATAATTAGAATATTTTAATCATAATCATTTATAAGATTAAACAGGGTGACAGTCTTGCTTAATACTTGCTTTTCATGTTTTATTAATCATATATCGCATGTAATAAACATCATTTTATTTAGCCTATAGTCAAATCTCTAATTACAATAATTCTCACATGTCAAGGAGGTTATGATTAAGCCGCTATTAATCTAACTTCATATTCAAAGCATATAAATGTATCTCATAAATATAATCACTTTCGTTTAATTACTTCCTTCAAATTATTGCATTACTATCGCGTCATTAACTCATGTTAATATTACAAAGAAAATAATCAAAGCTGAAGCATATGTACTTTTAAAGACGTTACCACATTTACGCATAGGGATCCCACAAGATCCAAAACACATAGGTGCGCAAGGCGCAACTCATGCCAAAATAAAAGTCACTCCGTACAAGGTGATCACATTCTCATTGGTGCATAAATTTACACAAAGCTTCACATATCTTTATCAATTCACACATATCATTCAGTTCACATTTTTATGCTCGTTTAATGCCTGCTAAGTCAAAAGGGTGGATAACGAGTAACACTAAGATACCCGAAGGTATTAACACTATTCTCATAATTCATAGAAACCCAAAGGTATCAACACTATCTTTTCAGTACACAGGGATCACGAAGATACACAGGCTGCAGCAACACTAACTCTATTAGGCATGCCTAACTATCCACGACTCGACTAACGCAGGCTAACACATACTTGTTTCCTTTAATAATGTTCATGCTATAATTTTATACCTTTTCCCAAAAGCACATACTTTTATTATAGTCGCATAACAATCCGATACATAAATTATTCACAAATGAAAACAATGGATCATATAAAATATAACAATTCATAACTTTTAATTACAACCACATTTACTTTTAATTCATGCTCCACAAATTATTACCACTAACTTGCATGGTATAACATGTCTTAAATTATACACTCTGTAACATGTAGACCACAAGCCAAAACTCATGTCAAATAGTTCAATCAATTGTATATATATATATATATATATATAAGGCACAGAAAAGAGTCGCGCTCGCGACCCTTGTCGCGATCTCGACAGAAAGCTAAATGGTCTTTGTCGCGCTCGTGACACCCGTCGCGCTCTTGACAGAGCCAACCTTACACCAGGAATCACGTTCGCGACCTGAGTCGCGATCGCGATAAGAATCAGATGACCTGTATCGCGCTCGCGACAGAGCCAAGCATCACCCTTCTTTCATCTCGCACTTGGATACCCTTCGCATAGGAACATACTTACTTTTGTCATGTCCGTAACTAATTTTCATGAACATTATTTTCCCTAAATTCATACGTAGAACCAAAGAATTTCAATACAATTCTCTCAAATTACCCAATTGATTAAGAATCATTTTGTAATTAAGTAGTCGAACTAAAACTATTTGAGATATAGAAGATTCATTTCAATTTCGATTTATGACACGCTTAATACCATCATTTATTTCATTCTTAACATCTCATACCGATTCTAACTATAAATAAGTCCCCTCAGGTCTTGAATCATTAAAGGCTCACAAATGTTTATAGGTCTTACACAATGTACCATAATTATTCTTAACAGACACCAAGGCACTACTAGGGTTCAATTGATACTCTCTCTTTCATATCCGATTAAGTTTCCATGCTTTGGTTTAAACTCGAAAGAATATTCTAAACTTCATATGTATCCCGAAGAATTGGGAGTCCAACCCTGTAACTCTACTAGTTCAAAATGTAAGTTATAGAATTCCACTTCAAATGGCCTAACATAATATAAATCCGGTTTAAAATGAACATACTCAAAAGTGTTCGATTTATTAAACTTCTAAATAACTAAGTCAATATTCTTATTTATAACCTTAGAAATTTGTATTCCCAAGTGCTAACCATTTATTTGTTCATTTCCAAACTCTAAACATATGATAAATAAGTCTCAAGAGGTTCCAAGGATGTTCGGGTGGATTTCGGAAGACAAAACATTATAAAATACATAACCTAGACAATGGTAAAGAGGAGCAAGGGTTTATACCAACTATAAGGCTCAAAATAAGAGAAAATACCTTCGGCAAGCAAGTTCTGTCGCGCTCGCGACAGAAGCCTCCGCCACTTGCCCTACGAAAATAGATGTACGTGACTGCTTCTCGCCCCGACTTTGTACCGTCTAAACGACCCACTAAAACTCCTTTTTGGCCAAACCTTTCTTCTTATAAAATTTTTCTTAGGATGTTAGCTTTCAAATTCAACAAATGTCAGATCAATTGGACATATAGAGCTCTACATATGAGCTACACAACCTACACTGCTCTCATGAACCCGTCTAAGTACAAACACCACAATTTTTACCATTTTCAAGGATCTTAGAGCCAGAATTAGATTCCAGTCCTTCAGAGACTATTTTTGATAAATGAATTAGATTTCAAATGGAACTAGTTTAATCTTATTTGGACATCTATATCATGACTGATAATTAAAACAAACACTAAAGGTCCAGTGAAATCTGGACAGAGTATCCCCAAAAAAATTCAGATTCTCTAAACCCAAGTCAATCCACACAACGACATCAACAAAGCCAATCCAATTTTTAAATAAAATACACTTCAAAACAGAAAATCATTCATACACAAATCAATAATTAAGAATTCACACCAAAGCATATAACTTTTCCCAAACCTCAAACTCCTTTGCTCCATTAGCTTCAATGGTTGCTCTTCTTGCTTCCACACTCTTTCTTCAGTTTTATTATTCCAATTTCCTCATCAAAACATAAAATATTACTTAAGATTTCTAATTGAACAAAGAGGAATTTCAGAAATCAAAAGTTATAACTTACCCTTCTATCTCTAATCTCTCATAAAAGTACTTGAGCTACAATCCATTATACACAACTTGGGCTTGCAAGAAGAGAGAGAGGGGCTGGCGTGAGATGAAGAAGAAGAGGAAGGGAAGAGGAGAAAGGCAAAACGTGAAGAAAGAGAGGGGAATGAGCAGAAATCTGCTCTCACTCTCTCTTAATTAAGTCAAACCTATCTCAAATGCCACATGTCCTCTTCCTAATGGCCCTCACTAGATTTTTTTGATAATTCCCCTTTTTGGTCTCTTAACTCCTTTTTAATCCTTCCTTCACATAATACATAAATATAATTTTACATTGGCCCACAATTAAATCTTATCCCCTTCAATTAAGTCCTAAATTAATACCTTACAAATTTGCAATTGGCCGCACTTGCCGAAACTTTTGCGCTAATACCGAATTCGTCCTTTCGACACACCTAACACTACAACTTACATACATTCGGCATATAAATGATCCATTCTCAAAATTTAGCCCTCATTTTTATTTATTCCACTCAATTAAATCCCTATATGTGAAATTACCGAAATACCCTTGGCTCTCTTTTTCTTAATTCTGATCATATCTTTTCCTACTACTTAATCACTCCGACCATCAAATCACACGATTTTGAACATCAAAATCCCCGAAAATATACAAATCCTTCTAGGGTACATTTTGGGGTGTTACATTGGATACTTTAGGCTACCCAAAATAATAATTACAAAATTGCATAATATAACACAAATCTACCCAAAAACCTACGCTATCAGCAATCTTAGTGTGTTGACCCTTGCCAATGCAGAACTGTCCTTTGAATCACTTTACTTCGGATCCTGCACGGATTAGGAAACCCGTGCTAAGCGATAATGCTTAGTGGGGAAACAATACACAATACAATAATAAGATTTATACACAAATTTATATAGCATGTTATAACAATTACAGGCACATAATAACTTTCATGCTTCACACTCAATGTATGCATATATTCAATTATAATTATCACTGAACTAATAGACATGCTTATATAGCCATACTTCTACAATCCTGCCTCATTACCATATCATAGCATCAACTTAATACAGTTATAATATCTTATACATTTTAATTTAAACGTAAATATATATTCTGGTTAACGAGTCTTATTCACATAATTGCATCACATGTTAAACTTTAACACATCCCATTCTCATTCTCATTATTGTGATATTCTTTTATGATCACATTATTATCATTAGCCTTGCCTGTAACTCAAATACGCGGATAATGGGTATCGCTATCAGTACTTGAAGTACCGCAATCATTTTGTATCCGAAGATACACACTCGCAATCAGTACCCATAGGTACATGAATAATCAGTATAATATCAGTGAACCCAATAAGGATTCAATTAATAGGAAGATCACCAAAGGAATCAGACTCTATCGACCTCACTTTTTAGACCCTATAGGCATGCCTACCTATCCACTACTTGACTCGCAGGCTAACTATTATTTCCAGTTATCAGTAATTCAATTATAGTTTACATCATTCACATAATCGTACGTGATTGAGCTTAACACATAATAGATCGTGTACACTTATAAGTATACAATTGTGTTCACATTCTCTTCATATACAATCTCATCTAATTATACACATTCATATAACTTATAATCATGTCATAAGTCTTAATAATGTTGATATACTAATATAAGTTTCATTCCATATCATTATATAATATTACACATTATTCTATAAAGAATTACACATACATATGACTTAACAAGCAACCCACATTCACTTGTCTCATACATTTCATCTCATTTAACCATATTATTTAGCACATAATAATCCTCATTAAATGGTGTTAAATTTGTTTGGATTATTGATCATGCATGTATATAACATTTGATAAAGTCTTACTGTTCACTAGGCAAAACAGAGGTATCTCACGGTGACAATCAATTTGGTTGTGATCGTGACATACCAAGGTTTCAGAACAAAATACAAATCACAATACCTCACGGTGACAATCAATTTGGTTGTGACCGTGACATGCAAATAACTTTCGGGCAGAATGCAACTTATAGTATCTCACGGTGACAATCAATTTGGTTGTCACCGTGACATACCAAATGCACCAAAACAGAATGCAATCTTGCATACCTCACAGTGACAATCAATTTGTTGTCATAGTAACACCCCCCTACCCATACGTAGGCAAACCCATCCGGATGGGAGTGAGATGCCGTAGGAGCAGGGGTGTCACACAAAACAGACCGATACAAAGCATACATTCATACATCATCACCAAACGGAAACACAGCGAAAATTAAAACTTTTGAGAAACATCACATGATCATGCATTAATATAACAACATTTATTACAATAATGTTGTGTTCAGTTGCCAAAACAAAATAATTACATATCTAAAATATGCAAGCGGAAGCTTTACAAAAACATTGATGCAATGAGAGTTCTATTACAAAAGAATTATCAATAGACTACAAAAAGAAAGCCCTATCACTAATCCCTCTGTGTTGGCTTGACTGGAAGCGACTCTCCCCCAGCAACAACACCTTCCTCACCTGCATGGGTAAAACACCGTGCTAAGCGATAACGCTTAGTGGGGAAACACACGACAAAAGAGTGGATGGCCATTCACAATGGTCACCAAAGCAAAACACATACACTATGACATATGCGGATAATCGAATCACATATATAATCATACTTGAGTCACACATATATATATATATAACATTCAGAAGCTCATATACACATTAATATACATATATACGTTAGCTGATTTCTCATACTTATCATCATACTCATTCAGATATCACATTCTTATTTCGTATCGAAGCAAAGCAAAACAAACGAACACCTGCTGACTCACAATAGTGGATAATGAGTAAACAGTGACGGTACCTTACGGATACGAATCGAACAGTGACGGTACCTTACGGGTATGAATCGAAAACCATTTTAATTTATCACATTCAAAACATTTTAACAGAGGGGACCTTAAACAAGATCCAAACTTTTCAGGGATCTCGAGGATCCAAACGGAGACCTGATCGGGGTCCAAACGGAGCGGAGGGCTGCAGCTAAGAGACTCTATTAGGCATGCCTAACTATCCACTAGATTGACTCTTACAAGTCATGCATAAACCATCAAATCGTATTCATATAATTCATAAAGAAATCCATGCATAATTCTAGAAGCATCACAAATTCAGAAATTAAACATCGAGAGTGCAAAAGAAAACACAATTTGAAACCAGGAAGTGTCGCGCTCGCGACAAAGGCGAACTTGCCCTAGGTCACGACAATGGGAATCTTCGTGATCATGCGGAGAAACGTACACATCTCACTGTCACGCTCACGACAGTGAGCTGCCAGCTCGATCCGTCCCACTCACACTCAAGAGCGCGCTAGCAACAGAGGATCGCCCAAATAAGCTAGACAGCCGAGCGCTCTATCGTGCTCATGACAAAGGCTCTGCTGCTCGGCTCCGCAGCCAGGCACGCCGCTCGGCAGATGCACACTCGCTCGGCAGTCGAGTACTCTGTCGCACTCGCGACAGAGGCTCTGCTGCTCCGTTCGGTAGAGAGCTCGGACGCAAGCGAGAGCTGCTTTCACCGAGCTCTGTTGCGAGCTCGCGACAAAGTCTTAATTTCCAGCTCTTGCACGAAAAAATCTGTAGAAAACTCACTTCCACAACACCCAAACCTCCAAATGGCTTCAAAACTCAACACCACTCAAAAGCATCCATTCAAAGCATATTAATCAACTAAAAACCTAACTCTAAAACCAATTATCATCATAAAAACACATGCTTTACAAGATCGACCTCCAAGATTCCATAAACTAGCAAATTAATGAATCATTATACAAAAATCATGCTATATCACAATCATCCACCAAATTGACATTCAAATCCCACAAGAATTCATACCCATGACAATTTAATAGCATTATCCACAAATGTAACCCATTAATTCCAACCATATTATTAATCATAATAAATACACACATAAATGCATAATAAAACAAGGTTCCCAAACCTGCACTCCTATGCTCTAAATCACTTTGTACCACTACCACTTGCCTTCTCCTTGCCTTTAGAATCGCGAGGAGGCTTAACTAACAAACAATACCCACAAATCACACAAACAACAACCCTAGGTCAAAAACCTAAACCAGAAACTTGAAGAAGATGAAGAACAAGATGAAGAAGATAAAGGAGATGATGAAAATGTAGAAAAATTACCAATTGAGGGTTGAGGAGTGATCAATTTCCACCACAAACACTTGAATCCAAGCTTAGGGCACAATTTGGGAAGAGAAGAGGAAGAAGAGAGGTAGAGAGAAGAGAGAAACGGGAAAGAGATGGAAATTCTGCTTTCCCTTTTCTCTTTCTTCTTCTAATTACTTTTTTCCTAAACCCTAGCCATGTGTCACTACCTCATTGGTGGAAATTAGCCACTCACACCCTACAAACATGATCACACACACACTAAACCTTCCTCACTAAAACACACCCTACAATGATGTGAGCAAACACACACTAATACAACTCAACACATGCACACCCTAATATCATATATGCACTCACACAATAGCACAACTCACTCACTCACATCCTACAAACATGTGAGCATGCACACAATAACTGTAACACCCCTTACCTATACGTAGAGAACTTCACCCTATGAAGAGGATAAAGGTCCCCAATAGATAAGGGTTGCCACCACAGAAGCTCAAACAGAACCAATTGCACACCAATTACATATGTAAATTAATAAATTAAAATTTCATAATTCATCAGAGAATAGGCCATAAAGTAAAATTTTGCATTTCATTAATATAACAAAGGTGGCTTTACATATTCCAAAAAGATATAAAAGTGCCTCTGCACAACTGAATAGTTACATATAACTAACATCAAAACGATTTACAAAATATTCTTTACCTAGCTTCAAGAGTACAAGACTATAACACATACAAAAAGAATATAAGGCCTAAACTACAAAATCTTATGTCCACTAGTCGTGTTGGCCCTGCTGATGCGAAACTTGCTGTTCAACCCTATAAAATCTTCCACACCTGCACGGATAAAACACCCGTGCTAAGCGAAATCGCTTAGTGGGGAAACAAAGATGCACAACGACCACTCATAGTGGCGTTAACACACAATCACAATCGAATGGCACAGTTAAATGTTAAGATTTCATAAGTTAACTTAAAGCATAACAGCATTATAATCATATTATTCCCAATATGCAATATTTCAGAATTCACGTATAATAACAAATAACATTATTACACCTGCTTTATCAAAATAGTGGATAACGAGTACACGTAGATACCCAAAGGTATCAACATTATTCTCATAACACATAAATACCCGAGGGTATCAAAACAATCTTTTTAATTTTGTTCCAAAAACATTTTCACATAAATTCGGTACATAGGGATCACGAAGATCCAGTCAGGGGACCTAATCAGGGTCCAAATCATACACTAACTGCAGCAACAGTAACTTTATTAGGTATACCTAACTATCCACTTATTCGACTCTAGCAAGTCATGCATAAACCAATTCATGTTTCAATTCGCAATATATATAATTTGTCATGCATAATTCATATAAATATAGTCATATAACAATTCATATAAATATAGTCATATAACAATTCATATAACAAACAATAAGAAAAAGACAAGAAAAAGACATTTAGAGTTCATTTTTTGAAAACTGGGTACGTGAGAAAATAGGGCAGAATGGGGGTCTCTGCCGCGCTCGCGACTAAGTCGACATCAGACACGAGTCGTGCTGAGGGACACGACTCGTGTTGGATGTCTCTCCACCCCAATTGTGCTTCAGAGCACGACATGCTGAGGAAGCCACAACAGCACGAGTCGTGCTGAAGGAGCACGAGTCGTGCTTCTCGAGCACGAGTCGTGCTGCTCAAGCACGAGTTGTGCTTCATCAGCACGTGTCATGCTGATCCTCTCCTGCTGCCATCGCCCTGCTGAGATGTATAACTCGCACGCATAGAAAGGGAGCACGAGTCGTGCTTCCTAGCACGAGTCGGACAGCCAACACTTCTTCAAGCTAAACAAGCGAGAGCTGGAAATCCTCTTCTGTTGCGCTTGCAAGAACGTCGCGCTTGCGACAGGAGCGGGATTTCCAATCCCCAGCAAAACATAAACCCATAATTTCCCTTCGAACAAAAACTAATTTAATCCAAATCACTTCCAACTCCATCTTACCTCAAATTAAGCCTTCCAAACATCATAACCAACATCAAACAACACATTTTTCACAATTAATTCCAAAATAAAACATCAATTCACAATTCAAGATTTCAAAAATCACCAAAACCAGAAAATTATGAAGCAAAGTTCAATCAACTTCATATCTGATTCAATAATTCCATAATTATGCCACTTAACTCATCAAAACTCAAAATCCATATCATATTTACCAATACAAACCTATTTACACATCATAAATTCCAGAATTTCATGCATATTTCAAAACCCATACATGAATATCAAATCAAAGTAAATTCCCAAACCTGGAATGAGTGAACCTCCAATCAAGGGGCTCCACTCCCGCTTACTACTTCCTTGCCCTTGGATTCTCTAGGAGGATTCTCTGAACCATAAAATCCAATAACACCAAATAAGTTAAAACCCTAACTCATAATTACAAAAGCTCATCTAGAGAAGAAGAAGGAAGATTATCACTTATTACATATCACACCAGCTTAGGCTACCCAAAACTCACTAGAATTTGCAGTAAAAGGAAGAATTCAAGAAGAAATAAAAAAGAAAGGAAGAGAAGAAGCAAAGTAACGGGAAAGAGGAAGAAGAAGAAGAAAGGAAACCAGCTGAAGTCTCTCTCTCTCTTTTCCCAATACTTATCCTCTCACTTGCCACATGTCACTCTCTCAAGAGGGAAAACACACCCAACTCTTATCCTCCATAACTTACCCAATTCTAGTCTCTTAACATACACTACTCTCATATACACACTTCACACTAGAACATAACCAAATACACACACATAATAACTTAATTCAATTAACATAACACATACTCAACATAAACCACACACATTTACACACACCCAAGGCTCACTCTACTAGGGTGGTTTCGGGGAGTTACAATAACAAAACCCTCAAAACATGCATTTTGTCCAAAATACCCTCATCACATGACAAACACACTCAATGCATGCACAGACAACTGGCTCAAACTTCTAGCGGGCAAATGCGGTGTTACAGTCACCGTGACCTATGCAAAATTGCCAAAACTCGATTGTGTTTTACCAACGCACAGCTATGCTATCCACACCCGAATCTTATAACAAACTTCAAGTCCTCTAATCTCAATTCAAATGTCATTTTTTTTGTGAAATCATCCTTCTAACCATATGTTCTCCTACTCATTAACTTTCTAACAATGATAATTTCAACACAATTAGATGACAATTCAAGGAGTTATAACCAATTGATTGTAACATGCTCCAAATGACTCTTATACACCTTTCGGTTATCCTACGGAAACCATTTTGAAAACTTACACTTGTTCAAACCAAAACCTATTTCTATGACAAATTTAAATACCAATTTCAATCCGAAATCATCTATCAAATAGACTCATATAATCCACTTTCTCATAATTTTTACATTTAAACACTTATATCTAAATTAGGGTTCAATAGACTCATAGTAATCACCATACTTCAATACATTCATTCCTTCAATTCAAACATCTCACAGCAATACACAAATAGTTTTAACACATACTCAATTAATTTATACATATATAACACAATTAGTTCCCAAACCTCTTTTCCTTAGCTCCTTAGAAACTACTTGGTTCCTTGATCAACCACTTTCTCCTTTCTTTTGATTCTCTTTACTACCTCAACTACAAATCCAAGTCCAATTTCCAGAAGTGGATACCAAGCATCAATTACAATTCAACCGAAAGAGAAAGAGTAGAAGAAGAACAATCAAATAATTAAGCACTTACCTTGAATGCTAATAATATTCATGCACTATAGAACCACTTGATCACTTAACAGAATTTGTGAATTCTAACTCAAGAAAACAAAGAAAACAAGAAGAACTTTGAGGAAGAACAGCCGAAGAATGAAGATCAAAAGTAGAAAATGAGTCTTTCTCTCACCAAACCCCTATTTATTGCGTGGCTAGCATGAGGTGGCATAACTCAACAATGACACCCGGATTTCCACTTACATTCCCTCAAAATCTACTTGTGAAAACTTAATCTCCATTATCTATTAATTAATCTTCCACTTAATCTTAATCATGCATAAATACATATGAGTCACTTAATTCATTTTGTTAATTCAATTGACTCCTCTTTTCATCTACACTTTAGTCCAAAATTTTACAATTTCCAATTTAAACTTACCCGATTACCACAATTTAACCAATATGCTACTAGGGTGTAATTCAGGCTGTTACAACTCTCTCCTCCTATAAGAATTTCGTCCGCAAAATTCATACTTGAACAAAATAGCTGAGGGTTCAACTCTCACATAACTGCTTCTAGTTCTCATATCACCTCTTCAATCCTACAATGCCGCCAAACCACATGAAACTTGATGTACTATTTCCACTTACTAGTAGATCAAACATTTGAAACATTATCCATAACACCTGTAGAGCTATTTCAAGTTCTGGTACATCCTATTATTGCCTGTATGCGTAGTGTATTATACACTTCATATATCGGTCTGTTTCTAGTTTCTTTATCATTGGCAGGACACAACTGTTCTCAGAAGTACAATATCATGTCTTCATTCACTGAATAGTCAATCTTGTCTTTACTTCCAATTGACTGCAGAATCTATTGCAGCTTGAAATCACTTTTCTGCACATCTATCAACTCATTTCTTAGCATAAACGTTGCTTTTAATTGTACCATTATAGTACCATCAAAAGCAAACCTTTAATTAATCTTTTGTAATAACAAGGTTGAAACTAACTTTTCACTTAATGCATCTGCTACCACCCTAGCCGTACCTAGATGGTAATCTATAACACAATCATAATCTACAAACAATTCCAGCCACTCTCTCTCTGAGTGAGTAAACACTTAATCACTTATGGTCAGTAAAGACCTTACACTTTACACCATACAGTAATGTCGCCAATTACTACTGCAAATAATTCTAAATCATGAGTGAGACAATTCTGCTCATGAGGGTTCAATTACCATAAAACATAGGCTACCACTTTCCCATTTTTTTTCATCACACACCCCACTCCAACTCTGGAGACTTCGCTATATATAGTATACTCCTTACACAAAGTAGGTTGAGTTAAAACTTGTGTTCCAATTAACATTCTTTTTAACAGTTCAAAACTAACTTGGCACTCATCCGACCACTTCACTTAACTCCTTTACGTAGCAACTTAGTGAGTATAGACGCAATTATGAAAAACTTTTCCATTTAGCAACGGTAATACCCTGCTAATCCCATGAAACTGCATACCTCAGGTACATTCCTGAGAATTATTCCAACTCACTACTACATCAATCTTAGCAAGATCCACTTTGATACCGTCAGAAGAAACAACGTGCCCCAGAAAAGGCACTTCTTTCAGCAAAAATTCTCATTTACCCAATTTAGTATATAGTTGAGGCTCTCTCTAAGAATCGGAAGCACAGTTCTCAAATGCTACTCATACTCCTTATCTTTCTTTTTAACAACAACACTAGTATTCCCTACGGAAACACACTTGGTCTTATGAAACCCCTATCCAACAACTCCTATATCTGACTCTTTAATTCTTTCATCTCAGTCAGAGGCACCTAATACAGCGCCTCGGATACAGGTGTTGTACCAAGCTCTATATAAATTAACAACTCTACTCCTTTTACTGGTGTTACACTAATCAACCCTTCAAGAAACACATCAGGAAATTCTCTCACTACTAGAATATCCTGAATTCTCATTTGTTCTCTTTCTTTTTTTTTTATCCACCATCAAGGCTAAGAAAGCCTCACATTCTTTTCTTCAAACAGTAATAAACTTGCACTGTCGACACTAGATTGACTGAGGGGTTAGAACATACACCTCTCACAATCACTTTAAACTTCCCAGCACTACAAAACACAACCATTTCCTTTCTACAATTAACTATATGTCAGTGCTTACTTAACCAACCCTCAAAGGATATTCTTTAGATACTCTGTTCACATTTACTCTATTCCCTTACAGCCTAAATACACATATTGCATAATCCAAATATTTAGTAGCAATTATCTTATCACATAACTTCTTATAATAAACATATGAATACGTAGCTTTAGGGTCATTCGGTGCAAGCGTTTCTATATTAACGAGTAAAAACATACCAGCTATGACATCGGGCGCGTCTTGCTCCTCATGAACCTTCATTACACAAGCTCTTGCTATTGCTACAGTAGGTCTATCAATAGACTCTAATACTATACCACCTCTAGCCTGGCTACCCCAGCCACGTTCTCTACCTCTCCCTTGGTTAACTGGAGGCAAGTTAGATCCATCTCTACTCCTATCCTGCTGATTCCCTATCGCCTCAAATGCTGTAGGACAGTTAGCGAGGAAATGTTCTTTGCTGCCACATCTGAGGCATGCTCCAGTCAACCTCCAATATTCACTTTTATGGTGCTTAGCACAGTGGGGACATTCCGGCACTTCACTCTTATTACCTAATACACCCCTTCTAGTACAAGATGCATAAGAGGACCCTTATCTCCTACCCCTGGCAACTGGACTATCAATTGAGTCTACATGAGACATCACGTGGGAATCTCTTGATCTTTTGCTCGAGTGTGACCCACCTCTGTTAAGATTCTTTCTTTGCATTCTCTCTCTGAATCTCTAATGACCTCTCTGCTCTCATAGCTGCTTGCACTATCTCATAGTAATTCGTAGTTTAAGATGTAGTCATAGAGATCAATAGTGCTTTAATTTGCTCATTCAGTCCCTCTTCGAATTGTTAACATCTGAATTCTTTGGTTAGTATGTATAGACACTGGGTCCTGAAACAAACCAGATCAGAGCTACCCAATGATGATAAGATGCCTTGTCACAAGCCAAAAGGTTGAAAGTGGTGATTTCCTATTTAAATTTGCATTTTATAGTGAAAAATGGAAAAATAATAAAAAATATTTTAAAAATTAGTTTTGAAAAATGGGGGCTTAAAATTATAGTATTTTTAGTCAATTATAAATTTTTTTAAAAAAAAATCGAATCGCGAGTGTCAGGCGCGTTGGCGCCCAGCTCGCGGGAGCCCGAGCGCGCTGTACACGCAAAGGCGATGCGCAGCGTCACCAATGTTGCGCGTTGCTAAAAGCGCGCGCAGCATTGCGAGCCGCAGATCGCGCTGGCGCACGCTAAAGCGCGCAGCGCTGCCGCTCCGACGCCCGTCCCTATATAGCGACGGGCGTCGCTACTTCTGGCCGTCGCTAAAGGGTCTGATACCCCTTTTTTTCGATTTTTGGACCTAAAAATCAGTTTTTTATCCCTTTTTTCAAGGTTTTAAGGGATTTTTTCCATTTTTAAAAATTAAAATAGGTAATATATGATTTAATTAAATTTTATCCCTTTAATTATTTTATTTTTCCTATTTTTCTTTATATAAAAAGAACAAGATGAAAACCTAAAGAGGGGAAATTTTCTAGGGTTTTTTCTCTTCATCTTTTCTCTTCTTCTCTCAATTTCTCTAAGAAAAATTTCAGATTTTCCCCCAACAAAAAAATTGAGTTCATCTTTTTAGTTCTTTTTTCCAATAGAATTTCTTCTAAACACTTTTTAGAAGAAGATTTATTGATGCAATTTAATTTTGAGGCAAACATAATAATTATTTGCTCTCAAAATTCATTTTTTAACTTGTTATTTGTTTTCAATTAAACTTTTTCAAGGTTTTTTTTATTATTTTGAATCTTTTTTTGATGAACAATGGATTTTGGGGCAAAACAAATAATTGTTTGTTCCTAATATCGATTTTTTCATTTGATTTTCTAAAAAATAATTTTTTCTCATAAATGATTTTTTTTGTTTTCTTTGGAACAAATAAAATAATTGTTTGTTCTTGACATCATTTTCATTCTTTTAATCAATAAAAATTATTCTTTTGGCAAAGAAATTAATTCTTTGTTTTTAAAGAATTGTTGATTTTCTTTTTTCATTTTTAAGCCTATTTTTTCCTTGGAATGAAATTCCAACATTTTTATTATTCAATTCTAATCTTGCAAATCAAGAACAAGGAAATCAATCATCTTTTTACCTTCATCGAATCCGAAACTCTGAGGGTAAATATTCCAGGCTTGTTCTTCTTATTCTTTTTGTTCATATTTAATTTATTCATGTTCATTCTTATTATTTTCAGTTATTCATTTATTTATTTTGTTTATGTTTAATTTATTACCATGTATATTTTTATTATTATTCTCATTTATTTATTTTATTCATGTGAATATTGATTTCTTTTATTTTTAACATGTAATTAAATTAATTTATTCATCATTCTTTTTAACATGTAATTAAATTAATTCATTCATCGTTATTTTTAACATATAATTAAATTTATGCATTTTGATTGATCTTTTTGCCATGTAAATGGCTTATATCATTTGTAAACATATTTAATTAATCATGTCATTTATTTAATCATTTTTTATTCTTTTCCATTGTCATTATCATATGTTTAATATTTTGTTCACTTATTTATTTTCATTATTATCATGTTCATATTTTTACACATTAATTAATTAACATGTTGTATTTTATTCCAATTACATCTTTTAATCCACTTATTATTCATAACACATTTTTCTCATTTATTTTAAATTGATAACATTTTAATTCATTTATGATTTTGATATCATTTCATTTTATCTCATTTTATTTTATCTTATCATTTATTTTATATTTAATTGATTTTAATTGATTTTACTTGATTCAATTACTAACATTATTTTTATTTGTGTTTTATTTTATTTCACATCTCATTTTTTTGCTTGGGCATTTTTGCGAGCACACGGGGAAATCCAAGAGGCTCGTTCGGGTTACATATTTATTTTCTTCGTTTGTAATATTTATTTATTTTGGCTTTTTCATTTATTTTTGCCATTTAATTTTCTTGTAAAATTATTTATTAAGGCCCACTAGAAAGAAAGTCACTAAACGTTTTTTTTATTAATTAATTTGAAATTTTTCCTAAATAAAAATGGGACCAATGTCTCAATTTTTTCCATCCAAAATAAAACCATCACCTCAAAATTATTTTCTAATAAATATGCATGAGAGAACCAATATCCTCATCATTAATGAATATCCCGCTTTATGTATGTTTTGTATTTTATTTAGAATGGGAGTTGTATTCCGCCCCTAGTTTTGTTGTAATATTTTTACATATGCTTTATTTACGCTTTTATTTATCGCTTCCACTACGTGATTGACATGCGCTTTAATTAATTGCATTAAAATGAATGAGAAATGGCATGAAACTCTAAATTCAAAACTCGATTATAAACTTAACCAAGGTATGAATAAATGAGAAGTCCCGAACTCACTCTGGTCTTTGGGGCTTAATGAGGCGAGAGGTCTAGGACTTCCAAGACACCTCTTGAGTCTCACCAAACGACTTAAATTTACAATCCTAGGCTCCAGGGGGTAGAGGCTGAGACCTCCAAAATCTCTCTAGCTTGCCCAAGATGGATATGTATGCGCCAGCTTAGGCTCGCTAAGGCTAGACGACCCTTCCCAATGTTCTGTTGGGTGGCAACTCCAAGAAACCTCCTTGTTGCCCAAAATAGACGCACTTGTAAATACCTTACAAGTTTTAATAAATCCCATCCCGATTGCCCTAAAGCGGGCTTTCGGGAGGCCACGGGGTTCGGCGTGCGTCATAGTGGCGACTCTACTGGGGACAAATTCGAGACTTCACTTTGAAAGTGCCTTGGTTAAAATTTACAATTGAGTTTTAATTTAAAAATTTCATCCTTTTTCAAAACTGCATTGCATCTCATTAGAGTCTTAGATCTACGGTAGTTATGTCCCTCTTTTTAGCCCCGGTGCGTTCCCGAAGCACGACCCTACGTTCATTCAATGTAGGGAAGTGTTAAGGTTAATCACCAGCCCAAGCCTCGTACCATCATGGTTTATTAAATGGTGACCCAATCGGTCGTTACGCTCGTGATGAGCTAGACCCGTTAGCAGGGACTATGCTTTGGTAGCCCTAAAGCAACACGACCTTTGACTAAAGCTCATGTAATGGCAATAGATAATTCCCCTAGGTGGTATGAACCGTAATATCTTGCTTGCTATATGGATCATTTTGTATTGGACAAACCCAAATAATTTGTTTGGTCACCTAATCAAAGGCTTTCATGCCCCGATAGGCCCATGTCAACTTATTCGGGCTATCTAAATACATGATGAGCAAAACCCATACGTATGCACATTAGCTAAGAGAGGTTATACTGCTGATTTTTCATCGTGCACCATGCGCGTCTATCGGGTTCCCTGTTAACCCATGGATTAAGCCCACCTAGGATAGAGACCGCACGACCTCGTGTGTGGGGGCAATAAGGTTGGAAGGATCTATCTGCTTGCATGTGGTTGTGGATGATGCATTGCATATTCATGTCAGTCATGCACAAATAAATTTCTGTATTTCTTCTACATGTATACATCCTTTTCTTTGCATATAATTATTACATGTACATATTATCCTGTGTATAGTTTTTCAAATGCTTCACATATATCATTGTAATCTCTTTTAGCCATTGTATACCATTTGTTGCGCAGCACGACCATGCATTGCATATTATTCATGCATCACTCTAACTCTTTAATCTTTAAGCCATCAAAGACCACTTTCCTAGCTGGTTAGGGGTTCTGACAGTCACATTATCAAAGGGTTTTGGTTGAACAACCACAATCAAGTCAAGTGCAATCAATAGGCATTTTAGAGAATCTCCAAAAATGGCTAATTCATTGAGGGAGGCAGATGCTACCAGGGCCTTGATAGCTGAAGAAGTGGGTTGAAGGTTAGAAGAATTTGAGAACTGAATGATGGCCATAATGGTCGCAATGGCTCAACCAGCTGCACCACAGAACCTGGCGCCTCCTCCCATGAGATAAAATGAACAGGAGGAGGCCAGAGAGGATCAACCGGAGGATGCACGTCCACCACCAATGGACCTAGGGGCTGCCACGTCAGGAGGGCAAAAGAGAGGAGTAGCCCATAAAATGGAAGAGGACCTAGAAGGGGATGAATATAGAGAACCCCTATCAGTTAGAAGGAAAGCACCCTAGACAGAAGATACCGTCTGGAAGAAGATGGAAGAAAAGTTCGAGGCAATGGCTAAGATATTGACAAAGGGTCGAGGAATAAACCCCGAAGACAAAGAGCTGGATGGAGAAGATCTAATCCCCTTAAACTTTAAGATGCCTGATGTCCCGAAATTTGATGGTACATCGGACCCCACCGCACACATCAAGCAGTACTCTTTGATAATGAAAGGTACCACACTAATAACGAGGCAGAAGGTAGAATACTTCTGTTTAAGTTTGACAGGTCCTACGGTGGGCTGGTATCACGGACTGGATCGGAAAATAAAAGAAGACTGGGATCTGCTGATGGAGGAGTTCCTCCAGTAATATGACTGTAGTACAAGGATGGAGGTCACCCTAAAAGATCTAGAGTTACTACAACAAAAGCCGAACGAGTCATTCTATAAGTACTTGACCCGATGGAGGAACCGGGTAATGGAAATGAAGAAGTGGCTGGACACTCCAGACCAGATCAGGCTGTTTATTAGGAATGCTAGCCCATACTTGAAAGATGGGTTAAAGATGAAGGGGCTGAAGGACTGGGAGTCCTTAAAAGATATTGCCATTGAAGCTGAGGCTGAGCATCTGGATAAAATGGCTAAATCTGCAAACCTGGCCTTAGGAAACAGTAGTGGCAATGGGGGAAATACCAAGGCAGTAGAGGTCTCAACCACCGGAATGACTCCTAAACACCTCACCATCTCGGGCATGCCTCTATCTTGGCACTTCACTCGTCTCATCAATGAAGGGAAGTTGCAACCCTTGCCAGCTAGGCCTGCCCCAAGTCAGGGAAAATCGAGGCACAGAACATATTTGTATTGTGCGTATCACCAGTACACAGGGTGTCACACCCCATAAGTGGCCTAATTGGAAATCAGCGATTTTAATTGGACAATTAAGAGCAATTCAGTATTTTATAAGAGGAAAGAGGAGTTAATTACAAAGTTTTTATAAAGAATTAAGTACATATTTTTTTTCTAGTTTAGTGAGTAAAGAGTTTTTTTGATAAGGACTTAATGGTAATAGTAGGGATCAGATGGTAAAAGAGTAATTAAAGGATTAGTAAACCGTGCATGTGTGCCAAGTGGAGAGGTGGGTGTATGCGTGTGGGAGAGAGAAAGGAGGACTTCAAAAATCTTAGTAGCTTCTGAATGAAGCCATCAGATTTGAGTTTCTTTCTCTCTTGCTCCCTCTCACGTTAGCCATTCCTTCCCCTCTCCATTTTCTGTTCTTTTTTCCATCTGCATGTGTGTTCATCCATTGAGGAGCTAAGGTTTGAGTTAGGAAAAGAAGAAGTTCAGAAGGTGAGTAATTGTCAGTTTCATATGGTTCTCCATCTTCTCTTTTTAAGGATTGTTCATTGCTGTTTCTTTGGATTGATATTGGGTTTTGTTTGTCGGTCATGTAATCTGTTGAAGAGAAGAAGAAGGATAAAGGGAAAGAGAAGGTTGTGGATTGAAGAGTGCAGAGGACGTTTTTGAACTTCATTACAGGTTTGGGAGTGTCTGTCTTTACTCAATCTTGGATCCTAGTTGCTGTTTGATGTAAATTTTAGCTATGTGTGTGTTCATTTATATAGATGCATGAGAAATGTATTGTGTATACATGATTTAGGTAGGGAAAGAATGATTATGAGTTTGCAAATGAGACGTTTACACATGTATTTGAATGTGAAGTTCTGAGTTGTGACTCTCTCTGTTTATTTACTGTGATTATATGATAATGTGAATAATGTGAGTGAAATTGCTGTAATTGTGTTCAGAAGACTTAAAGGTACGTGTTAGCATGATTTTTTTGCATGAAAAATTGGGTTTAGACAAAATGGGGTTTGGAGTTAGGTTGTACTCTATTTTCTCGATCTTTCTGGTTTTTATGTTTTCTGGGAATTCTGCTTTTCTGGAAATTCTGAAGGCTTTGTGAAGGAGAAGCAGTTTGTGAGAAGGAGATCACGAGACGTGATGGAGCATCACGCCGTGACCTCCTTCCCTGGGAAGTCACGCGACGTGATAAAGCATCACGTCTCGCGACCTCGCCTGTTTCCCTGCGGGTCACGAAATCTCGTCTCGTGATCTCTCCCTCTCCTCTCTGGCGTCACGAGGCGTGACGGATGGTCACGACTCGTGACCGCCTGTTCTTGCCTGGCGCTCGCGTGAAGCCTGCGTCACGAGACACCACTGCCTGGGTGACTCGTGACCAGCCTTCCCTTGCTGCCTTGTTTTCTTAAAAACAAAGTTTAACTCCTGGTTTCAAGGGTTTTTGCATTACATGACAAATGTTTGGGTTTAAAATTTGATTTGTATTTTAATAATTGAATAATATTGAGTTTGTATATATATGACTAATAATTAATGTACATGGTTTACATGTTTATAATTTATATGAACATATTTATAAGCTAATATTTAATGAAATTCTCATGATTTGATACATGAATTGTTGAGTTGTATTCTTTAAGCCTGAATAAGTCATAGTAGTGGATAAGTAAGCGCTTACTTAGGTCAGAGTGTGTGTGCAGCTGCTATATGATAAAACGTTATACGTGGGTCCATTTGGATCCTTGTTTCGATCCTGTATGGGTCTATATGGATTTAATGCGAGACTTCAGTCTCTATATGAAAAATACATGTTTGAGACTCATGTCTCTATATGCTTGGGATACTGTGTTCTATCAGTATCCATTTGACTGTATCCACTTCTAGAGAGTATTTTAGACTAATCAGGCTATATGTTTAAATGTATTGCATATTTTGGAGATGCATTTTTGATATGATTACAAGTATATGATGTACATGAATTCTTACATAGCTTTATATTATGCACCTTGTATCTGTATACTTGGAATGATGGAAATTATGAATTGAATACTTAATTGCTTGTAATGTATATATCTATGCATGTCAAGTAAGAAATTTAGAGATATGTTTGCATGTGATTTTGATGCCTTTGATTTTGAATCATTGGATTATTGTATTGCCATAAATATTGGATATGCATATTGTTCGTTTGTTTTGTTCCTCCCCACTAAGCGTTATCGCTTAGCACGGGCTCTTTTCCCGTGCAGGTGGCGAGTTCGGTTCGGAGTCAGATATCTGCAGGTCGGCCACTAGGAGTCTTTTTGGATGAAGTTATTTTTGAGTCTTCCGCTGTAATTTTTGTATATGGCTTGTTAATAGCAAAGTAAATCTTTTGTAAAGGAACAAATATTATTTTTGTATATGTATTTGCATACGAGCCTCTTTTGTAAAACAATATAGATATGATATATGTTACAGGAATTACTGTTTTATAATTAAAAGTTTCTTTGCATCTCATCTTTTATTTTATTTATTAGTATGTATATGGATTCGATTATATGTGTTTGCTCGCGTGGCACTCCGGTATCCTTCCAACGGGGATGGCGGGGTGTTACACAGGGCATCGGACAGACTATTGTAGCCCTCTGAGAGATCGCATTCAAGAATTGGTGCCTGGCCTGGATGAAGAAAGAAAGGATTAGAGTTGTTATAATGCTTTTCATTTTCTAAAGTGTATTCCTGAACTATGCACTTATTTATCTTTTCTATTTTAATAATATGGGCTTTGCTTATATATGCATTTTTATATTTTATTGCATCAAGCATAAATAATAATCATGATTAAGGCATTGGTTTAAAACACCGTTTCATTTGGTTTCAATAAATAGTAATCTTGGTTGCACCTAATTTGACTCCTGAGGTGAGACAAAATTTAAGAGAATAAAAAAAAAGTCTGAAGAAGTCTTTGCCTGGACCCATGAAGACATGCCAGGAGATAATCATAAAGTTGTCAAACACACCATTCCAACACATCCCGATCATGGACCAGTCAAGTAGAAGCTCAGAAGACCAGGCCAGAGGGTGCAAAAAAGGTTGAAAGGAAGAATCCACAAGCAGATATGAAGCTAAAATTCTTGGTCGGAGTTCAGAACCGGACTTAGTTGGTCAATGCTATCCCAAGTCAAGAAGGGAAGGGGTACGTGTATGTGTAAACTATCAGGATTAGGACAAAGCTTATCCTCGAAAAAAGAACAAGGAAAAAGAGGATAAAAAGGAAAAGAACAAAAAGCAAGCACAAACAAAAAAAAAAGAAGAAGAAGAAGAAGGAAATAAAAAAGATAGAAGGAAAACATCTTGGGGGCAGGTTTTGCCCAAATCCTGTTGATTTGTACATGTCCGTATCCTACCATTCTTCTTGGTTGCCAAAAGGAAAAGGACCAAAACGCTGATCTGCAAACCATTTACCCGTTTTATCTGCATGAAGGGTATACTATACAAGCAACAAGTTAATGAATGAGGAAGGAGCTAAGAGATGGAAGAAATCCAAGCCAAAATTTGCACGACCTATATGAATGGTTTAATGCTGGCAGAAAAGATCATGAAAAAGGATTGGGCAGAGAAATGACCCTTTTGCACTTCGAGGCTAGAGAGCCACCATTGGAACCTCTACAAGAGTCATCTATTATTCCTCGACACAGGGGGCAGAAGCAGTATGGTCGATAGATGTGAAGCTCAAATCTTTAAGGACAATCATGGCTGAATTTTGGAAGCCGACAGAGCCCAACAACGACAGCAGCAATTGCACGAGTCAGACAAGGACAAGGCATGGGATTATCGCCACGGTCAGACCCATCAGAAAACATTCTGCTTGATCATTTGGAGAGACGGCCAAAAAGCATCCGATGAGAGAGGGAGATTTAATTGTCAAACAAATGAGACCAGGTGTTCCAGACATACGAGGTAAATTTGGGCCAGTGTGAGAAGGTCCCTTTGTCTTCCAGAGATTGTTATCCAAGAGAGCAGTAACGGACAGAACCGATCAATGTGGACAGACTCAAGAGGGTCCAGGGTTAAGGGCTAAAAATCAAAAGAAGAGAATAAAAGCCCCGCGGGTCAAAAACCGAAAAAAGGCGGCCTTGCTAAAATTGGGTGCCTCGTCAGGGTGAAAACAAAAAAAAAGGCATCTTGGGTAAAAATTAGAGGCTTGAGAGAAAATATTCAATCAAGAAAACCCGAGAGGGCTGATTGATAACAGGAGATCGGGTGCACCTAAGTTGTTACTCATTGAAACTAAGTAAAACTAGTGCTTTTGTATCACATGTCTAGTCATGGTCATTCTTTTTGTTATATGGTGCCTATAGATAGAAATGCATGCATAAGCTAGGCATAAATATGCAATTAGACGGTTAAGAGAAACCTGTTGCAGGCATAAGGACATACACTAGAGCAATTATCAAAGCAACAATAATGATTTTTCATTTTACAAATCCTCCTCCTACCCCTTAAATTAAAAAAAAAAAGAGTCTGTTAGAGATGAAAACCGTGACTGGCTCTCTAAGCAAAAGTTAGGCCAAAGGGCAAGGTGAAAACCTGAGAACAGGCAGTCTGTCCTTAAAAAAAAAAAAGCTACTGGATTGGGCTGGGTCCACTCCAGGCAAAAATTAGGCACAGGGTTATGTGAAAATCCCTAAAGGGACGCATTTCCTGCTAAGAAAAGCTAGTGTGAAAATCCACAAGGGACGCACTACCTTTAAAACAATGACTTTTGAAAGCTTGGAGCAATAAGGCAGCATTACTCGAAATGACTTCCGTTCAGACAGGTGCCGCATAATGCAGAACTTGATTCAGAGTCTCGGGGACAAGATGCTCATTAACCGGGGGGCAAAGGTACATACGGGTCAGTTCTCTTGAAAAGATTATGGGTTAGAGTCCGTAAAGTCAAGGCAATGCTTTTCTACATCCTTGGGGCATCAGACAACATGAGCAGCCGAGAAGCACCCTCAACGAATCCCTTAACCACCTGGGATGTGGTCTATTCATTTTGCATATCACATATATGTCATGTCATTTAGTCTTTTACATGTATAGATATGCACACACAATTCTTGTACATTAATCCTTTGCAAGTGTTTCTTATATATAGTTTTGTATGTATACTTGACACACATTATGCCATACGCACACACAATCTTTTGTATATGTTGTTGTGTACATAACTCAGAAGGATAGGTCCGAATAGACCTCATGAGCAAGGATGATCCAAAGGACGGGTTCAACTCCGCATGGTCGGCCACTGTATCCGGCGTAAAATTAGGTGATAGGTATAGAGGGGGTGGAATGCCCAGAAGGACAAGCCTATCGGAGACACCATGCTCAGGGCAATCCGGAATCACACAAATCTATAGAAAATAGATCCTTTGAGAAGCCGAACTATCCATACATAGTCAGAGGCAAATCAGACGCAAAAGTGAGCCAAGGTACAGTTTTGAATCTACATCGACGCTCATCCATACCGCACAATCAGATCAAGATAAAGTCCTCACGAGAATAGAATCTCAATGACTCGCTCCTAAGAAGGCATTTAAGAGAGCAGGCCAACTCATGCACACCATGTCAGGAGCAATAAGGACCTGCTCCCAAGAGGGAAAAGAATAAGCCTTTCTCATGGACACCATGCCGGGAGCAAACAGGTAAGTTTCTCTGTCATAAGATGTACACTAACACACCTCACACAATCCGGATTCAAATGTATGTAAATTGCACACACATGATTCCGCACACGTGCACAGTGTTTTGTATATGTACATGGCTCAGATGAGGGGTCCGAATAGACCTCAGGTTAAAGATGATTCAAGAGATGAGTTCAGTCAGACTCATGCATGCCATGACGGGGGCAATCAGGTAAGTTTCCCTATCATAAGATATACGCTCACATACATCACATAGTAAGTGTACAAAATCCAAATTCAAATGAACAAATGTACAAGAATACAAATCCTCAAACACAAACAACACAAAAAAATAAAAATTCTCAAGCAAAATAACAAAAAGAAGAGATATTTTCAAGGCCTTGAAAATCCAATAAACTGTAAAAGTCCAAACGCGTCCAAAAATGTGAAAACGCAAAGAAACAAGAAAAAAAAACGAAAAACGATATAGAAAAATCACCCGCCTGCAGGCAAACAACAAAATTTCCAATCTAATTTGTTCTTTGAGCAAACTCAAATCTTTTTCCAGCCCGGAGGCTCAACATCAAATTCTCTCACCCTCTTGAGAAGTATACAGGTCTTTTCAACAAGGAGGCTGCATTGGAGATGATAGAGGAATCGATATCTGGCATGTCACAGTTAGTACAATCAGAAAATGGGGAACAACTAGCTGTCCTTCAGGGGGCATACATCTGACAACGCTCCCAACAGGTATGTACTGCCGCAGGTAAGCATCTCTTTTATATACCCTACACATTTGCTTTGCCCTTTTTGTAGTAAAAAAGAAGAGGTTCAGGATAAGCGCCAACAATGAAAATGACGAACAAGTCACCATACCGACCTAAGGGGGTTAGCAGATCAGAATATTGAACTAGCCGGATGTCGTTTAGCATATCAGACATTGTACTAGCCGATGGGGTTAGCAGATCAGATATTGAAATAGCCGGATGGAGATAGGATGTTACACGGATTGGTTGGAGGTTACCAAGGTTGTGCTGTGTAAGCCCAGAAGCGGTTACCAAGACAGAACGTTCAATCACATGCGATGGAATAGATCGCAAACAGAGGTTGTAGTCAAGAGAGTATTGCATCTCACAGACACCGTGCAGGCCGGGACGAGGCTAGCGGATCACCCGCGGTAGAACAGATCGCAAATAGAGGTTGTAGTCAGAGAGTACTGCATCTCACAGACACTGTGCAGGCTGGGATGAGGCTAGCGGATCACCAGCAGTAGAGCAGATTGCAAACAGAGGTTGTAGTCAGAGAGTACCGCATCTCGCAGACACCATGCATGCCGAGACGAGGACAGTGGGGCACACGCGATAGAACGGATCCGCACTTTGTAAGTCTGGAGCAGACTCGGTGCAGCTCAGGAAAGCAATCCTCGCATTTTGTAAGTCTGGAGCAGACTCGGCGCATCACCATCCGCACTTTGTAAGTCTGGAGCAGACTCGTGCAGCTCAAGAGAGCAATCATTGCGTTTTGTAAGTCTGGAGAAGACTCGGCGCATCACCATCCGCACTTTATAAGTCTGGAGCAGACTCGGTGCAGCTCAAGAGAGCAACCCTCGCGTTTTGTAAGTCTAGAGCAGACTCGACGCATCGCTACCTCCCCAGCAAAAAGGTAAGGGCTGCCTCAGGTACGCATCTCTTTCCTTCTTCTCTGAATTTTGGCTCATCTAGACACTAGTGCACTAGTTTCCCAAAATTGGGGGCAACTGTAGAAACTGGGTCCTGAAACAGCCCAGATCAGAGTTACCCAATGATGATAAGATGCCTTGTCACAGGCAAAAAAGTTGAAAGTGGTGATTTCCTATTTAAATTTGCATTTTAGAGTGAAAAATGGAAAAATAATAAAAATATTTTAAAAATTAGTTTTGAAAAATGGGGGCTTAAAATTATATTATTTTTAGTCAATTTTAAATTTAAAAAAATAAAAAATTTGATCACGAGTGTCGGGCGCGGCGGCAGCGCACTGTGCACGCAAAGGCGACACGCAGCGTCGCCAATGCTGAGCGTCGCTAAAAGCGCGCGCTGCACAGCGCGCACTGCGCGCCGCACATTGCGCTGCCGCTCCGACGCCCGTCCCTATATAGAGACGGGCGTCCCTACTTCTGGTCGTCGCGAAAGGGTCTTATACCCCTTTTTTCCAATTTTTGGACTTAAAAATCAGTTTTTTATCCCTTTTTTCAAGGTTTTAAGGGATTTTTTCCATTTTTTAAAACTAAAATAGGTAATATCTGATTTAATTAAATTTTATCCCTTTAATTATTTTATTTTTCCTATTTTTTTTCATATAAAAAGAATAAGATGAAAACCTAAAGAGGGGAATTTTTCTAGGGTTTTTTCTCTTCATCTTTTCTCTTCTTCCTCTCAATTTCTCTAAGAAAAATTCCAGATTTTCCCCAACAAAAAAATTGAGTTCATCTTTTTATTTCTTTTTTCAATAGAATTTCTTCTAAACACTTTTTGAAGAAGATTTATTGATGCAATTTAATTTTGAGGCAAATATAATAATTGTTTACTCTCAAAATTCATTTTTTAACTTGTTATTGTTTTCAATTAAACTTTTTCAAGGTTTTTTTTTTATTATTTGAATCTTTTTTGATGAACAATGGATTTTGGGGCAAAATAAATAATTGTTTGTTCCTAAAATCGATTTTTTCATTTGATTTTCTAAAAATAATTTTTTCTCATAAATGATTTTTTTGTTTTCTTTGGAACAAATAAAATAATTGTTTGTTCTTGACATCATTTTCATTCTTTTAATCAATAAAAATCATTCTTTTGGCAAAGAAATTAATTCTTTGTTTTTAAAGAATTGTTGATTTTCTTTCTTCATTTTTAAGCCTATTTTTTCCTTTGAATGAAATTCCAACATTTTTATTATTCAATTCTAATCTTGCAAATCAAAAACAAGGAAATCAATCATCGTTTTACCTTCATCGAATCCGAAACTCTGAGAGTAACTATTCCGGGCTTGTTCTTCTTATTCTTTTTGTTCATATTTAATTTATTCATGTTCATTCTTATTATTTTGAGTTATTCATTTATTTATTTTGTTTATGTTTAATTTATTACCATGTATATTTTTATTATTATTCTCATTCATTTATTTTATTCATGTGAATATTGATTTCTTTTATTTTTAACATGTAATTAAATTAATTTATTCATCATTCTTTTTAACATGTAATTAAATTAATTCATTCATCATTATTTTTAACATATAATTAAATTAATTCATTTTAATTGATATTTTTGCCATGTAAATGGTTTATATCATTTGTGAACATATTTAATTAATCATGTCATTTATTTAATCATTTTTTATTCTTTTCCATTGTCATTATCATATGTTTAATATTTTGTTCACTTATTTATTTTCATTATTATCATGTTCATATTTTTACACATTAATTAATTAACATTTTGTATTTTATTCCAATTACATCTTTTAATCCACTTATTATTCATAACACATTTTTCTCATTTATTTTAAATTGATAACATTTTAATTCATTTATGATTTTGATATCATTTCATTTTATCTCATTTTATTTTATCTTATCATTAATTTTATATTTAATTGATTTTAATTGAACATTATTTTTATTTGTGTTTTATTTTATTTCACATCTCATTTTTTTGCTTGGGCATTTTTGCGAGCACACGGGGAGATCCAAGAGGCTCGTTCGGGTTACATATTTATTTTCTTCGTTTGTAATATTTATTTATTTTGGCTTTTTCATTTATTTTTGCCATGTAATTTTCTTGTAAAATTATTTATTTAGGCCCACTAGAAAGAAAGTCACTAAATGTTTTTTTATTAATTAATTTGAAATTTTTCCTAAATAAAAATGGGACCAATGTCTCAATCACATCAAAATTATTTTATAATAAATATGTAGGCGAGGATCAATGTCCTCATCATTAATGAATATCCCGTTTTATGCATGTTTTGTATTTTATTTAGAATGGGGGTTGTATTCTGCCCCTAGTTTTGTTGTAATATTTTTACATATGCTTTATTTATGCTTTTATTTATCAATTCCACTACGTGATTGACACGCGCTTTAATTAATTGCATTAAAATGAATGAGAAATGGGATGAAACTCTAAATTCAAAACTCGATTATAAACTTAACCAAGGTATGAATAAATGAGAAGTCCCGAACTCACTCTGTTCTTTGGGGCTCAATGAGGCAAGAGGTTTAGGACTTCCAAGACACCTCTTGAGTCTCACCAAATGACTTAAATTTACAATCCTAGGCTCCAGGGGGTAGAAGCTGAGACCTCCAAGATCTCTCTGGCTTGCCCAAGATGGATATGTATGCGTCGTCTTAGGCTCGCTGAGGCTAGACGACCCTTCCCAATGTTCTATTGGGTGGCAACTCTAAGAAACCTTCTTGTTGCCCAAAATAGACGCACTTGTAAATACCTTACAAGTTTTAATGAATCCCATCCCGATCGCCCTAAAGCGGGCTTTCGGGAGGCCACGGGGTTCGGCGTGCGTCACAATATGCTAGGTGGCATATACTTACTCAGTCTACAGAATTCTTTCTCGTACTCGGCTACAGACAAACCTCTTTGCCTCAAATTCAAGAACTGTTTCCTTTTTGCCTTTCGGTATGCCTTAGTTACATACTTATTATGGAACTCTTGCTCAAAAAATTCCCATGTAACCGGGGCTGGTAACATTGGATTCCTTAAGACTAACTTCCACCAATTATATGCGGCGCCTTAAAGTAGCGATACCACACATTCCATTTATTGATCAGGACGGCACCTTATCTCCCCTAATATTCTCTGAACTTTCTCAATCCAATACTCAGCTTTGTCTGAGTCATCAACTCTAGTTCCATGGAATTCCTCCGCTCCGTGCTTTCTTGTAGCTACTAGTGGAGCCTTTGGTGTTGTCATGCGATCTAACACCCTCGTCATGTCCTGAGACATTTTGAGTAAGGCTTCCACCGGTACCATTAGCACATCAAGACCCTCATTAGCTGGCCTAGGCTGATCAGACCCAGATACCTCAGGTTCACGAGGATTAACACTCTCCACAGTCGCTTCTCTAGAATTGTGAGAAGGATCCATCGATCTGAGACATAAATAAGGACGTCCGCATTAGGTCAACACAACTATACACATCTTAATCTACCCAATTCAAAGAAAAGACTAAACCTAAGCTCTGATACCACTACTTGTAACGCCCATTCTCGACCACTCATTCAGCTCATCTAAGGCAGTCGGGAACAGTTGCCACACAAATAAATCTCACCAACTTACAATGTCTAAACCCCTGCAGAAAAAAAAAAACTGAACAAATAAATTTCACTTACGTCACATTCACATGCAACGGATCACTTATACTCATCACATGTCTAATCATGCACACATGCTTATATACACTTATATATGTTTAATATTACAGACTTGGTTACTTAATACATTGCATACTTTATAATACCCAAAATAATAATTACAAAATTGCATAATATAATACAAATCTACCCAAAAACCTACGCTATCAGCAATCTTAGTGTGTTGACCCTTGCCAATGCGAAATTGTCCTTTGAATCACTTCACTTAGAATCCTGCACGGATTAAAACCCGTGCTAAGCGATAACGCTTAGTGGGGAAACAATACACAATACAATAACAAGATGTATACACACATTTATATAGCATGTTATAACAATTACAGACACATAATAACTTTCATGCTTCACACTCAATGTATGCATATATTCAATTATAATTATCACTAAACTAATAGATATACATATATAGCTATACTTCTACAATCATGCCTCATTACCATATTATAGTATCAACTTAATACAATTATAATATCTTATACATTTCGATTTAAATGTGTATATATATTCTTGTTAACGAGTCTTATTCACATAATTGCATCACATGTTAAACTTTAACATATCCCATTCTCATTCTCATTATTGTGATATTCTTTTATGATCACATTATTATCATTAGCCTTGCCTGCAACTCAAAGACGCGGATAATGGGCATTGCTATCAGTACTTAAAGTACCACAATCATTTTGTATCCGAAGATACAAACTCGCAATCAGTACCCATAGGTACAGGAATAATCAGTATAATATCAGTGAACCCAATAAGGATTCAATTAATAAGAAGATCCCCAAAGGAGTCAGACTCTATCGGCCGCACTTTTTAGACCCTATAGGCATGCCTACCTATCCACTACTTGACTCGCAGGCTAACTATTATTTCCAGTTATCAGTAATTCAATTACAGTTTACATCATTCACATAATCGTATGTGATTGAGCTTAACACATAATAGATCGTGTACACTTGTAAGTATACAATTGTGTTCACATTCTCTTCATATACAATCTCATTTAATTATACACATTCATATAACTTATAATCATGTTATAAGTCTTAATAATTTGATATACTAATATAAGTTCCATTCCATATCATTATATAATATTACACATTATTCTATAAAGAATTACACATGCACATGACTTAACAAGCAACCCACTTTCACTTGTCTCATACATTTCATCTCATTTAACCATAATGTTTAGCACATAATAATCCTCATTAAATGATGTTAAATTTGTTTGGATTATTGATCATGCATGTATATAACATTTGATAAAGTCTTACTGTTCACTAGGCAAAACAGAGGTATCTCACGGTGACAATCAATTTGGTTGTGACCGTGACATACCAAGGTTTCAGAACAGAATACAAATCACAATACTTCATGGTGACAATCAATTTGGTTGTGACCGTGACATGCAAATAACTTCCGGGCAGAATGCAACTTATAGTATCTCACGGTGACAATCAATTTGGTTGTCACCGTGACATACCAAATGCACCAAAACAGAATGCAATCTTGCATACCTCACGGTGACAATCAATTTATTATCACCATGACCTATGCAAAATTGAAAAAAACTCAGCTGTGTTTTACGAATGCACAGCTGTGCTATCAACACCTGAACCTCATAACAAACTTCAAGTCCTCTGATATCAATTCAAATGTCATATTTTTTAGTCAAATAATACTTCTAACCATCTATTCTCCTACTCATTAACTTTCTAACAATGTTAATTTCAACACAATTAGATGATAATTCAAGGAGTTATAACCAATTGATTGTAAGATGCTCCAAATGACTCTTATACACCTTTCGGTTATCCTACGGAAACCATTTGAGAACTTACACTTGTTCAAACCAAAACCAATTTCTATGACAAATTTAAATACCAATTTCAATCCGAAATCATCTATCAAATAAACTCATATAATCCACTTTCTCATAATTTTTACATTTAAACACTTATATCTAAATTAGGGTTCAATAGACTCAAAGTAATCACCATACTTCAATACATTCATTCCTTCAATTCAAATATCTCACAGCAATACCCAAACAGTTTTAACACATAATAAATTAATTTATACATATATAACACAATTAGTTCCCAAACCTCTTTTCCTTAGCTCCTTAGAAACTACTTGGTTCCTTGATCAATCCTTTCTTTTGATTCTCTTTACTTCCTCAACTACAAATCTAAGTCCAATTTCCAAAAGTGGATACCAAGCATCAATTCCAATTCAACTGAAAGAGAAAGAGTAGAAGAAGAACAATCCAATAATTAAACACTTACCTTGAATGCTAATAATATTCATGCACTATAGAACCACTTGATCACTTAACAGAATTTGTGAATTCTAACTCAAGAAAATAAAGAAAACAAGAAGAACTTTGAGGAAGAACAGCCGAAGAATGAAGATCAAAAGCAGAAAATGAGTCTTTCTCTCACCAAACCCCTATTTATTGCATTGCTAGCATGAGGTGGCATAACTCAACAATGACACCCGAATTTCCACTTACATTCCCTCAAAATTTGCTTGTGAAAACTTAATCTCCATTATCCATTAATTAATCTTCCACTTAATCTTAATCATGCATAAATATATATGAGTCACTTAAGTCATTTTGTTAATTCAATTGAGTCCTCTTTTCATCTACACTTTAGTCCAGAATTTTATAATTTCCAATTTAAACTTACCCAATTACCCTAATTTAACCAATATGCTACTAGGGTGTAATTTGAGCTATTACAATCACGACAGAAGTCGCGCTCACGAAAGAGAGCACATCAACTAAAGCTTGGCTATTATGCCTTCTGTCACGCTCGCAACAGATCCATGTATTCAAGCCTAGGATTCGTTCAAACTCTACTCCTCTCAAACCCAACTCAACTAAAACCAAGCAAACAAGCATACAATTCAAACCATTCACCACTTACCATCAAACATGCTTATATTCAGTCCATTAACATCATATAATCATAATAAGCAATTTATTAACACGTAAATGAACTAATCAACTAACTTCAATTGCACTCAAACATAAAACCTACAATTTTCACAAACTCATACAAATTCACTATATATCATATATATGCCAATATAACTTTACCTTTTCATATATCTATCAAGATTCAACTCAAAAAAAGCATTTACACATCCTAAACAACTCCATTTTCTAAAAATATCAAAGAAGAAACAAGCCACAAAAAACAGAGAACTCCTAAACCTCACGGAAGCTTCAAAATCCACTCTCTTCAAGCTCAAGCCTTCTCTTTTCCTTTCTCTCTACTCTTGTCCAGAGCTTCAAGCATGGACCAAACCAAGCCAAAATAAACACATCAATCCATAACCAATGAAACCCAAAATAAGAAAAACGAAAAGAAGAAGAATCAAATCATACCTTCAAACCAACTTACCTTTGCGAATAACTTTAAACCCATAAATCTCAGCTTCCAATCTGAGAGAAACCACCCAAGAAGGGAGAACAAGCAGCAAGAAATGAAGAAGACAAAAGGCAAGAAGGAGAGGGAGAGGAAGAACGGAGGGCATGAGCAAGAAGGAACAAAATCTGATTTCCTTCCTTTTTCCCTCTCTCCTTCTATCATTTCTTCATTTAATGCCCCCAACCGCCCAATCTTAGGTGGAAAACTCCCATTGGTCCAAGGCAAATATCCAATTAGTCACTAAAAATAAATTCTTCCTTTAAATACTCTCTTTCTTTCAATTTAATCCCAATTACTATAATACCCTTAGTTACCCAAAATACTTCCAATTCTACTAGGGTCCTTTTTGGTATGTTACACGAATGGAATCACAAGGAACTCATAATGGCCGTATCAAGTCCAAAAAGTAGTCTTTGGAACATGTTCATTCTTCACACAAAGCTGATAATACCCTGACCGTAAATCAATCTTAGAGAAGACACCAGCTCCTCTCAGTTGATAAAATAAATCCTCTATCCTTGGCAAAGGATACTTGTTATTCACTGTTACCTTATTGATCTGCCGATAATCGATGCACATCTGCAAGGTGCCATCTTTCTTTTTGACAAACAAAACTAGAGCACCCCACGAAGACACACTAGGCCGAATGAAACCCTTATCCAATAGCTCCTGCAATTGAGTTTTCAATTCCTTCAATTTAGTAGGAGCCATACGGTAAGGAGCTTTAGACACAGGTACCGTGCCCGGTAGAACTTCAATAGACAAGTCCACTTCTCTTTTAGGCGGTAACCCAGGCAATTCTTCAGGAAACACATCGAGAAATTTATTCACTACTGGGATATCTTGCAATTTTAGTTGACCCTGCTTATAATCCAAAACCAAAGCTAGGAAAGCTTCAAATCCTTTTCACAAGCACCTACGGGTGATATGAGCCTAGAAAGCTCATATTTAGCCGATGTTTTGTGATTAAAATTAGGTTTATTTGTATTGGAGTTATGTATGTTTTATGTTTTATTTTATGTTTTGTGTGTAGAGGAGAAAAAGGAGAAAACATTAGAAAAGGAGCAAAAATGAGCAAGAAAAACGGTCTATATTGCGAGCGTGATATACGTCGCAAGCACGACAAAAGGCACCTAAGAGCAAGGAAGAAAAGAGAATAAGAGCAAAGGAAGGAAGCCACGTGCTATCGCGAGCATGACGAGACACGGAGGAAGAAGAATATCATGCAACCGAAAGGAGTGAAGTGTCGTGCTCTGTCGCGCCGTTAGGGGTAGTTATCTTTGAAAGGCCATTTGAAAAGTCAAGTCTTCCCACCAAGTTTTGCAACCTTTTGAAGAGATATCTCAAGGGACATGGATTTTGGCATAGTATTTATATTAATTTCAGTTGTAATTTGGGATATATATGGAATTTTAACTAAGTATTCTTCTGTAAGTTTCGAGGAAGAACAATTTCTATAGTTATAGTCTTTAGTTAGTTTTTCATGTTTTGAAGATAAGACTATTGCAAGGGAGAAGATCATATATTGTGAAAGGAAAAAGGGTTGAGAGATCTCCTCTTCTATTTCTCATCTTTTACTTCTTCTTTTTAAATATTGAATGATGTATTTATGAACTTGAATCATTATTGTTATGTTTTGTTATTCATATCAATTTGGTATTCTTGTTTGTAGAATTTTCTATTAGTATTTGATGCATGACCATTATAGGTAAGAATTTAGTCGAGAGATAAACTCCTACTTAAATCTAATAGAAGTTCATCATCAAAGCATTATTTAAGAGATAATAAGGTTAGATGATTGTTATAGGTTGCTTATTAATCCTGAAATTTGCATGTATAACCATTTAATTCATTAATGAGACTTAAGAGTTAGAATTATAAATGCATATTTTAGGCACTCTAATTTGTGTCGAGAGAATGAATTGGTGTAACACCCCCTTCCCATACGTAGGCGATCCCATCCGATAAGGAGTGAGATGCCGTATGAGTCAAGGTGTCACCAAACAATAGCAAAGCAAAACATACATTCATAAATACAGAATAATTAAAAACTTTACATGCAGAAAGCAAAAGCTGATCATGCATTACTATAATAAACTATTACAATAATGATCTGATCAACTAGCTGATACAAAATAATATTATATGTCCAAAATATAATTACAAAACCGAAAGCTGATACATGAGAGTTCTATACAAAAAGAATCATCAACTATACAAAAAGAGCCCTACACTAAAAACTTCCTGTGTTGGCTTGATGACGGCGACTCTCGAACCAAACTCCTTCCGCACCTGCACGGGTAAAAACACCGTGCTAAGCGATAAACGCTTAGTGGGGAAACACACATAAATAATGGACGGCCATTCACAATGGTCGTCAAGGCAATTCACATTCACAAGGACAATATGCAAAGGCTAAAACATAATCCATATAAACATGCTCATATAATAAAGCCATACAATCAGTATTTCATAATCATATTCATTCAGAAATAATCCGATATACACTACATCGATATACTCATTCAGATAATCCATTTATAGCCAAATCAGATCAGAGCAGTTCAAATAAACATTCAAAGAACACCTGCTGACTCTAGGTAGTGGATAACGAGTGTACAGACAGTACTTTCCGGGTACGAGCCGATTACAGACAGTACATTACGGGTACGAATCGATTAAACCATTATACTTTAACTTTCACAGATATTTTCAAAAGGGACCTTAAACAAGATCCAATACAGAAAAGGGTTCGCGAGGAACCAAACGGGGACCTGATCGGGGTCCAAACAGAACTATGGGCTGCAGCTAACAGACTCTATTAGGCATGCCTAACTATCCACTTACTTGACTCTAGCAGGCTATGCGTCACTCAAATCAAATAACAGAATATCATGTACAAACATCAGAAAAATCATGGTATTAAGCATATCGAAGCATTTAAAAGTATGACATGCATCACACTGCAGTAAAGTCCATTCAGAAGAAATACCAAATTCATTTTTGAGTTAAAAAAAACTGAGAAATTTCGGAAAAACGGCTGAACGGAGAAACGGGCGAGGTTGGATGGTCACGAGGCATGACTGGCCTCCTCACCAGGCAGGTCACGCGATGTGACCGAGGGTCACGCCTCGTGACTTGCTTGTCCCTCGCAGATCACGTTGCGTGATCTCGCAGATCACGTTGCATGATCTTGCAGATCACGCAACGTCTCTCGCCGGTCACGCGACGTGACTGAGGGTCACGTCCCGTGATTGTCTTCTTCTTTAGCTGGTCATGCGACTGGCCTTCTCTCTCAGGCTGGTCACGAGGCGTGACGGGGAGTCACGTCTTGTGACTGGCCTCAATTAAGCTGGTCACGAGCTGTGGCAGGCAGCCACAACTCGTGACCGGCCTCAAGCTGGCAGGTCACGAGGCGTGACCTGAGGTCACGTCTCGTGACTTGCCCCTCTACTTGGCGAGTCACGCGACAAAGGGAATTTCAACAGTAATCGATTTCCAGATTTTCCCAGAACACAAAAATCATTCCAAATTTGATTGAAAACCAATAAAACCTGTTCTTACCTTCCAGAAATCATCTCAAACAATATAGGCAACATTTATACAACTCAATTCAACATTTAAACAACTAAATCAATTCAAGAATAATAGCATTCAAACTTCTCAAGAACAAGAACCCTAGAAAATTTACAGTAACTTAAAATCACACAAATCACAATCAATTGTTCCCAAACCTGGAATCTAAGCTTCTAACACTTAGTCCCACTGCTCCCAGCAACCTCCTTGCCTTTGGGATCGCGAGGAGCCTCAACTAAACACAAATATCCAACATGCAAAACCCTAAGTTAAACCTAAGCTCAAGGAAGAAGAAGAAGATGAAGTAAATGGAAAGAAAGTTAAGGAAATGCAGTGACTTACCAACAAAAGATGCAAAGAGAGATTAACTCCACCAATTCCAACTTGAATCCACACCACAATGCTTAGAGTAAGGAAAATGAAGAAGAAGAAGAGGGTGATGAGAAGAAAAGAAAGAAACGTAAATCTGAATTTCCTTTCTTTCATTCCCTTTTCTTTTTCCTTTCTTTGCCCTAAGTATGTGTCCAATTCTAACTGGTGAAGCTAACCACTCACACCCAAACTAACATGCATTACACACACCCAAAGTAATCTCACTTAAATGCACCCTACAATGGTATGAGCAAACGTACACAAACATGTCCCAACTTAAAACACCCTATTATGGTATGCTCAAGTGCACACAATTATTTCTCAATTAATTAACACACTAATGCAATGTATGCACCCACATACTAACAAAACCCCAAAAACATACATTTTACTAAAATACCCTTATGAAATGCCGAACACATGCGAATGCTTACGCATACAGACAGACAGACAGGCTCATTCTACTAGGGGGTAAATGGGGTGTGACAACTCTCCCCTACTAAATAAGAATTTCGTCCTCGAAATTCTCACCTGAACTGAATAACTGCGGATACTGAGCTCTCATCGAATCCTCTGGCTCCCACGTCGCTTCTTCGACTCCATGATGGATCCATAATACTTTAACCAAAGGAATCTGCTTATTTCTCAACTACCTCACCTCTCGGGCTAGAATAGCTCGCGGTTCCTCATCATAAGAGAAGTCTGGCTGAACCTGGATATCCTGAACTGACAGAACATGTGAAGGATCTGATCTGTACCGACGAAGCATCGAAGCATAGAACACATCGTGCAACTTTGCTAACTCCATCGGTAGCACCAATCTATAGGCTACAGGTCCTACCTTAGCCAAAATCTCATAAGGTCCAATGAAACGAGGACTAAGCTTACCTTTCTTGCCAAACCGAAGCACTTTCCTCCAAGGTGAAACCTTAAGGAAAACCTTGTCCCCGATCTCAAAATGCACATCTTTCCTTTTCAAATTGGCATAAGACTTCTGTCGATCCTTTGCTGCCTTCAAATTCCGCTGCACTACTCTAATCTTCTTGTCAGTATCTCTAACCAAGTCTGGTCCAATCACTGATCTCTCGGATAGCTCGGTCCAACAAACCGGAGTCCTACACTGACGACCATACAAAGCCTCATATGGTGCCATACCGATGCTCGACTGAAAACTGTTGTTGTAGGCAAACTCCATCAATGATGCATATCTGTCCCAACTACCCGGAAAGTCCAAAGCACAAGCCCTCATCATATCCTCCAGAATCTGAATGACTCGCTCTGACTGACCATCGGTCTGAGGATGAAACACGGTACTGAAGTTCAACCTAGTGCCCAAAGCTCTTTGCAACTCCTTCCAAAACTTGGAAGTAAACCTCGGATCTCGATCTGACACTATGGATAAAGGCACACCATGCAACCGAACTATCTCATCCACATAGATACTGGCCAATCTGTCCATAGAGTAGTCTACTCTAACTGGCAGAAAGTGAGCTGACTTCGTAAGCCGATCCACTATAACCCAAACTGAATCATGTTTCCTCTGAGTCAAAGGCAAACCAGAAACGAAGTCCATGGCGATATCATCCCATTTCCACTCAGGAATGGATAAAGGCGTAAGTAATCCCGAAGGAACCTGATGCTCGGCCTTTACCTGCTGACAAGTCAAGCACTTGGAAACAAAATCCACAATGTCTCTCTTCATACCGGACCACCAAAAGAATTGCTTCATGTCTCGATACATCTTCTCACTGCTCGGATGCATAGTAAAGACTGTACTATGCGCCTCACTCATAAGCTGTCTCCTCAAATCCTCAGATTCTGGCACACACAGGCGATCTCTGATCATAAGTACCTCATTTTGAACTGAGAACTCTGACTGCTTACCCGATCTAACCCCATGCACAATCTGCTGAAGCCTCTGGTCATCTCTCTGAGCATCCACAATACTCTGTCTCAAGGTAGGCTTCACACGCAACTGAGCAAGCAAAGCTCCATCAGAACCAAATCTCCATCTGAATCGCCTTAAGAACAAGGCTGAAACTGATTTCCGACTCAAAGCATCGGCGACTACATTAGCCTTACCAGGATGGTAATCCACAATGCAGTCGTAGTCCTTAAATAACTCAAGCCAACATCGCTGCCTCATGTTCAACTCTCTCTGTGAAAGGAAGTACTTCAAACTTTTGTGGTCCGAAAAGATCCTACACTTTTCCCCATACAGATAATGACGCCAAATCTTCAAAGTAAAGATTACGGCTGCCAACTCAAGATCATGTGTCGGATAGTTCCTCTCATGTGGCTTTAACTGACGAGAAGCATAAGCCACGACCTTACCTTCCTGCATCAGCACACATCCAAGACCAACACCCGAAGCATCACTGTAAATGACAAACTCTTTACCCGAGATGGGTTGAGTAAGAATAGGAGCCTCAACAAGCAACTGCTTTAACCGATCAAAACAAGCCTGGCATCTATCTGATCACTCAAATCTGACTCCTTTCCTCAATAATCTAGTCATCGGAGCAGCAATCACAGAAAATCCTTTAACAAAGCGACGGTAGTAACCTGCTAAACCAAGGAAACTCCTCACTTCCTGAACATTTCTAGGCGCTTTCCAATCAACTATCGCCTCAATCTTGGCTGGATCTACCTGAATACCTCTAGCTGAAACAATGTGACCCAAGAATGACACTTCTCGAAGCCAGAAGTCACACTTGCTAAGCTTAGCAAACAACTGATGCTCTCTCAACATCTGTAGAACTAATCGGAGATGTTCCTTATGTTCACTCTCATCCTTGGAATACACCAAGATGTCATCAATGAACACTACTACAAATCGATCTAAGTATGGCCTAAACACACGATTCATCAGATCCATAAAAGCCGCTAGAGCATTACTCAAACCAAACGGCATCACAAGAAACTCATAGTGGCCATACCTAGTCCGAAATGCAGTCTTAACCACATCCGCATCCTGAACTCGAAGCTGGTAGTACCCTGATCGAAGATCTATCTTGGAGAAAACACCCGCACCTCGAAGCTGATCAAACAAATCTTCAATCCTAGGCAATGGATACTTATTCTTCACTGTAACTTTATTAATCTGCCTGTAGTCAATACACATCCGCAATGATCCATCTTTCTTCTTGACAAACAGAACTGGAGCTCCCCATGGAGATATGCTCGGTCTAATAAACCCCTTATCCAATAACTCTTGTAGCTGAGATTTAAGTTCCCTCAACTCTACAGGAGCCATCCGATAAGGTGCTCTCGAAATAGGTGCAGTACCTGGCATAATCTTAATGGACAACTCAACCTCTCTCTCAGGAGGCAAACCAGGCAACTCGCTCGGGAACACATCACTAAACTGCCGCACTACAGGAATGTCCTCAATCTGAACCTGATCCCTCTTCGAATCTAACACAACTGCTAGAAAAGCCTCACATCCTTTCCTGATAAACCTCTTGGCTTGCATCGCAGAAATCACATTATTCACAGAACTAGCACCCAAACCTTTCAAAAACACAAGAGACTGACTTCTATCCCGAAGTACAACTGTCTTCTTATGGCAATCAACTATAGCCCGATGCTTACCCAACCAGTCCATACCCAGAATCAAATCAAACTCTCTGAAAGGCAACTCAATCAGATCCACTGGAAGCACAGCTCCCTCAACAATCAGAGGACAACTCCTAAAGACTCTACTCACACTGACACTATGCCCTAATGGACTGGTCACACAAATCTCATAATCTAACTGATCAACTGAATGCAATTTATCAACAATTTTATCTGTGCACAAATATGAGTTTGTGGAACCAGGATCAATTAGAGCATATAACTCAGTGTCATGGAGTAGGAACTTACCAGCAATAACATCAGGCGCATCCTGCTCATCTCTGGCTCTCATGGCATAGACTCTAACGGCACCCTGAGGAGGACGCTCAACAGTCTCAGAAGCAGCTCCATCTCTATGCCGACCACCTCGACCTCTACCTCGGCCTCTACCACGGGTAGCCTGAGAAGCATTCGAACCAACCCTACTAGCTCCTCCCTGAGGTCCTGAATCCTCAATCGACTGGGGACAACTAGCCACACGGTGCTCAGTGCTCCCACATCTAAAACATCCACCAGTGAGCCACCTACACTCACCCCGGTGAGCCTTACTGCAATTCACACAAATAGGTATGGCATCAGATCTACCTCCCCTACCAGAACCTGACAAAGCTGCAGAACCCTGTCTTCTGCCTCTAGAAGCCAGACCAGAAGATAACTCGTCCTGTGGGTTCCTAGATCTCTTACCCGTTGAAGAACCTCCACGAGAAGAGTTCCTCCTCTGAGCTCTCTCTCTCAACACAGTCTCAGATAACTCGGCTCTCACAGCAGCCTCTACAATCTGATAATAACTGATCCCAGGTAAGCACATCAGAGAAATCAAAGCAATCTTCAAAGACTCATTTAACCCCGCTTCGAAATGCTTGCATCTAAAGTCATCAGTCATAACTCCACGTGGGGCATAGCGAGATAACCTATTGAACTCTTACTCATACTCTGCTACAGACAAAGTCCTCTGCTTCAAACTCAAAAACTGCGCCCATCTCGCATCTCTATAAGTCTGAGTGATGTACTTCTTTATAAACTCACCCTCAAAGAACTCCCAAGTAATCGGATCCGGTAGCTGAGGATGCCTACAAACCAATTCCCACCATTCAAATGCAGACCCTTGCAGAAGGACTAGTGCACACTCTGCCTGCTGATCGGGAGGACACCGAATCTCTCTCAAAGCACGCTTTACTTTATCTAACCATCTCTCAGCCAACTCAGATTCGTTCAAACCAGTGCCATAAAAATCTTCAACTCCTGCCCTTCTCAAATTTTCCATAGGTGCTCTAGGAGCAGTCACTCTCTCCAAAACCCTAGCCATGTCCTGATGCAGTCTGAACATAGCCTCAAAGGGCATGGCTGCGGCCTCGGGCTGGACCCTAGCATGCTGAGCCGACACAGTAACAGAAACAGACGGATCCACAGCTGGAGGATTCACACTCTCAGCGGATTCCTCAAGTGATCCACGAACAGAATTAGAAGCCATCTAAACAAACAAGAAACAACAGCATCAGCCAACACAGATCTAGACATATACACATCTAAGAAACTCAGAACAATCACAACAACACCCAGAAATGCCTAAACCTATGCTCTGATACCACAAACTGTAACACCCCCTTCCCATACGTAGGCGATCCCATCCGATAAGGAGTGAGATGCCGTATGAGTCAAGGTGTCACCAAACAATAGCAAAGCAAAACATACATTCATAAATACAGAATAATTAAAAACTTTACATGCAGAAAGCAAAAGCTGATCATGCATTACTATAATAAACTATTACAATAATGATCTGATCAACTAGCTGATACAAAATAATATTACATGTCCAAAATATAATTACAAAACCGGAAGCTGATACATGAGAGTTCTATACAAAAAGAATCATCAACTATACAAAAGGAGCCCTACACTAAAAACTTCCTGTGTTGGCTTGATGACGGCGACTCTCGAATCAAAATTCTTCCGCACCTGCACGGGTAAAAACACCGTGCTAAGCGATAAACGCTTAGTGGGGAAACACACATAAATAATGGACGGCCATTCACAATGGTCGTCAAGGCAATTCACATTCACAAGGACAATATGCAAAGGCTAAAACATAATCCATATAAACATGCTCATATAATAAAGCCATACAATCAGTATTTCATAATCATATTCATTCAGAAATAATCCGATATACACTACATCGATATACTCATTCAGATAATCCATTTATAGCCAAATCAGATCAGAGCAGTTCAAATAAACATTAAAAGAACACCTGCTGACTCTAGGTAGTGGATAACGAGTGTACAGACAGTACTTTCCGGGTACGAGCCGATTACAGACAGTACATTACGGGTACGAATCGATTAAACCATTATACTTTAACTTTCACAGATATTTTCAAAAGGGACCTTAAACAAGATCCAATACAGAAAAGGGTTCGCGAGGAACCAAACGGGGACCTGATCGGGGTCCAAACAGAACTATGGGTTGCAGCTAATAGACTCTATTAGGCATGCCTAACTATCCACTTACTTAACTCTAGCAGGCTATGCGTCACTCAAATCAAATAACAGAATATCGTGTACAAACATCAGAAAAATCATGGTATTAAGCATATCGAAGAATTTAAAAGTATGACATGCATCACACTGCAGTAAAGTCCATTCGGAAGAAATACCAAATTCATTTCTAAGTTAAAAAAAATTGGGAAATTTCGGAAATACGGCTGAACGGAGAAACGGGCGAGGTTGGCTGGTCACGAGGCGTGACTGGCCTCCTCACCAGGCAGGTCACGCGACGTGACCGAGGGTCACGCCTCGTGACTTGCTTGTCCCTCGCAGATCACGTTGCGTGATCACGCAACGTCTCTCGCCGGTCACGCGACGTGACTGAGGGTCACGTCCCGTGATTGGCTTCTTCTTCAGCTGGTCATGCGACTGGCCTTCTCTCTTAGGCTGGTCACGAGGCGTGACGGGGAGTCACGTCTCGTGACTGGCCTCAATTAAGCTGGTCACGAGCTATGGTAGGCAGCCACAACTCGTGACCGGCCTCAAGCTGGCAGGTCACGAGGCGTGACCTGAGGTCACGTCTCGTGACTTGCCCCTCTACTTGGCGAGTCACGCGACAAAGGGAATTTCAACAGTAATCGATTTCCAGATTTTCCCCAGAACACAAAAATCAATCCAAATTTGATTCAAAACCAATAAAACCTGTTCTTACCTTCCAGAAATCATCTCAAACAATATAGGCAACATTTATACAACTAAATTCAACATTTAAACAACTAAATCAATTCAAGAATAATAGCATTCAAACTTCTCAAGAACAAAAACCCTAGAAAATTTACAGTAACTTAAAATCACACAAATCACAATCAATTGTTCCCAAACCTGGAATCTAAGCTTCTAACACTTAGTCCCACTGCTCCCAGCAACCTCCTTGCCTTTGGGATCGCGAGGAGCCTCAACTAAACACAAATATCCAACATGCAAAACCCTAAGTTAAACCTAAGCTCAAGGAAGAAGAAGAAGATGAAGTAAATGGAAAGAAAGTTAAGGAAATGCAGTGACTTACCAACAAAAGATGCAAAGAGAGATTAACTCCACCAATTCCAACTTGAATCCACACCACAATGCTTAGAGTAAGGAAAATGAAGAAGAAGAAGAGGGTGATGAGAAGAAAAGAAAGAAACGTAAATCTGAATTTCCTTTCTTTCATTCCCTTTTCTTTTTCCTTTCTTTGCCCTAAGTATGTGTCCAATTCTAACTGGTGAAGCTAACCACTCACACCCAAACTAACATGCATTACACACACCCAAAGTAATCTCACTTAAATGCACCCTACAATGGTATGAGCAAACGTACACAAACATGTCCCAACTTAAAACACCCTATTATGGTATGCTCAAGTGCACACAATTATTTCTCAATTAATTAACACACTAATGCAATGTATGCACCCACATACTAACAAAACCCCAAAAACATACATTTTACTAAAATACCCTTATGAAATGCCGAACACATGCGAATGCTTACGCATACAGACAGACAGACAGGCTCATTCTACTAGGGGGTAAATGGGGTGTGACAACTCTCCCCTACTAAATAAGAATTTCGTCCTCGAAATTCTCACCTGAACTGAATAACTGCGGATACTGAGCTCTCATCGAATCCTCTGGCTCCCACGTCGCTTCTTCGACTCCATGATGGATCCATAATACTTTAACCAAAGGAATCTGCTTATTTCTCAACTACCTCACCTCTCGGGCTAGAATAGCTCGCGGTTCCTCATCATAAGAGAAGTTTGGCTGAACCTGGATATCCTGAACTGACAGAACATGTGAAGGATCTGATCTGTACCGACGAAGCATCGAAACATAGAACACATCGTGCAACTTTGCTAACTCCATCGGTAGCACCAATCTATAGGCTACAGGTCCTACCTTAGCCAAAATCTCATAAGGTCCAATGAAACGAGGACTTAGCTTACCTTTCTTGCCAAACCGAAGAACTTTCCTCCAAGGTGAAACCTTAAGGAAAACCTTGTCCCCGATCTCAAAATGCACATCTTTCCTTTTCAAATTGGCATAAGACTTCTGTCGATCCTTTGCTGCCTTCAAATTCCGCTGCACTACTCTAATCTTCTCGTCAGTATCTCTAACCAAGTCTGGTCCAATCACTGATCTCTCGGATAGCTCGGTCCAACAAACCGGAGTCCTACACTGACGACCATACAAAGCCTCATATGGTGCCATACCGATGCTCGACTGAAAACTGTTGTTGTAGGCAAACTCCATCAATGATGCATATCTGTCCCAACTACCCGGAAAGTCCAAAGCACAAGCCCTCATCATATCCTCCAGAATCTGAATGACTCACTCTGACTGACCATCGGTCTGAGGATGAAACGCGGTACTGAAGTTCAACCTAGTGCCCAAAGCTCTTTGCAACTCCTTCCAAAACTTGGAAGTAAACCTCGGATCTCGATCTGACACTATGGATAAAGGCACACCATGCAACCGAACTATCTCATCCACATAGATACTGGCCAATCTGTCCATAGAGTAGTCTACTCTAACTGGCAGAAAGTGAGCTGACTTCGTAAGCCGATCCACTATAACCCAAACTGAATCATGTTTCCTCTGAGTCAAAGGCAAACCAGAAACGAAGTCCATGGCGATATCATCCCATTTTCACTCAGGAATGGATAAAGGCGTAAGCAATCCCGAAGGAACCTGATGCTCGGCCTTTACCTGCTGACAAGTCAAGCACTTGGAAACAAAATCCACAATGTCTCTCTTCATACCGGACCACCAAAAGAATTGCTTCATGTCTCGATACATCTTCTCACTGCTCGGATGCATAGTAAAGACTGTACTATGCGCCTCACTCATAAGCTGTCTCCTCAAATCCTCAGATTCTGGCACACACAGGCGATCTCTGATCATAAGTACCTCATTTTGAACTGAGAACTCTGACTGCTTACCCGATCTAACCCCATGCACAATCTGCTGAAGCCTCTGGTCATCTCTCTGAGCATCCACAATACTCTGTCTCAAGGTAGGCTTCACACGCAACTGAGCAAGCAAAGCTCCATCAGAACCAAATCTCCATCTGAATCGCCTCAAGAACAAGGCTGAAACTAATTTCCGACTCAAAGCATCGGCGACTACATTAGCCTTACTAGGATGGTAATCCACAATGCAGTCGTAGTCCTTAAATAACTCAAGCCAACATCGCTGCCTCATGTTCAACTCTCCCTGTGAAAGGAAGTACTTCAAACTTTTGTGGTCCGAAAAGATCCTACACTTTTCCCCATACAGATAATGACGCCAAATCTTCAAAGCAAAGATTACGGCTGCCAACTCAAGATCATGTGTCGGATAGTTCCTCTCATGTGGTTTTAACTGACGAGAAGCATAAGCCACGACCTTACCTTCCTGCATCAGCACACATCCAAGACCAACACCCGAAGCATCACTGTAAATGACAAACTCTTTACCCGAGATGGGTTGAGTAAGAATAGGAGCCTCAACAAGCAACTGCTTTAACCGATCAAAACAAGCCTGGCATCTATCTGATCACTCAAATCTGACTCCTTTCCTCAATAATCTAGTCATCGGAGCAGCAATCACAGAAAATCCTTTAACAAAGCGACGGTAGTAACCTGCTAAACCAAGGAAACTCCTCACTTCCTGAACATTTCTAGGCGCTTTCCAATCAACTATCGCCTCAATCTTGGCTGGATCTACCTGAATACCTCTAGCTGAAACAATGTGACCCAAGAATGACACTTCTCGAAGCCAGAAGTCACACTTGCTAAGCTTAGCAAACAACTGATGCTCTCTCAACATCTGTAGAACTAATCGGAGATGTTCCTTATGCTCACTCTCATCCTTGGAATACACCAAGATGTCATCAATGAACACTACTACAAATCGATCTAAGTATGGCCTAAACACACGATTCATCAGATCCATAAAAGCCGCTAGAGCATTAGTCAAACCAAACGGCATCACAAGAAACTCATAGTGGCCATACCTAGTCCGAAATGCAGTCTTAACCACATCCGCATCCTGAACTCGAAGCTGGTAGTACCCTGATCGAAGATCTATCTTGGAGAAAACACCCGCACCTCGAAGCTGATCAAACAAATCTTCAATCCTAGGCAATGGATACTTATTCTTCACTGTAACTTTATTAATCTGCCTGTAGTCAATACACATCCGCAATGATCCATCTTTCTTCTTGACAAACAGAACTGGAGCTCCCCATGGAGATATGCTCGGTCTAATAAACCCCTTATCCAATAACTCTTGTAGCTGAGATTTAAGTTCCCTCAACTCTACAGGAGCCATCCGATAAGGTGCTCTCGAAATAGGTGCAGTACCTGGCATAATCTTAATGGACAACTCAACCTCTCTCTCAGGAGGCAAACCAGGCAACTCGCTCAGGAACACATCACTAAACTGCCGCACTACAGGAATGTCCTCAATCTGAACCTGATCCCTCTTGGAATCTAACACAACTGCTAGAAAAGCCTCACATCCTTTCCTGATAAACCTCTTGGCTTGCATCGCAGAAATCACATTATTCACAGAACTAGCACCCAAACCTTTCAAAAACACAAGAGACTGACTTCTATCCCGAAGTACAACTGTCTTCCTATGGCAATCAACTACAGCCCGATGCTTACCCAACCAGTCCATACCCAGAATCAAATCAAACTCTCTGAAAGGCAACTCAATCAGATCCACTGGAAGCACAGCTCCCTCAACAATCAGAGGACAACTCCTAAAGACTCTACTCACACTGACACTATGCCCTAATGGACTGGTCACACAAATCTCATAATCTAACTGATCAACTGAATGCAATTTATCAACAATTTTATCTGTGCACAAATATGAGTTTGTGGAACCAGGATCAATTAGAGCGTATAACTCAGTGTCATGGAGTAGGAACTTACCAGCAATAACATCAGGCGCATCCTGCTCATCTCTGGCTCTCATGGCATAGACTCTAAGGGCACCCTGAGGAGGACGCTCAACAGTCTCAGAAGCAGCTCCATCTCTATGCCGACCACCTCGACCTCTACCTCGGCCTCTACCACGGGTAGCCTGAGAAGCATTCGAACCAACCCTACTAGCTCCTCCCTGAGGTCCTGAATCCTCAATCGACTGGGGACAACTAGCCACACGGTGCTCAGTGCTCCCACATCTAAAACATCCACCAGTGAGCCACCTACACTCACCCCGGTGAGCCTTACTGCAATTCACACAAATAGGTATGGCATCAGATCTACCTCCCCTACCAGAACCTGACAAAGCTGCAGAACCCTGTCTTCTACCTCTAGAAGCCAGACCAGAAGATAACTCGTCCTGTGGGTTCCTAGATCTCTTACCCGTTGAAGAACCTCCACGAGAAGAGTTCCTCCTCTGAGCTCTCTCTCTCAACACAGTCTCAGATAACTCGGCTCTCACAGCAGCCTCTACAATCTGATAATAACTGATCCCAGGTAAGCACATCAGAGAAATCAAAGCAATCTTCAAAGACTCATTTAACCCCGCTTCGAAATGCTTGCATCTAAAGTCATCAATCATAACTCCACGTGGGGCATAGCGAGATAACCTATTGAACTCTTACTCATACTCTGCTACAGACAAAGTCCTCTGCTTCAAACTCAAAAACTGCGCCCATCTCGCATCTCTATAAGTCTGAGTGATGTACTTCTTTATAAACTCACCCTCAAAGAACTCCCAAGTAATCGGATCCGGTAGCTGAGGATGCCTACAAACCAATTCCCACCATTCAAATGCAGACCCTTGCAGAAGGACTAGTGCACACTCTGCCTGCTGATCGGGAGGACACCGAATCTCTCTCAAAGCACGCTTTACTTTATCTAACCATCTCTCAGCCAACTCAGATTCGTTCAAACCAGTGCCATAAAAATCTTCAACTCCTGCCCTTCTCAAATTTTCCATAGGTGCTCTAGGAGCAGTCACTCTCTCCAAAACCCTAGCCATGTCCTGATGCAGTCTGAACATAGCCTCAAAGGGCATGGCTGCGGCCTCGAGCTGGACCCTAGCATGCTGAGCCGACACAGTAACAGAAACAGACGGATCCATAGCTGGAGGATTCACACTCTCAGCGGATTCCTCAAGTGATCCACGAACAGAATTAGAAGCCATCTAAACAAACAAGAAACAACAGCATCAGCCAACACAGATCTAGACATATACACATCTAAGAAACTCAGAACAATCACAACAACACCCAGAAATGCCTAAACCTATGCTCTGATACCACAAACTGTAACACCCCCTTCCCATACGTAGGCGATCCCATCCGATAAGGAGTGAGATGCCGTATGAGTCAAGGTGTCACCAAACAATAGCAAAGCAAAACATACATTCATAAATACAGAATAATTAAAAACTTTACATGCAGAAAGCAAAAGCTGATCATGCATTACTATAATAAACTATTACAATAATGATCTGATCAACTAGCTGATACAAAATAATATTACATGTCCAAAATATAATTACAAAACCGGAAGCTGATACATGAGAGTTCTATACAAAAAGAATCATCAACTATACAAAAGGAGCCCTACACTAAAAACTTCCTGTGTTGGCTTGATGACGGCGACTCTCGAATCAAAATTCTTCCGCACCTGCACGGGTAAAAACACCGTGCTAAGCGATAAACGCTTAGTGGGGAAACACACATAAATAATGGACGGCCATTCACAATGGTCGTCAAGGCAATTCACATTCACAAGGACAATATGCAAAGGCTAAAACATAATCCATATAAACATGCTCATATAATAAAGCCATACAATCAGTATTTCATAATCATATTCATTCAGAAATAATCCGATATACACTACATCGATATACTCATTCAGATAATCCATTTATAGCCAAATCAGATCAGAGCAGTTCAAATAAACATTAAAAGAACACCTGCTGACTCTAGGTAGTGGATAACGAGTGTACAGACAGTACTTTCCGGGTACGAGCCGATTACAGACAGTACATTACGGGTACGAATCGATTAAACCATTATACTTTACCTTTCACAGATATTTTCAAAAGGGACCTTAAACAAGATCCAATACAGAAAAGGGTTCGCGAGGAACCAAACGGGGACCTGATCGGGGTCCAAACAGAACTATGGGCTGCAGCTAATAGACTCTATTAGGCATGCCTAACTATCAACTTACTTAACTCAAGCAGGCTATGCGTCACTTAAATCAAATAACAGAATATCGTGTACAAACATCAGAAAAATCATGGTATTAAGCATATCGAAGCATTTAAAAGTATGACATGCATCACACTGCAGTAAAGTCCATTCGGAAGAAATACCAAATTCATTTCTGAGTTAAAAAAAAATTGGGAAATTTCGGAAAAACGGCTGAACGGAGAAACGGGCGAGGTTGGCTGGTCACGAGGCGTGACTGGCCTCCTCACCAGGCAGGTCACGCGACGTGACCGAGGGTCACGCCTCGTGACTTGCTTGTCCCTCGCAGATCATGCAACGTCTCTCGCTGGTCACGCGACGTGACTGAGGGTCACGTCCCGTGATTGGCTTCTTCTTCAGCTTGTCATGCGACTGGCCTTCTCTCTTAGGCTGGTCACGAGGCGTGACGGGGAGTCACGTCTCGTGATTGGCCTCAATTAAGCTGGTCACGAGCTATGGTAGGCAGCCACAACTCGTGACCGGCCTCAAGCTGGCAGGTCACGAGGCGTGACCTGAGGTCACGTCTCGTGACTTGCCCCTCTACTTGGCGAGTCACGCGACAAAGGGAATTTCAATAGTAATCGATTTCCAGATTTTCCCCAGAACACAAAAATCAATCCAAATTTGATTCAAAACCAATAAAACCTGTTCTTACCTTCCAGAAATCATCTCAAACAATATAGGCAACATTTATACAACTCAATTCAACATTTAAACAACTAAATCAATTCAAGAATAATAGCATTCAAACTTCTCAAGAACAAAAACCCTAGAAAATTTACAGTAACTTAAAATCACACAAATCACAATCAATTGTTCCCAAACCTGGAATCTAAGCTTCTAACACTTAGTCCCACTGCTCCCAGCAACCTCCTTGCCTTTGGGATCGCGAGGAGCCTCAACTAAACACAAATATCCAACATGCAAAACCCTAAGTTAAACCTAAGCTCAAGGAAGAAGAAGAAGATGAAGTAAATGGAAAGAAAGTTAAGGAAATGCAGTGACTTACCAACAAAAGATGCAAAGAGAGATTAACTCCACCAATTCCAACTTGAATCCACACCACAATGCTTAGAGTAAGGAAAATGAAGAAGAAGAAGAGGGTGATGAGAAGAAAAGAAAGAAACGTAAATCTGAATTTCCTTTCTTTCATTCCCTTTTCTTTTTCCTTTCTTTGCCCTAAGTATGTGTCCAATTCTAACTGGTGAAGCTAACCACTCACACCCAAACTAACATGCATTACACACACCCAAAGTAATCTCACTTAAATGCACCCTACAATGGTATGAGCAAACGTACACAAACATGTCCCAACTTAAAACACCCTATTATGGTATGCTCAAGTGCACACAATTATTTCTCAATTAATTAACACACTAATGCCATGTATGCACCCACATACTAACAAAACCCCAAAAACATACATTTTACTAAAATACCCTTATGAAATGCCGAACACATGCGAATGCTTACGCATACAGATAGACAGACAGGCTCATTCTACTAGGGGGCAAATGGGGTGTGACAATTGGAATGTTATTCAACTTGACTTGCATGACAAGAATGCACTAATAATTAAGAATAATCACTTCAAGTTCCATTAGTTATTACTTTATCATCATTAATCCATTTGCCTTCTTTGATCATTATTAACAAGGTTAGATAATATTTAATATAATAATTCCACTTTCATTAACAAATTATTGAACATTGTAAACAAGATTAAAATCAAGTAGTAATAGTTAGTAATATTAATCTACATTCCTCGTGGGAACGATATATTAGATACTATAATCGATAAACCATATACTTGCGGATTAGCATTTAGAAATATATGTAACATGTTTTTGGCGCCGTTGTCAAGGAATGTATGATTGAATTTATTGCCATTATAAATCTTGATTTATGATTTTGGATTACAAAACTTAATCAGTTTAATTTTGTTTTTTTTTGTTTTTTTTTTACAGGATTGGATAGTTCAAGTATATGCCTAATGCAAGGAGTTCTCAAGAAGAACTTGAACCATTGAATCCAGAGATAGAAAGATTTCTTTTGAGTAACCAAAAATCCAATAAAAAGAATAAAAAGATGCAAACTATGGCTGAAGAAAATCCACCAAGATTGATGGATTTTGCTATACCAGCGTTGAGCGGGGCTCAACAAGGATTGGTAAGGCCTACGGTAAATGCCAATCAATTTGAAATTAAGCCATCTCTTTTACAAATGATTCAAGTATTCAATTTTATGGTTTGGCAAATGAGGATACAAATGCTCATTTAACAAATTTCTTAGAAATTTGTGATACCTTGAAAATTAATGGAGTTTCTGTGGATGCAATCAAGCTTAGTCTTTTTTCTTTCACATTGAAGGATAAGGGAAAAGCTTGGTTTAATTCACTTGCTAGAGGATCTATTACATCTTCGGGCCAATTTTCTCAAGCATTTTTATCTAAATATTTTTCTCTAGTCAAAACTACAAAGATTATTAAAGATATCACTACTTTTGTGCAACATGACAATGAATCTTTGTATGAAGCATGGGAAAGATTTAAAGAATTGTAGAGAAGTTGTCCATATCATAATCTTCAAAGGGAGTTGGTTATGCAAACATTTTATAATGGAGTGAATCCCACAACTAGAGGAACAATAGATGCTACAGCCAGTGGTTCTCTTATGAGGAAAACAACGGAAGCTGCATTTGAGTTGCTTGAGGAAATGTCCATGAACACTTGCATGTTTCCAACCGAAAGAACAAGGGAAACGAATTCTTCTAATGCTAGAGGAGTACATTCAATTGATTCGGTGGTAGCATTTCAAGCACAAGTTAAGGCTTTGACTCATAAGATTAATAGCCTAGGTATGGGAGGAAGTCCACCAAATACATGCACTATTTGTGGTCAACAAGGTCATACTAGTGAAGTGTGTAATTTGGGAATGGCTAGTACAAAGGAACAAGTGAGCTTTATCCAAGGACAAGGGCGTGGGAATCCATATTCAAATACCTATAACCCTGGCTGGAGAAGCCATCCAAATTTTTCATGGGAAAATGGTAGCAATCAGAGTAGAGGTGTAGGTTTTCAACAACCTTAACATAGGTTTGGAGCTTTAGAGGTTAAGATGGATAGGTTCTTAGAGGGCATTAATTTGAAATTTAGTTCACAAGAAGAGAACCAAAAGAGGCTAGAGATAAAGTTTGATCAAATTACTAAAAATCATGCCTCATCTATCCATAACTTGGAGGTCCAATTAGGGCAAATTGCTAAGGCATTGCCTTCATGATTACAAGGAAATTTACCATGTAATACGAGAAAAATCCAAGGGAACATCTTAAGGCAATTAAATTGAGGTCAGGTAAATCCTATACTAATGAATTTGTTTCTACTAACAAGGATGAAGATTTGCAAAAAAAAAAAATTATAAGGGAGATGAGTCTTCTGTCACGAGCGCGACAGAGGAAAGATCAGCCAACATCGCAACCGCGATACCCTTCATGAGCACGCTAGAGCAGAGTCCACTTGCTCTCGCGAGTGCGACACCTATCGCGGGTGTGACAGAAGGGGCTACCAAGGCAAATCCTTCAAAATTTTTCCAACCTCGTCCACCATTTCCACAACTTCTTAAGCAGCAAAATCAAGATAAGCAATTTCAAACTTTTCTTGATAAATTAAAGCATTTACATATTAATTTGAATTTTATTAAGGCTATAACTCAAATTCCTAACTATGCATAGTTTCTTAAAGACTTAATTTCTACGAAAAGAAGTTGGAAAGACCTATTTACTATTGAGTTGACTGAAGCATATAATTCAGTGATCACTAATAATTTGCCTACTAAACTTAAAGATAATGGGAGTTTTACTATTCCTTGTACTTTGGGGATGTTGAATTTCCTAAGTGTTTGTGTGATTTACGGGCAAGTATTAATTTTATACCATTATCAATTTTTAAACAGTTAGGTTCAAATGATGTTAACTCTACATCAATGGTCTTGTAATTGGCTGACCAATCTATTAAGAGACCATATGGTATGGTAGAGGATGTGCTTGTTAAAGTGGATAAATTCATTTTGCATGCTAACTTTGTTATTTTAGACTTTGCTTATGATATTAAATGTCCTTTGATTTTGGGTAGACCATTCATGAGAACTAGAAGGGCTTTAGTTGATATCTATGAAGGAACATTGGTTTTAAGAGTGGGGGAAGATAGTGTAGAATATCACATGGACAAAGCACTTAAATACACCATGGATGAGAATGTATGCATGAAAGTTGATGTTATTAATGCATGTGTGTTAGAAGTTTTAGAAGATGCAGGTCAAGAGGATGTAAATCTTGATGAGGCAACTCATGAGGAGGTGAAGCAAGATAGATCACGACAAAAATTGTTGTATCGAAATGAGGAACGATTGCCACCATCCATTGTAAGTCCACCTAATATTGAGTTGAAAAAACTACCAAACTATTTAAGATATGCATTTCTTGGTTCGAATAATACTTTACCTATCATTTTTTCTAACAAGCTAACTACTAAGCAAGAAGATTTGTTGTTAGAGGTTGTTAGAAAGAGGATTAAAAGTATTGGTTGGCAAATTTCTGATTTGAAGGGAATTAGTCCAAACATTGTGATGCATAGAATTAACATGGAAGATGAGTGTCAACCTAAGGCTGATAGACAAAGGAGGCTTAATCCCGATATGAAGGAAGTAGTTAAAAAAGAAGTTATTAAGTTATTAGATGCTGGGATTATCTATCCGATTTCGGATAGTGCATGGGTGAGTCCTATTCATTGTGTGCCTAAGAAAGGGGGAATGACTGTAATTAGAAATGAGAAAAGAAAGGGGGAATGACTGTAATTAGAAATGAGAATGGAGATTTGATTCCTACTAGAACTACCACAGGTTGGAGGATTTGCATTGACTATAGAAAGTTAAATTCATCTACTAGGAAAGATCACTTTTCTTTGCCATTCATTGATCAAATGTTAGAGAGGATAGCTGGCCATTCTCGTCATTATTTCTTAGATGTTTTTTTGGGGCTTTCCCAAAAATTCATATACCCTAGTGATCAAGAAAAAACCACCTTTACTTGTCCATATGGGACTTTTGCCTATAAAAGGATGCCCTTTGGGCTATGTAATGCACCAACAACTTTTCAAAGGTGTATGACTTCTAATTTTGGGGATATGACAGAAGAGATCATGGAAGTTTTCATGGATGATTTTTCAGTTTATGGTGATTCATTTGAGTTGTGTTTAACAAATTTGGATAGAGTGTTAGCTAGATGTGAGGAGACTAACTTGGTATTAAATTGGGAAAAATGCCATTTTATGGTTGAAGAAGGAATAGTTCTAGGACATAAGATCTCAAGTAGGGGTATAGAGGTTGATAGAGCAAAAACTGAATTGATAGAGAAATTGCCACCACCTACTACACTTAAAGGGGTTAGATCATTTTTGTGACATGCTGGATTTTATAGAAGGTTCATTAAGAATTTTTCATTAATTGCTAAGCCTTCAACTAACTTGTTGGTAAAAGATGTGCCTTTTGAATTCTCTGATGCATGTATGAAAGCTTTTGAAACATTAAAGAAAGCTCTTGTAAGTGCACCCATAATAACATCACCTAATTGGGATCTCCCTTTTGAAATAATGTCACACCCCGTTTGCCCCCTAGTAGAATGAGTCATGTTTGTGCACGTTCATTGTGTAAGTTTTGGCTTGTGTAAAGGGCATTTTGGGTAGAAATGCATGTTTTAAGAGTTTTGTTAGCATGTGGGCGCATGTGTGGTGTTAGGGTGTGAATTAGTTGGGTTGCACTTGGGTGTGCTCATTCGCATGGTTGTAGAGTGTGTGTTAGGGCTGTGTTTTTGTGTTTGTTTGCTCATACCATGGTAGGGTGTGTCTTAGTAAGGTGTTCATTGTGTGTTCTTGGTGTATGGTTGTTTGGTGTGTGTGATGAATTTCCACCACTAAGAAGTGGACACATGGTTAGGTTAGGAAATGAAAAGTAGAAGAAGAGAGAGAATTGGGAAATCTGAATTTTCATCCCTCATTCCCGTTCTCCCCTCTCTTCTTTGTCTTTCTTTTCCTTTGCTTTCCATTGGTGTGCTCTAAGCTTGGATTCAAGATCTTGGTGGTGGAGATTGATCACACCTTGCATTAATCAGTAAGTTTATGCATCTCTTTTGTGTAATCTTCTTCTTCTTCTCCTTATTTTTCCTAGTTTTGGATTTGTAACTTAGGGTTGTATTTGTGTATTTTTGTGGTTTGATGCTTAGTTGAGCCTCCTCGTGAGCTAAAGGGCAAAGAGAAGGCGGGATCTAGTGGATCTAAGCATTAGGAGCTAAGGATTACAAGGTTTGGGAAAAATTCTTGTTTTTGTATGTAAATATGTTCATGTATGTGTTCTTGGTGAATTCTGGAAATTTAGGTGTTTTTGATGTTTTTAATGGTTATTATGTTATGGGTTTTGACTCTTATAGTCCATAAAATATTGGTTGTCAGTTTTTGAATCAAATGTGTGATAATGGAGTTATTGTATGAATAGTGTTTGGATTGATTATGAAATTGATGTTGTTCTTGAATCTATGAGTGGGATTTATTTTTTTTTGGCACGATTTAATGATGTTCGATTGGTCTATTATTATGGTTTGAGCAAAGAAATTTTTGGTTGAAATGAAAGTTTTGGGATTTTGGCTTGAATGAAGTAGAAATTGGCTCTTGGGCATTGCATCTGGGCATGGGTCACGGTGACAACCAATTTGGTTGTGACCGTGAGGTGCCCAGATTTTGCTTCTGTTCTGGGTTTTGGGTACGTCACGGTGAAAACCATTTTTGTTGTGACCGTGAGGCACCCAAACTTTTGCTTCTGTTTGGCTTCTTTGGTATGTCACGGTGACAACCATTTTGGTTATGACCGTGAGGTACCCAACTTTTGCTTCTGTCTGGTTTCTTTAGTACGTCACAGTGACAACCATTTTGGTTGTGACCGTTAGGTACCCCTGATCAGCATTCTGTCGAGAGCCTTGGTATGTCACGGTGACAACCAATTTGGTTGTGACCGTGACCTACCCCGTTTTTGCAATAAAACCTCTTTTGTTTTACACGTTTTAGGAATGTTAAATTTTGGTTTCTAGCACGCAATATCACTTATTATGAGCAATAATTGTGCATGTATTAATTTATCAAAGTATGAGGATTATTTGCTTATTATTATTGAAATATGGACGTTATCTGTGTATTCTTTTAACCTGCGAATCAATTAAGTGGATAGTTAGGCATGCCTAATAGAGTCTTATAGCTGCAGCCTCAGTTCAGTTTGGACCCCGATCAGGTCCCCGTTTGGTTCCTCGCGAAACCTTTTATGTGTATGGATCTTGTTTAAGGTCCCTTTTGAAAATGTTTTGTGAAAGTTAAAAGTAAAAATTGGTTTCTCGATTCGTACCCGTAAGGTACTGTCCGTAACCGGCTCGTACCCGTAAAGTACTGTCTGTTCACTCGTTATCCACTACATTGAGTCAATAGGTGCTTAAGTGCTTTTAATTGTTTTGATAATTATGAGAATGTTTTATCTAAATTTGTGCTATAATGAGATAAAATGAAGACAGTTATGTGATATCAAGTGTATGACTCTATATGTTCGTATGTTCATATTCATATCTAATGAGTATTTCTGATTATGCCATCTGTATGTGTTATGTTTGATGACCATTGTGAATGGCCATCCCTTTCATATGTGTGTTTCCCCCACTAAGCGATTATCGCTTAGCACGGTGTCTTTACTCGTGCAGGTGCGGAAGGAGTTTTGCTTTGGGAGAGTCGCCGCCATCGAAGCCAACACAGTAGGGTCTTAGTATAGGGCTTTATTTTTGTATTTTGAGGATTCTTTTTGTATAGAACTCTCTTAAATCAGTTTTGTAATAGCTTCCGCTTATGTACATGTATTTTGGGATTTATAATTATCCTTTGTACCTTTGGGTTGATCAAACAGTAATGTAATGATTTCCGTTATAATAGTGCATGATCAGCTTATTTCATGAATGGTTTGTAAAGTTTAAATTACCCTGTATTTCGGTATGTAGGTTTATGTATGGATGTATGTATATTCTGTATTTGTGTGGCAGTACCTCTACTCATACGGCATCTCACTCCTTATCGGATGGGATCGCCTAAGTACGGGTAAGGGGTGTTACAAGTTGTGGTATCAGAGCCTGGTTTAGGCATTTCTGGGTGATTGTTTATGTGATGCTATGTGTGGATATGTCTATGTCTAGGGCTGTGTTGGCTGATGCGGTTGTCTTCTTGTTTGTTAGATGGATTCTGATTCTGCTCGAGGTGCGCTTGAGGAATCCGCTAAAAGTGTGAATCCTCCAGCTATAGATTCGTCTGTTTCTATTTCTATGTCGGCTCAACGTGCTAGGGTCCAGCCCGAGGCCGCTGCCATGCCTTTTGAGGCTATGTTCAGATTGCATCAAGACATGGCTCGGGTTTTTGAATGGGTGATTGCCCCTAAAGCTCCGATAGAGAGTTTAAGAAGAGCTGGTGTTGAGGATTTTTGTGGGACCGGGCTAGATGAGTCAGAGTTAGCTGAAAAGTGGCTTGATAAAGTAAAGAGAGCTTTAAAGGAAGTCAGATGTCCTCCCGATCAGCAAGCTGAATATGCTGTGGCATTGCTTCAAGGATCGACTTACGAATGGTGGGAGTTGGTATGTAAGCAACCTCAGATGCCTGATCCGGTTACATGGGAATTCTTTGGGGAGGAGTTCACAAAGAAGTATGTGACTCAGGCATATAGGGATGCAAGATGGGCCATGTTAGTTTCGGATTATGAGAAAGAGTTTAATCGGTTGTCTCGCTATGCTCCGCGTGGGGTTATGACATATGATTTCAGATGCAAGCATTTTGAAGCCGGGTTGAACAAGTCTTTGAAGATTGCTTTGATTTCTTTGATGTGTACGCTCGGGGTAAGTTATTATCAGATTGCAGAGGCTGCCATGAGGGCGGAGAAGACGGAATCATTGCTTAGGGAGAGAGCTCAACGAAGGAATTCTGCACGGGGTGGTTTTTCCTCATCTTCAGGTAAGAGATCTAGGAACCTGCAAGATGAGCTATCAGCTGGTTTGGCTACTAGAGGTAGAAGGCAAGGTTCAATAGCGGTAGCTGGTTCTGGCAGAGGTGATAGATCTGATGCTATACCTGTTTGTGCACATTGCAACAAGGCTCACCAGGGTGAGTGTAGGTGGCTCACTGGTGGGTGTTTTAAGTGTGGGAGCATCGAGCACCGTCTGGCTAGTTGTCCCCAGTTGAATGAGGATTCAGGCCCACAAGGAGGAGCTAGCAGAGTTAGGTCGAATGCGTCTCCGGCTGGCAGAGGTAGAGGTAGAGGTCGAGGCGGTCGACCCAGAGATGGAGCTGTTTCTGAGACTGTTGAGCGTCCTCCACCTGTTGCAGCTAGAGCATATGCAGTTAGAGCTAGAGAGGAGCGGGATGCCCCTGATGTGATTGCTGGTAAGTTCCTACTCCATGACACCGAATTATATGCTCTAATAGACCCTGGTTCCACACACTCATATTTATGCATGCATAAGATTATTGATAAGTTGCATGTGGTAGATCAGTTAGACTATAAGATATGTGTGACCAATCCATTAGGGCATAGTGTCAATGTGAGTAGAGTCTTTAGGAATTGTCCTCTATTTGTGGAAGGTGTAGAATTCCCAGTGGATTTGATAGAGCTGTCGTTCCAAGAGTTTGACCTGATTTTGGGTTTGGACTGGTTGGGTAAGCATCGGGCTGTGGTTGATTGCCATAGGAAGACCTTTGTGCTTCGGGATAGGAACCGAGCTCCGGTGTTTGTAAGAGGTTTGGGTGCGAGTTCTGTGAACAACTTGATTTCTGCAATTCAAGCCAAGAGGTTTTTGAGGAAAGGTTGTGAGGCTTTTCTAGCGGTGGTTTTGGATTCCAAGAGGGACCAAGTAACTATTGAGAATATCCCTGTTGTACGGGAGTTTAGTGATGTTTTCCCGAGTGATTTGCCTGGGTTGCCTCCAGAGAGGGAAGTTGAGCTAGCCATAGAGATCATGTTGGGTACCACAACTATATCGAAGGCACCTTATCGGATGGCTCCTGTAGAGTTGAGAGAATTAAAAACTCAACTGCAAGAGCTATTGGATAAGGGGTTTATTCGACCCAGTATATCTCCATGGGGAGCTCCGATTCTGTTTGTCAAGAAAAAGGATGGGTCATTGAGGATGTGCATCGACTATAAGCAGATCAATAAGGTTACAGTGAAGAATAAGTATCCGCTGCCTAGAGTCGAGGATTTGTTTGATCAGCTCCAGGGTGCAGGTGTGTTTTCCAAGATAGATCTTCGGTCAGGGTACTATCAGCTTCGGGTCAAGGATGAAGATGTGGTTAAGACTGCATTTCGAACTCGGTATGGCCACTATGAGTTCCTTGTCATGCCGTTTGGGTTGACCAATGCTCCAGCGGCATTCATGGATTTGATGAATAGAGTGTTTAGGCCATACTTGGACCGATTTGTAGTAATGTTTATAGATGACATCTTGGTGTATTCCAAGGATGAGACCGAACATGAGGAACATCTCCGATTGGTTTTGCAAGTATTGAGGGAACAACGGTTGTTTGCCAAGTTGAGTAAGTGTGATTTTTGGCTTCGGGAAGTGTCGTTCTTGGGCCATATAGTTTCAGTCAAGGGTATCCAAGTAGATTCAGCTAAGATAGAGGCGATAGTTGATTGGAAAGCACCTAGGAATGTTCAGGAAGTGCGGAGTTTCCTTGGTTTAGCGGGGTACTACCGTCGGTTTGTTAAGAGTTTCTTTGTGATTGCCGCTCCGATAACTAGGTTGTTGAGGAAGGGAGTTAAGTTCGAGTGGTCGGCTAAGTGTCAAGCTTGCTTTGAGAGGTTTAAGCAGTTGTTAGTTGAAGCTCCTATACTGACTCAACCCATCACGGGTAAGGAGTTTGTTATGTATAGTGACGCTTCAGGTGTTGGTCTGGGATGTGTTTTGATGCAGGAAGGTAAGGTGGTGGCTTATGCGTCTCGGCAGTTAAAGCCACATGAGAGGAATTATCTGACGCATGATCTTGAGTTAGCAGCGGTTATTTTTGCTTTGAAGATTTGGCGCCATTATCTCTACGGGGAGAAGTGCAGGATCTTTACAGACCACAAAAGTTTGAAGTATTTCCTGACTCAGAAGGAATTGAATATGAGACAGCGTCGATGGCTTGAGTTGTTTAAAGATTACGATTGCATTGTGGATTACCACCCGGGTAAGGCCAATGTAGTCGCAGATGCTTTGAGTCGGAAGTCAGTTTCTGCCTTATTTTTGAGACGGTTAAGATGGAGGTTTGGTTCGGATGGGGCTTTAATAGCTCAGTTGAGAGTGAAGCCTACCTTGAGACAGCGGATAGTTGATGCTCAGAAAATTGATGCAAAGCTTTAGAGGATTGTGCAAGAGATTAGTCTGGGCAAGCAGTCAGAGCTCTCGGTTCTGGATGGAGCGCTTTTGTATAGGAACCGTTTGTGTGTTCTTGATGATGAGGAATTGAGGAAACAACTTCTGAGTGAGGCGCATAGCACGGTTTTCACCATGCATCCCGGGAGTAACAAGATGTATCGGGATATGAAGCAGTTTTATTAGTGGTCTGGTATTAAGAGAGATATACTGGATTTTATGTCCAAGTGCCTGACATGTCAGCAGGTAAAGGCTGAGCACCAAGTTCCTCCGGGATTGCTCACGCCTTTATCCGTCCCGGAGTGGAAGTGGGATGACATTGCTATGGATTTTGTTTCCGATTTGCCCTTGACTCAGAAAAAGCATGATTCTGTTTGGATTATTGTGGATCAACTCACAAAGTTTGCTCACTTCTTGCCGGTTAGGATGGATTACCAGATGGATAAATTGGCCAGTATCTATGTGGATGAGATAGTTCGGTTGCATGGAGTGCCTTTGTCTATAGTTTCAGACCGGGACCCAAGGTTCACATCTAAGTTTTGGAAAGAGTTGCAGCGAGCTTTGGGTACCAAGTTGAACTTCAGTACGGCATTTCATCCTCAGACAGACAGTCAGTCCAAACGAGTGATTCAGATCTTAGAGGACATGTTAAGGGCTTGTATTTTGGACTTTCCGGGTAGTTGGGACAAGTATGTATCGCTTATGGAATTTGCCTACAACAATAGCTATCAGTCCAGTATCGGTATGGCTCCTTATGAGGCTTTGTATGGACGGCAGTGTAGGACTCCAGTTTGTTGGATAGAGTTGTCCGAGAGGTTAGTGATTGGGCCAGATCTGGTTAGAGATTCAGAGGAGAAGATCAGAATTGTGCAGCAGAATTTGAAAGCGGCCAAGGATCGATAGAGATCTTATGCCAACTTGAAGAGAAAAGATGTGCAGTTTGAAGTCGGGGACAAAGTCTTCCTGAAAGTTTCTCCTTGGAGAAAAGTGCTTAGGTTTGGAAGGAAAGGAAAGCTTAGTCCTCGCTTCATTGGTCCGTATGAGGTTTTGGCCAGAGTTGGTCCGGTAGCCTATAGGTTGGCTTTACCGATAGAGTTGTCAAGGTTTTACGATGTGTTTCATGTTTTGATGCTTCGTCGATACCGATCAAATCCGTCGCACATTTTGTCAGTGCAAGATGTGCAGGTTCAGCCTGATTTCTCTTATGATGAAGAACCAAGAGCTATCTTAGCTCGGGAAGTGAGACAATTAAGGAGTAAGCATATTCCGTTGGTGAAGGTGTTATGGAATCACCACGGAGTCGAAGAAACGACATGGGAACCTGAAGAGTCGATGAGAGCTCAGTATCCGCAGTTGTTCAGTTCAGGTGAAAATTTTGAGGACGAAATTCTTATTAGTAAGGGAGAGTTGTCACACCCCGTTTGCCCCCTAGTAGAATGAGTCATGTTTGTGCACGTGCATTGTGTAAGTTTTGGCTTGTGTAAAGGGCATTTTGGGTAGAAATGCATGTTTTAAGAGTTTTGTTAGCATGTGGGTACATGTGTGGTGTTAGGGTGTGAATTAGTTGGGTTGCACTTGGGTGTGCTCATTTGCATGGTTGTAGAGTGTGTGTTAGGGCTGTGTTTTTGTGTGTGTTTGCTCATACCATGGTAGGGTGTGTCTTAGTAAGGTATTTGTAAGCACCGTGTCCCGGAACGGTCCGGATCAGAGGTTACCCTATGATGAAATCAATGTCCGAGCCTGTATGAGGGGCTGGATTTGGAGATTTTAGTCCCGCGTTCCATGAGAAATTAGGCTTTTTTACAATTCCTGGGCAGAGGGGGAGAAAACAGAGGGTTTTTTGAGTCAAAAAGCTTTTTGTCCTCCACAGACGGCCAGCCCGTCTGTGAAGTCGGCCCGTCGCTACGAGTCACCGACGGCTGTGGTATTTTCCAACGCCCGTCGGAAAATCACCGCCCCTATCAGAATGCCGCCTGGTTTCCCGGAGCACGCAAACCTTCTGACGCCCGTCGGTGGATGTGGCAGGGCCGTCGGACGAATCCTTGTGTCAGAAGGATTCTTCCGACGCCCGCCCCCATACACCGACACCCGTCGGTCGTCTCTGGCTACAAAAGCTCCGAATTTTCATTTGAAAAGGGTTGGAAAAAATTTTCGAAGGAGGAAACTCTACCCAATTTCAAGCAAGTTTTCTCTCTCTTCCAACAAAACACACTTTCTAAGGAAATCTATTGAATCAAGGATCAAATCAATCAAAAGGAACTAAAAGCTAATTAGTTTTCTTTAGATTTTGACTCCAAAATCGATTTTCTGAGGGATTGAAGAAGAAATATCTCATTTTCTCTCTTTAATCTTTCATTTTTGCTCTTCGTGGAACGCGCGGGGCTCTAACCAACACAAAAATCTCACCCGAGGCGATTATCTGAGGGTAAATATTCCGGGTCCTTTCTCCATTTCATCTCATAGTTATTATTTTCTTTATAGAATTTTTAAATATTTGTCATTATTTTCTTTGAGTTTTGACTCTCCTATCTTCTTTTGGGATAAAACCCACTTTTTTGACTTTAAAAAGGTTTTTTTTTTCTCTCTTCTCTGTTCTATTTTTTTGGAGACAGTGGTGACCGACGGGTCATCTTTATCACCGACGCCCGTCGGTCACCCACCTACAGACGCCCCTCCTTGAGTGACAAACGGACGTCTCGGTTACCTTAACCGACGCCCGTCGGTCAGCTAAGTAAGGCTGTCGGTGGGTCCTATCCCCATCTTTTTAATCATTTTTTTATCTCTTTCAAGTTTTCTTGATTTCCTATATGTTAATTTTATGTATATTAACATCTTTTAACTTTTTATGAGTGTATATTGATCCTCCTGGACTATCCCGAGCTTGAGCGGCTATTGTTAGTGTAAGCCCTAGCCCCAATACATTGTAATAAAACACTTTAGTTAATAAATGAGGCATTTGTTTTATCCATTGTATTCCTGTGCATGTCAATTGATAGAACTATCCAAGAATGTTGTTTCAGTTTAAGTTATCATGTGTGAGGCACATGGTTGTAAGGCCTTGAAACAAATGAGACTTCATTCTAAATATCCCTAGTCAGTCATTGTTATGGGAATAACAAATGAATTAAGACTAGTATGCTCTCTCTGATTAGTTGAGTTCTGTCTTACGGATCATAAGGACAAAAGTGTCAATCAGAGATCATAGATACATGTTTATAACATGGTATTTGGATATGATCCACACATGAGAACACTACATGGTATAAGTCATAAGTGTTCCTCATATGCAAGTTTTGTATCGGAGTTCTTAGACCTAAAATCTCTATGAAACTCTTTATGAATTACTGTGTACTTTGACATACACCTAACGTGCTCGTAACTGAGTGACAAGTATGGGTATGCTTGGGTATGCATTGATTCATGTTAGAGAGCATGAGAGAAGTGAAGGGATTACCCCTCTCTATAAGAGAGAAAAATATCATCGGCCACTTGATCAGTGAACTGAGAAGTGTATGGCCATACCGAGATGTAATAATGTGCAATCATTATTCATCTGAGAGTTCAGTGTCACTGGAATATCAAGAAAGGAATTAACTTACACATGAGGATGACTTGTTCCATGCCTTATGTTAATTCTGATATTTATGGGTAAGGGACTATACAAAATTGCATTAGGTCATCAAATGCCATTTGCATTTTCATTTAATTTGGAATGCTATAAATATCTTGCTAGAGAATATATATAGCCTTTGAATTAATTCATTAATTCAATTGCCAATATTAAATGGACCTATAGGATCGCACACAAAGCATTGGGCTTAAAATATTTAAATAAGGCATTGAGCATTAATTTGGGCTTTTAATAAAAGTCAAGCTAATGTATGTAATGGGTATTAAATTGCTATTGGACCTTGGTCCATGAGAGAGGAAGATTTCGGCCCACATGGTTTAATGTCAATTAATTTAATAATATTGATTAAGTTAATTGAGTATTAAATCCTAATTGAATTTTAAATTCAAAAGGGTTTAAATTAATGTTTGTTACTTATCTATAGGAAGTGTTTAAGGTTGAATAAACTACTTTTAGGTGGTAAAATTTGGAATAAACACTTGCCATAAGATGAGGATAAAGATTGAAAAGAGAAACCCTAGTGAAAATATCATAGTAGGCGTGAACTTCCCTCTCTCTCTCTCAAAATCTTTTCTTGGCCGAAATACATAAGGAGAAGAATTCTTTCTTGCTTTCTTGTGTGATTAGGCATTAATAGCACCAAAAGAAAGTACAAGATCAAAAATCTTGTAGCTTTAACCCTTGCCATTACACAATACTTATATTGAGAGCTAGCATTCTCGGTTTTAAGCCTTGCTTGAAAGTGTGTGTGTGAGCATAGAGAGGATTGGCGCAAAGGCTATTCCTTGGCATTGGTGGTGAAGATCAAAGGTGGACAATATCATCTTAGTTGCTGGTCATCATCAAATTCATTTCGGAATAGGCATCTAAAGTTGTAAGTTTTTAAAAACCCTAAAAGTGCATGTTTCGATTCTTGTCGTGGATTTGTTTGATGTGTATGATCGTTTTTGATATTTTTCCGCTGCGTTATCTACATACACATACCATGACATATTCCATCAGTGGTATCAGAGCCTAAACATGCTTATTTTAGTGCTTTAGATGCATGAAATAATTAATTAAAAATCGTTACTTTTAATACATGCAATGCTGAAATTTTCTGTTTTGAGTTTTTTGCATTGTTTTGGTGTAAAAACGATTTTAATTGATTAGATAGGTATTATAATTAATATGACATGTTAATATAATGTCCTAAGATGTTCTAGGAGCTTTTATTGATCATATTTAATTGATAATACCTGATGGTATATGTTAATATTAAAACTAGGTGCTTTTGGCATGTTAATTGTTAGTTTAACAACTAGTTTTGAATATTAAATGTAAAAACGTTTTTGGCATGTTTGTAAGTGATTTTAAAGATTAAATATCAGGTCTGGACATTTTTAAAATTTGGTTTTAATTCTGGTCCATGACAATTTAATTGATTAATTTTAATATCACTTAAAACAATGACTAGTTTGTGTTTGTTACATGTTTAATCAACATTGTTTGTTTTGATTTGATTAAAATGGTAAAAACACATTTAGATCAGATTGGTACAATATATTAAATCTATTTTTATGACTCTTTTTGGATTATTAATTGACTCATAAAATTGATTTAAGTTTTTGTGCATTTTTGAGGCATTACATAAGCATTTAACAACTAGTTTTGTTGTTTGTTTGTTTTTATATGTATGCCGTGTTTCATATATATGTTCTTCATGTTTTAATTCATGTCGGTACATATTATATGTATTTTTAATGTTTATGGCAATATGACATAAAATTAATAATGGCAAAATTGGAAATTATACTAGAGTTGATTTATAGCACAAATCTAACTAGTTTGTGTTTTGGGCTTTTAAGAGAACTTATTCAATAAGAGGATTTAGTCCATTGGGCCTCGGCCCAGGCCCATCATGGGGTCATCTCTTAAAGGTTCAAGTACACAATTTCCATTAATGGGCTTGGCTAAATTAATTAAAATTGGACTTTGTTTAATCCATGAATGTTATGTATATTTATTTGCTTGTTTGGTATGATGAATGGATATGCATGGTGCATTCATGGGCCCTAGGTTTTTGTAATTAATTATGGCCTGCGAGCCATTATGTATTATTGTAAAAGTTTCATTTATTTCTTAGAATAGAATTTACTTGAAGACTTTGTAAATCAAGATGAAGCCCACCGGAGTGGTGAAGCCCAACTCGAAGATTCTTGTGTAATAGTATAGAATCTTAGTTGTAGGTTTTATGGGCCCATGTTTGTCACGCTTTACTTTATGCAATTATTTATATATGCATGCTATGAATGGATGACAAAGCGTATGCCATGTAAGGCGTAATAAAATGAATCCCTAAAATAGTAAGTCACAAAGTTGCCTTCCTAATTCGAAACATGTCAAGGCATCGATCATCGGTAACGTAGATTAGGAGTCCTAGATGCGCCCGATTATCTTTGTGAGGCATGAGTTGTGAATGTAGGTTGGACTTAACATGGAAAGGGATGCCCGGACCTAGGCAACTAATAAATGGGTTTGTGCTATAACATCTTAAGATGTTAGCCCATTTGATCCAAGAGTCATGTACGAGTCAGGATTGGAGTTATCCTACCTAAGTAACTTAACTTGTTAGGTGTACAAGCTCAGCTTGACTAATAAGGTTTTTGTGAAAAGTGGATCTTGGCCCACATTAAATCACTAACGCGAATTATTTAAAGGGATATTAATTCGGTTTGTGGGATTATTAATAAGACCTCATTTAATCTTGCTAAATTTTATTGTAGATTGAAAAATGGCATCTTCAAACAACAATTTCTCATTGCGATCGGTCCTTGAAAAGGACAAATTGAATGGCACCAATTTCATAGACTGGTCTCGAAACTTAAGGATAGTTCTTAAGCAAGAGAAAAAGTCGTATGTTTTGGATGCACCCTTGCCTCAAGAACCTGGTAGGAACGCCTCTGCGGTTCAAAGGGAAACTTTTGAGACCAAGAAGAGCGACTCCAATGATGTGACCTGTTTGATGCTAGCCACTATGGTGCCTGACTTGCAAAAGCAATTTATGGACCAAGAGGCTTATGCGATCATGGTGCACTTAAAGGAGATGTTCCAAGAGCAAGCTCGTCACGAGAGGTTTGTGACAACTAAGGCCTTAATTTCCTGTAAGATGGCTGCAGGTACTCCTGTTAGTACGCATGTACTCAAGATGAAAGGGTATCTTGATACTCTTGAGAAGCTTGAGGTACAAGTACAAAAGGAATTGGCCACTGACTTGATTTTAGGATCATTGGCTGATGATTATGATCCATTTGTAATGAATTATAGCATGCATGCGATGAACAAGTCAGTTACTGAGCTTCACGGGATGCTTAAGAATGCTGAAGAAAACATTCGAAAGACTAATCCCGTACTGATGGTTCAAGGGGGCATCAAGAAGGGACCCGCTAAGGGAAAAGGAAAGGGAAAGGCAAAACCCAAGAATGACCTGACTCGGCTCAAGTCAAATGGGAGTACACCTCAGGCCCAATCCAAGCCCAAGGCACAAAAGCTCAAGGAGAGCGAGAGCACTTGCTTCCACTGCAACAAAATAGGGCATTGGAGGAAGAACTGTGCTCTCTTCAAGGAAGAACAAAAAAAGAATGGAGCCAAGGCGTCCAGTTCAGGTATTTTTGTTGTTGAAATTAACCTTTCTATTTCTACCACTTGGGTACTAGATACCGGTTGTGGTTCTCACATTTGTTCAAATGTGCAGGGGCTAAGAAATAGGAGGTTACTTGGGAAGAATGAAGTGGACCTCCGTGTGGGGAATGGAGCACGAGTTGCTGCCATGGAGATAGGCGACTATCAACTCACTTTACCTTCCGAACTTTGTTTAGTTTTGAAAAATTGTTATTATGTACCTGCTATGAGCAGAAACATTATTTCAGTTTCATTGTTGGATTTGGATGAATTTGATTTTGTTATTAAAAATGGCAATGCTCATATTCGTCGCCAAGGCATTTCATATGGCAATGCCATGTTGCAAAATGGCCTTTATATCCTTGATTTACAAAACAAAGAGTCCATATACAACATTAATACAAAGAGGGTTAAATCAAACGAATTGAACCCTACTTACTTCTGGCATTGTCGTTTGGGACATACAAACGAAAAACGCATTTCAAGACTCCACAAAACTGGAGTGCTTGGGTCATTCGACTTAGAATCTTATGATACATGCGAGCCATGTTTGCATGGAAAAATGACAAAGAGTCCTTTTAACAAGAAAGGTGAGAGGACTAATGGCTTATTGGAGCTAATACATACCGATGTATGTGGACCATTAAGTACACAAGCCAGAGGTGGTTTTAGCTACTTCGTGACATTCACAGATGACTTCAGTAGATATGGATATGTCTATCTGATGAAGCATAAATCTGAAACTTTTGAGAAATTCAAAGTGTTTAAAACCGAAGTAGAAAACCAACTTGGCAAAAGTATAAAAGCCATTCGGTCAGATCGAGGTGGCGAATACTTAAGCCAAGAGTTTGACTGTCATCTAAAGGAGTGTGGTATTATTTCACAGCTCACTCCTCCTGGAACACCACAATGGAATGGTGTGTCCGAAAGGAGAAATCGAACTCTATTGGACATGGTTCGATCTATAATGAGTCAAGCAGATCTTCCTATCTCTTTTTGGGGATATGCATTAGAAACTGCTGCGTTTCTACTAAACCGTACTCCAACTAAAGCAGTTGAGAAGACACCATACGAGGTATGGACTGGGAAAGAACCCAATATGTCGTTTCTTAGGATTTGGGGCTGTGAAGCACATGTTAAGAAATTAACATCTGACAAACTAGAGTCCAAATCCAATGTTTGCTTATTTGTGGGTTATCCCAAAGAAACAAAGGGATACTATTTTTACTCACAAGCCGAGAACAAAGTATTTGTTGCTCGCAAGGCTGTTTTCTTGGAAAATGAGTTCCTCCTCAAGAAAGACAGTGGGAGTAAAGTAGAACTTGGAGAAATTCAAGCGCCACAAATTCCTATAGAGGATGAGTTGGAAATGGGATCAAGTTCACAATCACTTGCGGAACAAGAACCCATCACACAAGTACCTAGAAGGTCCGGTAGGGTACGTCAGGAGATTCAGAGATATGGATTTCTAATCACTGACAGTGACACTATTGAGTTAGTAGATCGTGAGGATCCTACTACCTACCGAGAAGCTATTGAAAGCCCAGACTCGAAAAATTGGCTTGAAGCCATGAAATCCGAGATGCAATCAATGTACGATAACCAGGTTTGGACCTTGGTTGATCCACCAGAAGGTGCTAAAGTAATTGAATACAAGTGGCTATTTAAACTCAAAGCTGATAAGACCTACAAAGGTAGACTAGTAGCGAAAGGTTTTCGACAAACACATGGTGTAGACTATGATGAAACCTTTTCGCCTGTAGTCATGCTCAAGTCCATTAGGATCTTGCTTGCCATAGCTGCATATCATGATTATGAGATATGGCAAATGGATGTCAAAACTGCTTTCCTTAACGGAAATTTACTTGAGGATGTGTATATGACACAACCTGAAGGTTTTGTCAATCCCAAGCATCCTAAGAAGGTTTGCAAGCTTCAGAAATCCATTTATGGATTAAAGCAAGCATCCCGAAGTTGGAATCTTCGTTTTGATGAGGCAGTCAAAGAATTTGACTTCGTCAAGAACGAAGATGAGCCTTGTGTATACAAGAAGGTTAGTGGGAGCATAGTAGTATTTTTGGTCCTGTATGTGGACGACATCCTTCTCATTGGGAATGATATTCCAACATTGCAAAAGGTTAAGCAATGGTTGGGGAAATGTTTCTCAATGAAAGACTTAGGTGAAGCTGAGATAATACTTGGCATTCGGATCTACAGAAATAGATCGAATCGGCTATTGGGACTAAGTCAAGAAAAGTACATAGACAAGGTACTAAAGCGTTTTAGTATGGGAGACTCAAAGAAAGGGTACATACCTTTGGCTTTGGGAGTTCCTTTAACTAAAGAACAGTGCCCTAAAACCAAAGAGGAAAGGGACAACATGAGTAGAATCCCATATGCATCTGCTATTGGATATATCATGTATGCTATGTTATGTACTAGGATGGATGTTGCTCATGCAGTGAGTATAACCAGTAGGTTTCAGCAAGACCCTAGTGAAAAGCACTGGTCTACTGTAAAAGGGATTCTAAAGTACCTGCGAAGGACTAAGGATCACTTATTGGTGTATGGTGGTCAGGAAGAGCTCGTCATACAAGGCTATGCCGATGCTGCTTTTCAAACCAGCACTCAGGACTCAAGATCGCAATCTGGATTCGTTTTTGTTTTAAACGGTGCTGCTGTCAGCTGGAGAAGCTCAATGCAAGAGACCGTTGCCGACTCAACTACAGAATCTGAGTATATTGCAGCAAGTGAGGCTGCAAAAGAGGCTGTTTGGATTAGAAATTTCATTTCTGGATTAGGAGTGGTCCCAAGCATCCTAGATCCATTAGAAATTTTTTGTGACAACAACGGGGCCATTGCACAGGCCAAAGAGCCCCGGTCACACCAGAAATCCAAACACATACTCAGGAGGTACCACCTGATCAGAGAAATCATTAATCGTGGGGACGTCAAGGTCAGCAAGATAGCAAGTGAAGACAATGTAGCAGATCCTTTGACGAAACAGTTGCGCCCAAATCTGCACGAAGCTCATTTGAGAGCATTCGGTCTTAGGGCTATGCCCAATTGGGACTAGTGCTAGTGGGAGATTGTTAGTGTAAGCCCTAGCCCCAATACATTGTAATAAAACACTTTAGTTAATAAATGAGGCATTTGTTTTATCCATTGTATTCCTGTGCATGTCAATTGATAGAACTATCCAAGAATGTTGTTTCAGTTTAAGTTATCATGTGTGAGGCACATGGTTGTAAGACCTTGAAACAAATGAGACTTCATTCTAAATATCCCTAGTCAGTCATTGTTATGGGAATAACAAATGAATTAAGACTAGTATGCTCTCTCTGATTAGTTGAGTTCTGTCTTACGGATCATAAGGACAAAAGTGTCAATTAGAGATCATAGATACATGTTTATAACATGGTATTTGGATACGATCCACACATGAGAACACTACATGGTACAAGTCATAAGTGTTCCTCATATGCAAGTTTTGTATCGGAGTTCTTAGACCTAAAATCTCTATGAAACTCTTTATGAATTACTGTGTACTTTGACATACACCTAACGTGCTCGTAACTGAGTGACAAGTATGGGTATGCTTGGGTATGCATTGATTCATGTTAGAGAGCATGAGAGAAGTGAAGGGATTACCCCTCTCTATAAGAGAGAAAAATATCATCGGCCACTTGATCAGTGAACTGAGAAGTGTATGGCCATACCGAGATGTAATAATGTGCAATCATTATTTATCTGAGAGTTCAGTGTCACTGGAATATCAAGAAAGGAATTAACTTACACATGAGGATGACTTGTTCCATGCCTTATGTTAATTCTGATATTTATGGGTAAGGGACTATACAAAATTGCATTAGGTCATCAAATGCCATTTGCATTTTCATTTAATTTGGAATGCTATAAATATCTTGCTAGAGAATATATATAGCCTTTGAATTAATTCATTAATTCAATTGCCAATATTAAATGGACCTATAGGATCGCACACAAAGCATTGGGCTTAAAATATTTAAATAAGGCATTGAGCATTAATTTGGGCTTTTAATAAAAGTCAAGCTAATGTATGTAATGGGTATTAAATTGCTATTGGACCTTGGTCCATGAGAGAGGAAGATTTCGGCCCACATGGTTTAATGTCAATTAATTTAATAATATTGATTAAGTTAATTGAGTATTAAATCCTAATTGAATTTTAAATTCAAAAGGGTTTAAATTAATGTTTGTTACTTATCTATAGGAAGTGTTTAAGGTTGAATAAACTACTTTTAGGTGGTAAAATTTGGAATAAACACTTGCAATAAGATGAGGATAAAGATTGAAAAGAGAAACCCTAGTGAAAATATCATAGTAGGCGTGAACTTCCCTCTCTCTCTCTCAAAATCTTTTCTTGGCCGAAATACATAAGGAGAAGAATTCTTTCTTGCTTTCTTGTGTGATTAGGCATTAATAGCACCAAAAGAAAGTACAAGATTAAAAATCTTGTAGCTTTAACCCTTGCCATTACACAATACTTATATTGAGAGCTAGCATTCTCGGTTTTAAGCCTTGCTTGAAAGTGTGTGTGTGAGCATAGAGAGGATTGGCACAAAGGCTATTCCTTGGCATTGGTGGTGAAGATCAAAGGTGGACAATATCATCTTAGTTGCTGGTCATCATCAAATTCATTTCGGAATAGGCATCTAAAGTTGTAAGTTTTTAAAAACCCTAAAAGTGCATGTTTCGATTCTTGTCGTGGATTTGTTTGATGTGTATGATCGTTTTTGATATTTTTCCGCTGCGTTATCTACATACACATACCATGACATATTCCATCAGCTATCTACCATATCGGGAGGATTTCGTCCGGTTTAGTCCCCTAACTCTCTTGATTATCTCTTCTCTTTTATTGTTTATTGATTATTTCATGTATATGGACAAGACTCTCTTCATATCCCGTCAATGTATAGAAATGACTCAACGGTTTTATATTCAAGTAAAAAATGAAATTTGTATAAAAAAGGGTCCAATGCCCTATATTTATCCAATAAAGATCATCACAAATAAAGATCCCCAATTTTAATAATGTTGCATGTGAGGACCAAAGTCCTTAAAATAAGCAATGCCCCGATTTATGCATGCTTCGCATATTTACGAAAGGGAGTTGTATTCCGCTCCTTGTATTATTGTAATCTATTGCTTTCATTATCTATTTGATCATTTATCGCTTTCAAGATGTGAATAAATGCGCCTTTTAATCAAACTGCATAGTGTGGAGAGAGAGTGAATTAATGATGTTAAAATTTGATCATAAAATAACTGAGGTAGAAATAGATGAGAAATCCCAGACCCAACTCTGGTCTTTTGGCTCAAGAGGTTAGAGGTTATCCTCCAAAATACTTCTTGGGTCACGAGGCTTTAGCGCTAATCCTAGGCTCTATAGGGTGAGAAATTCACCTTCCATGACCCCTCTAGCTGGCCCAAAATGGATACCAAGCGGAGTCTTAGGCTCTCCGAGGCGAGAGTAACTTTCCCAATGTTCTATTGGGTGGCGACTCCATGATACCTCCTTGTTGCCCAACATAGATGCACTTGCGATTTATTGCAAGCTGCCAACAGACCCGCAAATGCCCCGATCGCCCACGTGCGGGCGGTCTCACGGGCGGCACATCGGGATCCGGCGCGCGTCATAGTGGTGACTCCACTGGGGACGTTTATGGTTCGAGGTTTCGATTTGAAAATACCTCTTTTAACATTTATGATTAAAATTTAATTCATAAATTCACTTTCTCTCAAAATTGCATTCGCATATCATTAGGGCCTTAGAATACGCTAGTTTGGTCCCTCTTTTAGCCCCGGTGCGTTCCTGAAGCACCTCCTCATTTTCACTAAATTTGGGGAAGTGTTAAGGATAATCACCTTAATGGTATATCAAAATGGTGACCCGGTCGGTCGTTACGCTCGTGATGAGATAGACCCATCGGCAGGGATCATGCTTGGGTAGCCTTGAAGAAACATCTCCCCTTGACCAAAGCTCATGTAATGGCTGTAGTTACTTTCCACAGGTGAAATGAACCTTAATTTCAGGCTTGCTGTATGGATCCTCACATATTGGGTGAGTCCAAATGTTTCACCTGGTAACCTAGCCAAAGGCTATCATGCCCCGGTAGGGCCATGTCGAAATTTATGGGACGTCCAAATACGTGACGATCATTGTCCATTCGCTTGTACATTAGCATAGGAGTGTTATGCTGCCGGTTTTTCGCCGCGCACCATACGCGTCCATTGGGTCCCTCGTTGACCCTTGGGCTAATCCCACCTAGGAAAGAGACTGCACGACCACGTGTGTGGGAGAAATAAGGGTGGAAGGACCTACTTGCTTGCTTATGCTCTGTAAGTGTTGCATATCACGATCATGCATTATACCTGCATTCCATGCATCATTCTAACTTTTGTCCCTGCAGCCATCATAGATCTGCCCAGGTGGACTAGATCACCAACCGGGCGACTGATTCGAGTTCTTACTCCCGAGCTGTCAGATAGAGAGGGCCTACCGAAAATTTTATCAGAAATCAGTGGTACAGTATCTCAGATGGCAAACTCGCCTAGGGGGGAAGATGCCACCAGGGCCATGATCGCGGAAGAAGTGGGCCGCCATTTTGAGGAATTCGAGGGAAGGATGATGAATATGTTGACCGCCTTGGCGCAGCAGAACGCTCAGCAGAATGCTCCACAGAATCCTCCTCCTACTCCAGTGAGATAAAACGAGCCTGAGGAAGAAAGGGTTGAGAGGCGAGAAGAGCCCGTTAGGCCGCCGCCAGTAGAGTTAAGATCAGTGGCCTCGGGAGAGCTGAGAAGAAGGCCAGTGTTGAGAATTGATGATGATAGAGATATCGAGGATGATAGGTTGAGCATGGCATCTGAGAAGGGGAAGGCGCCTCAAACCGATGACTTTATTTTAAAGAAGATGGAAGAGAGGTTCGAGGCTATGGCTCGTATGATAGGCAGAGCTCATGGGATGAATCCGGAGGATAGGGAGTTGGATAGAGAGGACCCGATCCCTTATAACTTCAATATGCCGGATGTGCCGAAGTTTGATGGTACTTCTGACCCCATCGCACATGTGAAGCAATATTCTCTGGTCATGAAGGGGACCACATTGTCCAAGAAGCAGAAAGTGGAATACTTTTATCTGAGTCTGACCTCTCATGCCATAGACTGGTATCATGGCCTGGACCGCCGCACTAAAGAAGATTGGGATCTGCTCACTGAGGAGTTTCTGAAGCAGTATGACTGTAATACCAGGATGGAGGTGACTCTGAAAGATCTTGAGCTACTTCAGCAGAAGATCGGGGAATCTTTCCATGATTATCTTACCCGATGGCGGAATCGAGTAATGGAGATGCGCCGAAAGCCTGACACCCAGGATCAAATTCGTCTATTCATTAAGAACGCAAGCCCGTACTTAAAGGAGGGATTGAGGATGAAGGGGTTGAAGGACTGGGAGTCTCTCAAAGATATAGCCATTGAAGCAGAGGGAGAGTTCTTAACCCGGAAAGCTAACAATGACAATTTTGCCAAAAGGGCTAACCCCGGTCAAGGAACCAGCAGGCCGACGGGTCCCAGTAACAGCACTAGAAGAATGGGTGAAGTGTCTGCTACTGAGGTGACCACCCAGAGGAAGCTTTCGAACTTGGGAAGACCCTTATCCTGGGTCCTGAGGAGGTTGATGAAGGAGGGAAAATTGCACCCTCTGGCTCCTAGGCCAGCTTTGACGCAAGGGAAGCCTGGACATAAAGATAACGAATTCTGTGCATTCCACCAGCACTCAGGCCATATCACAGATAAATGCAAAGCGCTCCGGCACTCTATCCAAGACTTGATTGATAGCAAGCAGATCTCTGACCCTGAGAAGAGAGAAACCGAGAAGAAGCCCGGTTATAATGCCGTACCACCACCCGTGTTTATGATCCAATCTAGCCTGCCACAGTGGTACATACTATAAGATCTGTATGGAAATGAGAAGTTCGCTGCTGGTAATTCCAAGGATAGAGAGGAGAAAGCAATTGTGGCAACCCTTGATTGCTGGTCTAGCAGTGAAAGCGGTGGAGAAGCCAAGGATGAAGAAGGGATGAACCTTGATTTGTGGGGCTCCGATGGAGACGAAGGAGAGATAAGGGCTGTGACGAGGAGTGGAAGGGTGATCCCCGAGATTACGAAGCTACCTGAGCCGGTACAGTCATCAGCAGAGAAAGAGCCAGAGGAGGGGCAGATTGTCAGACAGTTGAAGAAAACTGCGGATCAAATATCCATATGGGATCTGTTGAGGCAATCCCCCTCTCATAGGCAGAAGGTAGTAGAAGCTTTGGTTGAGGCCACAGTCGCCACCACTATTTCCCCGTCAGAACTTTTGGGTTTAATTAAGGGAGGATCCGAGGAGAGATTGGTCTTTTCTGACGCCGACCTACCTGTTGAAGGCCGCAACCACAACCGACCCTTGTACATTAAAGCGCAGATCAACGGTAATCACACTGCTTGCGTTATGGTGGACGACGGGTCTTCTATCAATGTATGCCCTTTGGTAGCTTTGCAAGCTTTTGGTTTAAACGAAGATATGCTCAGTAGATCAGATCTGACTATCACAGCCTATGACAACTCAAGGAGGCAAGCCTCAGGAACCTTTAAGACTTTGGTCAAGACAGGACCTATTGAAGTGGAGGTTGAATTTGTAGTTCTGCCCATACCTGCTAACTTCTTAGCCTTACTTGGGAGACCCTGGTTCCATAAATTAGGGGGAGTGCCATCCACGCTACATCAGATGATAAAGTTCCCACACGAAGGGGAGGTGGTAACTATCAAAGCGGCCAGAGAAAACCAGGTCTCAACACTGGAAATAGCCAATCAGTGTCACACCCCATTTGCCCCCTAGTAGAACGAGCCTGTCTGTCCGTCTGTCTGTCTGACTATCTGTCTGTCAGTATGTGTAAGCATTCGCATGTGTTCAGCATTTCATAAGGGCATTTCAGTAAAATGTATGGTTTTGGGGTTTAACTTTTATGTGGGTGCATACATGGCATTAGGGTGTGAATTAATTGAGTTGCATTTGTGTGCATTTACATATACCATTGTAGGGTGTATTTAATTAGAATGCATTAGGTGTGTGTAATGTGTGGAGTTAGGGTATAAGTGAGCAAGTTCCACCACCCAAGGAATTGACATGTGTATTAGGGTTGGGAAAAAGAATAAAGAAGGAAAAGAAAGGTGAAACAAAAATCAGATTCACGTTTTCCTTTCAAACTTCACATTCTTCTTCTTCTTCCTTTTCCCTTTCCTAATTACTACTCTCTGATAATCAAGTGTGGTTGTGGAAGTTGGTCACTCTTACTCCTAGCTTGGTAAGTGCATGATCTAGTCTTTGTTTTACTGTAAATTGCATCTTCATCTTCTTCCTTGAGTTAGATTTAACTTAGGGTTTTCTTTGTGGATGTTCTTGCTGTGTTTGTGTTCTAGTTGAAGCTCCACGTGATCCAAAGGGGAAAGAGGTTGCTGGACCTAGTGGAGCTAAGTGAGAAAGGCTTAGATTTCAGGTTTGGGAACAATTGCTTGTGATCTGCATAATTTGAGTTTACTGGTATTTCTAGGGTTTATATGTTCTTGAATAATTTGAATGCAAATACCTTGAATTGGGTTGATTGAATTCTGTTTGAGTTGTTTTATATGATGTTTGAATTGTTTGGGATAATTTCTGGGAGGTAAGAACAGGTTTGTATGGACTTAAATCAAATTGGGATTGAATTCTGGAAATTCTGGAAATTCTGGGAAAAACGATTTACTGTTGAATTTCTTCATGTCGCGTGACTCGCTACGCAGGGAGGCAAGTCACGTCACGTGACTCTCGGTCACGGCGTGACCTGCCTGCTGAGAAGCCAGTCGCGTGACCAGCTGAAGAGGAAGCAAGTCACGCGACGTGATCTTCGGTCACGTCGTGTGACCTGCGAAGGAAAAAGGCAGATCACGCAACGTGATCTGCGAGGGAGAAGCAGCGTCACGTCGCGTGACCCTCGGTCACGCCGTGACCTGCATGTGCATTGCGTGATCCGCGAGGATCACGCAACGCAATTGGCGAGGAACAAGCAGGTCACGAGACGTGACCCTCGGTCACGCCGTGACCTTCCTGTTGAGTCGCCAGTTTCTCCGTTCAGCCCGTTTTTCCGAAATTTCCTGGTTTTTAACTCAGAACTGAATTTGGTATTTCTTCTGAATGGACTTTAATATTGTACGATGCATGTCTTACTATTTAATGCTTCGATATGCGTGATAGCATGATTTTCTGATGAATTATATTCTGTATCCTGAAATGTGATCTGTTTGACGCATAACCTGCTAGAGTCGAGTAAGTGGATAGTTAGGCATGCCTAATAGAGTCTGTTGCTGCAGCCCATAGTTCTGTTTGGACCCCGATCAGGTCCCCGTTTGGTTCCTCGCGAACCCTTTTCTGTATTGGATCTTGTTTAAGGTCCCTTTTGAAAATATCTGTAAAAGTTAAAATAGAATGGTTTAATCGGTTCGTACCCGTAATGTACTGTCTGTAATCGGCTCGTACCCGGAAAGTACTGTCTGTACACTCGTTATCCACTATCTAGAGTCAGCAGGTGTTCTTTAAATGTTAGTGGAATTGTTCTGATTTGATTTGGCTTTGAATGGAATATCTGAATGAGTTAATGATGAAATACATGTTGGGTTATTCTGTAATGTATATGATTATAAGGTACTGAATGTTTGGCTTTTAAATACAAGCATGTTTATATGGATTATGTATTAGTCCTTGCATTCTGCCATTGTGAATGTGATATGCCTTGACGACCACTGTGAGTGGCCGTCCATAATTTATGTGTGTTTCCCCACTAAGCGTTTTATCGCTTAGCACGGTGTGTTTACCCGTGCAGGTGCGGAAGACGTTTTGCCTTGAGAGAGTCGCCGTCATCAAGCCAACACAGAAGGGTTTTAGTGTAGGCTCAGTTTTGTATCAGTTATTGATTCTTTTTGTATAGAACTCTCTGTATCAGCTTCCGCTTTTGTATCTATATTTTGTATATGTAATATTATTTTGTTCAGCTAGTTGATCAGATCATTATTGTAATAGTTTAATTATAGTAATGCATGATCAGCTTTTGCTTTCTGCATGTAAAGTTTTGATTATTCTGTATTTCTGAATGTATGTTATGACGGGATGTATATTTTGCTTTGCTTTTGTTTGGTGATACCTTGTCTCATACGGCATCTCACTCCTTATCGGATGGGATCGCCTACGTATGGGAAGGGGGTGTTACAGTTAGTGGTATCAGAGCATAGGTTTAGGCGTTTCTGGGTGTTGTTATGATTGTTCTGAGTTTCTTAGATGCGTATGTGTCTAGATCTGTGTTGGCTGATACGGTTGTTTCTTGTTTGTTTAGATGGCTTCTAATTCTGCTCATGGTGCGCATGAGGAATCCGCCGAGAGTGTGAATCCTCCAGTTGTAGATCAGTCTGTTTCTGTTACTGGGTCGGCTCAGCATGCTAGGGTCCAGCCCGAGGCCGCAGCCATGCCCTTAGAGGCTATGTTTAGACTGCATCAGGACATGGCTAGGGTTCTGGAGAGAGTGACTGCTCCTAGAGCACCTATGGAGAATCTGAGGAGAGCAGGAGTTGAGGATTTCTATGGTACTGGGTTGAATGAGTCTGAGACTGCAGAGAGATGGTTAGATAAAGTGAAGCGTGCTTTGAGAGAGATTCGGTGTCCTCCCGACCAGCAGGCAGAGTGTGCTTTAGCTCTTCTTCAGGGGTCTGCTTTTGAGTGGTGGGAGTTGGTTTACAGGCATCCTCAGCTACCGGATCCGATTACCTGGGAGTTCTTTGAGGGTGAGTTCATAAAGAAGTACATTACTCAGACCTATAGAGATTCGAGATGGGCGCAGTTTTTGGGTTTGAGACAGAGAGCATTGTCAGTAGCTGATTATGAGAAAGAGTTCAACAGGTTATCGCGCTATGCCCCACGAGGAGTTATGACTGATGACTTTAGATGCAAGCATTTCGAGGCAGGGTTAAATGAGTCTTTGAAGATTGCTTTGATTTCACTGATGTGTATACCTGGGGTTCACTACTATCAGATTGTGGAGGCTGCAGTGAGAGCAGAGTTGTCTGAGACAGTGATGAGAGAGAGAGCTCAGAGGAGGAGTTCTTCTCGTGGAGGATCTTCTGTGGGTAAGAGATCTAGGAACCCACAGGATGAGTCAGCATCTGGTCCGGCTTCTAGAGGTAGACGTCAGGGTTCAGCAGCTGTGTCAGGTTCTGGTAGGGGAGGTAAATCTGATGCCGTACCTATTTGTGAGAATTGCAGCAAGGCTCACCGGGGTGAGTGTAGGTGGCTTACTGGGGGATGTTTCAGATGTGGGAGCACTGAGCACCGTGTGGCAGGTTGTCCCCAGTCGTTTGAGGATTCAGGACCTCAGGGAGGAGCTAGTAGGGTTGGTTCAAATGCTTCTCAGACTTACCGTGGCAGAGGCCGAGGTCGAGGTAGAGGTGGACGGCATAGAGATGGAGCTGCTTCTGAGACTGTTGAGCGTCCTCCTCAGGCTGCCATTAGAGCTTATGCTTTGAGAGCCAGAGATGAGCAGGATGCGCCTGATGTTATTGCTGGTAAGTTCCTACTCCATGACACTGAGTTGTATGCTCTAATTGATCCTGGTTCCACACACTCATATTTGTGCACGGATAGAGTTATTGATAAATTGCATTCAGTTGATCAGTTAGATTATGAGATTTGTGTGACCAGTCCATTAGGGCATAGTGTCAGTGTGAGTAGAGTTTTTAGGAGTTGTCCTCTGATTGTTGAGGGAGTTGTGCTTCCAGCGGATCTGATTGAGTTACCCTTCAGAGAGTTTGACTTGATTCTGGGTATGGACTGGTTGGGTAAGTATCGGGCTGTAGTGGATTGCCATAGGAAGACAGTGGTACTTCGGGATAGAAGTCAGTCTCTTGTGTTTCTGAAAGGTTTGGGTGCTAGTTCAGTAAATAATGTTATTTCTGTGTTGCAAGCCAAGAGATTCATCAGGAAAGGTTGTGAGGCTTTTCTAGCTGTTGTGTTAGATTCCAGGAGGGATCAGGTTCAGATTGAGGATATTCCTGTTGTGCGAGAGTTTGGGGATGTGTTTCCGAGCGAGTTGCCTGGTTTGCCTCCTGAGAGAGAGGTTGAGTTGTCCATTGAGATCATGCCGGGTACTGCACCTATTTCGAGAGCACCTTATCGGATGGCTCCTGTAGAGTTGAGGGAACTTAAATCTCAGCTACAAGAGTTATTGGATAAGGGGTTTATTAGACCGAGCATATCTCCTTGGGGAGCTCCAGTGCTGTTTGTCAAGAAGAAAGATGGATCCCTACGGATGTGCATTGATTACCGTCAGATTAATAAAGTTACTGTGAAGAACAGGTATCCTTTGCCTAGGATTGAGGATTTATTTGATCAGCTTCGAGGTGCGGGTGTCTTTTCCAAGATAGATCTTTGATCAGGGTACTACCAGCTTCGTGTTCAGGATGCAGATGTGGTTAAGACTGCATTTCGGACTAGGTATGGCCACTATGAGTTTCTTGTGATGCCGTTTGGTTTGACAAATGCTCCAGCGGCTTTTATGGATCTGATGAATCGTGTATTTAGGCCATACTTAGATCGATTTGTGGTATTGTTCATTGATGACATCTTGGTGTATTCCAAGAATGAGAGTGAGCATGAGGAGCATCTCAGATTGGTTCTTCAGATGTTGAGAGAGCATCAGTTGTTTGCTAAGCTTAGCAAATGTGATTTCTGGCTTCGAGAAGTGTCATTCTTGGGTCATATTATTTCAGCCAGTGGTATCCAGGTAGATCCAGCTAAGATTGAGGCGATTGTTGATTGGAAAGCGGCTCGAAATGTTCAGGAAGTGAGGAGTTTCCTCGGTTTAGCAGGTTATTACCGTCGGTTCGTTAAGGGATTTTCTGTGATTGCTGCTCCTATGACTAGATTGTTGAGGAAAGGAGTTAGATTTGAGTGGTCAGACAGGTGTCAGTCTTGTTTTGATCGGTTAAAGCAGTTACTTGTTGAGGCTCCTATCCTTACTCAACCCATCTCGGGTAAGGAGTTTGTTATTTATAGTGATGCTTCTGGAGTTGGTCTTGGATGTGTACTGATGCAGGAAGGAAAAGTAGTGGCTTATGCTTCTCGTCAGTTGAAGCCACATGAGAAAAACTATCCGACGCATGATTTAGAGTTGGCAGCTGTCATCTTTGCTTTGAAGATTTGGCGTCACTACTTGTATGGGGAAAAGTGTAGGATCTTCTCGGACCACAAGAGTTTGAAGTACTTCCTTTCACAGAAAGAGTTGAACATGAGACAGCGCAGATGGCTTGAGTTATTTAAGGACTACGACTGCATTGTGGATTACCATCCTGGTAAGGCCAATGTAGTTGCAGATGCTTTGAGTCGTAAGTCAGTTTCAGCCTTGTTCTTGAGGCGTTTCAGATGGCGTTTTGGTTCAGATGGGGCTTTGCTTGCCCAGTTGCGTGTGAAGCCTACTTTGAGACAGTTGATTGTGGATGCTCAGAGAGATGATGTGAGACTTCAGCGGATTGTGCATGAGGTTAGATCGGGTAAGCCATCAGAGTTCTCAGTTCAGGATGGGGTACTTATGTTCAGAGGTCGTTTGTGCGTGCCAGAGTCTGAGGATTTGAGGAGACAGCTCTTGAGTGAGGCGCATAGTTCAGTCTTTACTATGCATCCGGGTAGTGAGAAGATGTACAGAGACATGAAGCAATTCTATTGGTGGTCCGGTATGAAGCGTGATATTGTGGATTTTGTTTCCAAGTGCTTGACTTGTCAGCAGGTAAAGGCTGAGCATCAGGTTCCTTCAGGTTTGCTTATGCCTTTATCCATTCCTGAGTGGAAATGGAATGACATCGCCATGGACTTTGTTTCTGGTTTGCCTTTGACTCAAAGGAAGCATGATTCAGTTTGGGTTATTGTCGATCGACTTACCAAGTCAGCTCACTTCTTGCCAGTTAGAGTGGACTACTCCATGGACAGATTAGCCAGTATCTATGTAGATGAGATAGTTTGATTGCATGGTGTGCCTTTGTCCATAGTGTCAGATCGGGATCCGAGGTTTACTTCCAAGTTTTGGAAGGAGTTACAGAGAGCTTTGGGCACTAGGTTGAACTTCAGTACAGCGTTTCATCCTCAGACCGATGGTCAGTCAGAGCGAGTTATTCAGATTCTGGAGGATATGATGAGAGCTTGTGCATTGGATTTTCCGGGTAGCTGGGACAGATATGTGTCATTGATGGAGTTTGCCTACAACAACAGTTTCCAGTCGAGTATTGGTATGGCACCATATGAGGCTTTGTATGGTCGTCAGTGTAGGACTCCGATTTGTTGGACTGAGCTATCCGAGAGATCTATGATTGGACCCGACTTGGTTAGGGATACTGAAGAGAAGATCAGAGTAGTGCAGCGGAATTTGAAAGCAGCCAAGGATCGACAGAAGTCTTATGCCAATTTGAAAAGAAAGGATGTGCATTTTGAGATCGGGGACAAAGTTTTCCTTAAAGTTTCTCCTTGGAGGAGAGTGCTTCGATTTGGAAAGAAAGGCAAGCTTAGTCCTCGTTTCATTGGACCTTATGAGATTTTGGCTAAGGTAGGACCTGTAGCCTACAGATTGGCGTTACCGATGGAGTTAGCAAAGTTACATGATGTGTTTCACGTTTCGATGCTTCGTCGGTACCGATCAGATCCTTCTCATGTTCTGTCAGTTCAGGATATCCAGGTTCAGCCAGACTTCTCTTATGATGAGGAACCGCGAGCTATTCTAGCCAGAGAGGTTAGGCAGTTGAGAAATAAGCAGATTCCTTTGGTTAAAGTATTATGGATCCATCATGGAGTCGAGGAAGCGACTTGGGAACCAGAGGAGTCGATGAGAGCTCAGTATCCACAGTTATTCAGTTCAGGTGAGAATTTCGAGGACGAAATTCTTATTAGTAGGGGAGAGTTGTCACACCCCATTTGCCCCCTAGTAGAACGAGCCTGTCTGTCCGTCTGTCTGTCTGACTATCTGTCTGTCAGTATGTGTAAGCATTCGCATGTGTTCAGCATTTCATAAGGGCATTTCAGTAAAATGTATAGTTTTGGGGTTTAACTATTATGTGGGTGCATACATGGCATTAGGGTGTGAATTAATTGAGTTGCATTTGTGTGCATTTACATATACCATTGTAGGGTGTATTTAATTAGAATGCATTAGGTGTGTGTAATGTGTGGAGTTAGGGTATAAGTGAGCAAGTTCCACCACCCAAGGAATTGACATGTGTATTAGGGTTGGGAAAAAGAATAAAGAAGGAAAAGAAAGGTGAAACAAAAATCAGATTCACGTTTTCCTTTCAAACTTCACATTCTTCTTCTTCTTCCTTTTCCCTTTCCTAATTACTACTCTCTGATAATCAAGTGTGGTTGTGGAAGTTGGTCACTCTTACTCCTAGCTTGGTAAGTGCATGATCTAGTCTTTGTTTTACTGTAAATTGCATCTTCATCTTCTTCCTTGAGTTAGATTTAACTTAGGGTTTTCTTTGTGGATGTTCTTGCTGTGTTTGTGTTCTAGTTGAAGCTCCACGTGATCCAAAGGGGAAAGAGGTTGCTGGACCTAGTGGAGCTAAGTGAGAAAGGCTTAGATTTCAGGTTTGGGAACAATTGCTTGTGATCTGCATAATTTGAGTTTACTGGTATTTCTAGGGTTTATATGTTCTTGAACAATTTGAATGCAAATACCTTGAATTGGGTTGATTGAATTCTGTTTGAGTTGTTTTATATGATGTTTGAATTGTTTGGGATAATTTCTGGGAGGTAAGAACAGGTTTGTATGGACTTAAATCAAATTGGGATTGAATTCTGGAAATTCTGGGAAAAACGATTTACTGTTGAATTTCTTCATGTCGCGTGACTCGCTACGCAGGGAGGCAAGTCACGTCACGTGACTCTCGGTCACGGCGTGACCTGCCTGCTGAGAAGCCAGTCGCGTGACCAGCTGAAGAGGAAGCAAGTCACGCGACGTGATCTTCGGTCACGTCGTGTGACCTGCGAAGGAAAAAGGCAGATCACGCAACGTGATCTGCGAGGGAGAAGCAGCGTCACGTCGCGTGACCCTCGGTCACGCCGTGACCTGCATGTGCATTGCGTGATCCGCGAGGATCACGCAACGCAATTGGTGAGGAACAAGCAGGTCACGAGACGTGACCCTCGGTCACGCCGTGACCTGCCTGTTGAGTCGCCAGTTTCTCCGTTCAGCCCGTTTTTCCGAAATTTCCATGTTTTTAACTCAGAACTGAATTTGGTATTTCTTCTGAATGGACTTTAATATTGTACAATGCATGTCTTACTATTTAATGCTTCGATATGCGTGATAGCATGATTTTCTGATGAATTATATTCTGTATCCTGAAATGTGATCTGTTTGACGCATAACCTGCTAGAGTCGAGTAAGTGGATAGTTAGGCATGCCTAATAGAGTCTGTTGCTGCAGCCCATAGTTCTGTTTGGACCCCGATCAGGTCCCCGTTTGGTTCCTCGCGAACCCTTTTCTGTATTGGATCTTGTTTAAGGTCCCTTTTGAAAATATCTGTAAAAGTTAAAATAGAATGGTTTAATCGGTTCGTACCCGTAATGTACTGTCTGTAATCGGCTCGTACCCGGAAAGTACTGTCTGTACACTCGTTATCCACTATCTAGAGTCAGCAGGTGTTCTTTAAATGTTAGTGGAATTGTTCTGATTTGATTTGGCTTTGAATGGAATATCTGAATGAGTTAATGATGAAATACATGTTGGGTTATTCTGTAATGTATATGATTATAAGGTACTGAATGTTTGGCTTTTAAATACAAGCATGTTTATATGGATTATGTATTAGTCCTTGCATTCTGCCATTGTGAATGTGATATGCCTTGACGACCACTGTGAGTGGCCGTCCATAATTTATGTGTGTTTCCCCACTAAGCGTTTTATCGCTTAGCACGGTGTGTTTACCCGTGCAGGTGCGGAAGACGTTTTGCCTTGAGAGAGTCGCCGTCATCAAGCCAACACAGAAGGGTTTTAGTATAGGCTCAGTTTTGTATCAGTTATTGATTCTTTTTGTATAGAACTCTCTGTATCAGCTTCCGCTTTTGTATCTATATTTTGTATATGTAATATTATTTTGTTCAGCTAGTTGATCAGATCATTATTGTAATAGTTTAATTATAGTAATGCATGATCAGCTTTTGCTTTCTGCATGTAAAGTTTTTGATTATTCTGTATTTCTGATTGTATGTTATGAAGGGATGTATATTTTGCTTTGCTTTTGTTTGGTGATACCTTGTCTCATACGGCATCTCACTCCTTATCGGATGGGATCGCCTACGTATGGGAAGGGGGTGTTACAATCAGCCATTTAGTGGCTTCCACGTGTCCATGATAAGGGAAGAGCGTGGGTCAGTGGGTAGCACAGTAGTGGTTAATATGATGAAGAAGATGCATTATCTTCCTGGGGTTGGCCTAGGCAAAAACTCCAAAGGACTGCAAACTGTGATCACTACTCGAGGGCAAAGGAGTCGGAAAGGTCTGGGGTATAGAGGTGGCTTCGGCAAGAAGAGGGTAATGGGTAAAATCCCCCACATAACAGAGAGCTTCGTACCAGCATCCTCAGTTTGTGCATATACGGGCGAAGATGAGCCGCACTGGGTAGAGGGGAGGATCGTCCCGGGCTTTGAAATCTTTAACGATGTGTATGACTGGCATGTCAGGTTTGTCAAGACTGTCAAAGACTTTTGGGATGAAGAAGTTATGACCCAGGGTATCACTTGGGACAAATGCGAGCTTGAGGAGGTCGTTACTGAAAAGATGGTAGCTGCCAGGTTGAAAGGGAAGGAGAAGATAGCATAATTAGAGCTGAAAATGGGAGATTTGAGGATTTCCCCCGACGAGCCTGAGGGGCCTCTGCTAAGTCAGGAAGCCAGTGAGCAAGCTGCAACAGCATCAACTTCGGGAGCGGCGGAAGAAGACTCTAGCCTAGATTGTCTTTTTATTCCAGAACTCTTTTATGATGTAAATGATAACTATAATATTATTAATAAGATAAACGATTTCACTTATTTGTGCGATGTTTCTAATGATTTCAACATGCATGAACATGATCATATTCCATTAATTTTTGACATTGACTCCACCGGCACAACGCCTTTTAATCTTGGAACCTCGGAAACTCCAAGAGAAATTCTAATAGTATCAAACATAACTCCTGAGGAGAGAAAACATTTTGAGAGAATGATAAGAAAATATGAAAAAGTCTTTGCCTGGACCTACGAGGATATGCCGGGAATTGACCGAGACGTGGCGGAGCATGCCATCCCAACTTACCCGGATTACAAGCCTGTGAAACAAAAGTTGAGAAGGCTGAGGCCAGAATGGGCTGGGAAGGTCAAAGAAGAAGTTCGGCAGCAGATAGAAGCCAAGTTTCTTGTGGAGGTGCAGTATCCTACGTGGTTGGCGAATGTGGTCCCTGTAGCAAAGAAGAATGGAAAGGTCAGGGTGTGTGTGGATTATCGAGATCTTAACAAAGCCTGCCCTAAAGATGATTTTCCACTACCTCATATTGACGTATTGATAGACAGTGCCGCCAATTGCGCGATGTACAGCTTTAGAGACAGTTATGTGGGCTACAACCAGATCCTGAACAAAATAGCTGATCGGGTTAAAACTGCCTTTATCACAGAGTGGGGGACCTATGCCTATCGGGTCATGCCTTTCGGCCTGAAGAATGCAGGGGCCACATATCAGAGAATGGCGACCAAGATCTTAAGCGACCTGATTCACAAAGAAGTGGAGGTGTATGTCGACGACATGATGGTCAAATCAGCCACTCGAGAGGGACACTTTGAAGCTCTAGAGAAGTTCTTCACCAGGATCGATAAGTATAATCTGCGGCTTAACCCTAAGAAGTGCACTTTTGGAGTGACTTCAGGAAAACTATTGGGGCATGTCGTCAGCCAGAGGGGGATAGAAATTGACCCGGACAAGGTGAAAGCCATCAGAGAGATGCCTGTACCACAAAAGGAGAAGGATGTTAGGAGTTTCCTGGGCAAGCTACAGTATGTCAGCCGATTCATTGCCAAGCTCACTTCGATATGCGAGCCTATTTTTAAGCTGCTTAGAAAGAGTCAGCCTGTGGTCTGGAACGAAGACTGCCAAAGAGCCTTTGATAATATCAGGGAATATCTATTGAACCCACCAGTGTTGAGGCCTCCGCAACCGGTCAAACCGCTTATTCTGTACCTGGCAGTAGAGGATGGTTCAGTGGGCGCCATGATGGCTCAAGAGGATGAATTTGGGGTGGAGTTTGCAATTTATTACCTCAGCAAGAAGTTCCTGGCTTATGAAATAAAATATGCTGAAGTAGAGAAGATCTGCCTCGCAGTGATTTGGGCATCAAAGAAGCTGAGACATTACTTCCACTCATACAGAGTTCAGGCAGTAGCCAAGCAAAATCCGTTAAGATATTTGCAGGAGGCACCGTCTTTGCTTGGAAAGATGGGAAGGTGGCTGCTCTTGCTACAAGAGTTTGATGTGCAATACATCACCCGCAAGACTATTAAGGGGCAAGCCGTAGCCGAATTTCTTGCTGAACATCCTATCCAAGGAGACACCCCCGAGTTTACCTTTCCTGATGAAAGCATAGGCACGATTTCTGTTCAGGGATGGCAGTTGCACTTTGACGGGGCAGTGAATAACAGGGGAGCCGGAGTCGGATTCATTTTGACAACCCCAGATAATGAAAAACTTTCTCTTGCTAAGAAGCTGAGATATAAAGCAACCAACAATGAAGCTGAATACGAAGCGTGCACCTTCGGGTTAGAAGCTTTAGCCGCATTGGGGGCAAGGAACATAGAAGTCATTGGTGACTCGTCCTTGGTAATAAACCAGATCCGAGGTGAGTGGGCTGTAAAAGAAGAACGACTGGTCCCCTATGTTAAATATCTGAAAGGGATGTGTGGGCAGTTTGAGACTTGCACTTTCCACTTTGTGCTCAGAGATGGGAACCGTCTGGCTGATGCATTGGCAACCTTAGTGTCATTGTGGGATAACCCTGAAGGAGTGGCCATGAAGCCGATGCTGATTTCGAGCTCTGATAGGCCTAGTTTTGAAACCGAGCCTGTAGTGGAAGTAGAGGCGTCAGATGGGAAGCCATGGTACTTTGATATCATGAATTACTTGGAAAACAATAAATTTTCGGAAGAAGCCATTGAAAAAGACCAGAGGATGATATGTAAGTTATCTACTCAGTTCATATCTTTAGAAGGGGTGTTGTACAAAAGACGGTCGGATGGGATTCAGCTCAGGTGCTTGAATGAAAAAGAAGCCCGCAGAGTGATGGAGGAAACCCATGCAGGTGTCTGTGGAGCCCATATGAACGGTTTGACCTTGGCTAAAAAGATTATGAAACAAGGCTTTTATTGGCTTACGATGGACAACGACTGCTCAAAATATGTTAAGCAATGCCAGCTGTGCCAGCAATATGCAAACTTGAGACACCTGCCAGTATCAGAATTGCATAACCTGATGTCACCTTGGCCGTTTGCTGCTTGGGGGATAGATATCATCGGAGAGATTCGCCCTACGGCATCCAATGGGCACAGATACATCATAGTCGCGATCGACTATTTTACCAAATGGGTAGAGGTGGAATCCTTCAAGAAAATTGACACAAGGGACATGGCCAAGTTCATAGAGAGGAATTTGATCTGCAGATATGGCCTCCCTCATCACATAGTGTCTGATAATGGGGTGCAATTCATGGGAGAAACCAGAAAGCTTCTCGAGAGGTATGGTGTCGAGCATCATAAATCCTCTCCCTACCGACAGCAAGCGAATGGAGCAGTAGAGGCCGCAAATAAGAATGTGAAGAAGATCCTGTCCAAGATGGTCCAAACCTACAAGGACTGGGCTGAAAAGTTACCCTTTGCCCTCTAGGGATACAGAACGACGGTGAGGACGTCTATAGGTGCTACACCATTTTCCCTGGTATACGGAATAGAAGCAGTATTGCCAGTAGAGATAGAGCTCAAATCACTAAGGGTGGTCATGGAGGCCCAAATCCCGGAAGCCGAATGGGCGCAGCAGAGGTTACAGCACTTGAACTTACTGGATGAGAGTAGGCTGAGAGCTTATTATCATAATCAGATTTACCAGAAGAGATTGGCAAGAACTTTCGGAAAGAAGGTAAGAAGGCACCCACTGAAAGAAGGGGACTTGGTGTTCAAACAGATGAGGCCAGGGATACCAGACATCAGGGGGAAATTCAGACCTACCTAGGAAGGGCCGTATGTCCTTAAGAAGCTGCTGTCCAAAGGAGCTGCGATCTTGTCAGACAGCGATGGGAACGAATTCAAAGAACCGATCAATGTCGACAGACTCAAAAGGTTCCACGGCTAAAGACCAAAATAAAAAGAAGAGAATAAAATGCCCTGCAAGTCGAAAACCGAAAAAAGGCGGCTATGCTAAAATTGGGCGCCTCGATAGGGTGAAAACCGAAAAAAAGGCATCCTGTGCAAAAATTAGAGGCATAAGAGAAAATGTCCGATCGTGAAAACCCGAGAGGGCCGATTGGTAACAGGAGTTGATGCTGTTAAAATTTGGTTTTATGTATTGACAGCGCATAAGCAGCTGAATAAATGCCAAAACTGATCATGTATGCTGAAATATATGAAAATGTACGCAAATTCCTGAAAGAGGATGAATATTATTTTTTTCATTTTTGTCATTCCCTAGTTCTGCATTAAAAAGAAATGTAGCACCAAAAGAAATACATATGTAGGCTAAGCTAAGTCCTGTTGCTGCTCTCGCCGACCAGATGTTTGAGCCCTCGAGTCCTGTTATCAGACGCTGGACTAAGGATCCACTTCTTATACTCATTAGTAGAAGACGCAGAATGATTGCCAAACCTCGGGATAACAATCTTCACGGGTAGTCTACCCCACAGCTCATGATACCGAGAGGCAAATGCGGCCGAGAGAGCTCCACCTCGGAAAGACAAGGGAACCCTCACCACATCCTGGGTCGTCCCAAGCTGCCGTGTACATCGGGAGGTGATGCAGAAGGTGGCCTGACGGAGGCCGCAGAGGGGAACACAGCCCGATGGCCCATCGATGACCACATGAGACAGTGGGAGCCAGGCAGATGTAAAACTGATATCGTCATCTGACAGCTCGCCAAACCGGGCGATGCCTTCACCCGCGGTACACACCCATACAGTCGTCGACGCGGCAGGAAATGGCTCGGCGAGTACTGTGGAGTAACGCGAGATGGTGGTTCAGACAGCATCTTCAGTTTTTCTTGTAGCCAGATCTAAAAATAAAAAATAAATAAATAAATAAATAAAAAAAGCCGCTGGGGTAAGTAGGGTTTACTTCAGGCAAAAATAAGGCATAGGGTTGTGTGAAAATCCGAAAGGACGCACCTCCCGCTAAGAAAAGCTAGTGTAAAAATCCATAAGGGGCGCACTACCTTTAAAATAATGACGTACCTGGAGCAATAAGGGGCTGCCGGTAAAGGTTGTAGTGGACCCAGAGCTCACAGCGTCCAAACCCAGAATAGTCTCAGCCAGGACAAGTGGTAGGGGTGACAGTCCCAGATGAAAGTCGCTCAAGATTCCGAACAGACGAGAGTCACCTGTCAAACCTCTTGGAACAACAGTAAGGAAGTTCACCATGCAGAATAAGAATGTGATGCTTACCCGATATGTGGGGATGTCAGTGAACCGATCCAGAGCCTCGATCAGTGGCCCCAAAGGAAAGGAAGAGCCCGGAGGAATCAGCCGGATGGCCTCGGAAGAAGGTATGCCCAGAGCCATGGCTACATCCCGGGTCTGGAATAAGCCGCAGCGGGGGACGCAAGGCAGAGCGCTAGGAGGGAACCGGGCTCCCAGAATGGAAGCTAACTCTTCAGGAAAAGGGCACAGTTCCTGATAGGTGAACTGGAAGACGTGAAACCGGGGGTTCCAGAAATGGGTCGCCGCCAGGAGGAGGTTCTGGTCGATTTTCACCCGGCACAGATATTTCAGCCCAGACAGGGAAGAGAGGGCGCCTTCTCCCCAAGTATGTTTGTCGTCTAAGATACGGTACATCCTTTGGGTAAGAGGAGAAGACATTCTGAGGAAGATGAAAGGCTCAAGATATTAGAAAATGAAGAGACAAGAAGGACAAAAATTTTGTAAGATTTTATAGGGAAGTGTCACCGACAGCCTACCCGTCCCTATAGAGAGACGGCCTGCCCGTCTGTGGGAGTTCACTGGCAGGCGCATGCGTCATCATTGCATTCATCACGCGCATTAAATCGCATTTATTGCATGACAGACGGCCAGCCCGTCGGTCGCTTCTACAGACGCCCAGCCCGTCGGTCACGAAATTCTATATAAGGGCGAGTGACAGACGGTGCAAAAGCTGTTGTCCCTTTCTTCTTCCTCTCTCAAACGGTTTCTTAGCGTTTTTTAGCGGTTTTTCAAGCTCTTCTTCTTATTTTTTCGCGATTTCTTCATATTTTCGCATTCTTTACTCACCTGGCGCTTTGATATTTATATTTTCTTCAGTTTCTACACTTCTCGCGACTACAAGTAAGTAAATAATTACTTTCTTTTGAGTTTTATTTAATTTATTAATTCATTTCTTCTTCTTTTAACTTTAAAAAATAATTAAGAAGTTTTAGATGCTTTAGGAATTTAGGGAGAATGCTGTCCTTTTTTCTATATCATTTTAGTGCAATTAAATTTGAATTTTTGCATGATCACATAGAAATAGAATTTTTCTATAACTTTGGTGCTTTAGAAATGGACAGTCTTTAGCGCACTTTTCTGTATATATATTGCTTTTGCGGCCTAAGACCATTATTTTGTGTTGTTGGGGGCACACTCTTGCCGGGGTGCGCCCCATTTACATGTGTGTATTATTGTTGAGGCCTGAGGCCTATGTTTCTGCCTTTTCATGCAGGAGGTTGGGCGTACCCCTGCCGGGGTGCTGCCCAAATTTTTATCATTTACTCAAGAGTTGAATATTTTCTTGTATAACATATACCCTGGGACCTAGAAAGCCCATTCTTATTCACGATTAATTATTTTCACGCTAATTGCATGTTTACTTTTGCCATGATGCGTGCGAGCCACTTTAAGATACTTCCTTAGACTGGATGTTTGCTCTTCTCTTTTTTGTATCCTTATCATTGTTTTTATCTTGTGTTGGGCTGTTATTGCCCCGGTGAGGCCCAAATTGGCCTTCACTCTGAAAATAAGTTTAAAAATATTTGTTTTGCCAAAAATTCCGATGTTTAATCTCTCCCCTTTTGCAGGATGCCTCCTAGACGTAGAGCGCCGCAGGCCCAGCCCGAGCTTGTAGCTCCGGATTGGATGGATGATGAGTCAGCTCAGAGGTATAGAGCGTTGGCTCAGGTAGAGTTTCGGGCCAGCCGTTTTGTATCTCGCCCATTTCTAGAGGCCCTAGGGTTGGCCCCAGAGTTTGATCTACTTGCCGAGGGTGCTGGTTGGATGGAGTTCCTTGAGCCCTCCTTCCAGGCATTTCCAGAGGCTACCCGCTAGGTCTTGGCCACTCTCCGCTATACCGGCTTTCAGAGTGCAGACACCGACCCAGGGGTGATTCAGTTCTGGTTCGACGGCGACCATTTCAGCATCACCAGGCAGAGGTTTGCTCAGGCCATGGGGCTCCCTAGAGAGGAGGGGGTCGAGATCCCGCGGCGAGCGGTGAGATGCGCCCATTGGGCGGCCATTGCCATACTAGGAGTGCTGTACGATCACGATACAGCGAAGAGCACCGTACTTGTGTCTCAGGCACTCCGGTATTTGCACAGAGTGCTTTCCAATTCGTACCTCGGTCGAGCTGGTAATCCAGGGTCGCTTAATGCGGCCGAGATCTGGAGCCTCTAGGCTACGGTGGCAGGCCAGCGTCTCAACATTAGCCACGAGATCTTGGCCAACTTGACCAGAGTCAGCAGAGGGATGACGCCGGTGGTGATGGTAGGAGGGGTCATCACCCGGTTACTTTTGAGATTGGGGGTTAACCCCGAGAGGTTGAGAGGACCCTTGCCGGAGGGGATCCATGTAGATGCCACGGCGGCAGTACAGATGGGGATGATCTCCCCAATATCTGGCCAGGCAGAGGCCTACAGGGTGTTGACTATTCATGAGACCCGGCAGCTGTTCTCACTTCCACCCCTGGGTGCAGATCCTGATCACCCGGAGGAGCAGGCTCCACAGCCCGAGCCTCAGCCACAGCCCCAACCACAGCCAGAGCCCCAGCCTCAGCCGGAGCATCAGCCTCCTCAGCCGCAGGCGGTGCCTCCACCACAGCAGCAGGAGCCACCTAGGACCCCCTCAGACTTTGACTTTGAGATCACGATGGACGACCTCTTTGCCGCTTCACCGGCATCCAGAGCGCCGACTCCAGTCCCATCACTGAGCGCCAGGGTACAGAGGTCTATCCATGGGCCCTTTGAGAGATACCATCCGTACTCCCGAGGCGACCCAGGGGCATCCACCTCCTCGGCACCACCACCAGAGCCACCACCGCAGCAGCCTGTGCAGCCGGACTTCTCTCAGCTCCTCACCTCCATGTTCACAGCCTTGGAGCGGCGACAGGATGAGAGAGACAGGGCTATCCACGAGAGGTTAGGTCGCCAGCAGGCTGCCATTTTGGAGCAGTCCCAGTCGGTGGAGCGTTTAGCTCGGGAGCAGGCCGGCTACATCGAGCACACGACTCGGGAGCAGACTCGGGCCATGGATGCCTTTAGGGATGAGCAGGCTCGGGTCCTAGAGGCTTTCAGGGGAGAGCAGATGAGGCTGATTGAACAGATTGCTCAGGGTCAAGGGGAGTTGAGGCAGCAGCTCTCTCATAATTTGAGGACATCACAGGACCAGGCATCTTAGAGGGTCGATATGACCCTACAGATGATTGATGAGTCACTTGACTCTCTGAGATCCCGCGTCCAGGCGATGGAGGGGATTCTCCCCCCTCTTTCTCAGACCATGAGGGAGTTTAGGGAGCAGACGGAGCAGAGCCTGGAGCAGAGGAGAAAGGCCGCCAGCAAGCAGACCATTCAGTTGAGCCAAGCCTTCAGGAAGTTGGGAGACAAGGTTTCTGAGACTTTAGGATTTATGAGCACCTGTACCCAACCCTTCTTGGATGGCTACGCTCAGATCCGTTTCAGGCGGGCCCATGATCACGAGGCAGGACCCTCCACAGCTCCGCCGCCACCTCCGACACGTCCACCTCCACCTCCGCCAGGGACCGTGCATATATCGGATGACGAGGATCCCGATGAGCCCTCAGACTACACACCTCTCTGATCTTCAGGGAGTTATTTTTGTATCTTTTGTATCTTTTATATTTTGTATATGCACTGTACAAAAATGACATTTCTAGTGGAAAACTTTTGCTTCATTATTGCATGATCATTCGATTGTTAATTGCTTAATCACATCACAGAAGGTGTATGTTCTCATATTTACTTACATGTTGATAAAAATGACAATATAACAAACAAACAAAAAAAAAGAAAAAAACAAACAACAAAAAATGATAATCGATAACAGCTCAATAAGAAAAATGAATAAAAGATGAAACATGGCATAGCCAATAAAGCAAGATCACGCCATCAATAGACAAGTCAAAAGATGACCACTCAAACGTGAACTAACAAAATCTTTTATCACACAGGTACAGAGGAATACCGTTCCGAACATAGATATCGATTAAAAGGATCTCTTTCGGAACAAGGAACCCGGTGGGGTTTCCTCATCTCACCAGATCGAGACTGTAGCCAGAGCATGCAGCATCTCACCAGATCGAGGTTGTAGCCAAAGCTTGCTGCATCTCACCAAATCGAAGCTGTGGTCAAAGCATACTGTGCTTCACCAGATCGAGACTGTAGCCAGAGCTTGCTGCATCTCACCCGATCGGAGTCGCGGTCAGAGCATGCCGCACTTCACTAGATCGAGGTTGCAGCCAGAGCATGCTGCATCTCACTGAGTACCTACCGGTCGAGATAAGGCCGATGGAAATATCTTCGCATCGCCGAGCGGATCGAGACAAGGTCCACCCGGCAGAAGGAACGGAGGATGAAAAGCCGTCGCAAGTACGCTTTCTTTCCAACCTTTCTCTGAGTTTTGGCTTATCTAAGCGCTTGTGCACTAGTTTCCCCAAAACTGGGGGCAACTGTAAGCACCGTGTCCCGGAACGGTCCGGATCAGAGGTTACCCTATGATGAAATCAATGTCCGAGCCTGTATGAGGGGCTGGATTTGGAGATTTTAGTCCCGCGTTCCATGAGAAATTAGGCTTTTTTACAATTCCTGGGCAGAGGGGGAGAAAACAGAGGGTTTTTTGATTCAAAAAGCTTTTTGTCCTCCACAGACGGCCAGCCCATCTGTGAAGTCGGCCCGTCGCTACGAGTCACCGACAGCTGTGGTATTTTCCGATGCCCGTCGAAAAATCACCGCCCCTGTCAGAATGCCGCCTGGTTTCCCGAAGCACGCAACCCTTCCGACGCCCGTCGATGGATGTGGCAGGGCCGTCGGACGAATCCTTGTGTCAGAAGGATTCTTCCGACGCCCGCCCCCATACACCGACGCCCGTCGATCATCTCTGGCTATAAAAGCTCCGAATTTTCATTTGAAAAGGGTTGGAAAAAAATTTTGAAGGAGGAAACTCTGCCCAATTTCAAGCAAGTTTTCTCTCTCTTCCAACAAAACACACTTTCTAAGGAAATATATTGAATCAAGGATCAAATCAATCAAAAGGAACTAAAAGTTAATTAGTTTTCTTTAGATTTTGACTCCAAAATCGATTTTCTGAGGGATTGAAGAAGAAATATCTCATTTTCTCTCTTTAATCTTTCATTTTTGCTCTTCGTGGAACGCGCGGGGCTCTAACCAACACAAAAATCTCACCCGAGGCGATTATCTGAGGGTAAATATTCCGGGTCCTTTCTCCATTTCATCTCATAGTTATTATTTTCTTTGTAGAATTTTTAAATATTTGTCATTATTTTCTTTGAGTTTTGACTCTCCTATCTTCTTTTGGGATAAAACCCACTTTTTTGACTTTGAAAAGGTTTTTTTTTTCTCTCTTCTCTGTTCTGTTTTTTCGGAGACAGTGGTGACCGACGGGTCATCTTTATCACCGACGCCCGTCGGTCACCCACCTACAGACGCCCCTCCTTGAGTGACAAACGGACGTCTCGGTTACCTTAACCGACGCCCGTCGGTCAGCTAAGTAAGGCTGTCGGTGGGTCCTGTCCCCATCTTTTTAATCATTTTTTTATCTCTTTCAAGTTTTCTTGATTTCCTATATGTTAATTTTATGTATATTAACATCTTTTAACTTTTTATGAGTGTATATTGATCCTCCTGGACTATCCCGAGCTTGAGCGGCTATCTACCATATCGGGAGGATTTCGTCCGGTTTAGTCCCCTAACTCTCTTGATTATCTCTTCTCTTTTATTGTTTATTGATTATTTCATGTATATGGACAAGACTCTCTTCATATCCCGTCAATGTATAGAAATGACTTAACGGTTTTATATTCAAGTAAAAAATGAAATTTGTATAAAAAAGGGTCCAATGCCCTATATTTATCCAATAAAGATCATCACAAATAAAGATCCCCAATTTTAATAATGATGCATGTGAGGACCAAAGTCCTTAAAATAAGCAATGCCCCGATTTATGCATGCTTCGCATATTTACGAAAGGGAGTTGTATTCCGCTCCTTGTATTATTGTAATCTATTGCTTTCATTATCTATTTGATCATTTATCGCTTTCAAGATGTGAATAAATGTGCCTTTTAATCAAACTGCATAGTGTGGAGAGAGAGTGAATTAATGATGTTAAAATTTGATCATAAAATAACTGAGGTAGAAATAGATGAGAAATCCCGGACCCAGCTCTTGTCTTTGGGCTCGAGAGGTTAGAGGTTATCCTCCAAAATATTTCTTGGGTCACGAGGCTTTAGCACTAATCCTAGGCTCTATAGGGTGAGAAATTCACCTTCCATGACCCCTCTAGCTGGCCCAAAATGGATACCAAGCGCAGTCTTAGGCTCTCCGAGGCGAGAGTAACTTTCCCAATGTTCTATTGGGTAGCGACTCCATGATACCTCCTTGTTGCCCAACATAGATGCACTTGTGATTTATTGCAAGCTGCCAACGGACCCGCAAATGCCCCGATCGCCCACGTGCGGGCGGTCTCACGGGCGGCGCATCGGGATCCGGCGCGCGTCACAGTATTCATTGTGTGTTCTTGGTGTATGGTTGTTTGGTGTGTGTGATGGATTTCCACCACTAAGAAGTGGACACATGGTTAGGTTAGGAAATGAAAAGTAGAAGAAGAGAGAGAATTGGGAAATCTGAATTTTCATCCCTCATTCCCGTTCTCCCCACTCTTCTTTGTCTTCCTTTTCCTTTGCTTTCCATTGGTGTGCTCTAAGCTTGGATTCAAGCTCTTGGTGGTGGGGATTGACCACACCTTGCATTAATCAGTAACTTTATGCATCTCTTTTGTGTAATCTTCTTCTTCTTCTCCTTATTTTTCCTGGTTTTGGATTTGTAACTTAGGGTTGTATTTGTGTATTTTTGTGGTTTGATGCTTAGTTGAGCCTCCTCGTGAGCCAAAGGGCAAAGAGAAGGCGGGATCTAGTGGATCTAAGCATTAGGAGCTAAGGATTACAAGGTTTGGGAAAAATTCTTGTTTTTGTATGTAAATATGTTCATGTATGTGTTCTTGGTGAATTCTGGAAATTTAGGTGTTTTTGATGTTTTTAATGGTTATTATGTTATGGGTTTTGACTCTTATAGTCCATAAAATATTGGTTGTCACTTTTTGAATCAAATGTATGATAATGGAGTTATTGTATGAATAGTGTTTGGATTGATTATGAAATTGATGTTGTTCTTGAATCTATGAGTGGGATTTATTTTTTTTTGGCACGATTTAATGATGTTCGATTGGTCTATTATTATGGTTTGAGCAAAGATATTTTTGGTTGAAATGAAAGTTTTGGGATTTTGGCTTGAATGAAGAAGAAATCGGCTCTTGGGCATTGCATCTGGGCATGGGTCACGGTGACAACCAATTTGGTTGTGACCGTGAGGTGCCCAGATTTTGCTTCTGTTCTGGGTTTTGGGTACGTCACGGTGACAACCATTTTGGTTGTGACCGTGAGGTACCTAAACTTTTGCTTCTGTTTGGCTTCTTTGGTACGTCACGATGATAACCATTTTGGTTGTGACCGTGAGGTACCCAACTTTTGCTTCTGTCTGGTTTCTTTGGTACATCACGGTGACAACCATTTTAGTTGTGACCGTGAGGTACCCCTGATCAGCACTCTGCCGAGTGCTTTGGTATGTCACGGTGACAACCAATTTGGTTGTGATCGTGACCTACCTGTCACGGTGACAACCAATTTGGTTGTGACCGTGACCTACCCTATTTTTGCAATAAAACCTCTTTTGTTTTACACGTTTTAGGAATGTTAAATTCTAGTTTCTAGCACGCAATATCACTTATTATGAGCAATAATTGTGCATGTATTAATTTATCAAAGTATAAGGATTCTTTGCTTATTATTATTGAATTATGGACGTTATATGTGTATTCTTTTAACCTACGAATCAATTAAGTGGATAGTTAGGCATGCCTAATAGAGTCTTATAGCTGTAGCGTTAGTTCAATTTGAACCTCGATCAGGTCCACGTTTGGTTCCTCGCGAACCCTTTTATGTGTATGGATCTTGTTTAAGGTCCCTTTTGAACATGTTTTGTGAAAGTTAAAAGTAAAAATTGGTTTCTCGATTCGTACCCGTAAGGTACTGTCCATAACCGGCTCGTACCCGTAAAGTACTATCTGTTCACTCGTTATCCACTACCTTGAGTCAGCAGGTGCTTAAGTGCTTTTAATTGTTTTGATAATTATGAGAATGTTTTATCTGAATTTGTGCTATAATGATTAAAAATGAAGGCAGTTATGTGATATCAAGTGTATGACTCTATATGTTCGTATGTTCATATTCATATCTAATGAGTATTTCTGATTATGCCATCTGTATGTGTTATGTTTGACGACCATTGTGAATGGCCGTCCCTTTCATATGTGTGTTTCCCCACTAAGCGATTATCGCTTAGCACGGTGTGTTTACCCGTGCAGGTGCGGAAGGAGTTTTGCTTTGGGAGAGTCGCCGCTATCGAACCCAACACAGCAGGGTCTTAGTGTAGGGCTTTATTTTTGTATTTTGAGGATTCTTTTTATCTAGAACTCTCTTACATCAGTTTTGTAATAGCTTCCGCTTATGTACATGTATTTTGGGATTTATAATTATCCTTTATACCTTTGGGTTGATCAAACAGTAATGTAATGATTTCCGTTATATTAATGCATGATCAGCTTATTTCATGAATGGTTTGTAAAGTTTTAAATTACCCTGTATTTCGGTATGTAGGTTTATGTATGGATGTATGTATATTTTGTATCTGTGTGGCGGCACCTCTACTCATACGGCATCTCACTCCTTATCGGATGGGATCATCTAAGTACGGGTAAGGGGTGTTACAAATAATGTGTGATGCTAGTGACTTAGCTGTTGGATGTGTATTAGGTCAACGTCAAGGTAAGCACTTGCATGTCATTTATTATGCTAGTCATACATTATCGGCACCTCAATTGAATTACACAACAATGAAAAAAGAAATGTTGGTTGTTGTCTATGCATGTGATAAATTTAGATCACATCTTTTGGGATCCAAGGTTATAATCTACACAAATCATGCAGCACTTAGGTACTTGTTTGTTAAAAAAGATGCTAAACCTCGTTTAATTCGCTGGGTTCTTTTGTTACAAGAATTCAACATTGAAATTTGAGATAAGAGGGGTTCTGAAAATTTAGTGGCTAATCACTTGTCAAGGTTAGAAAATGATGAAGGACCTATAGGGGATAGCAATGACATTAATGAATCTTTTTCGGATGAATCTTTAATGTCAATTGAGCAAGTAAATGTACCATGGTTTGCAAATTTTGTTAACTTTCTTGCCATAGGTATTGTACCACATGGATTGACTTGGCAACAAAGGAAAAAGTTCTTTAGTGATGTAAAAAATTACCTTTGGGAGGAGCCTTATTTGTTTAAGATAGGTGGGGATGGAATAATTCGTAGATGTGTAAGTGAGGACGAGTATGTGAACATTTTGACACATTGCCATTCATCTTTGTATTCGGGTCATAAAAGTAGTACAAAAATTACATCTTGTGTGCTTGAGTGTGGTTTCTATTGGCCTACTCTATTTTATGATGATAGGAATTTTGTAGCTCAATGTGATAGGTGTTAAAGGGTTGGTAATATTGGGAAGAGAGATGAGGTGCCTTTGAATAGCATTTTAGAAGTAGAGATATTTGATGTGTGGGGGATAGAGTTCATGGGTCCTTTTCCTTCATCTTTTGGGTAAAACTATATATTGGTTGGGGTGGACTATGTCTCAAAATGGGTTGAAGCTAAAGCAACACCAACCAATGATTCAAAGGTGGCGATAAAGTTTTTAATGAAACTCTTTCCAAGATTTGGAGTGCCAAGAGCTATCATAAGCAATGGAGGTACACATTTTATTAATCGATCTTTTGCTTCACTATTGCATAAGTATGGTGTGCATCATAGAGTAGCTACTCCTTACCATCCACAAACTAGTGGTCAAGTAGAGGTTTCCAACAGAGAGCCTAAGTGGATACTAGAAAAAATAGTTTCTAACTCTAAGAAAGATTGGGCACATAAATTAGATGATGCACTTTAGGCATATCGCACTACATTCAAAACACCTATTGGGATGTGTGACGCGCGCCGGATCCCCGCGGCCGCCCGCTCGACCTCCCGCACGTGGGCGATCGGGGCAATTGTGGGTCCGTCAACAGCTTGCGATAAATCGCAAGTGCGTCTATGTTGGGCAACAAGGAGGTTTCATGGAGTCGCCACCCAATAGAACATTGGGAAAGTTTCTCTCGCCTCGGAGAGCCTAAGACTTGCGCATTTTATCCATATTGGGCCATGAGGCCTAGGATTAACGTCTAAGTCTCGTGACACAAGAGGTGTCTTGGAAGATAACCTCTAGCCTCTTGAGCCCAAAGACCAGAGCAGAGTTCGGGACTTCTCATTTATTTATACCTTGATTAATATCATAATTAAGTTTTGAATTCATTGTTTCATCAACTTTCCACACAATGCAATTTTAATTAAAGGCGCAATCATTCATATCGAAAGCGGTAAATGTAAGCAAAATCCAAAATAAAGCATTTAAAAATAAATTACAATAACACTAGGAGCGGAATACAACTCCCATTTATAAAAGTGAAATGCATGCATAAAACGGGTTATTCATTAATAGTGAGAACATTGGTTCTCGCATGCATATTTATTATGAAACAATTTTTATGTGATGATTTATTTGAGTATGAAAAACTAGGACATTGGTCCCCTTTTATTTAGAAAAAAAATGTCAAGTTAATTAATAGAAACGTTTTTGTGATTTTCTTTTTAGCGAGCCTAAATAAATAATTTTACAAGAAAATTATATGGCAAAATTAAATAAAATATTACAAATAAAGGAAAATAAACCTATGAACCAAACGAGCCTTTTTGGACCTCCCGATGTGCTCGCAAAAACGCCCAAGCGAAAAAATGAGTTTAGACATAAAAGCAAATACAAATAAAATAATGTTAGTAAGTAAATCAATTAAACATACAAAATAATGAATAACAAATTATAATAAAATAAGATGATATGAAAAGAATGATAATGGAATCAAAAATATTAACAAACCAAAATAAGATGAGAAACATGCATTATATGTGATAAATGATTAAATGATGTGATGAAATAAAATAAAATATGTTAATTAATTAGTACATGAAAATATGAACATGATAACAATGATGATGAAGATAAACGAATCAAAGAATATATAAAATGATAAAGAAAAGAATAATAAATGAAAACAATTAAAGAATGATGAAAACAATTAAATGAACAATATGATTAATTAAATATGTTCACAAATGATATAAACCATTTACATGGCAAAAAGATTAATTAAAATGAATTTATTAATTACATGTTAAAAATAATGATGAATTAAAGTGAAATAAATTAATTACATGTTAAAATTAATAAACAATCAATATTTATGTGAATAAAAATCATATATATAAACAAATTAAATAAATCAAATCTGAAATAAATAAAATAAAATAAATGAAAACAATAAAATAAAATATACATAAATAAATGAGATGTGAACCGAAAGAAATAATAAAAACAAGCCCAGAATGTTTACCCTCAGAGTTTCGGATTCGATGAAGGTAAAAAATGATCGATTTCTTTGTTTGATGATTCACAATATTAGAGTGAAATATGATGAAAATGTTGGAATTTTATTCCAAGAAACATAAAAAAAAAATGATAAAAAATTCTTTAAGAACAAAGAATTGATACCTTTGCCTAAAGAAATGATTTTGATCAAAAAAGGGTTTTTATTGATTAAAATAAAGAAAAATGATTTCAAGAACAATCAATCACTTTGTTCATATCAAAAAAAATGATTGAAGTTTTATTTTAGAAAATCAAATAAAAACTAGATTTTGATGACAAACAATTATTTTATTTGTCTCAAAATCAATTTTTTTATTAAAAAGAGATTCAAAACAAAATCAATGAAAAAGTTTGATTGAACCCAAAATAAAAGATTAAAAAACAATTTTGAGAACAAATAATTATTCTATTTGTCTCAAAAATTAAATCAAACAACAAAACTTCCTCTAAAAAATATGTTTAGAAGAAATTATGTTGAAAAAAGAATGAAACAATTGATTTTCTTTTTGATTTTTGGTTGGGGAATAAATCTGGAATTTTTGGTGGAAGAAGAAGATGAAGATGAAGAGAAAAATCTGGTCTAAAAAAATGTGGAGAGGAGCCTCCTTTGATTTCATCATAAAATATTTATAGGATAAAATAGGTTGCCCTAATTTAATTAAGGAAAAAACCTATTTTAACCCAAAATTATTTTATTTTTAATGATAAAATCAAGTTTTATTATTTAATTACCCAAAAAAATATTTTAGAATTAAATTTGAAGTCAAAAACCCCAAAAAAATGGGATAAAAAACGGATTTTTGGGTGAAAAAATCGGAAAAAAGGCTGAAAAGAGGGATTTTTGGGTATCAGACCCTGTAGCGACGGCCGGTATGCCCGTCGCTATAGAGCGGCGGGCGTCGGAGCGGCAGCCAGGCGAGCCTCGCGCGCTGGCGCTCGCGCACGAGCGCTCCGTGCGGCGCTCAGCGTGCGCGATGCTGCGCGCGCCTTTAGCGACGCGCAGCATCGGCGACGCTGAGCGTCGCCTTTGCGCTCGCTGCGCGATGGGCGCCTGCGCGCTGGGCGCCCAGGCGCCTGCGAGCTGGGCGCCTGCGCGCTGCCGCGCCCGACACTCGCGGTCCGAAAAATTTTTTATTTTTTATTTATTTTTTTTCTATTTTTTTTAAATTTTAAATTGACTAAAAACACCATAATTTTAAGCCCCCATTTTTTAAAATTAATTTTTTAAATATTTTTTATTATTTTTTTAGTTTTTCACTCTAAAATGCAAATTTGACGAGAAAACTATCATTTTTAACCTTTTAAGCCTGTGAAGGCAATTATCATCATTGGGTAACTTCGATCTAGGCTTACTCAGGACCCGGTGTCTACAGTTGCCCCCAGTTTAGGGGAATCTAGTACACTAGTGTCTAGGTGAGCCTAAACTCAAAGAAGAAAAGGAAAGAGACACGTACCTGAGTCGGCCGTCTTTCCTGCTTGATGGAATTGTAATGATAGCTGTTGCTGTCTTTTGGTGGTAGCTGGTAATGCTGTGGTTGTGCTAACCTCTTGTGGGTAGTGCCGCCATCGTGCTAACCGCTGTGCAGTGGTAGTGCCGTGGTCGTGCCAACCTCTTGTGGGTTGTGCCGCCATCGTGCTAACCGCTGTGAATTTTGGTAGTGCCGTGGTCGTGCCAACCTCTTGTGGGTTGTGCCTCCATCGTGCTAACCGCTGTGAATTTTGGTAGTGCCGTGGTCGTGCCAACCTCTTGTGGGTTGTGCCGCCATCGTGCTAACCGCTGTGAATTTTGGAACTGTGCTCGTGCCAACCTCTTGTGGGTTGAAGTGGTGCTATCTGTGAGCCCTTCGGTTGATTGCCCCCTGAGAGGTCTTCGTTTCATCGATCGTTTGTTTGCCCCCTGAGAGGTCTTCAGTTTGCTGCTCCCTGAGAAGTCTTCGGTTTATTGATCGTTTGCCCCCTGAGAGGTCTTCAGTTAGCTGCTCCCTGATAAGTCTTCGGTTTATTGCCCCCTGAGAGGTCTTCGGTTTGCTTATCGTTTGCCCCCTGAGAGGTCTTCAGTTCATTGATTGTTTGCCCCCTGAGAGGTCTTCGATTCATTGCCCCCTGAGAGGTCTTCAGTTTGCTGCTCCCTGAGAAGTCTTCGGTTTGCTGCTCCCTGAGAAGTCTTCGATTTTCTGCTCCCTGAGAAGTCTTCGGTTTGCTGCTCCCTGAGAAGTCTTCGATTTTCTGCTCCCTGAGAAGTCTTCGGTTTTCTGCTCCCTGAGAAGTCTTCGGTTTGCTGCTCCCTGAGAAGTCTTCGATTTTCTGCTCCCTGAGAAGTCTTCGGTTTGCTGCTCCCTGAGAAGTCTTCGGTTTGCTGCTCCCTGAGAAGTCTTCGATTTTCTGCTCCCTGAGAAGTCTTTGATTTTCTGCTCCCTGAGAAGTCTTTGTTTTGCTGCTCCCTGAGAAGTCTTCGGTTTATTGATCGTTTGCCCCCTAAGAGGTCTTTGGATGGTGCTTGTATTGATGATTAAGCTGGTATGTGGATTGATGATTTGATCAATGTCTGGATTGATGATTGACCTGAGGCTTGGATATATGTTTTGATCGATGTCTGGATTGATGAATGAGTTGAGGTTGTGATTGATGATTTGACCGATGTCATCACTCGGCTTTTGTCAGTGTTCGCCTCAAGCCTTTCTTTCTGCAAAATAAGGAAACTAAACTATGCAAAAATGGTGAGCATGCAAGTGAAATGCATGAGTAATGCAGGAATGCAGGATGAAAATTCATCTATGTGAACTTGAAGATGATAGCCGGGCTAGCTGCGATTTGCGATATAATTGATGGCTTTTGAGCTGCTTTTGAATTTCATGCCCTTCGGGATTGCGAGATTCTCACCCGGTACCTGTAGTCATTTTTTGAAGGTAGTGCGTCCCTTGTGGATTTTCACACTAGCTTTTCTTAGTGGGAGATGCGTCCTTTGTGGATTTTCACATAACCTTGTGCCTTATTTTTTTGCCTGGAATGGACCCAACCCAATCCAGCGGCTTTTCTCTTTCTTCTTTTTTTTGAAGGACAGACTGCCTGTTTTCAGGTTTTCACCCTATCCTTTTGCCTAGTTTTTGCTTAGAGTGCCAGTTACGGTTTTCACTCTAACGGCTTTTTTTGTTTTTGTTTTTTTTTTTTTTTAAGATTGCTGAAGTTGTTGGCAAGAACCTTTCGGGAGTCTTAGGACATGGTTGCATGAGCTTGATTCTTCACATTTGATAGCAGGATGAATCGGTTGAAGCACTCGAGCGGTGGACAATAGGCGACTTTGGTCACACAAAGTGAACTGCTCTGATCACATTATTGCAGAAATGCATGTGTTTCAATTTGATTTCATTAAGCATGATCATTATTTTGGCATTGATTTTAAAAAATACAAGACCTCAGCTAACCTCGGGTTAGATCTTGAAAGCATCAAACTCCTGTTATCAATCAGCCCTCTCGGGTTTTCATGATTGAAGATTTTCTCTCAATTTTTTCTTTCTTTGTCTTCGAATTCTAGAAGCAATGTTGGAGACGAGACTTAACTCGAATGCATGAATGAACTCATGGCTTCTCACTTGAAGCTCAAGAAACACCATAGGCCTCTTCTTACGTACCAAACCTTTTTAGAGGGTCATCTCCGCTAATTGGATAAGACTGAACCAAGAATCAAAAGGTCTTACTTTGGTTGTAATGTCAGGCTTAGGTAGATGGCTATCAAAGGAGGATCAGGTCGCTAGAGAAAAATGGCCGCAATATTTTCTCGACTGGTGGATGAACCATTCTCAGCTCAGCTGTATATACAAAGGTATTCTTGAATTTGGGCTCGGTAACATTTCAGCTCCTTTAGATCAGAATAACAATAAAAGGGTAATTATTGAAACTAGTCAATTGGTTACTGTTTTGAGGTCTTTTTGTTTTTTTTCTTTTTTTTCAAAGTGTAAACTCGCCCTTACCAAGGCAATTTCGATAGTCCAAATAAAAATTGTTCAAATGTACATCCATCCTTTTTAGAGCGGCCACTCTTCTAAGGGGAAGCCAAAATCATTTTAGGCGAGGGGATAGTTTTAACATGTGTAACAACAAAATTGGCACGCATTCAGCATACCCATATAAAGGCTCAATGGGCTAGCAAGCGATTGTGAAGTAAGGGTAGGAAATGGTCATTTAGAGAGCTATACAAAGAAAATGTTGCCTAAATCATTTTCTAGGTTCCGTCTTATCCAGGGATCGCTTTGACGGGTAATCAGAAAGGTTCTAGTGCTCTTAGTGAGTTTCCATCCAGTCCCCTAATTGCAACTAGTTTTTTTTTTTTTCAATTTCCCTCTCTACAGGAGTTATATTAGATGCTATCAAGATTTTCTTTGGGATTTCCCAAAGTCTCGAGATTAAATGCAGCCATATTATTTGAATTAATGTCAAAATAAATGTGTTATGATCATGCGAAATGAAATCAATAGAAACATTATACAAATAAGCAAAAGTTGTTCTCTTTATTACAAACCGAAAATTGTAACATAAAAAGTTCCAGAAATAAAAAGATTCCAGCATCTAAAAGCAATATCACTAGTGGACTGCAAGACACGATCATGTTCGCGGTGGAGGGACTGCGTTGTAGCCTGCCTTCTTCTTCTTTTCTCTCTTCTCAGGATCTGTGATCTGATTGGTGTCAATGAGATCCTGGATCTTGTTTCTCAGAATAGGGCAATGGTCAGTCAAATGGCCGGTGTGCTGGTGGTAAGCGCAGTACTGATCACCTCTATGTCCCGGCTGTCCCTGACTCAAGGCTGGTCTAGGTGGCAATGGCTGCAACTTGCCTTCTTTCATCAGTTTTTCTAGTACCCAGGATAGAGAGCGGCCTAAGTTAGAGTAGTATCTCTGACCCTGCCCAACTCCAGTAGCTGAGACCTCTGCCGTCCTACCGTTTCTGCTGTTGCCGCCTCCGGCACCTCCTGATTTGGATCCCGACTGGTTCCCATAGCCTTTCCCAGCAAAGTTATTTTGGCTTGCTTTCTTTGCCAGGTAAGCCGCCTCAGCTTCTATAGCGATATCCTTAAGCGACTCCCAGTCCTTGAGCCCCTTAAAACTGAGCAAGTCCCTTAAGTAAGGGCATGATTTTCTGATAAACAACCTGATCTGGTCTGTAGTGTCAAGCTTCCTCTTCATCTCTATGACCCTGTTTCTCCATCTTGTAAGGTACTCATGGAATGACTCATCATTATTCTGCTGTAGAAGCTCGAGGTCTTTTAGGGTGACCTCCATCCTAGTACTGCAGTCGTACTGCTTCATGAATTCTTCGGTCAAAAGGTCCCAGTCCTCTTTGGACCTCCTATCCAACCCGTGGTACCAGTCAACTGCCGGGCCCACCAGACTAAGGCAAAAATATTCCACCTTCTGCTTCTTGCTCAGCCCTGTGCCTTTCATGACCAGGGTGTACTGCTTGATGTGGGCGGATGGGTCAGAGGTGCCATCAAATTTCGGCAGCTCGGGCATCTTGAATCTTTGGGGCAGCAGCTCTTCATCCCCCAGATCTCTGTCTTCTGGGTTGATCCCCTTGCCTGCTGACAGCATGCGGGTGATAGCTTCGATCTGTTGTCTCATACCTCTTAAAGCTTCATCCTCTACTCTGGGTGCTCTGGGCCTCGCAGCTTGGTGGACTATCGGCACCACTTCTTCTTCCTCCTCCATTAGGAAATCATCATTGGGATTGTGAATCCTTTCCCCTCTTGGCTCGATGGGTGCGGCAGCTCTGTGCTCATTGTTGGGTTGACGAGTAGCAGCTCCAACGAAGGGAGCCTCCCCGCCAGCAGGTGGTTCGGCTTGCCCCCGAGGAGGGGCTGCCTGTGGCTGTAGAGCAGCAGGCGGCTGTGGGGCAGCAGGTGGATGGGCAATCCTTTCAGCCATGGCACCCATCATGTCTAGCACTCTCCGCTCGAAGTCCTCTAGCCTCCTAGCTAGGTCTTGAGTGGTCAAAGCTCCGGTTTCTTCTGCCATTAGTGATTCAAGAGAGGATTCACTGATTGATGAGAATGACTCTGAATCCCAGTCAGACACTTATTCCGGTAACTCAAAGAGCAGATTTGTCCTTATTAATCGACCGTCGGAACCTCTAGTCCACTTAGATGAATCTATGATGGCTGAAAAAATTAGATTGTTAGGATGATGCATGAATGACATATACAATGCATGATAGTGAGCTATGCAACATTTACAATCACATGCAAGCAAGTAAAGCCTTCCAACCTTATTACTCCCACACACGAGGTAATGCGGTCTCTTTCCTAGGTGGGCTTAATCCATGGGTTAGCGGGGAACCCAATGGATGCGTATGGTGCTCGGTGGAAAACTGGCATCATAACATCTCTTATCTAATGTGCAAGCGGATGGGTTATGATCGTTATGTATTTAGGCAGCCCGAACAAGTTGACATGGGCCTATCGGGGCATAAAAGCCTTTGATTAAGTGACCAATCAAATTATTTGGGTTTGTCCAATATATAATGATCCACATAGCAAGCAAGGTATTACGGTTCATATCACCTAAGGGAAGTATCTATTGCCATTACATGAGCTTTGGTCAAAGGGTGGTGTTACTTTAGGGCTACCCAAGCATGATCCCTGCCGACGGGTCTAGCTCATCACGAGCATAACGACCGATCGGGTCACCATTTTATATACCATTGAGGTACGAGGCTTGGGCTGGTGATTATCCTTAACACTTCCCCAAATTGAGTGAAAATGGGGTAGCGCTTCGGGAACGCACCGGGGCTAAAAGAGGGACCAAACTAGCATAGATCTAAGGCTCTAATGAGATACAATGCAGTTTTGAAAGAAGATAAAATTTTTAAATTAAAACTCAATTATGATTTTTAATCAAGGTACTTTCGAATCGAAGTCTCGAGTATGTCCCCAGTGGAGTCGCCACTGTGACGCGCGCCGGATCCCCGCGGCCGCCCGCTCGACCTCCCGCACGTGGGCGATCGGGGCAATTGTGGGTCCGTCAACAGCTTGCGATAAATCACAAGTGCGTCTATATTGGGCAACAAGGAGGTTTCATGGAGTCGCCACCCAATAGAACATTGGAAAAGTTTCTCTCGCCTCGGAGAGCCTAAGACTTGCGCATTTTATCCATATTGGGCCATGAGGCCTAGGATTAACGTCTAAGTCTCGTGACACAAGAGGTGTCTTGGAAGATAACCTCTAGCCTCTTGAGCCCAAAGACCAGAGCAGAGTTCGGGACTTCTCATTTATTTATACCTTGATTAATATCATAATTAAGTTTTGAATTCATTGTTTCATCAACTTTCCACACAATGCAATTTTAATTAAAGGCGCAATCATTCATATCGAAAGCGGTAAATGTAAGCAAAATCCAAAATAAAGCATTTAAAAATAAATTACAATAACACTAGGAGCGGAATACAACTCCCATTTATAAAAGTGAAATGCATGCATAAAATGGGTTATTCATTAATAGTGAGAACATTGGTCCTCGCATGCATATTTATTATGAAACAATTTTTATGTGATGATTTATTTGAGTATGAAAAACTAGGACATTGGTCCCCTTTTATTTAGAAAAAAAATGTCAAGTTAATTAATAGAAACGTTTTTGTGATTTTCTTTTTAGCGAGCCTAAATAAATAATTTTACAAGAAAATTATATGGCAAAATTAAATAAAATATTACAAATAAAGGAAAATAAACCTATGAACCAAACGAGCCTTTTTGGACCTCCCGATGTGCTCGCAAAAACGCCCAAGCGAAAAAATGAGTTTAGACATAAAAGCAAATACAAATAAAATAATGTTAGTAATTAAATCAATTAAACATACAAAATAATGAATAACAAATTATAATAAAATAAGATGATATGAAAAGAATGATAATGGAATCAAAAATATTAACAAACCAAAATAAGATGAGAAACATGCATTATATGTGATAAATGATTAAATGATGTGATGAAAATAAAATAAAACATGTTAATTAATTAGTACATGAAAATATGAACATGATAACAATGATGATGAAGATAAATGAATCAAAGAATATATAAAATGATAAAGAAAAGAATAATAAATGAAAACAATTAAAGAATGATGAAAACAATTAAATGAACAATATGATTAATTAAATATGTTCACAAATGATATAAACCATTTACATGGCAAAAAGATTAATTAAAATGAATTTATTAATTACATGTTAAAAATAATGATGAATTAAAGTGAAATAAATTAATTACATGTTAAAATTAATAAACAATCAATATTTATGTGAATAAAAATCATATATATAAACAAATTAAATAAATCAAATCTGAAATAAATAAAATAAAATAAATGAAAACAATAAAATAAAATATACATAAATAAATGAGATGTGAACCGAAAGAAATAATAAAAACAAGCCCAGAATGTTTACCCTCAGAGTTTCGGATTCGATGAAGGTAAAAAATGATCGATTTCTTTGTTTGATGATTCACAATATTAGAGTGAAATATGATGAAAATGTTGGAATTTTATTCCAAGAAACATAAAAAAAAATGATCAAAAATTCTTTAAGAACAAAGAATTGATACCTTTGCCTAAAGAAATGATTTTGATCAAAAAAGGGTTTTTATTGATTAAAATAAAGAAAAATGATTTCAAGAACAATCAATCACTTTGTTCATATCAAAAAAAATGATTGAAGTTTTATTTTAGAAAATCAAATAAAAACTAGATTTTGATGACAAACAATTATTTTATTTGTCTCAAAATCAATTTTTTATGAAAAAGAGATTCAAAACAAAATCAATGAAAAAGTTTGATTGAACCCAAAATAAAAGATTAAAAAACAATTTTGAGAACAAATAATTATTCTATTTGTCTCAAAAATTAAATCAAACAACAAAACTTCCTCTAAAAAATATGTTTAGAAGAAATTATGTTGAAAAAAGAATGAAACAATTGATTTTCTTTTTGATTTTTGGTTGGGGAATAAATCTGGAATTTTTGGTGGAAGAAGAAGATGAAGATGAAGAGAAAAATCTGGTCTAAAAAAATGTGGAGAGGAGCCTCCTTTGATTTCATCATAAAATATTTATAGGATAAAATAGGTTGCCCTAATTTAATTAAGGAAAAAACCTATTTTAACCCAAAATTAATTTATTTTTAATGATAAAATCAAGTTTTATTATTTAATTACCCAAAAAAATATTTTAGAATTTAATTTGAAGTCAAAAACCCCAAAAAAATGGGATAAAAAACGGATTTTTGGGTGAAAAAATCGGAAAAAAGGCTGAAAAGAGGGATTTTTGGGTATCAGACCCTGTAGCGACGGCCGGTATGCCCGTCGCTATAGAGCGGCGGGCGTCGGAGCGGCAGCCAGGCGAGCCTCGCGCGCTGGCGCTCGCGCACGAGCGCTCCGTGCGGCGCTCAGCGTGCGCGATGCTGCGCGCTCCTTTAGCGACGCGCAGCATCGGCGACGCTGAGCGTCGCCTTTGCGCTCGCTGCGCGATGGGCGCCTGGGCGCCTGCACGCTGGGCGCCCAGGCGCCTGCACGCTGGGCGCCCAGGCGCCTGCGAGCTGGGCGCCAGCGCGCCCGACACTCGCGGTCCGAAAAATTTTTTATTTTTTATTTATTTTTTTCTATTTTTTTTAAATTTTAAGTTGACTAAAAACACCATAATTTTAAGCCCCCATTTTTTAAAATTAATTTTTTAAATATTTTTTATTATTTTTTTAGTTTTTCACTCTAAAATGCAAATTTGACGAGAAAACCATCATTTTTAACCTTTTAAGCCTGTGAAGGCAATTATCATCATTGGGTAACTTCGATCTAGGCTTACTCAGGACCCGGTGTCTACAGGATGTCACTATATAGGTTAGTTTATGGTAAAGCGTGTCATTTTCTTATTGAGTCAGAGCATAGAGCTTATTGGGCCATTAGGGCATTGACTTATGATATTAAAGATGCTAGTGTGGAGATGTTTACAATTGAATGAGCTAGATGAATTGCGTCTCATGTCATATAAAAATGCAAGAATTTACAACGAAAGAGCAAAGAAGTGGTATGATGCTCACATAAGATATAAAAGTTTCAAAGTGGGAGACAAAGTTCTTTTATTTAATTCAAGATTAAAATTGTTTCCTGGAAAATTGAGGTCTAGGTGGAGTGGACCTTTTGAGGTAAAACAAGTATTTGACCATGGCTATTTAGAACTCAAAAATGATAAAGGAGAAGTATTTAAGGCCAATGGTCAAAGGTGTAAGATATATTTAGATGGAACTTTCATGGTAGAGAGGTTTCCAGTATCTCTCTAAGATTGGGTTAAAGGTTATTTACACATTCATTTTATTTTTGTATCTATTGTGTTATTTTTGAGTTGTTTTTGTATGCTAACATATTTTATTTATGTTTTATAGGTTCAATTAGTAAGTAAGATATTAGTATAGTTCAAATTGTTAGGGTTCTCTTCAAAACAAAAACATTTTGTTGTTTTTTTCCTCACTGTTGCGAGCGCGACAGAACAAGGGAAGTTGCTATTGGAGAGTCTAGTGCCCAAGTCCCTGACTCGATGTCTCTCCACTACAAAAAAAACCCAAATTAGCTACGAAAATTAGCGACGGACACTTTTTCGTCGCTAATTAGCTAGTGATTTGCGACGGAATTAAGACTTAATCGTGAAAGACTATTTTTTTCAATTTTAACGATGGAAAAAAGAAACCGTAGCTAAATTTTGGCAGCAATTTATGGCACCTTTTTTTGCGACTAATTTAGCGACTAAAATAGTAGTCGCTAATTTTTGCGACTAATTTAGAGACTAAAAAAGCTATCTCTAAAATAGTGACTGAAATATCTGTCGCTAAATTTGGAGGCAATTTTAGCGATTTTATTTGCGATCGATTTAGCGACTGAAATTTTTATTGCTAAACACAATTAAATTAGCGACTGGATAGCGACGAAAATTTCTGTCGCTAAAAAGTTTTTAAATTTTTTAAATATGGAAAGAATTTTCGGAATACTTTAGCGACGGAATAAGCAGTCGCTATTTCGTCGGAAAAATTTATTATAATATTAATAAAAGTATGCATACACTTATGGTTATGAATTAGTTTTAGTATTTTTTCTTTACACATGCATTTTAATTGATCTAAAATAAATTTTATTTTTATTTTTAATTTTTCTAAAATAATTTTTTTATTATTCAATTATTTAAAAATTTAATGAAAATATTAGATGGACGAACTAAAATTAATATTAATAAAGAAATTTATTAAGAAATATGTATTGATAATCGTTTTGCGTTTTGAATTAATAACTTTGACTAAATGATTAAATTAAAATACATAAATTAATATATGTATGTTAGGCATGATTTTTACAGAATTAAAATACATAAATTAATATATGTATGTTAGGCATAAATTAATACATAAAGTTACGTGCTTAAATATTTGGTTATTATTTTTAATATTTTTGCTTTACACATGAAATTATATTAAAATTCATTTCTTTTACTAATTCCGATAAGATTAACATTTAATCTTGAAAATATATAATTAAAACAATTGTAAACAAAATTTAATAATTTTTTAAGTACTATCATTGATTAAAATAAATGATGCGGTCGAATTGGGCGTTCAGTATATAGAGCGAGCCGAATGGGCCATAACTTTTGCTACAGGTGTCTAATCGCTTATTATAATATGTTTCTGAAAAACTCGTTTCGACCCGGTCGCATTTTACGAGGCTTGTAACCCCCGTAACAGCCATTTTGAGCCTTAAAAAATGACGTTTAGGCTTTCATTTTTCAGTTTGAAGTTCAGTGACATTTTCATAATTTTATTCATTTCTTTCATATAAATTGTTTGTTACCCGACTTTAAAAGGGACTTTTGGAATTTGAATAAGAACGATACTATTTTGGATACTTTCGCTGCGTTAGTAAATGATAATAATAAATAAATGCAAGTATATGTAAATAGACAAGTAAATAATATGTATACATATAAATAGGTATATATAATTAATTATATAGATTTTCTTTAAAGATTATATAATTAATTATTAGATAAATTATAGTCAATTAAATAAATATATGTATGCATATAAATAAGTAAATAGACATAAATAATAATAATAATAATAATAATAATAATAATAATAATAATAATAATAATAATAATAATAATAATAATAATAATAATAATAATAATAATAATAATAATAATAATAATCCTATTTTCAAATTAGTGACGGAATAGCGACTGATATTTCTGTCGCTAAAAAATTTTCAAATTTTTTTAATATGAAAATAATTTTCGAAAATTAAAGTGATAACTTTGACTAAATGATTAAATTAAAATATATAAATTAATATATGTAAGTATATATTGCAATGCCGTAACAAATAAATAATTATGCAAATAAATTAATTAAATTATAGGTTAACTTTGTTATTTTTTAAAAAATTTAGAATTATTCCAGATTTTTATCGAATTTCCTAAGTTTTTCTATTTTGCACTTTCGCTGCATCAATATATGTATGTATATATTGTAACGCCCCGATAATTTCTGAGTTGTGAATAGTACCACAGTAGATATATAATGTCCCGAAAATTTTCGATATTATAAATAGTAATTCGATAGGCTAAAAATTTACCAAATGTCATTTTTGACCCAAGTGATCCGAAATTTTCTTTGGAATCTACAAAATTAAATATATTTAATTATACCTAAATAAGTAACTAAATATGAGTGTGTGTGTGTGTGTATATAAAAAGCCAAATAACAAAAAAATAATAATAAGAATAATAAAAATAACTTAAGTTAAGAAAGAAAAGGGAAAAGGGGGAATACAAACAAATGAGGGAAGCGAGAGAGTGAGAGCGGTGGAGAGCAGATCTAGATCTGTTCAGTCACCCCCCTTCAGCATCGCCATTCTGCCGCAGCTCGCCCTACACCCCGGCATCCCTTTCCCTCTCGACACACGCCAGATCTGGCCACGTGCTCTACCCCCTCTCACCGCGCGCCAGATCTACGAAGTAAGGTAAAAAGGTTGTGTTTTGGGAGGGGATACAAAATGTTGCGAAGTAAGGTAGGCACCAGATGTACGAACATTTCATCGATCTTCACTCTTCAGTCCTCATTTTTCCCTAACCCTATTTTTTCTCATCACTCTCCACTGCAGCCGCCTAGTAGACGATGCCTCCCTCCCTCCGATCGTCGGAGCAATCGGTGGATTGTACGGTTGCGACTTCAATTGGCAAAAGGTTCTAATTTATCATCTTCAATTCTTCATTTCATTGATTTCAATTTTCTTGTTTCTATTACTATTTTTTTCTTTAAGTCGATGCTTCTTAGTTGTGATTCTTCTTCTTCTGATTCTTCATTTTTTTTATTTCAATTCTTTATTTCATTGACTTTATTTCATAGTATTGATACATTTTGTTTACTAATTTCACATTTTTCTTTTTTTTTAAGCCACACAAGTCACCAGACTCAATTTTCTTGTTCTGTTTTAGGCTTTACTCTTTCAAACAAGTACTGCTTCTAAATTTGTGTTTCTTTCTAGCTTAGCTTCTTCTTTTGTGTTGTATATTGTGGTATTGTTTCAAAAAATGATAGCTCATCTGGAGCAATTGCTTGTACTGCTGCTTATACATATATTTAAGATATATTTCCGTGATTAGGAAATCTGCTGTCTTTAAAAATTTGCATTTATTGTCTTAGATTAGGAAATCAAGCTTAAAATTATAGTAATATTCTCAGTTTTCATTGCTGAAGTAGATGGCTTTCACTAATTGCTCTGATTAGTATTGTAGCTAGAAACAAAAGAAAAACTTTTGATTATCAGAGTCAAAAATTTTAAGTATAAAATTTTTGATTTCGCAGCAACGAGGGATTATCAATTTATCATGTTAGTTTTTTTTCTCTTCTAACCAAGCCCAAGAAAAGTTAAAAATAAAAGCAAGCCCCTGTGACACAACCAAAAGTTCTTATGCTGACAATAAACCTTTTGGTTCGCAGTTTATGGCACTTGGATTATTCTTTTTTAAAATTTTATGTTAAATCAAATTATTCTACTTCTTTTATTAATGTTTGTTAATCAAGTCAGTTGCCAAGTTTCCAAATAAGTAACTCAAGTTGGAAGCTTGTGACTTTAAATACTCATTCACTTAATTATTATATTTCTTGTGTTAATAAGCTTTAGCTATTTCTGATATCTCCTACATCTTTTATTTTTAGGAATCTTTCTTTATGTTTTTGCCGTAAAAGATTTTAAAAAGATTTGTTATAATTTTATTCTTATACTAAAAACAAGAGAGAAAATAATTAATCTTCAAATGCTAAGTCCATAATGTAATTAACACCATAATAAGATAGGCTTGTGCAATCAGAGAGGCCAACTGGTTCGGAACCTAGGACATGAGTTCCCATATAAAAATTATAGTCTATGTTTTGAAACTCACTTGTATGTATGAGTTGAGTGTTGAACATCAGGTCAGTTTTAAATATATAAATACATGTAAATATATATGTAAGCTTATGAGTTGTATTAGATTGTAAGTGAAATTAGAATATTTTTTTTTTTAAATTGTAAGTTGATATATATATATATATATATATATATATGATTGTTTTATGTACTAGAGGATGGGAAAACTTATGTTGGAGTTTGATTTAGAATATGGTGAATGAATGTGTGATTTTAGAAGTATAAAAGACTTTCTTTTTATAGGGGGATAGGTAATATTGTAGGGGAAATTCTGCCGAAATTTTGGGAGAATTAAATGCCACATTAAGTTAGAGCCACATTTGAAGCAGTTTATTAGCTTCATTAGGTAGCATGTATTTCAATTATTCTTATTTCGTTTAATTATGATTAACTTTTCAATTACATGTTATTAAAAGTATCATATTAACTTTTAAGGGATAATAAAGTATGTTGGTTTGTTTACACTTGTTTTATTGGATGCAGGATTTGTTTAGTTGCCGGACTAAAAGGAGTCTGCAAAAAGTCAAATTTATTTTGGGAAAGGGACATAAGCATATAAGATATATAAGAAAAAAATCGGTTGAATTGTTAGTTTGTATAATTAGCGATTTTAAGGTTATATTTTTCTATGTACTTTTTAAGTACTATACAATTTAATGTACCTTTATTATATTATATTTTTTAAAATAATAATATTGGAGAATTGCTATTTATATAAATTAAATTTTGAATGTTATAATAATAATAATAATAATAACAGCAACAAAATTAAATTACAAATAATAATAATAATAATAGTAATAATAATTATAAATATTAATATTAAATTAGCGACGGATTTTGTCGTCGCAAATTTTCTTGTTTTACGTGGCATTCTAAAAATATTGTTTTGCGAAGGAATTTAGCGACGAAAATATCCGTCGCTAATATTTTTTTAATCTAATGGCGACCACTTTTGGGGGATAATTAGCGACGATTTGTAGGTATGTGGCATTTGCATTTTCCTTTGTTAAATGACTTAGGTATAACTGAGCAATTTGAAAAATACTTAAAGTATATGCATTGGGGTAAATTTGTGCATCTAAATTTGCCTATTAGAAATGAGTGAGCTGTTAAATTTTTTGTAACCCTTGAATATGTAGACAAGAGAAAAATTGGTTTTAAATTTAAGCACCAAGAAAAACAATATGTATTTGGATTTGATGAAATGCATGAGTGGTTTGGTTTTCCTTTGAATGGAAAACGCTTTGATTTTCACACTTTTAATCCTACACCGGTTTGGAAGAAATTAACTGGTTTGGATGTATTTAACAATAAAAATTCCACAAATCACCAAATTAAAGATAATGTGTTATTGTTATTTCATAAATATATATGTCATGCTTTATTTGGTCGAGTGGAAAGTAACAAAGTTCAAACTAAAGATTTATTTGTTTTAGACCTTATAAAATCTAGAAAGACACCATGTTCTATAGATTTTATTTTTTATGGTCTCTATCATGCTTCAATTGCAAAAAGTAAAACTGTAGGGATGAGTCACATGGTGACTGGCATTGTATTAGGTTGTTTGGGAAATTTGCATAATTTTCAAATGTGTGTGGATGATAGTATTGCACTATTAGATGCTCAGTACTTGCAAAATGCTAATGTTTTGACTAGAGGCGGTTGGCCTCCAAAGTTTGTTTCCTGTGATTAGCAGGTAAAAAGCACTAGTTTAAACAAGGGCAAGGGTCCTTCCACCTCTACAGCTGCTGGCAATGAGGATTCTTCGGATGATGATGTGGAGGAGGAGTCTGCATCTGCTGCTCATGGTGATGGTAGTGCAACTACTGGGTGGCAGCAAGTGTTAACATGTTTGGATGGGGTGGAGGCTACTAACCAAAGCATGGCAGCAAGAATGGACTTGATGGAGACCACAATGCATGAAATGCATAATAGCCAAACGAGTTTAGGGCACAAGCTGCTATCCTTTTTCGGACAACAGAATGTGGAGTTTACACCGTCTCCATCGGATTCCCTAAGTGGGAATTGAGATTAGTTTTCTCCTTCTCTTTTTACTTTTTATGTTTATTTTGTTTATTTTGTGTGTTGTGTTTTGATTGTTTTTATGTTTAGTGTTCGTTTGTGTTTGATTTTCTTACCCAATGCGGACATTGAGTCCTATAAGTGTGGGGGAATGCATGTTATGTTCGGACTTGTTTGTGTGTTTAGTGTAGCTTGTGGATATGCATGAGATGCTAGTTTTAGGTATTGGTTTTGCATGTATATATATTGTTAGTATATTTGTGTTGAAGGTTTATATGAGTATATTGTTTGTGAGTTTGTTTAATTTTGGAGCTTGTATATTTGATGCCTATTTGGAAATATATACATGTTATAGCTTGAATTTTTTAATTTAGTCTAGTTAGGAAAATTCTTGAGGAATGTCATTTTTATTTTACTTTGACAATTTAATGTACATAGTGAGAGTCATGACTTAGCAAAGCACTTTAATGTAGGTTCTTTTTAAGTTGGGTATCTTTTCACATGTAAATAGGATTATTTTGGCAATTCATTGCTTAAGGTAGTTTGATCTATAGCCAAGTGAGCTTTTGAAGCCTTTACATTGAAATTTTTCTTTGTATGAGAGCCTTCATATGCCATATCCTCTAGAACTTGCTTTGGTAAATTTTGAGACTATATTTAGTATGAGATATGCATGAAATATGATAAGGGCACCTAGATTAAACCATTTTGGCTGGATTAAATAACTTACCCTTTTTGACTTTAGGTAGCCAATTTTGAGTTTTTAACCTATTTTTGTTATGAAGCACTTAATTAACCTATTTTTGTTACCCTTTTTGTGGAGAGAATTATGATTGCTATATAATTAGAGATAAATTGTATTTAGTATAAGTATGATGTTAGTTGAATTGTTAGTAGAATTCCCTTCTTCTTAAAGTCTAATATTAGAAAAAAGGCTAGTTTCTAAAAAAAAAGAAAGAAAGAAAGAACAAAGTGGGATGGAGCATAAAATGCACCCATAATATTCTAAAAAAGAAAAGAAAAAGAAAAGCAAAAGTGTGGAAAAAGAAACTAGTAGAAAAAATGGTCATTAAGAAGGGAATTAGAATAGCAAGTTAAAATGTTATGAGATCATGCTATGCTTAGATGCTAAGTCTCTTATAATATTGTGATACTTTTTCTCTACACATAAATGAGCTACTTAACCAAAATTATCCTACATTAACCTAAGCCAAACTACAATCTTGAATAAAACCCTTTGATTTCATGTACTACCTTATACTAGTAGTGGAGATTTTTACTAATTACAAGTTTATGGTATGAAATGGCATATTTAAGGAATGAGTGAAACACTAGCCCATAAACTCATTGATTGATTGAAGAATGTAGTGTTTGAGTGAGAATTATCTTAGGCAATGTTTTGTACGAAATAATCTATACATGTGTTAAGATATTCAATTTCTTGAGTTCAAACATTCTTGTATTTTACAACTTCATGATTTTCCAAATGAGCTTGGTTGTTCAAGTTTAATGGACAATGATATTGTTTGAAAATTTGCATAGTTAGGCTAATGTTTTAAGAAATGAAAGCTATTGCATGTTCTTTTCAAATGTTTGTCAAATATATATGCAAGCTCCAAAAAGTGTGCGGATGTTGTTTTGTGTTATGTGGGCATGTTCTGGTTTGCTTGAGGACAAGTAAAATTCTAAGTGTGGGGGCTTGATATGAGCCTAAATAGCTCATATTTAGCCGATATTTTGTGATTAAAATTAGGTATGTTTTATGTTTTATGTGTAGAGGAGAAAAAGGAGAAAATATTGGAAAAGGAGCAGTAATGAGCAAGAAAAGAGGTCTCTGTCGCGAGCGCGATATACGTCGCGAGCGCGATAGAAGGCACCTAAGAGCAAGGAAGGAAGCCGCGCACTATCGCGAGCACGAAGGAGTCACGAATGCGACGAGACGGGAAGGAAGAAGAAGATCACGCAGTCGAAAGGAGTGAAGTGCCGTGCTCTATCGCGAGCACGACAGGCGTCGCGAGAACGACAGAGAGAGCCGTTGGGGGTAGTTATCTTTGAAAGGCCATTCGAAAAGTCAAGTCTTCCCATCAAGTTTTGCAACCTTTTGAAGAGGCATCTCAAGGGACATGGATTTTGGCATAGTATTTAAATTAATTTCATTTGTAATTTGGGATATATATAGAATTTTAACTAAGTATTCTTTTGTAAGTTCAAGGAAGAACAATTTCTGCAGTTAAAGTCTTTAGTTAGTTTTTCATGTTTTGAAGAGAAGACTATTGCAAGGGAGAAGATCATATATTTTGAAAGGAAAAAAGGTTGAGAGATCTCCTTCTTCTATTTCTCATCTTTTACTTCTTCTTTGTAAATATTGAATGATGTATTTATGAACTTGAATCATTATTGTTATGTTTTGTTATTCATATCAATTTGGTATTCTTGTTTGTAGAATTTTCTATTAGTATTTGATGCATGATCATTATAGGTAAGAATTTAGTCGAGAGATAAACTCCTACTTAAATCTAATAGAAGTTCATCATCAAAGCATTATTTGAGAGATCATAATGTTAGATGATTGTTATAGGTTGTTTATTAATCCTGAAATTTGTTGTATTAGATTAAAAAAAATAATGGTCAAAAATGGAGGAAGTCAAAAATAGAGGTAGCACACAAAAGGAATAGTTGGGCTACAATGTGAATTGAAGAATTGTAGGTAGCACACAAAATGAATAGTTGGGCTACAATGTGAATTGAAGAATTATTGGTAGCACACAAAAGGAATAGTTGGGCTACAATGTGAATTGAAGAATTGTTGGTAGCACACAAAAGGAATAGTTGGGCTACCAAATGTGAATTGAAGAATTTTTGACTGTTCACACGGAAGCTCCTGCCTATATAAGGCAAGAGATTGTTCTTCAAATGTAAGGATTGGATTCAAAGAAAGAATTCCAATGAAAGCTTGTAAGCTTTGAAACTTAGAGAATTTGTGGGAAATTCTCTTGGGTTTGTATCCATTTATTGGGTGTGTGAGAAAATACTAGAGTGAGTGAATGTAAAAATTGTTCAAACACTTAGTGAAATTTTCTTGGTTGTCTTTTGACAACGGCCGTGGTTTTTCTCCGATTTTGGAGTTTTCCACGTAAATTCTTGTGTTGTGAGTTTCTCCTGATTTATTCCGCATTCATTAGAAGGGTCATTTTTCCCAACAACTGGTATCAGAGCCAAGGTAGAGCCAAGATTCTTTCTTAGTATGCTCTGTGGTTGTAGCATAGACTGATCTTCCACATCAGAAAAGATTTTTTCTTGGGTACTGTTCATGTATACGGGCACTGTTCACGTATACGGTACTATTCACGTGAATAGTAAAAGCTGATTTGTTCGTGATAGAAAAATATCTACAACAAAATTCGATATTGAGAAATTTGACGGAAGAATCAATTTTGCCTTATGGCAAGTGCAAGTCAAGGATGTATTAATCCAATATGGATTGTATAAAGTATTGAAGGGAAAAATAATCCCTTTGACCAGCAGTGGAGATTCAGGAAAGTCCACAATGAGCGATGAAGATTGGGAGGAGCTAGACATGAAAGCTGCCAGTCTAATTCGTCTCTGTTTAGCAAAAAATGTTATTGCTAATGTGGTTGGACTATCTACAACAAAGGAGATCTGGAATAAGCTTGAAGAATTGTACCTGACAAAAAGTGTCTCAAATAGACTTTATTTAAAGGAGCAATTTTATAAATTACAAATGGAAGAAGGCATGAAAATTTCAGATCATCTGAGTGTCTTGAATGGAATTATTTCTGAATTGGAGACTCTTGGAGTTAAGATAGATGAAGAGGATAAAGCCTTGCGACTCATCTTGTCTCTTCCACCTTCTTATAAACACATGCAACCCATTTTAATGTATGGGAAGGAAACGGTAGTTTTTTCAGAGGTGGCGAGTAAATTAATTTCTGAAGAAAGAAGAATGAATGGAGAAAATAAACATTCAGAAAACTCAATTTTGGCTGTTTATGGGAAGAAGAAGAAGAACTCTGAGAATAAAGTTGTATGCTGGGGATGTGGGCAAACTGGCCACATTAAAAGGAACTGCAATAAAGGTGGAGTTAGTTCGGCCAATAGCTCCAAAGAACAAGCTAATGTTATCAATGTAGTCTCCCTGCAAGAGGGAGATGATGAATTCTATTAAATATATATGTCCTCATGGCATGATTGCTACCATTGAAAATGCCATGAAAGAGGACATCTGATTGGTAGCATGTGTACGGATTTGCACACGGGCATTGGCTGATAATTATGCAAGGTGTGTGGTACAACAAAAGAATGTCGATGGCTAATGAACTTCCTGAAAAATCAGCATGGGAGTTACACCATAATTTATTAGCAAGTTTTTCGACATGGGCCGAGGTAAAATTCTTGGAGTTGGTGTTAATTTCAAGTGAGTATACTTTTTATGGTGGAGTATGATAATTCTTGTTTAAGAATTGTAATTGTCGATGTTAGACAATGTTTTGGTAGCAGATATATATTTTTTTTTAATCTAGGTGGAGATTGTTGTATTAGATTAAAAAAAATAATGGTCAAAAATGGAGGAAGTCAAAAATAGAGGTAGCACACAAAAGGAATAGTTGGGCTACAATGTGAATTGAAGAATTGTAGGTAGCACACAAAATGAATAGTTGGGCTACAATGTGAATTGAAGAATTATTGGTAGCACACAAAAGGAATAGTTGTGCTACAATGTGAATTGAAGAATTGTTGGTAGCACACAAAAGGAATAGTTGGGCTACCAAATGTGAATTGAAGAATTTTTGACTGTTCACACGGAAGCTCCTGCCTATATAAGGCAAGAGATTGTTCTTCAAATGTAAGGATTGGATTCAAAGAAAGAATTCCAATGAAAGCTTGTAAGCTTTGAAACTTAGAGAATTTGTGGGAAATTCTCTTGGGTTTGTATCCATTTATTGGGTGTGTGAGAAAATACTAGAGTGAGTGAATGTAAAAATTGTTCAAACACTTAGTGAAATTTTCTTGGTTGTCTTTTGACAACGGCCGTGGTTTTTCTCCGATTTTGGAGTTTTCCACGTAAATTCTTGTGTTGTGAGTTTCTCCTGATTTATTCCGCATTCATTAGAAGGGTCATTTTTCCCAACAAAATTTGCATGTATAACCATCTAATTCATTAAAGAGAGTTAAGAGTTGGAATTATAAATTCATATTTTAGGCACTCTAATTTATGTCGAGAGAATGAATTGGAATGTTATTCAACTTGACTTGCATGATAAGAATACACTAATAATTAAGAATAATCACTTCAAGTTCCATTAGTTATTACTTTATCATCATTAATCCATTTGTCTTCTTTGATCATTATTAATAGGGTTAGATAATATTTAATATAATAATTCCACTTTCATTATCAAATTATTGAACATTGTAAATAAGATTAAAATCAAGTATTAATAGTGAGTAATATTAATCTACATTTCTCGTGGGAACGATATCTTAGATACTATAATCGGTAAACTGTATACTTGCGGATTAGCATTTAGAAATATACGTAACAACGGGCTTGCAAAGCGGAGATCACATTAGCCAAAGAGTTGGAATGAATACCCCACACAACCACATCAAGTTGATCTGGACTCCTCAGCACTATTGTTCTCTTACTATAATCAACTATCGCCCGATGCTTATAAAGCCAATGCATACCAAAAATTAAATCAAACTCGTGGAATGGCAACTCAATCAAGTCCGTAGAGAACTCTCTACCTTGGACCACTATAGGGCAAGTCCTATACACTCTATTTATACTAACACTATTTTCCAAGGGACTAGTTAAATGCGGATATGGTTTGAGATTAAAACTTTAAATTCTCACCATACATATGTGATGAAATCATGAGAAATTTTACGTCCCTAACAATATCTTTCCATAAAAGTTTTTTTTCTTCATAGAGTAAAAACTGCAAGTTCCTTTAAATGAATAGAAAATAAATAGTGTGATTTTCTATGTTACATACGTGCAGGTACATGTACGTGTACTCGTACTTGTATGGATATGAGCACGCAATATTGCAATTCTTAAAAAAATTGGAATAAGAATACGTAATATATAATTATTAATAAAAAATTATATATTATAAAAATTAAACTATAAATATTGAAATTATAAAAATAACTCCAAATGCTGAAAGAATGCATAATATATATATATATATATATATATATATATAACAAATCAATTGAAATTTTGTATTGTTAATGTAAATTGATTTAATCAAAATTATGGATATGTGTTTAAATAAATATCGCATTATAATAATATATGATAATAAATATTTTTAATTTGTTCACATTTATTGTCAATATTTATATGTTTAATTTGTATTCAAGGTACATTTACATATGCCGATAATGCTCTGACATTATTAGTTATAAAATAAATAAAAATATAATTTCACTATTTTATTATGATCGCAAATTATTTATACCTTAGTATGTCAAAATATTATTACTATATATATATATATATACAAAAATATAAGTTCTTGTTTAAACCCGTGCCCACTAGAATATATTTATACGAGTACCAAAAATTAAAAAATATGTACTGAAATACGTTTGAATATCCAATAAATATCAGTACTGGATACTTATCAATACGGATATGCCATTCAAATAGAATTAACCATACTTGTAACGTGATTGTCCATGTAGTTGGTGTCAAGAAATGAGCTAGGATGTAACCATGCGTCTTATCTACTAAGAATTTTTCAATCTGAAACTATAAAACAGAAGAAATGTACCGCATGGCGTATTAATTACAAACAACCATGTGTCTTAATAGTACTTTCAAATTTGATAGTACACATTCAAATAATAAAACCCCAAATATCTTATTCATTTGAAGGGAATGGACCATCTACCATGCACAATTTATTTCTTTTTATCTTTTTCTTTTGAACTTTGTTTTCTAACCATGAATTATAAATATTATAATATGGAATAGGATGGTCCTTCAAGAGCTTTTATTGGGATCTTGACTAATTATTTTTACTTTTGTCAAAAGCTCACGTGAATATGAGCTGGATAATCATCTTATTTTCGTAATAACTAATAACTAGTTATATCATATAATGTATAATTAAGAGGTATAATATAAAATCATTCCCCCGTATTTGGTAATTGTTTTTGGTTAATTATAAAATTAGGCATGATAATAGAATAGTTTTCTATTTTAGATAAAATAAAAAAAAATTACAATATCAGTTTTAAATTTTAAATGCCTTTTCTATTTAGGGATTACGATAATTTTTCCATTAAAACTAATAATTATTCGAATTTTAACAAAAAAAAATAATTTTTAATTTTTATCTACTAATTAATATTGTTTAAAATTAACAATAATTTTTATTGTTATAATTACTGCAGTTTAATAATTATTATATAAAAAACTAAATAAAAAATCATTATTGTTTTCAGACTAATTAAAAATCAAATTAAAAATATAATCACCATATTATAGTGTCAAATTCACATACACTTGCACCAATTAAATTATAGATAAAAAAAAAGTTACAATAAAAATTGAGAGGGGAATTTTATGTTTGAACACCAAAATCTAAATCAAATAAATATGCAATAAATTAATTAAATTGGAATCAATCCTTTCCACTGTCATTTTATTTTATTATTTTACGAACATGTTCTTTGCTTTTGTGAGTTTAATTGTGTCTCTTGGATTCGGGGTGTTGAGAAGGGAGATCCCACTGGAACTATTCGAGGACACCAATCGATTTTATTTTCCTTACCCTATTTCCTTTTACTTTAAGTTTTAATTCTGACTTATTATAAATATTCTTTTTGAACCCGCTGATGTGAAAATGGCAAAAGATTTGTACAAATAAGCGAAATTTTTCTTAAATAAACCGGACCAATGTCTTGAGTTTTCATCCAAGCAAAACAAACATGTTAACATTATTCTTTCTTTAAATATGCATGTGAGGACCAATGTCCTCATCCTTAATGAATACCCCGTTTTATGCATAATTCGCATTTACTTTTATATTGGAGGTTGTATTCTGCCCCTAGTTTTGTTGTAATTTATTGTATTTTTGCGTACCTTATTTTAATCTTGCTTTATTTAATGCATTCCGTTATATGATTGATCTGGGATTTAATTTCCTGCATTGAACTGAATGAGAAAATGTAATGAAAATTTTAACTCTAAAAGCTCAATTATAATTAAATCAAGGTATGAATAAATGGGAAGTCCCGAACGAGGTTAGATGAACTTTTCCAATGTTCTATTGGAAAGGGGATTCCAAAATATCTCTTGCTGGTCAAAATAGGCCCAAGTTGCATTGTCTTAGACTCCACGAGGTTAGACGGACTATCTCAATGTTCTATTGGGGTGGGGACTCCAAAATATCTCTAGCTTACCCAAAATAGACGTAAATGCATCGTTTTAGGTTTCACGAGATTAGATGAATCTTTCCAATGTTCTATTGGAAGGAGGATTCCAAAATATCTTTGATAGCCCAAAATAGACACACCTGAGCTGTCTTAGACTCAGTGAGGCTAGACAACATTTCTCAATGTTTTATTGGGTGGCGACTCTAAAACACCTACTTGTTGCTTAAAATAGACACCCTTGTAATCTCCTACAAGTTATTTGAACCTCTTTCGAATACCCTAAAAGCGTGTCATTCGGGGCCCCCTGTAACACCCTGTTATCCCCATTGGAAGGATACCGGAGCGCCACGCACACACATACATATACATATACTCAAGCATGCTAAAAACAAATACGTATAATCATAAAGCTAACAAATCCATATATAAATAATCATATCGTTTTACAAAAAGAATATGTAAACATTAAACATATACATATACAAAAATCATCCTTCACAAAATTACAAATTCCACAATCAAACTCCATATACAAAATTTATAACAATACAAAAATACAGCGAAAGACAATATAAAATCCAATTATAGACTTCTAGTGACCGACCTGTAGATGTCTGACTCTAAAAAGAACCTACCACCTACACGGGAAAAGAGCCCGTGCTAAACGATAACACTTAGTGGGGAGGAATAACACATGCATGTACATATAATCGCAAAAAACATATAATTTATAAGTTTAACAATAACAAAAGCATATAAACATATACTACTCATGCTTATAACGAGTGTTCATCATACACATGTATGCTGGAAAGTAACCATTCATAACCAAGTAATCAATATTCATATACATCTACACAATACAACAATTAGCCATTTATGTTCGAATATAAGTATTACATATCGTCTTGTCATATCGCATATACATATACATGTCGCATATATCCATTTCATATATATAATGGTCTCATATGCAAATCTCATGTAAAAGCCTCATGTAGTAGCCTGATTACTCAATAACTAGTGGATATAGGTACTAATGATACAGATAGGAAACAGTATCCAAGCATATGGAGACATGGGTTTCAAAACATTTTATAATCATCTATACTCGAAAGTATACCGAAGATCGAGGTCTCAAACATCATATATGACCCAAACGAGGCTGAATTAAAGACCCAAATGGGGCCCGTATGTAACATATAACATATAGCAGCTGTACTCACACCCTGACTCTTGATAAGCACTTATCCATCCACTAACTATGACTATCAGGCTCAAATAACAACTCAGTCATGTTCTAGTATGATTATCAAATAACCGAGAATAAATCAAGTATAATCATATAATTTCATGTATACATGTATATTGATCAATTTTGAAGACATATAAATCATTATAATTCATATACATATAAATCATATGCAAATCATATCCTAACGCATCATTTAGCATTTAATAATCCATATAAGACAAATTATGTGCCATGTAGTAAAAACCCATGTAAAAAGAACCTTGAAACTCATTTTTGAAACAGGGCAGGAAAGGCATCACTGTCGCGCTCGTGACAGTAGCCGAGGAAGAGAGGCCAGTCGCGACTCGTGATGATGCCGCCTCACAAGAGGGAGCGGGCACGAGTCGTGATCCTTGCTCATGACTCGTGTCTGCCCCAAAGGGAAGAGGGAACGAGTCGTGATCTTTGCTCACGACTCGTGTCCTTCCCACCCACATCTTCATGTGTCGTGAGCCATCTTCACGACTCGTGAAGATGCCAGGCACCACTGCCGAGTCATGCTGCCTCTTCACGACTCGGATGAATCATCTCAGCGCACTGCGCAAGAGGATGAACTACGTGATTCTATCGCGATCGCGACAAGCATCGCGCTCGCGACATTGTCGCGTTTTCCAATTCTCAGTAGAAATCGCGAAAACTCAGAGCTTAACAAAATCAAAACCCATTTTACCCAGAATCAAATAACATGCAAAATCATATAAAAACGTACCTCCTGTGCCTCCAAAACTTACTTATAACAATAACAACTCAAACTACACAATAATTACGCAAATCAATTCAACATATATTGAGGTTGCAAAAATCCAGAATTTTATCTCATGTTCATGTACGTTTATTCAAATTGGACATACAAAGCAATTTAACACTATCATCTTAACTCATATACACATATCTATGAACACATACTTTTACATGTACAAAACACACAAATCACAATTAATCACATATCAACCCAAGATCTAAAGAGAAATGGACAACCATTCTCAAACATACACATCCAAACAAAAAGCTCCCAAACCTGGAAATGGAGCTCAACTCGCTAGTTTCAAAATCCAATCTTTTCTTTTCCTTTACTCTTTCTCCTATCTTAAGATTCTTGCACAAACCAAACAAAATAACAACTCAATAACCCAAGCAAATCAAACTTTAAACCCAAGAACAAACCATATAATCCCCTAACCAAACCCGAATGGAGAAGAAGATGAAGAAGAATCAAGCCATAAAATAACAACCACTTACCTCTTGGACAACTCTTGATCTCAAAACCCTAGCTCAACTCTTGAAGAACACCCACATGCAAAGCTTGAGAGCAAAAATGGAGAAGTAGAGGAAGTGAGAGAGAGAGAACGTGAGAGTGAAAGAAAGAAGAGCAGCTGTGGCTTCCAAGGGAAGCAAACCCAAATCCTGCTCTCCCTCTCTCTTCTTCCTTTCAAATCCCCATTATTGCCCTCACCTACTTATCCACTTGTCACAATTCTATTGGACCTCACTTTCCCTTCTTTGACTTTCTTTCTCTTTTGTCATCTAGTCACTTACATAATTACCATTATACCCTCAACAAACTCTTATAATTCCTAACTGTAGACACCGGGTCCGGAGCAGCGTAGATCAGGATTACCCAATGATGAAATTAAGTGTGCTTGTTTATAGGAAAAAATGAAAGTTAAAAGTGACGATATCCTTGTCGGATTAATTTATTGGAAATAAATAAAAATGTATTTTAAAAATATTTTAAAAATGTTTAAAAAAATTATTTTTGGGTGAAAAAAGTGAGTTTTCAATTTTTTGTGTTTTATAAAAAATTTGAAAAAAAAAATTGCGCGAATGTCGAGTTGCGGCAGTGATCGCTCGCCCAACGCACCCTTCCCTCGCCCATTTGGCTGTGTTTGACGTTTTTTGGCCCCAAAATTTCTTTTTCTTCAAATTTTTAATAGAATTCAATGCTAAACCCTTTAAAATTCCAAACCCTTCAAATTCAGTTGTTTTTTTGTGTTTATTGGAATTAAATCAATTTAATTTTTTAATTAAAAAATTCTGAATTTTGGGGGAGGAATAAAAGGAATTTTGGAGAGAGAATTAAGGGCGGATTTTCTTCTTCTTTCTTCTCTCAAAAACAAATTCTCTCAAGTTTCTAAAGGATTTTTCCAAAATAATTCTTAAGGCAAAAAGAATAATTTTTGTTCTTGGAAATTTCCTTCTTTTCATTTAATAATTTTTGACTTTGAGACAAATAAATCAATTATTTGTTGTCGAGTAAAAATTCATTTTCAATATTTTATTTTTCTAATATATTCTTACAATCAAGACAATGAATTGGATCTTACCTTCATTTCATCAAGCTAAATTTTGAGGGTAAGCATTCTTGGCTCAATTCTTAATTTAATTTTTGATTTAATTTTTTTGTTTCCAATTAATTAATTATCATGTAAATTCTTTTAGATCTATTATTTTTTTTTTTCATTCTCATTTCTTGTGTTCTTATTTAATTGTTCATATTATAGATCTATTATTATTATTATTATTATTATTATTATTATTATTATTATTATTATTATTATTATTATTATTATTATTATTATTATTATACTTTTGCTCTTTATTTGATTATTCATTTTTTGTTTCTATTTTTATGATTATCATTATCCTCATTGTTGTTCATATATTATTATTGTTTTTTATTGGTATTATTATTTATCATGTTTTAACATGTTATATTTATTTTATTTCTTATTATTCTTACATGTTTATTTGATTGTTCATACTCCTTGGTTGTTGTTGTGCTTTATTATTATTATTATTATTATTATTGTAATTACTACCATCATTAGTATTAGTATTATTTTTATTACTCTTGTTTATTATATTATTTTTCTTTATTATTATTCATATCTTCACACATGTTGAATTTTATTATTATGATTTATGTTTTATGCATGCTGAATTTTATATTTATTTTTATTTATATTCTTTTGTATTTTAAATTTTCTTATTATTTTATACTTTTTTAAGCATGTTGAATTGTTAATTGGTTAATTTGCATATTTTTATTACGTCATTTAATTAATTTGTCACACATGATGCATCCTTATTGGCTTCATTTTGTTTTTTTATGTTGTATGATTAAATTCATTTTTTATTACTAACATCACTTTTATTTGTCTTTTTTTATTCCAATACTTATTTTTTATGCGTGAGTTTTTCCAATGGTAAGTGGAAGCCTATGAAGATTTAGAGATAACCTTTGGGATTTAATTTGTTATTTGTATTTTTTTATTATGTTGGGTTTATTTTATTTCTAATATATAATTTGTAATAAATTATTTTTTGTGCACGTTAATTAAAAAATCACAAAAATATTTATATTAATTAATTTAATTTTTTTCTAAATAAAAAGGGGACCAATGTCCTAGCTTTTTCATCCAAAATAAATTGTCACTTTAAAATTATTTTCTTTAATTATGCATGAGAGGACCAATGTCATTGTCTTTAATAAATAGCCCATTTTATGTATGATTTGTTTTTTATTTATTTACAATGGGGGTTGTATTCCGCCCCTAGTTTTATTGTAATTTATTTTCATGCGCTTTTATTTACTTTATCTACCGCTTTCTTTATGTGATTGACATGCGATTTAATTAAATTGCATTAAAATTGAATGAGAAATGGGATGAAACGCTAAATTCAAAACTCAATTATAAACTAAATCAAAGTATGAATAAATGAGAAGTCCCGAACCATCTCTGGTCTTTGGGCTCAAAGAGGCGAGAGGACCATTTCAATGTTATATTGGAATGGGACTTCCAAGACACCTCTTGTGTCCCGTAAAAAGGCTTTAACTTGCATAGTCCTAGGCTCCACGAGGTGAGAGGGCCATCCTAATGTTCTATTAGGATGTGGCCTCTAAGACCCCCTTTGGCTTGCCCAAAATGGACATAACAGCACTGTCTTAGGCTCACTGAGGCTAGACGACCTTTCCCAATGTTCTATTGGGTGGTGACTCCAAGAAACCTCCTTATTGCCCAAAATGGACGCACTTGTAATTTCTTACAAGTTTTATGAACCTCTCTCGATCGCCCTAAAGGCGGGCGTTCGGGGCGACCCCGGGGTTCAGCGCGCGTCACAGTGGCGACTCCACTGGGCACATAAGAGACTTCCCTTTGAAAGTACCTTGGTTAAAATTTATAATTGATTTTTAATTTAAAAATTTCATCTCTTTTCGAAATTGTATTGCATATCATTAGAACCTTAGATCTATGCTAGTTTGGTCCCTTTTTAACCTCGATGCATTCCCAAAGCACGATCCTACGTTCACTCAATGTGGGGAAGTGTTAAGGATAATCACCAGCCCAAGCCTCATACCTTATGGTATATCAAATGGAGACCCAATCAGTTATTATGCTCGTGATGAGCTAGACCCATTGGCAGGGACCATGCTTGGGTAGCCCTAAAGTATCATCACCTTTGACTAAAGCTCATGTAATGGCAATAGATACTTTCACTAGGTGAAATGTACCGTAATCCCGCACTTACTATGTGGGCCATCATATATTGAACAAAATCAGTTAAATTAAATGGTCTTTCATCAAAGGCTTTCATGCCTCGATGGGCCCATCTTGATTTAATTGAGGTGTTTAAATACATAATGGCCAAAAATCCATATGTATGTACATTAGGCAAGAGATGTTATGCTAACGGCTTTTCACCGTGCACCATATGTGTCCATTGGGTTCCCTGGTAACCCTTGGATAAAGCTCATCTAGGAAAGAGACTACACTACCTCATGTGTGGGAGAGGTAAGGTCGAAAGGGTCTATCTGCTTGCATATATTTGTCTATGCTACATCAGCACGACCATGCATTGCATTTCAATCATGCATCATCCTAACAAGGTATATTCTGCAGCCATCATAGATTCATCCAGGTGGTTTAGAGGTCCCCACGGTCGGCTAAGAAGGATTCCACTCTTTTGATTAGTGGAGCTAGTATCAGATCAGAGCTCAGATTCACTCTTAGAAGGTAGTGAAATATTTTCCTTAGATTCATCAGCAGAAATAAGTATGGCTAACCCGTCAGGTGAATCTAGTGCAACCCGTGCAATGATCGCCGAGGAGGTGGGAAAGAGAATGGAAGAGTTTGAGGCCAGAATGATTGCGATGATGGGCAACCTAGCTACCACTTTAGTGCCACTTGCTGGGCAATAACCTATTGCTCCAGCTGGGGGGCAAGATGAACAAGGGCCTAAGAGAGGATCTCCCTGCGGCATTTGACCCACCTATAGTTGAGCCAAGAGTGCCAGCACATGTAGAGCGTAGAGAAGCTCCTAGACTTGAGAGTGACTTGGGTGAGGAAGAGCAGGAGGAGCCAATCATGATAAGAGGCAAAGCCCCCAAGCCAGAGGAGGCCATGTGGAGAAAGATGGAGGAAAGGTTCGAAGCAATGACTCGCTTACTGACAGCGGGAAGAGGCATGAACCCCAAGGACAAGGAGCTGGAGGGCGAAGATCTAGTTCCCTAGAATTTTAAGATGCCTGACATGCCAAAGTTTGATGGCACCTCAGACCCAGCAGCACATGTGAAGCAGTACTCGTTAGTGATGAAGGGTACAACGCTGACAAAAAGTCAGAAGATAGAATATTTTTGCTTGAGCTTGACGGCTCCAGTGGTGGACTAGTATCATGGACTCGACAGAAGGACTAAAGAGGACTGGGATCTATTGACAGAAGAGTTCCTAATACAATATGATTGTAGCACGATGATGGAGGTAACCCAGAAAGATCTAGAACTGCTACAGCAGAAGTCAAGGACAGTAATTTCATGAATACCTAACCCGATGGAGAAACTGGGTAATGGAGATGAAGAGAAAGCTGGACACTCCGGACCAGATAAGGCTGTTTATCAGGAATGCCAGCCCATATCTGAAAGATGGGTTAAAAATGAAGGGTTTAAAGGACTGGGAGTCCTTGAAAGACATAGCCATAGAAGCTGAAGGAGAGTACCTTGCAAGGAAGGCCAACAATGATAATTATGCTCGAAAAAATTACGGTGATCAGGGGGCAGAAAAGTCAGCAGGGTCCGGAAATGGGAATCGGTCTGGAAACACCATAGATGTAGCGGCTACCAAATCAGACCAAAGGCATTTCTCCAACCTAGGCAAGTCACTATCTTGGGTACTTAAAATGTTGATGAAGGAAGGTAAGCTACAACCAATGCCTGCTAAGCCCGCTAGAAGTCAAGGACATCCCGATCATCGAGAAGATATGTACTATGCTTACCATCAGCATACAGGGCATGACACTGATGAATGTCGAACTCTGAGGAACCATGTAAACACTGTGCCCTGAGGCAGTTCAGATCAGAGATTACCCGATGAAGAAATCAGTGTCCATTTCTGATCCAATGGATGAAATTCGGGAATATTTGTCCTTCAGATTCACAAGGATTGGAGATTTTCATTTGCAACAGAAAGAATTAGAAAAATTTGGAAGATTTAGCATGAAAAGTGATTTTTTCCGCAGACGACCTGCCTGTCGGTAGCCGAAATGATCCGTCTCTCGCCATGAGAGGCAGGTCGTCGGTGAAGCAAACGACGGACACATGTTCGTAAACCGACGCCCGTCTGTTCCTCCCCATGCCTCGTTCCATCCGTTGACTAAATGACCACGCGTACCCTTGTAACCGACGACCGTCGGTGAGCTTCAGACGCCAGTCGGTCAATTGATTTGGTCGCCGAATTTTGAGGAAAACATAATATTTTTTTCCAAATCCTATTAGGAATAGGATTTCTCTTTCCTACTCCAAATAGGATTCCCATTTTTTCTATAAAAGGGGGGATTTTTAATGATATGGGGATTAGACAATTTTTAATTTAGGGGATTTTCTTTCTCTCAAGGATATTCTCTAATATTTTCTTTCAAAAATCATATTTTACAAAAAAAACTCTCTTTTCATCTTTTTTTTTTTCAATCTCTTTTCAAAATCTTATTTTGGTGAATCCAATTAATTTGAGATAACGAAATCAATTTGTGTTCATCAATTTTATTGATTCCAACATCCGAATTGTTAAAAAAGAAAATTGCTTTTCAAGGAAGAAATAGAAATTTTTTTTTCTTAATTTGTAACCGGTCCTTATAAAGCGAGCGGATTCGAAAAATCTACTCGACGTTCATCCAAAAAGGTATAATCCGAGGGTAAATATTCTGAACTTAATATTTGGCTGATTTAATTTAATTATTTCCATTTTTGTACATCTTTTGTTAAAATAAATTTATTTTCTTGTGAAATCTGCCCATTTTTGTCGTTTTTTTGAGGAGCAGAGGTGACCGACGGGCAGCATCGCTACCGATGCCCGTGTCTTGATCGAGGGATGGGCCTTAGATAGCGCACTACTTTGCCCGCCGGTCACATTTCAGACGCCCGTCGGTCACGTCTGAAAAGCCGTCCCTGGGCTCTCGCACACTGTTTTAATCCGTTTTCATTTGTTTATGTTTTCTTTTATTTGTTTTCTTTATTTTGTTTGCCCTCTTATTTAAAACTTTTTTTTAGTTTTTATTTTATCATTTTATTTCATTTCTGAATTTTTGCACTAATGTGTTTGTTTATTTTTGTGAGATATAATTTTATTATTTTTTGGATAGATTAGAATTGGGAATGAGGATGGCTACCCAAATCTAAGGATTTATACTTGGTTTGTCCCTTTAATCTTTATCTTTATTATTTCTTTGATATCTATTGTTAGTTTATTATTATTTATTTTTCTGTTTATTATTATTATTATTATTATTATTATTATTATTATTATTATTATTATTATTATTATTATTATTATTATTATTATTATTATTATTATTATTATTATTATTATTATTATTATTAGTATTGTTATTAGTTTTAGTATTCATTATTATATTAATTGCATTATTATTGTTATTGTTGTCCTTATTTATTTGTTTGGGTATTTGTAAAATTATTTCTATCCCGTTAATATAAAAATAGTTAAATGTTTTATAGTAATCAATTTGGGAATTTTTACAAAGCAAGGACCAAAGTCCTATTTTAGCCAATAAAAAAACCGTCACATGAAAAATTATTTTTTGTAATAAATGCATGCAAGGACCAATGTCCTCAATCTTAACGAATATTCCGTTTTATGCATGTTTTATACCTTATTTACGATAGGGGTTCCCCTAGTTTTTTTGTAATTTATTTTCGTATGCTTTATTTTATTCTTCACTTTTATATGAATGATTGCGCCTTTTAATTAATCGCATCGTATGGAAAGATGGTGAAATAATAAATTCAAAACTTAGTTGTAAAATTAATCAAGGTATGAATACATGAGAAGTCCGGAACCTATCTCTGGTCTTTGGGCTCAATGAGGCGAGAGGCCCATTTCAATGTTCCATTGGAATGGGATCTCCAAGACACCTCTTGTGTCCCACTAAAAGGCTTAATTTACAATCCTAGGCTCCATAGGGTTAGAGGGTCATTCCAATGTTCTATTGGGGTGATTGCCTCCAAGATCCGTTTGGTTTGCCCAAAATGGATATTATGCGCCGTCTTAGACTCACCGAGGCGAGATGAACTTTCCCAATGTTTCATTGGGTGGCAACTCCATGAAACCTCCTTGTTGCCCAAAATATATGCACTTGTAAATTCCTTACAAGTTTCCATGAACCTCTCTCGAAAGCCCTAAAAGCGGGTCTTCGGGTCGCCACGGGGTTCGGCGCACGTCACAAACCATATTCAGGATCTCATTAATAACAAACAGATTACCAATCCAGAGCGCTATAAGAAATAGGCGAGGAAACCTTCTAGTAGATATGCTTTTCATATTTGAACTTTTTTCAGTTTTAATGTATGCAGTACTGTTTACATTAATTATATTAATGGCTTTTTTTTATGTTCTCATGATTTCATTATGCATGATCACAATCACAAGTCATTTACAGTTGATATTAACTTAATAAATACCGTCATGTAATCTCGAGATCCTATAGCATCTGATATAACTCTTGAAGAGAGGAAAATTCTGAGAGCTGAAAATAAAAATAGAAAGTAGTGAAAGGAAAAACTAGATGCAATTAGGGAATTGGATGAAAACTCACTAAGAGCACTAGAACCTTTCTGATTACCCGTCAAAGCAGTCCCTGGATAAGACAGAACCTAGAAAATAATTTAGGCAGCCCTTCTTTATATAGCTCTCTAAATGACTGTTTTCTACCTTTATTTCGCAATCGCTTGCTAGCCTATTGAGCCTTTATAGAGGTATGCTAAATGCGTGCCGATTTTGTTGTTACACATGTTAAAACTATCCCTTCGCCTAAAATGATTTTTGCCTCCCCTTAGAAAAATGACCGCTCTAGTAAGAATGGATGTACAGCATTGACAATTCTTTGGGTTATCAAAAATTGCCCTGATAAGGATGAGTTTACATTTTAGGAAGAAGGTTTAGTCATTTAGAAACTCTGCATAGTTAGAGATAAAAAAAAAGGACAAAAAAAAAGAAAAAAAGGAAAAAAATTGAAAAAAGAAGTAGAGCTCAAGATAGTAACCCCTTGATGAGTTTCTGTGGTTATCTTTTTAACTTAATTGTTATCCTGAGCTTGATGAGCTAAAAGTAGTATTGAAACTCAAATTCAAGAATCCATTTGTAGTACGTAATTGAGCTGAGGATGGTCCTCCCATCAATCGAGTAAAATTATGGCCATTCTTCTCTAGCAACCTGATCCTCCTTTGATAGCCATCTACCTAAGCCTAATATTACAACCAAAGTAAGACCTTTTGATTCTTGGTTCACTCTTATCTAATTAGCAGAGATGACCTTCTAATAAGGTTCGGTATGTAGGAAGAGGCATATGGTGTTTCTTGAGCTTCAAACGGGGAGCCACAATTGCATTTATGCATTTGAGTTAAATATTGTCCCCAACGTTGCATCTTGAATTTGCTTCAAAAAAAAGAGCATCCTGGGCAAAAATTAAGAGCAGAGAGAAAATTTTCAACCATGAAAACCCGAGAGAACTAGTTGATAACAGAAGTTTGATGTTTTTAGGATCCATCTTGAGATTAGATAGGATCTTGTATTTTTTAGATTAATGACAAATGATGATCATGCGTGATGAAATCAGACTGAAATATATGCATTTATGCAATAATATTTTAATGTAAGCAAAGCACTTTATCTTGCATACTCAAAATGGTTTAAGTTCCAGTATAAAAAGTAGCGCATTATTTTTTCTTCGCATATGTGCAATTTATTATAAGTGGCCCTCATTGCCATCTTCATCTTGATGCTTCAACAAACTTTCCCCAACATTGGCTTCAAGCTATTCGTCAGCACAAAATCCATACGACCATGATTAAAATAAAAAAAAAGGGCCATTAGAGTTGAAAACCATGACTAGCTCTCTAAGCAAAAGTTAGGCCAAAGGGCAGGGTGAAAACCTGAGAACAGGCAGTCTGTCCTACAAAAAAAATGAAAAAATTAAAAGCTGCTGGATTGGGTTGGGTCCATTCCAGGCAAAAGTTAGGCAGAGGGTTATGTGAAAATCCCTAAGGGGATGCATTTCCCACAAAGAAAAGATAATGTGAAAATCCACAAACCTTTAAAACAATGACTTTCGATGCCCAGAGCAATAAGGCAACATTACTTTGGATGATTTCCCTTCAGCCAGATAAATTATAATTCAGGACATGAGTCAGAATCCCGAGCGTATGCTAATTGACCGGGGGGCACAGATGCACACCTGACGGTTCTCTCAGAAAAAGTTTCGGGTCAGAGTCCCTAAGCCAAGATGACGCTTCTAGATCCTTGGAGCATGATCGAGCAGCCAAGTCATATCCTCAATGGACCCTTAATCACCTAGGACATGGTCTATCCTTTTTTGCATGCATTTCATACAATTCTTTAGCAAACACCTGCATATGACCTTTTGCACATGCATGCACTATCTATTGTATATATTTCTGTGCACAACTTTGCAGGAAAAGTCCAAGTAATGACCACACGTACGAAAGCTGGTCAAGGACAGCTTCAGCTCAACATTAACATTCATTCGAGTAAGACAATCAAGTCAAGATGACGGCTACTCAGGTAAAATCTCCAAGACCTCTTAAGAGGCAAATCTCCGGGGCCTCTTAAGAGGCAATCTCCAAGGCCTCTTAAGAGGCAATCTCCTAGATCTCTTAAGAGACAAATCTCTTTCACCTGCACTTTTAGCAGTCTGTAGTAGACTCGGTGTGGTCCTCTGAGGAGGACATCGTTTGCACTTTTAATAGTCTGTAGCAGATTCGGTGCAGCTCAAGAGAGCAACCTTTGCACTTTTAGTAGTCTGTAGCAGACTCGATACGGCTCAAGAGAGCAACCTCTGCACTTTTAGTAGTCTGTAGCAGACTCAGTGCAGTCCTCTGAAGAGGACATTTCCTGCGTTTTGTAGTCTTGTCAGCGACTCGGCGCATCGCCATCCGAGGATGGCACCTGCACTTTTAGTAGTCTGGAGCAGACTCGGTGCAGTCCTCTGAGGAGGACATTTCCTGCATTTTGTAGTCTTGCCAACGATTCGGTGCATCGCTATCCGCGAATGGCACCTGCACTTTTAGTAGTCTGGAGCAGACTTGGTGCAGTCCTCTGAGGAGGACATTTCCTGCGTTTTGTAGTCCTGTCAGCAACTCGGCGCAACGCTATCCACGGATGGCACCTACACTTTTTGTTGTCTGTAGTAGACTCGGTGCAATCCTCTATGGAGGATATCTCCTGCGTTTTGTAGTCCTATCAGCGACTCGACGCATTGCTATCTGCGGATGGTACCTGCACTTTTAGTAGTCTGGAGTAGACTCGGTGCAGTCCTCTGAGGAGGATATTTCCTACATTTTGTAGTCTTGTCAGCGACTCGGCGCATCGCTATCCGCGGATGGCACCTGCACTTTTAGTAATCTGGAGCAGACTCGGTGCAGTCCTCTGAGGAGGACATTTCCTGCATTTTGTAGTCTTGTCAGCGACTCGACGCATCGCTATCCACGGATGGCACCTACACTTTTAGTAGTCTGGAGCATACTCGGTGCAGTCCTCTGAGGAGGTCATTTCCTGCATTTTGTAGTCTTGTCAGCGACTTGATGCATCGCTATCCGCGGATGGCACCTGCACTTTTAGTAGTATGTAGCAGACTCGGTGCAATCCTCTGAGGAGGATATCTCCTGCGTTTTATAGTCTTGTCAGCGACTCGACGTATCGCTATCTGCGGATGGTACCTGCACTTTTAGTAGTCTAGAGCAGACTCGGTGCAATCCTCTGAGGAGGATATTTCCTGCGTTTTGTAGTCTTATCAGTGACTCGACGCATCGCCATCTGCGGATGGCACCTGCACTTTTAGTAGTCTGCAGTAGACTTGGTGCAGTCCTCTGAGGAGGATATTTCTCACGTTTTGTAAGTCTGTAGCAGACCTGGTGCATCACCGTCTGAGGATGCTCCCTAGCACTTTGTAGTCTTGTCGGCGACTCAGTGCAATCCAAGAGGATACTCACAGTTCAAATCACAACATTGTTCTCGAGGGAGCAACTGGAAGGAGGCAGCCTCAGGTACGCGTTTCTTTCCCTTTCCTGAATTTTGGCTCACCTAGACACCCACACACTAGCCTCCCCAAAATTGGGGCTAACTGTAGACACCGGGTCCGGAGCAGCCTAAATCAGGATTACCCAATGATGAAATTAAGTGTGCCTGTTTATAGGCAAAAATGAAAGTTTGAAGTGACTATTTCCTTGTCGGATTGATTTATTATAAATAAATAAAAATGTATTTTAAAAATATTTTAAAAATTATTTTGGGGTAAAAAAAGTGAGTTTATAATTTTTTGTGTTTTATAGAAAATTTGAAAAAAAAATAGCAAGAATGTCGGGCTGCGGCAGCGCCCCAGTGTGTAGGCGGAACGCGCGCGCTGCAGCGCGAGCGACGCCCAGGGCGTCGCGCGCGTATGTTGCGTGCGCGCTGGGAGCAGAGACGCCCGTCGCTCGCTAGCGCGCCCTTCCCTCGCCTGTTTTGCCATTTTTGACATTTTTTGGCCCCAAAATTGCTTTTTCTTCAATTTTTTGATAGAATTCAATGCTAAATCCTTTAAAATTCCAAACCCTTCAAATTCAGCTATTTTTTTGTGTTTATTGGAATTAAATCAATTTAATTTCTTAATTAAAAAATTATGAATTTTGGGTGAGGAATAAAAGGAATTTTGGAGAGAGAATTAAGGAGGAATTATCTTTAGAAAATTATTTTCTTCTTCTTTCTTCTCTCAAAAACAAATTCTCTCAAGTTTCTAAAGGATTTTTCCAAAATAATTCTTAAGGCAAAAAGAATAATTTTTCTTCTTGAGAATTTTCTTCTTTTTATTTAATAATTCTTTACTTTGAGATAAATAAATCAATTATTTGTTCTTGAGTAAAAATTCATTTTCAATATTTTATTTTTCTAATATATTCTTACAATTAAGACAAGGAATTGGATCTTACCTTCATTTCATCAAGCTAAATTTTGAGGGTAAGCATTCTAGGCTCAATTCTTAATTTAATTTTTGATTTAATTTTTTTGTTTCCAGTTAATTAATTATCATGTAAATTCTTTTAGATATATTATTTTTTTTACTTCTCATTTCTTGTGTTCTTATTTAGTTGTTCATATTATAGATCTATTATTATTATTATTATTATTATTATTATTATTATTATTATTATTGTTATTATTATTATACTTTTGCTCTTTATTTGATTATTCATCTTTTGTTTCTATTTTTATGATTATCATTATCCTCTTTGTTGTTCATATATTATTATTGTTTTTTATTTGTATTATTATTTATCATGTTTTAACATGTTATATTTATTTTATTTTTTATTATTTTTACATGTTTATTTGATTGTTCATATTCCTTGGTTGTTATTGTACTTTATTATTATTATTATTGTAATTACTACCATCATTAGTATTAGTATTATTTTTATTACTCTTGTTTATTATATTATTTTTATTTATTATTATTCATATCTTCACACATGTTGAATTTTATTATTATGATTTATGTTTTATGCATGCTGAATTTTATATTTATTTTTTTATATTCTTATGTATTTTAAATTTTCTTATTATTTTATACTTTTTTTATGCATGTTGAATTGTTAATTGGTTAATTTGCATATTTTTATTATGTCATTTAATTAATTTGTCACACATGATGCATCCTTATTGGCTTCATTTTGTTTTTTTTATGTTGTATGATTAAATTCATCTTTTATTACTAACATCACTTTTATTTGTCTTTTTTTATTCCAATACTTATTTTTTATGTGTGAGTTTTTCCAATGGTAAGTGAAAGCCCATAGAGATTCAGAGATACCCTTTGGGATTTAATTTGTTATTTGTATTTTTTTATTATGTTGGGTTTATTTTATTTCTAATATGTAATTTGTAATAAATTATATTTTTATGCACGTTAATTAAAAAATCACAAAAATATTTATATTAATTAATTTAATTTTTTTCTAAATAAAAAGGGGACCAATGTCCTAGTTTTTTCATCCAAAATAAATTGTCACTTTAAAATTGTTTTCTTTAGTTATGCATGAGAGGACCAATGTCTTCGTCTTTAATAAATAGCTCGTTTTATGATGATTTGTTTTTTATTTATTTACAATGGTGGTAGTATTCCGCCCCTAGTTTTGTTGTAATTTATTTTCATGCGCTTTTATTTACTTTATCTATCGCTTTCTTTAAGTGATTGACATGCGCTTTAATTAAATTGTATTAAAATTGAATGAGAAATGGGATGAAACGCTAAATTCAAAACTCAATTATAAACTTAATCAAAGCATGAATAAATGAGAAGTCCCGAACCATCTCTGGTCTTTAGGCTCAACGAGCCGAGAGGACCATTTCAATGTTCCATTGGAATGGGACTTTCAAGACACCTCTTGTGTCCCGTAAAAAAGCTTTAACTTGCATAGTCCAAGGCTCCATGAGGCGAGAGGGCCATCCTAATGTTCTATTAGGATGGGGCCTCTAAGACCCCCTCTGGCTTGCCAAAAATGGACATAGCAGCGCTGTCTTAGACTCACTGAGGCTAGATGACCTTTCCCAATGTTCTATTGGGTGGCGACTCCAAGAAACCTCCTTGTTACCCAAAATGGACGCACTTGTAATTTCTTACAAGTTTTATGAACCTCTCTCGATCATGCTAAAGGCGGGCATTCGGGGCGTGTAGACACCGGGTCCTGAGTCAGCCTAGATCAAAGTTACCCAATGATGATAATTGCCTTCACAGGCTTAAAACGTTAAAAGTGATGGTTTTCTCGTCAAATTTGCATTTAAGAGTGAAAAATTAGAAAATAATAAAAAAAATATTTTAAAAATTAGTTTTGAAAAATGGGGGCTTAAAATTATAGTGTTTTTAGTCAATTTAAAAAAAAAAAAAAAAGTCGGATCGCGACTACTGGGCGCGGCGGCGCGCTGGCGCCCAGCTCGCAGGCGCGTGGGCGCCCAGCGCGCAGGCGCCCATCGCGCTGCGGGCGCAAAGGCGACGCTCAGCGTCGCCGCTGCTGCGCGTCGCTAAAGGCGCACGCAGCATCGCGCACGCTGAGCGCCGCACGGAGCGCTGATGCGCGAGCGCCAGCTCGCGAAAGCCCGCCTGGTTGCCGCTCCGACGCCCGCCCCTCTATAGCCACGGGCGTCCCTACTTCTGAGCGTCGCTATAGGGTCTGATTACTTCTTATTTCCGATTTTTGGACCAAAAAATCAGTTTTTCATCCCTTTTTTCAAGGTTTTATGGGATTTTTTCCATTTTTAAAATTTAAAATGGTTAATATCTGATTTAATTAAATTTTATCCCTTTAATTATTTCTTTCTCCTATTTTCTTCCTATAAAAAGAATAAGATGAAAACCTAAAGGGGGATTCTTTTTGGGGAATTTTTTAGGGTTTTTTCTTTTCATCTTCTTCTTCTTCTTCTTCCACTAAAATTCCAGATTTATTCCCCAACCAAAAATCAAAAAGAAAAATCAAATGTTTCATTCTTTTTCCAACATAATTTCTTCTAAACATATTTTTTAGAGGAAGTTTTGTTGTTTGATTTAATTTTTGAGACAAATAGAATAATTATTTGTTCTCAAAATTGTTTTTAATCCCTTATTTTGTGTTCAATAAAACTTTTTCATTGATTTTGTTTTGAATCTCTTTTTGATAAAAAATTGATTTTGAGACAAATAAAATAATTGTTTGTCATCAAAATCTAATTTTTATTTGATTTTCTAAAATAAAACTTCAATCAATTTTTTTGATATGAACAAAGTGATTGATTGTTCTTGAAATCATTTTTCTTTATTTTAATCAATAAAAAACTTTTTTTTTTTATCAAAATCGTTTCTTTAGGCAAAGGTATCAATTCTTTGTTCTTAAAGAATTTTTGATCATTTTTTTTTCATGTTTCTTGGAATAAAATTCCAATATTTTCATCGTATTTCACTCTAATATTGTGAATCATCAGACAAAGAAATCGATCATCTTTTACCTTCATCGATTCCGAAACTCTGAGGGTAAACATTCTGGCCTTGTTCTTATTATTTCTTTTGGTTCATATCTAATTTATTTATGTATATTTTATTTTATTATTTTCATTTATTTTATTTATTTCAGATTTGTTTTATTTAATTTGTTTATATATGATTCTTATTCATTTTAATTGATTGTTTATTAATTTTAACATGTAATTAATTTATTTCACTTTAATTCATCATTATTTTTAGCATGTAATTAATAAATTCATTTTAATTGATCTTTTTGCCATGTAAATGGTTTATATCATTTGTGAACATATTTAATTAATCATATTGTTCATTTAATTGTTTTCATCATTCTTTAATTGTTTTCATTTATTATTCTTTTCTTTATCATTTTATATATTCTTTGATTCGTTTATCTTCATCATCACTGTTATCATGTTCATATTTTTACATGTATTATTTAATTAACATGTTTATTTTATTTTCATCACATCATTTAATTATTTATCATACATAATGCATGTTTCTCATTTATTTTGGTTTGTTAACATTTTGATTCAATTATCATTCTTTTCACATCATCTTATTTTATTATATTTTGTTATTCATTATTTTGTATGTTTAATTGATTTAATCACTAACATTATTTTATTTGTATTTTGTTTTTATGTCTAAACTCATTTTTCGCTTTGGCGTTTTCGCGAGCACATCGAGAGGTCCAAAAAGGCTCGTTTGGTTCGTACATTTATTTTCTTTATTTGTAATATTTTATTTAATTTTGCCATATAATTTTCTTGTAAAATTCTTTATTTAGGCACGCTAAAAAGAAAATCACAAAAAACGTTTCTATTAATTAACTTGACATTTTTTTCTAAATAAAAGGGGACCAATGTCCTAGTTTTTTATACCCAAATAAATGATCACATCAAAGCTGTTTCATAATAAATATGCATGCGAGGACCAATGTTCTCACTATTAATGAATAACCCGTTTTATGCATGTATTTCACTTTTATAAATGGGAGTTGTATTCCGCTCCTAGTGTTATTGTAATTTATTTTTAAATGCTTTATTTTGGATTTTGCTTACATTTACCGCTTTTGATATGAATGATTGCGCCTTTAATTTAAATTGCATTGTGTGGAAAGTTGATGAAACAATGAATTCAAAACTTAATTATAATATTAATCAAGGTATAAGTAAATGAGAAGTCCCGAACCAGCTCTGGTCTTTGGGCTCAAGAGGCTAGAGGTTTACCCTCCAAGACACCTCTTGTGTCACGAGGCTTTAGCGTTAATCCTAGGCTCCTTAGGGCGAGAGGTTTACCTTCCCCCTTTAGCTGGCCCAAAATGGATACTAAGCGCAGTCTTAGGCTCTCCGAGGCGAGAGAAACTTTTCCAATGTTCTATTGGGTGGCGACTCCATGAAACCTCCTTGTTGCCCAATATAGACGCACTTACGATTTATTGCAAGTTGTCAACGGACCCACAATTGCCCGATCGCCCACGTGCGGGCGGTCATAGGGGCGGCCACGGGGATCCGGCGCGCGTCACAGTGGCGACTCCACTGGGGACATACTCGAGACTTCGATTCGAAAGTACCTTGATTAAAAATCATAATTGAGTTTTAATTTAAAAATTTCATCTTCTTTCAAAACTGCATTGCATCTCATTAGAGCCTTAGATCTATGCTAGTTTGGTCCCTCTTTTAGCCCCGGTGCGTTCCCGAAGCACGACCTCATTTTCACTCAATTTGGGGAAGTGTTAAGGATAATCACTAGCCCAAGCCTCGTACCATCAAGGTATATCAAATGGTGACCCGATCGGTTGTTACGCTCGTGATGAGCTAGGCCCGTCGGCAGGGACCATGCTTGGGTAACCCTAAAATATCATCACCCATGACCAAAGCTCATGTAATGGAAATAGTCACTTCCCTTAGGTGGTATGAACCTTAATACTATGCTTGCTATGTGGATCATTATATATTGGACAAGCCCATATAATTTAATTGGTCACCTAATCAAAGGCTTTCATGCCCCGATAGGCCCATGTCAACTTGTTTGGGCTGCCTAAATACATAACGATCATAACCCATGTGCTTGCACATTAGATAAGAGATGTTATGATGCCGGTTTTCCACCGAGCACCATACGCATCCATTGGGTTCCCCGCTAACCCATGTATTAAGCCCACCTAGGAAAGAGACCGTATTACCTCGTGTGTTGGAGTAATAAGGTTGGAAGGATTTACTTGCTTGCATGTGATTGTAAATGTTGCATAGCTCACTATCATGCATTGTATATGTCATTCATGCATCATCCTAACAATCTAATTTTTTCAGCCATCATAAATTCATCTAAGTGGACTAGAGGTTCCGACGGTCGGCTAGTAAGGACAAATATGCTCTTTGAGTTGCCGGAACTAGTATCTGACTGGGATTCTGAGTCATCCTCATCAATTAGTGAAGCCTCTGTAGAACCACCAATGGCAGAAGAAATCGGAGCACTGACCACTCAAGACCTAGCTAGGAGGCTAGAGGACTTCGAACGGAGAGTGCTAGACATGATGGGTGCCATGGCTGAAAGGATTGCCCATCCACCTGCTGCCCCACAGCTGCCTGCTGCTCTACAGCCACAGGCAGCCCCTCCTCGGGGGCAAGCCGAACCACCTGCTGGTGGGGAGGCTCCCTTCGTTGGAGCTGCTGCTCGCCAACCCAACAATGAGCACAGAGCTGCTGCACCCATCGAGCCAAGAGGGGAAAGGATTCATAACCCCAACGATGATTTCCTGATGGAGGAAGAAGAAGAAGAGGTGCCGATAGTCCACCAAGCTGCAAGGCCCAAAGCACCCAGAGTAGAGGATGAAGCTTTAAGAGGTATGAGACAACAGATCGAAGCTATCACCCGCATGCTGTCAGCAAGCAAGGGGATCAACCCAGAAGACAGAGATCTGGGGGATGAAGAGCTGCTGCCCCAAAGATTCAAGATGCCCGAGCTGCCGAAATTTGATGGCACCTCTGACCCATCCACCCACATCAAGCAGTACACCCTGGTCATGAAAGGCACAGGGCTGACCAAGAAGCAGAAGGTGGAATATTTCTGCCTTAGTCTGGTGGGCCCGGCAGTTGACTGGTACCACGGGTTGGATAGGAGGTCCAAGGAGGACTGGGACCTTTTGACCGAGGAATTCATGAAGCAGTACGTTTGCAACACTAGGATGGAGGTCACCCTAAAAGACCTCGAGCTTCTACAGCAGAAGAATGATGAGTCATTCCATGAGTACCTTACAAGATAGAGAAACAGGGTCATGGAGATGAAGAGGAAGCCTGACACTGCAGATCAGATTAGGTTGTTTATCAGAAACTCATGCCCTTACTTAAGGGACTTGCTCAGTTTTAAGGGGCTCAAGGACTGGAAGTCGCTTAAGGATATTGCTATAGAAGCTGAGGCGGCTTACCTGGCAAAGAAAGCAAGCCAAAATAACTTTGCTGGGAAAGGCTATGGGAACCAGTCGGGATTCAAATCGGGAGGTGCCGGGAGCAGCAATAGCAGAAACAGTAGGATGACAGAGGTCTCAGCTACTGGAGTTGGGCAGGGTCAGAGATACTACTCCAACTTAGGCCGCTCTCTATCCTGGGTGCTGGAGAGACTAATGAAGGAAGGCAAGTTGCAATCTTTGCCACCCAGACCAGCCTTGAGTCAGGGACAGCCGGGACATAGAGGTGATCAGTACTGCGCTTACCACCAGCACACCGGCCATTTGACTGACCATTGCCGAATTCTGAGAAACAAGATCCAGGATCTCATTGACACCAATCAGATCGCAGATCCTGAGAAGAGAGAGAAAAAGAAGAAAGCAGGTTATAATGCAGTCCCTCCACCGCAAACATGATCGTGTCTTGCAGTCCACTAGTGATATTGCTTTTAGATGCTGAAATTCTTTTTATTTCTGGCACTTTTTATGTTATAATTTTCTGTTTGTAATAAAGAGAACAACTTTTGCTTATATTTCTATTGATTTTATTTCGCATGATCATAACACATTTACTTTGGCATTAATTCAAATAATATGGCTGCAGTTAATCTCGGAAACTTTGGGAAATCCCAAAGAAAATCTTGATAGCATCTAATATAACTCCTGTAGACAGGAAAATTCAGAGAGAAAAAATAAAAATAAGGAAGAAAAACTAGTTGCAATTAGGGGACTGGATGGAAACTCACTAAGAGCACTAGAACCTTTCTGATTACCCGTCGAAGCGACCTTTGGATAAGATGGAACCTAGAAAATGATTTAGGCACTATTTCTTTGCATAGCTCTCTAAATGACTATTTCCTACCCTTATTCTGTAATCGCTTGCTAGCCCATTGAGCCTTTATGCAGGTATGCTGAATGCGTGCCGATTTTGTTGTTACACACATTAAAACTACCACCTCGCCTAAAATGATTTTGGCTTCCCCTTAGAAGAGTGGCCGCTCTAAAACTGATGGATGTACATTTAAACAATTCTTTGGACTATTAAAAAATTACCTTGATAAGAGCAAGTTCAGACTTTGGAAAGAGGGTTTAGTCATGCATGAAAGGCATGAGCTCAAAAAAAAAGAAAAAAAACAAAAAGACCTCAAAACAGTAACCAATTGACTAGTTTCAATAATTACCCTTTTATTGTTATTCTGATCTCAAGGGGCTAAAATGTTACCGAGCCCAAATTCAAAAAATCCTTTGTATATACAACTGAGCTGAGAATGGTTCATCCACCAGTCAAGAAAATATCGCGGCCATTTTTCTCTAGCGACCTGATCCTCCTTTGATAGCCATCTACCTAAGCCTAACATTACAACCAAAGTAAGACCTTTTGATTCTTGGTTAAGTCTTATCCAATTAGCGAAGATGACCTTCTAATAAGGTTTGGTACGTAAGAAGAGGCATATGGTATTTCTTGAGCTTAAAGCGAGGAGCCACGAGTGCATTCATACATTCGAGTTAAGTCTCGTCCCCAAAGTTGCATCTAGAATTTGCATTCAAAGAAAAAGATTAAGAGATGAGAGAAAATCTTCAATCATAAAACCTGAGAGGGTTGATTGATAACAGGAGTTTGATGCTTTCAAGATCTACCTCGAGATTAGCTAAAGTCTTGTATTTTTTAAAGTCAATGCCAAAATAATGATCATGTTTAATAAAATCAAATTGAAACACATGCATTTATGCAATGATGTGATCAGAGTATTGTACCCTGTGTGATCAAATTCATGTATCTGCCTACCCTCTACTACTCTCAGCACGCAAACACATCAGCCAATTCATCCTGTTATCAGATGTGCAAAATCAAGCTCATGCAACCATGTCCTAAGACTCCCTAAAGATTCTTGCCAACAACTTCAGCAATCTCAAAAAAAAAAAAAAAAAAAAAAGAAAAGAGCCGTTAGAGTGAAAACTGTAACCAGCGCTCTAAGCAAAAACTAGGCAAAAGGATAGGGTGAAAACCTGAAAACAGGCAGTCTGTCCTTCAAAAAAAGAAGAAAGAGAAAAGCCACTGGATTGGGTTGGGTCCATTCCAGGCAAAAAAATAAGGCACAGGTGTGACGCGCGCCGGATCACGAGCGCCGCCCTTTCGGACCGGCCGCACGTGGGCGACCGGGGCTTTTGCGGGTCCGTTGGCATCTCGCGATGAATCGCAAGTGCGTCTATGTTGGGCAACAAGGAGGTATCATGGAGTCGCCACCCAATAGAACATTGGGAAAGTTTCTCTCGCCTCGGAGAGCCTAAGACTTGCGAATTTTATCCATATTGGGCCATGAGGCCTAGGATTAGCGCTAAAGCCTCGTGACCCAAGAAGTATTTTGGAGGATAACCTCTAACCTCTCGAGCCCAAAGACCAGAGTTGGGTCCGGGATTTCTCATCTATTTCTACCTCAATTAGCTTATGATCAAATTTTAATGTCATTAATTCGCTCTCTCTCCACACTATGCAGTTTAATTGAAAAGCGCATTTATTCACATTTTGAAAGCGATAAATGATCAAATAGATAATAAAAGCGATAAATTACAATAATACAAGGAGCGGAATACAACTCCCTTTTGTAAATGTGCGGATCATACATAAATCGGGACATTGCTTATTCTGAGGACTTTGGTCCTCGCATGCATCGTTATTAAAATTGAATGTTTTCATTGTGATGGTTTAATTGGATGAAATAGGACATTGGTCCAGTTTTGTGTAAACCTCATTTTATTAAATATAAAATCATTGAGTCATTTTTATACATCAACGGGATATGAAAGGAGTGCATCCATATACATAAGATAATCAATAAAAGGAATGAAACAAGAGGATTAGGAAACTAAATCGGACGAGATCCTCCAAACATGGTAGATAGCCGCTCAAGCTCGGGATAATCCAGGAGGACCGATATACACTCACAGAAAGTTAGGAGAGGTTAATATACATAAAATTAACATATAAGAAATCAAAGAGACTGGATAGAGATGAAAAATGATTAAAAATGGAGACAGAACCCACCGACGGCCTTTCCTGGTTGACCGACGGGCGTCGGTTCGGTTATCCGATATGCCCGTTTGTCACTCAAGAATGGGCGTCTGTAGGTGGGTGACCGACGGGCGTCGGTCATGAAGATGACCCGTCGGTCACCTCTATCTCCGAAAAACAGAGAGGAAAAAAGAAGCCTTTCAAGGTCAAAAGCAAGTTTTATCCCAAAAGGAGATGAGAGAGTCAAAATAAAAAAGGTAATGACAGATATTCAAAAATTTCACAGAATGAATAAATAAATAAATAAAAAATTAAATATGAGATGAAAATGGAGAGAGAATCCGGAATATTTACCCTCAGATATTCGCTTTGGGTGAGATTTTGGTGTTGGTTAGAGCCCGCGCGTTCCACGTGAAGCAAAGATGAAATATTAAAGAGAGAAAATGAGATATTTCACCTTCAATCCTTCAGAAAATCGATTTTGGAGTCAAAATCTAAAGAAAACTAATTAGTTTTAGTCCCTTTTGATTGATTTGATCCTTGATTCAATAGAGTTCTTTTAGAAAAAGTGTTTTTGGAAGAGAGAGAAAATGTGCTTGAAATTGGGCAGAGTTTCCTCTCCTGAAAATTTTTCCCACCCTTTTCAAATGAAAATCCGGAGCTTTTATAGCCAGATACGACCGACGGGCGTCGGTGGATAGAGGCGGGCGTTGGAAGAATCCTTCTGACACAAGGATTAGTCCGACGGCCCTACCACATCCACCGACGGGCGTCGGAAGGGTTGCGTGCTCCGGGAAACCAGGCGGCAATCTGACAGGGGCGGTGATTTTTCGACGGGCATCGGAAAATACCCAGAGCCGTCGGTGACTCGGAGCGACGGGCCGACTCGACAGACGGGCTGGCCGTCTGTGGAGGACAAAAAGCCCTTTGACTCGAAAAAACCTCTGTTTTTCCCTTCTTCGGCCCAGGAATGATAAAAACCTCACTTCTCATGGAACGCGGGGCTAAAACCTCTAAATCCAACCTACCTTTCAGGCTTGGACACTGATTTCATCATAGGGTAACCTCTGATCCGGACCGCTCCGGGACACGGTGCTTACAGTTGCCCCCAGTTTTGGGGAAACTAGTGCACAAGTGCCTAGATAAGCCAAAACTCAGAGAAAGTTCGGAAAGGAAGCATACCTGTGATGGCTTTTCACCCTCCGTGCCTTCTGCCGGGTGGACCTTGTCTCGATCTGCTCAGCGATGCAAAGATATTTCCACCGGCCTTTTCTCGACCGGTAGGTACTCATGGAGATGCAGCACGCTCTGGCTATAATCTCGATCTGGTGAAGGGCAGTGTTTCTTCAACTGCAGCTTCGATCTGTGAGATGCAGCATGCTTTGGCTACAACCTCGGTTTGGTGAAGAGCAATGTTTCTTCAACTGCAGCTTCGATCTGTGAGATGCAGCATGCTTTGGCTACAATCTTGATCTGGTGAAGTGCGGCACTCTCTGACCACAGCTTCGATTTGTGAGATGCAGCACTCTCTGGCCACAATCTCGATCTGGTGAAGTGCGGCACTCTCTGACCACAGCTTCGATTTGTGAGATGCAGCACTCTCTGGCCACAATCTCGATCTGGTGAAGTGCGGCACTCTCTGACCACAGCTTCAATTTGTGAGTGTGGAAACTCCGCTGGTTTCCTTGTTTCAAAGGAGATCTTTTTAATCGATGTCTGTGCTCAGATCGGTATTCCTCTGTACCTGTGAGATAAAAGATTTTGTTAATTCACGTTTGAATGGTCATCTTTTGACCTGTCTGTTGATGGCGTGAACTGGCTTTATTGGCTATGCCATGTTTCATCCTTTATTCATTTTTTTCTTATTGAGATGTTATTTATCATTTTTGTTATTTTCTATATTGTCATTTTTATCGACATGTAAGTAGATATGAGGACATACACTTTCTGTGATGTGATTAAGCAATTAACAATCGAATGATCATGCAATAAGGAGGCAAAAGTTTTCCACTAGAAATGTCATTTTTGTACAGTGCATATACAATATATAAAAATATACAAAAGATACAAAAATAACTCCCTAAAGATCAAAGAGGTGTGTAGTCTGAGGGCTCATCCGGATCCTCATCATCCGATATATGCACGGTCCCTGGCGGAGGTGGACGGGCCGGAGCTGTGGAGGGTCCTGCCTCATGATCATGGGCCTGCCTGAACCGGATCTGAGCGTAACCGTCCAAGAAGGGCTGGGTGCAGGTGCTCATAAACCCCAAGGTCTCAGAAACCTTCTCTCCCAACTTCTTGAAGGCTTGGCTCAACTGGATAGTTTGCTCGCTGGCGGCCTTTCTCCTCTGCTCCAGGCTCTGCTCCGTCTGCTCCCTAAACTCCCTCATGGTCTGAGAAAGAGGGGGGAGAATCCCCTCCATCGCCTGGACGCGGGATCTCAGAGAGTCAAGTGACTCATCAATCATCTGTAGGGTCATATCGACCCTCTGAGACGCCTGGTCATGTGACGTCCTCACATCATGAGCGAGCTGCTGCCTCAACTCCCTCTGACCCTGAGCAATCTGCTCAATCAGCCTCATCTGCTCTCCTCTGAAAGCCTCCAGGACCCGAGTCTGCTCATCCCTAAAGGCATCCATGGCCCGAGCCTGCTCCCGGGTCGTGTGCTCGATGTAGCCGGCCTGCTCCCGAGCCAAGCGCTCCACCGACTGGGACTGCTCCACAATGGCAGCCTGCTGGTGATCTAACCTCTCATGGATAGCCCTGTCTCGCTCATCCTGTCGCCGCTCCAAGGCTGTGAACATGGAGGTGAGGAGCTGAGAGAAGTCAGGCTGCACAGGTTGCTGCGGTGCTGGCTCTGGTGGTGGTGCCGAGGAGGTGGATGCCCCGGGGTCACCTCGGGAGTACGGATGGTATCTCTCGGAGGGCCCATGGATAGACCTCTGTACCCTGGCACTCGGTGATGGGACTAGAGTCGGCGCTCTGGATGCCGGTGAAGCGGCAAAGAGGTCGTCCATTGTGATCTCAAAATCAAAATCTGAGGGGTCCTAGGTGGCTCCTGCTGCTGTGGTGGAGGCACCGTCCGCGGCTGAGGAGGCTGGTGCTCCGGCTGAGGCTCTGGCTGCGGAGGCTGAGGCTGAGGCTGGGGCTATGGCTCGGGCTCTGGCTGTGGAGGCTGCCCCTCCTGGTGCTCTGGGTGATCAGGATCTGCCCCCAAGGGTGGAAGGTTGAACATCTGTCGGGTCTCATGGATAGTCAACACCCTGTAGGCCTCTGCCTGGCCAGAAATCGGGGAGATCATCCCCATCTGAACTGCCGCTACGGCGTCTACATGGATCCCCTCAGGTAAGAGTCCTCTCAACCTCTCGGGGTTAAACCCCAATCTCAACAGTAAACGGGTGATGACTCCTCCTACCATCACCACCGGTGTCAACCCTCTGTCGACTCTGGTCAGGTTGGCCAAGATCTCGTGGCTAATGTTGAGACGCTGGCCTGCCACCATAGCCTAGAGGCTCCAGATCTCGGCTGCGTTAAGCGACCCTGGATTGCTAGCTCGACCGAGGTACGAGCTGGAAAGCACTCTGTGCAAATACCGGAGTGCCTGAGACACCAGTACGGTGCTCTTCGCTGTATCATGATCGTACAGCACTCCTGGTATAGCAATGGCCGCCCAATGGGCGCGTCTCACCGCTCGCCGCGGGATCTCGACCCCCTCCTCCGTAGGGAGCCCCATGGCCTGAGCAAACCTCTGCCTAGTGATGCTGACATGGTCGCCATCGAACCAAAACTGAATCACCCCCGGGTCGGTATCAGCACTCTGAAAGCCGGTGTAGCGGAGAGTGGCCAAGACCTGGCGGGTAGCCTCTGGAAATGTCTGGAAGGCAGGCTCAAGGAACTCTGTCCAACCAGCTCCCTCAGCAAGTAGATCAAACTCTGGGGCCAACCCAAGGGCCTCTAGAAAAGGGCGAGATACAAAACGGCTGGCCCGAAACTCTACCTGAGCCAACGCTCTGTACCTCTGAGCGTACTCATCATCCATCCAAGCCGGAGCTACAAGCTCGGGCTGGGCCTGTGGTACTCTACGTCTGGGAGGCATCCTGCGAAAAGGGAAGAGATTAAATATCAGAAATTTGGCGAAATAAATATTTTTAAACTTATTTCTGAGGTGAAGGCCGATTTAGGCCTCACCGGGGCAATGGCGACCCCAAAAATAAGATAGAAAGAAAGATAATAAGTTTAAAGGGCAAAGATCGCCTACGTGCTTTGCACGTATTGAGGCAAAAACAATATGCAATTATCATACAAATAATTTGAAACGAGTAGAAGAAATGGGCCTTCTAGGACCCGAGGCATGCATTATACATAAAAATAAATATTCAATTCTAGAATAAATAATAAAAATTTGGGCAGCATCCCGGCAAGGATATGCCCACCCTCCTGCATGAAAAGGCAAGATAATAGGCCTCAGGCCCCAACAATAATGTACATATGTAAATGGGACGCACCCCGGCAAGAGTGTGCCACCAACAACACAAAAATAATGGCCTCAGGCCGCAAAAGCGAAACATGCACAGAATGGTGCGCTAAAAGGATGCAATTCTAAAGCACCAAGATTATGGAAAGGTTCTATTTCTATGTGATCATGCAAAAAGTTCAGATTTAATTACAAAAATAATAATACCGAAAATTGGGCAGCATCCTCCCTAAATTCCTAAGGCATCTAAGGCATCCTAAAGTCAAAAGGAAAAGAGATGAAGAGATAAATTGAATAAAATAAAAAAAAAGTAGTTATTTACTTATTTGTAGTCGCGGGAAGTGTAGAAACTGGAGAAAATGCGAATATCCAAGCACCCAGTGAGTATAAAATGCGAAAATATGAAGAAATCGCGAAAAAATAAGGAGAAAAGCTTAAAAAAACCGCTAAAAAACGCTAAGAAACCGTTTGAGAGAGGGAGTAGAAAGGGACAGCAACGTTAAACCGTCCGTCACTCGCCCTTATATAGAAATTCTTGACCGACGGGCAGGGCGTCTGTACAAGCGACCGACGGGCTGGCCGTCTGTCATGCAATAAATGCTAGTTAATGCGCGTGATGAATGCAATGCTGACGTATGCATCTGCCAGGTGGACCTATACCGACGGTCAGGCCGTCTCTGTGGGGAGGCGGGCAGGCCGTCCCTGTGTAAAGGCGGGTAGGCCGTCCCTGTGGAGAGACGGGCAGGCCGTCGGTGACGCTTGCCTATAAAATCTTGCAAAATTTTTGTCTCTTCATTTTCCACATCTTGAGTCCTTCATTCTTCTCAAAATGTCCTCCCCTCTTGCCCAAAGGATGCACCGTATTTTAGATGACAAACACACTTGGGGGGAAGGCGCCCTTTCCTCTCTGTCCGGGCTGAAATATCTGTGCCGGGTGAAAATCGACCAGAACCTTCTCCTGGCAGCGACCCACTTCTGGAATCCCCGGTTCCACATTTTCCAATTCACCTATCAGGAATTGTGCCCTTTGCCTGAAGAGTTAGCTTCCATTCTGGGAGCTCGGTTTCCTCCTAGCGCTCTGCCTTGCGTCCCCCGCTGTGGCTTATTCCAGACTCGGGACGTAGCCCTGGCTCTGGGCATATATTCTTTGGAGGCCAACCGGCTGATTCCTCTGAGCTCTTCCTTTTCTTTGGAGCCACTGATCGAGGCTCTGGATCGGTTCACTGACATCCCCACATATCGGGTAAGCATCACATTCTTATTCTGCATGGTGAACTTCCTTACTGTTGCTCCGGGAGGTTTGACCGGTGACTCTCGTCTGTTCGGAGTCCTGAGCGACTTTTATCTGGGACTGTCTCCCCTACCACTTGTCCTGGCTAAAACCATCCTGGGTCTGGACGCTGTGAGTTCTGGGTCCACTACAACCTTTGCCGGCAGCCCCTTATTACTCCAGGTACGTCATTATTTTAAAGGTAGTGTGCCCCTCATGGATTTTCACACTAGCTTTTCTTAGCGGGAGGTGCGTCCTTTCGGATTTTCACACAACCCTGTGCCTTATTTTTGCCTGAAGTAAACCCTACTTACCCCAGCGGCTTTTTTTTTTTTTTTTTTTTTTTATTTTTTTTTTCAGATCTGGCTACAGGAAAAACTGAAGATGCTGTCTGAACCACCCCCTCGCGTTACCCCCCAGTACTCACTGAGTTATTTCTTGCCTCGTCGACGATTGCACGGGTGTGCCAGTGCTGGTGAAGGCATTACCAGATTTGGCGAGCTGTCAGATGACGATATCAGTTTTACATCTGCCTGGCTCCCGCTGTCTCATGCGGTCACTGATGGGCCATCGGGTTGCGTTCCCCTCTGCGGCCTCCGTCAGGCCACCTTCTGCATCACCTCCCGATGTAAACGACAGCTCGGGATGACCCAGGATATAGTGAGGGTTCCCCTGTCCTTCCGAGGAGGAGATCTCTCGGCTGCGTTTGCTTCTCGGTATCACGAGCTGTGGGGTAGACTACCCATGAAGACCGTTATCCCGAGGTTTGGCAATCATTCTGCATCTTCGACTAGCGAATACAAGAAGTGGATCCTTAGTCCAGCCTCTGATAACAGGACCCGAGGGCTTAAGCATTTGATCGGCGAGAGCAGCAGCAGGACTTAGCTTAGCCTATATGTGTATTTCCTTTGGTGCTACATTTCTTTTTAATGCAGAACTAGAAAATGACGAAAGTGAAAAGAATAATATTCATCCTTTTTCACGAGTTTTGTGTACATTTCCATATAATTTCAGCATACATGATCAGTTTTGGCATTTACTCAGCTGCTTATGCGCCATCAATACATGAAACCAAATTTTAACAGCATCAACTCCTGTTACCAATCGGCCCTCTCGGGTTTTCACGATCGGACATTTTCTCTCATGCCTCTAATTTTTGCACAGGATGCCTTTTTTCGGTTTTCACCCTGTCGAGGCGCCCAATTTTAGCATAGCCGCCTTTTTTCGATTTTCGACTTGCAGGGCATTTTATTCTCTTCTTTTTATTTTGGTCTTTAGCCGTGGAACCTTTTGAGTCTGTTGACATTGATCGGCTCTTTGAATTCGTTCCCGTCGCTATCTGACAAGATTGCAGCCCCTTTGGACAGCAGCTTCTTAAGGATATACGGCCCTTTCCAGGTAGGTCTGAATTTCCCCCTGATGTCTGGTATCCCTGGCCTCATCTGTTTGAACACCAAGTCCCCTTCTTTCAGCGGGTGCTTCCTTACTTTCTTTCCGAAAGTTCTCGCTAATCTCTTCTGATATATCTGATTATGATAATAAGCCTTCAGCCTACTCTCATCCAGTAAGTTCAAGTGCTGCAACCTCTGCTGCGCCCATCCGGCTTCCGGGATTTGGGCCTCCATGACCACCCTTAGAGATTTAAGTTCTATCTCTACTGGCAATATTGCTTCTGTTCCGTATACCAGGGAAAACGGTGTAGCGCCTGTAGATGATCTTACCATCGTTCTGTATCCCCACAGGGCGAAAGGTAACTTTTCAGCTCAGTCCTTGTAGGTTTGGACCATCTTGGACAAGATCTTCTTCATATTCTTATTGGCGGCTTCTACTGCTCCATTCGCTTGCGGTCGGTAGGGAGAGGATTTATGATGCTCAACACCATATTTCTCGAGAAGTTTTCTGGTTTCTCCCATGAACTGCACTCCATTATCAGACACTATGTGATGAGGGAGGCCGTATCTGCAGATCAAATTCCTCTCTATGAACTTGGCCATGTCCCTCGCGTCAATCTTTTTGAAAGATTCCGCCTCTACCCATTTGGTAAAATAGTCGATTGCGACTATGATGTATCTGTGCCCATTGGACGCCGTAGGGCGAATTTCTCCAATGATATCTATCCCCCAAGCAGCGAAAGGCCAAGGTGACGTCAGGTTATGTAGCTCTGATACCGGCAGGTGTCTCAAGTCTGCGTACTGTTGGCATAACTGGCATTGCTTAACATATTTTGAGCAGTCAGTGTCTATCGTAAGCCAATAAAAGCCTTGCCTCATAATCTTCTTAGCCAAGGTCAAACCGTTCATGTGGGCCCCACAGACCCCTGCATGGGTTTCTTCCATTATCTTGCGCGCTACTCTTTCATTCAAGCACCTGAGCTGGATCCCATCTGACCGTCTTTTGTACAACACCCCTTCTAAGGATATGAACTGAGTGGATAACTTACGTATCATCCTCTGGTCTTTTTCAGTGGCTTCTTCTGAAAATTTATCGTTTTCCAAGTAATTCATGATATCAAAGTACCATGGCCTCTCATCTGATGCCTCTACCTCCATTACTGGCTCGGTTTCAAAACTAGGCTTATCAGAGCTCGAAATTAGCACCGGTTTCATGGCCACTCCTTCAGTGTTATCCCACATTGACACTAAGGTTGCCAATGCATCAGCCAGACGGTTCTCATCTCTGGGCACAAAGTGGAAAGTGCAAGTCTCAAACTGCGCACACATCCCTTTCAGATATTGAACATAGGGGACTAGTCGTTCCTCTTTAACAGCCCACTCACCTCGGATCTGGTTTATTACCAAGGACGAGTCACCAAATACCTCTACGTTCCTTGCCCCCAACACCGCTAGAGCTTCTAACCCGAAGGTGCACGCTTCGTATTCAGCTTCATTGTTGGTCGCTTTGTATCTCAGCTTCTTAGCAAGAGGAAGTTTTTCATTATCTGGGGTTGTTAAGATAATTCCGACTCCGGCTCCTCTGTTATTCACTGCCCCGTCAAAGTGCAACTGCCATCCTTGAACAGAAATCGTGCCTATGCTCTCGTCAGGGAAGGTAAATTCGGGGGTGTCCCCTTGGATAGGATGTTCAGCAAGAAATTCGGCTACAGCTCGCCCCTTGATAGTCTTGCGGGTGATGTATTGCACATCGAACTCTTGTAGCAAGAGCAGCCACCTCCCCATCTTTCCAAGCAAAGACGGTGCCTCCTGCAAATATCTTAATGGATTCTGCTTGGCTACTGCCTGAACTTTGTATGAGTGGAAGTAATGTCTCAGCTTCTTTGATGCCCAAATCACTGCAAGGCAGATCTTCTCCACTTCAGCATATTTTATTTCATAAGGCAAGAACTTCTTACTAAGGTAGTAAATCGCAAATTCCACCCCAAATTCATCCTCTTGAGCCATCATGGCGCCCACTGAACCGTCTTCTACTGCCAGGTATAGAATAAGCGGTTTAACAGGTTGCGGAGGCCTTAGCACTGGCGGATTTAACAGATATTCCCTGATATTATCAAAGGCTCTCTGGCAGTCTTCGTTCCAGACTACGGGCTGATTCTTTCTAAGCAGCTTGAAAACAGGTTCGCATATCGAAGTGAGCTTGGCAATGAACCGGCTAACATACTGCAGCTTGCCCAGGAAACTCCTTACATCCTTCTCTTTTTGTGGCACAGGCATCTCTCTGATAGCTTTCACCTTGTCTGGGTCAATTTCTATCCCCCTCTGGCTGACGACATGTCCCAACAGCTTTCCTGAAGTCACTCCGAAGATGCACTTCTTGGGGTTAAGTCGCAGATTATACTTATCGATCCTGGTGAAGAACTTCTCTAGAGCTTCAAAGTGTCCCTCTCGGGTGGCTGACTTGACCATCATGTCATCGACATACACCTCCACCTCTTTATGGATCAGGTTGCTTAAGATCTTTGTTGCCATCCACTGGTATGTGGCCCCTGCATTCTTCAGGCCGAAAGGCATGACCCGATAGGCATAGGTGCCCCATTCTGTGATAAAGGCAGTTTTAACCCGGTCAGCTATCTTGTTCAGGATCTGCTTGTAGCCCACATAACCGTCCCCAAAGCTATACATTGCGCAATTGGCGGCACTGTCTATCAATACATCAATATGGGGTAGTGGAAAATCATCTTTAGGGCAGGCTTTGTTAAGATCTCGATAATCCACACACACCCTGACCTTTCCATTCTTCTTTGCTACAGGGACCACATTTGCCAGCCATGTAGGATACTGGACTTCCACAAGGAACTTAGCTTCAATCTGCTGTCGAATTTCCTCCTTAACCTTATCAGCCCATTCTGGTCTTAGCCTTCTCAACTTCTGCTTCACAGGCTTGCAATCTGGGTAAGTCGGGATGGCATGTTCCGCCACGTCTCGGTCAATCCCCGGCATGTCCTCATAGGTCCAGGCAAAGACTTTTTCACGTTTTCTTATTATTCTCTCAAAATTTTTTCTCTCCTCAGGAGTTATGTTTGATGCTATTAGAATTTCTCTCGGATTTTCCGAGGTTCCAAGATTAAAAGGCGTTGTGCCAGTGGAGTCAATGTCAAAAATTGATGGAATATGATCATGTTCATGCATGTTGAAATCATTAGAAACATCGTACAAATAAGTGAAATTGTTCATCTTATTGATAATATTATAGTTATCATTTACATCATAAAAGAGTTCTGGAATAAAAAGACAATCTAGGCTAGAGTCTTCTTCTGCCACTCCTGAGGTTGATGCTGTTGCAGCTTGCTCACTAACTTTCTGATTTAGCAGAGGCCCCTCAGGCGCGTCGGGGGAAATCATCAAGTCTTCAACTTTCAGCTCTAATTCCACTATCTTCTCTTTCCCTTTCAGCTTGGCAGCTACCATCTTTTCAGTAAAGACCTCCTCAAGCTCGCACTTGTCCCAAGTGATACCCTGAGTCATGACTTCCTCATCCCAAAAGTCTTCAGCAGTCTTGACGAACCCGACATGCCAGTCATACACATCGTTAAAGATCTCAAAGCCAGGGACAATCCTCCCATCTACCCATTGTGGTTCACCTTCACCAGTATACGCACAAACTGAGGATGCTGGCACAAAGCTCTCTGAAATGTGGGGGATCTTGTCTGTCACCCTCTTCTTGCCGAAGCCACCTCTATACCCCAGGCCTTTCCGGCTCTTCTGCCCTCGAGTGGCGATCGCGGTCTGCAACCCTTGGGAGTTTCTACCCAATCCAGCCCCGGGGAGATAATGCATCTTCTTCATCATATTAACCACAGCTGGGCTATCCACCGACCCGCACTCTTCCCTTATCATAGACACATGGAAGCCGCTGAATCGCTGATTGGCAATTTCCAGCACTGAGACCTGGTTTTCCCTGGCCGCTTTGATAGTCACCACCTCCCCTTTGTGTGGGAACTTTATCATCTGATGCAGCGTGGATGGCACTCCTCCTAATTTATGAAACTAGGGTCTCCCAAGCAAAGCTGAGAAGTTAGCAGGGATGGGCAGAACTACAAATTCAACCTCCACTTCGATAGGTCCTGTCTTGACCAAAGTCTTGAAGGTTCCCGAGGCTTGCCTCCTCGAGTTATCGTAGGCTGTGATAGTCAGATCTGATCCGCTGAGCATATCCTCATTTAAACCAAAAGCTTGTAAAGCTATTAAAGGGCACACGTTGATAGAAGACCCGTCGTCCACCATAACGCAAGCAGTGTGCTTACCGCTAATCTATGCTTTAATATACAAGGGTCGGTTGTGGTTGCGTCCTTCAACAGGTAAGTCGGCGTCAGAAAAGACCAATCTCTCCTCGGATCCTCCCTTAATTAAACCCAAAAGCTCTGACGGGGAAATAGTGGTGGTGACTGTGGCCTCAACCAAAGCTTCTACTACCTTCTGCCTTTGAGAGGGGGATTGCCTCAACAAATCCCAAATGGATATCTGAGCCGCGGTCTTCTTCAATTGCCTAACAATCTGCCCCTCCTCTGGCTCTTTCTCTGCTGATGGCTGTACCGGCTCAGGTAGCTTTGTAATCTCGGGGATCACCCTTCCACTTCTCGTGACAGCGTTTATCTCTCCCTCGTCTCCATCGGAGCCCCACAAATCAAGGTTCAACCCTTCTTCATCCTCGGCTTCTCCACCGCTTTCACTGCTAGACCAGCAATCAAGGGTCGCCACAACTGCCCTCTCCTTCCTATCCTCGGAATTATCAACGGCGGACTCCTCACTCCCATACAGATCTTGTAGCACGTACCACTCTGGCAGGCTAGATTGGATCATAAACACGGGTGGTGGTACGGCATTATAACCGGGCTTCTTCTCAGTTTCTCTCTTCTCAGGGTCAGAGATCTGCTTGCTATCAATCAAGTCTTGGATAGAGTGCCGGAGTGCCTTGCATTTATCAGTAATATGGCCCGAGTGCTGGTGGAATGCACAGAATTCGTTATCCTTATGTCCTGGTTTCCCTTGTGTCAAAGCTGGCCTAGGAGTCAGAGGGCGCAACTTTCCCTCCTTCATCAGCCTCCTCAAGACCCAGGATAATGGTCTCCCCAAGTTCGAAAACTTTCTCTGGGTGGTTACCTCAGTAGCAGACACTTCACCCATTCTTCTAGTGCTGTTACTGGGACCCGCCGGCCTGCTGGTTCGTTGACCGGGGTTAGCCCTTTTGGCGAAATTGTCATTGTTAGCTTTTCGGGTCAAGAACTCTCCCTCTGCTTCGATGGCTATATCTTTGAGAGACTCCCAGTCCTTTAACCCCTTCATCCTCAATCCCTCCTTCAAGTACATGCTCGCGTTCTTAATGAAAAGACGAATCTGATCCTGGGTGTCAGGCTTTCGGCGCATCTCCATTACTCGGTTCCGCCATCAGGTAAGATACTCATGGAAAGATTCCCCGGTTTTCTGCTGAAGTAGCTCAAGGTCTTTCAGAGTCACCTCCATTCTGGTATTACAGTCATACTGCTTCAGAAACTCCTCAGTGAGCAGATCCCAATCTTCTTTAGTGCGGCGGTCAAGGCCGTGATACCAGTCTATGGCATGAGAGGTCAGACTCAGACAAAAGTATTCCACTTTCTGCTTCTTGGACAGTGCGGTTCCCTTCATGACCAGAGAATATTGCTTCACATGTGTGGTGGGGTCAGAAGTACCATCAAACTTCGGCACATCCGACATTTTGAAATTATAAGGGATCGGGTCCTCTCCGTCCAACTCCCTATCCTCCGGATTCATCCCATGAGCTCTGCCTATCATACGAGCCACAGCCTCGAACCTCTCTTCCATCTTCTTTAGAATAAAGTCATCAGCTTGAGGCGCCTTCCCCTTCTCAGATGCCATGCTCATCCTATCATCCTCGATATCTCTATCGTCATCAATTCTTAGCACTGGCCTTCTTCTCAGCTCTCCCGAAGCCACTGATCTTAACTCTACTGGCGGTGCCCTAACGAGTTCTTCTCGCCTTTCAACCCTTTCTTCTTCAGGCTCATACTACCTCATTGGAGGAGGAGGAGGAGGATTCTGCGGAGCATTCGGCTGAGCGTTCTGCTGTGCCAAGGCGGTCAACATATTCATCATCCTGCCCTCGAATTCCTCGAAATGGCGGCCCACTTCTTCCGCAATCATGGCCCTGGTGGCATCTTCCCCCCTAGGCGAGTTTGCCATCTGAGATACTGTACCACTGATTTATGATAAAATCTCCGGTAGGCCCTCTCTATCTGACAGCTCAGGAGTAAGAACTCGGATCAGTCGCCCGGTTGGTGATCTAGTCCACCTGGGCAGATCTATGATGGCTGCAGGGACAAAAGTTAGAATGATGCATGAAATGTAGGTATAATGCATGATCGTGATATGCAACATTTACAGAGCACAAGCAAGCAAGTAGGTCCTTCCGCCCTTATTTCTCCCACACACGTGGTCGTGCAGTCTCTTTCCTAGGTGGGATTAGCCCAAGGGTCAACGAGGGACCCAATGGACGCGTATGGTGCGCAGCGGAAAACCGGCAGCATAACACTCCTATGCTAATGTACAAGCGGATGGATAATGATCGTCACGTATTTGGACGCTCCATAAATTTCGACATGGCCCTACCGGGGCATGATAGCCTTTGGCTAGGTTACCAAGCGAGACATTTGGACTCATCCAATACATGAGGATCCATACAACAAGCATGAGATTACGGTTCATTTCACCTATGGAAAGTAACTACAGCCATTACATGAGCTTTGGACAAGGGAGATGTTTCTTTGAGTGTACCCAAGCATGATCCCTGCCGACGGGTCTAGCTCATCACGAGCGTAGCGACCGATCGGGTCACCATTTTGATATACCATTGAGGTACGAGACTTGGGCTGGTGATTATCCTTAACACTTCCCCAAATTGAGTGAAAATGAGGAGGTGCTTCAGGAACGCACCGGGGCTAAAAGAGGGACCAAACTAGCGTATTCTAAGGCTGTAATGATATGCAAATGCAAATTTGAGAGAAAGCGAATTTATGAATTAAATTTTAATCATAAATGTTAAAAGAGGTATTTTCGAATTGAAATCTCGAACCATAAACGTCCCCAGTGGAGTCGCCACTGTGACGCGCGCCGGATCCCGAGCGCCGCCCTTTCGGACCGCCCGCACGTTGGCGACCGGGGCTTTTGCGGGTCCGTTGGCATCTCGCGATGAATCGCAAGTGCGTCTATGTTGGGCAGCAAGGAGGTATCATGGAGTCGCCACCCAATAGAACATTGGGAAAGTTTCTCTCGCCTCGGAGAGCCTAAGACTTGCGCATTTTATCCATATTGGACCATGAGGCCTAGGATTAGCGCTAAAGCCTCGTGACCCAAGAAGTATTTTGGAGGATAACCTCTAACCTCTCGAGCCCAAAGATCAGAGCTGGGTCCGGGATTTCTCATCTATTTCTACCTCAATTAGCTTATGATCAAATTTTAATGTCATTAATTCGCTCTCTCTCCACACTATGCAGTTTAATTGAAAAGCACATTTATTCACATTTTGAAAGCAATAAATGATCAAATAGATAATAAAAGCGATAAATTACAATAATACAAGGAGCGGAATATAACTCTCTTTTGTAAATGTGCGGATCATACATAAATCGGGACATTGCTTATTCTGAGGACTTTGGTCCTCGCATGCGTCGTTATTAAAATTGAATGTTTTCATTGTGATGGTTTTATTGGATGAAATAGGACATTGGTCCAGTTTTGTGTAAACCTCATTTTATTAAATATAAAATCATTGAGTCATTTTTATACATCAACGGGATATGAAAGGAGTGCACCATATACATAAGATAATCAATAAAAGGAATGAAACAAGAGGATTAGGAAACTAAACCGGACGAGATCCTCCAAACATGGTAGATAGCCGCTCAAGCTCGGGATAATCCAGGAGGACCGATATACACTCACAGAAAGTTAGGAGAGGTTAATATACATAAAATTAACATATAAGAAATCAAAGAGACTGGATAGAGATGAAAAATGATTAAAAATGGAGACAGAACCCACCGACGACCTTTCCTGGTTGACCGACGGGCGTTGGTTCGGTTATCCGATATGCCCGTTTGTCACTCAAGAATGGGTGTCTGTAGGTGGGTGACCGACGGGCGTCGGTCATGAAGATGACCCGTCGGTCACCTCTGTCTCCGAAAAACAGAGAGGAAAAAAGAAGCCTTTCAAGGTCAAAAGCAAGTTTTATCCCAAAAGGAGATGAGAGAGTCAAAATAAAAAAGGTAATGACAGATAGTAAAAAATTTCACAGAATGAATAAATAAATAAATAAAAAATTAAATATGAGATGAAAATGGAGAGAGAATCCATAATATTTACCCTCAGATATTCGCTTTGGGTGAGATTTTGGTGTTGGTTAGAGCCCCGCGCGTTCCACGTGAAGCAAAGATGAAAGATTAAAGAGAGAAAATGAGATATTTCACCTTCAATCCTTCAGAAAATCGATTTTGGAGTCAAAATCTAAAGAAAACTAATTAGTTTTAGTCCCTTTTGATTGATTTGATCCTTGATTCAATAGAGTTCTTTTAGAAAAAGTGTTTTTGGAAGAGAGAGAAAATGTGCTTGAAATTGGGCAGAGTTTCCTCTCCTGAAAATTTTTCCCACCCTTTTCAAATGAAAATCCGGAGCTTTTATAGCCAGACACGACCGACGGGCGTCGGTGGATAGAGGCGGGCGTCGGAAGAATCCTTCTGACACAAGGATTAGTCCGACGGCCCTGCCACATCCACCGACGAGCGTCGGAAGGGTTGCGTGCTCCGGGAAACCAGGCGGCAATCTGACAGGGGCGGTGATTTTCCGACGGGCGTCGAAAATTACCCAGAGCCGTCGGTGACTCGGAGCGACGGGCCGACTCGACAGACGGGCTGGCCGTCTGTGGAGGACAAAAAGCCCTTTGACTCGAAAAAACCTCTGTTTTTCCCTCATTCGGCCCAGGAATGATAAAAACCTCACTTCTCATGGAACGCGGGGCTAAAACCTCTAAATCCAACCTACCTTTTAGGCTTGGACACTGATTTCATCATAGGGTAACCTCTGATCCGAACCGCTCCGGGACACGGTGCTTACAACAGGGTTATGTGAAAATCCACAAAGGACGCATCTCCCACTAAGAAAAGCTAGTGTGAAAATCCATAAGGGACGCACTACCTTCAAATAATGACTACAGGTACCGGATGAGAATCTCGCAATCCCGAAGGGCATGAAATTCAAAAGCAGCTTAAAAGGCATCAATCCTATTGCAAATTGCAGCTAGCCCGGCTATCATCTCCAAGTCCACATAGATGAATTTTTATCCTGCATTCCTGCATGACTCATGCATTTCACTTGCATGCTCACTATTTTTCCTGCATATTTTAGTTTCCCTATTTTGCAGAAAGATAGATTCGATGCGGACGCCGACCAAAGCCGAGTGACGACATCAGTCCAAGCGATCAATCAACCAAAGACTTCTCAGGGAGCAGCAAATCGAAGACCTCTCAGGGGGCAATCAACTAAAGACTTCTCAGGGAGCAGCAAATCGAAAACCTCTCAGGGGGCAATGAATCAAAGACCTCTCAGGGGGCAATCAACCAAAGACCTCTCAGGGGGCAATGAATCGAAGACCTCTCAGGGGGCAATCAACTAAATACTTCTCAGGGAGCAGCAAATCGAAGACCTCTCAGGGGGCAATGAATCGAAGACCTCTCAGGGGGCAATGAACTGAAGACCTCTCAGGGGGCAAATGATCAATGAACTAAAGACTTCTCAGGGAGCAGCAAATCGAAGACCTCTCAGGGGGCAATGAATCGAAGACCTCTCAGGGGGCAATGAACTGAAGACCTCTCAGGGGGCAAACGATAAATGAACCGAAGACCTCTCAGGAGGCAAATGATCAATGAACTAACGACTTCTCAGGGAGCAACAAATCGAAGACCTCTCAGGGGGCAAACGATCAATGAACTAAAGACTTCTCAGGGAGCAGCAAATCGAAGACCTCTCAGGGGGCAATGAATCGAAGACCTCTCAGGGGGCAATGAACTGAAGACCTCTCAGGGGGAAAACGATAAATGAACCGAAGACCTCTCAGGGGGCAAATGATCAATGAACTAAAGACTTCTCAGGGAGCAGCAAATTGAAGACCTCTCAGGGGGCAATGAACTGAAGACCTCTCAGGGGGCAAACGATAAATGAACTGAAGACCTCTCAGGGGGCAATGAACTGAAGACCTCTCAGGGGGCAAACAAACGATCGATGAACCGAAGACCTCTCAGGGGGCAATCAACCGAAGGGCTCACAGATAGCACCGCTTCAACAAACGAAAACACACCATGGTAATAACCACCATCTCAGAATTCTCGAGTTCGGAAAGACGGCTGACTCAGGTACGCGTCTCTTTCCTTTTCTTCTTTGAGTTTAGGCTCACCTAGACAATAGTGTACTAGATTCCCCTAAACTGGGGGCAACTGTAGACACCGGGTCCTGAGTCAGCCTAGATCGAAGTTACCCAATGATGATAATTGCCTTCACAGGCTTAAAAGGTTAAAAGTGATGGTTTTCTCATCAAATTTGCATTTTAGAGTGAAAAATTAGAAAATAATAAAAAAAAATATTTTAAAAATTAGTTTTGAAAAATGGGGGCTTAAAATTATAGTGTTTTTAGTCAATTTAAAATTAAAAAAAAAAAAAAAAGTCGAATCGCGAGTGTCAGGCGCGGCGGTGCGCCTGCTGCAGCGCGCTGGCGCCCAGCTCGCAGGCGCGTGGGCGACCAGCTCGCAGGCGCGTGGGCGCCCTGCTCGCAGGCGCCCATCGCGCTGTGGGCGCAAAGGCGACGCTCAGCGTCGCTGATGGTGCGCGTCGCTAAAGGCGCACGCAACGTTGCGCACGCTGAGCGCCGCACGGAGCGCTGATGCGCGAGCGCCAGCGCGCGGAAGCCCGCCTGGTTGCCGCTCCGACGCCCACCCCTCTATAGCGACGGGCGTTCCTACTTCTGAGCGTTGCTATAGGGTCTGATTACTTATTTTTTCTGATTTTTGGACCTAAAAATCAGTTTTTTATCCCTTTTTTCAAGGTTTTATGGGATTTTTTCCATTTTTAAAATTTAAAATGGTTAATATCTTATTTAATTAAATTTTATCCCTTTAATTATTTCTTTTTCCTATTTTCTTCCTATGAAAAGAATAAGATGAAAACCTAAAGGGGGATTCTTTTTGGGGAATTTTTTAGGGTTTTTTCTCTTCATCTTCTTCTTCTTCTTCTTCCACTAAAATTCCAGATTTATTCCCCAACCAAAAATCAAAAAGAAAAATCAAATGTTTCATTTTTTTTCCAACATAATTTCTTCTAAACATATTTTTTAGAGGAAGTTTTGTTGTTTGATTTAATTTTTGAGACAAATAGAATAATTATTTGTTCTCAAAATTGTTTTTAATCCTTTATTTTGTGTTCAATAAAACTTTTTCATTGATTTTGTTTTGAATCTCTTTTTGATAAAAAATTGATTTTGAGACAAATAAAATAATTGTTTGTCACCAAAATCTAATTTTTATTTGATTTTCTAAAATAAAACTTCAATCAATTTTTTTGATATGAACAAAGTGATTGATTGTTCTTGAAATCATTTTTCTTTATTTTAATCAATAAAAAACTTTTTTTTGATCAAAATCATTTCTTTAGGCAAAGGTATCAATTCTTTATTCTTAAAGAATTTTTGATCATTTTTTTTTCATGTTTCTTGGAATAAAATTCCAATATTTTCATCGTATTTCACTCTAATATTGTGAATCATCAAACAAAGAAATCGATCATCTTTTACCTTCATCGAATCCGAAACTCTGAAGGTAAACATTCTGGGCTTGTTCTTATTATTTCTTTTGGTTCATATATAATTTATTTATGTATATTTTATTTTATTGATTTCATTTATTTTATTTATTTCAGATTTGTTTTATTTAATTTGTTTATATATGATTCTTATTCATTTTAATTGATTGTTTATTAATTTTAACATGTAATTAATTTATTTCACTTTAATTCATCATTATTTTTAGCATGTAATTAATAAATTCATTTTAATTGATCTTTTTGCCATGTAAATGGTTTATATCATTTGTGAACATATTTAATTAATCATATTGTTCAATTAATTGTTTTCATCATTCTTTAATTGTTTTCATTTATTATTCTTTTCTTTATCATTTTATATATTCTTTGATTCGTTTATCTTCATCATCATTGTTATCATGTTCATATTTTTACATGTATTATTTAATTAACATGTTTATTTTATTTTCATCACATCATTTAATTATTTATCATACATAATGCATGTTTCTCATTTATTTTGGTTTGTTAACATTTTGATTAAATTATCATTCTTTTCACATCATCTTATTTTATTATATTTTGTTATTCATTATTTTGTATGTTTAATTGATTTAATCACTAACATTATTTAATTTGTATTTTATTTTTATGTCTAAACTCATTTTTCGCTTGGGCGTTTTCGCGAGCACATCGGGAGGTCCAAAAAGGCTCGTTTGGTTCATACATTTATTTTCTTTATTTGTAATATTTTATTTAATTTTGCCATATAATTTTCTTGTAAAATTCTTTATTTAGGCACGCTAAAAAGAAAATCACAAAAAACGTTTCTATTAATTAACTTGACATTTTTTTCTAAATAAAAGGGGACCAATGTCCTAGTTTTTCATACCCAAATAAATCATCACATCAAAGCTGTTTCATAATAAATATGCATGCGAGGACCAATGTTCTCACTATTAATGAATAACCCGTTTTATGCATGTATTTCACTTTTATAAATGGGAGTTGTATTCCGCTCCTAGTGTTATTGTAATTTGTTTTTAAATGCTTTATTTTGGATTTTGCTTACATTTACCGCTTTTAATATGAATGATTGCGCCTTTAATTTAAATTGCATTGTGTGGAAAGTTGATGAAACAATGAATTCAAAACTTAATTATAATATTAATCAAGGTATAAATAATTGAGAAGTCCCGAACCAGCTCTGGTCTTTGGGCTCAAGAGGCTAGAGGTTTACCCTCCAAGACACTTCTTGTGTCACGAGACTTTAGCGTTAATCCTAGGCTCCTTAGGGCGAGAGGTTTATCTTTCCCCTTTGGCTAGCCCAAAATGGATACTAAGCGCAGTCTTAGGCTCTCCAAGGCGAGAGAAACTTTCCCAATGTTCTATTGGGTGGCGACTCCATGAAACCTCCTTGTTGCCCAACATAGACGCACTTGCGATTTATTGCAAGCTGTCAACGGACCCACAATTGCCCGATCGCCCACGTGCGGGCGGTCATAGGGGCGGCCGCGGGGATCCGGCGCTCATCACAGGGCGACCCGGGATTTGACGCGCGTCACATTAACATAAATCCCAATTCATATACCAATTACCAAATTACCCCTTTATACCTCCAATTAAACATGCAATTTCTACTAGGCCATTTTTGGGATGTTACACCCCAGGGTTCGGCATGCGTCACAGTGGCGACTCAGCTGAGAGCTTACTAGAGACTTCACTTCGAAAGTACCTTCGTTAAAACATATAATTGAGTTGTAACTTAAAATTTCATCCCTTTTTAAAATTGCATTGCATATCACTATAGCCTTAGATCTATGCTAGTTTGCACCCTCTATCAGCCCCGGTGCATTCTCGAAATATGACCCTATATTCACTCAATGTAGGGAAGTGTTAAGGATAATCACTAGCCCAAGCCTCGTACCATGATGGTATATTAAATGGAGACCTGACCGATTGTTATGCTCGTGATGAGCTAAACCCATTGGCAGGAACCATGCTTGGGTAGACCTAAAGTATCATCACCCTGGCCAAAGCTCATGCAATAAAAGTAGATACTTCCCCTAGGTGGTATGAAAAATAATACCTAACTTGTTGTGTGGATCATTATGTATTGGACAAACCTAGATAGATTTGTTGGTCACCAAAATAAAGGCTTTCATGCCCCGATATGCCTACGTCGATTTATTCGGACTGCCTAAATACACAACGATCAAAATCCATAAGTATGTACATTAGATAACAGAGGTTATGCTGCCAATTTTCCATTGTGCACCATGTGTGTCCATTGGATTCCCTGTTAACCCATGGACCAAGCCCATCTAGGATAGAGACTACACGAATTCATGTGTGGGAGGAACAAGGTTGGAAGGGAATATTTGCTTGCATGTGGTTGTGGATGCTGCATAGCATGATCGTGCATCATATGTCATTCATGTATCATCCTGACCGGGGTATATTTTACATCCATCATAGATCTTCCCAGGTGGTTAAGAGGTCCCCGTGGGCAGCTACATAGAAATCTACTCTTTGAGTTACCAGAAAGGGTAGAGTATTTAGACTCACTTTTCGAGAGCAATCAAGCTACATCCTCTCAGTTCCCTATAGATTGTGAAATGGCCAATCCACCTAGAGAAGCAGATGCCCTTGATAGCCGAGGAAGTTGGTAGACAATTAAAGGAGTTTGAGAACAGTATAATGGCCATGATAGTGACAATGGCCTAGCCTGCCGTACAAAACATAACCGCCCCTCCTATGAGACAGAATGAATAGGAGGAGGCTAGAGAAGACCCACTTAAGGAGATTCATCCACCACCAGTGGATTGGTGGGCCACCACGTTTGCTGGACAGAGAGGAGGGGCAGCCCATAGAATAGAGGATGACTTGGAAAAGGATGAGTATGAGAAGACTATATCAGTAAAAGGAAAGGCACCTCAAACAGAGGAAGCCATCTGGAAGAAGATGGAAGAAAAATTTGAAGCAATGTCAAGGATGCTGACAAGGGGATGAGGGATGAACCCCGAAGATAAGGAATTAGAGGGAGAAGATCTGATCACTCAGAATTTTAAGATGCCAGATGTTCTGAAGTTTGATGGCACTTCAGACCCCACTGGACATATAAAGCAGTACTCGTTGGTGATGAAGGGTACTACTTTAACGAAGAGGTAGAAGATAGAGTACTTCTGCTTGAGCCTGACAGGTCTCGAGGTGGATTGATACCATGGGTTAGATCGAGGAACCAAGGAAGACTGGAACCTACTACCAGAAGAGTTCCTCAGGCGGTACGACTGCAGTACGAGGATGGAAGTGACGCTGAAGGATTTAGAACTCTTACAACAGAAGTCTACGAGTACCTGATCCGATGGAGGAACCGAGTAATGAAGATGAAAAGGAAGCCAGATACCTAGGATCAAATAAGTCTCTTTATCAAGAACACTAGCCCGTATCTGAAGGATGGGCTAAAGATGAAGAGTTTAAAAGACTCGAAGTCGCTGAAGGACATAGCCATTGAGGTTAAAGGTGAGTATCTGTCGAGAAGGGGAGAGTTATAATGACCCAAAATTCACCCTAGTAGCATTTTGTGTAACACCCCCGCCGCCGCCCCCGTTGGAAGGGCGCCGGCGGGCGCGCTACACGACGCTCACTCACGACGCAGCAAAGCATACAGCGGAAGCGTACTTGCGCTAAGCGGAAGCAATCACTAATCAAGACAATAAATAAAAAATATAATAGGAAACATACTTCATTACATAATTAATCAAAATACAAATTAGAGACAAAGGCCCATAAGATTACATTTTAAATCCTTTACAAACTAAAGAAATACATATACAAAAAGAATTACAGGAGGAGACAAAAATAAACTCGACTCCTATGTGGCCTGCCTGCAGATGCACGACTCGAGCACTCCCAGAAATCCTTCACGCTGCCTGCACGGGATAAAAGCCCGTGCTAAGCGATAACGCTTAGTGGGGAGAAACAAACACAACAGAACACTATACAAGGAAACATGCACTAACATACATAATCATTATGCATTAGAGTACAGAGATATAAATAAATATATATATATCCAGAATAAAATAAGAGAAAAACACTAAAACAATACGCTGTCCATAGTCACACTATAATCAGAACACTTCACTAAACCAGTACCAGACAGTTCAAACAAAAGCCTGAATTCAATGGTGGAGGATACGGGAACACGGCACGGGAGACCGAAGCCTCAAAAACACTTTAATACCCGAAGGCAGCGCGGGAGACAGGAGTCTCAAAACATTTTATCACTACACGGAAGATGACCATCTCGGAGGTCGACCGCTTCGCCCAACGGGGCGGACATAACAGCTGTACACTAACCCTTCTTAAGCATGCTTAACTATCCTGTACCTTGACACTTCAAGCTCGACAACACAATAACTCACACGACATTACACAATCAAAACAGTATTCAAATTAAGACTCTTATATTATCTAAATCCACATCAAGGACACTAGCACATTAATATCACGAGTCAAAGGCACACACATATCCCATGCAATAGTGAGAAACCGTGCAAAGTGGAACAAAAGAAACACATTCAGAAAACAGGGCAATCAGGAAGGGCCTCTGTCGCGATCGCGACAAATGTCGCGCTCGCGACAGAGCACGGGGTACTTCGTCGCGACATCGCGCCAAAAGGCCTGGTCGCGGCGAAGCACTCGCGGCAGAATTTCATGGAGCTGAGCTCTGTCGCGCTCGCGACAAGCGTCGCGATCGCGACAGAGACCAATTCCTTCCTTCTCGCGCGCACGCACGGCGGCATGCCCGCGCGGAGGGTTCCACTACCGAACTCTCTGTCGCGCTCGCGGCAACGTTGCGATCACGATAGAGGGCTCTTCAAGAACAAGGGGCCAAGTCCGCCTTCTGTCGCGATCGTGGCACTTGTCGTGATCGCGACAGAACCCAGATTCGCCCTATTCTGCACTTTTTCCTACCCTTTTCACACACAACTTTTCATACATTAACACAACATGCTCAATCACTTACCTCACGCCTCAAGCACATCACCGCATCACGTTCAAGCCACATAAACACATTTTTACATAATATCCTATATCAATTCAACGAGAATCACTCACGACTAAACTCAAATTCAATAATCATGGCATGTTCAAATTCCAAAACACGAAATCTTCACTATATCAATAACACTTCACTAGATCACTACTCCAATAAATCATGCATTCATAAAACACTCAAGATTACAAATGACATGCAATCACAACATAGAGTTGATCCAAGGAGGAAAATTAGGGGAAAAACATAATCCAAAACACAGCTCACCACACTTACATGCACTCAACCACAAACTCAAGCATTACAAAACAGGCTCCCATACCTGGAAAATGAAGCTTCAACCGAATTCCTCACGAAACCACTTTATCCTTGCCTTTGCTCTTCCTTCTCTCTTCTGATTCTTGCACAATCCAACCAAATACACTTAAATCAAACCCAAACACAAACGAAACCAGAAATCAAAGAACAAGAAGCATCATAAGAAACCCCAAACCGAACTCAACCACTTACCTTCAACCCTTCTAGCTCAAACCTTTCGGATTCCCACTCAAAGCTCCAAGAAAGCACAAGAGAAAAGAGATGAGAGCAGCAAAAATGGAAAAGCAAGAGAGAGAGAATGGGAAAGAAGAAGAAAAAGAGGAAGAAATGAGCTAGCTTCCACGGGAAGCTAGGAAATTCTGCCCCTCCCTTTTCCTCTCTCCTACTTTCCATTCAATGCTCACCAACCCCTTGCCACTTGTCACAATCTTAGAAAATCAAGCCATCAAACTTAACAACACCACTTATGGCACCATACACTAACCATACACAAGCTTTCCTTACACAAATATCTTCCATGCACCATAACTTAACTTACACCATAACAATTCCAATAATTCCACTTTACATCCAAGGCACCATGCCCACAAACCACACAAAAACAGCCCTTAAACCACTAACACCCTACAACTATACACTATAAGCACACACTATTATTTCCTTCACTTCACTTAACACTTAATTCCTATTAACCAAATCTTCTCTTACTCAAATTACGAAAATACCCTTACTTTACCGACTTACCGCACAAATTCCGACCGGGCCCTAATTGGGTTGTTACATTTTGGCATAATTAGGGTAATTGAACAGGTTTAATTTGAGATTTCTAATTTTTGACCTAAGTGTAATTGGAAAAGAGGACTTAATTGCATTTAATAAATTAATTAAGTGACTAAAGTGTACTTGTGAATGATTAAGTTAAGAGTGGATTAATTAAGTGATAAGTGAGATTAGCTTAATCTAATCTTAATTGAGAAGGTGGTAGTGGAACTCGGGTGGCATGAGATGGCTTTCCCAACTCAGCTTTTGGCATGGAATATATATAGCATTTGAGAGAGAGAAATGGTCTTATTCTTTGCATGCACTGGTCCGTTCATTTCCATTCCATTTATGTTCTCTATTTGTTCTTTATTTATTCTTCGTCCTCTTCTTCATATTCAATCTTTAATCCATGAATTTTTGGTTGGTTAAGTGTTTAGTTGGTTGAATTGTGTTCTTGGATTAAGGTAAGTGATTGAGTTTGATTGTTCTTCTTCTTCTTCTTCTTCTTCTTCTTCTTCTTCTTCTTCCTTTTCTTTTGATTTGAGTTGGAAGTGATCCTTTGTTCCAATTCTAGAAATTAAATGTTTGATTGTAGTGGAAGAAATCAGAAAAGATAAAGGAAAGGAGAAACATGGAGAGCCTATTGCCAAGTGAGCTCATAAGAGCAAAGGAATTGAGGTTTGGGAAACTATGAATTTTGTGTGCTAAATTGATAGTAGATAAACTCAGAAAATGCATGTTTGTATTGTGTGTTCAATTGAGTTGAAAATGTGTATTTATGTTATGTGATGATCTAAATTGGTTGCTATGAGTTTATTGACCTAAGCATGTAACCCTGTTTTAGAAGATTTGAGAAATTGCTATGTAACTTCTGAATGAATGGATACTTAATATGGAATTAAAAATGCCGAGGTGTTTATAAGCATGTCAGGGTAGTTTAGTATTAGTTAAGAGAATTGGTTGATCCAAATTAGCTTGATGAGCTTGATAGGTGAAACTAGTTTTGAAGTGCATTTTGACCTACTTGGACTGTGTGAGTCATGAGTTGAGTTTTATAACTCGAAAATGAATATGGTTAACAGGATTAGAATTACAATGTCCATGTCTTTAAATGTTATAGAAATAGCTATTTTGATTTGAGGACTTTAAGGTCTTCGAAAATGACCATAAGAGTAGTTTAAATTATTTTGGAGGGCCTTTGGAACAAGTAGTGTTCCCTTAGCCGTAACTCCTTAGTTTTGAGTTCAAATATAATGAGGTTTGTGCCATTGAGAAGTAAACATGTACGTGAACATATGGTTAGAAGGCCATGTTGGCAGAAAATGATGTTATGTTGGTTTTTAGAAGTCATATGTATGGATATTGTAAAGTGCATGAAGAAGGGAGGTGAGTGTTGGAGTTTGAACACATACTTTAGGCTCTATCGCAAGCGCGACTAGTGCCGTGAGAAAAATAGAGGGCTCTGTTGGGGTGAAATTGCCAGATTATGTTCTGTCGTCAGCGCGAGATGGAGTTCGAGCGTGACATTAGCCTTTTATGTCCTGTCGCATGCGTGACTTGTACCGTGAGCGCGACAGAAGGTTTTGTTGGAGTCTATCGCGGGCGCGACCGGCCTATGTGTTATGAAAGCTTTTTAGTTCTTCCATTTTGGCTAAACTATTATGTTTGACTAATGAATAATTATGCAAATGAAAATTATAAATGTGATTATTCATGTGAATTTATATGATGAAGTGTGGGCATGGTTGATAATCCATATGTGTGTGCAAGATATCAAATGCTATGATATTGCTTAATGTGATTATGTGGATGTTATATAATGCGAATGATCGAACATTAACTTGATTAATAATTTAGCTTGCAAGTCGAGTAGCGGATAGATAGACATGCCTATAGGGTAAAGTGCTGCAGCAAAAGCGTTTGATTCCATTTGGAATGCCCAATGCATATAGAATCCTTCTTGGGTTCACATAAGTGTTTATATATATATATATATATATGATTATATCGGTACCTATAGGTACTAATACGAAAGTGTTGTATCTACGGATACTAATGTGATATCTAGTATTTACGAGTACTGATGCGATACCCGTTATCCGCGTCTATGACTTGCAGGCAAGGTAAATAATGAATGATTAATCAATAATGAGTAATGAAAATATTATGTGAAATAAGAATGTGAATGTGATGCGCTATGAGATTGTCATGTGTTACTGCAATATTTGAACATGATTTACTATTGATGCTATATTTACATCGAGATATGCTTAATGTTATGTTTATGAAATGTGTATGCATTGAGGTATGATAATGAAGCATGTGTATGATGTAGCATGAACATAAAGCATAAATTTGTTATTGTACAATGATTGTTATGAATATGTATATATTGTATGTTGTTTCCCCACTAAGCATTATCGCTTATCGCAGGTGTTAATCTGTGTAGGTTTTGAAGCGAAGCACAAGTGAAGGATGGCCCCGCATAATCTTTGGTCAACACTAGGGTTGGCTATTTTTGTGTAGGTCTTTTGTATTATGTGTAATGTTATTACTTGTTTTGGCATGTAAAGAGAAATGATGTAACAACAGAATGTGATATGTAATATAAGTTGACTGTATGCATTTGAAATGTATTATGCTGCTTTTGAAAGAAATTTATTAGTTCAAGATTTTGTGTATAATTCAATTGTATGTATTTATGCTCTGTGATGTGTGTTGTGGCGACCATCTTTGATTGCCGTAGCAAAGCTATGACTGTGGTTAGAAGTGGAAATTATAATAAGCACTACAAGAAAAATTGAAAATAGAGACGGAAAAATAGAGACGGAAATTTTTTCATCTCTATTTAGAGACAAAAATCAGTTTTTGTCTCTAAATAGAGACGGAAAGAACATTCTGTCTCTATTTAGAGACGAAAAATTTTTTGTCTCTATTCTTCGATCTCTATTTACCATATTTAGTGACAGATTTTGGATTCGGTCTCTAAAAATGGCGGGATTGATTTCCCTCTAAATTTGGAGACGAAATAATTTTTTCGTCTCTAAATGGAGACGGAATCGTGTTTTCGTCTCTATTTAGAGACAGAAAATAAAGTCCGTCTATAAAAATAAAGACGGAATCATATTTAGAGACGGAATGGATGTTCCGTCTCTAAATAGAGATGAAAATACTATTCCGTCTCTATTTTAGAGACGGAATTAAAAATTCTGTCTCTAAATTTTGGGGTTTTAAAAAAACCCGTTGCTTTCTTTTGTCCCCTCTTTCTTTTTCCCCTCTTCTTTCTTCCCCCCTCTCCCCCCTGTTCCAATTCGGTGCCCCCCTCCCTCCGTTACCCTCGCCTTCCGATCCCGCCGCCGTCCGGTCCCGGTGCCGCCATCGAGTCGATACCGAGGAGGTTCTTTGTCTCCTATTTCCTTTTTTTCCTCTCTTCTTTCTTTCCCCCCTCTCCTCTTGTTCTGCTGCCCCCCACACCGTTCCTTGCCCATCGACGTCTGGTCCCCATGCAACCTACGAGTTGACGCCGACGTCCTTCTCCGCCCCATCGCGTGCTCTAGCGTACCTCCTCTGGCGAGATCTGCTATTATGTTTTTCTTGATGTAGTTTTTTTTTCTTGTATTTAAATTGTTTTATAAAATTTAATTGTTTTAGAATTTTATAGATTGGTTATGTAGTTGTTTTTTTGATGTAGTTGTTTCTTGTATTTAAATCTAATTTGAATTATAATTTTTGGAATGTGTATATTTCTTAGGTTATTTTGATTTATTGACTCATATTATAATGGAATGTACCTTTTTTAATGTTAAATTAGTGGTGGCCAAATAGGTAGAGCTCTTCTAATTATGCGACTTTGATTATGTTTCAGAAGCTCTACTAATTCTTTTTCTAAGTACAACGTTAGCTCTTGAATTTTTGTGTGTCTTTTAGGGAATTTGTTAGAACAAAGTTGAAAATAGTTGTTGAAATTGAAATCTGGACAAAATTAGGGCTATGAACTATAGTAATTTGTCTTTTTCTGGTTTGAGCTCTACAGGAAGTGTGATAGCTACCCACAAAGTATAGAGCCTTACTGCTATATGTTCTAGAAGTCCCCATTAAAAAACATTGTCATAACTTTAGATAAAATCAAAACCGGGGTTTCTGTATAAATTGATACTTACTTATTACCAACTTAGAAACTTGACCTATTAGTAGAACATCCCTTTTTTTATAAATTTGTATTCGAAATGAAAACTATCATACTTCATGAGGAACGAATTCTGTACAAGTATGCACCATTTTCTTGCTGAGATATATTATGGGAAGCATGGAAAAAAATCAATTAGCATAAAAATGTAATTTTGTGCTTCTAATTGTCAATTGTGCTTTGAGTTTCCAATTCTTGTTGAGATGGGAATTATGTATGTTTGAACTTTGAATTTTTCCATTAATCACCTAATGCCCACCACCTATTTGATGGAATGTCTAACTAAAGTTGTATGTGGAATTATGATATGGTTGGTTGTATTATTTTTTAATGTACATGAACTCTTAGAATTTTTTGAGTACTCTGTCTGGTGGCTTAAAGTTGTTGAGCAAAAAAATACAAAAATGTGAATATAATCCTCAAATTTAGACAAGTTGAATTATATAATATATATATATATATATATATATATATATATATATATATATATATATATATATATATATATATATATATATATATATATATATATATATATATATATATTTATAAATTTGGTCAGTTAAATTATTTAGTGATCTATTCTAGCTATTGGCATTTGAAATCTATTAGCCTTAATTTTAGAATTTATTCACTGCAATAATTGCAACTCTTGATAATAATCACAACGTTTGATTGAATGAAGGAGGATGGGCAATTAATTGTGTAAAGAGTTTGAAATGATTTTGGCTGTTGATATTATAAATATAAATGTAATCTCTTGAATTTTTAACAGGAGGTTTGTTACATATTTAGGAGAAATTCTGCCGAAATTTTATTAAATTATAAACAACAGTTATTGTGGTAGGAGTTATATTTGTATATGGTTGGCAATGAAATAGTAATACATATATATAAGTATTTTTAGTATATTAAAAACAAAAAATATGTATTAAAAATAGAATTCAAGACGGAAAATATAGTTAATAATTATAATAAAAAAATATAGTTAATAATATATTAAAAAAATATGCATTTAATTTAGAGATGGAAAAATTATTAGAGACGGAAACGAAATTTTCGTCTCTAATTAGAGACGGAAACAAAATTTTCGTCTCTAAAAATAGAGACGAAAACAAAATTTTCGTCTATATTTAGAGACGAAAATTCCATTTTCCTCTCTATTTTTAGAGACGGAGCAGTTTTTTGTCTCTAAAAGTAGAGACGAAAATAAAATTTCATTTTCCGTCTCTACTTTTAGAGACGAAAAGTATTTTCATCTCTATTTTTAGAGACGAAAAGATGATTTTCGTCTCTATTTTTAGAGACAGAAATAATTTTTCCGTCTTTAAAATTAAAGATAGAAAATAATTTAGAGACCGCCAAAATAGAGACGATATATTTCGTCTCTATTTTTAATTAGAGACGAAATTCTGTCTCTATTTTTCGTCTCTATTTTCCTGATTTCTTGTAGTGAGGATTGTAGACAAGTCACCCTAAACAATTTCATGGAGGAAAAAAGAAAGCATGTAGAGTAGCAGCAAAAGAAGAAGGAATGGCAAAGAGTAGTAGCTAATCTCATAAAACAACCACAATTAAATTGTAACATCAGATTCTATATCTAAATTGATATTTCTTAGGCATTACTATTTTATTTGGTGATTATCATAGCATATTAAGAAATGATTATAAGAAATTCAACGACATACTACTCCCAACATCAAATAACTAAAAGAAGCTAAACAACCTTAAACTCCATCTGGGAAACATGTACATCTTTATGTCCAAAGCTACAATAAAATCAAACAAATAAACTAATTTTCTCCAATGGAACTACCTTTTTTAATAAGAAATGGTATTTCATTAAGAAAGAGGGACTAGTAGCAAGTCCCTTTCAATAACAAGATGGAACGTCCTCCATTAGATATTCTCTTATATATTTTTACTAATAAATATGGGCTAAGATAGTTTACTTTAATAATTTATATTTCTAAGAATATTAATTAAGATTAGTAATTAGAATAAATGTGCAGTAAAACATGATTTCAGTCAGAAGGAGGAAAATATAAGGTGCAAAAATAACTACAATTCTACTTGCATAACAGGACCAATTTAAAACAGCTAAATCATAATATCATAACACTGGTGAGATTGACTGACATTAGAAAGATCAACAGGGCAATCAAAATAATTGAAAAACTTGAACAAGAATGTGACAGTATTCTAGAATTGCTATATTTAAATTTTTAATAAGACATTGAAACCAATGGCCTTCCCAGTAGCAGGACTATAAATAGTGTTATTATTTTGCTCCACAAAAACTAAAGCTTTGAAGAACATAGACAATAACTTGCATTTTAGAGTTTTTTCCTTTTAAAACCAGCAACCCAGATAAGTTAAAATTTTAAAGCCACACAATGAATGAGAAGCCAAATGCAAATAGCATAATATACATACGACAATATCACAAAACTACTGAATCGGACAAATTGCACTATGAAATTAACTCTTCAAAAATAAAATTGCTCTACAAAATTCACTCTTTAAAAACATTATTCTTATGCCTATATAAGCCAAAGATGCAAAAATCATAAACTACAACCCTAAATAGCAAAACATAAAAAATAAAAAGACATACGGATATACATCTCTCGATGAGATGCTTCTCGTATAGAAGCCCGAACTTCTCAGGGATGGCAGGCTCTTCCAGCACCTTGCTGAATACTGTACGGACAAAGCAGCACAATCAAAAACAAAGATCTATAAATGCATAGAAAAGAAAAAAGAAGAAAAACATAAGGTGAACATAAGGGAAAAAAGCAAAAGGAAGTTACTTGAGCAGTTGAAACCCCCAGATCCCGACGGCAACTCCAACGGTGGCTAAACAAACACACAGACAACATCTTAAAATATCCATAGTCTATCCACGTAGAGAGTCATATAATTAATTGGTAAAATTTCATTGATACGATAATTGTATATAATTACATTATTAAAATACATGATAAATTACTCATATAGATATTTTGCCAAAAATAGATGAGTATTAGTTGAATGATGCTAAAAATAAATGGAATTATTGGTAAGGTAATTAATATTATATACTCGTACATTTACATTAATTGGTAAAATTTCATTATAAATAATAACTATATATAAATACATTTTTAATTTACATACTCATATAAGAATTATGACGAAAATAGATAAGTATTAGTTGAGTGATACTAAAAATAAATAAAATTAATTGTATTTTCATATAAATATAATAATTAAGATATTTATTTCAATTTATTAACTATTTATTATATTAATTTCGTGCATTAAAATATTTAATACAAATAATTATGAAGTTAAATTTATATAATAAATATATAATAGAAATTATAAAAAATATTTATATATAAATTATTGGTATTATAAATAATAATTAATACAGATTGGTTCTTTAGGTCCAATTCGGTTCCACAACAGTTCGGTACAATTCAATACGGTTCTAGACAAAATCTCTAGATCCGTTCCAAATAAAGTCAACGGAATAATTCGGTTCGGTTCTAGTAAAAAATTCAACAGCATGATTTGGTTCTAGATCTTTTTATTTGATACAGGAAGATCTAGGCCCGTGTACACTGCTACTCCTAACTATGTTCACCCCTCGATGAGAGTAAGCAGTTATCGAATCAAGGTATATCTCTCATTACTTAAGATAACTTTGGTGATCTCAAGTCTGAGGATACCTGCACCACTGCTATGAAGAGATTCCTTACTGATATAGATGTAATATACATGTGAGGATTCTTTTGGCAGGTGTCTAATATAGTTGTTCTTCTAACAATAATCAACATGTTAGCTTTGATCATTTCAAGGATCATAATTATGAGAACCACTACTTGAACCTTTCAAGAAGCATAACATGTGATGTAAGGACCAAAAATACCCACTAGTCATAATAAGACATATTTCGAGAGAAGTAAACTATCGAATGTGCATGAATTGGTAGTGTATGTATTAAAAAGGACGTAATTGTCATTATTACAAAAGTCTCGGTAAGTGCGTTAAGTTGGAAATTTATTAATTATGACTTGAATTGTTTTAAAAGAATTAATTTAGTAGGCCATTGCATCAGTACAAAGTAATTAGGTGGCTAATGTATGAAGAAAAGAGAAAAGAGGGATTTAAAAGGGAATTATTGAGAAGAACCAATTAGATGGAGGCATGTGGTTCTCTAAAACGTATAAAGAGAATTGTGGGTATAAAAGGGGAGCTGAGGTTAGTTGATAAGGAGAGAAAATCCATAGTACTCATCTTCCGGTCATGTCAATCTCTCTCTCTTATCATGAAATTTTAATTTTTATTGAAGAAGGAAATGTGTTTGGGTGTAATTGCATGCAAATTGCCTGTAATTTGGTGAGTATAATTTCTGTTCTTACCATTTCCTCCATCTTCTATGTCTATCAAGTAAATTATTGGGAAATGATGATGTTTAATGTTGTTATGGGATTTTGATGTGTATGATCTGAGATTGTCAACTAAGAGATGGAGAAAGAGAAAGCATCATTGGAGAAAGCTTAAAGAATAAGGAATTACAATCCAGGTTTGGGAACTCATTTTTCCTTACCTGTGTATATGTATATGTTTGAGATGATTTTGATCTTAAATAGACTATGAATTGATGATTTCAAATTGTGTTGTGGTCTTAAGTTGATTGAGAATGCATAAAATGGCTTATAGTTGTTTAGAAGAAAATTTTGCCCAGAGGTCACACCTGACCCTAGTTCTATTTTTAGGCCATATCTTAGCATACATACCTCCAAATAAAGTGATTCTAGTTGGAGAAGAACCATAATACATATCCCTAAAAGTTTAGAAGAACCAAAACCCAATTCTGCCTTTCAAGTCTTTGAAATTGAGATTAAAATTACAAGTCTGATTTTATTGAGACATTAGGAGCAGTGGGTGTTCCCAAGGCTATATCACTTAGAATATAATTCCAAATTGCATAATTTTTATGGCATTATAAATTTAAGACATAGGAAAACAAATGTTTAGAAGACATTTTTGCCCAGATATGTCTCTAGCTAGGCAAAAAACCCTATGTAAAATTGGACATAAATTCTTTCTTCTGTAGAATGTAGCAAAACACGGCCACACGGTGGTGAGGGATTTATGCCCACCGTGTGATTGCCCTAACTGCTATGTAAACGCATTATGAACTGCTATTTTTTTCCTAATAATTGACCCACATGGTGGTGAGGGATTCCTTACCACTGTGTGATCCTTGTTTTTGGCCTATAATGTGCATTTTTCTCCCCGAATTGAACTCGAACTTCACCGAAATTTTTGAAAACTTGTCCGACACGTCTCTAACATTATGTAATGGGTTTAAGCATATTATGTCATTTGAAATTATATGTGATTAATGTGATGAGCATAATATGTTAATAAATCAATTATATGTATATTTATTATTTAATCACTAGTAATGATTGAAAATGATAGGATATATGTATTTGACTGTATATGATGAGTAAATAGCTACAAAAGATTAGGTTATGACCTGTTACGTATAAATGTAATATGAAAGATGATGGAATGGATATTAAAACATTATTGTGCATACACATAAGATGTTATACTTTAAGAATATATGCAAATATAGATATCTAAATTCATGTATGTTTAAAGATCTTAATACAATAGTTTATTATATTATGTACAGATATATGTTTAAAGGTAATAATTATAGGAATTATTCTAATTATTTTTACGAGAGTATTTTGCAAGTACCACCGTTCTATTGTGACATCCCATCATTATAGATAGAATTATAGCTTTGCAAGTAAGGGTGTTACATGTGCTTGTCTATCCATATTAACAATATCCTATCTTGTTAATATTATGACTAAGGATATTTAGGCACTAACATATTTACATGCAATAGGCATCTCATATCATGAACTCTTTCATGATTGCCTTTGTACTGTGTTTATAATACCAAAGATTTCATTTATTAATTTAAGATACGAAATCAAACAAGAGGTAATCAAAACATTGTATTAATAAATGAATGATACCTTCTCATAAATGATAATGATAGACAAGAAAAAGATCCTTAGTTTACATGGGCTCTAGGGCATAATCTTAGCAAAAACATGGCATCCTCAACTATTTTTTTAAATTCTAATCATCACTTCTTTAAATAAGATTATCCAAGTAAGAACTCTATAGTCCTGATGAAGTGTTAAATCAAAGCACAAAGGAGTGCTTATCAAACCAATTTATACACTTTAATCACTTTAACGGAGTACAGAAATAAGGAAGTCAAGAAATTTAAATTTATTTAAGGTTTAGCATAATTTTTCTAGACTATAGTAGACATGAGGGTATCCGCTTTGACTCACATGTACCTAATTTTTCCAGCCTCGAGCAAAATTAAAGGCCTATTTTTGTAACACCCCCAACTCCCACACGTAGCATATCGAAGGATGAAGAGCTACAGTGAGCGGAAGGTGCCACCAGACAAAGACACACATGGAAATACAGAAATCAAAATAATAAAATTTCTAAAATCATAACCTCAGAACATGCACATCCTAAACCTATGTCATCTATGCACCATTATTCGCACTATAAGACTTAATTACATCCCAATCAAAACATTTCCCATAACTTCTACAGACTCGTTGGCCAAAGACTCGGCTGACCGCTGCACTACCCTGACCTCCTAACCTGCACGAAAAACACAACTGTGTTAAGCGATAACTGATAACTTCAATATAGTGTTTAGTTTTCATAGTGTTTTAGTGTGATTTTTGGGTGTTTAGTTGTGTTTAATGTTAAGTTATGTTTCTTTTATATTAATTTTGTTAATTTTAGCCAAATTGAAGTTTTGATTCATTTTAGAAAGCATTTTGATTTAAATTTCGTGCCTTTGTAGATTTTTGCTCAAGAGGTCACGGTCACAATGAATTGGTTGTGACCGTGACATAAGGAGATTGCAGGCAGAATGCAAGTCGCATGGGTCACGGTCACAATGAAAATCGTTGTGACCGTGACATAATTATCAAGTGGGCAGAATGCAAAGGTTGAAGACCTCACGGTGGCAACAAAACTTCATTATCACCGTGACATGTCAATTTAGCAAGGCAGAATCGAGGCAGCATGTACCTCACGGTCACAATGGATTTCATTGTGACCGTGAGATAATTAGTTTGTGGGCAGAAGCTAAACTGTGAAGACCTCACGGTGACAATGAAATTCATTATCACCTTGACCAATCTCCTGTGCGGAAAAGGATTTGAAATTCCCGATAGATCACGGTGGCAACCAAATCCATTGCCACCGTGACCCCTCTGGAAGTATAAATTCGTAGCTTTCTATTTGGCTAGGGTTCCGATTTTTTAGCTAGTTTTTGTTCTTTGTTTTGCGGCTAAGTTACATTTCGGTTCTAAACTCTTAGTTTTCAATTAGTTCTTTGGTTTTCAATCAGTAATTGAGGTTAATTTGCTTTAGTTTCATAGTTTAATTTCAAGAGTTTTGCTAGTTCTTAGTTTTTCCAGAATTTTAGTTGTTGTCTCCATTGAAGATTTGAAGAAAGAGATCGAAGATCGAGCAATTCAACCGGGATTTTCTCAATGAATTTCAGGGGTTATTCTTTCTTTTACTCTTTTGATTTTGTAATGGATTGTGAGTAGTCGTTTAGTTGTTCGGGGGATCTCTGAATCTCCTATACCTATAATGTGAATGATGAACATCTTTTGAGTTTATGTATGAAAGATTGGTTTATTTTGCTGGTTCTTATTGATTCTTTATGGAATTTCGTTTTTCAGTTCAATTTCCAGATATGATGAATGATTTATTTCATATGTTTATGTTGGTGATTGAATTTGTTAAGTGGATGCCATGAATGTATTTTATTCTCAGAATTTTCTATCATGTTGCTGTGGTGTTTAGACTACTCCGGAATGGGAATCTAAATGGACAGGATTTTATGATTTAAGATTTGAGTGATGAGTGAAATAATGAGGTTTTGGGATGTTTGACTCCGGAATGGGAAAGCAAACCGAACCTAGGATTTTAGACCCGTGATTAGGCTAGTTGTATGACTTGCTCCGGAATGGGACGTTATGCGATTAGAATAGCTTGCTCCGGAATGGGACGCTTGGGTTAAGAGGGTTATCCCGATTTCTTTCATATAAGATTCATAGATTGATTTTATTCATATTTGGGTAAGGGGTGGATGAGTGAACTTGAACAACGCTTTTATAATTTGATATTTTTTCTTATTTTCATTTAATTCTAATCTTTGCTAGTTTTACTGTCATTTAATTTATTTTTACTTAACCATTACAGTAGTCGATTAATTTATTAGTTTTAGTTTAGTCATAATTAAATCAATTCAATAATTGGGAATTCTTTAGCATACATTCAATTTTCATAACTTGCGTGTTCAGTCCCTTGGGTACGATAACTCGGAGTCATAATTTTACTCCATTATATTACTTGTCGATTCAGTACACTTGCTGAGGTTGGGTCAATAACGCTTAGTCGGGTTAAATAATAATGGGCAGCCACTCATAATGGTTGCCGAGGCAAACAAATGCGAACCAATATATATGTATGTATACACAGACATAAACATAAAGGAAACTGACTTCGATTAACGTGAACTCATATTATTACTCTTATACGAAAACTTAAACAATTTCATATGCATATTCATTCATACATCATAACCAGAAAATATTGTGTTACATTTTATTCACAATTACATTAGACATACTTATCGTTTACCTGACTCATTAATTAATTCCCAAGTCAAAACATTTCATTTGATCAAATTGTTACTTGTTCAAAACTAAACAAAACGTTTCATTGTTCAAACCAATAATTGTTTAAAACTGAACAAAACACTTTAGTTTGTCGATTTGGTTCGGGCCTGAAATAAGCATTCCAAGCTTCCTACGTATCCCTATGGTTGGGAATTAGAACCACGTAGTTCTGCAGAAACTTATACACACGAGTTCAAGAATTGATCCTAACTTATTTCTTAAATCCAGTTATTTATCTCAAGCTTACTGGTCGATATATACTTACTGTATTTATTGAAAGCCATCAAGCAATGCACATAATTTCTTACTGATATACTTACCCAGGCCTAGGTCCAGAAGGCAGATAACACATAATATACCTGTATTCTCATTTAAACATATAAACAGATATATATTCATAAAGTACATTTACTGAGTACTCAGCTATAGCAAACATGCATATCAAATATTCAATAATTCTTTACAAAGACTTCATATAGACAATTATCCTCATAGCTTTTAAACATATCAATAACATGCATTATGTAACACCCCGACCGAACAACAGTCGGCAACATCCTGACCGGAATGCCACGGTCGGACAAACACACACCCGACACATTACATACATGCGCAATAAGCAGAAGCATTCATAGACAAAAAAAAAAAGTAACTCAATATCCAGATCCAATTTCTTAGAGAGTTAATATTCACTTATACACATTCGTTAGAACAACCATTGATTTCTTTATCTTTTTCCATTTCACAGATATCGGTTGAGTAAACAAAACACATAGGTATCCGGAGATACCACACATTTCCACATAGGTATCCGTAAAGGATCCAGAAAAGAGGAGTGTATAGAGCACAAGTCAAATGGCATTTATGACAAATTTGTCAAATGGCATTTATTCATTACAGAACTTTTGCACATCATTACAGAATTTATCACTTCATTCACATACTTTTATCTTCATTAATTGCCTGCTAAGTTATAGGCGTGGATAAGCGAGTGAACACATGGCGGTACCTTACGGGTACGAATTGAACTTAACACATGGCGATACCTTATGGGTACAAATCAAAAAGCAACATCACATTTTTCTCATTCAAAAATATTTTCACATTGGGGATCTTAAACAAGATCCTTACACATTGAGGTTCGCAAGGAACCAAACGGGGACCTGATCAGGGTCCAAAACCGAACAGAGGGCTGCAGCATCAGAACTCTATAGGCAAGCCTATCTATCCACGACCGACTCACGCAGGCTAAATTTTCCATATCATTATTAAATTCGTTACATTTTCACATACATGTATATTCCATCAAATACTCATAACATTCTTTCATTTTTATTAGGCACATGTATTCATATATTTACATATCATATATACTAATTACATTTATCATAATCAAAACTAATCATTTATTATTCCATGAATAAAATATTCATATGAACATACTGAACATAATTATATTATTGGGTACTATGCACTTATTTAAATTTAACACATAATTTGCATTTCTTACACACCTACAATCATTAAATAATAATGGTGGACAACAATTCATAATTCCATTATTATCATGCATTCATTTAAACTTAACAGATAAGTTTACATTTCTTTACATGTATACATTTACAACACAATAATAGTATATCAAATTCTCATATTTCAATAATTACTATGCATGGGAACACATTGAATAATTCACATTTTAAATCATATATGCATAACATAAGTGTGAAACCATGCAAAGAAGAAGATCTTTCAAAAATATTTTTAGGCAAAGAGGTCTGTCGCGCTCGCGACAGATGAGCCCCAGGAGGCAATCACGAGTCGTGCTCATTATCGCGACTCGTGAAGGCAACACAACAAAGCATAACAAAGAACAGAGGGAAAAATAGGTAAAGGGGTGGAAGTTGTCACGACTCGTGCTATACAGCACGAGACGTGCTCCCTCCAGTCGATCGGCTCATATGCCGAACGGACACTCAGTACGAGTCGTGCTCTCAATTCGAGCAGACTCTCATGCCGAGCGGAATCCTTATACCGAACGAGCTCTTCAGCCGAATGAACTTCCAACCGAGTGGGATCTCAACACGAGTTGTGCTTCACAGCAAGAGTCGTGCTCCCCATGCCGAGATGTGCTCCCATTATGATTGGAACCTCACGCCGAGCGGGATCCTCATGCCGAGTCGTGAAGCTTAACACGACTCGTGCATTCCTCCGCTAATTAGCTTGGCCGATCGGGAAGCACTAGAATCACCGAGCTCCATCGCGATCGCGACGAGCATTATGCACGAGACAGAGTCGTAATTTCCCAGGTCTCCCACCAAAACTGCAAAAATTCTTTCTTAAAAACTCATACCCAATTTTTTCCCAAAACACAATACAATTTTCTCATTCAAAACTTCATGATTAACGCAAACATGTGAACAATCTAAACAACTTTTAACTCTATAAATTTCCAGAAAAATCAAATCAAAAACCCAAATCAAAAAATATATATATATATTAAAATAACAAAATTCCTAACCATAACTCCTTTGCTCCTAATTGCTTTCCTTGGTTGATCTTTCTTGTTCCAAAACCCATCCAAAGATCTTTCTCATCCAAAATCCTCATCAAGGTACACACAAACACAAAGCATAAATCTAGGGTTTCAAAACCACCTAAACAATATGGAAATCAAACTTAAACTTACCTTTCTCAATAATTTCCACACTTAATCCTCTTGAGTTAATCACCTTCATCATTACAATCTTGGTCTTTGATCTTCAGAGGAAGTGAATGGCATGAAGCAAGAAGAAGAAGAAGAGGAGGAGGAGAGGAAGAACGGGAAACGGGAGAGGAGGGGAGCAAATTCTGCCTTCTCTCTCTTCCTCTCTTTTCCTTTTATACCCCTTCCCATTTCTTGCCACTTGTCACCATCCTATTGGCCCAAAATAGATATTTATGTCAAATCCTCTTTTAAATCATTTAACTTTCATAACCTCATGCATTGATATTCTTAACTCAATAATTCCTCACATTGAACCACTTAACTAATTTTATTCATTAAATCAAGTCCTACTTCCATATTTTACAATTTTACCATTTGCCGCACTTGCCTAAACTTTTACTTAAATCCTTAATTTATCCATTTGGCAATACCTAACCCGTCAAATTACACAACTTTGATCACTACTCATCCACAATGTGCCCAAATCCTTCTAGGGTACATTTCGGGGTGTGACAATTTTAATGTGCGTTGCATTTTCAAGGAAAACTATTTTATCTAGTAGTATCAACTTTAGGGAAGCTTAGGCGAAAGTCTCTTGATCTAAGGATCAATTGGTTAAAAATTCACCCAACTTAAGTCCTTCAAGGATGAATCTAGCATCTTGGAAAGTTCTTATCCTATCATTTATAATCAAATGTGAAGATACGTTGTTGGGGACCACAAGCTAGGTTGTGTAGAGCAGCTGCCCAATAGAACATTTGGAAATGGTTTAACCTCGGAAGGCCAAAACAAAGAAGAGTTTGCAAATTTACTTTTAATTTTACCCTTAATTAATGTATAGTTAAGGTAGAACCTTTAAATTAATCATTTTATCTCTCTTTTCATGTGCGTAGATCATGGCATAAAAAAATAAGGCCCACTCATTCAATTTGGAAAGTAATTTAAACATGAGATATATAATGCATTTGACTTGAATGTAAGTCTATCTTATCATGGCATATAATGGCATATATCATATATTAAAACTGGCCATTTATTATCTATGTTGGGAGAACATTGGTCCTTTATGAACACTTTCATCGTGAACTTTTATTGAGTGAAAATTAGGATATTGATCATATTTTTATTATGTGAAGACATTTAATTAATTATTTATTTAATTAATTATTATAAAACATTTTGGCCAACTATCTTGTGCTTACTCAACTCTGTCCAGCATACAGGAGTTCGACACTTCCTACTATAAAAAGCTTCATATGGTGCCATGCTAATGCTCATCTGGTGACTATTGTTGTATGCAAATTAATTTATGTGATATACCTGTTCTAATTCCTAGGAAAATCCAAAACACAACCCTAAAGCATATCCTCCAACACTAGTATACCTCTTTTAGATTGCCCATCCTTCTGAAGATAAAAGGCCGTGCTAAAATTGAGTCGGGTACCCAAACCAGATTGCAAACCTTTCCATAACCTAGAAGTGAATCTCGGATATAGATCAGAAAATATGGACAATGGAACTCAGTCGGATGACTATTACCCACACTTAATTGTATTTCCTTTGCATCATTGGAAAACCTATGACAAATTCCATTGTAACATTATCCCATTTTCACTGTGGAATTGGAATAGGATTGAACAAACCTAAAGGAACTTAGTGTTCAGCTTTTACTTGCTGATAAGTTAGACACTTGGACACATAGTTAACCACATCTTTCTTCATCCCAGGCCACTAGTAGAATTGCTTCAGATCTTGATACATCTTATTACCTCCTAGATGCAGAGTAAAAATCGTATTATTAGCCTCGTACAAAAGCTTTTTCTTTAATTCCTTGTAACTCGCTATACATAACCGGCCTTTATAATAAAGAGCACTATCATCACTCACTGAATAGTAAGTCTTGTTCCCATTTTGACTGACTGCAGTGTTTGTTGCAACTTGGAATCATTTCTCTGAGCATCAACTATCACTTATCTTAGATTATTCCTAGCTTTCAACTGAGCCATTAAGGCTCCGTTAGGTGCTATTCTCAAACTACCACACTGCATTCTCAAAACTGAAACTGACTTCCTACTTAAGATTTTAGCAACCACATCAGCCGTGCCAGGATGATAATCCACTATGCGGTCGTGGTCCTTGAATAATTCAACCCATTGGCACTGCCTTTAGTTAAGTTCTTTTTGTGTAAGCAGATACTTGAGGCTCTTATGGTTGGTATAGATTCTACACTTTTCACTATACAAGTAGTGATGCCAAATCTTCAAAGTAAAAACAACTACAACCAACTCTAGGTCATGAGTCGATAGTTCTGTTTATAAGGCTTTAACTATCTCGACGCATATGCTATCACCTTTCCATCTTGTATCAATACACATCCAAGGCTAGTTCCTAAAGCATCACTATACATAGTGTACTCTTTACCCAGAATGGGTTGAGTAAGTATAGGTACTTCAATGAGCATTTTCTTAATTGCTCAAACCTGGCTTGACATTTGTCAGTCCATTCAAATTTGACCCTTGGTAGAGGCGATAACAGAGAATCCTTTCACAAATCATCGATAATAACCCACCAAACCCAATAAACTTCTCACTTCTGGTACATTTTGAGGTGATATCCATTTCATGATTGCCTCAACCTTAGTTGGATCAACCCTGATACCGTTAGAAGAAATAATGTGGCCCAAGAAAGACACTTCTTTAAACTAGAAATCACACGTATTAAGCTTTGCGTATAATTGTTTTTTCCCTCAATATTAGGAGCACAATCCGCAGATGTTCCTCATGCTCTTCCTCGTTTCTTTAATACACCAATGTTATCAATAAAGACAACGACAAATTGATCAAAATATTGCAGGAACACTCGATTCATCAAATCTATAAAAGTGCCAGGTGCATTAGTCAACCCTCGAATGGCATTACCAATAGGTCTTCTATTCTAGCAAGGGGTACTTGCTCTTTACCATCACCTTATTGATTGCTGATAATCAATGCACATCCGTAGGGTGCCATCTTTCTTTTTTACAAATAGAAACAAAGCACCCCATGGCGGCACACTGGGCCGGATGAAACCCTTGTCTAATAGCTCTAGTAATTGAGCTTTTTACTCTCTCAATTCAGTAGATTCCATACAGTAAGGAGCCTTAGATATAGATGTAGTGCCCGGTAGAATTTCAATGGACAACTCAACTTCCCTTTCAAGCAGTAAACCTGAGAATTCTTTAGGGAATAAGTCAAAAAATTCGTTTACCACTAGTAAATCGTGCAATTTCACTTGACCCCTCTTAGAATCCAAAACCAAAGCTAGAAAAACTTCACATCCTTTCCTTAAATACATTCGGGTTTGCATGGCAGAGATTGCATTAGCCATGGGAATAGAATGAATACCTTGCATAATCACATTAGATTGATCTGGACTTCTAAACACCTGTCTTCTTACTATAATCAACTATCACCCGATGGTTACATAGCCAATCCATTCCAAAAATTAAATCAAACTCATGAAATGGAAACTCAATCAATTCCATAAAAAACTCCCTACCCTGGACCACTATAGGACAATTCCTATACACTCGGTTCACATTAACATTATGTCCCAATGGACTGGTCGCACATATATTATAGTCTAATTGATCAGCATGAGGCAAATTAACACATAATTTCTTAGAGCATACATATGAATGTGTGCATCTAGGATCAATTAGAGCATGCATTTCAGTATCAAAGAGTAGAAAAGTACCAGCTATAACTTCTGGGGTGTCCTACTCCTCATGAGCCGTCATAGCATAGGCTCGTGCTGGTGCTATCGAAGGATGATCAACAGTCTCTGATACTGCCCCATCTCTAGGTTAGTTACCTCTGCCATGTCCTCTTTCTCTACCTCGAGTAGCTTGAGGTGCATTAGATCCAACCCTGCTAGTTTCTTACTGATCTCTACTTGCCTCATAAGCTTTTGGACAGTTTGCTAAGAAATGTTAAGTGATCGCACATCGAAAACACCCACCATTCAACCACTTACACTCTCCTCTATGGCGTTTATTACAGTGGGAACACTCTGGCACATTATCCTGTCGTTCGCCAGATGCACCTCTACCAGTACCAAATGCAATGGAGGATCACTATCATCTATGCCTAATAGCAGGACTATTATCAAACTCAGTTTGAGAGGTCACTTGAGTATTTCTAGGTCTCTTTCTCGAAGATGAACCACCTTGCGAGGAACTTTTTCTCTGCGCTCTTTCTCTTTGAATGATCTCGGATCATTAAACTCTTATAGTTGCCTGAATAGTCTAATAATAACCCACATTCTGGAAGGTCATCAAGGAAATCAATAATGCCTTTATGGATTCATTAAGTCCTTCTTCAAAATGCTGGCACTGGAATTCTTCAGTTAGCACCTTTACTGGTGCATACTTATTGAGTTTACTGACGTGACCTCAGCAAGTGTACTAAATCGACAAGTAATATAATGGAGTATTTTTAAGACTCCGAGTTATCGTACCCAAGGGACTAAGTATGCAAGTTATGATACTTAAATGTATGCTAAAGAATTCCCAGTTGTTGAATTGAATGAGTTAACTATTGATTAAAAACAAAGAATTTAAGTAACCAAAATAAACAAACAGAATTAATCAAATTAAATTGACAGCAATAATTGCAAGAAATAAAATGATGGAAAAAATAACAAAATAAGGATTCAAAATAAACAAGCGTTGCTCAGGTTCACTCATCCACCCTATACCCAAATATGAATCAAAACACATAAAGGAAACATATATGAACAAAATCGGGATAACCCTCTTAACCCAAGCGTCCCATTCCGGAGCAAGCTACTCTAATTACATGACGTCCCATTCCGGAGCAAGTCATACAACTAGCCTAAGCACGGGCTTAAAATCCTAAGATTGGTTTGCTTTCCCATTCCGGAGCCAAACAACCCAAAACCTAATTATTTCATTCCTCACTCCAATCTTAAACCATGAAAACCTACACATATGGATTCCCTTCCGGAGCAGTCCAAATGATATAGTAAACACGATAGAAAATCTGAAGATAATTGATCATGACATTCAATCATACAATTCAATAACCAATTAAGATACATGAATTAAATCATTCATCAAAACAGGAAATTAACTCGAAAATATACATCTCATGATTTGACAATAATAACCAGTGAAATATATCCTTCATTCATATACCAAATACCAAAATATGTTCAAAATTCACATCAAGGATAGGGGATTTAGAGATCCCCCAAACAACTAAAATACTACTCACGATCCATTACAAAATCAAAAGAAAAAAAGGGAAGAATAAACCCAGAAATTCAGTGAGGTAGAAATCCCGCGTTCTTCGATCCTTTTCTTTGAATCTTCAATGGAGAATTAAACTAAAATTCTGGAAACCTAAAGATAACAATCTCTGGAAATTAAACTATGAATCTAATGAAATATATTTGATTTTTAATTCAAAACTCAAGACAAGATTGAAAACTAAAGTTTAGAATAGAAGAATAATTCAGAAAATCTCAGCCGCCAAAACTAAAATCAAAAACTAACTAAAAAATTCGGAACCCTAACCAAACAGAAAAGTGCGTTTTTATAGTCTCAGAGTGGTCACGGTGACAATGAAATTCATTGTCACCGTGTAGAGTCGAGATTTTCAATTTCCTTTCACGCACAGGAGATGGGTCACGGTGACAATGAATTTCATTGTCACCGTGAGGTCTTCAATTTTTGCTTCTGTCCAGGAATAAATTATGTCACGGTGACAATGAATTTCATTGTCACCGTGAGGTACGTGCTACTCTGATTCTGCCTTAATGATTTTTTTATGTCACGGTGACAATGGAATTGATTGCCACCGTGACATGCTTCATACTTGCATTCTGTCCAAACGTTTGCTATGTCACGGTCATAATGAAATCCATTGTGACCGTGACCCCTCTAAGTCTGCTCCTGTCTTTAACTTCTCTTTATGTCACGGTCACAATGAGTTTCATTGTGACCGTGAGGTACCTAGAACCACACCTGCAAAGACAAATCAAAATCCATCAAAAACTATCTATAATCCATCAAAATTCCAATTTAACTAAGATTAGTAAAATTAACCTAAAGGAAACAAAACATGACACAAAAACACAACTAAACACCTAAAAATCACATGAAAATACTATCAAAACTAAATACTATATTGAAGTTATCATTTACTGAACTCCTCCTGATACTCTTCTACAGACAAGGCTCTCTATTTTAAATTCATAAACTGCTTCCATTTCCCTTCCTAATATGCTTTAGTGATATACTTGTTTTGGAATTCTTAAACAAAGAATTCCAAGGGAATGAGATTGGGAAGCATTGGGTGTCTTAAAACCAATTTTCCCTAGTTATATGCAGGACCCTGCAATAAAGATACTACACAACCCACTCTCTAGTCAAGAGGGCATCTAATCTCTTTTAGCACCCTTTGCACCTTCTCTATCCAAAACTCGGCTTTATCGGACTCATCTAAACTGGTACCACAAAAATCTTCTGCACCATGCTTCTTTAACACATCTATCAGAGCTTTAGCTGTAGTCATCCAATCCAGAACCCCTACATTATCAAGTGATATTTTAAGCAAAGCATCCATAGGCATAGCTGGAACGTTAGGTTCCTCTCAAACGGGTTCAGTTGGACCGGAGATAGATGGATCTTGATCCTCTGGTGTAGACACTAGGTTTTGAGGCAACCCAGATTAGAGTTACTTGATGAAGATATCGATACTTGTATCACAAGTGAAAAATAGGAAATGCCAGTGTCCAACTTTAGTTCTCACAATCTGGGAAGTTTGTCCATGTTTTTAACCCCTTTCACGTAGGCTGGAACAGAGAAGATGTAACACCCCTAACCCGTACGTAGGAAACTGTATGATAATATAGCTAGTATGCAACATCGAGTGAAGGATGCCACAACATGAAACACAATCTGGACAATGCAAATAATAAAACCAGAACTATAAAATTTCTTTCCATACAAGACATTTTCACAAATTACAATTAACAAAGTTCACATCTTCACCTTACACAAACTTTTCATGAAAGTTTCATTTCACATTAATTCTATTACATAATCAAATCACTACTTACAAAAATAGTACATGTACTTTACAGTACATAATATAAATTCTACTTAAAAAGCTCCTACAGACTCCTTGGTCTTGATAGACATAGATTGTCCTTACTGGAACACGTCTTTTAGAACCTATGTAACACCTCCTGCCCATACGTAGACGTACCCATCCTCAAGGAGTGAGAAGCCGTATGAGCCGGGTGTGTCACCAAGCAGATAAAGATACAAAGCATACATTCATACATAATAACCATACATCATTACGGGAAAATAAAAACCTTCATAAGCATCAGTATGATCCATCATTACAATAGCAAAATTCGTTACACTAATGTTTAGATCAAAAGGCAGAATAAAATAATTACATATCCCAAAAGTATATAAATGCGGAAGCTTTACAAAATAATGGTTTAAAGAGAGTTCTGATACAAAAGAACCAACATGCTATCAAAAATAAAGCCCTACCCTCTGTGTTGGCTTGATTGGCGACGACTCTCCCAAAAGAACACCATCCTCCGCACCTGCACGGATAAAACACCATGCTAAGAGATAAACGCTTGGTGGGGAACACACAACAAAAGAGTGGACGGCCATTCACAATGGTCATCAGTGCAATACACATAAAATATGCCAAATGCGGATAATGATATCGGCTATATAATCATACTTGCATAAAAAAGACATGTATTCAGAAGTTCACATCCACATTCATTTGCACTTTAATTGATTTCTCATACTTATCATTATACGCATCCGAATACCATATTCTTGTAATCATCTCAAAGCGAAACAACATAAAAAGAACACCTGTTGACTCACAATAGTGGATAGCGAGTATACGGATAGTACCTTATGGGTACGAATCGGCCAAAGGGTACCTTACGGGTACGAATCGAAAACCATTTAATTTTATCACATTTAAAACATTTTACTGAGGGGGATCTTAAACAAGATCCAAACACATTAAAAAGGATCGCGAGGATCCGAACACATTAAAAAGGGTTCGCAAGGAACCAATCGGGGACCTGATCAGGGTCCAAACGTCCAAAGGTGCTGCAGCTAAAGAGACTCTATTAGGCATGCCTAACTATTCACTAGACTTACTCTCGCAGATCATGCATAACACTAATCACACTTAAGCATAACGCATTATTCATAACAAGGATCACAAATCTTAGGTTTGCATAATAACTCAAACTCATTTCATGATACTTACCAAATTGCTCATATATCATTCATGGGTTCATAAATGTATAGTTCATCATATTAATCATGCATAAATGGGAATAAATAAGCATACACCATGCACTAAGAAGAAACATGCATCATACCATTCGTGTTGCCAAGCATACAATATAATTCAGTCAATACACTATATGAATAATCACCGCTATCAAGCATACCAGAGTTAGATATAAAAATGCTATCATACCAAACATCATCAATACAAAACCCTGATATAATGGTACTACTCATGTTAACTATAACATATTACTCTTAGGGAAGAATCATGAGTAATATATATGCATAACACCTTTCACATTTTAATATAACATGCTCATAATAATAAAAATAACCATGACACATGGCATTCAACTCACTTGTATTCTGTAACACCCCCTTCCCATACGTAGGCGATCCCATCCGAGGAGGAGTGAGATGCCGTATGAGTCAAGGTGTCACCAAGCATGTACAAAGCAAAACATACATTCATTCATAACATACATACAAAAATATAGGATAATTAAAACTTTATAGAAAGGAAAGCAAAAGCTGATCATACATTAATATAACAAAACCATTACAATAATGTTCTGATCAACTAGCTAAACAAAAGATGTTACATATCCAAAATATAAGTACAATAGCGGAAGCTGAAACAAAACTGATACAAGAGAGTTCAATACAAAAAGAATCATTACAGATTACAAAACTGAGCCCTACACTAAAACCTTCTGTGTTGGCTTGATGGCGGCGACTCTCAGATCAAAACTCCTTCCACACCTGCACGGGTAAAAACACCGTGCTAAGCGACAAACGCTTAGTGGGGAAAAACACAAAAATATGAACGGCCATTCACAATGGTTGTCAAGGCATAACACATTCACAAATGCAAAAACTGCAATAGCTTTAACAATATTCATAAAATCATATGCTCACCAATTAAAACCATACATTTGCATTACAATTACATATCCATTTCCATATTAATCGAACATATATCCCATCATTATACTCATTCTGATATCACCTGTATATGTCCAATTCAGAACAGAGCAATTCAATCAATTATTTAATGAACACCTGCTGACTCTAGGTAGTGGATAATGAGTGTACTGAAGGTACCTTACGGGTACGAATCGAATACTGAGGGTACCTCACAGGTACAAATCAAAAGTCATTTCATTTTTATCAAAACATATTATTTGTATACTGAGGGGATCTTAAACAAGATCCTAATACTGATGGGTTCGCGAGGAACCAAATGGGGACCTGATCGGGGTCCAAATTGAACTGAGGGCTGCAGCTAAAAGACTCTATTAGGCATGCCTAACTATCCACTTACTTGACTCTAGCAGGCTATAACTCATTCAAATCACAATTCGAAACATCGCGTATAATTCATCAGAAGAATCATGGTATCACGCATTTCAAAGCATATAAAAGTATGACATGCATCATACAGCAGTATAAATTCATTCAAAATAATTACGGAATCCAATTATAAGTTAAAATCCGAGAAATTTTAGAAAATGGGATGAACAGGGTGACGGGCGAGGTTGGCTGGTCACGAGGCGTGACTGGCGTCATAACACGTGACTGGCCTCCTCACAAGGCTGGTCACGAGACGTGACTGAGGGTCACGCCTCATGACTAGCTCTATCCCTCGTGGATCACGCGGCGTGACTCGCCCCTTACCTCTCGCTGGTCACGAGTCGTGACTGGGTGTCACGTCTCGTGACTGGCTTCCTTCTTTTGGCTGGTCACGCGACGTGTCTGGCTATCGTGACCATTCTCTCTCAGGCCGGTCATGAGTCGTGACTGGGAGTCACACCTCATGACTGCCTTCCTCATGGCCGGTCACGAGTTGTGACAGGTAGTCACAGCTCGTGACTGGCTTCATCTGGCAGGTCACGAGTCGTGACTGGAAGTCATGTCTCGTGACCTGCCTCTCTTCTTGGCTAGTAACGCGACAGACGGGGATTTCTACAGTAATTGATTTCCAGATTTTTCCAGAATTTCCCAGAACAAAGAAATCAATCCAAATTTGATTAAAAGTCAATCAAACTTGTTCTTACTTTACAAAAGACATTCCAAATAATATAACAAGATATATATATACAACACAATTCAGCATTTACACAACCAAATCAAGTACATATATATATATATATATATATATATACATCAAGCTCTTCAAGAACATAAACCCTAGAATTTTACAGTAAGCTCAAAATCACACAAATCATAACAAACAATTCCCAAACTAAATTCTAAGCTTGACTTCACTTAGTCCCACTACTCCCAGCAATCTCCTTGCCTTTGGGATCGCGAGGAGCCTCAGCTAAACACAAAAATCCAACACTGCAAACCCTAAGTTAAATCTAAACTCAAGGAAGAAGAAGAAGAAAATAAATGGTAAAATAAGATGAGGAATGCATTGACTTACCAACAGAATACTAAGGGGTTGATTGATTTCCACTAACAGTAGCTTAATCCAAGCTTAGGGTTTCAAAATTAAGAGCAAAGAAAAAGATAAGTCAAAGAGGAAGAAGAATCGGGAAGAATAAATGAATTCCAGCATTTCCCATTTTCCTTTCTCTATTAACTCTTCTTTTTCCTATCCCTACATTTGTCGCTTTCCTGTTGGTGGAAACCAACCACTCACACCAAACTAATATGCACAACACACACTCTACACACTCCCAACTTATGCACACCCTACAATGGTATGAACACATGTACATAATCATTTCCCAATTAATTCACACACTAATGCCATGCATATAACCACATGCTAATAAACCCCAAAAACATGTATTTTACTAAAATACCCTTATGATATGCTGAACACATACAAATGCATGCTCACACAGACAGGCTCATTCTACTAGGGGGCAAAAGGGGTGTGACAACTCTCCCCTACTAATAAGAATTTTGTCCTCGAAATTCTCACCTAAACTAAACAACTGCGGATACTGAGCTCTCATTGACTCTTCTGGTTCCCAAGTTGCTTCTTCGACTCCATGATGGATCCACAACACTTTAACCAAAGCAATCTGCTTACTTCTCAACTGCCTCACCTCTCGGGCTAGAATAGCTCGCGGTTCCTCATCATAGGAAAAGTCTGGCTGAACCTGAATATCCTGAACCGAAAGAACATGCGAAGGATCTGATCTGTACCGACGAAGCATCAAAACGTGGAACACATCATGCAACTTTGCTAACTCCAACGGTAGCGCTAATCTATAGGCTACAGGTCCTACCTTAGCCAGAATCTCATAAGGACCAATGAAACGAGGACTAAGCTTACCTTTCTTTCCAAACCGAAGCACTTTCCTCCAAGGTGAAACTTTAAGGAAAACTTTGTCCCCGATATCAAAATGCACGTCTTTCCTCTTCAAGTTAGCATAAGACTTCTGTCGATCCTTGGCTGCCTTGAAATTCCGCTGCACTACTCTGATCTTCTCTTCAGTATCTCTAACCAAGTCTGGCCCAATCACTGATCTCTCGGATAGCTCGGTCCAACAAACCGGAGTCCTACACTGACGACCATATAAAGCCTCATATGGTGCCATACCGATGCTCGACTGAAAACTGTTGTTGTAGGCAAACTCCATAAGCGACACATATCTGTCCCAACTACCCGGAAAATCCAAAGCACAAGCTCTCATCATATCCTCTAGAATCTGAATGACTTGCTCTGACTGACCATCGGTCTGAGGATGAAACGCTGTACTGAAGTTCAACTTAGAACCCAAAGCTCTCTGCAACTCCTTCCAAAACTTGGAAGTAAACCTCGGATCCCGATCTGAAACTATGGACAAAGGCACACCATGCAACCGAACTATTTCATCCACATAGATACTAGCCAATCTGTCCATCGAGTAGTCCACTCTAACCGGCAGAAAGTGAGCTGACTTCGTAAGCAAATCCACTATTACCCAAACCGAATCATGTTTCCTCTGAGTCAAAGGCAAACCAGAAACAAAGTCCATGGCGATATCATCCCACTTCTACTCAGGAATGGATACAGGCGTAAGCAATCCTGAAGGAACCTGATGCTCGGCCTTTACCTGCTGACATGTCAAGCACTTGGAAACAAAATCCACTATGTCCCTCTTCATACCGGACCACCAATAGAACTGTTTCATGTCCCGATACATCTTATCACTGCCCCGATGCATAGTAAAAACTGCACTATGCGCCTCACTCATAAGCTGTCTCCTCAAATCCTCAGACTCTGGCACACATAAGCGATCTCTGAACATAACCACCTCATCTTGAACTGAGAACTCTGACTGCTTGCCCGATCTGACCTCTTGCACAATCCGCTGAAGTCTCACATCATTTCTCTGAGCATCCACTATCCTCTGTCTCAAGGTAGGCTTCACACGCAACTGAGCAATCAAAGCCCAATCTGAACCAAATCTCCATCTGAATCGCCTCAGGAATAAGGCTGAAACTGACTTCTGACTCAAAGCATCAGCGACTACATTAGCCTTACCAGGATGGTAATCCACAATGCAGTCGTAGTCCTTAAACAACTCAAGCCAACGGCGCTGTCTCATGTTCAACTCTTTCTGTGACAAGAAGTACTTCAAGCTCTTGTGATCCGAGAAGATCCTACACTTTTCTCCATACAGATAATGACGCCAAATCTTCAAAGCAAAGATCACAGCTGCTAACTCAAGATCATGCGTCGGATAGTTCCTCTCATGTGGCTTTAACTGACGAGAAGCATAAGCCACGACCTTACCTTCTTGCATCAGCACACATCCAAGACCAACACCCGAAGCATCACTATAAATGACAAACTCATTACCCGAGATGGGTTGAGTAAGAAAAGGAGCCTCAATAAGCAACTGCTTTAACCGATCAAAACAAGCTTAGCATCTATCTGACCACTCAAATCTGACTCCTTTCCTCAACAATCTAGTCATCGGAGCAGCAATCACAAAAAAACCCTTAACAAATCGACGGTAATAACCTGCCAAACCGAGGAAACTCCTCACTTCCTGAACATTTCTAGGCACTTTCCAATCAACTATCGCCTCAATCTTGGCTGGATCTACCTGAATACCTCTAGCTGAAACAATGTGACCCAAGAATGACACTTCTCAAAGCCAGAAATCACACTTGCTAAGCTTAGCAAACAACTGATGCTCTCTCAACATCTGCAAAACCAATCGGAGATGCTCATCATGCTCACTCTCATCCTTGGAATACACCAAGATGTCATTAATGAACACTAGTACAAATCGATCTAAGTATGGCCTAAACACACGGTTCATCAAATCCATAAAAGCCGATGGAGCATTTGTCAAACCAAACGGCATCACAAGAAACTCATAGTGGCCATACCTAGTCTGAAATGCAGTCTTAACCACATCTGCATCCTGAATGCGAAGCTGATAGTACCCTAATCGAAGATCTATCTTAGAGAAAACACCTGCACCTCGAAGCTGATCAAATAAATCCTCAATCCTAGGCAACGGATACTTGTTCTTCACTATAACTTTATTAATCTGCCTATAGTCGATACACATCCGCAAAGATCCATCTTTCTTCTTGACAAACAGAACTAGAGCTCCCCAAGGAGAAATGCTAGGTCCAATAAACCCCTTATCCAATAACTCTTGTAGCTGAGTTTTAAGTTCCCTCAACTCTACAGGAGCCATCCGATAAGGTGCTCTCGAAATAGGTGCAGTACCTGGCATAATCTCAATGGATAACTCAACCTCTCTCTTAGGAGGCAAACCAGGCAACTCGCTCGGGAACACATCACTAAACTCCCGCACTACTGGAATGTCCTCAATCTGAACTTGATCTCTCTTGGAATCTAACACAACTGCAAGAAAAGCCTCACAACCTTTCCTGATAAACCTCTTGGCTTGCATCGCATAAATCACATTATTCACAAAACTAGCACCCAAACCTTTCAAAAACACAAGAGACTGACTTCTATCCCGAAGTACAACTGTCTTCCTATGGCAATCAACTACAGCCCGATGCTTACCCAACCAGTCCATACCCAGAATCAGATCAAACTGTCTGAAAGGCAACTCAATCAAATCCGCTGGAAGCACAACTCCCTCAACTATCAAAGGACAACTCCTAAAGACTCTACTCACACTGACACTATGCCCTAATGGACTGGTCACACATATCTCATAATCTAACTGATCAACCACATGCAACTTATCAACAATTTTATCTGTGCACAAGTATGAGTGTGTGGAACCAGGATCAATTAGAGCATACAACTCAGTGTCATGGAGTAGGAACTTACCAACAATAACATCAGGTGCATCCTGCTCATCTCTGGCTCTCATAGCATAAGCTCTAGTCGCAACCTGAGGAGGACGCTCAACAGTCTCAGAAGCAGCTCCATCTCTAGGCCGACCACCTCGACCTCTACCTCTGCCTCTACCACGGGAAGCCTGAGAAGCATTCGAACCGACCCTGCTAGCCTCTCTCTGGGAACCTAAATCCTCATGTAATCTCGGACAACTGGCCTAAAGATGCTCAGAGCTCCCACACCTAAAGCACGCACCGGAGAGCCACCTACGCTCACCCCGATGAGTCTTACTGGAATGAGGACAAACTGATGTAGTCTCAGCTCTACCACCCCTACCAGAACCTGACACAGCTGCAGAACCCTGTCTTCTACCTCTAGAAGCCGGGCCAGAAGATGACTCGTCCTGTGGGTTCCTAGATCTCTTACCCGAGGATGAAGAAGATCCTCCACGAGAAGAGTTCCTCCTCTGAGCTCTCTCTCTAAGCACCGTCTCAGATAACTCAGTCCTCACAGCAGCCTCCACAATCTGATAGTAGCTAACCCCAGGCATGCACATCAAAGAAATCAAAGCAATCTTCAAAGACTCATTCAACCCCGCTTCGAAATGCTTGCATCTGAAATCATCTGTCATAACCCCACGCGGAGCATAGCGAGACAATCTATTGAACTCTTTCTCATAATCTGCTACTGACATAGCCCTCTGTCTCAAACTCAAAAATTGCGCCCATCTCGCATCTCTATAGGTCTGAGTAATATACTTCTTTGTGAACTCACCCTCAAAGAACTCCCAAGGAATCGGATCCGGTAGCTGAGGATGCCTGCAAACCAATTCCCACCACTCAAAAGCAGACCCTTGCAGTAGAACTAATGCACACTCTGCCTGCTGGTTGGGAGGACACCAAATCTCTCTCAAGGCACACTTCACTTTATCTAACCATTTCTCAGCCATCTCAGACTCATTCAAACCTGTGCCATAGAAATCCTCAACTCCTACCCTTCTCAAATTCTCCATAGGTGCTCTAGGAGCAGTCACTCTCTCCAAAACCCTAGCCATGTCCTGATGCAACCTGAACATAGCCTCAAAAGGCATGGCTGCGGCCTCGGGCTGGACCCTAGCATGCTGAGCCGACACAGAAATCGATGGATCTATAGCTTGAGGGTTCACACTCTCGGCGGATTCCTCAAGTGATCCACGAGCAGAATTAGGAGCCATCTAAACAAATAAGAAACAACCGTATCAGCCAACACAGATCTAGACACATACACATCTATACACTTCAACACATCAACAGAACAAACAACACCTAGAAATGCCTAAACCTATGCTCTGATACCATAAACTGTAACACCCCCTTCCCATACGTAGGCGATCCCATCCGAGGAGGAGTGAGATGCCGTATGAGTCAAGGTGTCACCAAGCAAGTACAAAGCAAAACATACATTCATTCATAACATACATACAGAAATACAGGATAATTAAAACTTTATAGAAAGGAAAGCAAAAGCTGATCATACATTAATATAACAAAACTATTACAATAATGTTCTGATCAACTAGTTAAACAAAAGATGTTACATATCCAAAATATAAGTACAATAGCGGAAGCTGAAACAAAACTGATACAAGCGAGTTCAATACAAAAAGAATCATTACAGATTACAAAACTGAGCCCTACACTAAAACCTTCTGTGTTGGCTTGATGGCGGCGACTCTCAGATCAAAACTCCTTCCGCACCTGCACGGGTAAAAACACCGTGCTAAGCGATAAATGCTTAGTGGGGAAACACACAAAAATATGAACGGCCATTCACAATGGTCGTCAAGGCATAACACATTCACAGATGCAAAAACTGCAATAGCTTTAACAATATTCATAAAATCATATGCTCACCAATTAAAACCATACATTTGCATCACAATTACATATCCATTTCCATATTAATCGAACATATATCCCATCATTATACTCATTCTGATATCACCTGTATATGTCCAATTCAGAACAGAGCAATTCAATCAATTATTTAATGAACACCTGCTGACTCTAGGTAGTGGATAACGAGTGTACTGAAGGTACCTTACGGGTATGAATCGAATACTGAGGGTACCTCACAGGTACAAATCAAAAGTCATTTCATTTTTATCAAAACATATTATTTGTATACTGAGGGGATCTTAAACAAGATCCTAATACTGATGGGTTCGCGAGGAACCAAACGGGGACCTGATCGGGGTCCAAACTTAACTGAGGGCTGCAGCTAAAAGACTCTATTAGGCATGCCTAACTATCCACTTACTTGACTCTAGCAGGCTATAACTCATTCAAATCACAATTCGAAACATCGCGTATAATTCATCAGAAGAATCATGGTATCACGCATTTCAAAGCATATAAAAGTATGACATGCATCATACAGCAGTATAAATTGATTCGAAAGAATTACGGAATCCAATTATAAGTTAAAATCCGAGAAATTTCAGAAAATGGGCTGAACGGGGTGACGGGCGAGGTTGGCTGGTCACGAGGCGTGACTGGCGTCACAACACGTGACTGGCCTCCTCACAAGGCTGGTCACGAGACGTGACTGAGGGTTACGCCTCGTGACTGGCTCTGTCCCTCGTGGATCACGCGGCGTGACTCGCCCCTTACCTCTCGCTGGTCACGAGTCGTGACTGGGTGTCACGTCTCGTGACCGGCTTCCTTCTTTGGGCTGGTCACGCGACGTGTCTGGCTATCGTGACCATTCTCTCTCAGGCCGGTCACGAGTTGTGACTGGGAGTCACGCCTCGTGACTGCCTTCCTCATGGCCGGTCACGAGTTGTGATAGGCAGTCACAGCTCGTGACTGGCTTCTATCTGGCAGGTCACGAGTCGTGACTGGAAGTCACGTCTCGTGACTTGCCTCTCTTCTTGGCTAGTCACGCGACAGACGGGGATTTCTACAGTAATCGATTTCCAGATTTTTCCAGAATTTCCCAGAACAAATAAAATCAATCCAAATTTGATTAAAAGTCATTCAAACTTGTTCTTACTTTACAGAAGACATTCCAAACAATATAACAACATATATATATACAACACAATTCAGCATTTACACAACCAAATCAAGTACATATATATATATATATACATCAAGCTCTTCAAGAACATAAACCCTAGAATTTTACAGTAAGCTCAAAATCACACAAATCATAACAAACAATTCCCAAACCTGAATTCTAAGCTTCACTTCACTTTGTCCCACTACTCCCAGCAATCTCCTTGCCTTTGGGATCACGAGGAGCCTCAGCTAAACACAAACATCCAACAATGCAAACCCTAAGTTAAATCTAAACTCAAGGAAGAAGAAGAAGAAAATAAATTGAAAAATAAGATGAGGAATGCAGTGACTTACCAACAGAATACTAAGGGGTTGATTGATTTCCACTAACAGTAGCTTAATCCAAGCTTAGGGTTTCAAAATTAAGAGCAAAGAAAAAGATGAGTCAAAGAGGAAGAAGAATCGGGAAGAATAAATGAATTCCAGCACTCACACTTTCCTATTTTCCTTTCTCTATTAACTCTTCTTTTTCCTATCCCTACATTTGTCACTTTCCTGTTGGTGGAAACCAAGCACTCACACTAAACTAATATGCACAACACACACTCTACACACTCCCAACTTATGCACACCCTACAATGGTATGAACACATGTACATAATCATTTCCCAATTAATTCACACACTAATGCCATGCATATAACCACATGCTATTAAACCCCAAAAACATGTATTTTACTAAAATACCATTATGATATGCTGAACACATACAAATGCATGCTCACACAGACAGGCTCATTCTACTAGGGGGCAAACGGGGTGTGACATATTCCACATGTAATATGCGATACGAATTACAATAATTAACGTTAATAAACCAACACGTACAATTTACATCAAATACTAGTCTACCCGAGATCACTATTACTAAGCATATCTTAGTCAAATAATAGCATGCTATTATTTCAATAATCACACACTTTACAATACAAATACTAACAATAATAAGCAAAAACACGTCGCATGCAATAGTGAGAAACAATGCAAAGTGAAAAAAAATGGATCATTTTCGAAAATCGGGCAGAAAACAGGGCAGGCAGTAGAAAACTCTGTTGCGATCGTGACAGAAGCCTGAGGAAGCGTCCCTGGGCAAAGCTGAGCATGACTCATGCTCACGTGTACTAGTCGTGTTCGAAGAGCACTTCTCGTGCTCATGCTGCTGATCAACCACAGCTGAGGGAAGAGGGAGAAAACAGAGGAAGAAAGGAGAATCAGCACGTCTCGTGCTTATGAGCATGACTCTTGCTCTTTGAGCACGACTCGTGTTCGTTGAGCACGTTTCGTGCTCTCCAGCAGAGGGAGGAGGAAGAACCAAGGCAGCAGCACGACTCGTGCACAAGAGCACGAGTAGTGTTCCCAAGCACGCTTCGTGCTTCTCCTCCGAGTGAAGGCAAAGGGATGAGCACAACTCGTGCTCTTCCTCTCACCTGAGCATATGCAGCTCTGTCTCGATCGCGATGAATGTCGCTATCGCTATAGAATCGCGTTTTCCCAATCCCAGATAAACGCATACATTTCCTCTTCTTCCTAGTCCCTTTCAAAACCTTTCAAAAACCACACAATCATGCAAACATTCTTACCTCATCACTCAACTACACACGACAACATGTTTATGATCAAAATACACTCAATTATCACAAGATTAGACAAGTAATTCAAGGTAAACTTCAAAATTTGCAGATTATGAACTCCAAGAACAGTATTTACCCAACTCATGCAATTTCACCATCAAATCTCACATACACTCATCTCGAACACTAATCATGCATTACTAACACCATTGCCTAACAATTACAAGCTTATACTCAAGCCAAGACACTAAAAATTCCAGAAATTAAACAATACAGGCACACATACAACCAAAGTGAGAATTAGGGCAGAGACAACTCCAAACTCAAATGCAGAAATCAAAGCTCCCAAACCTGGAAATGAAGATCCAAAATCACTCTTCAAGCTTCAATCTTCAATCATTTCCTTGTCCTTAAGCTTCCTCTTACAACCCAAAGCTTGCACAAACAAAACCCAAAAATTACACCTTCAAAAACCCTAACTTAAACAGCCCGAAAAAGAAGAAGAAGAAGAACCCAAAAATGCAGGAAACCCTAAAACCCCAACTTACCTCTTCAAAGCAGCTTCGAAGACTTCCCAAACAACTCTAGCTCACACACAAAACAAGGGGATGAAGAGAAAGAAGAGAGAAGAAAGAAGAAGGAGAACGTGAAGGGGAGGAGGAGAGGGCAGAACATGATCTGCCTCCTGCTCTCTTTCTTTTTCCTTTTTCTTCTATCCTCACTAATTGCACACACCCACTAGCCACATGGTAGCCTCCTAGTGGACCAATAATTCCTTCTTTGACTTACCAATCCTTGACACCATACTCCCACCTCACTAGATAATTCTTAAGTAGATATTTTTAAACCTTAGTACAATACACACAATCCACTAGATAATTGCCTTACAACCTTGTTATCAAACAACACACACACATTAGATAATTCCTGCACTTAACATCTTTAATTAATTTTGTAATTAAGTCCTTATCATCCAAATTTCTCATGCATAAATTACAGAAATACCCTTAGATTCCCAACTTGGCCTGCTGTGGCGCGCGCCGGATCCCGAGCGCCGCCCTTTCGGACCGCCCGCACGTGGGCGATCGGGGCATTTGCGGGTCCGTTGACATCTTGCGATAAATCGCAAGTGCGTCTATGTTGAGCAACAAGGAGGTATCATGGAGTCGCCACCCAATAGAACATTGGGAAAGTTTCTCTCGCCTCGGAGAGCCTAAGACTTGCGCATTTTATCCATATTGGGCCATGAGGCCTAGGATTAGCGCTAAAGCCTCGTGACCCAAGAAGTATTTTGGAGGATAACCTCTAACCTCTCGAGCCCAAAGACCAGAGCTGGGTCCGGGATTTCTCATCTATTTCTACCTCGATTAATTTATGATCAAATTTTAATTATCATTAATTCGCTCTCTCTCCACACGATGCAATTTTAATCTAAAAGCGCATTTACACATGTTAGGAAAACCATAAATTAGTAAGTAAAGCAATGAATTACAATAATACAAGGAGCGGAATACAACTCCCTTTTAAAAGCGCAAACATGCATAAAACCGGGGAATCTATTAATCATGAGGACTTTGGTCCCCGCATGCACAATTAAAGAAAATATTCTGGATGTGGTAATTTTATTTGGGATGAAAACTAGGACATTGGTCCCATTTTATTATGAAAAATCTAAATTAATTTAGTAAGAAATATTTTTATGATCTTTATTTAGGTGCGCATAGGAAAACATTTTATTAAATGAATATATACAAGGAAATTAAAAATATAAACGAAATGAGAATTAAAAATGTATAAAGGAAATACCAAACCCCGCAACTCCTCCTTCATGTGCATGGATGCTCAAATGAGAATAAAACAATGATTTGCAACCAAAAATCAAAAGAAATTCATGTTAGTGATTAGGCCAACGAAATAATACAACATAAAAGGTAATATGTACAATGACCATATAACATGCATAAGATACTATAACATGCATAAAAAATAATTACGATGCAATTTAACATGCATAAAGTGATTAAGATGCAATTTAACATGCATAAGGTGATGAAGTATCATGGCATATGCAACTTATTAATATTAGTTATTAACATACATGGAAGATTAGTGACAATCAATTTTATTATAGTTAAGACATGAATAAATGTGTAACATGAGAATAATTCCACTTGACATGCATAACTAGCATAAAATAATGACTATAACACTCATACATGCAAAAGAAAGCATAATAATAAACATGATATAGCATTAAGAAATTAAAGGTATTTACAACCTAAAACATGCATAATTACATGAACAAAGAATAATTTGACATGAAAAAAAAAGATAATAGAATTTAAAAAAGCTTATTTGTTAAATGAATAATTGAAGATAAAAAAATAAGAAGAAGAATATGGAGACTAAGAGAATTTACATGTTTGATATGTTAATTGGAAGCCAAAATAAATGAAATTAACAAGAGAATTAATGAGTAAAGCCAAGAATAATTACCCTCAAATTCAGTTTTGAAGAATTGAAGATAGAAGTGTTGAATTCCTTGTCTTCTCTTGTGAAAATCCTTAAAAAATGGCTTGAAAACTTGAAGAAAAGCTCTTGGAAACAAGTGTGTAAGATGGATTTTTTTCTCTCAACTCAAAGCTCCAAAATTCAGTTTTTTTCCTCACAAAATGTTCTTTTTTCGTCCTCCCCTCTTTCTGAATTTTTCTAGTGTTTTTAACCATCAAAAACTACCCAAAAACCCAAAACCGTCCAAAAACCGCTAAAAATCGTGTTTGGGTCGAAAAATGGGCGAAATGGGCGAAGTGGGGCGAGAAATCGGCGTCAGGGGCGAGAGATCGTGCGCGTCGCGCACGTTTCCGCGCGATTTGAGCGGAGTTTCCGCGCACGACGTGCGCGAGGCGAGCGACGCCCGACGCCTAGGGCGTCGGACGCGCGGAGCGCGCGCTCCGCGGAAATTCGCGATGGCCCTTGGCCGTCGCCTTTTCGTCGCGATTATTTTCCCCTATTTTTATTTTCAACATTTTTCCATCATTTTTCACCTTTTTTTTTTTTTTATATAAAATACCCTCAACCTAAAACACACTTTTTCTTTTTCAAAATAATTTAAAAAATATTTTTAAAATATTTTTAAAATACCCTTTTTACTCACCGAAAAGACAAGGAAAATCACTTCTGAACTCCGATCTTTTTGCCTATAAGCCGGCATAGCTAAATTTCATCATCGGGTAATCTTGATCAAGGCTACTCGGGACCCAGTGTCTACAGTTGCCCCCAATTTTGAAGAGACTAGTGCATGGGTGCCTAGGTGAGCCAAAATTCAGGAAAAGGAAAGAAACGCGTACCTGAAGCGGCGATCTTCCTGCTGGATTGAGTTATGATGATTGTTGTTGCCGTGTTTTGGTTGTAGCTGGTAATGCCGTGGTCGTGCTAACCTCTTGTGGGTAGTGCCGCCATCGTGCCAAACATTCTGAGTTGGTAATGCCGTGGTCGTGCTAACCTCTTGTGGGTAATGCCGCCATCGTGCTAACCGCTGTGAATTGGTAGTGCCGTGGTCATGCTAACCTCTTGTGGGTAATGCCGCCATCGTGCTAACCGCTGTGAATCGGTAGTGCCGTGGTCATGCTAACCTCTTGTGGGTAGTGCCGCCATCGTGCTAACCGCTGTGAATTGGTAGTGCCGTGGTCGTGCTAACCTCTTGTGGGTAGTGCCGCCATCGTGCTAACCGCTGTGAATTGGTAGTGCCGTGGTCGTGCTAACCTCTTGTGGGTAGTGCCGCCATCGTGCTAACCGCTGTGAATTGGTAGTGCCGTGGTCGTGCTAACCTCTTGTGGGTAGTGCCGCCATCGTGCTAACCGCTGTGAATTGGTAGTGCCGTGGTCGTGCTAACCTCTTGTGGGTAGTGCCGCCATCGTGCTAACCGCTGTGAATTGGTAGTGCCGTGGTCGTGCTAACCTCTTGTGGGTAGTGCCGCCATCGTGCTAACCGCTGTGAATTGGTAGTGCCGTGGTCGTGCTAACTGCTGTGAATTGGTAGTGCCGTGGTCGTGCTAACCTCTTGTGGGTAGTGCCGCCATCGTGCTAACCGCTGTGAATTGGTAGTGCCGTGGTCGTGCTAACCTCTTGTGGGTAGTGCCGCCATCGTGCTAACCGCTGTGAATTGGTAGTGCCGTGGTCATGCTAACCTCTTGTGGGTAGTGCCGCCATCGTGCTAACCGCTGTGAATTGGTAGTGCCGTGGTCGTGCTAACCTCTTGTGGGTAGTGCCGCCATCGTGCTAACCGCTGTGAATTGGTAGTGCCGTGGTCGTGCTAACCTCTTGTGGGTAGTGCCGCCATCGTGCTAACCACTGTGAATTGGTAGTGCCGTGGTCGTGCTAACCGCTGTGAATTGGTAGTGCCGTGGTCGTGCTAACCTCTTGTGGGTAGTGCCGCCATCGTGCTAACCGCTGTGAATTTATTTTTTATTTTTTTATTTTTTATTTTTTGCTCCTTTAGATGTTTGGACTAGTGTCATCACTTGGCTTTTGTGGGTGTTTTCCTGCCGATTTCTCCTGCAAGATTGTATGCATAGGAATATACAAGAAATCATGTGTGTATGTTATGGAATGCAAATGCTTGCAAAAATGTATAGATCGCGCCCTAGGTGATCCATGGTTTGCTGAACTTATAGCTTATCTGCTGTACCATGCCCCCTGAATCCTGAGGATCGTCGATAAGCTTTCTGAAAGAGACGTCCGGTGTATATCCCTTGCCCCCTGGTCAATGATCATTTACTTGGGATTCTATTTCATGTTCTGTGTTGTGTGTTGTCTGACTGACAGAAGATCATCTTGAAATAATGCCGCCTTATCGCTCCAGGCATTGAATGTCATTATTTTAAAGGTAGTGCGTCCCTTGTGGATTTTCGCACTAGCTTTTCTTTGCGGGAAATGCGTCCCTTATGGGATTTTCACACAACCCTTTGCCTAACTTTTACCTGGAATGGACCCAACCCAATCCAGTGGCTTTTGTTTATTTTATTTTTTTGTAGGGCAGACTGCCTGTTTCAAGGTTTTCACCCTGCCCTTTGGCCTAACTTTTGCTTAGAGAGCCAGTTACGGTTTTCATCTCTAACGGCTTTTTTTTTGTTTTTTTGTTTTTTTTTTTTTTATTTTAGAGAAGGTTATCACCAAAGCTTCTGTTAAGAGCAGATAGGACATATCTGATGAGCGATAATCATTAGATGAAAAATTGATATAACTCTTTTTGAGACAGAACTGAAAGATCAATGAAAATATATTCTTTTATTCCTTGCAAAATTGTGTACATTTCTATATGATTTCATCATGCATGATTTTTCATTTGACAAGAATTCTAAAGCATGTGACTACACCTAATCTCGGAGTGGGTTTTGTCAGCATCAAACTCCTGTTATCAATCGGCCCTCTCAGGTTTTCTCGATTGAATATTTTCTCTTGGCCCTTAATTTTTGCCCAGGATGCCTTTTTTCGGTTTTCACCCTGACAGGGCGCCCAATTTTAGCAAGGCCGCCTTTTTTCGGTTTTCGGCCCGTGGGGCATTTATTCTCTTCTTTTTATTTTTGGTCTTTAGCCATGGAACCTTTTAAGTCTATCGACATTGATCGGGTCCTTGAACTCATTCCCATCGCTGTCTGCTAAAATCGCTGTTCCTTTTGTTAGCAACTTTTTCAAAATGAAAGGTCCTTCCCAGGTTGGTCTGAATTTTCCTCGTATGTCTGGAACTCCCGGCCTCACCATCTTAAAGACCAAGTCCCCCTCCTTCAACGGGTGCTTTCGTACTTTCTTGCCAAACGACCGAGCCAGCCTCTTCTGATAAACCTGATTGTGGTAATAGGCTCTCAACCTATCTTCATCCAATAGATTCAACTGCAACATTCGCTGTTGTGCCCATTCTGTCTCCGGAATCTCGGCTTCCAGGACTACCCTTAATGATTTCAACTCAATTTCAACCGGCAGGACTGCTTCAGTTCCATACACCAGAGAAAATGGTGTTGCCCCCGTAGAGGTTCTGACTGTTGTTCTATAACCCCAAAGTGCGAAGGGTAGCTTTTCTGCCCAATCCTTGTAGTTCTGAACCATCTTGGCTAAAATTCTCTTCACATTCTTATTCGCCGCTTCAACTGCACCATTCGCTTGAGGACGGTAAGGAGAAGACTTATGATGTTGGATCCCATATTTCTGGAGCATCTGTTTAGTCTCTGCTAGGAATTGTACCCCATTATCAGATACAATGTGATGTGGGGGACCATATCTGCATATCAAATTCCGCTCGATGAATTTAGCCATATCCCTTGCATCAACCTTCTTGAAAGATTCAGCCTCAACCCACTTAGTGAAGTAGTCAATGGCAACTATGATGAACCTATGCCCATTAGAAGCAGTAGGATGGATTTCGCCTATGATGTCTATTCCCCATGCTGCAAATGGCCATGGAGATGTTAAGTTATGTAACTCTGAAACTGGCACATGCCTCAAATTCGCATATTGTTGGCATAACTGGCATTGCTTCACAAATTTTGAACAATCTGTATCCATTGTGAGCCAATAAAACCCTTGGCGCATGATCTTCTTCGCTAAGGCTAAGCCATTCATGTGAGCTCCACAAACCCCGGCATGAACTTCTTCCATAACTCTTTTAGCTTCTTTCTCTGCCAGACATCTTAATTGGATACCATCAGCTTGCCTTTTGTACAAAGTGCCATTAACACTGATGAATTGAGTGGATAACTTCCTGATCATTCTTTGGTCCTTCTCAGTGGCTTCCTCTGGAAAGACTGATCTCTCTAAATAATTCTGAATGTCATAATACCATGGATTTCCATCAGTGGCCTCAATGTCCATCACCTGTTCAGCTTCAAAGCAAGGTCTTTCCGAACTATAAATCAGCACGGGTTTCATCGCAACTCCTGTTGGGTTGTCCCACATGGACACTAAAGTTGCTAGAGCATCAGCTAACTGATTTTCGTCTCTAGGGATGAAGTGGAAAGTGCAAATCTCGAACTGGCTGCTCAACGTTCTCAAGTGCTTTACATAAGGCAACAACCTTTCTTCCTTGACTGACCACTCCCTTCTGATCTGATGAATTACCAAGGAAGAATCTCCAAATACTTCTGTGGTTTCTGCCCCCAGAGCGAGTAATGATTCCAATCCAAAGATGCAAGCTTCATATTCCGCTTCATTATTGGTAGCCTTATACCTCATCTTCTTAGCCAATGGTAGTCTTTCACCATCTGGGGTCGTAAGAATAACTCCTACACCTGTTCCCTTATTATTGACTGCTCCATCAAAGAATAATTGCCACCCTTGCACTGCTATGGCTGTGACATCTTCATCTGGGAAGTTGTATTCAAACTGATCTCCCTCAATAGGATGCTCGGCTAAGAACTCCGCTACAGCTCTTCCCTTAATGGTTTTCCTGGTTATGTACTCAATGTCAAATTCCTGCAACAGCAGTAACCATCTTCCCATCTTCCCTAGTAAAGAGGGTGCTTCTTGGAGGTATCTGAGCGGATTATGTTTGGCAACCGTTTGTACCTTGAAGGAATGAAAGTAGTGTCGCAACTTCTTAGAAGCCCAGATAACTGCTAAACAAATCTTTTCTACCTCCACATATTTGGCTTCGTAAGGCAAGAACTTCTTGCTAAGATAGTAAACGGCAAACTCTACACCAAAATCGTCTTCCTGAGACATCATAGCACCCACTGAGTTATCTTCCACAGCCAGGTACAGGATTAATGGTTTGGCACGGCGTGGTGGTCTTAACACCGGAGGATTTAACAAATACCTCTTAATGGTGTCAAAGGCCAATTGGCAGTCATCGTTCCATAGCACCGGCTGATTCTTCCTAAGAAGCTTGAAAATAGGCTCACATACCGAAGCTAGCTTGGCAATAAACCGGCTGATGTACTGAAGCTTTCCTAAGAAACTTCTGACGTCCTTCTCCTTCTGGGGCACTGGCATCTCTCTTATGGCTTTGACTTTATCGGGATCTACCTCGATTCCCCTCTGGCTTACCACATGGCCTAACAACTTTCCTGATGTAACTCCAAAAATACACTTCTTGGGATTGAGGCGCAAATCATACTTGCTAATTCTTTGAAAGAACTTTTCTAAAGCCTCAAAATGGCCTTCTCTGGTAGCTGACTTAATCATCATGTCATCGACGTACACCTCCACTTCTTTGTGGATTAAGTCATTGAGAACCTTGGTTGCCATCCTCTGATAGGTTGCTCCTGCATTCTTCAACCCAAAAGGCATAACCCGATAGGCATATGTCCCCCACTCGGTGATAAAGGCTGTCTTGATCCGGTCCACTATCTTGTTAAGAATTTGATTGTACCCTGCGTATCCATCCACAAAGCTATACATCATACAAGCAGCAGCACTATCTACTAGCACATCAATATGAGGCAGTGGAAAATCATCTTTAGGGCAAGCTTTGTTCAGGTCTCGATAGTCGACGCATACTCGAACCTTACCGTCTTTCTTAGCTACAGGAACCACATTAGCTAACCATGTTGGGTATTGAACCTCTATCAGGAACTTAGCCTCAATCTGCTTATGGATCTCCTCTTTCACTTTCTGTGCCCATTCTGGCCTAAGCCTCCGAAGCTTTTGCTTGACTGGTTTAAACTCTGGGTAAGTTGGGATAGCATGTTCGGCAACATCTCGATCTATTCCCGACATATCCTCATAGGTCCAGGCAAAGACTTTTTTATATTTTTTTAATATTCTCTCAAATTTTATTCTCTCTTCAGGAGTTATGTCTGATGCTAGCAAAATTTCCTTTGGATTTTCCAAAGTTCCGAGATTAAATGCAGTTGTGCCAGTTGAATTAATATAAAAAATGAATGCATCATGCTTATGATCATGCGATATGAAATCATCAGAAACATCACACAAGTAAGCAAAGTTGTTCATCTCATTAATGTAATCAGAAACATTAACATTGTTCTCAAAGAGTTCTGGTATAAAAAGAGAATCTAAATGACTATCGACTTCAGTCAATGCCGATGCTGCAGATGACTGTGCTTTGGCTTCTTGATTTGGTGAAATCTTGAGATCTTCAATCTTCGGCTCTGGCCCCACTATCTTCTCCATCCACTGCAGGGCGAGTAATAGCGACATACTCATTTCCATATAGATCTTGCATTACGTACCACTCTGGTAGGCTCGATCCGATCATAAAGACTGGAGGTGGCACTGTGTTATAACCAGACTTCTTCTTGCTTTCTCTCTGCTCAGGATCGGTGATCTGCTTGTTGTCAATTAGATCTTGGACCCGATGTCTTAGCGTTATACACTCATCCGTCAAATCCCCGGTATGTTGGTGGAATGCGCAATATTCATTCTCTTTGTGCCCTGGCTGTCCTTGGGCTTTGGCCGGCTTAGGTGATAAGGGCCGCAGTTTTCCTTCTTTTATTAGCCTCTTCAGCACCCATGATAAAGGCTTACCCAAGTTGGAGAAATACCTCTGACTTACGCCGGTTGCAGACACCTCGGCAGACTTCCCAACTCTGTTACCACTGCTTGAACCTACTGGTTTGGCCGTCCCCTGATTGCTGTATCCCCTCCGGGCATAGGACTCACTATTTGCCCTCTTGGATAAATGTTCTCCTTCCGCTTCTATGGAAATGTCCTTCAAAGACTCCCAATCCTTGAGTCCCTTCATTTTCAGTCCCTCTCTCAAGTAAGGACTGGCATTTCGAATGAATAGCCGGATCTGATCAGAAGTGTCCGGTTTGCGTTTCATCTCCATAACCCGGTTTCTCCACCGAGTAAGGTACTCATGGAAGGACTCCCCAGCCTTCTGCTGTAACAACTCGAGATCTTTCAAAGTGACCTCCATCCGGGTACTGCAATCGTACTGCTTAAGGAACTCTTCGGTCAACAAGTCCCAGTCCTCTTTGGATCTCCTGTCAAGCCCATGGTACCAATCAATAGCAGCTCCTGTGAGACTCAAGCAGAAATATTCTATCTTCTGCTTTCTTGTTAAGGTCGTTCCCTTCATGACCAGCGAGTATTGCTTGATGTGTGCGGCAGGGTCAGAGGTTCCATCAAATTTGGGGATGTCCGGCATCTTAAAATTCTGGGGAATTAGGTCATCCCCATCCAGCTCTCGATCTTCCGGGTTCATTCCTTTTCCCACGGTCATCATCCTTGCCATGACCTCAAATCTCTCTTCCATTTTCCTCCACATTGCCTCATCCAGTTTTGGTAACTTTTCTTTAGCTACTGCATGCTCCTCATGCTCATCTCCCCCAAACTCAACTTCAGACCTAGGGCCTTCTCTGCGCTCAATGGGTGCAGGTACTCTTTGCTCAATAATAGGTGGGTCAACCACTGGTTGGTTAACCGCAGCAGGACGTTCTTCTCTAACAACCTCTTGTTCAGCTGGTACTCGGACAGGAATAGCAGCAGCTTGTTGCCCAGCTATAGTGGCGGCAAGATTGCCCATCATTGCAATCATTCGGGCTTCAAATTCCTCCATTCTCTTTCCTACCTCCTCAACGATTACTGCCCGGGTTGCATCAGACTCATTTGATGGATTAGCCATGCTTACTTCTGTTGATGATTCGGAAGAAAACCCCACACTATTTTCTGAGATTGAATCTGAACTCTGAGCTGACACTAACTCAGTTAACCCCAAAAGCGGCGTCCTTCTTAACCGTCCGTCGGGACCTCTAGACCACCCAGGAGAATCTATGATGGCTGAAATGCAAAAATTGTTAAGATGATGCATGATTAAAATGCAATGCATGCTCGTGCTGATGCAACATAGACAAACACATGCAAGCAGATAGATCTTTCCAACCTTGTATCTCCCACACACGTGGTAATGCGGTCTCTTTCCTAGGTGGGCTTGATCCATGGGTTAACGTGGAACCCAATGGACACGTATGGTGCGCGGTGAAAAACCGGTAGCATAACAGCTCCTATCTAATGTACATACGTATGGGTGTTTGGCCATTACGTATTTAAACAATTCAACTTAACTAAGATGGGCCCACCGGGGCATGAAAGCCTTTGATGAAGACCACTTAATTAAATTGATTTCGTTTAATATATGATGGCCCATATAGCAAGCATAGTATTACGGTACATTTCACCTAGTGGAAGTATCTATTGCCATTACATGAGCTTTGGACAAGGGAGATGTTACTTTAAGGCTACCCAAGCATGATCCCTGCCGACGGGTCTAGCTTATCACAAGCATAGCGACCGATCGGGTCGTCATTTTGATATACCATTGAGGTACGTGGCTTGGGCTGGTGATTATCCTTAACACTTCCCCAAATTGAGTGAAAATAAGGTCGTGCTTCGGGAACGCACCGGGGCTTGAAAAGGGACCAAACTAACTTAATCTAAAGCTCTAATGAGATGATATGCAATTTTGAGATAAAGCAAATTTATGAATTAAATTTTAGCCATAAATGTTAAGCGAGGTATTTTCAAATTGAAATCTCGAACCATATCGTCCCCAGCGGAGTCGCCACTGTGACGCGCGCCGGATCCCGAGCGCCGCCCTTTCGGACCGCCTGCACGTGGGCGATCGGGGCATTTGCGGGTCCGTTGACATCTTGCGATAAATCGCAAGTGCGTCTATGTTGAGCAACAAGGAGGTATCATGGAGTCGCCACCCAATAGAACATTGGGAAAGTTTCTCTCGCCTCGGAGAGCCTAAGACTTGCGCATTTTATCCATATTGGGCCATGAGGCCTAGGATTAGCGCTAAAGCCTCGTGACCCAAGAAGTATTTTGGAGGATAACCTCTAACCTCTCGAGCCCAAAGACCAGAGCTGGGTCCGAGATTTCTCATCTATTTCTACCTCGATTAATTTATGATCAAATTTTAATTATCATTAATTCGCTCTCTCTCCACACGATGCAATTTTAATTTAAAAGCGCATTTATACATGTTAGGAAAACCATAAATTAGCAAGTAAAGCAATGAATTACAATAATACAAGGAGCGGAATACAACTCCCTTTTAAAAGCGCAAACATGCATAAAACCGGGGAATCTATTAATCATGAGGACTTTGGTCCCCGCATGCACAATTAAAGAAAATATTCTGGATGTGGTAATTTTATTTGGGATGAAAACTAGGACATTGGTCCCATTTTATTATGAAAAATCTAAATTAATTTAGTAAGAAATATTTTTATGATATTTATTTAGGTGCGCATAGGAAAACATTTTATTAAATGAATATATACAAGGAAATTAAAAATATAAACGAAATGAGAATTAAAAATGTATAAAGGAAATACCAAACCCCGCAACTCCTCCTTCATGTGCATGGATGCTCAAATGAGAATAAAACAATGATTTGCAACCAAAAATCAAAAAGAAATTCATGTTAGTGATTAGGCCAACGAAATAATACAACATAAAAGGTAATATGTACAATGACCATATAACATGCATAAGATACTATAACATGCATAAAAAATAATTACGATGCAATTTAACATGCATAAAGTGATTAAGATGCAATTTAACATGCATAAGGTGATGAAGTATCATGGCATATGCAACTTATTAATATTAGTTATTAACATACATGGAAGATTAGTGACAATCAATTTTATTATAGTTAAGACATGAATAAATGTGTAACATGAGAATAATTCCACTTGACATGCATAAATAGCATAAAATAATGACTATAACACTCATACATGCAAAAGAAAGCATAATAATAAACATGATATAGCATTAAGAAATTAAAGGTATTTACAACCTAAAACATGCATAATTACATGAACAAAGAATAATTTGACATGAAAAAAAAAGATAATAGAATTTAAAAAAGCTTATTTGTTATATGAATAATTGAAGATAAAAAAATAAGAAGAAGAATATGGAGACTAAGAGAATTTACATGTTTGATATGTTAATTGGAAGCAAAAATAAATGAAATTAACAAGAGAATTAATGAGTAAAGCCAAGAATAATTACCCTCAAATTCAGTTTTGAAGAATTGAAGATAGAAGTGTTGAATTCCTTGTCTTCTCTTGTGAAAATCCTTAAAAAATGGCTTGAAAACTTGAAGAAAAGCTCTTGGAAACAAGTGTGTAAGATGGATTTTTTTCTCTCAACTCAAAGCTCCAAAATTCAGTTTTTTTCCTCACAAAATGTTCTTTTTTCGTCCTCCCCTCTTTCTGAATTTTTCTAGTGTTTTTAACCATCAAAAACTACCCAAAAACCACCCAAAACCGTCCAAAAACCGCTAAAAATCGTGTTTGGGTCGAAAAATGGGCGAAATGGGCGAAGTGGGGCGAGAAATCGGCGTCAGGGGCGAGAGATCGTGCGCGTCGCGCACGTTTCCGCGCGATTTGCGCGGAGTTTCCGCGCACGACGTGCGCGAGGCGAGCGACGCGCGCGGAGCGCCCGACGCCTAGGGCGTCGGACGCGCGGAGCGCGCGCTCCGAGCGCGGAGCGCACGGAAATTCGCGACGGCCCTTGGCCGTCGCCTTTTCGTCGCGATTATTTTCCCCTATTTTATTTTCAACATTTTTCCATCATTTTTCACCTTTTTTTTTTTTTTTTTATATATAAAATACCCTCAACCTAAAACACACTTTTTCTTCTTCAAAATAATTTAAAAAATATTTTTAAAATATTTTTAAAATACCCTTTTTACTCACCGAAAAGACAAGGAAAATCACTTCTGAACTCCGATCTTTTTGCCTATAAGCCGGCATAGCTAAATTTCATCATCGGGTAATCCTGATCAAGGCTACTCGGGACCCAGTGTCTACACCTGCGCATTCCGACTAAGGTCATCTCGGGTTGTTACAATCTCTCCCCCTTAAGAAATTTCGTCCTCGAAATTTACCCGCTAAACATTTACATCCAAACAACCCAAACAAACAAAACCTACTTAGACAAAAGCTTGCAATGCAACTTACCAGGAGAACCTGCGGTCTCAATCGCATCCTTGCCATATGCTACAAACCCCGTGGGCACTCGAGAAGCTCTGAGCAATTCCTCTACATCCTTTCTAGCTTGCCGAACTAGACTCTCACTCATCTTCTTAGGATAATCGACTATTTGATGTTCTAAGCTGCCACATTTGAAATAAGCTCCAGTCATCAGTCGACACAAGCCCCGATGTCGCTTCTGATAATACTGACATATCGGCATTCCCTTAACTTTCTTACAGTTGCTCCAGTGTTGCTTCTGACAATGTTGACACATCGGAGGTTCTTGAATTCTCTTACCCGCTGACATCTCCCTACCTGATCCTTTTCTCTTTTGGGGTACATGCCGAATAAATTCTTGAGAAGCTCGAGGAGCAGTCAATCTATCCAAAATTTGAATCAACCCTTGCACTAAGGTCCTATCATCAGAAACAAGTCCGAAATTTCCAACTGAAGGATGCTCGGAAACACTCTGATCAGCACTAACTGGTTTCACACTTTCCGTTGTCTCGCCCACATTCTCACTAGGATCAGACTCCATCTTGACACGACACAAGACAAGACACATCTGCATTAGGCCACGACACAAAACTGCCTTGCATGCAAAAATACAACAAATAACCAACTAGCATACAAAGGCTCAACACTCAAACAAACAAAGACAACCGGAACCGCCAAACCGGGGCTCTGATACAAAAAACTGCAACAGCCCCTACCCATACGTAGGCGTACCTATCCTCAAAGAGTAAGAAGCCGTATGAGCCTGGTGTGTCACCAAGCAGATAAAGATACAAATCATACATTCATACATAATAACCATACATCATTATGGGAAAATTAAAACCTTCATAAGCATCAGTATGATCCATCATTACAATAGAAAAATTCGTTACACTAATGTTCGGATCAAAGCCAGAATAAAATAATTACATATCCCAAAAGTATATAAATGCGGAAGCTTTACAAAATAATGGTATAAAGAGAGTTCTGATACAAAAGAATCAACATGCTATCAAAATTAAAGCCCTAACACTAAACCCTCTGTGTTGGATTTATTGGTGATGACTCTCCCAAAAGAACACCATCCTCCGCACCTGCACGGATAAAACACCGTGCTAAGAGATAAACGCTTAGTGGGGAACACACAACGAAAGAGTGGATGGCCATTCATAATGGTCGCCAATGCAATACACATACAATATGCCAAATGCGATAATGATATCAGTTATATAATCATACTTACATAATAAAGACATGCATTCAGAAGTTCACATCCACATTCATTTACACTTTAATTGATTTCTCATACTTATCATTATACGCATCTGAATAACATATTCTTGTAATCATCTTAAAGTGAAACAAAATAAAAAGAACACTTGCTGACTCAGAATAGTGGATAACGAGTACACGGACAGTACCTTACGGGTACGAATCGAAAAAAGGGTACCTTACGGGTACGAATCGAAAACCATTTAATTTTATCACATTTAAAATATTTTACTGAGGGGGATCTTAAACAAGATCCAAACACATTAAAAAGGATCGCAAGGATCCGAACACATTAAAAAGGGTTCGCGAGGAACCAAACGGGGACCTGATCAGGGTCCAAACGTCCAAAGCTGCTGCAGTTAAAGAGACTCTATTAGGCATACCTAACTATCCACTAGACTGACTCTCGCATGTCATGCATAACACTAATCACACTTAAGTATAACACATTATTCATAACAAGGATCACAAATCTTAGGTTTGCATAATAACTCAAACTCATTTCATGACAATTACCAAATTGCTCATATATCATTTATGGGTTCATAAACGTATAGTTCATCATATTAATCATGCATAAATGGGAATAAATAAGCATACACCATGCACTAAGAAGAAACATGCATCATACCATTCGTGTTGCCAAGCATACAATATAATTTAGTCAACACACTATATGAATAATCACCGCTATCAAGCATACCAGAGTTAGATATAAAAATGCTATCATACCAAAGATCATCAATACAAAACCCTGATCATATAATGGTACTACTCATGTTAACTATAACATATTACTCTTAGGGAAGAATCATGAGTAATATATATGCATAACACCTTTCACATTTTAATATAACATGCTCATAATAATAATAATAACCATGACACATGGCATTCAACTCACTTGTATTCCACATGCAATAAGCGATATGAATTACAATAATTAACGTTAATAAACCAACACGTACAATTTACAACAAATACTAGTCTACCCAAGATCACTATTATTAAGCATATCTTAGTCAAATAATAGCATGCTATCATTTCAATAATCACACACTTTACAATTCAAATACTAACAATAATAAGCAAAAATGCGTCGCATGCAATAGTGAGAAACAATGCAAAGAGAAAGGAAATGGATCGTTTTCAAAAACCAGGCAGAAAATAGGGCAGGCAGTAGAAAACTCTGTCGCGATCACGACAGAGGCCTAAGGAATCGTCGCTAGGCAGAGCTGAGCACGACTCATGCTCACGTGTACTAGTCGTGTCCCAAGAGCACTTTTCGTGCTCATGCTGCTGATCAACCACAGCTGAGGGAAGAGGGAGAAAATAGAGGAAGAAAGGAGAATAAGCACGTCTCATGCTTACGAGCACGACTCATGTTCGTTGAGCATGTTTTGTGCTCTCCAGCAGAGGGAGGAGGAAGAACCAAGGCAGCAGCATGATTCGTGCTCAAGAGCATGACTCGTGCTCTTGAGCTCGAGTAGTGTTCCCAAGCACGCTTCGTGCTTCTCCTCCGAGTGAAAGCAATGGGATGAGCATGACTCGTGCTCTTCCTCTCACCTGAGCATATGCAGCTCTATCGCGATGAATGTCACTATCGCGATAGAATCGCGTTTTCCCAATCCCAGATAAACGCAGACATTTCCTCTTCATCCTAGACCCTTTCAAAACCTTTCAAAAACCACATAATCATGCAAACATTCTTACCTCATCACTCAACTACATACGAAAACATGTTGGTGATCAAAATACACTCAATTATCACAAGATTGGACAAGTAATTCAAGGTAAATTTCAAAATTTGCAAATTATGAACACTAAGAACAGTATTTACCCAACTCATGCAATTTCACCATCAAATCTCACATACACTCATCTCGAACACTAATCGTGCATTACTAACACCATTACCCAACAATTACATGCTTATACTCAAGCCAAGACACTCAAAATTCCAGAAATTAAACAATACAGGCACACATACAACCAAAGTGAGAATTAGGGCAGAGACAACTCCAAACTCAAGCTTCAATCTTCAATCCTTTCCTTGTCCTTAAGCTTCCTCTTGCAACCCAAAGCTTGCACAAATAAACCCAGAAATTACACCTTCAAAAACCCTAACTCAAGCAGCCTGAAGAAGAAGAAAAAGAACCCAAAAATGCAGGAAATCCTAAAACCCCAACTTACCTCTTCAAAGTAGCTTCTAAGACTTCCCAAACAACTCCAGCTCACACACAAAACCAGGGGATGAAGAGCAAGAAGAGAGAAGAAAGTAGAAGGAGAACGTGAAGGGGAGGAGGAGAGGGCAAAATGTGATCTGCCTCCTTCTTTCTTTCTTTTTCCTTTTTCTTTTCTCCTCACTAATTGCACACACCCACTAGCCACATGGCAGCCTCCTATTGGACCAATAATTCCTTCTTTGACTTACCAATCCTTGACACCATACTCCCACCTCACTAGATAATTCTTAAGTAGATATTTTTAAACCTTAGTACAATACACACAATCCACTAGATAATTGCCTTACAACCTTGTTACCAAACAACACACACACATTAGATAATTCCTGCACTTAACATCTTTAATTAATATTGCAATTAAGTCCTTATCATCCAAATTTCTCATGCACAAATTACTGAAATAGCCTTAAATTCTCAATTTGGCATGCGCATTCCGACTAGTCATTTCGGGTTGTTACAACCTACACGGATAAAACACCAGTGCTAAGCTTATAGCTTAGTGGGGAACACATATGATATGAATGACCACTCACAGCAGTCATCAATAATACACACGAATGATAACATGGTACAAAATTATATATATAATTTATTAGATTATGATAAATACATGTGTTGGATACATACGTAAACCATACAAATTCATTTACCTCGTTATTAGGTTACACATATTATTTTATCAAAATTATTACTTGTAGCAATATGCTTAACCAATATCTACTTGTACAAGTTTTATTCGTATAAGGCCTAAAGACATATTATTCATCTATCATGTACCTTTCCAAAATTAATACTTATCTTTTACATTTATTCAAATGTAATATAAACCATTTCACCAGAACATTCTTTAAACATTTACAAATCTTTATATCTATATTCTATCTGACAAGCTTTACCTTGAGTTAATATTCCATATTTACTTGTCATACTCACTTAGGGATGATATAGGAATGTTTATACATATTCAATGCATATGGATTTCTTGGAGAACATATTCATACTAGTCATTATAGGTATGGATCCTAAATTACTGAAACTCTTCTCATAATATGCACTTTAAGTTCACATATATAAGCACCCTCAATACTTGCAATGATTGCATTCAAATAAGTCACATACTAGTTACTTGATCATGACAAATACAATTATTAAACACTTTTATTAATTTTCTATAATGACCTTATATAAGCAACTATAGTCATATCCCTTAAACATATTAAAAGTATAATTTACACATATATACATCCTTGTATAATCAAAAGTCCTACACATATTGTACGCACCGTGTCCCAGAGCGGTCCGGATCAGAGGTTATCCTATGATGAAATCAGTGTCCAAGCCTGTATGGTTGGTTGGATTTAGAGGTTTTAACCCCGCGTTCCATGAGAAGTGAGGTTTTTATCATTCCTGGGCCGAAGGAGAGAAAAACAGAGGTTTTTTCGAGTCAAAGGGCTTTTTGTCCTTCATAGACGGCCAGCCCGTCTATCGAGCCAGCCCGTCGCTTCGAGTCACCGACGGCTATGGGTATTTTCCGACGCCTGTCGAAAAATCACCGCCCCTGTCAGATTGCCGCCTGGTTTCCCGGAGCACGCAACCCTTCCGACGCCCGTCGGTGGATGTGGCAGGGCCGTCGGACTAATCCTTGTGTCAAAAGGATTCTTTCGACGCCCGCCTCTATACACCGACGCCCGTCAGTCGTGTTTGGCTATAAAAGCTCCGGATTTTCATTTGAAAAGGGTTGGAAAAATTTTCAGAAGAGGAAACTCTGCCCAATTTCGAGCACATTTCCTCTCTCTTCCAAAAACATTTTTCTAAAAGAACTCTATTGAATCAAGGATCAAATCAATCAAAGGGAACTAAAAGCTAATTAGTTTTCTTTAGATTTTGACTCTAAAATCGATTTTCTGAAGGATTGAAGGTGAAATATCTCATTTTCTCTCTTTAACCCTTCATCTTTTGCTTCTCGTGGAACGCGCGGGGCTCCAACCAATACAAGAATCTTACCTAAAGCAATTATCTGAGGGTAAATATTCCGGATTCTCTCTTCATATTATCTCATATTTATTTCCTATTTTGTGAAACTTGTGAATATTTGTCATTATTTCTTTTATTTTGACTCTCTTTTCTCCTTTTTGAGATAAAACACATTTTGACCTTGAAAAGTTATTTATTTTCTCTCTCTATCTTTTCTATTTTTCTCGAGAACAGTGGTGACCGACGGGTCATCTTTATCACCGACGCCCGTCGGTCACCCACCTACAGACGCCCTTCCTTGAGTGACAAACGAACACCTCGGTTATCTTAACCGACGGCCGTCGGTTAGCTAAAGAAGGCCATCGGTGGGTTCTGTCTCCTACCTTTTAATTTATCTTTTTATCCATTTCAAATCCTTTTGACTTCGTGTATGTTAATTTTATGTATATTAACATCTTTTAACTTTCTATGAGTGTATATTGAATCTCTTGGATAATCCCGAGCTTGAGCGGCTGCCTACCATGCGTGGAGGATTTCGTCCGGTTTAGTTTTCTTAACCCTTTTGATTTATTTCTCTCGCCTATTCACTCATTAATTATTTTATGCATATGAATAAGCTCTTTTTATCTCGTTGAATGTAAAAATAGATCAGCGATTTGTACTCAAATATGAATGAGTTTCGTATAAAATGCAAAAGGGTCCAATGCCCTATTTTTATCCAATAAAGATCATCACAAATAAAATATCCCATTTTTGATAATGATGCATGCGAGGACCAAAGTCCTCAAAAAATAAGCAATGGCCCGATTTATGTATGCCTCGCACATTTACAAAAAGGGAGTTGTATTCTGCTCCTTGTATTATTGTAATTTATCGCTTTTGATATTTATATTGCTCATTTACCGCTTTCAAAATGTGAATAAATGTGCCTTTTAATTAACCGCATAGTGTGGAGAGAGAGCGAACAAATGATATTAAAATTTGATCATAGCTTAATTGAGGTAGAAATAGATGAGAAATTCCGGACCCAGCTCTGGTCTTTGGGCTCAAGAGGTTAGAGGTTATCCTCCAATATACTTCTTGGGTCACGAGGCTTTAGCGCTAACCCTAGGCTCCTTGGGGTGAGAGGTTCACCTTCTATGATCCCTCTGGCTGGCCCAAAATGGGTACCAAGCGCATTCTTAGGCTCTCCGAGGCGAGAGAAACTTTCCCAATGTTCTATTGGGTGGCGACTCCATGATACCTCCTTGTTGCCCAACATAGATGCACCTGCGATTCATCGCAAGCTGCCAACGGACCCGCAAATGCCCCGATCACCCACGTGCGGGCGGTCCGAAAGGGCGGCGCATCGGGATCCGGCGCGCGTCACAGTGGCGACTCCACTGGGGACGTTTATGGTTCGAGATTTAAATTCGAAAATACCTCTTTTAACATTTATGATTAAAATTTAATTCATAAATTCGCTTTCTCTCAAATTTGCATTTGCATATCATTAGAGCCTTAGAATACGCTAGTTTGGTCCCTCTTTTAGCCCCGGTGCGTTCCTGAAGCACCTCCTCATTTTCACTCAATTTGGGGAAGTGTTAAGGATAATCACCAGCCCAAGCTACGTACCTCATTGGTATATCAAAATGGTGACCCGATCGGTCGCTACGCTCGTGACGAGCTAGACCCATCGACAGGGATCACGCTTGGGTAGCCTTAAAGAAATATCTCCCTTGTCCAAAGCTCATGTAATGGCTGTAGTTACTTTCCACAGGTGAAATGAACCTTAATTTCGTGCTTGCTGTATGGATCCTCATGTATTGGGTGAGTCCCAATGTCTCGCTTGGTAACCTAGCCAAAGGCTATCATGCCCCGGTAGGGCCATGTCGAAATTTAGGGAACGTCCAAATACGTGACGATCATTGTCCATCCGCTTGTACATTAGCATAGGAGTGTTATGCTGCCGGTTTTCTGTCGCGCACCATACGCGTCCATTGGGTCCCTCGTTGACCCTTGGGCTAATCCCACCTAGGAAAGAGACTGCACGACCACGTGTGTGGGAGAAATAAGGGTGGAAGGACCTACTTGCTTGCTTGTGCTCTGTAAGTGTTGCATATCACGATCATGCATTATACCTACATTTCATGCATCATTCTAACTTTTGTCCCTGCAGCCATCATAGATCTGCCCAGGTGGACTAGATCACCAACCGGGCGACTGATCCGAGTTCTTACTCCTGAGCTATCAGATAGAGAGGGTCTACCGGAGATCCTATCAGAAATCAGAGGTACGGTATCTCAGATGGCAAACTCGCCTAGGGGGGAAGATGCCACCAGGGCCATAATTGCGAAAGAAGTGGGCCGCCGTTTTGAGGAATTCGAGGGCAAGATGATGAATATGTTGACCACCTTGGCACAGCAGAGCGCTCAGCCGAATGCTCCACAGAATCCTCCTCCTCCTCCTCCAGTGAGGCAGAATGAGCCTGAAGAAGAAAGGGTTGAAAGGCGAGAAGAACCCGTTAGGCCGCCGCCGGTAGAGTTAAGATCAGTGGCTTCGGGAGAGTTGAGAAGAAGGCCAGTGTTGAGAATTGATGACGATAGAGATATCGAGGATGATAGGATGAGCATGGCATCTGAGAAGGGGAAGGCGCCTCAAGCTGATGACTTTATTCTAAAGAAGATGGAAGAGAGGTTCGAGGCTATGGCTTGTATGATAGGCAGAGCTCACGGGATGAATCCTGAGGATAGGGAGCTGGATGGAGAGGACCCGATCCCTTATAACTTCAAAATGCCGGATGTGCCGAAGTTTGATGGTACTTCTGATCCCACCGCACATGTAAAGCAATATTCTCTGGTCATGAAGGGGACCACATTGTCCAAGAAGCAGAAAGTGGAATACTTTTGTCTGAGTCTGACCTCTCATGCCATAGACTGGTATCATGGCCTTGACCGCCGCACTAAAGAAGATTGGGATCTGCTCACTGAGGAGTTTCTGAAGCAGTATGACTGTAATACCAGAATGGAAGTGACTCTGAAAGACCTTGAGCTACTTCAGCAGAAAACCGGGGAATCTTTCCATGAGTATCTTACCCGATGGCGGAACCGAGTAATGGAGATGCGCCGAAAGCCTGACACCCAGGATTAGATTCGTCTTTTCATTAACAACGCGAGCCCGTACTTAAAGGAGGGGTTGAGGATGAAGGGGTTGAAGGACTGGGAGTCTCTCAAAGACATAGCCATCGAAGCGGAGGGAGAGTTTTTAACCCGAAAAGCTAACAATGATAATTTTGCCAAAAGGGCTAACCCCGGTCAAGGAACCAGTAGGCCGGCAGGTCCCAGTAACAGCACTAGAAGAATGGGTGAAGTGTCTGCTACTGAGGTAACCACCCAGAGGAAGTTTTCGCACTTGGGAAGACCATTATCTTGGGTCCTGAGGAGGTTGATGAAGGAGGGAAAGTTGCGCCCTCTGACTCCTAGACCATCTTTGACACAAGGGAAACCAGGACATAAGGATAACGAATTATGTGCATTCCACCAACACTCGGGCCATATCACTAATAAATGCAAGGCACTCCGGCACTCTATCCAAGACTTGATTGATATCAAGCAGATCTCTAACCCTGAGAAGAGAGAAACTGAGAAGAAGCCCGGTTACAATGCCGTACCACCGCCCGTGTTTATGATCCAATCTAGCCTGCCGGAATGGTACGTGCTACAAGATCTGTATGGGAGTGAGAAGTCCGCTGCTGGTAATTCCGAGGATAGGAAGGGGAAGGCATTTGTGGCGACCCTCGATTGCTGGTCTAGCAGTGAAAGCGGTGGAGAAGCCGAGGATGAAGAAGGGTTGAACCTTGATTTGTGGGGCTCCGATAGAGACAAGGGAGAGATAAGCGCTGTCACGAGAAGTGGAAGGGTGATCCCTGAGATTACGAAGCTACCTGAGCCGGTACAGCCATCAGCAGAGAAAGAGCCAGAGGAGGGGCAGATTGTTAGGCAATTGAAGAAGACAGCGGCTCAGATATCCATATGGGATCTGTTGAGGCAATCCCCCTCTCATAGACAGAAGGCAGTAGAAGCTTTGGTTGAGGCCACAGTCGCCACCACTATTTCCCCATCGGAACTTTTGGGTTTAATTAAGGGAGGATCCGAGGAGAGATTGGTCTTTTCTGACGCCGACCTACCTGTTGAAGGCCGCAACCACAACCGACCCTTGTACATTAAAGCCCAGATTAACAGTAAGCACACTGCTTGCGTTATGGTGGACGATGGGTCTTCTATCAACGTGTGCCCTTTAATAGCTTTGCAAGCTTTTGGTTTAAGTGAGGATATGCTCAGCGGATCAGATCTGACCATCACAGCCTACGATAACTCGAGGAGGCAAGCCTCGGGAACCTTCAAGACTTTGGTCAAGATAGGACCTATCGAAGTGGAGGTCGAATTTGTAGTTCTGCCCATCCCTGCTAACTTCTCAGCTTTGCTTGGGAGACCCTGGTTTCATAAATTAGGAGGAGTGCCATCCACACTGCATCAGATGATAAAGTTCCCACACGAAGGGGAGGTGGTGACTATCAAAGCGGCCAGGGAGGACCAGGTCTCAGCGCTAGAAATTGCCAATCAGCCTTTCAGCGGCTTTCACGTGTCTATGATAAAGGAAGAGCGCGGATCAGTGGATAGCCCAGCTGTGGTTAATATAATGAAGAAGATGCACTATCTTCCCGGGGCTGGATTGGGCGGAAACTCCCAAGGGTTGCAGACCGCGATCACCACTCGGGGGCAGAAGAACCGGAAAGGCTTGGGGTATAGAGGTGGCTTTGGCAAGAAGAAGGTGACAAACAAGACCCCCCATATTTCAGAGAGCTTTGTGCCAGCATCCTCAGTTTGTGCGTATACTGGTGAAGATGAGCCACAATGGGTAGATGGGAGGATTGTCCCTGGTTTTGAGATCTTTAATGATGTGTATGACTAGCACGTCGGGTTCGTCAAGACTGCTGAAGACTTTTGGGATGAGGAAGTCATGACTCAGGGTATCACTTGGGACAAATGCGAGCTTGAGGAGGTCGTTACTAAAAAGATGGTAGCTGCCAGGCTGAAAGGGAAGGAGAAGATAGTAGAATTAGAGCTGAAAATGGGGGATTTGAGGATTTCACCTGACGTGCCTGAGGGGCCTCTGCTAAATCAGAAGGTTAGTGAGCAAGCTGCAAGAGCATCAACCTCAGGAGTGGCAGAAGAAGACTCTAGCCTAGATTGTCTTTTTATTCCAGAACTCTTTTATGATGTAAATGATAACTATAATATTATTAATAAGATAAACAATTTCACTTATTTGTGCGATGTTTCTAATGATTTCAACATGCATTAACATGATCATATTCCATCAATTTTTTACATTGACTCCGCTGGCACAATGCCTTTTAATCTTGGAACCTCGGAAAATCCGAGAGAAATTCTAATAGCATCAAGCATAACTCCTGAGGAGAGAAAAAATTTTGAGAGAATAATAAGAAAACATGAAAAAGCCTTTGCCTGGACCTACGAGGACATGCCGGAGATTGACCGAGATGTGGCGGAGCATGCCATCCCGACTTACCCAGATTGCAAGCCTGTGAAGTAGAAGTTGAGAAGGCTAAGACCAGAATGGGCTGACAAGGTTAAGGAGGAAATTCGACAGTAGATTGAAGCTAAGTTCCTTGTGGAAGTCCAGTATCCTACATGGCTGGCAAATGTGGTTCCTGTGGCAAAGAAGAACGGAAAGGTCAGGGTGTGTGTGGATTATCGAGATCTTAACAAAGCCTGCCCTAAAGATGATTTTCCACTACCCCATTTTGATGTATTGATAGACAGTGCCGCCAATTGCGCGATGTACAGCTTTGGGGACGGTTATGTGGGCTACAACCAGATCCTGAAAAAGATAGCTGACCGGGTTAAAGCTGCCTTTATCACAGAATGGGGCACCTATGCCTATCGGGTCATGCCTTTCGGCCTGAAGAATGCAGGGGCCACATACCAGAGGATGGCAACCAAGATCTTAAGTGACCTGATCCATAAAGAGGTGGAGGTGTATGTCGATGACATGATGGTCAAGTCAGCCACCCGAGAGGGACACTTTGAAGCTCTAGAGAAGTTCTTCACCAGGATCGATAAGTATAATCTGCGACTTAACCCCAAGAAGTGCATTTTCGGAGTGACTTCAGGAAAGCTGTTGGGACATGTCGTCAGCCAGAGGGGGATAGAAATTGACCCAGACAAGGTGAAAGCTATCAGAGAGATGCCTGTGCCACAAAAAGAAAAGGATGTAAGGAGCTTCCTGGGCAAGCTGCAATATGTTAGCCGGTTTATTGCCAAGCTCACTTCGATATGCGAACCTGTTTTCAAGCTGCTTAGAAAGAATCAGCCCGTAGTCTGGAACGAAGACTGCCAAAGAGCCTTTGATAATATCAGGGAATATCTGTTAAATCCGCCAGTGCTAAGGCCTCCGCAACCTGTCAAACCGCTTATTCTGTACCTGGCAGTAGAAGATGGTTCAGTGGGCGACATGATGGCTCAAGAGGATGAATTTGGGGTGGAGTTTGCAATTTAGTACCTCAGTAAGAAGTTCTTGCCCTATGAAATGAAATATGCTGAAGTGGAGAAGATCTGCCTTGCAGTGATTTGGGCATCAAAGAAGCTAAGACATTACTTCCACTCATACAAAGTTCAGGCAGTAGCCAAGCAAAATCCGTTAAGATATTTGCAGGAGGCACCGTCTTTGCTTGGAAAGATGGGGAGGTGGTTGCTCTTGCTACAAGAGTTCGATGTGCAATACATCACCCGCAAGACTATTAAGGGGCGAGCTGTAGCCGAATTTCTTGCTGAACATCCTATCCAAGGGGACACCCCCGAGTTTACCTTTCCTGACGAGAGCATAGGTGCGATTTCTGTTCAAGGATGGCAGTTGCACTTTGACGGGGCAGTGAATAACAGGGGAGCCGGAGTCGAAATCATCTTGACAACCCCAGATAATGAAAAACTTCATCTTGCTAAGAAGCTGAGATACAAGGCAACCAACAATGAAGCTGAGTACGAAGTGTGCACCTTCGGGTTAGAAGCTCTAGCTGTGTTGGGGGCAAGAAACGTAGAGGTATTTGGTGACTCGTCCTTGGTAATAAACCAGATCCGAGGTGAGTGGGCTGTAAAAGAGGAACGACTAATCCCCTATGTTCAATATCTGAAAGGGATGTGTGGGCAGTTTGAGACTTGCACTTTCCACTTTGTGCCCAGAGATGAGAACCGTCTGGCTGATGCGTTGGCAACCTTAGTGTCAATGTGGGATAACCCTGAAGGAGTGGCCATGAAACCGGTGCTAATTTCGAGCTCTGATAAGCCTAGTTTTGAAATCGAGCCTGTAATGGAACTAGAGGCGTCAGATGGGAAGCCATGGTACTTTGATATCATGAACTACTTGGAAAATGATGAATTTCCAGAAGAAGCCACTGAAAAAGACCAAAGGATGATACATAAGTTATCTACTCAGTTCATATCCTTAGAAGGGGTGTTGTACAAAAGATGGTCAGATGGGATCCAGCTCAGGTGCTTGAATGAAAGAGAAGCGCGCAAGATAATGGAAGAAACCCATGCAGGGGTCTGTGGGGCCCACATGAATGGTTTGACCTTGGCCAAGAAGATCATGAGACAAGGTTTTTACTGGCTTACGATAGACACTGATTGCTCGAAGTATGTCAAACAATGTCAGTTGTGCCAACAGTACGCAGATCTGAGACACCTGCCGGTTTCAGAACTACATAACCTGACATCACCTTGGCCGTTTGCTGCTTGGGGGATAGATATCATTGGAGAGATTCGCCCTACGGCGTCCAATGGGCACAGATACATCATAGTCGCAATTGACTATTTCACCAAATGGGTCGAGGCAGAATCTTTCAAGAAAATTGACGCAAGGGACATGGCCAAGTTCATAGAGAGGAATTTGATCTGCAGATATGGCCTCCCTCATCACATAGTGTCTGATAATGGAGTGCAGTTCATGGGAGAAACCAGAAAACTTCTCGAGAAATATGGTGTTAAGCATCATAAATCCTCTCCCTACCGACCACAAGCGAATGGAGCAGTAGAAGCCGCCAATAAGAATGTGAAGAAGATCCTGTCCAAGATGGTCCAAACCTACAAGGACTGGGCTGAAAAGTTGCCCTTTGCCCTGTGGGGATACAGAACGATGGTAAGATCATCTATAGGCGCCACACCATTTTCCCCGGTATACGGAACAGAAGCAGTATTGCCAGTAGAGATAGAACTTAAGTCACTAAGGGTGGTCATGGAGGCCCAAATCCCGGAAGCCGAATGGGCGCAGCAGAGGTTACAGCACTTGAACTTACTGGATGAGAGTAGGCTGAAAGCTTATTATCATAATCATATATACCAGAAGAGATTAGCGAGAACTTTCGGAAAGAAAGTGAGGAAGCATCCGCTGAAAGAAGGGGACTTGGTGTTCAAGCAAATGAGGCTAGGGATACCAGACATCAGGGGGAAATTCAGACCGACCTGGGAAGGGCCGTATATCCTTAAGAAGCTGCTGTCCAAAGGGGCTGCAATCTTGTCAGATAGTGATGGGAACGAATTCAAAGAACCGATCAATGTCGACAGACTCAAAAGGTTCCACGGCTAAAGACCAAAATAAAAAGAAGGGAATAAAGTGCCCTGCAAGTCGAAAACCGAAAAAAGGCGACTATGCTAAAATTGGGCGCCTCGACAGGGTGAAAACCGAAAAAAGGCATCCTGTGCAAAAATTAGAGGCATGAGAGAAAATGTCCGATCGTGAAAACCCGAGAGGGCCGATTGGTAACAGGAGTTGATGCTGTTAAAATTTGGTTTCATGTATTGATGGCGCGTAAGCAGCTGAGTAAATGCCAGAACTGATCATGTATGCTGAAATTATATGGAAATGTACACAAAACTCGTGAAAAAGGATGAATATTATTCTTTTCACTTTCGTCATTTTCTAGTTCTGCATTAAAAAGAAATGTAGCACCAAAAGAAATACACATATAGGCTAAGCTAAGTCCTGCTGTTGCTCTCGCCGATCAAATGCTTGAGCCCTCGGGTCCTGTTATCAGAGGCTGGACTAAGGATCAACTTCTTGTACTCGCTAGTCGAAGATGCAGAATGATTGCCAAACCTCGGGATAACGGTCTTCATGGGTAGTCTACCCCACAGCTCATGATTCCGAGAAGCAAACGCGGCCGAGAGATCTCCTCCTCGGAAGGACAGGGGAACCCTCACTATATCCTGGGTCATCCCGAGCTGTCGGGTACATCGAGAGGTGATGCAGAAGGTGGCCTGATGGAGGCCGCATAGGGGAACACAACCCGATGGTCCATCCGTGACCGCATAAGACAGCGGGAGCCAGGCGGATGTAAAACTGATATCGTCATCTGACAGCTCGCCAAATCTGGTAATGCCTTCACCAGCACTGGCACACCCGTGCAGTCGTCGACGAGGCAAGAAGTGGCCCGGCGAGTACTGGGGGGTAACGCGAGGGGGTGGTTCAGATAGTATCTTCAGTTTTTCCTGTAGCCAGATCTTAAAAAAAAAAAAAGCCACTGGGGTAAGTAGGGTTTACTTCCGGCAAAAATAAGGCACAGGGTTGTGTGAAAATCCGAAAGGACGCACCTCCCACTAAGAAAAGCTAGTGTGAAAATCCACGAGGGACGCACTACCTTTGAAATAATGACGTACCTGGAGTAATAAGGGGCTGCCGGCAAAGGTTGTAGTGGACCCAGAGCTCACAGCGTCCAAACCCAGGATGGTTTCAGCCAGAACAAGTGGTAGGGGAGACAGTCCCAGATGAAAGTCGCTCAGAACTCCGAACAGACGAGAGTCACCGGTCAAACCCCCCGGAGCAACAGTAAGGAAGTTCACCATGCAGAATAAGAATGTGATGCTTACCCGATATGTGGGGATGTCAGTGAACCGATCCAGAGCCTCGATCAGTGGCTCCAAAGAAAAGGAAGAGCTCAGAGGAATCAGCCGGTCGGCCTCCAAAGAAGATATGCCCAGAGCCAGGGCTACGTCCCGAGTCTGGAATAAGCCACAGCGGGGGACGCAAGGCAGAGCGCTAGGAGGGAACCGAGCTCCAAGAATGGAAGCTAACTCTTCAGGCAAAGGGCACAATTCCTGATAGGTGAATTGGAAAACGTAGAACCGGGGGTTCCAGAAGTGGGTTGCTGCCAGGAGGAGGTTCTGGTCGATTTTCACCAGGCACAGGTATTTCAGCCCAGACAAAGAGGAAAGGGCGCCTTCTCCCCAAGTGTGTTTGTCGTCTAAAATACGGTGCATCTTTTGGGTAAGAGGAGAGGACATTTTGAGAAAATGAAGGACTCAAGATGTGGGAAAATGAAGAGACAAAAATTTCGCAAGGTTTTATAGGCAAGCGTCACCGACGGCTTGCCCGTCTCTCCATAGGGGCGGCCTACCCGCCTTTACATAGGGACGGCCTACCCGCCTCCCCACAGAGACGGCCTGACCGTCGGTATAGGTCCACCTGGCAGATGCATACGTCAGCATTGCATTCATCACGCGCATTAACTAGCATTTATTGCATGACAGACGGTCAGCCCGTCGGTCGCTTGTACAGACGCCCTGCCCGTCGGTCAGGAATTTCTATATAAGGGCGAGTGACAGACGGTTTAAACGTTGCTGTCCCTTTCTTCTTCCTCTCTCAAACGGTTTCTTAGCGTTTTTTAGCGGTTTTTAAAGCTTTTCTCCTTATTTTTTCGCGATTTCTTCATATTTTCGCATTTTCTACCCGCCGGGCACTTTGATATTCATATTTTCTCCAGTTTCTACACTTCCCGCGACTACAAGTAAGTAAATAACTACTTTTTTTTTAATTTCATTCAATTTATCTCTTCATCTCTTTTCCTTTTGACTTTAGGATGCCTTAGATGCCTTAAGAATTTAGGGAGAATGCTGCCCAATTTTTTGTATTATTATTTTTATAATTAAATCTGAACTTTTGCATGATCACATAGAAGTAGAATTTTTCTATAATCCTAGTGCTTTAGAATTACACTCCTTTTAGCGCACCATTTTGTGCATGATTTGCGTTTGCGGCCTGAGGCCATTATTTTTGTATCGTTGGGGGCACACTCTTGCCGGGGTGCGTCCCATCTATATGTGTACACTATTGTTGGGGCCTGAGGCCTATTATCTTGCCTTTTCATGCAGGAGGATGGGCATACCCCTGCCGGGATGCTGCCCAAAATTTTATTATTTATTCTAGAATTGAATATTTTTCATGTATAATGCATGCTTTGGGACCTGGAAGGCCCATCCTTATTCACTTTAATTATTTCCATGAGGATTGCATGTTGCTTTTGCCATGATGCGTGCAAGGCATGTTAGGCTACTTCCTTAGACAGGATGTTTGCTATTTTCATCTGTTATTATCTTTCTCCTTTTTTTATCTCACGTTGGGCCACCATTGCCCTATTAAGGCCTAGATGGACCTTGGATTTTGGAAAATAAACCTGATAGTGCTTGTTTTGTCAAGTTTTCGCTATCTGATTCCTTCCCTTTTGTAGGATGCCTCCCAGACACAGAGCACCACAGGCCCAGCCCGAGCTTGTAGCTCCGGCTTGGATGGATGATGAGTCTGCTCAGAGGTACAGAGCGTTGGCTCAGGTAGAGTTTCGGGCCATCTGTTTTGTATCTCGCCCATTTCTAGAGGCCCTTGGGTTGGCCCTAGAGTTTGATTTACTTGCCGAGGGTGCTGGTTGGACAGAGTTCCTTGACCCCGCCTTCCAGACATTTCCAGAGGCTACCCGCCAGGTCTTGGCCACTCTCCGCTACACCGGCTTTCAGAGTGCAGATACCGACCCGGGGGTGATTCAGTTTTGGTTCGATGGCGACCATGTCAGCATCACCAGGCAGAGGTTTGCTCAGGCCATGGGGCTCCCTACGGAGGAGGGGGTCGAGATCCCGCGGCGAGCGGTGAGACACGCCCATTGGGCGGCTATTGCTATACCAGGAGTGCTGTACGATCACGATACAGCGAAGAGCACCGTACTGGTGTCTCAGGCACTCCGGGATTTGCACAGAGTGCTTTCCAGCTTGTACCTCGGTCGAGCTGGTAATCCAAGGTCGCTTAACGCGGCCGAGATCTGGAGCCTCTGGGCTATGGTGGCAGGCCAGCGTCTGAACATTAGCCACGAGATCTTGGCCAACCTGACCAGAGTCGGCAGAGGGTTGACACCGGTGGTGATGGTAGGAGGACTCATCACCCGTTTACTGTTGAGATTGGGGTTTAACCCCGAGAGGTTGAGAGGACCCTTGCCTGAGGGGATCCATGTAGATGCCGCAGCGGCAGTTCAGATGGGGATGATCTCCCCGATTTCTGGCCAGGCAGAGGCCTACAGGGTGTTGACTATCCATGAGACCCGGCAGATGTTCAACCTTCCACCCTTGGGGGCAGATCCTGATCACCTAGAGCACCAGGAGGAGCAGCCTCCACAGCCAGAGCCTCAGCCAGAGCCTCAGCCACAGCCCCAGCCTCAGCCGGAGCCTCAGCCTCCTCAGCCGCAGACGGTGCCTCCGCCACAGCAGCAGGAGCCGCCTAGGACCCCTTCGGACTTTGACTTTGAGATCACCATGGACGACCTCTTTGCTGCTTCACCGGCATCCAGAGCGCCGACTCTAGTCCCATCACCGAGCGCCAGGGTACATAGGACTACCCACGGGCCCTCCGAGAGTACCATCCATACTCCCGAGGCGACCCAGGGGCATCCACCTCCTCGGTACCACCACCAGAGCCAGCACCGCAGCAGCCTGTGCAGCCAGACTTCTCCCAGCTCCTCACCTCCATGTTTACAGCTTTGGAGCGGCGGCAGGATGAGAGGGACAGGGCTATCCACGAGAGGTTGGATCGCCAGCAGGCTGCCATTCAGGAGCAGTCTCAGTCAGTGGAGCGTTTAGCCCGGGAGCAGGCGGGCTACATTGAGCACACGACTCGGGAGCAGACTCGGGCCATGGATGCCTTTAGGGAGGAGCAGACCCGGGTCCTGGAGGCTTTCAGAGGAGAGCAGATGAGGCTGATTGAGCAGATTGCTCAGGGTCAGAGGGAGTTGAGGCAGCAGCTCGCTCATGATTTGAGGACGTCACAGGACCAGGCGTCTTAGAGGGTCGATATGACCCTACAGATGATTGATGAGTCACTTGGCTCTCTGAGATCCCGCATCCAGGCGATGGAGGGGATTCTCCCCCCTCTTTCTCAGACCATAAGGGAGTTTAGGGAGCAGACGGAGCAGAGCCTGGAGCAGAGGAGAAAGGCCGCCAGCGAGCAGACTATTCAGTTGAGCCAAGCCTTCAAGAAGTTGGGAGAGAAGGTTTCTGAGACCTTAGGGTTCATGAGCACCTGCACCCAGCCCTTCTTGGACGGTTACGCTCAGATCCGGTTCAGGCAGGACCCTCCACAGCTTCGCCACCGCCTCCGGCCCGTCCACCTCCGCCAGGGACCGTGCATATATCGGATGACGAGGATCCCGATGAGCCCTCAGACTACACACCTCTCTGATCTTCAGGGAGTTATTTTTTGTATCTTTTGTATATTTTATATTTTGTATATGCACTATACAAAAATGACATTTCTAGTGGAAAACTTTTGCTTCCTTATTGCGTGATCATTCGATTGTTAATTGCTTAATCACATCACAGAAAGTGTATGTTCTCATATCTACTTACATGTCGGTAAAAATGACAATATAAAAAATATAATGATAATCGATAACATCTCAATAAAAAAATGAATAAAAGATGAAACATGGCATAGCCAATAAAACAAAGGTCACGCCATCAATAGACAGGACAAAAGATGACCACTCAAACGTGAACTAACAAAATCTTTTATCTCACAGGTACAGGGAAATACCGGTCTGAGCACAGACATCGATTAAAAAGATCTCCTTTGAAACAAGGAAACCAGCGGAGTTTCCATACTCCAGATCGAAGCTACAGTTGAAGAAACACTGCTCTTCACCAGATCGAGATTGTAGCCAGAGAGCGCTACATCTCACAGATCGGAGCTGCAGTTGAAGAAACACTGCTCTTCACCAGATCGAGGTTGTAGCCAGAGAGTGCTACATCTCACAGATCGGAGCTGCAGTTGAAGAAACACTGCTCTTCACCAGATCGAGGTTGTAGCCAGAGAGTGCTACATCTCACAGATCGGAGCTGCAGTTGAAGAAACACTGCTCTTCACCAGATCGAGGTTGTAGCCAGAGAGTGCTACATCTCACAGATCGGAGCTAAAGTTGAAGAAACACTGCTCTTCACCAGATCGAGGTTATAGCCAGAGAGTGCTACATCTCACAGATCGGAGCTGCAGTTGAAGAAACGCTGCTCTTCACCAGATCGAGGTTGTAGCCAGAGAGTGCTACACCTCACAGATCAGAGCTGCAGTTGAAGAAACACTGCTCTTCACCAGATTGAGATTATAGCCAGAGAGTGCTGCATCTCACAGATCGGAGCTGTGGTCAAAGCATACCGCACCTCACCAGATCGAGGTCATGTCCAAAGCCTGCTGCACCTCACCAAATACCCGCAGGTCGAGATAAGACTGAGGAGAGTATTTTCGCATCGCCAAGTGGATCGAGATAAAGTCCACCCGGCAGAAGGCACGGAGGGTGAAAAGCCGTCGCAGGTACGCTTCCTTTCTGACCTTTCTCTGTGTTTTGGCTTATCTAGGCGCTTGTGCACTAGTTTCCCCAAAACTGGGGGCAACTGTAAGCACCGTGTCCCAGAGCGGTCCGGATCAGAGGTTACCCTATGATGAAATCAGTGTCCAAGCCTGTATGGTAGGTTGGATTTAGAGGTTTTAGCCCCGCGTTCCATAAGAAGTGAGGTTTTTATCATTCCTGGGCCGAAGGAGAGAAAAACAGAGGTTTTTTCGAGTCAAAGGGCTTTTTGTCCTCCACAGACGGCCAGCCCGTCTATCGAGCCAGCCCGTCGCTTCGAGTCATCGACGGCTATGGGTATTTTCCAACGCCCATCGGAAAATCACCGCCCCTGTCAGATTGCCGCCTGGTTTCCCGGAGCACGCAACCCTTCCGACGCCCGTCGGTGGATGTGACAGGGCCGTCGGACTAATCCTTGTGTCAAAAGGATTCTTCCGACGCCCGCCTCTATACACCGACGCCCGTCGGTCGTTTCTGGCTATAAAAGCTCCGGATTTTCATTTGAAAAGGGTTGGAAAAATTTTCAGAAGAGGAAACTCTGCCCAATTTCGAGCACATTTTCTCTCTCTTCCAAAAACATTTTTCTAAAAGAACTCTATTGAATCAAGGATCAAATCAATCAAAGGGAACTAAAAGCTAATTAGTTTTCTTTAGATTTTGACTCCAAAATCGATTTTCTGAAGGATTGAAGGTGAAATATCTCCTTTTCTCTCTTTAACCCTTCATCTTTTGCTTCTCGTGGAACGCGCGGGGCTCCAACCAATACAAGAATCTTACCTAAAGCAATTATCTGAGGGTAAATATTCCGGATTCTCTCTTCATATTATCTCATATTTATTTCCTATTTTGTGAAACTTGTGAATATTTGTCATTATTTCTTTTATTTTGACTCTCTTTTCTCCTTTTTGAGATAAAACACAATTTGACCTTGAAAAGTTATTTATTTTCTCTCTCTATCTTTTCTGTTTTTCTCGAGAACAGTGGTGACCGACGGGTCATCTTTATCACCGACGCCCGTCGGTCACCCACCTACAGACACCCTTCCTTGAGTGACAAACGGACACCTCGGTTATCTTAACCGATGCCCGTCGGTCAGCTAAGGAAGGCCGTCGGTGGGTTCTGTCTCCTACCTTTTAATTTATCTTTTTATCCATTTCAAATCCTTTTGACTTCGTGTATGTTAATTTTATGTATATTAACATCTTTTAACTTTCTATGAGTGTATATTGAATCTCTTGGATAATCCCGAGCTTGAGCGGCTGCCTACCATGCGTGGAGGATTTCGTCCGGTTTAGTTTTCTTAACCCTTTTGATTTATTTCTCTCGCCTATTCACTTATTAATTATTTTATGCATATGAATAAGCTTTTTTATCTCGTTGAATGTAAAATTAGATCAGCGATTTGTACTCAAATATGAATGAGTTTCGTATAAAATGCAAAAGGGTCCAATGCCCTATTTTTATCCAATAAAGATCATCACAAATAAAATATCCCATTTTTGATAATGATGCATGCGAGGACCAAAGTCCTCAAAAAATAAGCAATGGCCCGATTTATGTATGCCTCGCACATTTACAAAAAGGGAGTTGTATTCTGCTCCTTGTATTATTATAATTTATCGCTTTTGATATTTATATTGCTCATTTACCGCTTTCAAAATGTGAATAAATGTGCCTTTTAATTAACCGCATAGTGTGGAGAGAGAGCGAACAAATGATATTAAAATTTGATCATAGCTTAATTGAGGTAGAAATAGATGAGAAATTCCGGACCCAGCTCTGGTCTTTGGGCTCAAGAGGTTAGAGGTTATCCTCCAATATACTTCTTGGGTCACGAGGCTTTAGCGCTAACCCTAGGCTCCTTGGGGTGAGAGGTTCACCTTCTATGATCCCTCTGGCTGGCCCAAAATGGGTACCAAGCGCAGTCTTAGGCTCTCCGAGGCGAGAGAAACTTTCCCAATGTTCTATTGGGTGGCGACTCCATGATACCTCCTTGTTGCCCAACATAGATGCACCTGCGATTCATCGCAAGCTGCCAACGGACCCGCAAATGCCCCGATTGCCCACGTGCGGGCGGTCCGAAAGGGCGGCGCATCGGGATCCGGCGCGCGTCACACATATACTCATAATCATAACAAATAGTTAATAATATTACTTACATCCGAAATGCCATTTCCATACTTCCATTCATAAACACATACGTTTATGCAAATTAATAACAAATCCTTCATGTATAAAACTTGCATAATCATTTATCATAATATACATTTAAAGTTCATATATATCAGTGCATTCACCTATTAATTCATATTCTTATTATACATAAAATATTCTTTTATTCAAATGTTGCCTGCATTTCCAAGGTGGTGGATAATGGGGGTAAACACATAGATACCCGAGGGCACTTATGTCATATTACACATAGAGATCCAAACGGGATCTAAAACATATAGGAACCCAAATGGGGTTAAAAAACAGCAAAGGGATCCAAAACACATAGGCTGCAGCAACGGATGTCCCTATAGGCATACTTATCTATCAAAGACTCGATCAACGCAGGATATACTTATGCTTATGTACCATTCTTCAAATTTCATATCGTTATTATACTCATTACATTCATAAACACAAATCAGGATCATACAATGATCGTTACACTTATTGATTCTTCAAATGTGATTAACGGATAGCACTTTCAGTGTTCAATATTTCAAGCCATGCAATTATTTTCATTACTTTCATTGATATTTAATACTTTTATAATAACCATTTGTTATCATACATATATACCCATATTAATCATACCAGCATCTAAAACTCATTTAATGCATACATCATCATCTATGGTAAACATATATTTGTCTCATTATTTGTTTACAAATTCATACCTTCATCTTGTAATCGATATGTAAGAATATACAAGTTACACATATGCCTACGTATATACGTATAACATATTCATACATCTATCAAGTACACATATAATTGCTTTTATATGCCATTCAAATTATAATAATGTTTACAAAATAATTCATTCAGTCTCCAAGTCCAAGTCCATGTCTAACTGCTATTGCTACTTATTACATTATACCATACCCGAACTTATTTAATATATCCTTTTAACTATATCAATATTGCATTAGTTCATCCATATACATTTTACTTTATTTACCAAAATGTCACATTTAATAGTTCACATACATATTAACTATTTCCAAGTAATTATTAATAATATCCCTAACTTGTCAATAAGTAATTCCAACACAATTATATTGTTCATAAATAATTAATATGACATGCCAAATCATTTTTATTGTTATTCGATAATTTTTAACTAGTTATACCTTTAAATACCTCAGTAAATATTCATATTCATAACCCTGGTCACTTATGTTTCTAAGTAGTAACCATTCATATACTCCTTACTTAGCCTTAGACATGTGTCGGATAAGTTTTGGAAAGTTTTGATAAAGTTCGGGCCTAAGTGTAATTAGAAATGAGGACCTAATTGCATAAAATAAAATAAGTTAAGTGGTTAAAGAGTAGTCGTGCATGATTAAGTTTAAGAAGGATTAATAAAGTGATAATTGAGAATAACTAAATCTCATCTTGTTTAAGATAGTGGCAGTGCAATCCAAGTGTTGATTGTTGGCTGTGCCAACACATCAAGTTTGCATGCAATATATAGTGGGAAAAGGCAGATTTTTGACTCATATTTTCTCTCTCTTTGGTCCGGTCACCTTCCTCAAATTCCGCTCTTCCTCTTTGTTCTTCTTCTTCTTTAGTTAGAATCCATTGAATTTCTACTATGTGGTCAAGTAATTCCAAGTTATGTTACAATTGCTAATAGTCAACGTAAGTGGTTGAGTTAATTGTTGTTGTTCTTCTTCCTTTTCTTTTGATTTGAGCTAGAAGTGATCTTCGGTTCTAATTTTGGAAATTGGGTGTTTGATTGTAGTGGTTGAAATGAGAAAAGACAAAAGAAAGGTGAAAGTGGGAGAACCTAGTGCCAAGTGAGCTCATAGGAGCAAAGGAGAAAGAGGTTTGGGAAAACATGAATTTTGTGTTTTAATTTGATAGTAGTTAAACTCTAAAATGCATGTTTGGAAGATATGTTCAATTGTGTTAAAAATGTGCAATTATAGGATGTAATGAACTAAATGGAAGTGATGAGTTTAATGAGCTAATTTGATGGCCATGAGTTTGTTGACTTGAACATGTAACCCTAATTTAGGGGAGTCAAGAAATTGCTTTGTAGTTGTATGTGTATGGACTTTTAATGTGGAATTGAATGTCCCAAAGGGTTTGTGTATATATTAGGGTAATATGGTCTGAGTTTGGAGTATTGGATAATCCAACTTTGTGATTTCAAGCTTGAATAGCTTGATATGGTAAAACTAGTTTTGTATGGTAATTTAACCTACTGGAATTTTTTGTGTTATAACTTAAGTTGTATGACTCTAAAATGAATGAGGTTAATGGGATTAGATTCCTAAGATATGTGTCTATGATTGTTATAGAAATGTTCATGCTAAATTGAGGACTCTAAGGTCTTCAAAAATGCCTAGTAAGTATAGCTAAGTCCTGTAGGAGGGCTTTTTGAGCAAGTGGTATTCCATAGGCCATAAATCCTTAATCTTAAGTCCGATTATAATGAGGCTTGTGTCATTGTATAGTTTACATGTAGGTGAACATATGGTTAGAAGGAGAGGTGGTAGGAAATGATGATAAGTTGGGTTTTGGAAGTCAATTTCATGTGTGACGTGCGCCGAACCCCGGAGGGGCCAAAAACCCGCTTTTAGGGTGGTCGATAGAGGTATATAAAACTTATAAGGATTACAAGGGCGTCTATTTTGGGCAAAAAGATGTGTTTTAGAGTCGCCACCAATAGAACATTGGGAAATGTCATCTAGCCTCACTGAGCCTAAGATAATGTTTAGGTGTGTCTATTTTTGGCAATAAGAAGTATTTTGGAATTCCTATTCCAATAAAGCATTAAAGATGGTTCGTCTAACCTCATAAAGCCTAAGACGATGCGTATGAGTTTATTTTGGGCAATAGGAGATATTTTGGAATCCTTTTCCCAATAGAACATTGGAAAGGTTCATCTAACTTCGTGAAGCCTAAGACCAGAGAGAGTTTGAGATTCCGCTCTTATTCATACCTTGATAAAAGTTACAATTGAGTTTTGCAATTAAAATTTCATTCCTTTTCTCATACAGTTTAATGAAATAATTAAAGCGCAGATCCATCACGTAGTGGAAGCTATAAATAAAATAAATTTAGAATGAAGTAGATAAAAGTACAATTATTTAGAATAAAACTAGGGGTGGAATACAACCTGTGATGCGCGCCGAACCCCGTAGGACGCCCCGAAGGCCCACTCTTAGGGCTTCCTAGAGAGGTTCATGAAAACATGTAAGGTATTTACAAGTGCGTCTATTTTGGACAACAAGGAGGTTTCTTGGAGTCGCCACGCAATAGAACATTAGGACAGGTCGTCTAGCCTCGATGAGCCTAAGACGACGCATAATATCCATTTTTGGCAAGCCAAAGGGATCTTGGAGATATCATCCCAATAGAACACTGGAATGATCCTCTAACCCCATGGAGCCTAGGATTGTAAATTTAAGTCTTTTGGTGGGACACAAGAGGTGTCTTGGAGATCCCATTCCAATAAAACATCGGAATGGCCCTCTCGCCTTGTTGAGCCCAAAGACCAGAGATGGTTCGGGACTTCTCATTTATTCATACCTTGGTTATTTTATAATTAAGTTTTGAATTTAAGTTTTCATCCCTTTTCTCATACATTTCGATTCAATAATTAGAGCGCAAGATTGATCATTCAAGGAAAGCGATAAATAAAAGGGTAAATAAAATAAAGTGCATGAAAATAAAACACAACAAAACTAGGGGCGGAATATAACCCCCATTGTAAATAAAAATACAACGTCATGCATAAAACGGGGTATTTATTGAGAATGAGGACATTGCCTCTCATGCATAATTAAATAAAACAATTTTAATGGTGACAATGTATTTGAATGAAAAACTAGGACATTGGTCCCATTTTATTAGGAAAAAACTAATTTATTTTTTAGAAATACTTTTGTGTGATTTTTTTTAATTAAGCGTGCATAAAAACTATTTCATTTAACAATTATATAACAAATAAATAAAAAATAAACAAAGGAAAATTAACATGTACAATAAAATGATCAAACCCCGAATCTCCTCCTTTCCTTGCATGGATGCTCAAACAAGAAAAAGTATGGATTTGAAACCAAAAAAACAAAGACAAATAAAATTTATGTTAGTGATTAAACCAAAGAAATTAATTAAATGTATAAAACAATAAATCATAGATTAGAATAAATAAAACATGCGTTATATACGACAAGTCAATTAAATAACATATTAAAATAAATTGATTAACATATTAAATAAAACAAATAATAATAATAATAATAATAATAATAATAATAATAATAATAATAATAATAATAATAATAATAATAATAATAATAATATGAGATAAGAAAAAAATAATATTTAGAAATATTAAATCTATGCACAAAAACACATGAAATAAATAAAAACAAAATGAATGTAAAGATCTACATGATTAACAATTAAATATAAGCAAAATAAATAAAAGAAAAATAAAAGTTAAGGGATCAAGTCTAGAATATTTACCCTCAGATTTGGATTCGATTGATGATGAAAATGATTGATTTTCCTTGTTGTAATTCACAAAATAGAGATAAAAATGAAAATAATAAAAATTGGAAATTTATTCCAAGAGAAAATTGATAAAAAAATTGGAAGGAAAGAAACTAATTCTTGAAGACAAAAAATTGATTTCTTTGTCTCAAGAACAATTATTTTTGATAAAAAAGATTAAAAAGGTGAAAATAAAATTAATCTTCAAGAAACAAAAAATTATTTTAAAAAAAAATAATACTTTTGATAAAAAGATCCAAGATTCAAGAACAAAAAAAAGATTTTTCTTGTCTCAATAAAAAATTCTAGATCAAAAATTGATTTTCTTAATCTTAGAATTTTATTTGGAGAAAAGAAGTGTCAAAAAAGATGGAGAGAATTCTTTGAAGAAGAAAAGAAAAAAGAAAGATGAAAAATGATCTCCTCTCTCAAAATCCTCCAATTTTCCCACTTAAAATGAGAAAAAAGGAAAAAAAATTGATTTATGGAAGAAAAATCAGATTTTTAATTAATTCCCTTGATTTTAGGTGTAAAAATGGAAGAAAACATTCAAAATCCCGAAATTTGGGTGAAAAAAAGGTCAAAAATAGGAGAAAAATGAAATCTGGGCGAAAAAGGGGCGATTTCTGCGGATCTGGCCACGGATGGGCGACCGACATCCGTCGGCTGCGCGCGGCAGGCGTGAGCGACGCGCTGGCGCCCTCGTGCGCCTGGGCGCTTTCTAGTGGACTTTTGTTTTACTTTGTGAATCTATTTTGCCTTTTGCTGGGTGTCCCCATTGGCTCTCCTCTTCCTATTGTTACCATCATTATCATCATTATTATTATTATTATTATTATTATTATTATTATTATTATTATTATTATTGTTTGTGCTTACCATTATATTAAAGCATTATCATGATTATTGCTAGAATTGCTAATAATTGTTATCTCATTATTATCACTATTATTCGGTTTATTTGTTAATAATATTATTATGTTATGAATATTATTATATTATGGCATTTATCCATTATTTTCGTTATTACTATTATTACTATTATGTTATCGTTATTACCATTATTATTATTATTATTATTATTATTATTATTATTATTATTATTATTATTATCATTATTATTACCATTAGCATCCTTAATTTACTGTGTTGTGACATTATTATTGGCATTGTTATTGTTCATTTTTATCATCATGCTATGTTTGCCATGTCTATTATTATTATTATTATTATTATTATTATTATTATTATTATTATTATTATTATTATTATTATTATTATTATTATCATTATTATTGTTGTTACTGTGATCATGGTTATTATTGTTATCATTGTTTCATTATTATTTATTCGATTAGTTTTATTAGAGCATTTACTAATGTTTCCGATATTATTTTTGTCTGAGATTTATTTCGGGTTGCACTGTGTGAGCTTCCCCGCGGTTCCCCTGTTGGGTCGCAGCACGTAGATGAGTCCCCCGGTTTGGTGAGATCTTTTCAACCCTCTCTTTATGTGTTTTGTGCTTATTTGTAAATATTTATTTTATTTGTGCACGCGTTGGATAAAAAATCACAAAAATATTCCTATAATTAATTCGGTCTTTTACTAACAAAATTGGGACGAATGTCCCTTGTTTTAACCTAACAATAAAAATATCATGATTAAAACGAAGAGTCAGTTTTTCTCCAAAAATGAGATCACCCATCCCGCTTTTCACTCAACAATCAAAGTGACTCTTTGAACTCTCTTTAAATAAATGCGAAGGAACCAATGTTCCTAAGTTTCGAACGAGTGCGAAGGAACCAATGTTTCTAAAATAATGCCCCGATTTATGTATGCCTTTTCTTATTTTGATCTTCTGTGAATGTTTTAAATTCAAGTTCTTTCCTTTTTTGGGCCCTTGTAATTAATTTTGGGGCAATGCTATTTAATTTTGGGATTGTATTCCGTCCCCGTTTACATTTTGAATCTCCTTTTATTGGGGTTGTATTCCGCTCCCATTTCTCTTGTAAATTGCGTGCTTGTGTGTTTACCGCTTTCATTTATCGCTTTCTTTTATCGCTTTCATTTTATTACTTTTTGAATGCTTATGATGCGCTTTTACTTTTAATGCATTAATCGCGTGAGGTGAGAGATATAATTTTAAGAAGTTAAAGGCTCACTTATAATTAACCAAAGCATAAATAAGAGTGAAGTTTCGAACACCATATCTCTGGTCTTGACCAATAGAGGTGAGAGACCTTTTCCCAATTTCTTGTGAATTGGGTGTCGACTCCATGATACCTCAAAGGTGCCTATAGGTGTCATTAGACTAGGTGGTTCCTCCCAATGTTCTATTGGGAGGGATACATCTATGATGTCTTATAGCGCCCATGATCAAAAGACGCGAACCAGTCCCTCGAATCCTAAAGTGGATTCACCTCGAGGGCCCTTGCTGGGTTCGGCGCGCATCACAGCGCCATTCGCGTGAGGGATAAGCTCCCCTCAAGTGCAAGTGACGGGCACCGCTCGCGCGCGGGATAGATGCTACCTCAAGTGCGAGTGATGGGTGCTGCTTGCACAAGGGACAGGTGCTCTTCAAGTGCGAGTGACTGGCATCGCTGGCACCGACTGATCGGCATCCGTCGCCGAAAAAAGCAAAACCTTAAACAGAAAGGTCCTTTCCGAAGAAAAAGAGAAATTTTAAGGATTTTTAGTCACAAGTATCGCTAAAATTTTAGAATTTCAAGGGCAACAACCTATGACTTTACTCCTTGTCTTGTGGAATAGGTACTGATATCTTCATCGGGTAACTCTAATCTAGGCTACCTCGGGACACGGTGTCTACAGTTGCCCCCATTTTTTGGGAAACTAGTGTAGTAGTGTCTAGATGAGCTAAAATTCAGAGAAAAAAGGGAATAAGCCCGTACCTGAGGCAGTCCTTACCTTTTTGGAGATTGAAGGTTGCGGCTTATGACTGTCGCCACTGAGTTATGAGTATATTCCACTACAACTCATTTTATATACTACAATTCTTTTACTAACCACCATCGGGTTTGTATTGTATATGCTTGCTAACCACCGTCGGGTCTGCAGGGCATATAATTGTTGCCATTGAGTTGTGAGAATATTCTACTACAACTCATTTGATATACTGCAGTTATTTTGCTGACCACCGTCCGGTCTGCAAGGCATATGCTTGCTAACCACCATCGGGTTTACAGGGCATATGATTGTAGCAATTGAATTGTGAGCATATTCTACTACAACTCGCTTGATATCTTGCTAACCACCATCGAGTTTGATGGCATATGACTGTCACCATTGAGCTGTAAGCATATTCTGCCACAACTCACTTGATATCTTGCTAACCACCATCGGGTCAACATGGCATATGACTGTTACCGTTGAGCTGTAAGCATATTCTTGCTAACCACCATTGGGTATGCATGCCATATGATTGTCACCATCAGACTATCTTGCTAACCACCATCAGGTCAACATGGCATATGATTGTCGACATTGAGCTCATTTTGTAGAAGATTTTCCTCTGATGCAGCTTGTTATTAACACTATTGAGCTATGAATTAAACTTTTGCGTCATGACATAGACTGTTGGGCTCCTGTAATTTCAAAAGATCTTATTAATTTATTGTATTAACTAGAACCTTTTAAAGCGTAAGTTCTACGTCTTTTATTTTCTCTTATTGTCATTTATCATTTATCTTTCTTGTTCTTTATTTTCCTTATTTTCTTTTGTTTTATTATTTTGATGCGTCAAATGTTTTGAAGTAGAAAATGAAATTTTAACAAGATTATACATATCGCTGAAATGAAATCAAATTTTAACAAAATGTAAATTTCAGTAAGTAATATGCAAAGTTTGTACATCAATGAATACATATGCAAAATCTCCCTGAATATGCACTACAGAGGGGAGTAATCTGAAGGCTCCTCTGGATCCTCCTCACGATCTGATAGATGGATCGGCTAAGCGCTAGATGAGGATGGCTCTGCCCTAGATGTGAATGGCCTGACTTTGGATCAGGAGGGCTGACTCCTAAAAGCTTATGGTCCCGCTCTATAGGAGGAGAATTGATCCCTAAATGTCCACTATCTGATCCCGGTGGCTGGCTGTAGAGGGATGATGACTGCTAGTGCAGATCATGGTGCTACCGGCTGCTCTGCTCTGTGGGCCTGCTGAAACTGGACTCAGGCATACCCATCTGGGAAGGGGTGAGCGCATGTCTTGAAAAAACCAAAGACCTCACTGATCACCTAGCTAACTCTATGAAAGCCTGAGTCTGCTCTAAGCTCTGGCGCCTGGAGGCATCCAGTCAGCCTGGTCTCCATCTGCTCTCTCAGCACCTTGATGGACCCAGACAGAGTCGATATAGAAGCCTCTAACACCTCCACCTGGAACCGACTCGTCAACCATTTGTACAACCTCATCATTCCTCTGAGCTGCCACTACCTGCGAAGCACTCTGCCCCAGTCTCAAATCTCTCTATCATCCTCTCTTGGCGATCCAGGCGCTCACTCAGCACCCTACCTCTCTCCTCCATCCATCCCTCTACGGCGGCGAGGGCAGTAGTCACCGCTAAAATGATATCCTGCTATGCTGGCTGAGAAGGTGGCGGTGAACTAGGTTGCGATGGCTCTGCTTGAGGCTCTGGTGGTGGAGGAGCAGTGGACGTAGATGCCTCTGGGTGCCTAGGCTAACTATACGGATGAAATCTCCTATCCTCGCGAGCCTTAGGGCGCTGGACCTGTGGTGGTGGCGTCATGAGGTTCTGAGATGCTGCGATGTTGGAGTGCACAGCAAATCATCCAAGTTTATGTTTAAATCCATGTCCAAAGGGGTGTGAGGATACTCCTCCTCTAGCTGGGGATACTGTGGAGGCTGCTTTTGTAATGCCTATTCTTGACCACTCGCTTAGCTTCGTTAAGGCAATCGAGAATAGTTGTCACATAACACATACACATGCACTTCACATATCCTATACACATGTAAATTCCTGATTATGCCAAAACAATTAAGTACATATACATAGTACAAAATAACAAAACTATGCTAAGCAAAGATTCCTAGTGTTAACCAAAAGTGATGCGTGATCGTCCTTCAAGTTCTCTTCGCTTCAGAACCTACACGAATTAGAAAACCCGTTCTCAATGATAACGCTTAGTAGGGAAATAACATACATTGTACACATATACAAACATATATATATAACACGCTTCATAACATGGTATCATTAAACAACTATATACATAACATTCTTAAAACATCAATAAACAAATGCGTTATATTCATAGCATCATTAAATAGTCATACTTAATATCACTATTTTGCATGACCAAATTATACACATCACATTCTCATTCACATATCACATAGAGTTCACATTGCTCATTAATGTATATTCAATCAATATTAGTTTGTCCTACCTGCAATTCATAGACATGGATAATGGGTATCACATCAGCACTCGAGAGTACCACAATCACTTTTGTATCCGAAGATACACACTTTCGCATCAGTACCCGTAGGTGCAATAATAATCAATAAGTTATAATATATAAGTGAATCCGGATTCCAATTAGAATCAGACGCTTTGACTGCAGCACTTAGACCCTATAGGCATGCCTATCTATCCAATACTCGACTTGCATGCTAAATTATTAATTCCAGTTAACATCCATTCATTTGCAGTATATGATGTCCACATAGTCACATTGAACAATATCATAATATATGTTATCTTACATACACATATGTATTTTCCAACATATGCATACTTTATCACATAAGTTCCCAATTCATTATACACATTTGCATAATTCACACTCACATAAATATCTAATTAAATGTTGCTAAACTTGATTAAATTCCATTCCATACACTTATATAACATTAGATAGTGTTTTAGAAAGAATTATGCAAAGTTCAAGTACCTCACGGTGACAACCAATTGGTTGTGACCGTGACATACCAAAATTTCCAAAATAGAATGTAATCAATAGCACCCCACAGTGACAACCACTTGGTTGTGACCATGACATGCATATGACCCCAAAAAAGAATTAAAATCTAGCATACCTCACGATGACAACCCATTGGTTGTGACCGTGACATATGCAAAATTGAGGTAGAATAGGAAATCAAAGGCATTGAACTAGCTCCTGTCCAACCCTATTTCTAACCTCAAAACTCATGACTATTGAACCTCATCAAAACATAATTTCCAACCCTTATATTCTTCTAACCCAATGTTCATATTCATGTTAACTTGCAAATGACACAATTCTTATTACATTTAAACTCATATTCAAGGAGTTGTGGCTAAAGGAACACAACTTGTTCCAAAAGCCCTCCTATAGAAATTCAACTACATTTTTAGGCACATTAGAAGGCTTTAGAGTTCTCAAACCACAAAGCTATTTCTATAACATTTTATGGTATATTCAATATAAGTTCAGTCCAATTGGTCTCATTCTTACCAGACTCATACAACTCACTTTATGACCTAGACAATACAAGTTGTTCAAGATAGAACTTAAGCAAATTCCACATTTCTATATCCAACAAGCTTCATACCAATAAATTTGGCAACACTTTTTCATCCAATTCAAATAAACTCACAACACCACATATGAACCCCACGGCACACTTAGTCTTACATGATTTATCCATAAAGTCAATATACATAGCTCATACTTTAATTACATCAATTTAGGGTTACATGCTTATGAATTACTAAGCAATCAATTCAAGATTTCTCACACTTAATCATAATTCCACACATAACAAAATAAGACATTCCAAATCATAGAAATTATCAATTAACACTAAAAATTTAAAGAGTTTCCCAAACCTCTTCTCCTTAGCTCCACTTAAGCTCACTTAGTGCTAGGCTCACCCACCTTTTCTTTTCTTTTGTCTTTCTTTGTTTCTACTACTACAACCATCATCTAATTCCAGAATTGGTAACAAAGAATTAATACCCATTTCAATCTCAATTTCAGAAATAAGGAGTTAAAGAAGATGAAGAACCAATTAACTAAATTACTTACGTTGATAATAGGCAATTACAATACAACTCAGGATTACTTGATTACTTAGCAGAAATTCTATGAGTTCTAACTAAAAAAGAAGAAGAACAAGATGAGTTGAAGAAGAGAGATGGCCGAAGAACGTCATGTAGAAAATGAAGATTTTCTCTTTCCTCAACCCCTCTTATTGCATGGTTTAGGTGGGTTGGCAAAGCCAATGCTTGACACCCGAAAACCACTATCCAACCTTAATCCCAATTAGTTAAATCTCATCATATTATTACTAATTAATCCACCCTTTAACTTAAGCATACACATCTACATAATGGTCACTTAAACTTATTTATTCTGTTCAATCAAGTCCTGTGACGCGTGCCGAACCCCGAGGCACCCTGAAGGCCCGGTTTTAGGGCAATCGAGAGAGGTTCATGATAGCTTGTAAGAGTTTACAAGGGCGTCTATATTGGGCAATAAGGAGGTTTTTTGGAGTCACCACCCAACAGAACATTGGGAAAGGTCGTATAGCCTCAGTGAGTCTAAGACAGCGCATATTCATCCATTTTTGGCAAGCCATAGATATTTTGGAGGCCCCACCCCAATAGAACATTGGAGTGATCCTCTAACCTCATGGAGCCTAGGATTATACGAATTGGGCCTTTTTGTGGGCAACAAGAGATATTTTGGAGACCCCATTCCAATGGAACATTAAGATGGTCCTCTAACCTCGTTGAGTATAAGACTAGAGTAGGTTCGGGACTTCTCATTTATTCATACCTTGGTTAATATTATCACTGAGTTTTGAATTTATCATTTCATCCAATTTCTCATTCAATGCAATTAATTAAAGAGCAAGTCATCCATACAAGGAAAGCAGTAAATGGGCATAAAATAGAAAATTATGAACATAAATTACAACAAAACTGGGGGCAAAATACAACTCCCACTGTAAATAACGTGCAAATCATACACAAATCAGGAAATTCATTAAGGATGAAGACATCGATCCTCGCATGCACATTTGTTAAAAAACAAGTTTAAAATGTCAATTTTATTTGCCTAAAAAACATGACATTGGTCGTCAGTTATTAATGAAAATCCCAATTCAATTACTATATAATATTTGACCATTTTATTTTAGCGGGATCAAAATAATATTTACAATAATAATAAGTAAATAAGATAAAAAGGGATAAGGTTGAAGAATGAACCCGGGTGAGGATCCTCAGATCATTGTAATAGCCACCATTTAACAATCCCAAATTCACCAAAAATAGTCAAATAAAACTCACACAAAATGGAAACCATGTTAGTGCAAAAATTATGAGAAAAATAAAATGCTAGAAGTTAAATAATAATAAAAATATGAAATAGCTATGAAAACCATAAGAAAATATGTAAAAAGGGAGAAAGAAAAGATATAGAGGAGCAAAGGCCTAGGGACAGCCCAACACTCGTGACCGACAGGCGTCCCTGGGTTAACGGCGGGCGAAAGCAATAACTATCGACGTCCCATCGCTCACGTGAGCGATGACTGTCGGTGGTTTTTCCATCCGTCGGTCACCCCTAATTCTGAAATTAAAACAAAAAAAAGTCTAAAAAATTGATTTTGATTTTTAATAAATGAAAATTTTATTTATAAAATTAGTGTTAAATAATTAAACTACACAAATGATAAATCCAGAATGTTTACCCTCGAATTTTAACTTTAAAGGTGAATGTTGAGTGATTTTTGTTGCTTGAGTTCTACAAGGATTTATCCATGATTGTGTGATTTCAGGAGATTTTTGGACTACAAAAATCGTGTTTAGAAAATAAATCAAGAAGAGAAAATTGTATTTTTCTTTCTCGAAATTTTGACAACAATTAAATGTCGAAAATAACTAAATCGGATAGAAACAAATGGATTTTGTTATCTCATATTAGCTTAATTCGGACACAAAAATGAGAGAAAGAAGAAATCTTGAAAGAGAATTCTTTTATAAAATGCGAAAATAAAATCTCTGTGAAAAACTGCTAAGATTTAGTTTTCTTCCAAAATTTTCTAACCTCGAATTTTCTAACCCTGAATAATGAGGTTTAATCCCCTATTTATAGATTTTAGAAGATAATTCAAATAAATTTAAATTTAAGACTTAAGTTTGAAAAAAGATTTCTGAAATCAAATCAAAACTGAATCGATTTCCAGAATATTCGCAAAATCAAATCTAATATTTGAAAAGATTTAGAGGATTTTGATAAGATTTAGAAAATATTTGATAAATCTAGAAAATCTTAACAAAATCCTGGAAAATCCCATGAGAACAACTGATAGATCACCGATCGACAGGTGTCTGTCGGAGGGGTACACTAGGTCTTTTGACCTGCAATCCACCCATGGGACTCACAAGCGAGCGACACCTATCTCTCACGAGTAGTAGGCATCACTCGAATGTGCGACGGGCACCACTTAATCGCGAGAGACGGGCCGCGCTGCCGAGCCACGGGCATCCCACTAATCAAAATTTCCATTTTCAAAGTTTTGACCATCCAAAACCTCCTGTTAGTGAGAAAAATCCTCAATCCTTATAAAATCAAAGAATGAAAACTCCAGATTTCCATCCATTTGTCTGAAAATAGACGTTAGTCTCTTCATCGGGTAACTCTGATCTGGACTGCCTCAGGATCCGGTGTCTACAGTTGCCCCCAATTTTGGGAAAACTAGTACACTAGTCTCTAGATGAGCCAAAATTCAGAGAAGAAAGGAAGAAATGCTTACATGAGGTAGTCCTTACCTTCTTGGTGTTGCGTGCAAGCAAGTGATTTCTCGTCTTCGTCCGGCGAGCCTTGTCTCGGCCTGGTCGTTGTCTGGGTGTTGTGAGAGGCAGTATTATCCAACTGCAATCCAATTGCAACTTGTTCTATTGCATGTGCTCCGCTAGCCTCATCTCGGCCTGCACAGCATCTGATTGATGTGAGAAGTAGTGTTCTCAGACTACAACCCACTTGCGATTTGTTCTATTGCATGTGCCCCCCCCCCCCCCATATAGATGCACTTGATTTATTGTCGAACATAGTGCTCGACGATGTGGAGCTTAACCCATCTCTTTGGATCATCTTTGCGCATGAGGTTTATTCAAACTTTTCCCCCAGTGTGTGTGTAACGACCCAAAAAGGGCCTAGTTAAAATTTGCATGCTAAGTCAGAAAATTAAGGGTATTTCAGTAATTAGTGCTCGTTAAAAATTTGATGATAAGGACTAAATTGCAAGATTAAGTAAAATGTTTAGTAAAGAGTCTATCTAGTGAGGTAGGAGTATGGTACCAAGGATTTAATGTGTTTGATATAAAAGTTATCTAGCGGATTATGTATATGGTGCCTTGATTAAAAAAAAGTCAAAGATGGGAATGTTTGGTCCATTGGAAGCTTGCCAAGTGGATTTGGTAGGTGGCCATTTAATGCAAAAGGAAAAGAGAGGAAAGGGAGGGTAGAAAAAGGGGAAGCTTCCCGTGGAAGCTGTTTTTCCCCTCTTGCTTGCCCCATTCCCGTTCCCTTCTTCCCTTTCTTTGCATTTTGGATGCTTTCCTTCCTTGCTTGAGTTGGTACTTTAAGATTTGAGTAGGATTTCTGAGTTTAAGTTGGGTTTTGAAGAGGTAAGTGCTTGGGTTTGCTTTGAGGTTCTTTATCTCCTTTTTCTTCTTCTTGTTTTTCTGGTTTTGTATGAGTGAGTGAATGGTTTGATTAAAGTGTGTTCTTGGCTGGGTTTTGTGCAAGAATCGGAGAAGAGAAGGAAGAGTAAAGGAAAAGAGAAAGTGGAATTTTGAAGGGGACGGTTTGAAGCTTCTTTTAACAGGTTTGCAAGTGTTTGCCCTTTTCTCTTTTCGGATCATTTGTATGTTGCTTTAAATTCCTAGTGATCTTGAGAGTTAAAGTACGTGTAAATGCATGAATGTGAATGATTTGGATCGTTGGTTTGGTATGATTTAAATTGTAGTGATTTGCATGTAAAGTTGGAAGTGAAATAGCATGAGTTAGTGTAAATTATGATTTGCTTATTCTTGTGATTTAGCTGTGATCTCTTGCTTAAATTAGTGTAAATTCAGTGTATATTGATGATAAGCATGTCTTAGTATCCATTTGAGTGATGAGGTAAGTGTTATTGCATGAATGTGTGGTTTTGAAATTGTTGGGCTTGAAGTGAAGTGCAGAATGCAAAGTTTCTGGGTAATTCTGGGCTCTATCGCGAGCGCGACAGAGTGCAGAACAGCCTTTGTCATACTGAAGAGCCTCTATTGCAAGCGCGATGCATATTGCGTGCACGACAAAAAGCTCGATAGGCCGAGCTGCGGTTAGCCAATCCCAAGCGCGAGCGCGAACGCGATGGGGAAGTGCCCGATCGTTGTCGCGAGCGCAATAAAGCCCTGTAAAGTGAGTGCTTGGTCGCTATCACGAGCGCGACAGAGCTCAGATTAGTGAATGACTGCAGAGCGTGCTTCGTTGCCAGCGCGCCTTCGAGTTCGGGCATGCGACAGGGTGCCCCATGCTTTGTCGCAGGCGCGACACACATCTCGATCGCGACAGAAGCCCTTCCGGCCTGCCCTATTTTCTGAATTATTCTTTTTGTCCCACTTTGCTCGGTTTCTCACTATTGCATGGTATACAGTTTTGCTTATGCCTTCGTGATGTATTGTCCTGGTGTTGTATTAGTGAATTTTAATAATGATAGTGTTTTGATTCGTGTACTTGAATAATTTAAAGTATTGAATTGTGAGTGAGTAGTTGAGCCTGAAGTGTCATAGTAGTGGATAGATAAGCATGCTTATAAAGGGATAGTGATTGCAGCTGCCAGTGTTTGCCCTCAGGCTACGTGATGACCCTGCTTATAGGGTCTTAGTGATTACGGTTGACCTCCCTTATGGTCTTAGTGAAAATGTTTTGAGGCTTCGATATCCCGTGTAAAGTTCTCGTATCCGCCACCACTGAAATTTAGGCTATGGCTTGAAGTGTTTGACTTTTTACTTAGTGAAGTATTGTGATCATTGAGTGATTCCAGTTTGTGTATTTGCTTTATGCATGCTGATATTATGTTCTGCTTTCTTATAGTGATTATGATTTATGTATCTCTATTTTGATACTTAGTGAACTCAGTCTGTTAATGCTTATACATATATGTTATTACATGATATTTGTATAGTGCTCTATTATCTTTGTTCCTCCCCATTAAGCGTTATCGCTTAGCACGGGCTATTTTCCCATGTAGGTGGTAGGTTATAATGATAGTGTTTTGATTCGTGTACTTGAATAATTTAAAGTATTGAATTGTGAGTGAGTAGTTGAGCCTGAAGTGTCATAGTAGTGGATAGATAAGCATGCTTATAAAGGGATAGTGATTGCAGCTGCCAGTGTTTGCCCTCGGGCTATGTGATGACCCTGCTTATAGGGTCTTAGTGATTACGGTTGACCTCCCTTATGGTCTTAGTGAAAATGTTTTGAGGCTTCGATATCCCGTGTAAAGTTCTCGTATCCGCCACCACTGAAATTTAGGATATGGCTTGAAGTGTTTGACTTTTTACTTAGTGAAGTATTGTGATCATTGAGTGATTCCAGTTTGTGTATTTGCTTTATGCATGCTGATATTATGTTCTGCTTTCTTATAGTGATTATGATTTATGTATCTCTATTTTGATACTTAGTGAACTCAGTCTGTTAATGCTTATACATATATGTTATTACATGATATTTGTATAGTGCTCTATTATCTTTGTTCCTCCCCATTAAGCGTTATCGCTTAGCACGGGCTATTTTCCCATGTAGGTGGTAGGTTTTGTTCCGCTTGAGTCGCGCATCTGCAGGGTTGTCCACTAGGAGTAGAGTTTATTTTTATTTTTGTAGTCCTCTGATATTTCTTTTTTTGTATATCATTTTGTTAGTGTATATGTAATTTTGACCAAGGATGATTATGTAACTACTTGATGATGTATATAGTATATTGTGATTATAAGTTTTATTATTGTTATAGTATGCTTCCGCTGTGATATGTGAATGTTTTGAGTGAGTGTCGCGGTAGCGCTCTAGTGTCCTTCCAATGGGGATAGCGGGGTGTTACATTTAGTGGTATCAGAGCGCTGGTTTAGGCGGTTCTGGTTGTCTTTGATTGTTGAGTTCTTGCATGCGAGTCGGTTTGGTGTCGTGGCCTAATGCAGATGTGTCTTGTGTAATGTCTAGATTGAGTCTGATCCAATTGAGAATGTGGGTGAGACAACGGGCAGTGTTAATGCGGTTAGAGTCGAGGATTCTGCTTCTCAGCATCAGCATGATGAGTGTCATGATATGCCTGATATGGGATTTGGGAATCCAACTTTAGTACAAAGTTTGCTTCAGTTAGTGGATAAGCTGAGGGCTCCTAAAACTCCTACTGAGTTATTGAGAAAAAGAGGAGTCGAGGATTTTCATGGGACTTCGTTGGACCAATCGGATGTGGCTGAGTTTTGGATTGAGAGAGTAGATCGGATTTTACAAGAGATTAGCTATCTCGCAAATCAGAGGGTATCATGTGCAGTGTCGCTACTTTAAGGACCGACGTATGATTGGTGGAAGTTAGTGCTTCGTAACCCTCATTGGCCAGCTGAGTTGATATGGGACTTCTTCAAGCAAGAGTTTGAATAGAAGTATGTGACGAAGGCATATCGTGAAGCCAAGTGGAAAGAGTTCATCAGTTTGAAGCAGCGGGGTATGTCAGTTAGTGAGTACGAGAAGGAATTTAGCCGGCTAAGCAAGTATGTGTCGGAGTTGCTTTTGACGGAAGAGTTTAAGTGTAGGCACTTCGAGGATGGTTTGAGGGAAGTGATCAGAGGACCGTTGTTGGCCATGGCGGTTATGCAACAGGTCGGTTACTATCAGCTAGTGGCGGCAGCGATCAAGTTAGAGGAATCTAAGTTGATCAATCAGAAGATTGAGCAAAAGAGGAAGGCACCAGATAACGGACTTGGGACTGGTAAGAAATCAAGAGGTGTACCGAGTGGCCAAGGAGAGAAGGGTTTGGTTCCAGTGCATTCAAAAGTCGGGAGTATAGCGCCACCCTCTAGTAAGGGAAGTGTGATTCCGGAATGTGAATATTGTCAGAAGCGCCATTAGGGCGAGTGCCGGAAGATCGTTGGAGCGTGCTTCAGATGTGGAAGCAAAGAGCATATGGTACCCAGTTGTCCGGAGAGAAAAGAGCTTTAAGATCAGTTGGAGAGTAGATTGAGTGGACATAGATCGAGAGGGAACCGAAGTGGTAGAGGCAGTAGACGACCTTCACAAGCACCGTCGAAAATAGTGCAAAAGCCACCAACCGAAGAAGTGTATGTACGACCGCGAGTGTATGCCATGATCGGACAGGATGCAACTGGGCGAGCAGGACCTTCTGGTAAGTTGTATTATTAGCTTTGGTTATGTTCGATTCTGGGTTGTAGGATTTGCGGGGAGTGATTGTAACGACCCAAGAAGGGCCTAGTCGGAATTTGCGTGCTAAGTCAGAAAATTAAGGGTATTTCAGTAATTTATGCTTGATGAAAATTGGATGATAAGGACTAAATTGCAAGATTAAGTAAATTGTTTAGTGAAGAGTCTATCTAGTGAGGTAGGAGTATGGTACCAAGGATTTAATGTGTTTGATATAGAAGTTATCTAGTGGATTATGTGTTTGGTGCCTTGATTAAAAGAAATTAAAAGATGGGAATGTTTGGTCCATTGGGAGCTTGCCAATTGGATTTGGTAGGTTGGCATTTAATGCAAAAGGACGAGAGAGGAAAGGGAAGTAGAAAAAGGGGAAGCTTCCTGTGGAAGCTGCTTTTCCCCTCTTGCTTGCATTTTGGATGCTTTCCTTCCTTGCTTGAGTTGGCACTTCAATATTTGAGTAGGATTTCTGAGTTTAAGTTGCGTTTTAAAGAGGTAAATGCTTGGATTTACTTTGAGGTTCTTTATCTCCTTTTTCTTCTTCTTGTTTTTTTGGTTTTGTATGAGTGAGTGAATGGTTTGATTAAAGTGTGTTCTTAGCTGGGTTTTGTGCAAGAATCGGAGGAGAAAAGGAAGAGTAAAGGAAAAGAGAAAGTGGGATTTTGAAGGGGATGGTTTGAAGCTTTTTTTGACAGGTTTGGGAGTGTTTGCCCTTTTCTCTTTTTGGATCATTTGTTTGTTGCTTTAAATTCCTAGTGATCTTGAGTGTTAAAGTACGTGTAAATGCATTAATGTGAATGATTTGGATCGTTGGTTTGGTATAATTTAAGTTGTAGTGATTTGCATGTAAAGTTGGAAGTGAAATAGCATGAGTTAGTGTAAATTATATTTTGCTTGTTCTTGTGATTTAGATGTGATCTCTTGCTTAAATTGGTCTAAATTGAGTGTATATTAATAATAAACATGTCTTAGTATGCATTTGAGTGATGAGTTAAGTGTTATTGCATGAATGTGTGGTTTTGAAATTGTTGGGCTTGAAGTGAAGTGCAGAATGCAGAGTTTCTGGGAAATTCTAGGCCCTGTCGCGGTGGAATAGCCTTTATGATGCTAAAGAGCCTCTGTCGTGACCGCGACGCATGTCGCATGCGCGACAGGGAGCTCGGTAGGCCAAACTGCAGTTAGCCGAGGCCCAGCGCGAACGCGATGGGGAAGTGCCCAGTCTCTGTCGCGAGCGCGACAGAGCTCGGTAAAGTGAGTGCATGGTCTCTGTCATGAGCGCGACATTTGTCGTGAGCGCGATAGAGCTCGGATTAGTGAATGACTACCAAGCACGCGGCGGGGTGCCCTGCGCTCTGTCGCAAGCGCGACACACATCGCGATTGCGATAGAAGCCCTTCCAGGCTGCCTTATTTTCTGAATTGTTCTTTTTGTCCCACTTTACTTGATTTCTCACTATTGCATGGTACACGGTTTTGCTTATGCCTTGGTAATATATTGTCTTAGTGTTGTATTAGTGAATTTTAATAATGATGTTGTTTTGATTTGTGTACTTGAATAATTTAAAGTATTGAATTGTGAGTGAGTAGTTGAGCCTGAAGTGTCATAGTAGTGGATAGATAAGCATACTTATAAAGAGATAGTGATTGTAGCTGCCATTGTTTGCCCTCGGGCTACGCGATGACCCCGCTTATAGGGTCTTAGTGATTACAGTTGACCTCCGTTATGGTCGTACTGAAAATGTTTTGAGGCTTTGGTCTCCCATGTAAAGTTCCCGTATCCGCCAGCACTAAAATTCAGGCTATTGTTTGAAGTGTTTGACTTTTTGCTTAGTGAAATGTTGTGATCATTGAGTGATTCAAGTTAGTGTATTTGCTTTATACATGCTGTTATTATGTTCTGCTTTCTTATAGTGATTATGATTTATGTATCTCTGTTTTGATACTTAGTGAACTCAGTCTGTTAATGCTTATACATATATGTTATTGCATGATATTTGTATAGTGTTATGTTATCTTTGTTCCTCCCCACTAAGCGTTATCGCTTAGCACGTGCTATTTTCCCGTGTAGGTCGCAGGTTTTGTTCCGCTCGAATCGCGCATCTGTAGGGTTGGCCACTAGGAGTAGAGTCTTGTTTAATTTTTGCACTCCTGTATTTCTTTTTTTGTATATCATTTTGTTATTGTATATGTAATTTTGACCAAGGATGATTATGTAACTACTTGATGATGTATATAGTATATTGTGATTATAAGTTTTATTATTATCATATTATGCTTCCGCTATGACATGTGAATATTTTGAGTGAGTGTCGCAGTAGCGCTCCGGTGTCCTTCCAACGGGGATAGCGGGGTGTTACAGTGTGTGTGACGTGCGCCAAACCCCAACGCGCCTTGAACCGCCCACTTTTAGGGCTTTCAGGAGGAGGTTCATAAAAACTTATAAGAAATTACAAGTGCATCCATTTTGGGCAACAAGGAGGTTTATTGGAGTCGCCACCCAATAGAACATAGGGAAAGGTCGTCTAGTTTCAGTGAGCCTAAGACAGCGCTGCTATGTCCATTTTGGGCAAGCCGGAGGTGTCTTGGTAGCCCCACCCTAATAGAGCATTAGGATAGCCCTCTCGCCTCCCACATGGGCAAGCCAGAGGTGTCTTGGAGGCCCCACCCTAATAGAACATTAAGATGGCCCTCTTGCCTCGTGGAGCCTAGGACTAAGCAAGTTAGGCCTTTTTCAGGACACAAGAGGTGTTTTGGAGGCCCCACCCCAATAGAAAATTGAGGTGGCCCTCGGGTACCTATGTGTTCACTCGTTATCCATTCCATTGAGTCTGCAGGCCTAATTATGTGTATGATTCTATTATGAGAATTATGCAAATTATTGAAATGTATGAGTGCTGCTATTATTGATGAATGGAATCTATGATTAAGCTTCAGATGATTTATTAATATGAATGTGCCATGTGAATGTGAATTGTATTGATGTCAACTGTTAGTGGTTGATCATCTCTTGTTTTCCCCACTAACCCATTCGGCTTAGCACGGGTGTTTTATCCGTATAGGTGTGGAAGCTATAACACCCCGTTCTCCCCCTAGTAGTTTGAGCCATGATTACCATGTATGTGTGCATGTGTGAGAGTTTTGCCATGTGTTAAGGGTATTTTGGGCAAAATGCATGTTTTATGGGTTGTATTAGAGTGTGAATGCATATATGTTAGTAGGGTGTATGTGTATTGGTTTGTGTTAGTGTGTGCATGTGCATATGGTTGTAGTGTGTGAATTATGTGGGTGAGTCTTATGTGTAGTAGCATGTGTATTTGTTGGGTGTGAGTGGTCAAGTTCCACCAACCAAGGGATGACATATGGCTAGAGCATTTTAAAAGGAGGTATAAATAGAAGAGAGAGAAAGGAGGGACGACCATTCTTGTTGCTATTCCCATTTCCTCTTCTTCCTTTACTCCTTCTTCCTCTTTTCTCTTCATTTGTGTGCCCTAGCTTTGATCCAAGTTCTTTGGAGTGGAAATTGATCATTCCTTGAGTTTTTTTTGGTAAGTGTTTTGGGTTTTTTCTTTTTCTTCTTCATCTTCTTCCATTGTTCTTGATTTTGGTTAGACTAGGTTTTAATTTAGGTTTTATGTTTGTGTGATTTTTGGTTGTTCTTGGTTAGTTGAGCCTCCTTGTGATCCCAAGGGAAAGGAGAAGGCTAGTGGGAGTAGTGCTCATTAATTTGGAGCATAGGAATATCAGGTTTGGGAATTTGTTTTGAAATTTGATTATTCTTGATGTTAATTTGTGATTTGTGCATTTGCATGAGATTTTCGGAAAATTGATATTTGATGAGGCATATTATAGTGTTAATGTTATGGGTATGCAATTGATTTGAGTTATGATGCAAGAATGTTGAAGTATTGAACAATATTTGAAGTTTGATGAATGTTTGTTGTAACATTTCTGGGTTTGTGTTCTTTAGAAGCTTGATTTTGTTAATGCATGATTTTGATTGTGTTAATTGTTAATTTAAGTTATGCTTTATGTTATTTGTGATGGCGAAAGGATTATTTGAAGGTAAGATGAGGTTTGGTTTGATTTTGGGTTTAAAATGGATTTGTTATTGGAAATCTGGGTTTTCTGCATTTGGCTGGGAAAATGGAAATCGCGATGCTGTCACGGGCACGACATCCTCACGAACGCGATAGAATGGTGAAATCCCATTTTCATGATTGTTGCTTTGTTGTTTGTGAGGCATCCGACTCGTAATTTTGCAGCACGACTCGTGAAGCTTGGCACGCACGAGTGGTGCAGCAAAATCACGCGTAGGTAAGGGGAAAAATGAGAGATTCATGAGACGTGAATCAGGTTCACGAGTCATGAAGGTTGTTCAAGACTCGTGCTGGTGCAGCATGACTCGTACGCTTTGCCCCTCCCCTCGCGTAGGCCATCCGGCCACTGTCGCGAGCGCGACACTGGTCGCGATCGCGACAATGACCCCTCTCTGCCCTATTTTTTTTATTTTTCCCTTTTCTTCTAAAATGACTTTTGTTTCATTTCTTCTTTGGTTTTTACTATTATATGGGAATAATTATGCTTATATATGTGCACTATTATGATTTCTTCATGATAAATTATATGCTATGCTTTGAGCATAAATTGTATTTTGCTTGATCTGCAAGAGTCAGTCTAGTGGATAGTTAAGCATGCCTAAAAGAGTCCTTTAGCTGCAGCCCTCTGTACTGTTCTGGACCCTAATCAGGTCCCCCATTTAGTTCCTCACGAACTTCAATGTGTACGGATATTATTTAAGATCCCCTTTGTAAAATGTTTTGAAAAGAGAAAATGTGATATTGTTTTCCGATTCGTACCCGTAAGGTACCACCATGCATTTGATTCGTACCTGTAAGGTACCGCCATGCGTTCACTCGTTATCCACTACTGTGAGTCAGCAGGTGTTATGCTTTGTTCTGATATGTTTATGAGAATGTGAATCCGAAAGATTCTGATTATAAGTATTTGAATCTGAATGACTCTATTTATGAGCATATGAATTAGTTGGCATATGAATATGATTATGAACCTTTGAATGGTTATGAATGTGATTCATTTATGATTATATCACATGATTATCAGTATGCCATTACGTATGTGATTTGCCTTGACGACCATTGTGAATGGTTGTCCATACTATTATTGTTTGTTTCCCCACTAAGCATTATCACTTAGCGCGGTGTTTTCACCCGTGCAGGTGTGGAAGGTGTATAGCTTTTAGGAGAGTCGCCACCAGTCAAGCCAACACAGTGGGATTGTTGATAGGACTTAGCGTATTTTTGTATTATGATTATTTTGTAATAGTGATCTCTCTTGTATTTAGTATTTTGTTAAGCTTCCGCTGTGTACCTCTGAAAGTTATAATTATGTTGGTATCAGAACAGTTATGTATTGAATATTGTTATTTCATCAATGAATGTTCAGTTGGTTTTAAAGTTTTAATTTTTGCTATTTATATGTATGTTTATATTATGTGAATGTATGTTTTGTGCCGATTTGCATGGTGATACCCCTTCTCGTACGGGTTCTCACTCCCTCGCTGATGGGTTCTCCTACATATGGGAAGGGGGTGTTATAATTTTTGGTATTAGAGCTTCGATTTAGGCATTTTTTGGGTGATTGTTGTGTTTAGATATATGATTAGGACTGTGTTGACTGATGTGGTTGTCTTTTTCTTTCTTTTAGATGGATTCTGGTTCTGTTCGTGGGTCGCTTGAGACCGGTTTGAATGAGTTGCTGAGAGCCATGATTATCTCTCTGATGAGTACTCCAGGTAATGGGTACTACGAGATTATGCAAGCAGCAGTTCGGGCTAAAAGATCTGAGTCAGTTTTGAGAGAGCGGGCTCAAAGAAGGAATCCCCCTCGTGGTGGATCATCGTCATCATCTTCGGGTAAGAGGTCAAGGAACCCGCATGATGAGTCTGCCTCAGGTCCTACTTCGAGAGGTAGAAGGCAAGGTTCTGCCATGGTTTCTGGTTCTGGCAGAGGTGGTTCTGGTTTGAGGACTGATTTATTGCCTGAATGTTCTCACTGCAGTAAGCGCCATTGGGGTGAGTGTAGGTGGCTGATGGGTGGTTGTTTCCGATGTGGGAGCACTAATCACTACTTGGCTAATTGTCAGAGGTATAGTGAGGCTTCTGGTGATCAGCGCGAGGCTAGCAGAGTTGGATCTAATGCTCCGGAAGCCATTCGTGGTAAAGGCCGAGGTAGAGGTCGAGGTGGTCGACATAGAGAGGGAGCTCCATCAGAGTCTGTTGATCTTCCTTTGACAGTTCTAGCTAGATCATATGCCATGAGAGCTTGGGATGAGCAAGATACCGCGGATGTGATTGCTGGTTAGTTCCTACTCTTTGACACTGAGTTATATGCTCTAATTGACCCTGGCTCCACACACTCATATTTGTGCACGAGTAAAATGTTTGATAAGTTGCATAGTTTTGATCAGTTAGGTTATGAGGTTAGTGTGACCAGTCCTTTAGGGCATAGTGTCAATGTGAGTAGAGTGCATAGGAATTGTCCACTTTTGGTTTAGGGTATTGAGTTCTCTGCTAATTTGATTGAGTTGCCATTTCGGGAGTTTTATTTGATATTGGGTATGGATTGGCTTAGTAAGCACCGGGCTATAGTGGATTATCATAGAAAGGTGGTTGTGTTGCGAGATAGAGATCAGTTTTCTGTAGTGGTTAAAGGTTTGGGTTCGAGTTTTTGAGTAATGTGATTTTTGCCATGCAAGCTAAGAGGTTTATAAGGAAAGCATGTGAGGCATTTTTGACAGTTGTGTGGGATTCTAAGCGTCATTAGGTTGAGATTGAGGATATCCTAGTTGTCAGGGAGTTTAGCCATGTGTTTCCGAGTGAGTTGCCTAGATTGCCTCCAGAGAGAGAAGTGGAGTTGTCCATAGAGATTTTGCCGGGTACTTCGCACATTTTGAAAGCACCTTTTCAGATGGCTCCTATAGAGTTGAGGGAGATCAAAACTTAGCTACAAGAGTTATTGGATAAGGGGTTTATTAAACCTAGCATATCTCCATGGGGAGCACCGATTTTGTTTGTCAAGAAGAAAGATGGTTCTTTGAGGATGTGTATTGACTATAGGCAGATTAACAAGGTCATAGTTAAGAACAAGTATCCCTTGCCTAGAGTCGAGGATTTGTTTGATCAGCTTAGAGGTGCGGGTGTCTTCTCCAAGATTGATCTTCAGTCGGGTTATTATCAGCTTCGAGTTCAGGATGCGGATGTGGTTAAGACTACATTTTGGATGCAGTATGGCCACTATGAGTTCCTTGTGATGCCGATTGGTTTGACCAATGCACCTGCGGCTTTTATGGATTTGATGAACCGAGTGTTTGGGCCATATCTCGACTGATTTGTAGTAGTGTTCATAGATGATATTTTGGTTTACTCGAAGGATGAGAGTGAGCACGAAGAGCATCTTCGGTTTGTGTTACAAGTGTTAAGGGAGCACCGTTTGTTTGCGAAGCTCAGTAATTGTGACTTTTGGCTTCGAGAGGTGTCTTTCTTGGGTCATAATGTGTCAGTTAAGGGTATTCAAGTGTATCCAGCTAAGATTGAGGTGATTGTGGATTGAAAAGTGCCTAGGAATGTTCCTGAGGTGAGAAGCTTCCTTAGTTTGGCAGGCTAGTACCGTCGGTTTGTGAAGGGTTTTTCGATTATTGCTGCTCCTATGATCAGATTGTTGAGGAAAGGAGTCATATTTGATTGGTCGGATAAGTGCCAGCTATGCTTTGAGAGGTTGAAGAGTTTGTTAGTTGAAGCTCCTGTACTGACTCAACCCACCTCGGGTAAGGAGTTTGTAATGTACAGTGATGCTTCAGGTATTGGACTCAGTTGTGTATTGATGCAAGAGGGTAAAGTAATGGCTTATGCGTCTCGTCAGTTGAAACCTCATGAGAAGAACTATCCGACACATGATTTGGAATTGGCGGCTGTGATCTTTGCTTTGAAGATTTGGTGGCATTATCTGTATGGGGAGAAGTGTAGGATTTTCACGAATCACAAGAGTTTGAAATATCTCCTCATGCAGAAAGAGTTGAACATGAGACAGCGTCAATGGTTAGAGTTATTCAAGGACTATGACTGCATTGTGGATTACCATCCGGGTAAAGCCAATGTGGTTGTGGATGCTTTGAGTCAGAAGTAAGTTTCGGCTTTGTTCTTGAGGCGGTTCAGATGGAGATTTGATTTAGGTGGGGCTTTGGCTGCCCAATTTAGAGTGCAGCCTACTTTGAGACAGTTAATTTTGGACGCTCAGAAGGATGATGTGAAATTGCAGCAGATTTTGCGAGAGGTTCAGTAGGGTAAGCAGTCTGAGTTTTTGATTTTGGATGGGGTGCTTATGTATAGGGATCGCTTGTGTGTGCTCGAGAGTGATGAGTTAAGGAAGAAGCTTTTGAGTGAGGCACACACTACGGTCATTACTATGCATCTTGGTAGTGAGAAGATGTATCGGGATATGAAGCAGTTCTACTAGTGGTCTGGGATGAAGATAGATATTGTGGAATTCGTGGCAAAGTGTTTGATGTGTCAGCAGGTAAAGGCTGAGCATCAAGTCCCTTCGGGATTGCTCACTCCTTTATCTGTTCCTCAGTGGAAATGGGATGATATCGCCATGGACTTTGTGTCGGGTTTGCCAGTGACTCAGAGGAAGCAAGATTCAGTATGGGTTATTGTAGATCGGCTTACAAAGTCAGCTCATTTTGTGCTGGTTAGAGTGGACTACTCGATGGATAACTTGGCTAGTGTGTACGTGGATGAGATGGTTCAATTGCATGGAGTACCATTGTCGATAGTTTCAGATCGAGATCCAAGGTTCACATCTAAGTTTTGGAAGGAATTGCAGAGAGCTTTGGGTTCTAAGTTGAATTTTATTACAGCATTTCTTCCTTAGACAGATGGTCAGTCCGAGCGAGTTATCCAAATTTTAGAGGATATGCTTCGGGCTTGTACTTAGGATTTTTCTGGCAGTTGGTATTAGTATGTGCGACTTATGGAGTTTGCCTATAACAAGAGTTTTCAGTCCAGCATTGGGATGTCACCGTTTGATGATGGTCAACCGTGTAGGCTCCAGTTTGTTGGATAGAGTTAACCGAGCGATCTTTTATTGGGCCAGAGATGATTAGGGATACCGAAGAGAAGATCAAAGTTATGCAGCAGAATCTAAAAGTGACTAAGGATAGGTAGAGATCCTATGCCAATTTGAAGAGAAAGGATATTCGGTTTGAGGTCGGGGACAAGGTTTTCCTTAAGGTTTCACCTTGGAGGAAAGTATTGCGGTTTTGCAAGAAAGGTAAACTTAGTCCTCGGCTCATTGGGCCTTTCGAGATTTTGGAAAGAGTTGGTTCGGTAGCCTATAGGTTGGCTTTACCGATGGAGTTGGCTAAGATGCATGATGTTTTCCATATCTCCATGCTTCATCGATATAGATCGGATCCATCGCATGTATTATCAGTTCAAGATGTTCGGATTTAGTCGGATTACTCCTATGATGAAGAGTTGAAGGCTATTATAGCTCGGGAAGTGAGATTGTTGAGAAGCAAGCAAGTCCCTTCGGTCAAGGTTCTTTGGCAACATCATGGAGTTGAGGAAGCGACTTGGGAACCAGAGGCGATGATGAGGATTCAGTATCCGCATTTGTTCAATTCAGGTGAGAATTTTGAGGATGAAATTCTTGCTAATAGGGGGGAGTTGTAACATCCGGTTCTCCCCCTAGTAGTTTAAGCCATGATTGCCATGTGTATGTGTGCATGTGTGAGAGTTTTCGCTTGTGTTAAGGGTATTTTAGGCAAAATGCATGTTTTATGGGCTGTATTAGAGTGTTAGGGCATATATGTTAGTAGGTTGTATGTGTATTGGGTTGTGTTAGTGTGTGCATGTGCATATGGTTGTAGTGTGTGAAGTATGTGGGTGAGTCTTGTGTGTAGTAGCATGTGTGTTTGTTGGGTGTGAGTGGTCAAGTTCCACCAACCAAGGGGTGACATGTGGCTAGAGCATTTTGAAAGGAGGTATAAATAGAAGAGAGAGAAAGGAGGGACAACCATTCTTGTTGCTATTCCTGTTTCCTCTTCTTCCTTTACTCCTTCTTCCTCTTTTCTCTTCATTTGTGTGCCCTAACTTGGATCCAAGTGCTTTGGAGTGGAAATTGATCATTCCTTCAGTATGCCATTACCTATGTGATTGGCTTAACGACCATTGTGAATGGCCGTCCATACTATTCTTGTTTATTTCCCCATTAAGTGTTATCGCTTAGCACGGTATTTTCACCCGTGCAGGTGCGGAAGGTGTATAGCTTTTGGGAGAGTCGCCGTCAATCAAGCCAACATAGTGCGATTGTTGATAGGACTTAGCGTATTTTTGTATTATAATTATTTTGTAATAGTGATCTCTCTTGTATTTAGTATTTTGTTAAGCTTCCACTATGTACCTCTAAAAGTTGTAATTATGTTGGTATCAGAACAGTTATGCATTGAATATTGTTCTTTCATCAATGAATGTTTAGTTGGTTTTAAAGTTTTAATTTTCGCTATTTATATGTATGTTTATATTATTTGAATGTATGTTTTGTGCCGTTTTGCATGGTGACACCCCTTCTCGTACGGGTTCTCACTCCCTCGCAGATGGGTTCTCCTACGTATGGGAAGGGGGTGTTATAGAAGCAGTAGGAGTTTTTGGGAGGACAAATTCGCAGTAGCCAAGGCCAACCCAATAGGATGGGCTTTTGTTTGAGTGTTAGGCTTGGTTTTGTTCTGATGTAATGCCTTTGGATATTGTAATTATGTAACTTTTGTAATATGTTCAGTATGTAATTTTTTGTAAGACTTGAATTGTATTTAAGTAAGGGATGTTTCTTTTTGTAATGTAACTCAATTATGTAAATATTTTTGTATATCAATGAAAGAGAAATTTTTTGTTCCACGTTTCTATTAAGTGTACCTATGTATGCATGGTTATGCATGTATTATGTTGAATGTTTTATGTATGCTTTGTTTTTGTGTGGTAACAACCCTTGTCTATCGGGACGCTCACTTCTCTACGGAAGGTGAGCTTCCCTATGTATAGGTAAGGGGTGTTACAAGGATACTGCTCTCACATTGCTGCATTCAGTTCTCATGTCGCTTCTTTGATCCCATGATGTTGCCAAAGCATTTTCACCAATGAAACTTCCTTATTCCGAAGTTGCTTCACTTCTTGTGCCAATATTGCTTTAGGCTTCTCGTCATAAGAAAAGTCCGGTTGCACTTGGACCTCTTGTACAGACAAAACATGTGACTCATTTGAACGATATCTTCAAAGCATAGACAAGTGGGAGACATTGTGTAGCTTTGCCAAAGCTAGAGGCAAAGCTAACCGATATGCCACTGTTCTAACTCTTTTTAACATTTTATACGGTCCAATGAACCTCGGACTCAATTTTCTTTCTTTCAAAACCGTAGCACTTTCTTCTAGGGAGATACCTTCAGAAAGACCTTATCACCCACTTTAAACTCTATATCCCTTCTCTTCAAATCCGCACAAGACTTCTGCCTATCACTTGTAGCTTTCAATTGATGTTGGATAATCTTTGCTTTCTCTTCTGTATCTCTTACCAAATCTGAACCAATGACCTTATGCTCATTTAAGTCTGTCCAACATACAGGTGTTCTGCATTTTCTACCGTACAGAACTTTATAAGGTGCCATGCCAATACTCACTTGATAAATGTTATTATAAGCAAATTCCATCAATAGAATGTACTTATCCTAACTCTTAGAAAAATCCAACACACATGCCCGAAGCAAATCCTCCAACACCTTGATTACACTTTTCGACTGTCCATTAGTCTACGGGTGAAAAGTTATACCGAAATGCAGTATTGTACCCAATGCAGATTGCAAAGCTTTCCAAAACTTAGAAGTAAACCATGAATCTCTGTTAGACATAATGGACAAAGGAATACCATGCAGTCTTATAATCTCATTCATATACAGTTCAGCCAACCAATCCATGGAGTAATCAAGTCGAATCGGTAAGAAATGAGCTGACTTAGAAAATAGATCCACTATTACCCATATAGAATCGTACTGTTTTGCTGTCATTGGAAGACTAGTGATGAAATCCATGGTAATATTGTCCCATTTCCACTGTGGAATTGGAATAGGATTCAACAGACCCGATGGAACTTGATGTTCCGTTTTCACTTGCTGATAGGTCAAACATTTTGAAACATATTCCACTATATCTCTTTTCATACCAGGCCACTAGTGAAACTGTTTTAAGTCCTGATACATCTTATTGCCACCTGGATGCATAGTAAAGACTGTATTATGAGCTCCATGCAGAAGCTTATTTCTTTACTCTTTATCATTTGCCACACATAACCGATCTTGGTAATACAAAACACCCTCTTTATCTACTGAATAGTCAATCTTGTCTCCATTTTTGACTGACTGCAGAATTTGTTGCAACTTAGGATCACCTTTCTGCGCATTCACTATCTCACACCTCAAATTAGGCCTCACTTTCAATTGAACCATTAAAGCTCCATCAGAAGCAAACCTCCACTTGACTCGCTGCAATGAGAAAGCCAAAACTGACTTCCTGTTCAATGCATTTACCTGGGAGATAATCCATTATACAGTCATAATCCTTAAATAGTTCAAGCCACCTTCTCTATCTCAAATTTAACTCTTTCTGAGTGAGCAAATACTTGAGACTCTTGTGATCAGTGAAGATCTTACATTTCTCACCATACAAGTAGTGATGCCAAATCTTTAAATCAAATACTACTGCAGATAACTCCAGATCGTGTGCTGGATAATTTTGGTCATGCAATTTCAATTGCCTTGAAGCATACGCTATCACTTTCCCATCTTGCATTAGCACATATCATATTCCAATTCCAGAAGCATCGCTATACATAGCGTACTTGTGATGCATGCCGAACCTAGCAAAGGCCCTCGTGGATGAGACCCGCTTTTAGGGCTCGAGGGATTGGTTCGCATTTTTTGATCTTGGGCAACATGAGACATTTTGGAATTTCTTACCCAATAGAACATTGAAAAGTTCATCTAGTCCCATGAAGCCTTTAGGCACCTTTGAGGTATTTTGGAGTCGCCACCCAATTTACAAAAAATTGGGAAAGGTCATCTAACCTCTACGGTGTAAACCAGAGAAGGTGTTCGAAACGTCACTCTTATTTATGCCTTAGTTAAATATAAGGGAGCCTTTAGATTTGAAAATTCTATCTCTCTCCTCACGCGATTAGTACAATTTATTGAAAGTGCATTTCAAGCATCAAGAAAGCGATAAAATGAAAGCTATAAAGAAACGGTAAATAAAGCGGTAAACACGCAAACACGCCATTTACAACAGAAAAATTGGGACAAATACAATCCCCAAATGAAAAGAAAAGCTAAATAAAATTTAAAATGGAAATCGGGACAGAATACACTCCCCCAAGTGAAATAAAATTGCCCCAAAAATAATTAATTACAAGGGTCCACAAGATATGTGAACATAAATTTAAAACAGACAAAATAAAGTTACACATAGAAAATAACATACATAAATCGGGATATTTATTCGGTTTAGGAACATTGGTTCCCTCATGTTTATTTGAAGAGGGATCGAAGAGTTATTTTGACCATTGGGTCGAAAGTCGGGATGAGTTATCCCATTTTTAGAAAATTTAACTATTTATTTGAATTCGTGATATTTTTCATTCCTTGGCTAAAATCTAGGACATTGGACCCAATTTATTAATAAAAGTCCCGATTTTGTCGTACAAAATATTTTTGTGATTTTTTATTTGACACGCGTGTAAAATAAACTATTTTATTTACAAACAAAGCACAATCACATAAATAGGGATAGGAAATGTCTCACCCAAATGATATAAACTCCTACATGACGTGAGGAATTTGGTCACGATAAATGCTCAAACAAATAAGCACGACATTTTTGCCACAATAAAAAAATGACAAAAAAAATATTAACAATAATTCCAAAATCAAGTAAATAAAGGAAATCTAATATAAATTAATACACCAATAAAATATAGAATAAGTTAAATCGAACACATTATTTTAATATATTAACATCAGACATAAAATAAAAAATCATGCAAGGTACGCTAATAATAATAACCATAGCTAAATCATGAAATAATACCATGCAAAATATAATGACAATAATGAAAATAATAACAATAATAATACCAATAACATAAAATAATAATAATAATAAAACAAAATATTAAATAATTATAAATAATAATAATAATAATAATAATAATAATAATAATAATAATAATAATAATAAATAGAATAATAATAATAACAATAATAATATCATATCAATAAACATAAAATAAATATATATTAATAATAATAATAATAATAATAAAACAGAATATTAAATAATAATAAATAAATAATAATAATAATAATAATAATAATAATTAATAAAATAATAATATAAAACATAAAATAAAGGAGGAAGAGAGGGACTCACCGGAGCTTCGCCGGAGGTGGAGGTGGCCAACACCTCCGTTGCCGGAAGGTGGATCGCCACCTCAGGATCTCACCGGCGCCGGCCACGCGCCGAAAAGAAGCCGCGAGCCGCCGAAAACTGCCTTAGAAGCCCGCGCCGTTGCTCCCTCCGATCTCTTCTTTCCCGGCGAGTGGCGGTGTGCGTCTGGTCGCCCCCCCCCCCCCCCTGTCCGACAATGGGGCGAGTGTGGCGGTGCGCCGCCGTGGCAGGCCGGCGGAGGCCCCGCCTTTCTCCCTCTCTTTTTTTCTTTTTCGCCGGCGTCGTGGGTCTGCTTCCCGTTGGCTCCTGTTCCACTCCTCCTTTTGTTTCTTCTTTTTTTTTTCACTTCTTTTCTCTTTCTTTGTTTGGCCTTTTGCTTTTGATTTTCTACTTTTGCTCTTCGATTTGGTTTTTGCTCTCTCTTTGGCTTTTTGTTGATCTGTGCTCTCTTCTTTCTTTTTATTATTTTTGCTTTGGCTTTGTTTTCTATGCCTTGCTCTCTCTTGCTCTGTGTGTGCTCTCCCTTCTCTTTTTATTTTTTCTTTTCTTTTCTCTTAATGCCCAGCCGAGGCCCCAATTTTTCCTCATCACTTTCTTTTTATACCCCATATTAGGGTTAATTTTGGCTCCTCTAATAATTTCCTCCATATTTCAACTCTTTGATTAATTTACTTCTATTACCCATTTTAACTAATTAAACACTCTACTAATTGCATGAGTTGCAAGCTTTCTTTCCTCTTGCCTGAGTTGCATGATTTTTAGATTATTTTTCCGTTTCCAATGGCTTCCATCTCTGATGAAACGGATATCTCTCAAAGGAGTGAAAATGTTACGTTAGAGGATGAGGATGCTGATGGTTTTGTGTTTGGTGATGACGATTTTGATGATGAGAAGATAGATTTAGCTTTATGCCTCAAAGGGAGGATCATTTCTACAGATTTGTAAATGTTACTACTTTCAAAGCAACCATGGCTGAGGCATGGCAACCTGGTAAAGGTATAGACAGATTTTAGTTTTCAATTCTTTCATCAGGTGGATATGAACTTGGTTTTTAATGATGGACCATGGTCTTTTGAACAAAAAACTACTAGTTCTGAAGAAGATGGAAATAGGTTTAAATCCTAATAAATGGATTTTTTTGAAGTGAACTTTTGGGTGCAATGTTATAACCTTCCTATAGGTTACTGGACAGAGCGGATCGCAAAAAATATAGGTAACCATTTGGGGACTTTTATTAAAATTGATCCCAAGAGCATTAATGGTTCATGGAAAAGCTTCATGAGAATACGTGTTACTTTGGATGTCAGGAAACCACTTATAATTTCTATAAAAGTGAAGAAACAAGGTGGTGATTGGGTGATAATCAATTTTAAATACGAGCATCTGCCAAGCTTTTGTTTCCTCTGTGGTATTATAGGTCACCAGGAGAAATTTTGTAACAGAAGATTTGAAGTTGATCTGAGTTCTCATCAGTATGAGTTTGGAACTTTTCTCCAAGCACCGACAAGGAAGGTTATCACATATTCCGGTTAGAGGTGGTTCCGTTCGAATATGACAGAGGTCAGAACTGATAAGGGTAATCCCAAAAATCAAGGCACCTCTTCAGGACAGATTATGAGCTACCAAAAGAAGCAAAATTCTATTTTGGGAAGGAGTGCTAGAGTTCCAAATTCTATGGACTCTAAACAGCTGGGCAATAACTCCTTAATTTTAGTAGATAAAATGGAAGGGAATCTTATGGCTAAAACTACTTTCTCTCATGTGCATGAGGAGAGTCAAGTTATGACTAATGGAATTATGATAGGTGGAAAAGAAGGAGCTAGTTATTACAATACGCAGCAAAATTGTATTTTAGAATTGGATAACAAACGACGTCGCTCTACTGTGGATAGTTCAAACACAATACCGGCTTTTTCTTCCTACGTTAGACAGGATCAAAAGGCTGGGGATGTTTCCATGATTGAGGCAGGACCTGTTAACCAGGCCTACCAGAAGTATGATAGCCTTAGCTTGGAACTGCTGTGGGTTGGGCCGTACCCAAGCAATTCTGGAATTGGTGGAAACGGTCCATTCTCTTCGCCTCTCTCTCATCTTTCTTATGGAGACTCAGGTTTCTCAAGCTCATATTGAACGCTTGTGTAACCGTCTTCACTTTGTTGGTAAATTCATAGTTTGTAGTCCTAATTCTGGAGGAGATTTGGCCCTTCTTTGGAAGAATAATGTCTCAGTTTCCCTTCGATCTTACTCTCTTTTTCATATTGATGTGCTTGTTTCTTCTACAACTCAGCAAGTTTTTCGTTTTACTAGCTTTTATGGGAATCCAGTTCGCAGTTTGAGGTATATGTCTTGGAACCTTCTCTGCCAACTTGCTGATGATAATTCTTGGCCATGGTGTGTTATGGGTGACTTTAATGATCTCCTTGCTTCTTCTGAAAAAAATGGTGGAAATCCTCACCCTTTGGCTCTTATTATTGATTTTCGGGATATGTTGCAATGCTGTGGTTTATATGATATGGGGTTTGTTGATTATCAATTTACTTGGGAGAGATCTCAGGGTGCTAATGGTTGGATTCTGGAGAGATTAGACAGAGGTCTTGCATCTACCTCCTGGTTTAATGAGTTTCCAGATAGTCGGATTGAGCATATTGGTATGGTTAATTCTGACCACATGGCTTTGCTGTTATCGACTTCTTCTAATCACCAAACATGTAATAAGCGCTTCCTTTTTGAAAATGCATGGCTAAAAGATCAGGAATTTTTTAAAGTTTTCTCTCGCTGCTGGTTAGATTCGGCTTCTTGTCCTCTTATTGATCATCTAGCTTTTTGCTCTGTTTCATTGGGTCAGTGGGGTATTTCTGCTAAGAGGAAATTTTTGGATGCTATTTTTGATTGTAAAGAAGAGTTGAATATCTTACGTCCTAAAACAGATGTTATGTCCCTTGCTCGATTCAAGCAAGTTAAAGAGAAGCTAGCTGGGTTGTTGAATCAGAAGAACATTTATTGGCAGCAGCATGCAAAGATCCAGTGGCTTAAAGAAGGTGACTTGAATACTAAATTTTATCATGCTTTTGCTTCTAGTAGAAGGAAGAAAAGTACAATTTCTCAGCTCATTACCTCGGATGGAGTTAATTTACACTGGCATGCAGGTCTTCAAGAGCACATTACGCAGTACTTTGAGAACATTTTTAAATCGGCACATGGAGATACAAGGAATCAGCTTGAAGGGGTTATGCCATGCTTCTCTTCAGAACATAATGAGGAGCTCATACGGCCTTTTGATGTGGGTGAATTTAAGGAAGCTCTGTTCTCTTTGCACCCGAACAAAGCTCCCGGACCTGATGGCTTCAACCCAAGTTTCTTTCAATCCCAATGGGATCTAATTGGACCTAAAGTCTCTAATTTTATATTGAATGTTCTTAATTCTGGTGACATGCCTAAGGCACTTAATGATACTATAATTGTATTAATCCCAAAGACTAAATCACCTAAACATATCACTGAGTATAGACCTATTGCTTTATGTAATGTTGTCTATAAAATTATGGCAAAAATGCTTGCTAATCGCATGAAGTTCTTATTGGATGGTGTGATCTCCGAAAACCAGAGTGCTTTTATACCAGGGAGACTAATCACAGACAATGTACTTTTAGCTTTTGAGGTTGGCCATTATCTCCATCATCAGTGTAAGTGGATCAGTGGTACTATTGCTCTTAAACTTGATATGGCTAAAGCATATGATCGAATGGAATGGTCTTTCTTGAGAGCTGTTATGTGCAGAATGGGATTTAATGAGAAATGGATCAAGCTTATTATGATATGTGTGTCATCTGTTTCATATCACGTTTGTACAAGTGGTTACTCCATGGGTCCGATTGTCCCTGAAAGAGGACTTAGGCAAGGGGATCCACTTTCCCCTTATCTATTTATTCTTTGTTCTCAAGGTTTATCTGCTGCTTTATCCAATCTTGAACAAAGGGGTTTTATTCATGGCTCTAAAATTGCTAAAAGAGCTCCTGCTATTAGTCATCTATTATTCGCTGATGATTCTTTTCTTTTTTTTAAAGCTAATCTTTGCGAAGTAGTAGCTATTAAGGAGTGTCTGGATCTTTATGAGAAAGCTTCTGGCTAAACGGTTAACTTTCATAAATCTTCTCTTAGCTTTAGCAAAAATATAGACCCCTTCATGCGTCAACTCTTTTGTGATCTCTTGGGTATTTCGGCTCCTCAATATGTTAACTCTTACTTGGGAATGCCGATGTTTGTGGGGATGAATAAAAATCAAGCTTTTAGCTTTATTAAAGATCATATCTGGAAGAGGCTCAATAGTTGGAGAAATAAGTTTCTTTCGGGAGGTGGAAAGGAAATTCTTATTAAATCAGTGCTTCAAGCTATTCCAGCCTATCTCATGAGCTTGTTCCTTATTCCAAATAGTATTTATGATTCGATTCATTGGATGATTAATAGATTTTGGTGGCAGTCCAATAGAAATAATGTTGGTGGCATTAATTGGATTAAATGGGAGTCTCTTTGTGCTCCTAAAAAAATGGGAGTGCTTGGTTTTCGGAATGTTCATGAGTTTAACTTAGCACTTTTGGGCAAACAAGTTTGGCGTCTCCTCTCTAGAAGTGATTCTCTGGTTGCCAGAGTATTGAAGGCTAAATATTTCCCTTATTGTGATTTGTCTCTAGCTCAAATTTGTAGACATCCTAGCTATGTTTGGAGAAGCATAATGGCTGCTAAAGAGTTGGTGATTAGTAATAGCAGATGACGTATTGGGAATGGGTCTTCCATTAGTGTTTTTAAAGATTCTTGGCTGCTTGATAATCTGAATCCAAAGATCACTTCCACTCCTCTGCCTGGCCTTGTGGATGCAAAGGTCTCCTCTCTTTTATCCAGTTGAGGCAGTAGTTGGGACATAGCTTTTATCCAGGCTCATTTTAATAGTAGAGATGTTGATCAGATTTTGCGAATTACTCTAAATAGTCCCTCATCAGCTGATTCGTTATTTTGGCCTTATGAAAATAATGGCATTAATTCAGTTAAAAGTGCTTCTCGGTTGATTCATGGGGTAGTTCAGCCTATCATCAAATTTAATTTTCCTTGGCAATCACTTTGGAACCTGCCCATTCCATCTAAAATTCAGATTCTCTTATGGAAATGTGTCATAGGAGTTCTGCCTACTAGGTACAATCTTTTTCAAAGACGTGCCCTTGATTGCTCAGTTTGTCCTTTCTATTCCACTCTCCATGCTGAGACTATCCATCATGCTTTGTTTGGGTGCTCTTTTTCGAAGAGTATTTGGAATGATAGCTGTCTTGGTGTTTGTTTTATTGCCAATAATTCGGTACCTAATATTCTATGTACTTGGTTTTCTTCTCTCCAGTGGGATGAACATTATCTTGCTGTCTTTATTGTTTGGGCGATTTGGTTTAGGAGAAATAAATATGTTTGGCAGCAACAGAGAATGAGCAATGGGGCAATCCTTAGGTTGGCCAATGTCAACTTAAATCAATAACTGGTGATTAATCAAAGGGATTTCTCCTTTTCTTCATCAGCTAACTCTATTGTGTTGGACTTGTGGTCTCCTCCCCTTATTAATTTCTTTAAATGCAATTGTGACGTGGCCATTTTTGGGGATGAAAATTGAGTTGGTTTTGTCTGGATTTGTAGAGACTCTCTTCGTAGGTTCGTGGCTACTGGTCATGGGTCTCTTATGTGCCCCCTTGATCCATTGTTAGCTGAAGCCATGTCAATGAAGGAAGCCTTGGGATGGATGAAGTCAGCTAGTATAAAAAATTTGCACATGGAAACGGATAATCTCATTTTATTTCAATCTTTATTAAAGCCTTATCCTTTTATTTTGCCTTTTGGTTGCACTGTTAAGGACTGTTTAGCTGCTAGTCTTGAGTTTGATAATTGTTTGTTTTCTTTCGTTAGAAGATCAGGTAATGATCTTTCCCATACTTTAGCTAGGACCGCTGTTGTTTCTGCAGGAGTAAGTTATTCTTCTCCTCCTCCTTGTATTCAATAGTTGCATTAATGAAATGGTCCATCTCTTTAAAAAAAAAAAAAACACTCTACTAATTAAACACTCTATATTTTCCTACCTATTTAATTTTAATTATCCTACTTAAATTATCAAACGTATTTTATCTAATTAAACCTTATATTTATTTTCTTTTCCAACTTTAATTTATCTTATAACCTTAACTAATTAAATTAACCTAACCTTACTTTTTAATTTGTCTAATTAAATTAACCTGATCTTAATTTTTAATTTTTAATTTTACCTACATATTTTATATTATTATTTTTTTTTTGGAGGAATTTATCAAGGACCCAAAATTGCCATTTCTTAGACAGACATTACCCTTGACTCAGGACCCAGTGTCTACAATACTCCTTGCCAGAAATAAGTTGAGTCAGAATTGGTGCCTCAACAAGCATCTTTTTTAGCTGTTCAAAACTAGCTTGACACTTATCGGACCAGACAAACTTAACGCCCTTATGAAGCAAGTTGGTAAGCGGAGAAGCTATCTCTAAAAATCACTTCACAAAGCGTCGATAATACCCAGCTAAACCTAAGAAACTTCTATCTCCAGCACATTTCTGGCCGGTTTCCAATTCACCGCCGCTTCAATCGTAGTTAGATCAACCTTGATGCCCTTAGAAGAGACAACATGACCCAGAAAGGACACTTATTTAAGCCAAAATTCACACTTACTAAGTTTAGCATACAACTGATGCTCCCTCAGAGTTTGAAGCACTATTCTCAAATGCTACTCATGCTCCTTCTCATTTTTCAAATACACCAATATGTCGTTAATGAATACTACAACAAATTAATCCAAATATGTCTTGAACACTCTATTCATCAAATCCATGAATGTTGTAGGCACATTGGTCAAACCGAATGGCATTACTAGAAATTCATAATGACCATATTAAGTCTTGAATGCAGTCTTTGGAATATCCTCCTTCTTAAATTCCAATTTATAATACCCAGATCTCAGATCAATCTTAGAGAACACTCCAGCTCCCTTCAATTGGTCAAACAAATCTTTAACACTTGGCAAAGGATATCTACTCTTCACTGTCACCTTGTTAAGTTGTCTATAGTCAATACACATTCTCATCGTGCCATCCTTCTTCTTAACAAACAACACTGGAGCTCCCCAAGGTGATACACTCTGCCTGATAAAACCCCTATCTAATAACTCTTGCAACTGAGTCTTTAATTCTTTCAACTCAGTATGAGGCATTCGATAAGGTGTCTTAGACACTAGTGTTGTACACAATCTCAATTGATAGCTCCACATCCCTTATAGGTGGTATACCAGCCAACTCTTATGGAAACACATCAGGAAATTCTCTCACTACTGATATATCCTATATTCTCACTTGTTCTCTTTTTGAATCCAGTACAAGGGCTAAGAATGCCTCACATCCTTTCCTCGGACATCTATACACTTGCATAGCGAAAATCACATCTATTAGTGGATCAGAACATATACCTCTCACAGTCACCTTAGACTATCCTGAACTACCACGCATAACTATTTTTTTTCTACGGTTAACAATAGTTTGATGCTTACTTAACCAATCCATACCCAGTATCAAATCAAATTCATCAAAAGGCAACTCAATCAAATCTACAGGAAACACTTGACCTTACACCCCTAAAGGGCAACCTCTATACACTTTGTTCACATTAACACTATTTCCCAACGAGCTAGTCACACATATATCATAATCTATGTGATCAACAACAGACATCTTATCACATAATTTCTTAGAACGAACATAAGAATGCGTAGAACCAGGGTCAATTAATGCAAACATTTCTATATCAAAGAGTAGAAATGTACCAGTTATGACCTCTGGTGCATCCTACTCCTCACGAGACTTCATAGCCTATGCTGGTGTTGTAGTCGGTTGATCAACAGATTCTGATACTGCACCACCTCTGGACTGGCTACCTCTGCTAAGTCCTCTACCTCTTCCTCGTCTAATTGAAGGCAAATTTGATCCACCTTTACTAGCTTCCTGCTGATTCCCTATCACCTCATAGGCCTTAAAACAATTAGCCAGGAAATGCTCTGTACTCCCACAATTGAAACAAGCACCAGCCAACTTCCAGCAATCACCTCTATGATGCTTATAGCAATGGGAACACTCAGGCACATCGCTTCTATTACCAGATACACCTCTGCTAGTACCATATGCATAAGATGATCCTTGCTTCCTGCCTCTAGTAGCTTGGTTACTAGCTCACTCAGCTGGAGGTGCCACTTGAGTATCTCTTGATCTTTTCCTCGAATGTGCCCCACCTGTGTTAGAATTCCTCCTCTGCATTCTTTCTCTCTGAATCTCCTGTAACCTTTCCACTCTCATAGCTTCTTATACTAACTAATAGTAGTTTACAGTCTAAGAAGTAGTCATAGAGATCAACAGTGCCTTAATTGGCTGTAATGGCCCAAATACCGGGTTAGTAGTGATTAGTGAAATCTGTAGAGCTTACAGTGCAAATTTTATATGAAAACATCAATGATTGTGCCTTAAAAGATGGTAGAGGGGAAACATTAAACGCGTTCAGGTTAGGGAAGCCCCCTGATGGGTGTCCTCCCGGAAAGCCAGTAGTGAAAAATATTTTGTTAGACTATTGAAAAGTACAAGTTATGAGGAGTCTGGTGGTATAATTTGGAGTGAAAATGAGGTCAAATAGGTCCCCAAAAGTTAGACTGAAGGAAAGCCTCTAGTTCGGTTCAATAGTAATAAGGTTAACTGAACTTTGACTGAATCTTTAAAAATAGTAAATGAGCTCTAAAGGATGTAATGTGGGTTCTGTAAAGACTTATAATATTTTTTAGGAATTTTTGACAGTAATAGATTAGTGAATCACGGCAGAACAGAACAGTGTTGAATCGAACCGGACCCCAAACGATCGCTGATTGAATTAAAATTTTGCAAAGAGGATATTTTTCATATTCTAAGAGTGATGGAATTAGTTGGGAGTAAAAATAAGTCAAGAAACTTATAGTTACCATAGAACGATAGAACTTGGCTGAAAATTTGAAAATTGGTTTAAACCAATTCGACCACTTTGGTTGGACCTAGATCGGTTCAAATTACCCCCATAAATACCCCCCAAGACCAGATTTATCTAGATAAATCCTTAGAAAAACCGACCTTCTCCTCTCCTCCTTTGGCCTAAGTGAATTTCTTCCTTTCTTCTCCATTTTTCTCCCATTTTCTCTCTATCTCTCCCCAAATCCAAGCCTCCTATGCAAATTTCAGCGTCTCTAGAATTTGATGGTGGTTATTAGATCTCATTTGAAGTGGGAATATGTGGGAAAAAATAAGTGAAAAAGTTTATGTGTCAAATTGAGGTATGTAAAGTTGATATTTTTAAATTGGTTTTGTAACAGCCCGAATTATACCCTAGTAGTATATTGGGTTGATTGTGGTAATTGGATAAGTTTAATTTGGAAATTGCAAAATTCTGGACTAAAGGGTAGAAGAAATGAGGACTTAATTGAATTAGCAAAATGACTTAAGTGACCCATATGTATTTATGTATGATTAAGATTAAGTGGAAGATTAATTAAAATACAATGGTGATTAGGAACCATAATTCCCATATCTATAAAAGTCTCAGATATGACCACAAATTAATTCTGGCTCTGAGAACCTTAAAAAGTGCACAAACCGATGTGTCTCTACATTGGCGGGTTCATTGGAACAGTCTATATTATTTAATTTATATCTATTGAATTAAAATTCCAAATGACCTCAAACTTATTCCATTTGAAACTTAACATCTTGGACACCAATTTTTAAGAGGGATTTTTGCCTAAAAATGTTGTTTAGATGTCGGTTTAGGCTGCACAAAAAGGAGTAGTGAAGCAGTCTTGAGTTTTGGCTTCTGTTTTTCTAATTTTGGTATGTCATGGTCGCAACAAATTCATTGCCACTGTGACCAATACGGAGAGAAGGTAGAATTTCATGTAATTGGACCTCACAGTCACAATCAATTCATTGCCACCGTGACCCTCCCCAGTTTTGTGTATTTTGTGTATTTTTCTTCCGAAAATGCACCCGAACTTCATTGCAAGTTCCTATAACTTGTCCAACACATGCATAACATTTTGGAATGAGCATGTGAATGTTATCAATTAAAACTTTATGAAAAATGATGTTATGGCATAGTAGCTTATAAAGGAGTTAAATGTATGCATGCTTTTAATTATTGAACATGACATGGTATGTGATATTTATCATACATGATTGAATCATAATATGTTAAGTATATGATAGATGCATGAAAGAGATATTGCTTAATGAAGCTTAGCAATGTTGTTGGGATCTATAGAATAAATCAATGTATATTGATATGTGAATATGCTTTTTAAGCCATTTGTATATGCAAGGCATGATATGATGCGAGTTTGTTCTACGTGATGACTTGTACTATGATGTTGCTTTAAGGGAGTACATGAGTACCTGCATGCGAACGTATAATACTATGTGAATGTATAATACTATGTGAATGAACAATAATATGCGAATATGCTAGCCGTGATGGTGAATTATAAAGTGAGCCATAAAACAATGTTCATTCTATTGTAATGCTATGACGATGATATTCTATATGAAAATTGCGAGTAATAACTTGATTAATAATTAGCCTGCGAGTCAAATAGTTAATAGGTAGGCATGCCTATAGGGTCTAAATACTACGGCCGATAGCATTAGATTTCTTCAAAAATCTTTGATCTATTGAGTCCTCATTGGATTCATTTATGCATATTTTTATGCTGATTAAGTATGTACCTATGGGTACTGATAGCGATTGTGCATCTTCGGATACGAAATAATTGTGATACTTTTAAGTGCTGATAGCGTTACCCGTTGTCTGCTTCTTTGAGTTGCAGGCAAGTCTAATGATAATTATGTGATCATTAAAAGAATATCATATTGATGAGAATGAGAATGGGATGTGTTAAAGTTTAACATGTGATGCAATTATGTGAATATAACTCGCTTACAAGAATATGTATATATATATATATTTAAATCAAAATGTGTAATATGATATGATTGTGTTAAGTTAATACTATAATATGTAATGAGGCATGATTGTAGAAGTATGACTATAGGTATATGTCTATTAATTATAGTGATAATTATAATGCATATGTAGACATTGAACATACGTATACATTAAACATGAGGCATAAAAGTTAATATATACTTATAATTGTTATAGCATGCTATATAAACGTATGTATACATCTTGTTATTGCGTTGTGTGTTGTTCCCCACTAAGCATAATCGCTTAGCACGGGTTTCCTAATCCGTGCAGGTTTCGAAGCGAAGTGATTCAAAGGATAGTTCCACATTGGCAAGGGTCAACACATGAGGGTTGCTGATAGCATAGGTTTTTGGGCAGATTTGTGTTATATTAAGTGAATATGTAATTATTATTTTGGGTAACATAAAATATGTAATGTGATAGGTAACCAAGTCTGTAATATTAAACATATAAAAGTATATGTAAGCATGTGTGCATGATCAGGCATGTGATGAGTATAAGTGATCCGCTGCATGTGAATGCGATGTAATTGAAATTTATTTGTACAGGTTTTTCTCCATGTGTTTAGACATTGTAAAGTTTATGAAATTGTTTGTGTAGCGGCTATTCTCCACTGAGTTAAACGAGTGGTTGAGAATGGGCGTTACAGGTTTAAAGGTTCAAATAGGTATTTTAGGATGTGTAGAGTATGTTTATGCAATTATATTGCATAAAGGAACTAAATTTATGGTGATTCCTTTGATGATTTTATTCGGCCACTTAAGGAAGATAAAGAAGATGATGGTGTTTCAAGGAGCTAAGGCATGGAAAGCATGCTTAATCTGTGCAGGTTTTGAAGCGAAGTGATTAGAAGGACAGTTCCACATTAGCAAGGGTCAACACACTAGGGTTGCTGAGAGCGTAGGTTTTTTGGCAGATTTCTGTTATACTAAGTGAATATGTAATTATTATTTTGGTTAACATAAAATATGTAATGTGATAGGTAATCAAGTCTGTAATATTAAACATATAAAAGTATATGTAAGCATGTGTGCACGATCAGGCATGTGATGAGTATAAGTGATCCATTGCATGTGAATGCGATGTAAGCAAAATTTATTTATACAGGTTTTTCTCCATGCGTTTAGACATTGTAAAGTTTGTGAAATTATTTGTGTGGCGGCTGTTCTCGACTGCTTTAACTGTCACACCCTAAAAGAGGCCTAATTGGAATTGGCAATTTTAATTGGAAAATATGGATATATTGGTAATTGTTATAAGTGTAATTTAGGGCAATTGGGTAATTTACAATAGGAAAGAGGATTAAATTGCAAGGAATTAAAAGTATTATTTGCAGATTTTTATTTTAGTGAGTAAAAAGAAATTGTTAAGGACCTATTAGAAGATTTTGAGGAGTTGTTAGTAATTATGTAATTAAGGGATTAAGTGAACCAGTGCATGTGTGCCAAGTGGAGATGTGAGTATGTGCATGTGGGTGAGAGAAAAGAGAAGTCTGAAAGTTTTTAGCCTATTGGAAACTAAAAGATGTGAGGCTCTCTCTCTCTCTCTTGCTCTCTCTCTCACGTTAGCCACTCCTCTCCTCTTCTTTCTCTGTTCTTTCTTTCTCTTTGCATGTGTGTTCCTCCATTGTTGGCTAGGATTTTGAGTATTGAAGAGTTTACAAGGTAAGTGACTGAAAGTTCTTTGGGTTTCTCCTTCCTTTCTTCTTCTTCGGGATTGTCTGAGTTTTTAAGCTTATGTTCTTGGGTTAATGGAATGTGGTTTTATCTGTTTGCAAGCATTTGAAGATAATAGAAAAGATAAAGGAAAAGGGAAAGTTGTGGATTGAAGGTTACAGTGGATGTATTGAACTTCATTAACAGGTTTGGGAGTGTCTGTCCTTTCTCATTTTTGGATCCTGGTTACTGTTCGGATGTCAATGTTATTTATGTGTATTTGTTTATCAAAATGCATGAGTAATAGAAATTATATGTATGATTAGTAGTGATAAAATTCTGTTGCTTTACATGTTAAAATGGAAGTCTATATGCATGTAAGTTAAAAGGGAAGATTATGGGTTTGTGACTCTCTGTAAATATTATTTGATTGTGTGATAATGTGAATAATTTGAGTTATTATTGCTGTAAATGTGCTCTGAAGACTTGAAGGTACGTGTTAGCATAATTATTGCATGAAAAATGGTTTTGGGCAAGAAGGGGTTTTGAGTTTTGATGTACTCTGTTTTCACGTCTTTCTGTTTTTATATTTTCTGGAAATTCTGAAAATTCTGAGAAGCAGAAGTTAGAGAAGAAGATCACTGATGGAGAATCACGCCATGACCCTCTTCCCTGGGGAATTCACGAGACGTGATGGAGAGTCACGGCTCGTGACCATCCCCTTCCCTGCATGTCATGAGTCACCACTGCCTGAGTGACTCGTGACCTCCCCTCTCTTTGTGAGGCATCACGAGATGTGATGGAGGTCACGACTCGTGACTGCCCCTGTTTTGCGTGGCGGTTGCATGAAGCCAGCGTCACGAGTCAACATTGCCTGGGTGACTCGTGACTGGCCTCCCTTCCTGCTGCCCTGTTTTAAAAAGCAAAGTATTTTTTTTTAAGCTTCTGTTACATGGGGTTTTTCACTACTTGACACAAGAACAGGTTTTAATTTGTGTTATAATTTAATAATTGTTTAATTATGAGATTTGTGTACATAATTAATAATTAATATACATGATTTAAATGTTTATAATTTACATGAACATGGATTATTTCAATGTGAGTTATATGTTCTTATTATCTCCTGTATTTAATATATATATATTTATATGTTTTCGAATTTGATCAATATACTTGTATACATGAGTTATAAGTCCGTATTTAATGCAATTCTCATGATATGATGAATGCTTGAATTTCTTTTTGAGTTGTGTCATTTAAGCCTGAATAGTCATAGTAGTGGATAAGTAAGCGCTTACTTAGGTCAGGGTGTGTGTGTAGCTGCTATATGATTAAACGTTATATACGGGTCCCGTTTGGATCCTTGTTTCGACCCCGTTTGGGTCTATATGGAAATAATGTGAGACTTCGATCTCTATATGAGAATCACATGTTTGAGACTCATGTCTCTATATGCTTGGGATACTGTGTTCTATCAGTATCAAAATGACCGCATCCACTTCTAAAGTGTATTTTCAGACTAATCAGGCTATTTGTTAATATGTGTTGCATATGTTGAGATGTTTATTGACAGGATTAAAAGTATATGCCGCACATGAATTCATGCATAACTTTATAATATGCACCTTGTATCTGTGTACTTAGAATGGTGAGAATTATGTTAATCCTAAGTTTAATTTGAGTAGTAACTGCTGGTAATGTGTGTTTATGCATGTCAAGTAGAGAACATGAAAATATGCTTATATGTGATTTTGATGCCTTTGATTTTGAATCCAAGCTTAATTGCACGTTTATGGTTGCATTGAGATTATATTATTGTTGTAAATATTGTATCTGCGTATTCTCGTTTGTTTTGTTTCTCCCCACTAAGCGTTATCGCTTAGCACGGGTTCTTTTCCCGTGTAGGTGGCGAGTTCGTTTTGGAGTCTGACATCTGCAGGTCGGCCACTAGAAGTCTTTTTAGATGAAGTTATTTTTTTTGAGTCTTCCGCTGTTATTTTGTACATGGCTTGTTCATAGCAAAATGAATCTTTTGTAAAGGAACAACTATTTTGGTATATGTATTTGCTTACGAGCCCTTTTGAAAAACGATATTGATATGATGTATGTTAAAGGACTTGCTATTTTATGATTAAAGGTTTTTACATCTCATCTTGGTTTTGTGTATTAGTGTGTTTTTGGATTCGATTATGTGTTTGCTCGCGTGGTGCTCTGGTATCCTTCCAACGGGGGTAACGGGGTGTTACAGCTTGATATCACAGCCCAGGTTTGGTGGTTCTGGGTTATATTGTGATTGTTTGAGTGTAGAGTCGAGTCTATGCATGAGAGTCAGTTTTGTGTCATGGCCTAATGCAGATGTCTTGTATTTTGTAGTGTTTGTATGGAGTCGGATCCAAGTGAGTATATGGGCGACACAATGGACAGTGTCAATGTGGGTCGAAGAGGTGATCCGATCGGACAGGATAGACATGAACAGGAACTTGCACCAGCTGTGGGTGCAAATAGGGGAGTTGGTTTTGATCCAGCGTTAGTACAAGGGTTACTGCAAGTGGTAGATAGGTTGAGTGCTCCTATGGCTCCAACTGAGTTGTTAAGAAAGAGAGGAGCAGAAGACTTTCATGGGACTGCTTTGGATGAATCTGATGTGGCCGAGTTTTGGCTTAAGAGGGTAGGTCGAATTTTGCAAGAGATTAACTATCCTGCAAATCAGAGAGCTTTATGTGTAGTATCGTTGCTCCAAGGATCAGCATATAATTGGTGGGAGCTTGTGATGAGGAATCCTCAACGACCAGCTGAACTGACATGGGAATATTTTAAGCAAGAGTTTGAACAAAAGTATGTGACAAAATCATATAGGGAAGCTAAGTGGAGAGAGTTCATTAGTCTTAAGCAGCGAGGGATGACAGTAAGTGAATATGATAAGGAATTCAGTAGGTTGAGCAAGTATATGCCCAAGCCTTTGTTGACGGATGAGTTTAGAAGTAGGCATTTCCTTGAGGGATTGCGTGAGGTATTCAGAGGTCCTTTGTCGGCAATGACGGTCTTGCAACCAGTGGGGTACTATCAGTTAGTAGCAGCGGCGCTCAAGTTAGAGGAATCCGAAGTGATCAAGCAGAGAATTGATAACAAGAGAAAAGCACCGGATGGGGGAGTTGCGAGTACTAAGAAGTCTAAGGGTGCTCCAACAGAACAAGGAACTAGAGGGACTGTTCAAGTGCCTTCACAAGTAGGGAGTCTAGCCCCACATGGTAGTAAAGGAAATCGAGCACCGGAGTGTGAGCATTGTCATAGGTACCATTGGGGTACATGTCGCAAGATTACCGGTGCATGCTTTAAGTGCGGGAGTATGGAACATCGGTTTGCAAGTTGCCCTAATCGACAAGAGGATGGGAATCAACAAGAAAGTAGAAGATCCAATGTGACAAGAAGCAACCGTGATGGAAGTAGAGCTCCACGAGCACCATCAGAGACGGTGCAACAACCGGGTGCTACGGAAGATCATAACCGGCATAGAGCATATGCTTTGATTGGAGCAGATGCGACTAATGCCGCAGGTCCTTCGGGAAGTGTTGATATGTTAAGTTTTGTTTCATTTCGGTTTTGGTATTTGAGATGTATATGATAAGCGAGGAAATTTTGAGGACAAAATTTCTTAAGGAGGAGAGAGTTGTCACACCCCAAAAGAGGCCTAATTGGAATTGGCAATTTTAATTGGAAAATATGGATATATTGGTAATTGTTACAAGTGTAGTTTAGGGCAATTGGGTAATTTACAAGAGGAAAGAGGATTAAATTGCAAGGAATTAAAAGTATTATTTGCAGATTTTCATTTTAGTGAGTAGAAAGAAATTGTTAAGGACCTATTAGAAGATTTTGAGGAGCTGTTAGTAATTATGTAATTAAGGGATTAAGTGAACCAGTGCATGTGTGCCAAGTGGAGATGTGAGTGTGTGCATGTGGGTGAGAGAAAAGAGAAGTCTGAAAGTTTTTAGCCTACTAGAAACTAAAAGACGTGAGACTCTCTCTCTCTCTCTTGCTCTCTCTCTCACGTTAGCCACTCCTCTCCTCTTCTTTCTTTGTTCTTTCTTTCTCTTTGCATGTGTGTTCCTCCATTGTTGGCTAGGATTTTGAGTATTGAAGAGTTTACAAGGTAAGTGACTGAAAGTTCTTTAGGTTTCTCCTTCCTTTCTTCTTCTTCGGGATTGTCTGAGTTTTTAAGCTTATGTTCTTGGGTTAATGGAATGTGGTTTTATCTGTTTGCAAGCATTTGAAGATAATAGAAAAGATAAAGGAAAAGGGAAAGTTGTGGATTGAAGGTTACAGTGGACGTATTGAACTTTATTAACAGGTTTGGGAGTGTCTGTCCTTTCTCATTTTTGGATCCTGGTTACTGTTCGGATGTCAATGTTATTTATGTGTATTTGTTTATCAAAATGTATGAGTAATAGAAATTATATGTATGATTAGTAGTGATAAATTCTGTTGCTTTACATGTTAAAATGGAAGTCTATATGCATGTAAGTTAAAAGGGAAGATTCTGGGTTTGTGACTCTCTGTAAATATTATTTGATTGTGTGATAATGTGAATAATTTGAGTGATTATTGATGTAAATGTGCTCTGAAGACTTGAAGGTACGTGTTAGCATAATTATTGCATGAAAAATGGTTTTGGGCAAGAAGGGGTTTTGAGTTTTGATGTACTCTGTTTTCACATCTTTTCTGTTTTTACGTTTTCTGGAAATTCTGAAAATTCTGAGAAGCAGAAGTGAGAGAAGAAGATCACGTGAAGTGATGGAGAATCACGCCGTGACCCTCTTCCCTGGGGAAGTCACGAGACGTGATGGAGAGTCACGGCTCGTGACCATCCCCTTCCCTGCGTGTCACGAGTCACCACTGCCTGAGTGACTCGTGACCTCCCCTCTCTTTGTGAGGCGTCACGAGACGTGATGGAGGGTCACGACTCGTGACTGCCCCTGTTTTGCGTGGCGCTTGCATGAAGCCAGCGTCACGAGTCACCATTGCCTGGGTGACTCGTGACTGGCCTCCCTTCCTGCTGCCCTGTTTTAAAAAGCAAAGTATTTTTTTTTAAGCTTATGTTACATGGGGTTTTTCACTACTTGACACAAGAACAGGTTTTAATTTGTGTTATAATTTAATAATTGTTTAATTATGAGATTTGTGTACATGATTAATAATTAATATACATGATTTAAATGTTTATAATTTACATGAACACGGATTATTTCAATGTGAGTTATATGTTCTTATTATCTCCTGTATTTAATATATATATATTTATATGTTTCCGAATTTGATCAATATACTTGTATACATGAGTTATAAGTCTGTACTTAATGCAATTCTCATGATATGATGAATGCTTGAATTTCTTTTTTAGGTGTGTCATTTAAGCCTGAATAGTCATAGTAGTGGATAAGTAAGCACTTACTTAGGTCAGGGTGTGTGTGCAGCTGCTATATGATTAAACGTTATATACGGGTCCCGTTTGGATCCTTGTTTCGACCCCGTTTGGGTCTATATGGAAATAATGCGAGACTTCGGTCTCCATATGAGAATCACATGTTTGAGACTCATGTCTCTATATGCTTGGGATACTGTGTTCTATCAGTATCCAAATGACCGCATCCACTTCTAAAGTGTATTTTCAGACTAATCAGGCTATATGTTAATATGTGTTGCATATGTTGAGATGTTTATTGACAGGATTAAAAGTATATGCCGCACATGAATTCATGCATAACTTTATAATATGCACCTTGTATCTGTGTACTTAGAATGGTGAGAATTATGTTAATCCTAAGTTTAATTTGAGTAGTAACTGCTGGTAATGTGTGTTTTTGCATGTCAAGTAGAGAACATGAAAATATGCTTATATGTGATTTTGATGCCTTTGATTTTGAATCAAAGCTTAATTGCACGTTTATGGTTGCATTGAGATTATATTATTGTTGTAAATATTGTATCTACGTATTCTCGTTTGTTTTGTTTCTCCCCGCTAAGCATTATCGCTTAGCACGGGTTCTTTTCCCGTGTAGGTGGCGAGTTCGTTTTGGAGTCTGACATCTGCAGGTCGGCCACTAGAAGTCTTTTTGGATGAAGTTATTTTTTTTGAGTCTTCCGCTGTTATTTTGTACATGGCTTGTTCATAGCAAAATGAATCTTTTGTAAAGGAACAACTATTTTGGTATATGTATTTGCTTACGAGCCCTTTTGAAAAACGATATTGATATGATGTATGTTAAAGGACTTGCTATTTTATGATTAAAGGTTTTTACATCTCATCTTGGTTTTTTGTATTAGTGTGTTTTTGGATTCGATTATGTGTTTGCTCGCGTGGCGCTCCGGTATCCTTCCAACGGGGGTAACGGGGTGTTATATTAACTGAGCTAAACGAGTGATCGAGAATGGACGTTACAGGTTTAAAGGTTCAAATAGGTATTTTAGGATGTGTAGAGTATGTTTATGTAATTATATTGCATAAAGGAACCAAATTTATGGTGATTCCTTTGATGATTTTATTCCGCCACTTAAGGAATATAAAGGAGATGATGGTATTTCAAGGAGCTAAGGCATGGAAAGCATGCTTAAGATGTGGAGAACAAGAAAATAAGGTTAGTGGATACAATATCCTTCTTTTTCCATTGAAAAAGTTTAATTTTAGGTTATGTTCATATTACATGTATATGACCTATGCATGTTTAATTGAAATAAATTTGATAGACATGTTTAGGAAGGTTAAAAATGGGATTTTGAATGATTAAAATGGAAAGAAAACAAATGGATGTAGGAACCCTAGGTTTGGCCGAAATGTATTCTTAAGCAATACTTGAAATACTTTAATATTTAAAGCACATAACAAGTGTATTAGTGATGTATAACATGTAATTTAGTTAATTGAGTGATTAGAAGAAAGAAAACTAAGTGAAATGGTATGGACACACCTTGGCCGAATCGAATAGGTTAGGGTAATTTAGTATACTTTGATAATTGATTAAGTGCAATGGCATAAAATGACATTAGAATGATAATAGAGTGTGTATTAAGTTAATTGGAATAAATGGAATTTAATTGAAAATAATTTGATATGATAATCTAATATGTATAGAGTAAAAAAAAATATTGACATGTATGATGTAAATTGTGTAAAATGTTATATTTAGTGTTAATATGGGTTAATAAGTGACATAGAAGTGATTAATGTTTAAAATGAGAAATTTTAAAGTATAGTGCAAGTGATGGCCGAATGAGTATATTGATAATCTTATAGTTAATTTTGTGAAATTGGTAATAGAAATGTTTAAAAATTAATGTATAAATAAAACGGAGTGTAAAATAAATTAATTAGAATTTTTAATTGTTTAATTGAATATATATGTTGAATATACATTATGTCTAAAGTGAATGTTATGGGCTATTATTTATTAAAATAAAGAAATAACATAATTGATGTTAAAATTGAATAATAAGTGTATTAGAATGAAATTGATGGAAAAATAGTGAAGTGAAAATGATTATTATATGATTAAATGAACTCAATGGCATAATGGAAGATATAAAGGATAAATATATGAAATGGAAATGAATTATAAGTGATATGTAAATTTTAAAGTGAAGTGTATTTGATGACCGAATGGTATATGTTGATATATTAAGTGATATAAGTGAAAATCCGATATTATTTGCTCTTATTAATAGTCTGGTAGTAAAATATAGTTTAGAATATAATTGGCTAGCCATAGGGATTCCACACCGCGATCCGAGTCATGACGACTTGCTATCGATAGGCCAATGACGGTCTATCTCAGTGTAGTGTTCAGTGTTTTACAGTGATCAGTGTAGTGCAGTGCCAGTGTTTAATGGTTCCTTTGGGATCATTTTATAGTGTAGTGGATTTGTGGGATCCACGTCCCTCAGATCCGGTTCATAGATTTCTACCGGGTGTATACTAGGAGCAATATGGTAATTATGCATAAGATTGAGACATTATGGCAAAATGCTTTTAAATTGACTGAAATAGTGATAAATGAGAAAATAAATGAAAATGGGACTAAATTGGAAGAAATAGAAAGTTTAGGGGCAAAATGGTAATTTTACACTCAAGAGTAAAAATAAGTGATCATTAAATGAAAAGTGTTGATAAAATGATAATAGTATAATGAATTTAAAGTTTAGGGATTAAAATGTAATTTGGCATAAAAGTGAAAATTTAGGTACCAAAATGTAATTTTGTAAGTTAAATAATGACTTAGATGAAAGATAAGTGTAAATGAGGATATCTTAGTAAAAAAGGTAAAATTTGGGGACATAATCGTAATTTTTGTAAAAGTTGAGGACCTAAATGTAATTTACCAATTAATGGCTAATTAAAATATTTAAGTGTAATTATTGACTAATGTAAATATCTAAGTGGATAAATGATTTAAATGAGTGGTTTGAGGACTAAGTTAAAAGGAATGAAAAGTGCAGGGTTAAAACAGTAATTTTAGTATATAATTGAGATAATAAGAGTTATTAAATAGAAAAGTGTAATTAAATGATTAATAATGTAAGTTGATTTCGTGCTAGGAACTAAAATGAAAATTGATATGAAAATATTATCGAAATGACTAAAAAGTAAATTAGTATGTTAATAAAAAATTAAAAGTGAAATTAAGAATAATTAGTGGCATAATTGCGACTATAGTGAAAATAAAGGGCAAAGTCAAAATTTAAGGGAAAAATAAAGACTAAAGTGTAATTTGGTATTAAAATTATATGGTAAGGACTAAATGGTAATTTGTAGACAAAATGATAAATAAATATAAGCAAAAAATTAATTAGTGGCATTTTTGTAAATACAAGACAATTAAGGGTAAAATCATAATTTGATAAAAGTTTAGGGACCTAATTGTAAATTTACAATAGTAAGGCTAATTAAGGGATTAAAGTGGAATTAATCATTAATATAAATATTAAATGTATAGTTGATAATTAATGAATAAATAGTCAATGAAAATGGAATATTATGGTATAAATAATTATTAAGTGAATAATGGTTTTAATTGATTTAATATATATAATTGGGTATGTGTGTGTAATCTAAATAAGTTTATATAGTGACATAATTGTAATTAAGAAATAATGAAGGACAAAAAAAAAGTGAAGTAGTGGCATTATTGTGAATAAGTGAAAAATGAGGGATTTAAGCGTAATTGATTCTAATAGTGCTAATATAAGGACCTAATCGTACATTAACAAGTGGATGGACTATTAAATGAAATTATTAGAACATTAATTTGGATATATTATTCTAAGTTAAGAAATTAAAATAGAAATCAATAAATCTAACTAATAAAGAATAATAATGATAATGATAATAAAGTGACATGGAAGGGTAAATTAGTAAATATAAGAAATGTGAAGGACTTTAGTGAATTTAAACTATAGTGTATGGATATTGAGTGGAATTAAAAAGGGCCAATGAGACTAATTGTATAGTCTGCCAAATAAAATATAACAAAAGTATTTAAATAATTATAGTGAGGAATAATAAATGTAAAGATAATTGTAAAATATAGCAGTGTAATTGTCAAGGTCATAATTTAAAATTGATATCATTGTGAATGTGTAGGGAATTGTTAGTGTGAATAATAAGATTGATAATAATGTCATTAATGATACTAATAGTTTTGGTTGAGAAAAGTAAAAGAGAAATGATAGGAATAATAAGTGTCTAGATAAGTTTGTAATTTGTATTCTAGCGTTAATAATTCATGAATATATTTCGAAGTATGCTTAATTGAAATTAAGTAAACTATATAAGATTTGAACAAGTGAAAAATATTAGTGCAACTGCAAAATACAAGAGAGTTAGAGTAATTAAAGGAAAAGTAAAGGAATCGTTAAGGACATAAAGAAAGTAAAAATGTTAAATTGGTACTGCCAAGAGTTACAATAACGACTATTCTAATAAGTGATTAAAATGACTAATGATGTACTCAAGTATAGAATTTAAAAATAGACAAAGTGATAATATGGATTATTAATGTAATTGATTGTTAATTAATAGACCGAACGTAGTGTTAGAAGCGTCAATAGTACACATAATAATAACACTGATAATAGAATTGAAAATATTAAAGTATAGTGACAGAAAATACAACATAGGATATAAGAATGATAAATGACCAAAGTAAATAATTAATGTTCAAAAGATGTGATTACGGAAATACGCTTTTTTGTGCATGCATATAGATATGATTATGGAAAATTTAGGATATGTATCCACCACTGGGCATTTTTAATGTTCAGCAAGTAGAGTGTTACTGTGCGCAGGTTATGGTAGGTTTTGATGTGGCCAAAGATGGAGTGACGTCTGAACGAAGGATTCAACAGCAAGGATAGAAGGATTGGCATGGCATGTATACGATTGCAGTAGACGAGAGCACATATGTATGTGTTAGTGTAATTATTATGCTATTGTATATATATGATTGTCATTGTTGTAAAAAAAAAAATATCTTACTTATATGTTAAGTGCATTGTAGTGTATGTCAGTAAAGTATTGTGACATCTGGTATCCGTACCACTTACGGGTATAGGGTGTTACATTGGCTCATTTAATCCTTCCTCAAACTGCTGGCATCGAAACTCTTCTGTAAGCACACCTTCAGGTGCATACTTGCTAAGCCGAAATAACTCTTTTTCATACTCAGCTACTAATAAGGCTCTCTGCCTCAGATTCAAAAACTGTTTCCAGTTAGCTTCCCGATATGCCTTTATGATGTACTTGTTCCGGAACTCCTGTACAAAAATTCCCAAGTAACTGGGTTCGAAAGCATCAGATTCCTTAAAATTAATTTCCACCAGTCATAGGCAGATCCTTGCAGGAGAGACAATACACGTTCCACTTTTTGTTCAGGAGGGCATCTTATCTCATCCAGTACCCTCTGAACCTTCTCAATCCAGAACTCAGCCTTATATGATTCATCCAGACTGGTACCAAAGAATTTTTCTGCACAGTGCTTTCTCAATAATTCTAACGGAGCTTTCGGTACTGTCATACGAACTAGCACCCTCGCCATGTCTTGCGACATCTTGAGCAAAACTTCCATTAGTACTATTGGAACATCATGTCCCACACTTACTGACACAGACTGACCAGAATCAGACACTTCAAGTTCTTGGGGATTCACGCTTTCAGCGGTCTCTTCTCCAGCATCGAGAGAAGGATTATAATGGCCCAAATACCGAGTTAGTAGTGATTAGTGAAATCTGTAGACTTTATAATGTGAATTTCATATGAAAATATCAGTGATTATACCTTAAAAGACAGTAGAGGAGAAAGGTTAAATGTGCTCAGGCCATGGGAGCTCTTGATAGGTGACCTTCCGGGAAGCCGGTAGAGAAAAAAATTTTATTGAACTATTGAATAGTAAAGTTATAAGGAGTCTGGTGGTATAATTTGAAGTGAAAATAAGGTCAAATAGGTCCTTAAAGGCCAAACAGAAGAAAGCCTCTGGTTTGATTTAATAGTAAGCAGAGTTTGACAAAAATTTGACCGAATTTTTAAAAATAGTAAATGACCTCCACAAATTGTTTTGAAGGCATACATAGACTCTAGATAATATTTATGAAATTTTGGTAGTGAAAAATAATTTTTTCGGTGACACGGAAAAATTAGTTAATCGGACCGGACCAAAAATAGACCCTGATTGAGATGTAATTGGAATCAAATGAGCTATTAAGAGCAAAAATGATGTTGAGGATGAAAATTGAATCGAACCGGCTTAACCAGTGAATCGGACCGATCGGACTAGCTTTACTAGTTTGACCAAGACTTTAAAAATAACAAATAATCTCCAAAATTTGCAGGAATTTCCATAAATATTATAAATAATATTTATAATTTATTGACTGTGAAAAAGGAATTTTATGGTGAGAAAAAAAAAATGATTATCAGACTAGTCAGAAATTATTAGACCGAAAAATGGTCTCCAATTGAGCTAAAATTTTATGTGGATATTTTAAAAATTATAGAATTAATTTTGTTTGAAATCGAATTTGTAAAGTAATAAAAATAATTTTGGATTAAAAAATGGGCTTAATTAACCTAATTAGGCTTTTGGGTTGGCCCAATGGATTGGCCCATGGTTTGACCTATCTAGAAATGCTATAAATAGCTGAAAAATCAGAGAATTCTAGAGAGCTCTCACGTTTTCTTCATCTCTCCAAAAACCATGTGGTATTTATTTATTTTCTTTTTATTTTCTTCCATTTTCTCTCACTAAATCCTACAAAATTTGATGTCCTAAATAAATCTAAGCCTCCTAATCAAATTTTAGCTTCTCTACAACCTAGTAGTGGTTATTAGAGTTCATTTCAAGTGAGAAAGGTGGGAAAAAGTATGTGGACAAGGTTATGTATCAAGATTGAGGTTCGGCCATAATGGATTTTCCATGATGACAAAGTGATTCAAAGCTGAATGATGAAGGAAATGAAGATCTAAGAGTAGAGATCATGAATCTAAGGTTAGTGGATATAATATTCTCTATTTTCCATTGATTGAGCATGATTTTAGATTATGTTTATATGGTATGTATGTGATAAATGTGTGTTAAATTGAAATAAACCTTATAAATATGTTTAAAGACATTAGAAATGATGATTTGAATACTTAAAACAAGATGAGGAAAATTTTATGGTATAGATGTAATGGAGGCCAAATTGAATATTAAGGTATATTAGGGTATATTTTCTGATTTAATGCAAAATAATTGTATAAACATGTTAATTAAGGTGTAATCTAGCTAAATTAATGATAATTAAGTAAGAAACAAATTTGAGGGTGAGATGTTTAGTATGGCCGAATTGAATGTATAGGTAAATTAATGCATATTTTTGTTATTTATTAAGTTTGAAAGTATAAAATGAAAATATGAAGGAAATTGATTGTATGTTAATTTATTGGGAATTACTGGAATTAAATTGATTATTTTCTAGTTAATAATTATATTATATTTATGATGAAAAATACATAATAAGTTATGTCTAATTTACTTTATAGTATATTTAATGTTAAAATTGAATAATAAGTGGTTTGCAATCAATCTGAGGGAAAAAGAATGAAAAATAAGTGTGTATTAATTTATTGGAGAATTTAATTGAATATAATTTGGTATGAGAATCCATTATGTGAAAAGTGAAATTGATGAAATATGTTATGTTAATTGAGTATTATAAGATAATTAGTGTTAAAATGATTAAATTAGAGAAATGAAAGTGAATTATAAGTGATATGTAAATTTTAAAGTGAAGTGTATTTGATGACTGAATGGTATATGTTGATAAATTAAGTGATATAAGTGAAAATTAGTTATTATTTGCCCTTAGTAATTATCTGGTAGTAAAATCTAGTCCAGGATATAATTGGCTAGCCATAGGGATTCCACACTGTGGTCCGAGTCATGGCGACTCGCTATCGATAGGCCAATAACGGTTTATCTCAGTGGAGTGTTCAGTGTTTACAATTATTAGTGTAGTGCAATGTTAGTGTTGAATGGTTCCTTTGGGATCATTCCATAGTGTAGTGGATATAGGGTATTCATGTCCCGCATATCTGGTTCGTAGATTTCTGCCTGGTGTATACTAGGGGTATTATGGTAAAATACTTTAAAATTGATTAAGATAGTGATAAATGAGAAAATAAGTGAAAATGGGACTAAATTGAAAGAAATAAAAAGTTTAGGGGCAAAATGGTAATTTTACACTTAAGAGTGAAAATATGTGATAATTAAGTGAAAAGTGTAAATAAAATAATAATAATAGTGCAACGAATTTAAAGTTTAGGGGCTAAAATATAATTTGGCGTAAAAGTGAAAATTTAAGGACCAAAATGTAATTTTGTAAGTTAAATAGTGACTTAAAAGAAAAATAAGTGTAAATAAGGGTATTTTAGTAAATAAGATATCATTTGGGGACATAATTGTAATTTTTATAAATGTTGAGGGCCTAAATGTAATTTTACAAATGAATAGCAAATTAAAGAACTTAAGTGAAATTATTGAATAATGTAAGTATCTAAGTGAATAAATGATTTAAATGAGTGGTTTGAGAACTAAGCTAAAAGAAATGAAAAGTGTAGGGGTAAGACGGTAATTTAGTGGATAATTGAAATATTAAATGTTATTAATAAGAAAAGTGTAATTAAATGATTAATGATGAAATTTGAATACGTGCTAGGGAATAAAATGATAATGCGCATACAAATGTGATCAGAAGGACTAAAATGAAAATTTGTATGTTACTAATAAAGTAAAAGTGAAATTAAGAATAATTAGGGACATAATTGTGATTATAGTCACTGGCAGAGCTACATGTTGTTGAGGGTGTGCATGTGCACACCCTTAATTTTAATTTTTGTATAAATATGTATATATAAATTAGAATTGTACCCCCCCTACAAATTTTTAAGTGCCCCCTCTCAAATTTTGCTCCCAATATTTTTGGCACGTAAATAAATTCAAATTTTATTTGTAAAGGAGTATATTTATAACACCATTATTTGAATAATGTGGATAAAAAAAAACCCAATATTTTTGGGCATATAAAAAAAATTTGCCCCTTTACCCTAGTCGTTTTGCTCTTGCATTTCTTTTTTTTTTTCTCTTTCTTTCTTTTTCTTTTAACTTTTCTTTCCTTCCCTGCCTCTGCCGCTCAACCCATCAAAAATCCACAGTTTTCGATTTTTACGTGCTTAGGCACATCGTATCTCTCTTTCTCTTCTTAATTGCACGATTCTTAATTTTTTTGCTCCGTATTGCTCATCTCTTCCATTTTTAAGTTATGGTTTCTCTCTTGATCATCTGAATTTTAGCTGTGATAGTCTGCAGTGTTTTCAGATGATTAACTACCTGTTTAATAAGAGTGAATCTACCAAACCATTTAGACCAAATCATAAGACAGTTTCAACTATCCAAAGAAGACATTTTAATTTTCAAATAAAAATATGCACATATGCCTTTTTAACTTCTTGATTTTTTTAATTTTATTTCTATGTTTGATTCGCTAATTTATTGAATAAATTGATAATGACGTTAGAATTGTTCAAGTGCATCAATTGGTAGAAGTTTTAAACTAATAAGAACATAAATTAATTATAGTTTAGCTAAATTTTGACTGTTTAAAGGCAATGAGTTTTTTGTATTTAGGTATATGCCACTTGGTTCCCTAAAGGCCTTTTATATATATTGAATTCAAAAATTCTACCAAAGGACGGTGATATATAGTTATTTGTCTTACACTGCAAGAGTGGTTGAAAATTAAGGATGAAAATAAAAAGAAAAGCTCTATGCATGAATATAATATGTTATTTACTAAGAATTATTGGTCCGTAAAGGATTTCTAATTAAGATCTTGTCAGTAGCAAATCTATCTAATTGTATGACTTTAGAACAAACCATTCATACCTATTTCAATCCTCCTACCTTAAGAATGGCTTCCAACGATTTTCCAGGAATGGACATTAGCTTTTTAGAGCCGTATAGCACTAGGGCACATGTGAACAGACAATGGGCTAATTATTCAACAGTTTCAAAAAATGAAATCGCGTCGATGACAATTGTTAAAGTTGTATTTTTATTTTATTTTATTCATTATCCTTTTTTAATTTTAAATGAAATATGTTTTTATGGTATAATTTATGTGTTTTAAATTTTTAATTTTTATAATAAAATTATAATGTGTGCCCAAGAACGGAACTACGTGGTACTGACAGTGTGCCCTCTCTGACCCTGGGGTCCTGGCTCCGCCCCTGATTATAGTGAAAATAAATGGCAAAATTGGAATGTAAGGGCAACATAAGGATTGAAGCGTAATTTGGTTTTAAAATGAGATGGTAAGGACCCAATGGTAATTTGTAGGCCAAATGATAAATAAATGTAAGAATAAGATTAACTAATGGCATTTTTGTAAATATGAGACAATTAAGGGTAAAATCGTAATTTGATAAAAGTTTAGGGACCTAATTGTAAATTTATAATAGTGAGGCTAATTAAGGGATTAAAGTGTAATTAATCAATGATATAGGTATTAAACGCATAATTGATAATTAGAGAATAAATAATCAATAATTATGGAATATTGTTGTATAAATAATTATTAAGTGAATAATAGTTTTAAATGATATAATATATATATAATATATAATAATGTTTGTGTGTAATTTAATTAAGTTTATATAGTGGCACTGTTGTAAATAAGAAAAGGGAGGTACTTAAATGTAATAGACCATAATAAGATTAATGTAAGGACCTAAAAGTGAATAATTGATAAGAAAATGGACTGCTAAATGAAATTGTAAGAATAATAATAATGATAATTAAGTGAAATAGAAGGGTAAATTCATAATAGCGATAAATGTGAGGGATTAAACTGAAATTTGATTATAGTAAAGTTTTAGAAGGGCTTCAATGAAATTATAGCACATGATTATTGAATGAAAATTTAAGAAGACTTATGAAATTAATTGTATAAATTGTTAAATTAAAATAATAAAAGTGTTTAATTAAACATAGTGGGAAATAATAAATGTAAAGGTGATAGTAATAAATTGTAATGTGATTAGTAAGGTAGTGTTAATATGAAAGAGAATAACAGACACATTATAATGTTAATTATATACTGAAATGTAAATGAAGAGGGATTTATGTTTTAACAATAGAAACTACAAGAATAACATTAATATAAAATTTAGATTAATGTAATTGTTAAGATTATTGTTAAAATTAATATTATTGTTAATGAGTATGGAATTACTAGTGTAAATGTTAAGATTGATGATAATGTCATTAATAATAGAAATAATATTTGATTGAAAGAGAAATAAGAGAATAATGATAGAAATAATAAGTGTCCAAATAAATCAGTAAATTGAGTTCTAGTGTTAACAAGTTAAGAGTATAATACGAATTGCAACTGATTGAAATTAAATAACATCGTGAAAGTTTTGATAAAGTGGAAGAATATTAATGCAAATACAAAACAAAAAAGTGTTAGTGTAATAAAAGAAGAGTAATGGATGTGTTAGAGACCTGAAGAAAATATTAGATAAAGTATAGCAAGAATTGTTAATGTGATTAATTATTAATTGACAGACCGAATGTAATGATACTAATGTTAAGATTATCAGTACAAACAAAAATGGTAGTGATAATAGAAATGGAAGTATTAAAGCCTAATTATCGAAATGAAATCAAAGGATATACCGTTAAGTGACCCAAGTGAAGAATTAATATTCAAATAGTATGATTAAGGAAATACACTTGTATGTGCATGCATATAGATATAGATATGGTCGTGGAAAATTTAGAATATGTATCTACCATTGGCCATTTTAATGCTCAGCGCATAAAGTGTTACTGCATGCAGGTTATAGTAGATTTTCATGTGGCCGAAGATTTAACAATGATCGAAGGAAGTTTTGACAGAAGCATAAAAAGGATTGGCATGGCATGTATACGGTCGCAGTAGGTGAAGGCGAAAATGCATGGTATAAGTATATTAATTTCTATGTTAGTGTAACTATTACGTTATACTATATGTATGATTGTGATTGTTTAAAAAAAAAATCACTAAATCTGATAAGTGTATTACAAGGTATTTCAATGTAGCGTTGTGACATCCGATATCCGTACAATTTACGAGTATAGGGTGTTACAAGGATCCATCGATCTGGTACATACACAAGGATGTTCGCATTAGGTCAAGACAACTATACGCATCCTATTCTACAGTATGTCCAGGAACGACTAAACCTAGGCTCTGATACCACAACCTGTAACGACCATTCCCGACCACTCTCTTAGCTTCGCTAAGGCAGTCGACAACGGTTGTCACACAACACATACACATGCGCTTCACATATCCTATACACATGCAAATTTCTGAATAATTAAATTTCATTCACATATGCAGCGGAACACATTCAAAACTCGTACTTTTATACATACTCCATCGTTGGATTACATTACATGTTCAGTTGTTACTTTATATACCTTTACATGCCAAAATAATCAAGTACATATAAATAGTACAAAATAACAAAACCTACGCTAAGCAAAAATACCTAGTGTTGACCAAAAGTGATGCGGGATCGTCCTTTAAGTTTGCTTCACTTCAAAACCTACACGGATTAGAAAACCCGTGCTAAGCGATGACACTTAGTGGGGCAATAACATACATCGTACACATATACACACACATATATATATAACATGCTTCATAACATGGCATCATTAAATAGCTATATACATAGCATTCTTAAAACATCAATAAACACATGCTTTATATTCATAGCATCATTAAACAGTCATACTTAATATCACTATTTTGCATGACAAAATTATACACATCACTTTCTCATTCACATGTCACATAGAGTTCACATCGTTCATTAATGTGTTTGTCCTGCCTGTAATTCATAGACGCGAATAACGGGTATTGCATCAGTACTTGAGAGTATTGCAGTCACTTTTGTATCTGAAGATACACACTTTCGTATCAGTAGCCATAGGTACAACAATAATCAATAAGTTATAATATATAAGTGAATCCAAGGAGGATTTGATACGCATAAAGGATTCCAGTTAGAATTAGGCACTTTGGCTGCAGCACTTAGACCCTATAGGCATGCCTATCTATCCAATACTCGACTTGTAGGCTAAATTGTTAATTCCAGTTAACATCTATTCTGTAACACCCCCGCCGCCGCCCCCGTTGGAAGGGCACCGGCGGGCGCGCTACACGATGCTCACTCACGACGCGACGAAACAAACAGCGGAAGCATACATGCGCTAAGTGGAAGCATCCAAAAACCAAATAATAAAAATATACTTCATCATATAATTAAAAAAATATAAAGTTATATATACAATATCCCAAAGATTACAACTTAAAATCCTTTACAAAATAATACATATACAAAAAGAGAATTACAGGAGAAGACAAAAATAAATAACTCGACTCCTATGTGGCCTGCCTGCAGATGCACGACACGAGCAACTCCCAAGAATCCTTCACGCTACCTGCACGGGATAAAAGCTCGTGCTAAGCGATAACGCTTAGTGGGGATAAACAACACAACAAAGCACTATACAAGAAAACATGCACTAAAATACATAAATCATTATGAATCAGGGTATAGAGATATAAATATATATATTCAGGATAAATAATGCAAAACACTAATCCATTAAACTATTCAGAATCACACAATAATTAGAACACTTCACTAAATCAATACCAGACAGTTCACACAATAGCCTGAAATCAATGGTGGAGGATACGGGAACACAGCACGGGAGACCGAAGCCTCAAAAACACTTTAATACCCGAAGGTAGCGCGGGAGACCGGAGTCTCAAAACATTTTATCACTACACGGCAGATGACCATCTCGGAGGTCGACCGCTTCGCCCAAACGGGGCGGACCGAACAGCTGTACACTAACCCTTCTTAAGCATGCTTAATTATCCTATACCTTGACACTTCAGGCTCAACAACACATTGACTCACACAACATTACACAATCAACAACAAGATTCAATTCAAGACTCTAATCATCAAATAAAAATCATAACTAAGACACTCTACATTGCTATCACACGTCATAAACACAACACAACTCATGCAATAGTGAGAAACCGTGCAAAGTGGAACAAAAGAAACACATTCAGAAAACAAGGCAAACAGGAAGGGCCTCTGTCGCGATCGCGACAAGTGTCGCGCTCGCGACAGAGCACGGGGTACTTCCTCGCGAGGTCGCGCCAGGGGGCCTACTCGCGACGAAGCACTCGCAGTAGAATTTCATGGAGCCGAGCTCTGTCGCGCTCGCGACAAGCGTCGCGATCGCGACAGTGACTAGTTCCTTCCTCCTCGCGCGCACGCCCGCGCGGAGGTTTTCGCTATCGAGCTCTCTGTCGCGCTCGTGGCAACGTCACGATCGCGACAGAGGGCTCTTCAAGAACAAGGGGCTAAGTCCGCCTTTTGTCGCGATCGCGGCACTTGTCGCGATCGCGACAGAACCCAGATTCGCCCAATTCTACACTTTTCCTACCCTTTTCACGCACAATACTCCATACAAGCAAACAAGAGACATAAACGCTTACCTCAAGTCTCCTGCACATCACCGCATCATTCTCAAGGTCACATAAACACATTTTAAACAACAATCCATAATCAATTTATCAAAGATTCACTCACAACCCAACTCAAAATCCTTAACCTGGCATAATCATGTTCTAAAAAAAAACACATAGTAATTTCACTATATCACTAACACTTCACTACTTAAATTAAACATGCATTCATAAAACACTCAAGATTACAAATGACATGCAATCACCACATAGAGTTGATCCAAGGAGGAAATTAGGGGAAAAACACAAAATCCACAACATAGCTCCCAATCACTTGCATGCATTTAAACCCATTTCCAAAATGAACACTCAAGAACACAGCTCCCATACCTGAAAAACGAAGCTTCAAACCGTGCTCCTCACGAAACCACTTTATCCTTGCCCTTGCTCTTCCTTCTCTCTTCCGATGCTTGCACATAACCCAGCCACAACAAACTCAAATCAGACCCAAAACCACAATCACAACCAGAAATGAATGAAGGAGAAGAAGAACCCAAGATTAAAACTCAAGAAATCCAAACACTTACCTCATATAATCCTACTCAAAGCTCAAGGAGAACACAAGAGATGGGGTTGAGAACAGAAAAATGAAGCAAGAGGGAGTAGGGAGAACGGGAAGTGGAAAACAAGGGAGTAGCTTCCACGGGAAGCTTTACCAAAAGCTGTCCTCCCTTCCTCTCTCTTCCTTTCCTTTAATGCTCAACAACCCTATGCCATGTGTCACAATCCTATTGCACCCAAGATCCCACTATCTTGACTTGCTCACCCAAGCACCATAACTCAACACACACTAACATCTCTTGCACAAATATCTTCAATGCACCATACAACACTCACACCCTAATATTTCTTATAAATCCACTTTCATCCTAGGCACCATGCACCACAAACTACACAATAAAAGCCCTAAGTCCATTTACACCCTACAACCATACACTATAAGCACACACTATTATTTCCTCTTCTCTTAAATAATTAATTCTTATAACACATAAATCCATATTATCCAATTTCCTCTTACACAAATTACGAAAATACCCTCAATTAACCGACTTACCGCACAAATTCCGATCGGGCCCTATTTGGGTTGTTACATATTCATTTGCATTATATGATATCTGCATAGTCACATTGAACAATATTATACTATACGTTATCCTACATACACATATGTATTGTCAGACATATGCATACTTTATCGCATAAGTTCCCAATTCATTATACACATTTGCATAATTCATACTCACATAAAAATCCAATTAAATGTTGCTAAACTTGATTAAATTCCATTCCATGCACTTATATAACATTAGATAGTGTTTTAGAAAGAATTATGCAAAGTTCAAGTACCTCAAGGTGACAACCAATTGGTTGTGACCGCGACATAAGTTTAACTCAAAATAAAATGCATTTCATAGGTACCTCATGGTTAAAACTAATTGGTTGTGATCGTGACATACCAAAATTTCCAAAACACAATGTAATCAATAGCACCTCACGGTGACAACCACTTGGCTGTGACCGTGACATGCATACGACCCCAAAACATAAATGAAATCCAACATATCTCACGATGATAACCCGTTAGTTGTGACCGTGACATATGCAAAATTGAGGCAGAATAAGAAATCAAAGGCATTGAACCAATTCCTTTCAAACCCTATTTCCAACCTCAAAACTCATGACCATTGAAACTCATCAAAACAGAATTTATAACCATTATATCCTTCTAACCCAATGTTCATATTCATGTTAACTTGCAAATGACATAATTTTTATTACATTTAAACTCAGATTCAAGGAGTTGTGGCTAAAAGAACACAACTTGCTCCAAAAACCCTCCTACAGAAATTCAACTACATTTTTAGGCACATTAGAAGGCTTTAGAGTTCTCAAACCACAAAGCTATTTCTATAACATTTTATGGTATATTCAATATAAGTTGAGTCCAATGGGTCTCATTCTTACTAGACTTATACAACTCACTTTATAACCTAGACAATAGAAGTTGATCAAAACAGAACTTAAGCAAATTCCACATGCCCATATCCAACAAGCTTCATACCAACAAATTTGGCAACATTTTTTCTTCCAATTCAAACAAACTCACAACACCACATATGAACCCCACGGCACACTTAGTCTTACATGATTTATCTAAAAAATCAATAAACACATCTCATATTCTAATTACGTCAATTTAGGGTTACATGCTCATGAATTATGGAGTTATTAAGCAATCAATTCAACATTTTTTCACACTTAATCACAATTCCACACACAACAAAATAGGACATTCCAAATCATAGCAATTATCAATTAACACAAAAAATTTAAAGACTTTCCCAAACCTCTTCTCCTTAGCTCCACTTAAGCTCACTTAGTGCTAGGCTCTCTCACCTTTTCTTTTTCTTTGTCTTTCCTTGTTTCTACTACTACAACCATCATCCAATTCCAGAATTGGAAACAAAGAATCAATACCCATTTCAATCTCAATTTCAGAAACAAGAAGGATTAAAAGCAGATGAAGAACCAATTAACTAAATTACTTACCTTGATAATAGGCAATTATAATACAACTCAGGATTATTTGATTACCTAGCAGAAATTCTATGGGTTCTAACTAAAGAAGAAGAAGAACAAGATGACTTGAAGAAGAGAGATGGCCAATGAACCTCATGAAGAAAATGAAGATTTTCTCTTTCCTCAACCCCTCTTATTGCATGGTTTAGGTGGGTTGGCAAAGCCAATGCTTGACACCCCGGAAAACACTATCCAACCTTAATCCCAATTAGTTAAATCTCATCTTATTAGTACTAATTAATCCACCCTTTAACTTAATCATGCACATCTACATAATGGTCACTTAAAATTATTTATTCTATTCAATCAAGTCCTCAATTCATTTACTTTTTGGTCCAAAATTGACAAACTTAAAATTAAACTTACCTAATTACTCTAACTATGCCAATTTACTACAATGATACATTTTTAGCCATTATAGCTCCTCCTCCATTTGAGGCTGCTGTGGAGGCTGTTGCTCCCCTTAGGGCTCTCTCGGAATATCCTCAACTTGCTGCAGTAGAGGGAGCTGGAAGAGGCATCTAGTCTCCGCCACTGTGAGCAATTTGTACTCATCCGAACAATCTCGTATCTGAGCCAGCATCCCCATCATCTGGGCTGCAGCCAACTGAACATATATGTTCTCGTCCAATGGAGGCCCAAACACTGCCAGAGGAACCCTCAGATGTATGAGCAACCTGGTGATGACACCGGCAGCACATATAAAAGGGGTTGTCCCCCGTGCTAACCTCACTTGATTAGCCAATATCTCATAGCTAATGTTGAGGCGCTAGCCTATCACCATTGCCCACAAGCTCCAGATCTCTGCCCCATTGACCGACCCCGGGTTGCTTGCTCGGCCCAAATAGGAACTGGAGAGTACTCTATGAACAAACCTTAGCGCCTGCGATGAGAGCATAGTGCTCTTCTTCGTATCATGATCGTATGGTGCTCCTGGCACAGTAATAACCTCCCAGTGTTGTCTCCTGATAGCTCTCTGTGGCCCATCCACTCTAGAGCCTGAGACTCTGGCTGCTCCTAGGGAATCTTCTGTCTAGGAGGCATCTTGGAGAAAAATGAAGTTAGTTTTACATCATTCCATGATAATTATAAATAAATAAGTGCATAGCATTCCGGCTAGGATGTGCCTATCTAAAAAAATTTTGCAGCATCCCAGCAAGAATTTGCCCCACCAAAAAAATTTCGGCAGCATCCTGGCAAGGATGTGCCTAAGTTCCTGCATGAAAAACAATAAAGGGACAGGCCTCAAGCCCTAACAATAAATTTGCAAGCACAATCATCCCATAGAATAAATAAGCATTTAACTGGGCATTCTTATTTTACCCCCAATTAGCAAATGTACAAAGGTATATTCCTAAATTCTATTCTGCTATTTTATTATTATCATTATTATTATTATTATTATTATTATTATTATTATTATTATTATTATTATTATTATTATTATTATTATTATTATTATTATTATTATTATTATTTGTTTTTCATTTTTTTTCGTTTTCTTGGTATTTACTTCCTAACTGTCAGTGTACAAGGTCCATTACTTGCAGAAAATAAATGGGCAGAATTTGTCCTACATTTTGAAGCATGCATATCTATCATGCATACTGAATAAAAATCTAATAAAAAGAAGTAAAAAGAAGGAAGAAAACACGATAAAACTAACCTGGTAGTTAATGAAATGCACTAAAAAATAATTCAAAATAAATGATGAAAAACTAGTCCAGAACATGCACAACAGTGAGGGGAGCGTTTTCGCACAAATAGCACGCAAAATGGATGAAAAACGAAGCCAAAAATGCAGAAAAATCGAGAGTTTGCGTCGAATCGCACGGGAAGGAAGAAGAAGAAAAGACCGAGCGGTGCATAACCGCTCAGCTTTTATATCTTTTAGTGACCTATGGGCTGTCCATCAATGGACCGAGCGACGTGCACTCCCTACGAGCCCGTCAATCAATTCAAATTTCCTTTTTTTTTACCCTGAGAAACTTAAAAATACTCCTTGAATGTCTTGTCGCCTGACTTAACTGCATGGTTAGATCCATCAAATTTCCTTACCTACAAAAATAAAATGGCACAAATACACGTCAAATATTTTATGCATGTGAAATGTTTGAATCATGCAGAACAAAATCTACCAGGTGGTCAAGGGTTGACCAAAGGGCTAGTCGTGCTTCGCTCAAGGCACGCCCGTCAGTCATTGCTTTCTTTAAATACTTGTCCTTTTCCTTTAATTTCATGCATCATTCTTCTTGGATTTCAACTAGAGCCCCCTTTCTAGGTTTTTCTCTTTTCCTTTCTTTTTTTTTTCGCACTTATATTTAATTTTTTATCCCAAACAACCCTTAATAAAATGCACTAACTTCTGGATGACCACCAAACTTGGAAAAATAACATCTTAACCCCTTATTCTAGTTTGAGATTTCTGAGCAGTCCGATTTTAGGACCCCCATTTCCACGTCTTCGAGTTTACTTGTCAAGAATTATGTCCCTTGCTCGAAGAATATGTTGCCACCATCGGAGCGAGATTTCCTCCCAGCACACTACCTTGCATCCTGAGCTACAGGTCGATTCATGCAAGGGACACTGCATTGGCTTTAGGTATTTCTCCCTCAGCCATAGCAAATTGGCCCTTTAGGGTACCACTTTTGCTTTAGAGCCGTTAATCGAGGCACTAAAAGGCTTCTTTGATGTGCCCACATACTAGGCCACTACTATTCTGCCTTTCTATATACCTGGCGGTGATTTTCGAGGAGCTACTTGGCAATTTCTAGCTATTCAGGATTGTGGATGGCATTCGTCGCGGGCTGTCTCCATTTCCTCTGATTCTCGTCGAGACCATTATGTGCCTGGATTCTATCTGTGTCAACCCTTCTGCTGCCTTCATAGGAAGCCCCTTATTACTCCAGGTATGTCATTATTTTAATAATGTAGTGAGTCTCTTGTGGATTTTTACACTAGCTTTTCTTATCAGAAAATGCGTCCTTTCGGATTTTCCCATAACCCTATGCCTTATTTTTGCCCGGAGTTGATCCTACCCATTCCGACCGCTTTTTTTTTTAACTTATCCTATCTTTTAGGTGTGGCTACAGGAAAAGCTAAAGCTACTATCAGAACCTCCTCCTAGAGTGATCAGCACTTATTCCCTGAGGCATTTGCTTCCCCGGCAGCAGTTATATTCATTTACATCTCCTGATGAAGGTGCTACTAGATTGGGTGAGTTGGCGGATGAGGACATCAGCTTCATGTGCCCTTGGCTCCCCCTTTCTGCTGTGACTCTGGATGGTTCTTCAGGGTGCATCCCTTTGTGTGGATTTTGCGAGGCTACCTTTTATATTATCGCCTGTTGCGCTCACCAGTTTGAAGGGATTCAAGATGTTGTGAGGCACCCTTTATGTTTCCAAGGTGGCCTTTTATTCTCGGCTTTCACCTCAAGGTATCATAGCCTCTGGACACAGCTACCTGTGAAGACTGTTATACCACTGATTGGGGATTGCTCTTTTGCTTCCACTAGTGCATATAAGGGGTGGGTGATCAGCCCTGCAGTGGATAACAGGACCCATCAACATAGGCATCTGGCCAGCCAAAGCAGTAGCAGAGCATAGTCATTAGATTACATACATTCAATAATGAACCATATTTTTCTTTTTATAAAAGAACTAGAAGATAGTGAACATGTGAGTTGAATTATCTTTGTTTTATATATTTTGCAAAGATTGTGTACATTTCAATATAATTTCATCATACATAATCATAATTTAACACAGATTCAAAATGCGAAATCACACTTAATCTCAAAATGCATCTCGACAGCATCAAACTCCTATTACCAATCAGCCCATGGGTTTGCTTGACTGGACATTTTCTCTCGAGCCTCTAACTTTTGCCCAAGGTGTTTTTTTTTTGTTTTCAGCCTAACGAGGAGCCTATTTTTAGCAAACCTGTAACACTCCTTACTCGTACGTGGCCCTCCATGCAGTAATATGGTCGGAGCACGACGAAAAGTAAAGGATACTATCGGACAAAACACTACAAAAACAATATCAAAAATAAAGTTATAAATTTTTTTTATACACAATACTTTCACATACCAATTTGTATAATACTTTTACTATAGACATATTATATACAGATCCTTTACTAATGAAGCCATAGTTCATAACATTACAATTAACAATTACAATTTTATTAAGATACTCCTACAGACACTTTGGCCTTGACTACTGTGGAATGTCCCAGGCGACTCTTCTATCTTCAAACCTACATGGATGAAATACCCGTGCTAAGCTTAAAGCTTAGTGGGGAATACGTAAACATAATATAAACGACCACTCACAGTACTTGTACACATAACATTCATTTAATACGCAGTTATAGCATATCTATAACCTTATTTCATTCAATAAGATAGGCATTTCCACATTCATAACATCTAATAGATATTTGCACATATAATCATCGCATACAATCATTTATTGATTAACTCATTATACATTTACCCAGTCATTTTATTAGCCATACCTTTTTAAAACATTTAACATATTCTATAACCTTCTTTTAATCGGCACTTATTATTTATTATTAATTTTACACATATGATAGCTTAACTTCATATTTACATACTTATGCAATTAATACTTCATTACACTTGGCTCCTTAGTCAGCCAATTAATAAAGGCCTACTCATTATCTGAGGAGTTAATCACTTTCAAATCATTTATACTCACTTATGCCCCTAGTATAAAGTTGGCAGAAATCTATGAATGGGATAAACGAGACGTGAACCCCTAAAGGCTCATAACAACCTGGAGGGACCTCGAAAGAATGCTCTAGTACATTCCAACCTGAAGGGACCCCGAAGGATCACTCCAGTACATTCTAATACATTTTAATTCATTTCAATACATTGAGGTAGGACTATCATTGGCCTACAATAAGTGAGATGTCATTCTCACACCCGCGGTCTTATGTCCCTATGGCTAGCTAACATATCCTAAACTAGACTTGACTACCAGATTACTACACAGGGCATCATTATTCCATTTTCCATATTTTTAAATTACCAATCATACTTTTCATGGAATTTCATCATACTATTCAATTATTTTCCATACTATAAGATCAATATACATGTAAATCTCACCCATATGCCATTACATGCCATAAAACTCATAAATTCCTCATGGTACACATAGATACACACATACATATCATTCGGCCATGATGTAAATTCTATTATCATTAATTCTTTTGATCACCTTGAACTTGTAATTAGGTAATTTACATGTTAAACAACACAGCCATGCCATTATTTCACATCAAAACACATTAAAATCACATTTCTACATACTTATATCATTTGGCCTATGTGTTTAACATCTATCATGTTAATTTTTCATGCTCTAATCCATTCCATTAATGAAATCACATGGCAAATATCATATATACATCATAAACATCATCATACATCATGTATACATTATCAAAATGACATAAATATCATAACATATCATGGAAACACATGCATATACCATTTATTTCATTTACAGTCGCATTACATTTTTTTTAATAATTCCCATATACCCATAATTCCATTTAAAAGTAATCCACATTCAATCTTATAGAAATTATGTGCATGCTTGCTATTTAAATGCCATCCCTTAATTCATAAAATAACACAAAACTTAACAAAAATCACTTATTATTGCTAAATAATCATCATATTTAATTTGGTTAAAATCCAAGTTCATTTGGTAGCAAAATTCATAAGTTAAATCATAAATAAAAGAAATTATGCTAAAGCACAGTTGTGTTTTTTTGAAGCACGGCTGTGTTTCAGCGGGCACAACTATGTTTTTGAGAGCACATCTATGTTTATCGGGCACATCTGTGTCTTCCAGGGAATACAATATTTTCAACCTAATTATCCACTCATAATCAACAAGTAAACGTCATTTTTAGCCAAAGTTATCTCTTAACAAATGATCCCCAAGATGTTAAATTTCTAATGGAACAGGTTTTAGGTAATTTGGAGGTGTAATCTAGGAGATATGACATCACAAACACATACTGCTACAATGCCTTATTCCAGGAAAAAGGCTACTATTTTGGACACTTTTGGAGACCTTAGAGCCAGAAATTGATTATGATTATTTCTATAGAAATTGTATATACAGATTTAAGGTTCTAATGCCTTTGAAATCACCCAATTTAGAGATTCCTAACTCCAGTTATTGCCTAAAAATCGGGCTGAGGTCAGACAACATCAATGACAAACTTGGTTCCAGCCACTCGGCCAAAATAGAAACCCTTCTATTTTTGCCATTTTTGATGGTCTTAGAGATGGAATTGGTTTATGATCATTTCTAGAACTTTTGTAGATATGGAAGTCATGGTTCTAACGTAATTAGAATCACTTAATTTAGTGTTCTCAAATTCTACTTATATCCAAAATAGTCACCAAAGGTCAATCCATCCTTTGGACAGAATTGCACTAGGTATTTCAATATACCCATAATCAATTAATTTGACACCATCTGTAACAACCTAAAACAGGCCTGGTCGGAATTTGCATGCCAAGTCGAGAATTTAAGGGTATTTCAGTAAATTTGTGCATGAGGTAATTGGATAATAAGGATTTAATTGCAAAGTACTTCTTAAATAAGTTAAGTGTGGGAAATTATTTGGTATGCATGTGGTGCATGGAAGTAGGATATAAGTGGGTTAAGAGGTTTTATAGTGTGGGTTTGTAGGTATGGTGCCTTGGATGTAAGTGGGTTTTTTTAAGAAATGTTATGGTGTGAGTTGAGTATGGTGCCATGGAGATATTATTATAAGAGTTGTTTGGGTGTGTTTTGTGCATGGTAACTAGAGCAAATAAGTTAAAGATGGGATGATGGAACCTTTAGGATGGTGACACATGGCTTGGGGTTAATTGGATTAGGGAAGAGAGAGGTAGGGAGGGCAGAAATTTGTGAAGCTTCCCGTGGAAGCTACCCTCATTTCCTTGCTTCCATTTTTCCGTCCCTCTCTTTCTCTCTTACTCCCATTTTCTGCTTCCATCTCCTCTTCCTTGTGTTTTCTTGAGTTTGGAGTGGGAATCAAGAGGTAAGATCATGGATTTTTATGGCTTCTTCTTCTTCTTATTCTTCTCCTGCGTTTTATGGGTTTTGATTGGGGTTCTCATGGTTTGATTTTGTGTTTTGGCTGGGTTTTGTACAAGAATCGAAAGAAGGAAGAAAGAGGAAAGGGAAAGAGAAGGTGAGATCATGAGAGGGCTTAAGTGAAGCTTCAATTCCAGGTTTGGGAGTGTGTTTTGAGTGCGTGCAAATGTTTGGGAGTGATGTGGTTTGTGTTTTCAGTTTGGATGTTTTGTCTCTACCCTAATTCTTCTTGGATCATGAGTGTGTGTTTATGTTCGATTTTCAGTAAATTGGGTGTTTTGATATGAGTCTTATGCATGTATTTGTTTGGTTAAACATACTAGTAATGCATGATGAGGATTAAATTGAAGGTATGCGAGAATTGAAAGTGAAAATGCATGATTGAGTAAACTCTGTTAAGTTTTCATCTGACCTCTATGCAATGTTTTTGTCATAAGTATAGTTTTAGATCTCTAAATCATGTAATTCTTGAGCCATTAGAACCATGACTTCCATTCCTTTAAAATTCTTAGAAATGACCTTGGGCTAATTCTTGCTTTAAGATCCTGAAAATTTACCAAAACCGTAGTATCTCTGTTTGGGTCGGGTTACTTGAACACTATAGGTTGTTTAGATCATATATGAAGCTAGAGATGTCCAATTTATCTGAAATTTGTTTCATTTGAATCCTAGGGAACATTTTTTAAGAAGGAAATTGTTTCTAAAAAGGTCATTTACATGTCGTTTTAGGCTGAACCAAAACGTGTAGTGCAGCAGCCCTGAGTGTGGCCTTCTGTTTTGTAAATTTTTGGTATGTCACGGTCACAATGAATTCATTGCCACCGTGACCAATGCCCAGAGAAGGCAGAATGCTTATTTTTGGACCTCACAGTCACAATGAATTCATTGCCACCGTGACCCCTTCTGTTTTGACCATTTTATGTGTTTTTCTTCCCGAATTGAACCCGTATTGCACCGAAACTTTCTAGGATCTATCCGATACATGTTTAGGACTATAAAATGAGTATAAGAATAGTTATCACTTGGAAAATAATCATGAATAAGATTAAGTTAAATGACATTTAAGGGTTATAATACCTTAATCTGTATGAGCATGTGTAACATGAATAAGTAAGCATAATTATGAGTTGAGATTAAGTTATACACATTTAAAAGATATCGAATGAAGTGAGTTTGCTTGATGTGATTTATTAATGTTAGTTGTTGTGGGTGGTATCGCATATTGCCATCTGAAATCAAGTGAGTTATGAATGCCAATTTCATGGTTGTTTATCATGAGCATGTAATATTAAATGTGAAATGTATTATGCATATCCATACTTATGATCCTCCTCTAAGAATATTATGCTATGCTTAAGTGTAAATTGTGTCATTGCATGATTAAGACTTTTCATTGTTAAGTATTGGTGTAATAGTTTCCCCTACTTGACCCTGGTGCTATAGAATAAAGATATGGGTACAGTGTGTTGGCATGAACTATATTATACGCTTTGCAATATAAATTGTATGATGCATGACTGACATTATGAACATATTTCTATGTCTATTGTACTATGGTTTATGCATGATATTATATCTATATATATATGCTTTATGCGATTAGAAATGTGAATTGTTTTACGCATGACCTGCAAGAGTCAGTCTAGTAGATAGTTAGGCATGCCTAATAGAGTCTCTTAGCTGCAGTGCCTTTGGACGTTTGGACCCTGATCAGGTCCCCGTTTGGTTCCTCGCGATCCTTTTTAATGTGTTTGGATCTTGTTTAAGATCCCCCTCAGTAAAATGTTTTAAATGTGATAAAATAAAATGGTTTTCGATTCGTACCCGTAAAGTACCCTTTGGCCGATTGGTACCCGTAAAGTACTGCCCGTACACTCGTTATCCACTATTGTGAGTCAGCAGGTGCTTTGTTGTTTTGTTTTGTTTTGCTTGAATAACTATAAGAATGTGATATCCGAATGAGCACGATAATGATTTGAGGAATTAGTTTATATGTATATGATCGTGGATATAAGCTTCGGAATGTATGTCTTATTTATGCAAGCATGTTTTTATTGTATATAAGTATGTAAATTATTATGTATGAGAAGGTGATCTGGACCTTGAATGATTACATATGTATTTTTGGGTTGTAATGCATATGGTTCGACTTCAGTAAGTGCATGTGCAGTTATGGAAGATGTTAAGGCAAGTTAAAGTGTGTAAGAATCTGATAAGGACTCGTGTAGTCTTGGAATGCAATATTATGCCATATGTTTATTTGGTTTCAGCTATTGTATTATCTTCGGCATGTCTTGTGTCTGCATTTCTTGACATGATAGTTTATGTGATCAGAGTTGTGCAGAGGAAGTGTGGTGTTTTGACGTCTTTCCTTTGGTTCGACTAGTGTGTGTATTATGGCATGTCAAAAGTTTGTTTAATGAGCTAGTGTTCTTAGCACGATAGTTGGGTAATTATTATATGGTAATTGTGTTGCCTGTGAAGGGGGTTTCAGTTAGTGCATGGGTACTTTGGCTTGATAGTTGCATGTGTACTATCTCTTGTAACTATGCACTGTAAGGTACTGATATTTGATACCTCGGTAAGTATATGCATGTGAGTTTGTATGTAGTTCTGCAGGATGATACTTGTATCGTGGATGGTATTACATTTGCTTCGGTTTATTTTCGACATAAGTATATGGTTATGGATGTGAGTTTTCGCATGATTGCCTTTTCTATGCAAGTATGATTATATTTGTGTTATGAATATCCGCATTTGCCATTTGAATGTGATAGAGCCTTGGCGACTATTGTGAATGGCCATCCATATTCTTGTGTGTTCTGCCCACTAAGCGTTATCGCTTAGCACGGGTTCTTTTCCCGTGCAGATGGCAGGTTTGGTTTTGTTCGAGTCGCACATCTGCAAGGTCGGCCACGTAGAAGTTAGAAGTTTTGTTATGTGAGCAGCTTCTGTATTTTGGATTTTTGTTATTCCTGTAGTCTTATGTATCTGTAAGGTTTTGGATATTATTTTTGGGTTATGTAAACGTTATTATATTTATATATTAAGTTATTCCTTCGTTTTATCTTTCGCCTTATGCTTTCGCTGAATGATTATATGTATGTATGTGAGTTATGTATGTTCAGCTTTTGTTCCTTAAAGTTTTAATTTCTGCTGTATTTCCATATATATGTCATGTATGAATGTATGCTTCCGCTTAGTGTATGTGTGCATATATGTGAGTGAGCGTCGGGTAGCACGCGCCCTTCCAACGGGGCCGACGGTGGGGGTTTTACACCATCAATTCACCTAATTCAATCCAAATCAACATAAAAAATATACAAACACTTCAAAATATTCAATCCATCAATAATTCTTCATTAACACAAGAATTAGCACAATAATTCCCAAACCTCATTTGATGGCTCCTTCATCTTCATTAGCTCTTTCTTTCTTGCTTTCTTACTCTTTCATAGTTATCACCATCCAAATTCCTCATCAAAACCCACAAAATTACATGTTAACATTTATACTAACCATACTTTCCATATAAATCTTAAATCTTACCGATAGAGAAGAAGAAGAGATGCAACTACACAACTTAATCTAGCTATAAGAACTAAACAAATAAATTAAATTCATCAATTCTAGCTTACCTCTACCTTTGCCCAAAACTAAGAATTCTTAATTCCTCACTTAATCTTCATTAAATCAAAAAATTAAGGGCTGGAATTACCTTCAATAAGGGCTAAAAATCAAGCTAAAAGCTTGGATTGAAGAAGAATTGGAAGAAAAATGAAAGAAATCACATCAAAAAGGAAGAAGTAATGGCTTCGAGTGAGGGAGAGAAGAAAGGAGAACGGGCTGTTGGAAAAATCTAGGTGAACATAAAGATTTTTGGGGCTTTTATGGTGGGTTTTTGGGTTGGTTTAAAGTCCAACCAAGTTGGGCCAACCAATCCAAATTCAAGCCACTTTTATGACTCAATTTGCACTCTTAATTTAATTTTCTCTTTTACCACACACAAATTCTCACAAAATTAATTTTCTAATTCATATCATATAAAAACTAGGCTGTACACCAAATTTCACCTCAATCGGAGTCCGTTTTAGGTCCGGTTCACTCAAACCAGTCCGATCGGTAAATTTTCAAAGTCCTAAAAAAATTATCTTTTTACTACCAAAAATTCCTACATATCATCTATAGCCAATCTGGAAATTTTCATCGATTTTGGATGTCATTTGCTATTTTTAAAGTTTCGGTCAAACTTTTGGTCAACTAAGTACTATTTTAACCGAAATCATTTATTTTTCCTTACTTTCTAAGCTTAATTCCTCATAAAAATTACTCCATGATTCTTAACACGTATTAATTAGACTCCAATAATATTTTGGGGGTCAATCGAAAATTATTTCCTAGTCTGCTAATTATTTATCAGTCCAATAACCCAACTTTTTGGTGTCACCAAAAAGTAATTTTTCATTACCATATGATTCTACTCATTCATACGAGCGCGTCCATATTTTCAGATTATTTTTCTAAGGTCCGTAGCATCCTCTACGGTCCGGTCAAACACTCAATCAAACTAGTTGCTATTCATACCGAATCCGTGACTTTTTCTTATTTTCGACTTTTGAGACCATACTTGACATCGATTTCACTCTAAATTTGAACCTCAAACTCATTGTAACTTATACTTTCCAATAATCAAATAAAATGTTTTTCGACTCCGGTAGGTACTATTTGCCCTGGTATCACTATTTACTATCGGGAAAAATTATTCCCGGCTAACCCTGTAATGAGGCCATACAATTCTCCCCTCCTTAAAGAATTTTGTCCTCGAAATTCACTTAAATCAAATACTCTATCTATTATACTCTATATCATTACTATTCATACATATTACTTCTATATAGTCATATAACAATGACATTGTATACTCATAATATATACACTCTACTCGTTTCGGTACACTTATTTGTCCTATACTTATCTATTTTCATTTACTATACTTTTACCTAATTACTTATTGTATTTCTTTACATTCACTTCATTCTTAACATACTTTAAATCTCTTAATTTTATAATACTTTAATTTGTTATTGCCTTAAACAATTTCTTTTGATGAAAATAACCATAAAATTCATAATACATTTCTTATCCACAAACTTATGAAAACCAATTTAATCAAGTCCCATATATAAATTTCCTTCCATCAAGCTACTTCTAAGTCCATCATAATTATCATAACAATTGTTGTCCTTATCACTATTTGGAAATCCGATCATATACACCTTATTAATTCTTGTCTCCTAGCATAATTACATACCATTTTAATATCTCTTTGAACTTTCTATTTTCTCTATTTTGCTTTTGTCGACTTCAAAACTCTTAACGTCTGAATACTTCAATTTAGTAGTAATTCAAACGGATTTTCTTAATCCTAATAACCATTGGAGTCATAACACATTTTTGGTTTATAAGCATATTTGGCTCCTAACAAAATAATTTTACCAAATCAATACAATTTCTTTTCTTAAATCACCTTTACTTTACATAGCCATTTCATCACATCACACTTAACTCTCTTCTTATCTAACTTATTTCCAGATCAATTAAAATAACCATAACAATTACTATCTTATTCACTATTCAAAACTCAAACGTATACACTTTGCTTCCAAATCATTCTATACATATCATCTTATTATGCCATTCCTTAATACCTCAAATTTACAAGATATACATGTTACTTTCCTCATTCATATTACTTATTCTTCATTTGAAATCTTACTCACACTTTCCTATATAAATTCCCAAAATAGTCTTTTTTTTCCACTTAACTTTGATTCTTCATACCTTATACTTTTATTAACAAACACTTTACTCTTCCTCAATATATCCCTTTTTTAACACCAAACACTCAATGTACACCCCGTCAGCTTCCTCTCCAAAGGATACATATACATAAATGCTTATCACATATGAATGAGGGATACAAATGGAATAAATGTATGATGGTTCATGTATGCAGAATGATGCAAAGTTTATGTAATAATGATGCACTTTTCCCGTCCCCCATGTCTCAATATGTAACAACCCAAAATTGGCCTAGTCGGAATTTGCATGATTAATTGGATTAATAAGGGCATTTCGGTAATTATGTAAGTGGAATTGGGGTTATTATGAGGACTAAATTAAAAAGAAATTAAACTTGGAAAAAGAAATAATTTATTTTAGTGAGCATTTGGTAATTGTCAAGGACCAAGAAGAGTTTTGCCAATGATCAAAGTGAAATAAGACAAGATATTTTAATTTGGACCATTGGGTGGTTGACACCTAGCAAGGGGTTGGTGTGGGCATTAAATGGAAAAGAAAGAAAAGGGAAAAGGAGAGAGAAAGGGGACAGATTTCTACACTTTTGCCCAGTCCCATTTCCCTCTCTCTCTCGATTTCTCTTCCTCTTTTCTTATTCATTTTCTGCCTTGCCTCCTTGCTCTTTTGGCTGGTATTTTTGCAAGTTGTGGGTGATTTTGATAGAGATTTGGAGCAAGATTAAAGAGGTAAGTGGTTGGTTTTGCTTGTAAGCATTCTAGTCTTCTTCTTCTTCTGGTTTTGCTTTTGATTTTGGGAATCTTGGGTTTGGATTAAGAGATTTTTGGGGTTTATTGTGCAAGAAATTGGTGACAAGAAGAAGATTAAGGGCAAGGAAAAGGTTCAAGCTTGAAGAAGAGCTGGGTTTTTTAGCTTCAAGAGGTTTGAGAGTTTGTATTTTGGTTTGAGAGTGTTTTTACCCTTCTTAGTCCGGATCGGATATAGAGTTTAATTGTACTGGAATTTGTATGTTTTGATACACGAAAATGCATGTGTTTGATAGATTTGTGTATATGATTTGAAATGTTAGAGTAATAATGGTTTGCATATCAATTTTGAAGAGCATGTACATGAATATGAGAGGGATTTCTGGGTTTTGCAACCCCTGTTTATGTTATTTAGATGCGTGTTAAAATTGTATAAATGAGTTGTTATTATTATAAGCATGTTTTGAAGGCACTGGAGGTAAGATTTTTCATGATTTTGCATGCTATTTGGTTGTGGGTAAAGATTGGGTTTTGGTTTTCAAGCTCTGTTTTCCAGCGTTTTGCTGAGGAAAGGAAAACACGCTCCTATCGTGAGCTCGACGCTTATCGCGAGCGTGACAGAAGCGAGCCATCCTTTCTCTCATGGCAGATCCAATCGGCTTGTAATTCTTCACGACACGTGAAGTGTCACACCCCATTTGCCCCCTAGAAGTTTGAGCCATATTTGTGCATGCATTGTGTATGTGTATTTGCATATCATAAGGGTATTTTGGGAATTTCATGTTTTAGTGGGTTGTATTATAGTGCGGGTGCTCACATGGTATTAGGGTGTGAGTTAGTTGGGTTGTGATTGTGTGTGCATGAGCATACCATAGTAGGATGTGTTTGTTGGGTTGTGCTAGTGTGTGTGTGTTCACACATTTGTAGGGTATTATAAGTTGGGATTTCATTATGTGTGTGTGTAGTGCATGCTTGTTGGGTGTGAGTGATCGAGATCCACCACTAGGAAGAGGACACATGGCTAAGGTTAGGAGAGAGGGGATTTAGAAGAGGAAAGAGAAAGGGAAGTAGAAATTCTGCTCCCTTTATCCCGTTTCTCTCTTCTCTTCATGTCTCTTCTTCCTCTTCTCTTCCCATTTTGTGCCCTAGCTTGGATTCAAGTCATAGTTGGTGGGAATTGATCATCTCCTAGCATTCTTATTAGTGAGTTTTCTGCACTTTCATCTTATTCATCTTCTTCTTCTCATTTTCTGGGTTTAAGGTTTTGATCTAGGGTTTTGTTGTTTGTTTGTTTTGGTGGGTTGTTGGTTAGTTGAGCCTCTTCGTGATCCTAAAGGGAAGGAGAAGGCATCGGGAAGTGGTGCTCATTAGATTGGAGCTAAGGAGTATCAGGTTTGGGAAAATTCTTGTGTTTGATGTTCATGTGTGATTTTCTGGGTTTGCATGAATTTCTGAAGATTATGTTGTGTAAATGGGCGTATATTAGTATATAAGGTATGGGTTTTGGTTTATGATAAGTTATGATGCATAATTATTGAGTTATTTGAACCAAATGTGAAGTGAATGAATGTTGCTGGAATTTTTTTGGTTTTATGATTTTTGAGTTATTTATTTGTGAATTGATAAATTGATTGTTATTAATTGTGGAAATATGTTGTTTTATGTTGGTTATGGTGTTTGGAAGGCCTATTATGAGGTAAGATTGCGTTTAAGTTTGATTTGGGTGAAAATGGTTTTGATTTGGAATTTTCTGGGCTTCTTGCGTTTTTATTGAGAAATGGAAATCCCGATACTGTCGCGAGGGCGACATTCTTACGAGCGCAACAGAATGGAATTTCCAGCTCTCGCGCCTAAAGGCTGAGGACATGTGAGCGTTGTGAGCAATGCCCACAAGTCGTGAGCTATGTTCATAAGTCGTGAACAATGCTCACGAGATGTGAGCGTTGTGAGCAAAGCTCACGAGACGTGAGCAATGCTCACAAGTTGTGAGCCATGCTCACGAGTCATGAGCAATGCTCACGGCCATTCTGTCATCGCGGTAGTGACTCCAGTATGCCCTGTTTCTCTCACGTGCTCTATTTCTCTAAAATGGGTTTTAAATGTCTTTTCTTGGCTTTTCACTGCTGTATGCTATATTATTTTTCTTATTTGTGTAATATCATGATTTCTTCATGATAAATTATATGCTGTGTTTTGGAACATGATTTGGATTATGTATGACCTGCAAGAGTCAGTCTAGTGGATAGTTAGGCATGCCAAATAGAGTCTCTTAGCTACAGCCCTCTGTTCCGCTTGGACCCTGATCAGGTCCCGTTTGGTTCCTCATGAACCCCTTATGTATTTTCGATCTTGTTTAAGGTCCCCTCTGTAAAATGTTTTGAATACAATAAAATAAAATGGTTTTCGATTCGTACCCGTAAGGTACGTTATGCGTTCGATTCGTACTTGTAAGGTACGTTATGCATTCTCTCGTTATCCACTATTTTGAGTCAGCAGGTATTTATTTTTGTTTGCTTTGGCATGCTATAAGAATATGATATTCGAATGAGCATAATGATGAGTATATGAATCAACTGTTATCTGAACGTGATCATGAGCTTCTGAAAGTTATGAACGTGACCCGATATATGTTGTATATCCATATGTGATCTAAGTGTGTTATATTATGTATGATTATCTACATGTGCCATATCGTATGTGTTATTCTCTGAAGACCATTGTGAATGGCCGTCCACTTTACTGTTGTGTTTCCGCACTAAGCGTTTATCGCTTAGCATGGTGTTTTATCCGTGCAGGTGCGGAAGGTGCTGTATTTTGGGAGAGTCGCCGTCAGTCAAGCTAACACAGAAGGGATTAGTGTAGGGCTCATTTTTGTAGCAGTTATGATGATTCTTTTTATAATAAAACTCTCATGTATTAGTTTTTGTCAAGCTTCCGCTATGAATATTTTTGGATATGTAATTATTTTGTATTGGCAATTGATCAGAACATTATTGTAATGAATTTGTTATATGAATGCATGATTAGTTTTGCTTTCAAAGGTTTTAATTTTTGCTGTAATTCCGTATGTTTATGATGTTCAATGTATGATATTGTATCATCCTATTTTGTGACACCCCTGCTCGTACGGCTTCCCACTCCGATGCGGATGGGTTCGCCTACGTATGGGTAAGGGGTGTTACAGTTTTTGGTATCAGAGCCTAGGTTTAGGCTTTTCTGGGTGTTGTTGTTGTTGTTGTGATGTGCATAGATGAGTATATGTCTAGGACTATATTGGCTGATGCGGTTGTCCTCTCGTTTGTTTTAGATGGCTTCTAATTCGGTGTGTGGATCACTTGAGGAGTCCGCCGAGAGTGTGAACCCTCAAGCTGTTGATCCTTCGATTTCTTTATTAGCTCAACCTGCTAGGGTACAGCCCGAGGCCGCAGCCATGCCCTTCAAAGCTATGTTCAAGCTGTCACAGGACATGGCTAGGGTCTTGGAGAGAGTGACTGCCCCTAGAGCCCCTACTGAGAGTATGAGAAGAGCTTGTGCTGAAGACTTTTATGGAATGGGTTTGGATGAGTCGGAAGTTGCTGAGAAGTGGATCGATAAGGTAAAGCGTGCTTTGAGAGAATTCCGGTGTCCTCCCGATCAGAAAGTAGAGTGTGCAGTGGCTTTATTGCAAGGGTCCGCATATGAATGGTGGGAGTCGGTTTGTAGACATCCTTAGTTGCCTGACCCGATTACTTGGGAGCTTTTTGAAAGAGAGTTCACGAACAAGTATGTGACTCAGACATATAAGGATGCAAGGTGGGCTCAGTTCTTGAGTTTGAAACAGCGGGCGATGTCTGTGTCTGAGTTTGAGTAGGAGTTGAACCGGTTGGCTAAGTGTGCATCGGAAGGTATTATGACAGATGAGTTCAGGAGTAGACATTTTGAGGCCGGATTGAATGAGTCATTGAGGGCAATATTGATTTCTCTTATGAGTACTCTTGGTATTGGATATTACCAGATTGTGCAAGCTACAGTTAGGGCTGAGAGGTCAGAATCTATTTTGAGAGAGAGAGGGCTCAGAGGAGGAATCCCTCTCGTGGAGGTTCATCTTCTTCATCCTCGGGTAAGAGGTCAAGGAACCTGTAGGATGAATCATCTGCAGGCCCAGTTGTGAGAGGTAGAAGATAGGGTTTGGCTATGGTGTCTGGTTCTAGTAGAGGTGGTTCGGGAAATATGACAGAGATGTTACCGAAATGTTCTCATTGTAGCAAGTGCCACTGGGGTGAGTGTAGGTGGCTCACTGGTGGGTGTTTCGGATGTGGGAGCACTGAGCACTTTTTGGCCAACTGTTCGAGATCGTATGAGGCTTCAGGTGATCAGAGAGAGACCAATAGAGTTGGTTCGAATGCTTCTCAAGCTACCCGGGGTAGAGGCCGAGGTAGAGGTCGAGGCGGTCGACCTACAAAAGGAGCTGCATCAGAGTCGGTTGAGCGTTCTTTGGCAGTGCCAGCTAGAGCTTATTCAGTGAGAGCTAGAGATGAGCAGGATGCACCTGATGTTATAGCTGGTAAGTTCCTACTCCATGGCACTGAATTGTATTCTCTAATTGACCTTGGTTCCACACACTCATATTTGTGCACTGATAAGTTAAGTGATAAGTTGCATGTGGTAGATCAGTTAGATTATGAGATTTGTGTGACTAGTCTATTAGGGAAATTGTCCCCTGCTAGTTGAGCGAATTGAGTCTCCAGCAGATTTGATTTAATTGCCGTTTAGGGAGTTTGATTTGATTTTGGGTATGGACTGCTTAGGTAAGCATCGGACGGTGGTCGATTGCCATAGGAAGACAGTTGTGCTTCCGGATAGAGATCGGTCATCTGTGTTTGTTAAAGGTTTGGGTGCTAGTTCTTTGAATAATGTGATTTTCGCAATGCAAGCTAAGAGGTTTATTAGGAAGGGTTGTGAGGCTTTTCTTGCAGTGGTGTTGGATTCTAAACGGGATCAAGTTAGGATTGAGGATATCCTAGTTGTTCGGGAGTTTGGAGATGTTTTTCTAAGCGAGTTGCCTGGTTTGCCTCCTGAGTCTCCAGCAGATTTGATTTAATTGCTGTTTAGGGAGTTTGATTTGATTTTGGGTATGGACTGCTTAGGTAAGCATCGGACGGTGGTCGATTGTTATAGGAAGACAGTTGTGCTTCCGGATAGAGATCGGTCATCTGTGTTTGTTAAAGGTTTGGGTGCTAGTTCTTTGAATAATGTGATTTTCGCAATGCAAGCTAAGAGGTTTATTAGGAAGGGTTGTGAGGCTTTTCTTGCAGTGGTGTTGGATTCTAAACGGGATCAAGTTAGGATTGATGATATCCCAGTTGTTCGGGAGTTTGGAGATGTTTTTCCAAGCGAGTTGCTTGGTTTGCCTCCTGAGAGAGAAGTGGAATTGTCCATAGAGATAGTGCCGGGTACTTTGCCTATATCGAAAGCACCTTATCGAATGGCTCCTGTAGAGTTTAGAGAACTCAAAACTCAGCTACGAGAGCTATTGGATAAGGGGTTTATCAGACCTAGCATATCTCCATGAGGAGCTCCGATTTTGTTTGTTAAGAAGAAGGATGGTTCTATGACAATGTATATCGATGACAGGCAAATCAACAAGGTCACAGTGAAGAATAAGTATTCTCTGCCTAGAGTCAAGGATTTATTTGATCAGCTTAGAGCCGCGGGAGTCTTTTCAAAGATTGATCTTCTACTGGGTTATTACCAGGTTCGAGTTTAAGATGCTGATGTGGTTAAGACTGCATTTCGGGCTAGGTATGGCCATTATGAGTTTTTAGTGATGCCGTTTGGTTTGACCAATGCACCGGCAGCTTTTATGGATTTTATGAACCGAGTGTTTAGGCCATATTTAGACCGATTTGTGGTGGTGTTTATAGATGATATCTTGGTGTATTCCAAGGAGGAGAGTGAGCATGAAGAGCATCTTCGGTTGGTTTTGCAAGTGTTGAGAGAGCATCGATTGTTTGCCAAGCTTAGTAAGTGTGATTTTTTGCTTCGAGAAGTGTCATTCTATGGTCATATTTTGTCGGCTAAGGGTAGTCAAGTTGATCCGGCTAAGATTGAGGCGATTATTGATTGGAAAGCGCCTAGGAATGTTCCAGAAGTGAGGAGTTTTCTTGTTTTGGCGGGTTACTATCGACGGTTTGTGAAGGGTTTCTCATTTATTGCTGCTCCAATGACGAGGTTGTTGAGGAAGGGAGTCAGGTTTGAGTGGTCGGACAAGTGTCAGGCTTGTTTTGAGCAGTTGAAGAGGTTCTAGTGGAAGCTCCTATACTTACTCAACCCATCTCGGGTAAGGAGTTTGTAATGTATAGTGATGCTTCGGGTGTCGGTCTTGGTTGTGTTTTGATGCAAGAGGGAAAGGTTGTGGCTTATACTTCCTGTCAGTTGAAGCCATATGAGAGGAATTATTCGACGCACGATTTGAAGTTGGTAGTTGTGATCTTTGCTTTGAAGATTTAGCAGCATTATCTGTATGGGGAGAAGTGTAGGATCTTTACGGATCATAAGAGTTTGAAGCATCTCCTCACGCAGAAGGAGTTGAACATGAGACAGCGCCGATGGCTAGAGTTGTTCAAGGACTATAACTGCATATTGGATTTCCACCCGGCTAAGGCCAATGTTGTGGCGGATACTTTGAGCAGGAAGTCAGTTTTGGCTTTATTTCTGAGATGGTTCAGATGGAGATTTAATTCAGATGGGGTTATGGTTTCTCAGTTGAGAGTGAAGCCTACCTTGAGACAGAGGATTGTAGATGCTCAGAAGGAAGATGAGAGGTTACAACGGGTTGTGCAAGAGGTTAGTTGTAACACCCCAACTCATACGTAGGCGAACCCATCCGCAAGGGAGTACGAAGCCGTACGAGTAGGTGTGTTACCGAACAGAAACGATACAAAACGTATATAATTATGAAAGAATTAAAACTTTTAAGGAGCAAAGATCTGAACACACATATTCATAAACGCGCGTATCTTAAACGAAAACATACACATCTACAATTTTACAATCATACAATAGGAGTCTGAAATATTACATCGTTCTCTTTACATATTATTACTTATACATATAACACAGATATACAAAAATTCTAAATTACAAAAGCTGAACAAGATACAAAACTTCTAGCTTCTATATGGCCGACACTGCAGATGCGCGACTCGAACAAAAGAAAACCTGCCACCTGCACAGGGAAAAGAGCCCGTGCTAAGCGATAACGCTTAGTGGGGAAAACAAATATAATAATATGGACGGCCATTCACAATGGTCGTCGAGGCATAACACATGCAAATCTCATACACACATAGTTCTTACCGAGAAATATATATATGCTTACATATAATAGCTGTGCATTCAATTGTTTCTTGTCATATTCATATCCTTATGTGCGACACAAACCAAGTCAACATCATCATACAAAATGTAAGTATATTCATGCATAACTACATATAACTTCACATGCAAGCGCCTACCTATACATTACAGGTCAGTATTAATACACCTATATGCCAATACTTGTATCGTTATACCAGTACAGGTCCTCATTTGCATACATTTACCGAACACGTTGGAGAATCAAGCTTTTGAAAGTACATCATACATAGTTACATAATCACATTCCGTTGCGCAACATTAATCTTTGACATAAACAACTATATGATATTGCATTCCAATCACGGTGTTTCAGAGAGCCAATTGATCTGCACTTATCAATTCACATATCTATAATCATAACTGATCAGAACCGCATGCTTATATACACAACATAACAAATCATACACCTGCTGACTCACAATAGTGGATAACGAGTACTGAGAGAGAGACCTCATGAGGGAACATATAGCCCGATCTCTGACCGGGTAAACCTCAGAGGGAACATATAATATAATGTACCATACAGGTACAAGTCGAAAGGCAACATTTCATTGAACAGGACCTTAAACAAGATCCATACACATATACATAATAGGGGTTCGCGAGGAACCATTCGGGGACCTGATCAGGGTCCAAATCGTTCAAAGGGCGCTGCAGCTACAAATACGTAGACTCTATTAGGCATGCCTAACTATCCACTAGACTGACTCTCGCAGGTCATGCATCATACAAATCATATTTCAAATCACACAATTTATATCATTATACATAATCAGCAATAGGTGAGACATATGAATAAGTTTATAAAGTCAATCATGCATCATACAATTTACACTTAAGCATAACATAATAATCTTAGAGAAAGATCATAAGTATAGATATGCATAGTACATCCAATTATATTAAAATACTTCACAAAATAGTCCAATTATAAACCTAAAAGTGCCACAAGTTCGGAATTCAAACATTAAAATCACCAAAGAAAACTCATTTAACACAACTCATCTGTCGCGCTCGCGATGCCTGTCGCGCTCGCGACAGAGACCATAGTCTCTTCGCTGTGCACTCGCGACGGACTTCGCGATCGCGGGAAGGAGAGAAGGGCCCGGCTCTGTCGCGCTCGCGATGTTGTCGCGATCGCGACAGAGGACAAGTATTGCTATCGCGGGGTCGCGACAAGTCGCGTGCTCGCGATAGCACAGGCCAACAATGTGCTCTGTCGCGATCGCGACGGTTGTCGCGCTCGCGACAGAGAGCAGACAAGCTATTGCTATCGCGGGCTCGCGACTGCTTCGCGTGCTCGCGATGGCACAGCATCCGAATCATCGGTCTCTGTCGCGCTCGCGACAATGTCGCGATCGCGACAGAGTCATGATTCCGAAAATCTACAGAATTTTGCAAGATCTTTCCTTCCTCAAACTCATCCACAACCACACAAAACACATCCCAAGGTCTCTTACCTCATCTCCAGCAAGTTACACATCATTAACAACATAAATCCAACATTCGTATAAAAATTTCAATAAAATATGCTACCAACAATATTCATTTACACAATCTATAATAACAGTATTATTCATCAATTGCACCCACGTTAATTGCATTCATGCTTAGGTTACTCATGTTATCAACACATATTAATCCTCATCCTTCACCAAGATATATCTACTATTATATACTAGCTAATCATCAATCTTAAGCATACTCCTAAATTTTCCCGACAATAATTACTTATATAGCCATTTAATTACCCTAAACATGCATAATAACTGATGGGAAAGATACGGGATTGATCCGGGTCAATCCTAGACTCAAAAATAGAGAAGAAAAGGCTCAAAACATACTTTTCTGTCGCGAGGTCGCGACCCTTGTCGCGCTCGCGACAGAGGCTCGCCTCAGCTACCAAAACAGACTGCTTTCTACTATAAACTAGTAACGCGAAAACCGACCTCTAAACCTCATTATTAGGAAAAGTATTCTTCTTAACAAATGTTTCGCTACGTCGTAACTTTAAAAAGGAACAAGTTTCAGGTCAATTGGACATCTATAACTCGAGATATGATCTCCACAACGCATACTGTTCAAACAACCCGACACAACAGGGACACTACATTTGTAATCCATTTTTCGATGTCTTAGAGCGAGAATTAGTCTAAGGCTATTTCTGAAACATTTAAAGGAATAGAAATCACGGTTCTAATGGATCAAGAATCACACGATTCAGATCTCTATAACTACACCTATGACAAAAACAATGTACAGAGGTCAAATAAAAACGGAACAGAATTGCCAAAATCACCATCAAACATCAAATTCAAAGGATTTCTCAAACTCATGCATTTCAATGCCAACTCACATATACACTTATATCAATCAATAACATGTATTACTAACACCCATTTTCCCCAAATTAATTCATGCATATCTCATCTCAAGCACTCAATTTCTGGAGAAACAAACACAAATACACACACTTAAATACAACTCCCAAACACAAATGAAGAAATCAAAGCTCCCGAACCTCTTGTAGACCAAAACCCAGCTAATCTTCACCCTTGAACCTTCTCCTTGCCTTTGATCTTTTTCTTGAAACCCAAAGCTTGCACAAAACCAAAACCCACAATTACTCTTCCACAAACCTTAACTTAAACAAAACCAAAGAAGAAGAAAATCCAAAAATCTAAACACAACATCCAAATCTAACCACTTACCTTCTTAATCTTGCTCCCAAATACTTCCAAAACCAGCTCCAACCCACACAACCAAGAGAGGAAACGCAAGAAATGGGAAAGAAGAGAAGAAGATAAAGAACGGGAGAGAGAGGAGGGAGCCTTACGTGAAATCTGCTCTCTCTCTCAATCTTCTTTTCCTTTAACTCTTTTCCCATTAATTGCCCACCTACCAAGCCACTTGTCAACTTCCTATAGGACCAAAAATCCACTCACTTGACTTTTCTCTCTAAGCACCATACACAAACCACACACAACCAAGTCTTGAATAAATATCTTCAAGACACCAAACACCACTCACACCATATCATTTCTTAGCCCACTCACATCCTACTTCCATACACTTCAAGCATACTCTAACAATTCCTTATAAACCACTTGTCATCATCCTACAAACCCAAGTGTCACAATCTTATCCAATCACTTCCTACATACCATACACATGTTCCACTAGATGATTTCTCACTTAACATCTTATTAATTAATTATTTTCTTTGCACTTTAGTCCTAATTAACCAAACTTTCTCAAGCACAAATTACCGAAATACCCTTCACTTAACTGACTTAGCTTGCCGATTCCGACTAGGCCCGATTTGGGGTGTTACAAATCTACCCTCCTTAAAAGAATTTCGTCCTCGAAATTCACTTATATCCGATTTTTTAAACTCCAAAAATCTTTATTACTAGCATTCACACACTAACATTATACTATCCAAGTCATTTTTACTAATATCAGAACATATAGTAGAAATCCTTCTCACTAAAATAAACATCTCCATAATTTTTTTGAGTTACAGATCGTTTGCATTCTATCACCATCAGGTCAATCTTTTCACTTAACTCCTTCCTCATAGTACTTCTCGTCTTTTAAATACATAATCGTTCACACATTCACTATACTCTTTCCTTGATCAAAATGACTATAACATTTCCTCCTAGATTACTGGTATCACTAGTCACAATTTGATTTTCACTTTTTAAACTATCACATAAATCTTACAGTACTTATTATTTAATCATCTTATACAAAAGTCTGCAATTCTATCCACTTACTTGCTTATACTTATCACTACTACTCTTGTTCCTAATAGCAAATAGTACACGTACACCCTGTCAGCTTTCTCTCAATCAAAACACATATACAAATACTTTTCATGTATGGTCAAAGGGATGATGATGCAATGAAAATGTGATGGCTCATGTATGCAGAATGATGCTGAGGAAATGCAAGTAATGCTGTAATGATGCATTTAGTCCCATCCCCATGATGTAATATGCTTTTATTCAAATACTTTTCTGGAGATAGCTGACAGGTATATAGAGTACTACCAAAACCTTATGGAATCCAAATACCCTTCTACCTCAGATTACTAAACAATTTACTCGAACACTTCAAAACAAAACTTACCAGAAGGCTCTACAGGCTCTGTCACTACACTACGGTGCTCAATAAACCTTGTTGGCCCACGAGTGGTTCTAAGCAATTCCTCCATATCCTTCCTAGCTTGCCTAGCTAGATTCTCCCTTGACTTCGGACAATTGGCAAGCTGATGGGCTTTGCTACCACATCGGAAACAAGCTCCAGTGAGTTTCCGACAAGGACCCCAATGTTGCTTCTGACAGAATTGGCATACCGGAATTTCTCGAATTCTTTTCCCTGTCGACCCTTCACTGCCCGAAACTTTTCTTTTCTGAGGTCTCTTCCGAACAAAATCCTGAGGAACGCGAGGGGTAGTTAATCTATCCAAAATCTGAATCAACCCTCGCACTAGAGCCCTATCGTCAGAAACAAAACCAGAATCCCTAGCCAGAGGATGCTCGAAAACACTCTGATCAACACTAACTGAATTCACACTATCTGTCGTCTCGCCCACCTTCTCACTAGGGTCAGACTCCATCTAACCATTAAACACACACAGGACAAAACACATCTGCATTAGGCCACGACACAAAACTGACTCTCAAACAAAGACTCGACACATAACAAGTAACATACAAAGACCCAATACTCAAACAAATAAGGCAACCAGAATCTTGTGCTCTGATACCACTAAATGTAACACCCCAACTCATACGTAGGCGAACCCATCCGCAAGGGAGTAGGAAGCCGTACGAGTAGGTGTGTTACCGAACAGAAACGATACAAAACGTATATAATTATGAAAGAATTAAAACTTTTAAGGAGCAAAGATCTGAACATACATATTCATAAACGCGCGTATCTTAAACGAAAACATACACATCTACAATTTTACAATCATACAATAGGAGTCTGAAATATTACATCGTTCTCTTTACATATTATTACTTATACATATAACACAGATATACAAAAATTCTAAATTACAAAAGCTGAACAAGATACAAAACTTCTAGCTTCTATATGGCCGACACTGCAGATGCGCGACTCGAACAAAAGAAAACCTGCCACCTGCACGGGGAAAAGAGCCCGTGCTAAGCGATAACGCTTAGTGGGGAAAACAAACATAATAATATGGACGGCCATTCACAATGGTCGTCGAGGCATAACACATGCAAATCTCATACACACATAGTTCTTACCGAGAAATATATATATGCTTACATATAATAGCTGTGCATTCAATTGTTTCTTGTCATATTCATATCCTTATGTGCGACACAAACCAAGTCAACATCATCATACAAAATGTAAGTATATTCATGCATAACTACATATAACTTCACATGCAAGCGCCTACTTATACATTACAGGTCAGTATTAATACACCTATATGCCAATACTTGTATCGTTATACCAGTACAGGTCCTCATTTGCATACATTTACCGAACACGTTGGAGAATCAAGCTTTTGAAAGTACATCATACATAGTTACATAATCACATTCCGTTGCGCAACATTAATCTTTGACATAAACAACTATATGATATTGCATTCCAATCACGGTGTTTCAGAGAGCCAATTGATCTGCACTTATCAATTCACATATCTATAATCATAACTGATCAGAACCGCATGCTTATATACACAACATAACAAATCATACACCTGCTGACTCACAATAGTGGATAACGAGTACTGAGAGAGAGACCTCATGAGGGAACATATAGCCCGATCTCTGACCGGGTAAACCTCAGAGGGAACATATAATATAATGTACCATACAGGTACAAGTCGAAAGGCAACATTTCATTGAACAGGACCTTAAACAAGATCCATACACATATACATAATAGGGGTTCGCGAGGAACCATTCGGGGACCTGATCAGGGTCCAAATCGTTCAAAGGGCGCTGCAGCTACAAATACGTAGACTCTATTAGGCATGCCTAACTATCCACTAGACTGACTCTCGCAGGTCATGCATCATACAAATCATATTTCAAATCACACAATTTATATCATTATACATAATCAGCAATAGGTGAGACATATGAATAAGTTTATAAAGTCAATCATGCATCATACAATTTACACTTAAGCATAACATAATAATCTTAGAGAAAGATCATAAGTATAGATATGCATAGTACATCCAATTATATTAAAATACTTCACAAAATAGTCCAATTATAAACCTAAAAGTGCCACAAGTTCGGAATTCAAACATTAAAATCACCAAAGAAAACTCATTTAACACAACTCATCTGTCGCACTCGCGATGCCTGTCGCGCTCGCGACAGAGACCATAGTCTCTTCGCTGTGCACTCGCGACGGACTTCGCGATCGCGGGAAGGAGAGAAGGGCCCGGCTCTGTCGCGCTCCTGATGTTGTCGCGATCGCGACAGAGGACAAGTATTGCTATCGCGGGGTCGCGACAAGTCGCGTGCTCGCGATAGCACAGGCCAACAATGTGCTCTGTCGCGATCGCGACGGTTGTCGCGCTCGCGACAGAGAGCAGACAAGCTATTGCTATCGCGGGCTCGCGACTGCGTCGCGTGCTCGCGATGGCACAGCATCCGAATCATCGGTCTCTGTCGCGCTCGCGACAATGTCGCGATCGCGACAGAGTCATGATTCCGAAAATCTGCAGAATTTTGCAAGATCTTTCCTTCCTCAAACTCATCCACAACCACACAAAACACATCCCAAGGTCTCTTACCTCATCTCCAGCAAGTTACACATCATTAACAACATAAATCCAACATTCGTATAAAAATTTCAATAAAATATGCTACCAACAATATTCATTTACACAATCTATAATAACAGTATTATTCATCAATTGCACCCACGTTAATTGCATTCATGCTTAGGTTACTCATGTTATCAACACATATTAATCCTCATCCTTCACCAAGATATATCTACTATTATATACTAGCTAATCATCAATCTTAAGCATACTCCTAAATTTTCCCGACAATAATTACTTATATAGCCATTTAATTACCCTAAACATGCATAATAACTGATGGGAAAGATACGGGATTGATCCGGGTCAATCCTAGACTCAAAAATAGAAAAGAAAAGGCTCAAAACATACTTTTCTGTCGCGAGGTCGCGACCCTTGTCGCGCTCGCGACAGAGGCTCGCCTCAGCTACCAAAATAGACTGCTTTCTACTATAAACTAGTAACGCGAAAACCGACCTCTAAACCTCATTTTTAGGAAAAGTGGTCTTCTTAACAAATGTTTCCCTACGTCTTATCTTTTAAAAGGAACAAGTTTTAGGTCAATTGGACATCTATAACTCGCGATATGATCTCCACAACGCATACTGTTCAAACAACCCGACACAACAGGGACACTACATTTGTAATCCATTTTTCGATGTCTTAGAGCGAGAATTTGTCCAAGGCTATTTCTGAAACATTTAAAGGAATAGAAATCTTGGTTCTAATGGATCAAGAATCACACGATTCAGATCTCTATAACTACACCTATGACAAAAACAATGCACAGAGGTCAAATAAAAACGGAACAGAATTGCCAAAATCACCATCAAACATCAAATTCAAAGGATTTCTCAAACTCATGCATTTCAATGCCAACTCACATATACACTTATATCAATCAATAACATGTATTACTAACACCCATTTTCCCCAAATTAATTCATGCATATCTCATCTCAAGCACTCAATTTCTGGAAAAACAAACACAAATACACACACTTAAATACAACTCCCAAACACAAATGAAGAAATCAAAGCTCCCAAACCTCTTGTAGGCCAAAACCCAGCTAATCTTCACCCTTGAACCTTCTCCTTGCCTTTGATCTTTTTCTTGAAACCCAAAGCTTGCACAAAACCAAAACCCACAATTACTCTTCCACAAACCTTAACTTAAACAAAACCAAAGAAGAAGAAAATCCAAAAATCTAAACACAACATCCAAATCTAACCACTTACCTTCTTAATCTTGCTCCCAAATACTTCCAAAACCAGCTCCAACCCACACAACCAAGAGAGGAAACGCAAGAAATGGGAAAGAAGAGAAGAAGAGAAAGAACGGGAGAGAGAGGAGGGAGCCTTACGTGAAATCTGCTCTCCCTCTCAATCTTCTTTTCCTTTAACTCTTTTCCCATTAATTGCCCACCTACCAAGCCACTTGTCAACTTCCTATAGGACCAAAAATCCACTCACTTGACTTTTCTCTCTAAGCACCATACACAAACCACACACAACCAAGTCTTGAATAAATATCTTCAAGACACCAAACACCACTCACACCATATCATTTCTTAGCCCACTCACATCCTACTTCCATACACTTCAAGCACACTCTAACAATTCCTTATAAACCACTTGTCATCATCCTACAAACCCAAGTGTCACAATCTTATCCAATCACTTCCTACATACCATACACATGTTCCACTAGATGATTTCTCACTTAACATCTTATTAATTAATTATTTTCTTTGTACTTTAGTCCTAATTAACCAAACTTTCTCAAGCACAAATTACCGAAATACCCTTCACTTAACTGACTTAGCTTGCCGATTCCGACTAGGCCCGATTTGGGGTGTTACATTAGTTATGGTAAGCAATCAGAGTTCTCAGTTTTGGGTGGGGTGCTGATGTATAGAAACCGTTTATGTGTGCCCGAGCATGATGAGTTAAGGAAGCAGCTTTTGAGTGAGGCACACTCTACGATTTTCACTATGCATCCCGGTAGCGAGAAGATGTATCGGGACATGAAACAGTTCTATTGGTGGTCTGGTATGAGGAGAGATATTGTGGATTTTGTGTGTAAGTGCTTGACATGTCAGCAGATAAAGGCTGAGCATCAAGTTCCTTTGGGATTGCTCACTCCTTTATCCGTTCCCGAGTGGAAGTGGGATGATATCGCCATGGACTTTGTATCTGGTTTGCCTTTGACTCAGAAGAAGCATGACTCTGTTTGGGTGATTATGGATCGGCTCACGAAATCAGCTCATTTTCTGCCAGTAAGAGTGGATTATCCGATGGATAAGTTGGCCAGCATTTATGTAAATGAGGTGGCCAGATTGCATTGAGTGCCATTGTCCATAGTGTTAGATCGGGACCTAAGGTTTACTTCTAAGGTTTGGAAGGAATTGCAGAAAGCTTTGGGTACCAAGTTGAATTTCACTACAGCATTTTATCCTTAGACAGATGGTCAGTCAGAGCGAGTGATTCAAATTTTAGAGGATATGTTACGGGCTTGTGCTTTGGATTTTTCGGGTAGTTGTGCAGCATATGGAGTTTACCTACAACAACAGTTATCAGTCGAGCTTCGGTATTGATAACTTCAAATTAGTATTTAGATTTGGTAATGTTTTCGTATGATTTATGGTGTTTAGTAGTGTTTATTGTCGTGATATGCCAACTTTAGATTAATTATGTCAATGTTAATGAAATTAGAGTTTTTATAAAATTTTTGTTAGTTTTTGATTAAGTTTGAATTTGTGTGCAGCATTTTTTAGGTACCTCACGGTGGTGATAACTTTGGTCACCACCGTGACATACAAAGGAGTTAAAAGAAGAATGCAGGAATACCCTAGGTCACGGTGGTAACCAAAGACATCACCACCGTGACATGTGTATACATTGGGCAGAATGCAGACCTGTTATGGGTCACGGTGGTAACCAATGTTATCACCACCGTGACCTAGTTCGCACCAAGACAGAACCAAGTGAGAAGTTACTTCACGGTGGTAACCAAGATAGGTTACCACCGTGACATAGGAAATTCCTGGACAGAAGCAAAATTTGAGCATGTCACGGTGGCAACCTATCTTGGTTACCACCGTGACCCCTATCCCACGCGCAATCCAGATTTACCTCCTCAACACCTCATGGTGGCAACCAATCTGGTTACCACCGTGACCCCTCGGGATTTAAAAAGAGAAGTTTCTGATTTTGAGTGGCGGCTGCAAGTTTTTGAATCTATTTTCAGATTAGGGTTTTAGATAGAACTTTTGGGGTAGTTTTTCGAGTGTTCTTAATTAAGATTTTCGATTTTATCTTTAGATTGGATTTGCAATTCAAGAGTTTTTACTTTAAAAATACCTAGTTTAATTTCAAGAATAGTGGGTAATTTGCTCGAGGAAAAGAACATATTTCCACAATTAATCCCAAGTAAATCATCAATTCACAAATCAATATCTCAATAATTAGAAAACCCAAAAATTTGCAGCAAAAATTCATTCACTTCAAGTTTGGTTCAAATAGCTCAATAATCATGCATCATAACTTATCATAAACCAAAACCCATACCATATATACTAGCATAAGTCTAATAAACATCACATTATTCCATAATTTCATGCATATCTCAAAACCCACATCTAAACATCAATTCAAAGAAAGTTCCCAAACCTGTTAACTCCTATGCTCTAATCTAATGAGCACCACTTCCCGACACCTTCTCCTTCCCTTTAGGATCACGAGGAGGTTCAACTACCAACCAAACCCACAAATCACACAAACAATAAACCCTAGATCAAAAGCCAAACTAGAAACGTGAAGAAGAAGATGAAGAACACGATGAAGGAGATGATAAAAATGCAGGAACTTACCCAAAAGAAGACTAAGAGATGATCCATTCCCACCACACTAACTTGGATCCAAGCTAGGGCACACAAATGGAGAGCAAAGGAATAAGAGAGACAGAGAGAAGAGGAGAACGGGAAAAAGAGATGGAAATTCTGCTTTCCCAATTCTCTTTCTTCTTCTATTCATCTTTTCCTTACCCTAGCCATGTGTCGTTCCCTCATTGGTGGAATTTGTTCAGTCACACCCAACCATATGCTCTACAACACACACTAGACCTCCCTCACTAAAACACACCCTACTATCACATGCTCATGCACACACTATTACAACCCAACTTACTCACACCCTAATACCATACGTGTGCCCACCCTATATTAAAGCCCATAAACATGCAATTTGCCCAAAATACCCTTATCACATGATAAAACACACTCAATGCACATGCACAAACATTGCTTAAACTTCTAGGGGGCAAATGGGGTGTGACATAAAACCACTTTTGCATAATCTTCTTTGCTAGCATTAAACCGTTCATGTGAGCTCCACAAACCTCGGAATGAGTTTCTTCCATTACCTTTTCAGCTTCCTTTTCGTTCAAACATCTTAGTTGAATACCATCGACTTGCTATTTATATAGCACACCATCTATATAGATAAACTGAGTAGACAGCTTGCAGATCAATCTTTGGTCCTTCTCGGTAGCTTCTTTTGGGAATACCGTCTTTTCTATGTAATTCTTAATATCATTATACCACGGCTTCTCATAAACAACCTCGATTACCATGATTGGCTCAGACTCAAAATTAGGCTTCTCAGAACTTGAGATAAAGATGGGCTTCATGACTAGCCCTTCCGAATTATCCCATATGGATACCAAGGTGGCAAGCGCATTGGTTAACTGATTCTCATCCCTTGGAACGAAATGAAAGGTACATACTTGTAGATACCGGGTCTTGAGTCAGCTTAGATCGGAGTTACCCAATGATGATAGATTGCCTATTCACGGGTGAAGAGGTTGAAAATGATAATTTTCTTGTCAAATTTGCATTTTAGAATAAAAAATAATAAAAATATTTTAAAAATTAGTTTTAAAAATGAAGTTTGAAAATTTTAGTGTTTTTTAGTTAAATTAAAAAATAAAAAACGGAAAAATCGGATGTCGACGCACGGCAGCGCGGGCGACGCGTAGGGCGTTGCTACTCAGATCCGCCGCAAATTGGATTTTTTTCCCCTTTTTCCGTTTTTTCATCATTTTTCTTGATTTTTTCATCATTTTTTTGCGATTTTAATTTTTTTCTTCCTTTTTTACACCCAAATTAAGGGACTTTCATTAAAAATCCTATTTTATTCCCTAATTAATTATTTTTTTCCATTTTTGTTCATTTAAATAGAAAATTTGGGAAAGAAATTGGGGAGAGTTCATTTTACATCAAAGATTTTCATTTTCTGCTTCTTTTATTCTTCAAGAATTCTCTCTACACCATTTTTACATCTTTTTCTCCAAATAAAATTCTTAGGTTAAAAAAAAAAATTCAATTTTTAATCTTGAATTTTTCTTAAGACAAAGAAAATCATTCTTTATTCTTGAGATTTGAATTTTTATTCAATTGTAATTTTTTAAGACAAAGGAAATAATTTTTTTTTTCTTGAAAATTAAATTTATGTTCTTCTTTTTTAACAAACTTTTATAAATAAATATTCTTAAGACAAAGAAATCAATTCTTTATTCTTGAAAATTATTTTCTTTTCTTCTATTATTTTTTATGCAAATTTTCTCTTGAAATAAAATTTCAATTTTTATTAGTTTTATTTCTATTTTTTGAATCGAATCAAGGAAGTCAATCATATTTTTCATCAATCGAATCCAAGATCTGATGGTAAACATTTTAGGCTTAATCTTTTTATTTTTCTTTTATTTGTTTTTTATTCATATTTAATTATTAACAATGTAGATTTTTATATTTATTGTGTTTTTATTTATTTTATGTGATTTTGTATATAGTTTTAACATTTTTAATATTCTTCTACTTTATTTTATTTAATTGTTTATTCTTCATTTCTATCATCATCATCATCATCATCATCATTATTATTATTATTATTATTATTATTATTATCATCATCATCATCATTATTTGTTTTGTTAATATTTTAGTCTATTTATTTTAATATGTCATTTAATTTATTTGTCATACATAATGCATATTTTATTTATTCTAATCTATTATTTATTGTTTTATGTGTTTAATTGATTTTATTAATTTAATTACTACCATCAATTTTATTTGTGCTTGATTTTGGTTTCAAATCCTTATTTTTCCTTGTTTGAGCATCCATGCGAGCGAAGTAGGAGATTCGGAGATTGATCATTTTTATTATTTTTAGCATTTTTCCTTTATTTCTATTTTAATTTATTTGTCATGTAATTATTAATGAAATCCTTTAGTTTATGCACACTTAATTAAAAATCACACAAAAATATTTTTATAAATAAATTGGCTTTTTCTAATAAAGTGGGACCAATGTCCTAATTTTTCATCCAAATAAATTGTCACTTTAAAATTATTTTTTTTAACTATGCATGAAAGGATCAATGTCCTCATCTTTAATAAATAACCCATTTTATGTATGATTTATATTTTATTTACGATGGGGGTTGTATTCCGCCCCTAGTTTTGTTGTAATTTATTTTTATGCATTTTATTTTAATTATGCTTTCATTTACTGTTTTCCTTGAATGACGAACTTGTGCTCTAATTATTGTATCAAAACGTATGAGAAAATGGATGAAAATTTAAATTCAAAACTCGATTTTAACTTAACGAAGGTGTGAAAAAATAAGAAATCCCGAACCATCTCTGGTCTTTGGGCTCAACGAGGCGAGAGGGCCATCTCAGTGTTCTATTGGGATGGGGTCTCCAAGACACCTCTTGTGTCCCGTAAAAAGGCTCAAAACTTGCACAGTCCCAGGCGCCACGATGTAAGAGGGCCATGCGAGAGGCCGAAAGGGCCATCCTAATGCTAGGGTGGGGCCTCCAAGACACCTCCAGCTTGCCTACAATAGATATAGCTGTGCTGTCTTAGGCTCACTGAGGCTATACGAACTTTCCAAATGTTCTATTGGGTAGTGACTCCATGAAACCTCCTTGTTGCCCAAAATAGATGCCCTTGCAATTTCACTTGCAAGCTTCATCAACCTCATTCCCGAGAGCCCTAAAGGTGGGCCTTCGAGACGCGATGGGGTTCGGCGCGTATCATAGTGGCGACTCCACTGGGGACCTAAGAGACTTTGATTTGAAAGTACCTTGGTTAAAATTTATAATTGAGTTTTAATTTAAAAATTTTATCCCTTTTCGAAAATTGCATATCATTTCATTAGAGACTTAGAACTATGCTAGTTTGGTCCCTATTTTTAACCCTGGTGCATTCCTAAAGTATAACCCTACGTTCACTCAATGAAGGGAAGTGTTAAGGATAATCACTAGCCCAAGCCTCGTACCATCATGGTATATTAAATGGGGACCTGATCGGTCATTATGCTCGTGATGAGCTAGACCCGTTGGCAAGGACCATGCTTTGGTGGCCAAAGTATCATCACCCTTGACCAAAGCTCATGTAACGGCAATAGATACTTCCCCTAGGTGACATGTACCTTAATACAATGCTTGCTATGTGGGCCATTATATATTGAACAAAATAAACCAAATTAAATGGTCTTTTATCAAAGGCTTTCATGCCCCGATGAGCCCATCTTAATTTATTTGAAATATTTAAATACATAAAGGCAAAAACTCATATGTGTGCACATTAGATAAGAGATGTTTTGCTACCGATTTTCCACCGTGCACCATACGCATTCATTGGGTTCCCCGTTAACCCATAGATCAAGCCCACCTAGGAAAGAGATCACATTACCTTGTGTGTGGGAGTAATAAGGTTGGAATGATCTACTTGCTTGAATGTGATTGTAAATGTTGCATAACACACTATCATGCATTGTATATGTCATTCATGCATCATTCTAACAATTTAAATTTTTCAGCCATCATAGATTCATCTAAGTAGACTAGAGGTTCCGACGGTCGGCTAGTAAGGACAAATCTGCTCTTTGAGTTACCGAAACTAGTGTCTGACTGGGATTCTGAGTCATTCTCATCAATCAGTTAATCCTCTCTTGAATCATCAATGGCAGAAGAAACTGGTACTTTAACGGTACAGGACCTAGATAAGAGGCTTGGGGATTTTGAGAGGAGGATATTGGCCATGATGGAAAATATCGCTGCTCAAATGGCACCAAATGCCCAGTAACCGCCTGTGGCCCCTGCTATTGAACAAGTTGAATTGCCTATTATGGAAGAGGCTCCTATAGCAGTCGCTACCATACGATAACCAAACGTTGAGCCCAAAGCAACGGCACCTGTTGGGCAGAAAAGAATTCTTAACCCGAAAGATGATCTCATAGTGGAGGAAGAGGATGAGCAGGTAATTCCTCGGACTGTGATGAATAAAGTCACCAAGGGAGAGGATAACACGATAAAGGAGATAAAAGGTAGGGTTGAAAAGTCTTAAGCTCGGACAACGACTACCATGGAGAACTTAGTTGCCGCCGTAGTGCCACCTATTGGACAACAGCCTACTGCTCCTACCATGTTACGAAAAGAGCATGATCCAACTACGGAAGTACACCTACCGCCAACTGGACCTAGAGGAGAGGCGCCTCTTGCTCTGTCACCTGGGTAAAAGGGCAAAGGGCATGTTTCAGAGAATGGGCTTTTGGCAGTAACACGGGGCCTGAAGAGAAGGATAGATACCCTCGAAGAAGAGATTTCAAAGTCTAAACTTGCAATTACCCTGGCTGCCCACGAGGAAGTCTCTGTGAACTTAGAGAAGAGAGGTCAACCGTATAGGCGTGATAGCTGTGCCGACACTCGAGGGACAAGAGAAGCATCAATGGTTAGAACAACCCAGAAGTGTTATTTCGGCATAGACGGATCTTTGCCTCAAGCATGGGAGGGGTAACTGCGTTCATGGTTGGCTGGCCCAGCCAAAAATTGAGGGCATATAAAGTGTCATCAGCACGCTAGATATCTGAGGGATGATTGCCAAACCCCAAAAGGTCAAGTGCAAGATCCTATTAATGGCAAACAGCTAGTGGCCTTTAAAGGAGGGGGCAACGTCATTGGGGGAGATAATCAGGAATGCTCAAGTCTCGGTGATAATAGTGTGAGAGATATTGGGGCCACCAAGGTTCCAAACATTGGAACTACTCAAGATTGCTATACTATCTGGGATAAGCCTTTATCTGACCACCTTTTTCATTTCATTGGTAAAGGAAAGCTACAGCCAAAGCCTGCAAAACTCGCAAGGAGCCAAGGGCATCCCAGTCATCGAGCAGATCTGTATTGTGCCTACCATCAGCATACTGGGCATGAGACTGATGGGTGCCGAACTCTGAAAAAGCTTATTCAAAGCCTCATTAATGAGGAACCGAGGAGGGAAGGGAATGGTTCCTGAATATGATAATAGACCATCGACTACAGCATCCGTGTTGGTAAGAAAGAAGGATGTTAGCTATTTGGATGCTCTTTTTCTTTTTATTTTTGAACTACTTAATGACGATGTTTTAATTTTTATGAAGTGAAATGAATGTTTTTGTTTATTGGTGTGATGTTTCTTGTGATTTCACTATGCATAATCATGGCGCATTTATATTTAACATTGATCAACTAATGCCATTTCATTTAATCTCGAAACTTTGGAGAACCCAAAGAAAATCTTGATAGCATCTGTTATGACTCTTGAAGACAGATTAAAAATTGAGAGAATGAAAAAAAAGTGAAATAAAAAAGTCTTTGCCTGGACCTATAAAGACATACCAGGAGATAATTATGAAGTCGCCAAACAAGCTATACCAGTCTATCCCGATCATGAACCAGCCAAGCAGAAGCGCAGAAGATTCAAACCAGGAGGGACAGGAAAGATTAAAAGGGGGAATCTACAAGCAGAACCAGGACTTAATTTTTACTGAAGCGCAATGCCCAACTAGGTGGATCAACGACATCCCCAATGGTTAAGAAGAGAAGTGCGCGTATGTGTAAACTATCAGGATTTGGATGAAGCTTGTTGGGAAGCGAAAAAAATGTACGCAAAAAAAAAAACAAAAAAAAGAGAAAAAAAAATTGATCATCGACATAGGGCAAGGAATAGTTATCTAGGGGCAAGCTTTGTTCAAATCCCTTTGATCTACACATACCTGTATTTTGCCGTTCTTCTTGGATACTGGAAAGGACCTAAAGACTGATTCACAAGCTATTCGCCTAGTTCATCAGTATAGAGGATGTGCAGTACGAGAGTGAGCTGATGACATATGGCTAAGGTGCTTAGACGAGAAGAAGGCCAAGAAAGTTATGGAGGAGAACCATGCTGGGGTCTACAGTTGGAACCCTTACAAGAGTCACGCTTTACTCTTTGATGCAAGAAGCAAAAGCACTGCTACTTGTCGAAGCACGTCAAATCTTTAGGGGGCAGTCATGGAAGCAACGGCTACAGCAACTAAACACGTTAAACGAAAACAGGTTGTGGGATTACTATCGTAATCAGATCTAACAGAAAACACCTTGTTCAATCATTTAGAAAGAGGGTCAGGAAACACTCACTGAAAGAGGGAGATTCGATCTTCAGGCAAATGAGACCTGATTTTCTAGACACGCGAAGTAAATTCGGTCTGACATGGGAAGACCCATTTGCTCTTAAGGAGCTTTTGTCCAAGGGGGCAGCGGTTCTAATAGACAACAATGAAGATGAGTTCGAATAACAAATCAGCATCAACAGACCCAAGAAGGTACATGGCTAAAGACTAAAAATCAAAAGAATAGAATAAATGTCCCGCGGGTTGAAAATCGAAAAAAGGCGGCCTTGCTAAAATTGGGAGCCTTGTTAGGGTGAAAACCGAAAAAAGGCACTCTGGAAAAAAAATTAGAGGCTTGAGAGCAAATGTCCAATCAAGAAAACCCGAGAGGGCTGATTGGAAACCGGAGGCTGATGCTTACAAGATCCACTCCGAGATTAGATGTAATTTTGCATTCTGAATCTATATTAAATGGTGATCATGTATAGAGAAATCGTACTGAAATGTACACAATTTTGCAAAAAAATATAAGACAAAATAGTTTAACTCATCATTTCCTAGTTCTTTTATGAAAAGAGAAACATCATTCATTGTTGAATATGTGAAATCTAAATGGCTATACTCTACTTCTGCTCTCACTGACCAAATGCCTAAGCCGATGGGTCCTATTATCTACAGCGGGGCTAAGTACCGTTCTCTTATATGCACTTATAGAGGTGAGGGTGTAGTCTCTGACCTACAGTTGTAAGCAGCTGTGTCTAAGGGCTATGGTGCTCAGGGGTGAAGGCCGAAGATAAGATGCTACCCTGGAAAGATAGAGGATGCCTCAAGACATATTGAATCCCACCGAACTATCAAATGCAACAGGCGATGATATCGAAAGTGGTCTAGGGAAATCAACACAAGAGAACAGAAAGGAGAGCCAGGGGCACAGGGAGTTGACCCTTGTTCGCCACCTTACCCAATCAAGCACCACCTTCGTCACAGGGGGCAAAGGGATATAATCCTTGTTTAGAGGAAGATGTCTCAGCGAATAATTGCCAATTGCCATAGAAGGAAGCTCTGATAATAGCTTCAGTTTTTTTCTTGTAGCCATGCCGAAAAAAAAAATAAAAGCCGTTAGAGATGAAAATCGTAATTGGCGCTCTAAGCAAAAGTTAGGCCAAAGGACAGGGTGAAAACCTAGAAACAGGCAGTCTGTCCTACAAAAAATGAAATGAATAAAAGCCGATGGATTGGGTTGGGTCCATTCCAGGCAAAAATAAGGCACAGGGTTATGTGAAAATCCGCAAAGGACGCATTTCCCACGAAGAAAAGCTAGTGTGAAAATCCACAAGGGACGCGCTACCTTAAAAAAAATGACTACAGGTATCAGATGAAAACCTCGCAATCCCAAAGACATGAAATTCAAAAGCAGCTTCAAAAGGCATTGATCCTATCGCAAGTTGCGGCTAGCCCGGCTATCATCTCCAAGTCCACTAAGATGAATTCTTATCCTGGATTCTTGCATGACTCATGCATTTTACATGCATGCTCACTATTTTTCCTGCATATTTGGTTTTCTAATTTTGCAGAAAGAGAGATTCGATGTGGACACTAATGAAAGGTGAGTGAGGACATTAATCCAAACATCAGTTCAAGCATCAATCCAAGCATAAACCAAAGACCTCTCAGGGGGCAACCAACCAAAACGACATCAATCCAGACGTCAATCCAAGCACCAACCATCCAAAGACCTCTCAGGGGGCGATCAACCGAAGACCTCTCAGGGGCCAACTATCCGAAGACCTCTCAGGGGGCGGTCAACCGAAGACCTCTCAGGGGGCAACCATCCAAAGACCTCTCAGGGGGTGATCAACCGAAGACCTCTCAGGGGTAAACAACCCAAAGACCTCTCAGGGAGCAATCAACCGAAGACCTCTCTGGGAGCAACCATCCAAAGACCTCTCAGGGGGCAATCAACCAAAGACCTCCCAGGAAGCAATCAACCAAAGGGGTCATAGACGACACCACTTCACCAACTCAGAAGGGTTAGAACGATGGCGGCACTACCATTCTACGGAAGGTTAGCACGACCACGGCACTACAACTTCAGAAGGGTTAGCACGATGACGGCACTACCACTCCACGGAGGGTTAGCGCGATCATGACACTACCACTTCACCAACTCAGAAGGGTTAGCACGATGGCGGCACTACCATTCTACGGAAGGTTAGCACGACCACGTCACTACCACTTCAGAAGGGTTAGCACGATGATGGCACTACCACTCTGAGGGTTAGAACAATCACGACACTACCACTTCACCAACTCAGAAGGGTTAGCACGATAACGGAAGGTTAGCACGACCACGGTACTACCACTTTAGAAGGGTTAGCACAATGACAGCACTACTACTCCACGGACTGTTAGCACGATCACGACACTACCACTTCACCAACTCAGAAGGGTTAACACGATGGCGGCACTACCATTCTACGGAAGGTTAGCACGACCACGGCACTACCACTTCAGAAGGGTTAGCACGATGACGGCACTACCACTCCATGGAGGGTTAGCACGATCACGGCACTACAACTTCACTATCTTAGAAGGGTTGGCACAATGGCGGCACTACCATTTTACGAATGGCAGCACGACCACAGCACTACCACTTCAGAAGGGTTAGCACGACCACAGCACTACCACTTCAGAAGGGTTAGCACGATGATGACACTACCACTCTACGTAGGGTTAGCACGATCACGGCACTACCGCCTCAACAAAAGATAACAAACCGACAATATGTAACAACCACCACAACAACATCACCCAGTTCGGAAAGATAGCTGCCTCAGGTATGTGTCTCTTTCTTTCTTTTCTTTTAGTTTAGGCTCACCTAGACACTAGTGTACTAGTTTCCCCTAAACTGGGGGCAACTGTAGACATCGAGTTCTGAGTCAGCCTAGATCGGAGTTACCCAATGATGATAGATTGCCTATTCACGAGCGAAAAGGTTGAAAGTGATAATTTTCTTGTCAAATTTGCATTTTAGCATAAAAAATAATAAAAATATTTTAAAAAATGAAGTTTGAAAATTTTAGTGTTTTTTAGTTATATTAAAAAAAATCAAAAAAATCGGATGTCAACGCGCAGCAGCGCGAGTGCTGCGCGACCGACGCCCGATATGGTGCTGCGCGACTGATGCCCGTCGAGTGCGCCGACGGGCATCGGTCGGCCCAGATCCGCCGCAAACGGAGTTTTTTCCCCTTTTTCCGTTTTTTCTTGATTTTTTCATCATTTTTTCGGGATTTTAATGCTTTTCTTCCTTTTTTACACCCAAATTAAGGATTTCATTAAAAATCCTATTTTCTTCCCTTATTAATTGTTTTTTCCATTTTTGTTCATTTAAATAGAAAATTTTGGAAAGAAATTGGGGAGAGTTCATTTTACATCAAAGATTTTCATTTTCTTCTTCTCTTCTTCTCCACGAATTCTATCTACACCATTTTTACATTTTTTTCTCCAAATAAAATTCTTAAGTTAAAAAAAAATTCAATTTTTAATCTAGAATTTTTCTTGAGACAAAAAAAATCATTCTTTGTTCTTGAGATTTGAATTTTTATTAAATTGTAATTTTTTAAGACAAAGGAAATAATATTTTTTTTTCTTGAAAATTAAATTTATGTTCTTCTTTTTTAACAAACTTTTATCAATAAATATTCTTAAGACAAAGAAATCAATTATTTGTTCTTGAGAATTAATTTCTTTTCTTCTATTATTTTTTAAGCAAATTTTCTCTTGAAATAAAATTTCAATTTTTATTATTTTTATTTCTATTTTGTGAATCGAATCAAGGAAGTCAATCATATTCTTCATCAAACGAATCCAAGATCTGAGGATAAATATTTTAGGCTTAATCTTTTTATTTTTCTTTTATTTGTTTTTTGTTTATATTTAATTATTAACAATGTAGATTTTTATATTTATTGTGTTTTATTTATTTTATGTGATTTTGTATATAGTTTTATCATTTTTAATATTTTTTCTGCTTTATTTTTTTTAATTGTTTATTCTTCATTTCTATCATCATCATCATCATCATTTTTATTATTATTATTATTATTATTATTATTATTATTATTATTATTATTATTATTATTATTATTATTATTATTATTATTATTATTATTATTATTGTTGTTGTTGTTATCATCATTATTTATTTTGTTAATATGTTAATCTATTTATTTAAATATGTCATTTAATTTATTTGTCATACATAATTCATATTTTATTTATTCTGATCTATTATTTATTATTTTATGTGTTTAATTGATTTTCTTGATTTAATTACTAACATCAATTTTATTTGTGCTTGATTTTGATTTTAAATCCTTATTTTTCCTTATTTAAGCATCCATGCGAGCGAAAGAGTAGATTCGGAGACTGATCATTTTTATTGCTTTTAGCATTTTTCCGTTATTTGCATTTTAATTTATTTGTCATGTAATTATTAATGAAATCCTTTATTTTATGCACGCTTAATTAAAAATCACACAAAAATATTTTTATAAATAAATTGGCTTTTTCTAATAAAGTGGGATCAATGTCCTAATTTTTCATTCAAATAAATTGTTACTTTAAAATTGTTTTCTTTAACTATGCATGAAAGGACCAATGTCCTCATCTTTAATAAATAACCCATTTTATGTATGATTTATATTTTATTTACGATGGGGGTTGTATTCCGCCCCTAGTTTTGTTGTAATTTATTTTTATGCATTTTATTTTAATTATGCTTTCATTTACTATTTTCCTTGAATGACCAACTTGCGCTCTAATTACTGCATCAAAACGTATGAGAAAAGGGATGAAAACTTAAATTTAAAACTCGATTTTAACTTAACCAAGGTATGAATAAATGAGAAGTCCCGAACCATCTCTGGTCTTTGGGCTCAACGAGGCGAGAGGGCCATCTCAATGTTCTATTGGGATGGGGCCTCCAATACACCTCTTGTGTCCCCTAAAAAGACTCAAAACTTGCACAGTCTTAGGCGCCACGAGGCAAGAAGGCCATCCTAATGTTCTATTAGGGTGGGGCCTCCAAGACACCTCTAGTTTGCCTAAGCGCGAGGCCGAGAGGGCCATCCTAATGTTAGGGTGGGGCCTTCAAGACATCTCCGGCTTGCCTATGATGGACATAGCTGCGCTATCTTAGGCTCACTAAGGCTAGATGAATTTTTTCCAATGTTCTATTGGGTGGTGACTCCATGAAACCTCCTTGTTGCCCGAAAAAATGCCCTTGCAATTTCACTTGCAAACTTCATGAACCTCATTCCTGATATCCCTAAAGGTGGGCCTTCGGGGCGTGATGGGGTTCGGCGCGCATCACAATACTTTAAACTGAGTGCTCAACATCTTCAAATAATTCACGTACGACATTAATCATTCTTTTTTTTAGGGCCCATTCACCCATAATCTTGTAGATTACTAGTGATGAATCCCCAAAAACCTCCGCATTCTTTAACCCCAAGGCTAACAAAGCTTCTAATCCAAAGGTACAAGCTTCATACTTGACTTCGTTGTTGGTAGCCCTGTACCTTAGTTTCTTGGCTAATGGAAGTTTTTCAACGTTTGGGATTGTTTGAATGATTCCTACTCCTATCCCCTTGCTATTAACTGCTCCGTCGAAATGCAACTGCCAACCCTTTACTACAATGGCTGTAACATACTCGTCGGGGAAGTTAAACTCCATTAGATCTCCTTTAATGGGGGTGCTCTAACAAAAATTCTGCTACCGCACATCCCTTAATGGTCTTTCGGGTGACGTATTCAACATCTAATTCTTGTAGCAGCAGTAGCCATCTTCCCATCTTTCCTAGAAAAGAGGGAGCTTCCTGCAGGTACCTAAGAGGGTTCTACTTAGTGATGACTTATACCTTATAGGAGTGGAAATAGTGTGTTAACTTCTCAGAGGCCCAAACTACCGCTAGGCAAATCTTTTCGACTTCAATATATTTGATCTCATAAGAGAGAAACTTCTTACTAAGGTAATAAACTGCAAACTCTACTCCGAATTCATCTTCTTGAGCCATCATGGCACCTACGGAACTATCTTCTATTGCTAGGTATAGGATTAAAGGATTAACCGGCTGAGGTGGTCTCAAAATTGAGGAGTTTAACAGATATTCTTTAATAGTGTCGAACGCCTTTTGACAATCGTCATTCCATATTATCGGCTGGTCTTTCCTGAGCAGTTAAAAGATTAGTTCACAAATCGACGTGAGTTGGCGATGAACCTGCTAATATATTGCAACTTTCCCATAAAGCTTTTGACATCCTTTTCTTTCCGAGGTACTGGCATTTCCCTAAAGGCTTTGACCTTATCAAGGTCAATCTCAATTCCTCTCTAACTAACAACATGCCCTAGAAGCTTTCCCGAGGTAACTCCAAAAATACACTTCTTAGGATTCAATCGCAGATTGTACTTGTCGATCCTCTGAAAGAACTTCTCCAGAGCCTCGAAGTGACCTTCTCTGGTAGCCGACTTGATCATCATGTCATCGATATACACTTTCACCTATTTATCGATCAGGTCATCGAGGATCCTAGTAGCCATCCTTTGATAAGTTGCGCCCACATTCTTCAAGCCAAAAGGCATTACCCTGTAGGCGAATGTGCCCCATTCAGTTATAAAGGCCATCTTAATCCGATCGACTATCCTGTTGAGAATCTGATTATACCCGGTATATCCATCTACAAAGCTGTACATCATACAAGTAGCTGCGCTGTCCACTAGAACATTGATGTGAGGCAGAGGAAAGTCATCTTTCGGACAAGCTTTGTTCAAATCCCGATAGTCAACACATATGCGTACTTTCCCATTCTTCTTAGCTACCGAGATGACGTTGGCAAACCAAGTTGGGTATTGAACTTCAACAAGAAACTTGGCCTCAATCAATTTATGAACTTCTTCCTTGACCTTCTCGGCTCATTCTGGCCTATGTCTTTTGAGCTTTTGCTTGACTGATTTATGATCAGTATACGATCGACTCCTAGCATCTCTTCATAGTTGCAGGCAAAGACTTTATCATATTTCTTTAAAATTCTCTCAAATTTTAATCTCTCATCAGGAGTTATGTTAGATGTTATCAAGATTTTCTTTGGGTTTTCAAAAGTTTCGAGATTAAATGGAGTGGCATCAGTTGAATCAATGTCAAATATAAATGAGTCATGATCATGATTATGCATAGTGAAATATTCAGAAACATCGCACAAGTAAGCAAAATTGTTTATATTATTAATTGAATTGGAAACATCATAAACATTATCAAACAGTTATGGAACAAAAAGGAAATCTAAATTGCTACTTCTCCAATTTTGTAGCTTCTTTCTCTGCCGACGCAAACTTTGCAGTCGACAGTTGAGTAACATCTTGGCATTTTGGAGGCTCTGCAGCAACCCCCTGTGGAACTTCATCATACTTCTCCAATTCTGTAGCTTCATCCGTTACTTTCTCCTTACCCTTCACTCAAGTGGCCATCAATCTCTCAGTGGTAACCTCTTCGGGCATATCTCGGTCCTAGACAACACCTTGGGTTATGATTTCTTCATCTCAAAAGCCCTTTACTAGCTTAATCAATCCAATGTCCCAATCAAAGACATCGTTGAAAACCTCAAATCCTAACACGACTCTCCCGTCTACCCACTGAGGTTTAGCTTCTCCAGCATAAGCACATATTGACGCAGCCGATACAAAAGTCTCCTTAATATGAGGGATCTCACAATTTTCCTTCTTGCTCATCATCTTTGTCCCCTTATACCCAAGGCCCCTTCGATCCTTCTAACCTCTCGTAGCGATGGCTACTTGTGGCCCCTGGGAGTTCTTACCCAAACCAGCTCCAAGAAGGAAAGACATCCTCTTCATCATGTTCACCACTTGAGGGCTCCCTGCAATGTCATCTTCCCCACTTATCATAGCCAAATGAAACCCGTTGAAGGGCTGCCTTGCAATCTCCAGTATGGATACCTGATTCTCCCGAGTAGCTTTGATTGACACTACCTGCCCCTCATATGGGATCTTTATCATCTGGTGCAAGCTAGATGACAACCATCCTAACTTGTGGAACCATGTTCTACCTAACAGTGCTGAGAAATTGGCTGGAATAGGGAGGCTATAAACTCAACCTCTATCTCTATCGGCCCGATCTTAACTATTGCTTTGAAAGTCCTAGATGAATTGCCTTCAGGAGTTATCATAAGCGGTGATGATGAGATCTGATTTACTTAACATGTCCTCTTTTACTCCAAAAGCTGACATTGCCACCAAGGGGCACACATTTATGGAAGAGCTATCGTCTACCATAACGCAGGTGGTGTGCTTTTCGTTGATCTGTGCCCTTATATACAAGGGACTGTTATGGTTACGGCCTTTTGCCGGCAAGTCAGGATTCGAATACACCACACTTTCTCCAGCACCCCCTTTCACAATGTCCAGCAGTTCTGTAAGGGAGATGGTGGTTGCCACTGTAGACTCACATAAGGCCTCTACCAACTTCTGCCTATGCGCATCCTTTTCAACTGCTTCATCACTTGATCCTCCTCCGGCTCCTTCTTCGTTTGTTCCACCATGGGATCTTGTGGCTTCTCTTCCTTCAGAACTACCCTTCCACATCGGGTGACTGCTTCGATTTCCTTTTCCTCCTCTTCTGAACCCCACGAGTCAGCAGATTCATCGTCTTCATCATCATTTTCTTCATTTCCACTATCGCTAGTGGACCAACAATCTATCGTTGCCACGGGAATCACTTTTTCACTTGCCTCCTCAAGGTAGGTGATAGCAATGTTCTTGTCTCCAAATGGCTCCTTCAATATGTATTACTCAGGTAATCCTGACTCAATTATAAAAACAGGCGGGGGCATATTATTGTAATCGGGCTTCTTCTGGTTGCCTCTCTTTTTAGGATATGTGATTTGTTTGGAGTCGATCAGATCCTGAATGGCATGCCTCAGCATCGTGTAACAATCAATAGTATACTCGATATGCTGATGGTAAGCGCAATATTAATCGTCCTTATGCCCCAGTCGTCCTTAGCTTTGGGTAGGTCTAGGTGCTAAAGGCTATAACTTTCCCTCCTTCATCAGCCTTTTTAGCACCCAGGAGAGAGACCTCCCTAGGTTTAAAAATTGCCTCTGACCAACTCCTATGGCTAAGACCTCGGCTATCTTGCCCATCCTATTACCCGCTGCTGGAGCTTGGTGGTTTGCTAGCTCCTTGATTGCTATTGCTCTTTTTAGCATAGGCCTCACTGCTCATTCTCCTCGGCAAGTACTCACTCTCAGCTTCAATAGCTATATCCTTCAAGGACTCCCAATGCTTTAGCCCCTTCATCTTCAATTCATCCATTAGGTATGGGCTGGCATTCCTAATAAAAAGCCTAATCTTGTCCGGAGTGTTCGTCTTCCTCTTCATCTCCATCACTCGATTCCTGCATTGGGTTAAGTATTCATGGAATGACTCCATGGGCTTTTGCTATAGCAGCTCTAGATCCTTTAGAGTTACCTCCATCCTTGTGCTACAGTTGTACTGCCTGAGGGACTCCTCTATCAGTAGATCCTAGTCTTCTTTAGTTCTTCTGTCCAATCCATGATACCAGTCCACCGCGGGACCTGTCAAGCTCAAGCAGAACTACTCTATCTTCTGCTCTTTATTAAAGTTGTACCCTTTATTACCAGCGAGTACTGCTTAATGTGTGTAGTGGGGTCTGATGTACCATCAAACTTCGAAACATCAGGCATCTTGAAATTCTGAGGGATTAGATCCTCTCCTTCCAGCTCCTTATCCTCGGGGTTCATCCCTTTCCCATTGTCAGCATTCAGGAAATCACATTGAACTTCTCTTCCATCTTCTTCCACATAACCTCCACTGTCTGAGGTGTCTTTCCTCTCACCACTATAGATTCTTCATACTCTTTCTCTATATAATCATCTTGCAATCTATAGGCTCCCCCTCTTCTTTGGCCCGAGGATGTAGTAGCCCTGAGATCTACTGGTGGTGGACATACTTCCTCAGGAGGGTATTCCTTAGCTGCCTCCCGTTCATTTTGTCCTACAGGGAGGCAACTGGGTTTGGCTCAACAGGTGGAGCCATTGCTGCCATTAGGTTTCCCATCATGGCCATCATTCGGTTTTCAAACTCCTCCAACCTCCTTCCTACTTCCTCAGCAATCATGGTGCCAGTGGCATCTGTTTCTCTCAGTGGGTTTGCCATATCACTTTCTATTGAGAATTGGGAAGAGGTAGCTTCGCTACTTTCCGAGAGTGACTCCGAGTATTCTACCCTTTTGGTAGTTCAAAGATAGGATTTCTAGCTAGTCATCCACCGGGACCTCTGAACTACATGGATGGATCTATGATGGCTACAAAACATAGTCTGTTATGATGATGCATGAATAACAAATGATGCATGGTCGTGATTTATACAGCATCCACAACCACATGCAAGCAAATAGATCCTTCCGACCTTGTTACTGCCACACATGAGGTGACGTTATCGCTTTCCTAGGTGGGCTTAATCCATGGGTTAGCGGGACCCCATGGACGCGTATAGTGTGCGGTGGCAAACCAGCGGTATAATATCTCTTAATTTAAAGTTCCTACACATGGCTCTTGATCATTATGTATTTAGGCAGTCCAGATAAATCAACACGGGCTTATCGGGGCATGAAAGCCTTTAATTAAGTTACCATCCAATTTATCTGGGTTTGTTCCATTCACAGTGATCCATACAGCAAGCATGGTATTATGGTTCATACCACCTAAGGGTAGTATCTACTTTTATTATGAGTAATGATACTTTTGGGCTACCCAAGTATAATCCCTACTAACGAGTCTAGCTCATCACGAGCATAGAGACTGATTGGGTCATCATTTGATATACCAAATGGTATTACACTTGAGCTAGTAATTATTCCTAACACTTCCCCATATTGAGTGAACATAGGGTCATGCTTCAAAGACACACCGAGGTTAAAGAGGGACCAAACTAGCATAAATCTAAGGCTCTAATGAAATGCTATGCAATTTTCAAAGAGGGATAAAATTTTAATTTAAAACTCAATTATATCTTTTAACCAAGGTATTTTCAAAGCAAAGTCTCAAGTATTCTTGAGTGGAGTCACCATTATGACGCCCGCCGAACCCGAAAGGCCCTAAAAACCCACTTTTAGGGTGTTCGAGAGAGGTTCATAGAACTTGTAAGGATTACAAGGGCGTCTATTTTAGGCAACAAGAGGTGTTTTAGAGTTGCCACCGAACAAAATATTGGGAAAGGTCATCTAGGCTCACTGAGCCTAAGATAATGTGTAGGTGTGTCTATTTTGGGCAGTAAGAAGTATTTTGGAATTCCAATAAAGCATTAGAGATGGTTCATCTAACCTTATAAAGCCTAAGACGATGTGTATGCATCTATTTTGGGCAGCAAGAGATATTTTGGAATCCCCTTCCCAATAGAACATTGGAAAGGTTCATCTAACCATGTGAAGCTTAAGACCAGAGAGAGTACGGTATTCCACTCTTATTTATACCTTGATTAAAATTACAATTGAGTTTTGCAATTAAAATTTCATTCCTTTCCTCATACAGTTCAATACAATAATTAAAGCGCAAATTCATCATGTAGTGGAGGCTGTAAATAAACTAAATTTAGAATGAAGTAGATAAAAGTATAATTATTTACAATAAAACTAGGGGCAGAAACAATCCTCAATAAAAGACATGAAAATCATGCATAAAACAGGATATTTATTAGGGATGAAGACATTGGTCCTCGCATGCATACTTAAAAAGAATAAAGTTAATGTGACGATTTTGTTTGGGGAGAAAATTAGGACATTGGTCCTGTTTTATTTAATGAAAACTTTGTTCGTTTGTAGAAAAGCTTTTGCCACTTTTTATATTAACGAATGCGGAAATAACACTTATGGTGAATAGGAATTGGGAAGAATAAACTAATGGAAAAAAATAGGGTATAAGAAATGAACTGATTTATCGCCCCCAAATCATCCTTTTTAGTTCCTTTTTTTTTGGCATCCGATATTGAACAAAATAAGGAAAGTCAAAAAAATACAAATAACCCATTAGCAGAATAATAAAGTAAAATAATAATAAACGGAAATATCAAAAATAAAACAAATGATTGGAGTAATAAGAAAAGTGGAAATAAATTGCTTAAAACGCATGAAAATCAAAGAATTAAGAAGGGAATGAAAATAATCAAATAAGGGGAAGGAAAGAGGAATAGGGACGGTTGAGGGAGCGAGCGACGGCTGTTCCTGGGGAGACCGACGAGTGGAAGCGATTCCTCACGACGGCCCATCGCTCACTTGAGCGACAGCCATCGATGAGGCCTTCGGCCTGTCTGTCAACTCCAGTGTTCAAGAAAAAAGGAAAAAACCAACATAAATCCAAAATTTTCACATTTTCAATTCATCTTTCAAGCAATAAATTGCCAATAAAGCAAATAAAGTGATAAAGACGGGTTAATTAAGATAAATTCATTCATATTATGAAATGATTAACCTAGAATGTTTACCCTTAGAATATTAATCTTCAGAAGGTGAATGTCACGTGGATCTCTTTTGAATTCTACAAGGATATGTTGACCAATGAAAATTGTTAAAGACAATTTTTCTTGCAAAAATACAATTTTTTTCAAATAATTCAGAATTTTAAGAAAGTAAATCAAAGAGAAAAGAATTTATTTCTTTTCCTCGATTTCACTTTTGTCTTTTGTGAACGATTTCGAATATAAGAAGGATATATCGAGGAAAGAAAATTGTTTTCATTTTCTCGAATTCTTCCTAATTCGTTTTTCGAAGAGTTAAAAAATTCAATATAAAAAGAAATCCTTTGCTTTATAAAAATCTAAAAATTGCCAATCCGTTACCTCGGTCCTCAGCTTGCTATTTATAAGCTAGCTGAAAATAAGATAAAAAAGTTCAAATCTTTTTAAAATTCAAATTATCCTTAGAGATAGATATCAAATATATTTTAATTCAAATTAGATTTTAGAAGATAAAATCAAATGTTTTTGAATTCAAATCAAATTTTAGAAGAAAAAATTAAATCTTTTTGAATTCAAATTAGATTTGGAGATAAAATCAAATCTTTTTGAATTGAAATTAGATTTTATAAGATAAAATCAAATCTTTGATATTTATCTTAAGGATAAACATTAAGAAAATGCAATTTTAGCCACAAAACGCCACTAGGACTTAACCGACGGGCAGCCCTCGGCCTATCGACGGGCATCGATCACGGGGTACTCTTGAATTTTGAGCGGCGAGCACGCACGCGAGGGACAAGCTCAAGCAACGGGCGCCGCTAGCGCGACGGACAGGCGCCGCTCACGTGAGGGATAGGCACCCCTCAAGCGCGAGTGACCGGCATTGCTGGCACCGACCGACAACCTTAAATAGAAATGCCCTTTCAGAAGAAAAAGAGAAATTTTAAGGATTTTTAGTCACCAATATCCCTAAAATATATGAATTTCAAGGGCGATAGCCTATGACTTCCCTGCTTGTCCTATGGAATAGGTACTGGTATCTTAATCGGATAACTCCGATTTGGGCTACTTCGGGACCCGGTGTTTATAGTGTGGACACTGCTAAGTGCATAAAAAAGAGGTATGTCGAGTGGAGCTTTGAACATGAAGTTTAAGCTCTATCACGAGCGTGGCAGAGTGCTCTGATGGGCAAAGATGCTAGTTTGTGTTCTGTCGCGAGTGTGGGTATTGTTGCGAGCACGACAGAAGTCATTAGTTGGTTCTGTAGTATGTGTGACTTGTGCCACGAGCACGACAAAAGGGATTATCGAGGTCTGTTGCGAGCGTGACAGAGTCTAAAGTTTGGGATATTTCCTAAATGTCCTATTTTCTGTGAATTATGACATTAGCGTATGTATGATTATGCATATGAAAATTATAAATGCAATGATCTATGTGAATATATATATATAAATAATGAAGCATCGATATGTTTGATAAACTATTTATGTGTGGATGATATTAGTGATCCTATATTGTCTTATGTGAATAAGTGGATGTTGTATTATATGAGTAAGTAAACATTAATTGGAACTAAGAATTTAGCCTACAAGTCGAGTAGTGGATAGATAGGCATGCCTATGGGGTCAAAGTGTTGCTGCCGAAGCGTTTGATTCCATTTGGCATCTCCAATGTGTATTGAATCCTTCTTGGGTTCACAAAGTGATTATATATTAATGATTATATCGGTACCTACAGGTGTGTGACGCACACCGAACCCCGTGGGTGCCCCTTGCCCGCCAGCTTGAGGGCAATCGGGCAAGTGAGGTTAGTTGACAACTTGTAATGAATCACAAGTGCATCTATTTTGGGCAACAAGGAGGTTTCATAAAGTCGCCACCCAATAAAACATTGGGAAAGTTCGTCTCACCTCAGTGAGCCTAAGACGGCGCATATATCCATTTTGGGCAAGCCAACGGGATCTTGGAGGCGAACACCCCAATAGGACATTGGGAATGACCCTCTAACCCTATGGAGCCTAGGATTATTAATTAAGTGTTTTGATGGGACACAAGAGGTGTCTTGGAGATAATTTTCCAATGAATTATCGGATGGACCGCTTGCCTCGTTGAGTCCAAAGACCAGAGTAGGTTCGGGACTTCTCATTTATTCGTACTTTGATTAATTTTACAATTAGGTTTTGAATTTATTATTTCACTCTCTCTCCACACGATGCAATTAATTAAAAGGCGCAATCATTCACGTAAAAGCGAAACATAAAACATAATAAAAACGTCCATGCAAAATAAAATACAATAATACTAGGAGTGGAATACAACTCCCATTATAAAGGTGCAAGACATGCATAAAACGGGATATTCTTTAACAATGGGGACATTGGTCCTCGCATGCATTTATTATAAAAAATGATATTTTTTTGGTGGTGGATTTATTGGATAAAAATAGGACGTTGGTCCTAAATTTTGTAAGAATCCCAAATTAATTACTACAAAACATTAGCTCATTTTTATTATAACAAGATAAAAAAATTATATGAAATAAAGATAAATAATAAAGATAAGTAAACGAATAAATAAATAACAAAGGTTAAGGAATTAAACCGAGCGGAACTCCTCATGGTTCGCATAGCGATCATCATCTCAAGCTCAAACCACCCAAGGAACAAAATAATATTATCTCGCAAACTAAACAAATATATTAGTACCAAAAAAATCCAAAATAAAAATAACACTAAATAAAATACAGAAGCGAAATAAAATAAAGTAAGATAAAAGAAAGCCCCAAAAGATATTTTGAACATAAAAGAAAATAAAGGATGAAAGAAATAAATGAAAAGGGTTAGAAAAATGAGAAAGAAACCCAGGGACGGCCATCATTACGTGACAAACGGGCGTCCCTTGTGCGACCGGCGAGCAGCGCAGCGCGTTACATATGCTCCGTCGCTCAAACGAGAGATGGGCGTCTGTGACCTTACTGCCCGTCGGTCACCTCTGCTCCTAAAAAAAATGATAAAGAAGCAAACTTTTCACAAGAAAATAATTTATTTCGCACAAAAATCAGAAAGAAATGCAAATAATTAAAATAACTCAACCAAATGCTCAATCCAGAATATTTACCCTCGGATTTTACCTTTTAGGATGAATATTTGAATGGTTTTTAGTCCCGCATGCTTCACGAGAATTGAGCAAGAATCAAGGAAAGAAAATTTGTATTTCTTTCTTGATAAAAGCTAACAAAATTTGAATATGGGAATCAATAAAAATTGATGGGAACTAATTGATTTTTGTTCCCTCAATTTAATTAGATCCACAAAAACAAAAAGAGTAAAAAGATGAAAATAACTTTTGTGAGATAAAAACCCTTGAAAGAAAATGAACCCTTTTTGATTTTCTTAGGAAAAAACTAAGGAAATTTTCCCTTCCCAAAAGCCAAAAAAAGAACCCCCAAATGAGGTAAAAAATGCCTTTTTATAGGCTCCTCCTTGGCTAAAACCCTAAATCCTATTTCCAATAAGAAATAGGAAAAGAATCTTAACTGATTCCAAGAAATCCGGCCTGTAAATCCGCAATCGACGGGTGTCCGAGGCCAACCGATAGGCGTCTGTTGAAGGGACACGCGCGGTCATTTGGCCACCGACATAACGAGGCATGGGCTGTAGGGACGGGCGTCGGTTTACCGATACATGTCCATCACTGGCCTAACTGACGGCCCGTCCCTCATAGCGAGAGACGGATCGCCTCAGTGGTAGACGGGCGTCCCGTCACAGACGGTCTGGCCGTCAGTGGGGGAAGAAAACCATTTTTCAAGGAAAAAACCATTTTTCAAGCTAAAACTTCTCAATTTTTCTATTCCTTTCCCTTGCAAATGAAAACCTTTTATTCTCGTGAATCTAAAGGACCAAAGTCTATGAATTTCATCCATTCATTTGGAAACGGACATCGATTTCTTCATCGGGTAATCTCTGATCTGGACTGCCTCGGGACACGGTGCTCATAGTTGTCCCCAATTTTGGAGAAACTAGTGCACAAGTGCCTAGATGAGCCAAAATTCAGAGAAAAGAAATGAAAGAAAAGCGTACCTGGAGCGATCCTTACCTTTTATGGTTGTGTAGCAACAAGTGGTCGGCCATCTCTGCCTGGCAGGCCCCGTCTCGACTCATGCAGCTCTGACGAGGTGTAAAGTTGGTGAGATACAGCGTTCTTTAGCTATTACCTCAGTGTGAGGAGCAGTGTTCTCTAACTGTAACCTCGATTTGCGAGACATGGTACTCTCTGATCACAGTCTCGGGGTGAAGAGCAGTGTTCTCTAACTTCGACTTCAATTGGTGAAGTTCCCTTGCTAATCCCTATCCGATCTGCAAGGTGTGTAGTACTCTCTGACTACAACATGAACTGTGAGATGCAGTGCTCTCTAACTAAAGCCTCAAGGTGAAGAGTAGTGTTCTTTAACTGCAACTTCAATTGGTGAAGTTCCCATTTTAGAGTGAAAGAATGTAGAGGCAAAATTCTACTAGAGGTGGTGAACATTCAGGTAAAAGATCGAGAGAATCTCATGTGGCACCTCCAGCTGAGTCAGCTAGTAACCCAGCTACCAGTGGCAGAAAGCAAGGATATTTTTATGCATCCGGTACTAGAAGGGGTGTCTGGTAACAGAAGTGATGCACCAGAATGTCCTCATTGTTGTAAGTATCACAATGGTGAATGTTGGAGGTTGACTGGTGTAATACCCCGATTCCCACCCTAGTTGTTTTGAGCTTGTGTGTGTGTTTATGTCTTTGGATTTCATTACGTGAGTTATTAAGTTTTAAGGGTATAATTGCATGATAATTTTAATTGTGTGGTTTGTTTGTGTTTTTAGAGGAATAGAAGGATTAGAAGAGGGAATTGTCAAAAGTCACCATAGAATTGTGACAAGTGGAGGAGAGAGAAGGATGAGAGGAGATGAGGGTTGACCAAAGAGAAAGGGAATGTGAGAGAGAGGAAGAGCAGACTTTCCCATTCCCCTCTCTCTCCCGTTTTCCTCTCTCACACCAGCCCTCTTTTCCCCTTCTCTTTGTTCATCTTCCTTCCCTCCATTGGCTGAAATTCTTGGTGAATATTAATAATTCAAGGGAAGAGATCACACAACATTCGCCTTCAGAAGGTTATATTTTGAGGGTAAATATTCTAGATAGACCTCCAATTTATTTTATTGTTTTATATCAATTTGCTTGTGCTTAATTGCCTAAAAATTCAATTTTTAGTTCAATTTTATGTTTTTTTTTTTCGGATCAGGGGTGACCGAAGGGTTGAAGCTCCACCGACGGCCGTCGCTCAAGCAAACGACGAGTGGTCATAGATGCTTTCTTCTTCCCGCCGGTCGGCCCAAGGATGCCTGTCCCTCATTCGATTTTGGCCATCCCTGGGTTGTTTATTCCCTTTCCTTAGTTATTTCATTTTCTTTCATTTTCTTTTATTTTTTTTCCTCCTTTTAAAGTAAAATTTTTTATAATTCAGAATTTTTGTTTTTTTAATCCTTTTCCACTATCATTTTATTTTAGTGTTTTACTAACATGTTGCTTGCTTTTGTGAGTTTAATTATTTCTTTTAAATACGGGGTGTTGAGAAAGGAGTTCCCAATAGGGCGATTCAGGGACATTAATCAGGTTTTTTTTCCTCATCCTATTTTCTTTTACTTTAAGTTTCAATTCCTTTTTGTTGTATATTATTTTGTGCCCGCTGATGTGGAATGGCAAAAGATTTACACAAAATAAGCGAAATTTTTCTTAAACAAAATAGGACCAATGTCCTGATTTTCATCCAAGTAAAACAAACATCTTAACATTGTTCTTCCTTTAAATGTGCATGCGGGGACCAATGTCCTCATCTTTAATGAATACCCCATTTTATGCATGATTCACATTATTTTATATTGGGGATTGTATTCCGCCCCCTAGTTTTGTTGTAATTTATTGTATTTTTATTTACCTTATTTTAATCTTGTTTTTATTTATCGCTTTTATTATGTGATCAATATGCGCTCTAATTACTGCATTTAATCGAATGAGAAAATGGAATGAAAATTTTAACTCTAAAAACTCAATTATAATTTAATCAAGGTAAGAATAAATGGGAAGTCCCGAACCATCTCTGGTCTTAGGCTCAATGAGGTTAGATGAACCTTTCCAATGTTCTATCGGAAAGAGAATTCCAAAATATTACTTGTTCCCAAAAATAGGCCCAAGTTGCATTATCTTAGGCTCCATGAGGTTATACGAACTATCTCAATGTTCTATTGGGGTGGGGACTACAAAATATCTCTGGCTTCCCCAAAATTGATGTATATGCATCGTCTTAGGCTTCACGAGATTAGATGAATCTTTCCAATGTTATGTTGGAAGGAGTATTCCAAAATATCTCTGATTCCCCAAAATAGACACACATGAGCTGTCTTAGGCTCAGTGAGGTTAGACAGCCTTTCCCAATATTTTATTGGATGTCAACTCCAAAACACCTCCTTATTGCCCAAAATAAACGCCCTTGCAATCTCTTGCAATCTTTTGCAAGTCTTATGAACCTCTCTCGAAGACTGGGGTTCGGCATGCATTACAGTGGCGACTCCATTGAGGACTACACTTTGAGACTTTGCTTCTAAAATACTTTGATTAAAACATATAACTGAGTTTTAATTTAAAATTTTGTCCCTTTTCGAAATTGCATTATATATCATTAAACCCTTAGATTTATGCTAGTTTGGTCCCTCATTTAACCCCGGTGCGTTCCCGAAGCACAACCCTACGTTCAGTCAATGTATGGAAGTGTTAAGGATAATAACTAGCCCAAGCCTCGTACCATTTTTGTCTATCAAATGATGACCCAACCGGTCGCTACGCTCATGATGAGCTAGACCCATTGGTAGGGATCATGCTTAGGTAGCCTGAAAGTATTATCACCCTTGCCAAAGCTCATGTAATGGAAATAAATACTTCCCCTCGGTGGTATGAACCGTAATACTATGCTTGCTGTATGGATCATTACGTATTAGACAAACCTAGATAGATTGATTGGTCACTTAATCAAAGGCTTTCATGCCCTGATAGGCCCATGTAAATTTATTTGGACTGCCTAAATACATAATGATCAAAACCCATATGTATGCACATTAGCTAAGAGAGGTCATGCTACTGGTTTACCACCGTGCATCATTCGTATTCATTGGGTTCCCTGTTAACCCATAGATCAAGCCCACCTAGGAAAGATACTACACGACCTCGTGTATGGGAGGAATATGGTTGGAAGGGTATATTTGCTTGCATGTGGTTATGGATGCTGCATAGCATGATCATGCATCATCCTGACAGGCCATGTTTTGCAGCCATCATAGATCTACCCAGGTGGTCAAGAGGTCCCCATGGGTGACTGCGTAGAAACCCATTTTTTGAGCTACCAGAAAGGGTAGGATATTTAGACTCACTTTTTTAGAGCAGTCAAGCTGCCTCCTCTTAGTACTCCATAGTGAAATGGAAAATCCATCGAGAGAAGTAGATTCCATCAGGACCATAAGAACAGAATGATGGTCATGATGGCGACAATTGTCCAGCCCACCGTACAAAACTCGGTTGCCCCTCCTATGAGACAAAATGAACAGAAAGAGGCTAGAGAAGACCCACTAGAAGAAATTCATCCACCACTAGTGGATTTAAAATGTCTGTGGGCAGAGAAGAGGGGCCGCCCGTAGAATAGAGGAAGACTTGGAAGAGGATGAGTACGGGGATCCTGTATCAGTGGGAGGAAAGGCACCTCAGATGGAGGAAGCCATTTGGAAGAAGATGGAAGAAAAATTTGAAGCAATGTCAAGGATGCTGACGAGGGGCGAGGGATGAACCCCGAAGATAAGGAATTAGAAGGAGAAGATCTAATCGCTTAGAACTTTAAGATGCCGGACATTCCGAAGATTAACGGTACCTCAGACCCCACCGCACATGTAAAGCAGTACTCGTTGGTGATGAAGGGTATTACTTTGATGAAGAGGCAGAAGGTAGAATACTTTTGCTTAAGCTTAACAGGCCCAGCGGTGGATTGGTACCATGGGCTAGACAAAAGATCCAAGGAGGATTGGGACCTATTAATAGAAGAGTTCCTTAGGCAGTATGACTGCAGTACAAGGATGGAAATAACGCTGAAGGATTTGGAGCTCTTGCAGTAGAAGTCTAGGGAGTCATTTTGTAATATCCCAAAAATGGCCTAGTTGAAATTACATGTTTAGTTGGACATTTAAAGGATAACTTGGTAATTGTGTAAGTGAATTAAGGATTTATAAGAGTTTTAATGAGGACGAAAAGAAAAGAAAGAAAGTCAAGGTAGTGGAATGAGAGGCCCAATGAGAGTTGGACATGTGGCTTGGTAGGTGAGTGCATTAATGGATATTTGAAAGAGTGAAGAGAGAGGGTGTAACACCCCTATACCCCCGTTGGAAGGATACCGAAGCGCTACCACGACGCTCGCTCAAAAACTTTCATACATCACAGCGGAAGCATAAAATAACAATAACAAATCTTAACATATAATCAAAATATATTATATACATTATCAAATACATATATCTTTGTACCCAAAAAAATTACTTAATTACATAACCAAAATGATATACAAAAAGAAATACAGGAGGAGTACAAAATAAAACAAGACTCTACTCCTAGTCGCCAACCTTGCAGATGCGCGACATGAGCGGAACCAAAACTTGCCACCTACACGGGAAAATAACCCGTGCTAAGCGATAACGCTTAGTGGGGAGGAACAAAGATAACAGAACATTATAAAATAATATCACGCAAAAACATATGTAAACAAGCATCAATAGACTGAGTTCGCTAAGTAACAAAAACAGGGATACATGAATCATAATCACTATAAGAAAGCAGAACATAATAATAGTATGCATAAAGCAAATACCATAACTTGAATCACTCAATAATCAGAACACTACACTAAGCAAAATGCTAAACACTTCACACAATGGCCTGAATTTCAGTGGTGGTGGATATGGGAACACTGCACTGGAGACCTAAGCCTCAAAATATTTTATACCCGAAGGTAGCATGGGAGACCGAAGTCTCAAAACATTTTCACTAAGACCTTAACGGAGGTCACCCGTAATCACTTGACCCAAAGTAGGACCAACACTGGCAGCTGCACTCACTATCCCTTTATAAGCATGCTTATTTATCCACTACTTTGACACTTCAGGCTTGAATCACTCACTCTAAACATTTAGCACTAGACAATGTCAAAAGCCAATATCCAACACTAGCATGTCATTAATTATTAGCACAACTCTAGAACATCAATACACTTGTATAAAAAAAAATACAAAACATAACTTAAATAGTACAAAAAAGCCATGCAAAGTGAGAGAAGGAAACATTTAAGCAAAACAGAACAGAACAGACAGGAGGAGGAGGCTCATTGTCACGATTGCGCCAGTAGCCGCAGCGCTACTGGCCAAATGCAGGGGCTGTCGTGACTCGTGTCGCAATTCACGACTCGCGACAGTAGAAATTGGGCTGGCATGAGTTGTGCCGTGGTGCACGACTCGTGCTGACCTCCAAAGCTTAGGCACGAGTAGTGCCAAGATGCACGAGTCGTGCACGAGACCAAGTACCGAGCTGTCCATCACGTCGAGCGAAAATTCTTGCCGAGCGAGTGATCAACCGAGCAAAAATTTCCTGCCGAGCGATCGATCAGCCGAGCGCTACCCAACCGAGCGGCTCTCATCCGACCGGGCTGCCCTGCCGAGAGGCAAATCTTCACGACTTGTGAAGAAGTTCATGTGTTGTGAAGATTCTCCTTCCGATCTTCCCGCGATAACCAAAGTTAAGCGGCTCCCATCTGAATGAACACTCTTCACGACTCGTGAAGAATCGCACGGGTCATGAAGAGTCCATTCTCATCGGCCAGCGAGAAGCTGGAATCGTACGGCTCTGTCGCGCTCACGAGGAGTGTTGCGATCGCGACAGAGTCGTATTTCCCAGTTCCTCGGCACAAAACACAACTATTCAAAGCTTTCAAAACATAAACAAGACACACCCAATCACTCAAACAAGCGTAGACACTTACCTCGTCACTGGAATACTTCCTAAACATGCCCACAATCATGTATAACATAATTTACACAATAATCATACACTTAAAAGATCAAAGTAAGTAATCAAACCCAGAAACTCATGCAAAAGCTCTGCTCATTTATTTCAACATAACATGCAAATCATCCTCATCATAGCACTAGCACACAAATCCAATTCCATTACCCAAACAAACACATGCGCTTTAAACAGTTTTATAACAAAGTTCCGAATTAATAAATTTCTTTCATCAATAACACTGGATTACAAACTAAGAATCCATACATTACATTACAAAACACTTTTTGTCTAACAATAGTTCCGCGTTAAAGAATACAACTTTACTGATACAAAACTTAGTTCAATATATATACTTACTAACAATACCCTTTTTGTACTTATTACAAAATAATCTATATAAAATAGCGGATTCCTAATGTTTTGGCTATTAGCGATGCAGGACTGCCCTCCAAAAGCTCTATCTTCAGAAACCTACATGGATAAAGCATCCATGCTAAGCGATAACGCTTAGTGGGGAACAATAACAAAACATTCTTATACAAAACAATCATTTGATCAAGTCCTATCATGCCATGAATTAACACATATACACAATATATGTCTTTCTTATCGATGCAATAATAAGTCATTATACATATACGCCTCATACTTAAGTTCTCTTATAGTATAATTCTTGCATCATGCATAAACTTGCATTACTATATTCACAACATAGCATTCATCCTATATTCTGTTTTCATCACTTTTAGAAGTGGATAACGATATGTTACCATGCACATAAGAATGCCTCATTCACACATATATATCTGAACACACATAAACTTTGGGATCAAATTAATATAAACATAGCATATCACACATCTTGGTTTACTCATAGCCTTACTAATGAGTCATGTTCGTATGGCTATGTCACAAGTCCAATTTTAACGCATCGTATTCACATTTCCAATAATATAACATTCTATTAAAATGCTCAATATTATCATTAACCTTTCTTTTAATTAATAGACAAGCACCTAAAGTCATGCTTCTACAAACATGGTATGATAATATAACATATCCACAACTTATTACAATTATAGCACATTGCGCATTGCAATTTAAGTATATATATATATCCATATGCATTGATGCGAATGAATCATATAAATGCATCTCATGTCAAACTATGTAACTTTGTATTCATATTCTCATCTTTAAAACTTTCCTTCAAATGACCACATAATTATCATTAATCTTTCTTTGCCTTGCCTGTAACTCAAAAACGCGGATAACAGGTATCGCATTAGTACCCAAAGGGTACAGTTATCACATTGGTATCCTTGGATACCTCACATTCGCATTGGTACCCTAAGGTACAAAATATCAACATTATCAATAATTTCGCATTGAAGAATCCAATAAGGATTCAAATCGCATTGTGATTCCAAAGGAATCGGACGCATTGGGCTGCAACACTTAGACCCTATAGGCATGCCTATCTATCCACTATTTGACTCGCAGGCTAATTATTATTTCCAGTTATCTTTCTATCATTCACAATTCACATTGTTCATATAATCATATGAAACTGATCATAATTCATAATAGCTCACATATGTTTGTAAGCATACAATCATGTTCACATTCCTTTCTAAAGTACACATTCATATAGCTCATAATCATTTCACAAGTCTATATAATGTTGATACACTATTATAGATTCCATTCCATATCATCATACCACATTAAATAATGATATATAAAGAATTACTATTCATTAATATGCCTCACGTTGACAACCATTTGGTTATGACCGTGACATAGATAATGATCAAAATAGAATGCATTTCGTGCATACCTCATGCTTCATCATTCGATTCATATCAATTTTTTATACATTTAAATAGATAAATACTCACCCGATTTGCCACATTATTGGTCTCCATATAAATGAGAAATTCATAAGCTAAAAGCATTTAATCACATTTATCATTATCATAATATATGATCACTCATTTATCCACATGAACCAATATAACATCCTTAAATATCTTGCATAATAATTCATTCTAGTAACCTCTATATTAATTCATGCATCATATAATAATGCTAAGCCAATACTACATTCTTTGAACATATCACACTTATACATATTCACATTAAGCAAACTTATTTTATTTGATATCCTTCATGTGTGTATAACTTAATCTCAATTCATAATTATGTACACTTGTTCATATTATACATGCTCATATAAATTAAGGTATTATAATTGTGACGCCCATTCCCTAATGACAGACTAGCTCAGCTAATCTTAGTTAGAGAAGGCCGCACACACACAACAGAACACATGCTTAACCTGAATAATAAAAAAAAAATTCATCACACGATCTTAACTCATGCATCACATGCCAACTACTTATAGTGCACTCCTCATAGCCACACGCATTGCACACACATATACATATATACTCTTAGGTCAACATTTATAGTTATCAGATTATTACATGCCTTTACATACCCGATACACATTCTGATTATACAAAAGCTTATACAGAAATCCCAAAATATCAAACCCAGCACCTACACTTTCTATTTCCTACTGTTGACCGTACAAAATGCGGGGACGTCCTCCAGTCGCCTCTTGTCCGTACCTGCACGGATTAGAGTAAATCCATGCTAAGCGATAACGCTTAGTGGGGAACTCATATATAACAAATAATTTATCACACATCAGAAATACCATACATCACATGCTAGAAGACATGCCAGAACATTTCTTATCATTGCGTGTACCATTTCAAGCATAGTAAGGTTCGTTACTATATTCAGTCAAAAGGTATCAATCACTTATTCACATATCCACACCACCTGCTTTGTTATAGTACAGTCACTTCCATTTATTATCTGATTAATCAGTAAGCCTGCAACTCAATGACGCGGATAACGAGTATCGCATTGGTACCACTCAGGTACTAGAATCTCATCGAGATTACACTTACGCATGGGTACCCTCAGGTACCAAAATATCATTCCACTTATAGTAAAATCCAGCAAGTATTATTCACATTATTTTCGCATTGTGTGTCCCATGGAATCAGAAACATTAAACGCATGGGGCTGCAGCACTTGACCATATAGGCATGCCTAACTATCCACTACTTGACTCGCAGGCTTAAGTTGTTAAACAAATTATTCAGTTCACATTGATCACTTTTCACATCACATATATAGATAGCCCATATCACATTCACTTTACACATCCACATTAGCACATAGCTAAGCATTACACTTGCATACCCAATATGCTTCCAATTCATTTTTCATAGTTAATATTCACATAATTGATTGCATTCAAGAACCATCACATAGTATGCAAATGTACATTACCTAATACACACATAACACTTACTCATAACGTTCTTCATTCCAGCTTAAAAGCCTTACCGTTAGAAAGTCCAAACACACTAGGGCTATATTGCCAAAACAGGGTAGGTCACGGTCACAATGAATTTCATTGTCACCGTGACATGTTAAAGTTCAAAACAGAATGCAAACTGGGGGCAGGTCACGGTCACAATCAATTTCATTGTCACCATGACATGTTCCAAACTCTCGGCAGAATGCAACTTGAGGGTATGTCACGGTCACAATGAATTCCATTGTCACCGTGACATATTCTCACTTTGCAAAACAGAATGCTCTCTTAAGTACCTCACGGTCACAATTAATTCCATTGTCATCGTGACATACAAAAATCCAGCAGGCAGAATTGGACTCAACATATCTCACGGTCACAATCAATTTGATGGTCACCGTGTCCTATGCAAAAACACCATAACATAGTTATGTTTTTCAGTCCATTTCTTCCTTCTCATTAAAACTTCAAATCTCACTCTCACTTTTGGCAATCAACCCATAAACATCAACCACATAGTCAATTAGCACATACTTGTTTTCCCTTCTTGTTTTGTCATTCAATAATAGCACAAATCATAATCATTCTCAAGCACTTTATCACCAAGCATATTGCTACTACAATCATATAATCTAGCATCACATCATTCATGCTCAAACTTCAATTTCACATACACATACAATTCAATTCAAATCTCTGTTCAACCAACACAAATCACACAATTACACAATTAAGGTTTGTTCCCAAACCTTATCGCCTTAGCTCCTAGTCTCGTCGGACGCTCGTTTCCCCAATTACCGCTTTTCCTTTATCCTTCTTCCCTTCTTCAGCTAGCAAAACCAATTCAAATTCCAGGATTGGACACAATCCATCAATACTCACCCAAATACAAAATCAAATCAAAAAGAAGAGTAGAAGATGAAAACACTATGCACTTATTCACTTACCTCTTAGGTTTAACCCTTAATTCTTGAGCAACTTATCATCTATATGCTTACACTTCTTAAGGCTTCTCTAAAACTCACTCTCATGCAAGAAAGAAAAGAGAAGAACATAGAAAATGACTGGATTACACAAATGAAGCTCTTCCCTTCCCTTAGCTCACTCTTGCATCAAAGGTGGAGGTGGCACACACTCACAAAGCCACACGGAATCCACTATCATAACCTGCCTCTTTTATCCAATTTCTTACATTATTTGATTCTTAATTAACCCTCCATTAAACTTATTAATCAGCCTTTAACTCATGCTTATTACAACCATATATAATTACCATTTAATCCCTCAACTATTCTTCTTTCTTTCAATTAAGTCCTGTCTTCATTTCAATCTAGTCCAAAACTCACATTCGATTCACTCACACAAGCCAATATAAGTTAATTCTTTTAGGGTACAAATTCGGCCATGACAACTCTCCCCTCCTTAGAGAATTTCGTCCTCAAAATTCATACCTGAGTGAAACAGCTGTGGATGTTGCTCTCGCATAGCCGCTTCTGATTCCCAAGTTGCCTCCTCAACACCATGATGTTGCCAGAGCACTTTTACAAGTGGTATCTGCTTATTCCGAAGTTGCCTCACTTCTCTTGCTAAAATCACTTTCGGTTTCTCATCATAAGTGAAGTCTGATTGCACTTCCACTTCTTGTATAGGTAGCACATGGGAATCATCTGACCTATATCTTCTTAACATGGATACATGGAATACATCATGCAGCTTAGCCAAAGCCGGGGGCAAAGCCAACCGATAAGCTACTGAACCTACTCTTTCAAGCACTTCGTATGGCCCGATAAACCTCGGACTCAATTTTCCTTTCTTACCGAATCTTAGCACCTTCCTCCAAGGAGACACTTTCAGAAACACTTTATCGCCCACACTGAACTCAATGTCCCTTCTCTTCAAATCCGCATATGATTTCTGTCTATCACCGGCTGCTTTCAATCTTTGTTGTATGATCTTAGCTTTCTCTTCTGTATCCCTCACTAGATCAGGTCCAATGATTCTGCTCTTATTCAATTCGGTCTAGCAAACAGGTGAACGACATTTCCTTCCGTACAAGACTTCATACGGTGCCATACCAATACTGGTCTGATAACTGTTGTTATAAGCAAATTCCATAAGTGGAAGATACTTATCCCGACTCTTAGAGAAATCCAGAATACATGCTAACATCAAATCTTCCAAAACCTGAATAATTCTTTCCGATTGTCCATCAGTTTGCGGATGGAAAGCAGTACTGAAGTTCAATTTCGTACCCAAAGCCGCTTGTAAGCCCTTCCAAAACTTAGAAGTGAATCTGGGATCCCTATCAGAAACAATAGACATGGGTATCCCATGCAATCGGATAATTTCTCTCACATACAATTCAGCCAACTTTTCCATAGAATAATCCATCCGAACTGGTATAAAGTGAGCCGATTTCGAGAACCTGTCCACAATAACCCATACTGCATCTTGTTGTCTTGAGGTCAGAGGCAATCCGGACACAAAATCCATCGTAATATTATCCCATTTCCATTGTGGGATAGGGAGTGGATGCAACATCCCCTGAGGCACTTGATGCTCCGCTTTAACTTATTGACAGACAAGACACCTGGACACATATTCCACTACATCGTTTTTCATCCCAGGCCACCAGTACAACTGTTTCATATCTTGATACATCTTGTTTCCACCTGGATGCATAGTGAAAATTGTATTATGAGCCTCATGCATCAATCTCTTCTTTAATTCTTTATCATTTGCCACACACATTCTATTCTTGTATAGCAGTATCCCATCTTCATTCACTGAATAGTCAGTCTTATCCATATCACTGACTGACTGCAAAACTTGTTGCAACCTCGCATCATTTCTCTGAGCAACCATTAACTCGTCTTTCAGGACCAGTCTTGCTTTCAACTGTGCCAATAAAGCTCCGTCTGCAGAAAACCTCCACTTAATCCGCTTTAACTGTAATGCTGAAATTGACTTGCTGCTCAAAGCATCCGCCACTACATTAGCTTTTCCCGGGTGATAATCCACAATTCAATCATAATCCTTAAACAACTCGAGCCATCTTTGCTGTTTCAGATTCAATTCCTTATGTGTGAGCAGATATTTCAAACTCTTATGATCGGTGTAAATTCTACACTTCTCACCATACAAGTAATGTCGCCAAATCTTTAAAGCAAACACTACTGCTGCCAATTCCAAATCATGAGTCGGATAATTTTGTTCGTGCGGCTTCAGTTGCCTTGATGCATATGCTATCACCTTCCCCTCTTGCATCAATACACAACCCAACCCGACACTTGAAGCATCGGTGTACAACACATACTCTTTACCGGTCATAGGCTGCGTAAGAATTGGTGCTTCTACCAATATCTTCCTCAACTGATCGAAACTCGCTTGACATCTTTCAGACCACTTATATTTCACTCCTTTTGGTAGCAACCTTATCAACGGTGAAGCTATTACTGAAAATCCTTTCACAAACCTTCTGTAATATCCAGCCAACCTTAAGAAACTGCGAACCTCCAGCACATTCTTAGGTGGTTTCCAATTCACAATTGCTTCTATCTTAGTTGGATCTACTTTAATCCCTTCAGATGAGATCACATGACCCAGAAATGACACCTCTTTGAGCCAGAACTCACACTTACTTAGTTTGGCATACAGCTGATGCTCCCGCAGTGTCCGAAGCACAATTCTCAAATGCTGCTCGTGCTCCTTCTCATCCCTTGAATAAACCAGAATATCATCAATGAATACCACTACAAATTGGTCCAAATACGGTCTGAACACCCGATTCATCAAATCCATAAATGCAGCAGGCGCATTAGTCAACCCAAAAGGCATTACCAGAAACTCATAATGCCCATATCGAGTTCTAAATGCAGTCTTAGGTATATCTTCTTTCTTCACTTGCAACTGATAATACCCTGAACGCAAATCAATTTTTGAAAATACTCCAGCTCCTCTCAACTGATCAAACAAGTCTTCAATTCGAGGTAAAGGGTATCGATTCCTTATTGTCACTTTATTCAACTGCCGATAATCAATGCACATTCTCATTGTACCATCTTTCTTCTTGACAAATAGCACTGGTGCTCCCCAAGGTGAAACACTAGGTCTAATAAAACCCCTGTTCAGCAATTCTTGCAACTGCTCTTTCAATTCCTTCAACTCAGTTGGAGCCATTCTGTACGGTGCCTTAGATACAGGTACCGTTCCTGGCGCCACATCAATCGATAGCTCAACCTCTCTTATCGGTGGTACACCGCTCAATTCTTCAGGAAACACGTCAGGAAACTCTCTGACTATCGGTATCTCTTGTATCTTCACATGTTCTCTCTTACTGTCTATCACCAAAGCTAGATAACCTTCACATCCTTTTCTCATACACCGACAGGCTTGCATAGCAGATATCACATTTACAAGAGGATTAGTGCACACTCCTCTCACTGTCGCTCTGTTCCCCTTATCATCATAGAGTATAACCATCTTCTTCTTACACATAACATCCGCATCATATTTAGTTAACTAATCCATACCCAAAATCAAATCAAACTCATTAAACGGTAGTTCAATCAAATCCAGTGGAAATACCCTACCTTGAACTGCTAATGCACGGTTTCTATACACTCTGTTCACATTAACGTTACCTCCCAAAGGGCTAGACACACATATATCATATTTTAAACATTCAACTTTAGGCATCTTTTCGCATATCTTTTTATCACACACATATGAATGAGTTGAGCCAGGATCAATAAGTGCAAACATTTCCACACCACAGAGTAGAATAATACCTGCTATCACCTCAGGCGCATCCTGATCCTCTCGTGCCCTCATAGCATAAGTCCGCACTGGTGCCGCATCAGGCCTATCCACAATCTCAGAATCAACTGCACCCCTGGACTGGCTACCTTTGCCACGTCCTCTTCCTCTTCCTCTATTAGTAGAAGGCAAATTTGAACCACCCCTACTCTACTCTTGTTGACTTCCTGACATCTCATAAGCCTTCGGGCAATTAGCAAGGAAATGCTCAGTGCTTCCACATCTAAAATAAGCACCCGTCACTCTCCAGCATTCTCCTTTATGCCTCTTACCACAATGAGGACACTCATGAACCTCACTTCTGTTACCAGATGTTCCTCTTCCCGTATCGGATGCTGAGGGAGGGCCACGCTTCTTACCTCTCACTGTAGAACTGAACCCTGATTCCGCAGGTGGTGCCACATGAGAATCTCTTGATCTTTTCCCCGTCTGGGAACCACCTCTACTTGCATTCTTCCTTTGTCTCCATTCTCTTTGAGCTCCCAAAGTCCTTTCAGCTCTCAAAGCTGCTTGAACAATTCAATAATAACTTACATTCTGTTCTGTTGTTAGAGAAATCAACAATGCTTTAATTTCCTCAATCAACCCTTCCTCAAATTGTTGACACCGCAACACATCGGTCAAAACACCTTTTGGCTCATACTTACTTAGGCGACAAAATTCCGCTTCATACTCCGCCACCGTCATGGTCCTCTGTCTTAAACTCAGAAACTTCTTCCAGTTTGCCTCTCGATGTGCTTTAGTGATATACTTGTTCTTGAATTCCCTTTCAAAGAACTCCCAGTTTAATGGTTTAGGAAGCATCGGATTCTGCAGGACCAGCTTCCACCAATCATATGCAGGGCCTTGGAGTAGTGACTCCACACATTCAACCCACTGGTCAGGAGGACACCGTATCTCCTTAAGAATCCTTTCCACCTTCTCAATCCAGTACTCTGCTTTTTCTGACTCATCTAACCTTGTTCCATGGAATTCCTCCAAACCATGCTTTCTCAAATATTCTATTGGGGCTCTAGGCGCCAACATACGTTCCATCACTCTCGCCATATCTTGTGTCATTTTCATCATAGCTTCCATAGGCCCAAACGAAATCTCATTCCCGAAACCAACGAATCTAGACTTTCCAGACCCCGTCACCTCAGCTTCACGAGGATTCACACTTTCGGCAGATTCTTCTCCGGTATGCATTCCAGAATCCATCTTACTACACAAATTAAACAAGGACATCTGCATTAGGTCAACAGACTATGCACATCGTATCTACCCAATTCCTAGAAAAGACTCAACCTAGGCTCTGATACCACAACTTGTGACGCCCATTCCCTAATGACAGACTAGCTCAGCTAATCTTAGTTAGAGAAGGCCGCACACACACAACAGAACACATGCTTAACCTGAATAATAAAAAAAAAAATTCATCACACGATCATAACTCATGCATCACATGCCAACTACTTATAGTGCACTCCTCATAGCCACACGCATTGCACACACATATACATGTATACTCTTAGGTCAACATTTATAGTTATCGGATTATTACATGCCCTTACATACCTGATACACATTCTGAATATACAAAAGCTTATACAGAAATCCAAAAATATCAAACCCAGCACCTACACTTTTTATTTCCTACTGTTGACCGTACAAAATGCGGGGACATCCTCCAGTCGCCTCTTGTCCGTACCTGCACGGATTAGAGTAAATCCATGCTAAGCGATAACGCTTAGTGGGGAACTCATATATAACAAATAATTTATCACACATCATAAATACCATACATCACATGCTAGAAGACATGCCAGAACATTTATTTTCATAGCGTGTACCATTTCAAGCATAGTAAGGTTCGTTACTATATTCAGTCAAAAGGTATCAATCACTTATTCACATATCCACACCACATGCTTTGTTAGAGTACAGTAACTTCCATTTATTATCTGATTAATCAGTTAGCCTGCAACTCAATGACGCGGATAACGAGTATCGCATTGGTACCACTCAGGTACTAGAATCTCATCGAGATTACACTTACGCATGGGTACCCTCAGGTACCAAAATATCATTCAACTTATAGTAAAATCCAGCAAGGATTATTCACATTATTTTCGCATTGTGATTCACATGGAATCAGACACATTAAACGCATGGGGCTGCAACACTTGACCCTATAGCCATGCCTAACTATCCACTACTTGACTCGCAGGCTTAAGTTGTTAAACAAAGTATTCAGTTCACATTGATCACTTTTCACATCACATATATAGATAGCCCATATCACATTCACTTTACACATCCGCATTAGCACATAGCTAAGCATTACACTTGCATACCCAATATGCTTCCAATTCATTTTTCATAGTTAATATTCACATAATTGATTGCATTCAAGAACCATCACATAGTATGCAAATGTACATTACCTAATACACACATAACACTTACTCATAATGTTCTTCATTCCAGCTTAAAAGCCTTACCGTTAGAAAGTCCAAACACACTAGGGCTATATTGCCAAAACAGGGTAGGTCACGGTCATAATGAATTTCATTGTCACCGTCACATGTTGAAGTTCAAAACAGAATGCAAACTGGGGGCAGGTCATGGTCACAATCAATTTCATTGTCACCGTGACATGTTCCCAACTCTCGGCAGAATGCAACTTGAGGGTATGTCACGGTCACAATAAATTCCAATGTCATCGTGACATATTCTCACTTTGCAAAACAGAATGCTCTCTTAAGTACCTCATGGTCACAATGAATTCCATTTTCACCGTGACATACAAAAATCCAGCAGGCAGAATTGGACTCAACATATCTCACGGTCAAAATCAATTTGATGGTCACCGTGTCCTATACAAAAACACCATAACATAGTTATGTTTTTCAGTCCATTTCTTCCTTCTCATTAAGACTTCAAATCTCACTCTCACTTTTAGCAATCAACCCATAAACATCAACCACATAGTCGATTAGCACATACCTGTTTTCCCTTCTTGTTTTGTCATTCAATAATAGCACAAATCATAATCATTCTCAAGCACTTTATCACCAATCATATTGCTACTACAATCATATAATCTAGCATCACATAATTCATGCTCAAACTTCAATTTCACATACACATACATTTCAATTCAAATCTCTGTTCAACCAACACAAATCACACAATTACACAATTAAGGTTTGTTCCCAAACCTTATCGCCTTAGCTCCTAGTCTCGGCGGACGCTCGTTTCCCCAATTACTGCTTTTCCTTTATCCTTCTTCCCTTCTTCAGCTAGCAAAACCAATTCAGATTCTAGGATTGGACACAATCCATCAATACTCACCCAAATACCAAATCAAATCAAAAAGAAGAGTAAAAGATGAAAAAACTATGCACTTATTCACTTACCTCTTAGGTTTAACCCTTAATTCTTGAGCAACTTATCATCTATATGCTTACACTTCTTAAGGCTTCTCTAAAACTCACTCTCACGCAAGAAAGAAAAGAGAAGAACACAGAAAATTACTGGATTACATAAATTAAGCTCTTCCCTTCCCTTAGCTCACTCTTGCATGCGAAGGTGGAGGTGGCACACACTCACAAAGCCACACGGAATCCACTATCAAAACCTGCCTCTTTTAACCAATTTCTTACATTATTTTATTCTTAATTAACCCTCCATTAAACTTATTAATCAGCCTTTAACTCATGCTTATTACAACCATATATAATTACCATTTAATCCCTCAACTATTCTTCTTTCTTTTAATTAAGTCCTGTCTTCATTTCAATCTAGTCCAAAACTCACATTCGATTCACTCACACAAGCCAATATAAGTTAATTCTTTTAGGGTACAAATCCGGCCATGACAATAATCCTCAATAATGTCATTAAACTTGACTTGATTTTATTACATATAATTACACATCATTACTTCATTAGTTTGCTATTAATCTTAATCCTATTCATGTTTATTTGCCAAGTGATAACTATTCTTATACTCATTTAATAGTCTTGAACATGCATCGGATAGATCCTAGAAAGTTTCGGTACGATACGGGTCTAATTCGGGAAGAAAAACACATAAAATAGTCAAAACAGAAGGGGCCATGGTGGCAATGACTTTGTTCTGACCGTGAGGTCCAAAAATAAGCATTCTGCTTGTTCTCAGCATTGGTCACGGTGGCAATGAATTGGTTGTCACTGTGACATACTAAAAATTTGCAAAACAGAAGCCAAAACTCAGGACTCCTTCACTACCTGTTTTTGTTCAGCCTAAACCGACATGTAAACAACCTTTTTAGGAAAAACTTCCTTCTTAACATTTTTTCCTTAGGATGTTTTATTTCAAATAGGACAATTTTCAGGTTATGTAGACTTTTAAAACATCAGTTATGAATTAAACAATACAGACTATTCCGGTGAGCCTACCAAGGTAGAGACACGTATTTTTTCCATTTTGAGGTGTCTTAGAGCCAGAATGAGCTCATAGTAATTTATGTAACTTTTATAGGTATAGGAGTCATGGTTCAAATGGTATAATAATCACTCAATTGGGAGTTCTCAAACTCTAGTTATGACCAAAACATTGTACGGAGGTCTGGTGACATATAAACAGAATTTTTCCCTAACTAGGGTTCATACTTTAATTGAGCTCATAACAATTCAATCATCAGTTTCAACACAAATCAACCATATCTTTCAACTATATCATCTTTCAATGGTCACATAATAAACTAATTTACACACACATAATAATAGTTAGTTCCCAAACCTCTTCTCCCTAGCTCTTTAGAAATCACATAGTTCCTTGATCAACGACCTTCTCTCCTCCTTTGATTCTCTTTACTTCCTCAACTACAAATCCAAGTCCAATCTCTAGAATTGGATTCAAAGCATTAATTACCAATATCCATCATGAGAAAGAGTAGAAGATAAAGAGAAAATAAGTACTAACCACTTACCCTTAAAGCCGACAATTCACATGCACTTTAGGATCACTTCATCACTTAGCCAAAATTCTGTATATCTTAACTAATGGAAAAGAAGAAAGCTTGAAAATAGTGGAGAAGAGAAGCCGAAGAAATGAAGACCAAATATAGAAAATCAACTTTCTCTCACTTCCAATGCTAATATTGCATGTGGGGAGCTAAGGTGGTAAGGACAGATTTTTCCACTTGGATTCCACTACCATTTCCCTTACTTTGCATGCAAAGGATTTGGTTGGCATCACTACAAAGGCACACGTGCACTCCACTTGATTTCCTAATCATGATTAACCAAATTCTTTTTCTATTACACTAATTAACCACACTTACTCTTAATCATGCATAATTGCTAATAGATCACTTAAACTTATTTCTTTATGCAATTAGGTCCTCAATTTATTTACACTTAAATCCAAAGATTGGTAGACTATAAATTAAACTTATCCAATTACCCCCAATAAGTCACATTCCTACTAGGGTACAATTCGGGCCATTATAATTTTATTGCTAAGCCTGCCTTGATCTGTGAGCCAATCTTTAAGCTTCTTAGGAAGAATCAGCCTGTTAAGTGGAATGTAGATTGCTAGAAAGCCTTTAACACCAGCAGAGAGTACCTTTTACACCCCTCAGTCCTGCGACTCTCACAACTGGTGAAGCCTCTAACTCTGCACCTAGTAATTGAAGAAAACTCGATGGGTGCTATGTTGGCTCAAGAGGATGAGTTCGGAATCGAATTTACAGTCTATTACCTAAGCAAGAAGTTCCTTCCACATGAAGCTAAAAATGTTGAAGTGAAAAAGGTTTGTCTAGTAGTGATACGGGCTTCTAAGAAGTTGACACATTATTTTTACTCTTATAAGGTACATGCAGTAGCTAAATAGAATCCTCTTAGATACCTTCAAGAAGCACCTTCTTTGTTAGGAAAGATGGGAAGATGGTTGATTTTGCTGCTAGAATTAGACATAGAGTACATCACTAGGAAAACATTAAGTGACGGGCCGTAGTAGAGTTCCTATCTGATCATCCCCTCGAAGGTGACCAAGTTGATTACGAACTCCCTAATGAGGATATCATTGCTATTTCAGTGTACGGATGGTAGATATATTTTGATAGAGCATTTAATAGTAAAGGAGCCAGAGCAGGACTGATTCTTGTAACTTCGGATGGTGAGAAGCTCTGGTTAGCCAAAAAGTTGAGATACAAGGCCACTAACAATGAAGTTGAGTACGAAGCTTGTGTTTTTGGGTTAGAAACACTATTAGCTTTAGGGGAAAAATCGGGAAAGTATTTGGGGATTCATAGTTGGTGATTCATCAAGTTCGGGGTGAATACTCAGTTAAGGAAGAACGATTACTACCGTACGTGAAATGCTTAAAAGCTTTAAGTTATCAGTTAGAGATATGCCCTTTTGGTTATATGCCTAGGATGAGAACAAACTTGCTGATTCCTTCACCACTCTAGTATCTATGTGGGACAATTAGGAAGGATTAGTCATAAAACTGGTACTGATCATTAGTTCAAGTAATCCATGCTTTGAAGCCGAGCGGGTGATGAATATTGAGGTTACTAATGAAAAGCCATGGTTTTATGATGTTGAAAACTATTTACAGAGGTTAGAATTTCTAGAGGAAGCTATTGAGAAGGACCAAAGGCTGATTCACAAGCTGTCTACTCAGTTTATCAGTATAAACAGAATATTATATAAAAGGCAACACGATGGGATCCAGCTGAAGTACTTAGATGAGAGAAAGAGGATTAAAAGGTGATGGAAGAGACACATGCATGGGTCTATGGTGCTCTGATGAATGGGCTAACGCTCGCAAAGAAGATCATGCATTGAGGGCTCTTTTAGCTCACAATGGGCACAAATTGTTCTAGATATGTGAAGCAATGTAACCTATGTCACCGGTATACAGACTTAAGGCATATGCCAAACTCAAAATTGTGTAACCTTACATCTCCATGGCCATTCATAGTTTGGGGAGTTGATAATATGGGAGAAGTACATCCGACAGCTTCGAATTGACATCAGTATATTGTAATAGCTATCAATTACTTCACCAAGTGGGTAGAAGCGAAATCTTCTAAGAAGTCGGTGCTCGAGAAACGGCCAGGTTTATTGAATGACATTTGATATACGGATATGATCTTTCACACCATATAATGTTTGATAACAGGGTGCAATTTTAGGCTGAAAGCAAGCAAATGCTCATGAAGTTTGGTATCCATCATCACAAATCTTTTCCTTATCAACCTCAGGCCAATGGAGCAGTTGAAGCAGCAAGCAAGAATGTGATAAGGATATTGCCTAAATTTGTTCAGACTTACAAGGATTGGGTAGAAAAGCTACCTTTTGCATTGTAGGGGCATTGAACTACCATCAGAACTTTAATAGGAGCTACTCCATTTTTCCTGGTATATGGGATAGAAGTAGTGTTGCTGGTGGAAGTTAAACTTTACTCTTTGAGAATTGCTTTAGAATCCAAACTATCAAAAGTAAAATGGGCACAACATAGGCTGATGCAGTTGAATTTGCCAGATGAAAATCAAATGCGGGCTTATGATCACAATCAAGTCTATTAGAAAATATTAGCTTGTTCTTTTAGAAAGAAAGTTAGCAAACATCCTTTGAAGGAAGGAGATTTAGTCTTCAAGCAGATGAGGGCAGGTGTACCAGATATTCGAGGCAAATTTAGACTAACATGAGAAGGACCCTTTGTAGTAAAGAAATTATTGTCAAAAAGAGCTACAATCTTAACTGATAGTGATGGAAATGAGTTCAAAGAGCCAGTTAACTTGATAGACTAAAAAGGTTCCATGGCAAAAGACTAAAAACCAAAAGAAGCGAATAAAAGTCCCGCAGGTCGAAAATCCAAAAAGATGGCGACGTTGCTAAAATTAGGCGCTTCTTCAAAGTGAAAATCGAAAAAAGGCATCCTGAGAAAAAATTAAGGGCTGAGAGAAAATGTTCAATGATGAAAACCCGAGAGAGTTGATTGATAACAGGAGTTTTATGCTTCCTAGATCTATTCCGAGATTAGATGTTTTGTTGTATTGTTGAGCTTAGTGCCAAATGGTGGCTATGTGTAATGAAATAACAATGAAATATATGCATGTTTATGCAACAATATGTTAATATAACCAGAGAATTTTATTTTCCATATCCAAAGTTATCTAGTTCAAGTGTAAAAAGTAGTATATTGTCTTATTTATTACATATGCAATCTACTAACTATTCTTTACCACTCGCACTATCTTGGCGCTTTATCTAATTCATCCTATTCTCAACCGCAGGGTAGGTGACCCATCTCTTGTATTCGATTGAAGTAGTAAAATGGCAATCCGCAATTCTTAGTATGCGGGTAGTCATGGGTAATTGTCTCTAATAACAGTTGTAACCAAAAAGGAAAGGAGCAGATAAGACACCGCCCTAAAGAGATAGTGGGCATCTCACAACATGTTGTCGCTCTCCAAATTGCCTCATACAACGAGATGTGATGTAAAAGGTAGCCATGTGTAGTCCATATAATTGTATACACCTGAAAGACCCTTCTCGAATCACAGAAGGAAGGATCAACCACGGGCACATAAAGCTAATGTCCCCATCAACCACCATGGCCAGCCATACAATCCTTTCGTGTAGAGAGTCGAAATCATGCATTTGCTGCCTAAGAAGAAAGTGCCTCAGTGAAAATGAGTTGATCACCCTTGAAGGAGTCTCCGATAGCAACTTTAATTTCTCCTACAGCCACACCTAAAAAACAAAAGCCGCTAAGGTGAGTTGGGTCATCTCAGGCAAAAATAAGGCACAGGGATATATGAAATTTTGAAAAAGGACACAATCCCACCAAGAAAAGCTAGTGTGAAAACCTATAAGAGGCGCACTACCTTTAAACAATGAGTGTAATTACCTACAGTAATAAGGGGGTACTAGTCAGAAAAGCAGAAGAGTCAAAGCAAAGCACATCCAAACTAAGGATCATTTTCGCTAAGACCAACGAAAATGGGGTTAGCCCATTGTGAATACCATTAATAATATGGAACAGTTGATAATCACTGGTCAACTCATCCAAGGTCACTATCAAGTACTAAGTCAGGTAGACCAATAGAATAACACTAGAACGATAAGTGGGAATGTCGGAGAAGTCGATCAGTGTATTAGTCAAAAGTTTCAGAGAAAAATGACTGCCTCAGGAAACTAGTTGGATAGCAGTAGATGGTAGTATCTGTAACAGCCTGAATTATATCTTAGTAGCAATATTGGTCTAATTGGGGTAATTGGATAAATTTAAATTGAAGTTTGATAAATTTTGGACTTGAGTGTAAAAAGAATTTAGGACCCAGTTGAGCAAATAAATAAGTTTAAGTGGCCATTTTGTAAGTGTGCCTAATTAAGATTAGAAGTGGATTAGTTAAGTGTTAATGCAGATTAGTGAGTAAATCAGATTTTATGTGTGAGTTAGTGGAAATTCAGGTGTCTTTCTTTGGTTGTGCCACCTCACCCATAGACATGCAATATAAGCCTTGGAGGAGAGAGAAAACTCCACTCCCTTACATGTGATTTTTGGTGCCCTCTCTCTCTCTAATTCTGATCTTCATCTTCATCTTCTTCTTTTCATTCTTCGTGAGCCATTTCTTCAGTTTTTATCTCCTTAATTTCTATTATTGCTTAATTGGTGCTTTGGTTGTGTTGAGTCTTTTAGTTATCAAGGTAAGTGATTAGTGTTAGTTGTTATTCTTCTTCTCCTTCTCAATTCTAGGTTAATGTGAAAATTAATTCTTGGTTCAAATCTGGAAATGCATATTTGATGTAGTGGTTGATCAAAAGAAGGACAAAGGAAAGGCAAAGATTGGTGAACCGAGTGCAAAGTGAACTTGAGAGGAGGTTGGGAACAGTATTACGTATATTGTTTGATGTGTATGAATATTATAAGGCATGATTAAATTATATGATTGATGAAAATAGAAAATGTGTAATTATGTGCTTTTGTGAATTGAGGAGAAATGATGAATTAATGTGGTGGTTGTTGGCCATAAGATTCAAATTAACATGATATTCTGCTTTTAAGTGACTTATGTTAATATGTAAAAGGTACATTTGTAGCTAAATATGAGTTTGAATATGTCGGATTGTGGATATGCATATTGGGTAGTGTTGTATGCATTAAAGTTGGGAATTTACCAATTGAGTTAAAGTCAAGCTCGATTAGCTTGAGAGGGTAAAAACTAGATGTGTACGGTAAATGTCCTAATAGGTTTGTATAAACTATAACTTCAATTGTACAACTCTAGATTGAGTAAGATTAAGGGATTTGGTTCCTAAGAAATGTGCCTATAATATGCTAGAAATAGCCATTTCTAAATTGGGGACTTTAGGGTCTTCAAAATGTGTGCCTAAGATGGCTTAAGCTGGTAGGAGGGCTTTTAGAGCATGTATTGTTTCTATAGTCATAACTCCTCAGATACATGACTAAAAATAATGAGAATTGTGGCATTGTCCTCTTAACATGTAGATAAATAAGTGTTTAGAAGGCCATGAAGTGAGACAACTATGTTAAGTTGAGTTCTAGAGGTCGCAAGTGTGTTTGGGACAGAATGCATGAACACTAGGTGCGAGCTTTTGAACAGAAATTCAGTTCGGTCACGAGCGCGACAGAACGCTCTATTAGGTTCAATCTGTTAATTTGGCTTCTGTCACGTGCACGAGTGCAATAGAGGCAAAGGTTGTGTTCTGTCGTGGGCGCGACTTGTATCGCTATCGTGACAGAAGCTAATCTTCACGTTTTGTCGCGAGAGCGAAAAGGGTCGCGAGCGTGACACTTCTGGTTTATGCAAAGAGTTTCAAATTGACTTATTCTTGTTAAATTAATACATTTGATTGATAAATGAATATGCATATGAAAGTTATTATTGTGGTTATCATGTGATTATATATATGCATAAATATGCAATGACTGGTGAATTGTGAAGTATGCCATAGTGCCAATAAGTGATGGGTTGATGCCTATTGAGATGCTATATGGATGATGATTTTTCTCTATGATAATGTGAATAATAATCAAATTAATAATTTAGCCTACGAGTCATGTAGTGGATAAATAGGCATGCTTATAGGGCCTAAGTGCTGCAGCCAAAGTGTCTGATTCCTCTGGAATCCCAATGTGTATTGAATCCTTCCTGGATTCTTAAAGTGTATTTAATATGTCTTATTGATTACTTCTGTACCTATGGGTACTGATGCGAAAGTGTGTATCTTTGGATACAAATTTGATTGCTGTACTCTTGAGTATTGATGCGATACCCGTTATCCGCGTCTTTGAAGTGCAGGCAAGGCTTTATTAATGAAATAAACTAAAATGTGCAAAGTGATTGCTGTGCAGTATGATATTATTAATGCGATGTGTTATATATTGATATGGGATAATATGGCGATTGAATATGATTTTCTAATATGTCTTATGAGTACTGATAATGTACTTAATAATGAGAATGCAAAGCATGTTAGAAATGACGCATGGACATAAGGAATATATTTGATATTATTTATCATATGCTTGTTACTACATATATGCGTATATTGCTATTGTTTTCCCACTAAGCGTTATCGCTTAGCACGGGTTTTCAATCCATGTAGGTTCTGAAGCGAAGTGACTCGAAGGACGGTCCCGCATCTTGGTTGGTCAACACATTAGGATTCATTCCTTAGAGTAGGTTTTGTTAGTTTGTATTAAGTATATGTAATTAATAACTTTTGGGCATGTAAGATTTATAACATAACTTTGCGCTATATACATATGATGTGATCTAATATTAAAGTATGAGATTATGTATGCGTAGTGAATGTCTTCTGCAGCAAGCGAATGAAATTAATTGGTATAGGATTGTGTATGTTATTGTAATTGTATGAGTTGTGCATGTGATGTGTGTCGTGACAACCATTCTCGATTACCGCAGTGAAGCTGTGTGAGTGGACGGGAATGGGGCTATTACAGTATCCCTTAAGTGTATGCTATTTCTCCCAAATAATTGGGTACATAACTCAGAATGCAGGGCAGTGTGTTGGGAGGAAAATTGACACCGAGGATCCAGCAAATTCTTCAGCCAGGAGGCATAATTCTTGATGAGTGAACCAAAAGACATAAAATCTAGGATCCCAGTAGCGAGTAGTAGCAAATAGAAGGGCTTTATCTAGCTTAACTCGCTTTAAAAATTTCAGGTTGGCATAAGGGGCTAAAGTGGAATTATCCTAAGTCCTAGGATCATCCAAGAGTTTATGCAGTTTATTAATAACTGATGTTGACAAAATGGGCTTGCATGCACAACAATATATAAATGAGGGAAAAATAAAAATAAAAAGAAATAAAGGGGGGAAGGAAAGGAAAATACCTCTAAAGAAGACCTGATTCAGAAATCGAGAAGGATTGATGCACAAAGGGACAAAATTAAAGTTCTATTTATAGGGACACGATGACAAATAGAAGTCACTCACTCAGCGAGTCATGGGTAGCCCGTCTGTTACCCCTGAATTGCTTAGTTGAATTCTTTATCTGCATTTTTTACATGGCCCATGCATTTCACATGCACGTGTGTGACGCGCGCCGAACCCCTGGGTGCCCCAAACTGCTTGATTTGATTTTTTTTTATGCATGTCATGGTGGTAGTATGCCTGTGTGTGCTATGATGCATGTCGATATGTACCTTTAGGGACGTATACCGTTTGTACTGGCTATGGTGCATGATGGATGTTATTGATGTCATAATATTAGTGTGAGTCGTGACAAGCACTGCTATGTATGTATATGCAAGACAAATACATGTTATGTTCATATTCACAAATTATGATACAAGCAATTTTATATACAGAATGCACAGGTTCTATTATTGTATGGAAAGAATTATACATGAGACAAAATGCATCTATTTTATTTACATTGTTCATGAAAGAAATAATGCACGAGCGCGAATACATACAAGAAGAGAATTCCTCCCAACCTTATTGCCCCCACACACGAGGTCGTGCGGTCTCTGTCCTAGGTGAGCTTAGCCCATGGGTCAATCGGGGACCCGATGGACGCGTATGGTGCACGGTGAAAAAACCGGCAGCATAACCTCCCTTAAGTAACGCACAAGCGCATGGATTATGATCATCATGTATTTAAGCAGTCCAAATAAATTGACATGGGCCTATCGGGGCATGAAAGCCTTTGATTAAGTGATCAGTCAAATTATCTGGATTTGTCTAATACATATTGATACATATAACAAGCAAGGTATTATGGTTCATACCACCTAGGGAAAGTAGCTACGGCCATTACATGAGCTTTAGACAAGGGAGATGTTACTTTAGGGTTACCCAAGCATGGTCCCTGCCAACAGGCCTAGCTCATCACGAGCGTAATGACCGATCGGGTCACCATTTGATATACCTTAATGGTACGAGACTTGGGCTGGTGATTATCCTTAACACTTCCCTAAATGGAGTGAAAATAGGGTCGTGCTTCTGGAACGCACCGGGGCTAATAGAAGGACCAAACTAGCATATTTTAAAGCTCTAATGGGATGCAATGCAGTTTTAAAAGAAGGTGAAATTTTTAAACTTAAACTTTATTATAAATTTTAATCAACGTACTTTTGAATCGAAGTCTCTAGTATTGTCCCCAGCGAAGTCGCCACTGTGACGCGCGCTGGACCCCGCGGCAGCCCCTCTGACCGCCCGCTTGAGGGCGATCGGGCAATTGAGGATCCGTTGGCAACTTGTAAAGATATTTACAAGTGCGTCTATTTTGGGCAACAAAGAGGTTTCATGGAGTCGCCACCCAATAGAACATTGGGAAAGTTTCTCTCGCCTCGGAGAGCCTAACACTGTGCTTAGTATCCATTTTGGGCCAACCAAAGGGGTCTTGGAGGGTAAACCTCTCGCCCTAAGGAGCCTAGGATTCATTGATTAAGTCTTTGATGGGACACAAGAGGTGTCTTGGAGATCCCATCGAAACGGGTCTCTCGCCTCGTTGAGCCCAAAGACCAGAGATAGATTCGGGACTTCTCATTTATTCGTACTTTGATTAATTTTACAATTAAGTTTTGAATTTATTATTTCACCATCTTTCCATACGATGCAATCAATTAAAAGGCGTAATCATTCATGTCAAAAGCGTTAATAAATAAAGCATTATTAAGATAAAATATCCAAAATTAAGTTACAACAAAAATAGGGGCGAAATACAATGCCCATTGTAAATAAGGTATAAAACAAGCATAAATCTTGATGTTCATTTAGACGGGAACACTGGTTCCCAATTACTTATTTTATAAAGTTTAGAATTCTCAAATCAATTTAAACCTTTTGGCTCGAGATGAAAATGAGGACATTGGTCCAGTTTTATTAACCAATATTTTATTTGGTAGAAAACATTTGTGTGGTGGTTCTTTTTAAGAGCGGTCGAAAATCGTTTTATTATTACAAACCACAGTCGAATAAAAAGAATAGAATAATAATTACATATTCCAAATAATAAATAATAAATTCATCCTAATTTACCTGTCCCGACCATACTTCTTAGAAAAACCACATGCCTCCTGCATTGCAGTTAAAATAGAAAAATGATATTGGTTACTTGTGAATAAGTAAACAATTGAATAAATAAATAAACAAATGAATGATTGAATAAAGTAAATTGAGGAAAACAATTAAAGTTAATAATGGATTAAATTAAATTAAATGATAAATAAATCGATAAATGAATAATTAATTAAACAAATTATTAACGAAATAAATTGATAGTTAATTTAGTGTAATTAATGGATATGCAATATAAATGATAATTATAATAATAAAATAAAAATAATAATGCTTGCGGTAATATCATAAAATAGTAATGCTAAGATATATAAATTAAATAATATTAATAATAATAGTAATATAAAATAAATAATATTAATAATAAAAATAAATAACGATGATAACAAATAATAACTCAAATAAATAATAAATGACAGTAACTAAATATATATACAATAATAATAAACACAATAATAATAACAATAAGCATAATAATAGCAAGGAAAGTAAAATAAACATAAATTAATGCTAATAACAATTATAAACAATATAACACCATAATGCATAAATCAAATAAATTAGATAATAATAATGTAAACTAGTAAATTAATTAATAATAATAACAATAATACTAAAAATGAAATATTAAATAAACATCACACAAATAATAATAATAATAATAATAATGAAACAAATAATAATAATAAAGATAATAAATAAATAAATAATAATAATAATAATAATAATAATAATAATAATAATAATAAAAGATAATAATAATAATAATAACAACATCAATAAACATAAATAAATACATAATAATAATAATAATAATAATAATAATAATTATTATTATAATAAAACAGAATAATAATAATAATAATAATAATAATAATAATAAAACATGATAATAATAATAATAATAATAATAATAATAATAATAATAATAATAAATATAAAAAATAGAAAATAAATAATAATAATAATAATAATAATAATAATAATAATAATATTAATAATAATAAAAGTAATAAAAAATAGAAAATAAATAATAATAATAATAATAATAATAATAATAATAATAATAATAATAATAATATTAATAATAATAATAAAAGTAAAAAATAGAAAATAAATAAATATATAATAATAATAACAATAATAATAATAAATAATAAAAAACAGAAAATAAATAATAATAATAATAATAATAATAAAAGTAATAATGTAAAATGGAAAAGAGAAGGGGAGCTCACCGGAGTCTCACCGGAGGTGGGGGTGGCCGACACAACCGTCACCGGAAGAGAGATCGCCGCTCGAGGAGCCTACCACCGGTGTCCATGCGCCGGAACGTCGCCTGAGCTGGCCGAAATTCGCGTCGGAGCATCACGGTTTCTCCCTGTCGATCTGCCTCTCGCCGGCGAGTAGGGGAGAGCGGTGGGTGCCGGGCGGTTCGTCCGGCTGCCTGGAGCAGGGCTCGGCCGTGCGTGTTGCCGTGCACCGCCGTGGCTGGCCGGCGGAGGGCCCGCCTCCCTCTTTCTTCTTTTTTCTCTTCTCTCCGGCGTCCCGTTGGCCTCCCACTGTTTTGTCCTCCTCTGTTTCTTTGTATTTCTTATTTCCCTGATTTTGATCCCTTTCTTTTCTCTTTTGATTTCCTTTACCTTTTATTCCTCTTTTGATTTTTGGTTTCTGGATTTTCTTGCTCTCTCTTCTCTCTTTCTTTTTCTTTCTTTGGCCGGCCCTCTCTCTGTTCTTCCTCCTGCTCTCTCTTTCTTTTCTTTTCTTTTCTTTTTCTTTTCTTTTCCTTTCTTTCTCTTTCTTGATCTGTCGAGAGAGCTCCTTCTCTTGGTCTTCTTCTTTTCTTTTTATACCCTCAAATTAGGGTTAATTAGGTGCACAATGGTAATTTCCTCCATTTTAATTTCTTAATTAATTTAACTTAATTCAAAAAACACACATTAATTGATTTAAACATTACATATTAATTTAACATTACATATTAATTACATATTTTAAATCTTAATATAATTAATCTATTTAATATATCATATAATTTATCTAATTAATTAAACACTTTACATATTAACTAATTAATCTTTAATCTTTCATGCATTTTAATTATCTAATTAAACTTATAATATTAATAAATTAAATTAACCCAACATTAATAATTAATTTCTAATATTACCTACCTAATCTATATTATATATATATATATATATTATTATTTTTTTCGGAGGGAATTACTAAGGACCCAAAATCACTTTTTGACATTAAACCCGACTCGAGACCCGGTGTCTACACCAAAGAATTGTCAATGATGTACATCCGTTCTTACTAGAGCAGCCATTCTTCTAAGGGGAGGCAAAAATCATTTTAGGCGAGGGGATAATTTTAACATGCGTAACAACAAAATCGGTACGTATTTAGTATACCAACATAAAGGTTCAACGGGCTAGCAAGCGATTGCGAAATAAAGGTAGAAAACAGTCATTTAGAGAGCTATACAAAGAAGGGCTACCTAAATCATTTTCTAGGTTCTGTCTTATCTAAGGATCGCTTTGACGGGTAATCAGAAAGGTTCTAGTGCTCTTAGTGAGTTTTCATCCAATCCCCTAATTGCAACTAGTTTTTTTCACTACTTTCTATTTTTATTTTCCGCTCTCAGAATTTTTCTTTCTTCAGGAGTTATATCAGATGCTACAGGATCTCGAGATTAAATGAAGGAGTATTCATTAAGTTAATATCAAATGTAAATGACTTGTGGTTGTGATCACGCATAATGAAATCATGGGAACATAAACAAAAAGCCATTAATATAATTAATGAAAACAGTACTGCATACATCAAGACTGAAAAAAAAGTTCAAATATGAAAAGCATATCTAGTAGAAGGTTTGCTCCCCTATTTATTGCGACGCTCTGGATCAGTAATCGGTTTGGAGTCAATCAGATCTTGAATAGCATGTCGTAAGGTCATGCAGTTGTCTGTGGTATGCCAAGTGTGCTGGTGAAAATCACAATACTGACCCGCCTTGTGATTGGTTTGTCCTTGAGTTCTGGCGGGTTTAGCAAGCAATGGCTGAAGCTTACCTTCTTTCATCAACCTCTTAAGAACCCAAGACAGTGACTTGCCTAGGTTGGAGAAATGCCTTTGGTCTGCTTTGGTAGCCGCTACATCTACGGTGTTTCCAGATCGATCCCCATTACCGGACCCTGCTGACTTTCCTACCCCCTGATTACCGTAATTTCTCCGGGCATAATTATCATTGTTTGCCTTCCTTGCCAAGTACTCTCCTTCAGCTTCTATGGCTATATATTTCAAGCACTCCCAGTCCTTTATACCCTTCATCTTTAACCCATCTTTCAGATGTGGGCTAGCATTCCTGATAAATAGCCTTATCTGGTCCGGAGTGTCCGGCTTCCTCTTCATCTCCATTCACTATAAGAAAATTGACTTTTAACGACCAAAATTTAACGAAAGGATAAAAATCCGGTCGTTAAAATATACAAATAACGAAGGGAAATTAATCCGGTCGTTAGTTCTTAAATTTTATTGTTATATAATGAGCGGTTTAAATCTAATCGTTAAAATAATAAAAATCCAGTCGTTAAAATATACAAATAACGAAGGAAAATTAATCCGATCATTAATTCTTAAATTTTATTATTATATAGCGAAGGAATTAAATTTGGTCATTAAAACAATAAAAATCCGGTGGTTAATGGTGTAAAATAATTAGCGAGACTTCATCTTTACCTCTAAATTAAAACATAGGTAAATACAACCCTAAAAGTTAAAATCACCATTTCCCTTTTTCCAATTTGCGTACAAAATGCATTTTGTCTCTCACAGTGGACGGTGCCCTCTTGTGCCTGGATCGCCGCATTGCCTCGCCGCCGCACCGCCTCGCTGCCGTCGCGGGTCACGTCTGCCGCACCTAGTCGTTGCCGCCTCGCATCGCATTGGCCTTGCCTCGCCTTGCCCCTGTCGTGCGTCGCATCTGCCCATCCTAGCCACAGCTGCATCGCCTCGCGTCGCATCGATAGTTACCTCATCTATTTGATTATAAGGTACATTGCCTTTGTTACCTAAAGGTCCTCCATTTTGAATTGCCTTTAGTTGATAACCTTTCGTTGGAAGAAGGAAGGAACTGATTTCACTCAAATATAACCTGTATAGGTGCTTGCCGACATAATTGATTTGACATGTCGAATTGCAAGAGGCTGTAAATATTGTAAAAGGGATGATGCATCCTCGTGTCTTGTTCGATTTGGGCTTGACAGGTATTTTTTTTCTCTTGTTCCTACAACTTTCATTTCTTCAGGTGTGAAACAAATAAATTTACACTTTAGCACACTTCAATTTTAATTGTTTTCCTTGTTTACTTCTGATCATTAACAATCTGAAGACATTGAATGGATCAAGTTATCTTGGGAGTCAATAGCTAATTACTTGTAGCAACATGTGAATTTAATACTTGTAGAATGGTTGAACATTTGAGTTACAGAACATGACATTGAACTTGTCATTTGAGCAGGATAAATTCATTTCAAGTATGTCTTCTAGGTAAGGGCACTACAATTAAAAACTTGATGTTTGTTTTGCACCTTGCTGAGGGTTGAACAAATTTAATATACTAATATATGCTAGTTTCCAATATATGCTTATTAAATTGCTATACATACATCATTTTTCTAGAGAGCTGAAAGAAGGGTTCATTTTTCTTGAAATGAAATTTTTGTCGTAATTCCTATAGGCATTTCACACTATATGACTAACTGGAGATAGAGTTTTGGTTTATTAGAAAACTTTTCTTGCAAACTATTTGAGCTAATGGAGCAATTAGGACGTGTTAATTTTGAAGTAGACTCGAATGCTATTGTTAAGTGAGCAATTACAAATTACTAAAGTCCACAAACTTTAACATTTTGCGGATGTTATTCACATTCACGATCTTATTAATAAAAAATAAAAATGATACAATTCGGTTGTTTTATTTGAAGGACCGGTTTCATTGGCTGTTTAGCCATTTACTGACAATTCGGTTGCAAACTCTGCTTCTTGTAGACTTGTAGCTTAGGCTCCATTATGTTGTATTTTAGTTAGTTCCCAAGTAATTTACTGACAGATATAGAAATGGAGAATACAATAAGTTGGTGTTAAACTATGTACTCAGATTTTAATTATAATTAGATTTATGAAAGAATTAAATATGGTTAAAATTATTCATATGGTTATAGCTAATTAATAAACCATTAACTGAAGTAGAATTTTTATTAAAGGTTAATTACAAAATTGAGATTAAGCTATACGGTGTTTTTCAATGTTTGCACCGAATTGAGTTACCTTCTCTCTCTTTTTCTAGTGCTATGGCTGCTTTTTCACCATAGCAACTTTCATCTCTAGAATTCATAATAATAATATATAAACATTTTTAAGTAACAAATATAATAATGAATTAACAAATAAGCCAAAGAATAAATGAACAAACAAATAATTAAACAAAGAAATAAGCTTAAAAAAAATAAAAGAGCAGAAAGTGCTCCTCAAGCCCGAAATCATCATATATAGGGCGATTCATGCCAAAAAAAAACATTAAAACACTTATATAAACAAAGGAAGCATGATTTAATGCATAAAAACAAGGAACAAAAATGAACAGTAAAGAAGAATTTGTAGAAGATGATGAATACTGACAATCAAATTTAATATACTAATATATGCTAGTTTCCGATGTATGGCCAAACAGTACTTCTCAGACTGTCAATCGCTCAATCTGGTATTTGATGATGCTTTGTATCAGCAACTGCTCATTTTATCTATTTTTGTGGAGAAGTTTGAATTAACTGTCCAAATTGATTAGTTGTGTGGGTATTCTTTGGTTGGAGTCTGGTAAGTGAAATATGGTTTCACCTCATACTTTCTTGCAAGGATTTGTTTGTCATTCATTACTTTTAAAGATATCTCAGAATATTTGGTTGCTTCAAGTCAAGGAGTAAAAGTTCATGACTTCACTGAACAAAGACATAGTATAACACATTGAACTAGCTACGGGATTTCAATATATGTACTCTCTTGCATGTAAATATATGACGGCTTAATAAGATTATATCAGATTTGCTGCAGAGTGCGAGTTACCTTTTTATTCGCATGATTTGGAGTATCTTTTTTGGTTTCATACGGTTCTCTATCCTCTTGCAGAAGCTTTTATTGATACTATTATATCAAATGGAAATAAGAGGGCCATTTGATTATTTACTGAATGATATCTGTCGAATTTATTAGATTTGTGTTTAGATTTGGCTGAATTGATTATTTACTGAATGATATATGTAAGTTATTCTCTTCTTAATAAAACTAATGCATTCCCAGTAAATACATGTCTTGCTTTAAATCTATGTACTAAAGAATTTACTTTGATGCAAGTTTAAAGTGCATCCTGATTTTTAATGTTATCCGCTTACTGATGTCGATTTTTAATGTTATTCGCTTACTAATATCGATAACAGTTGTGCCCAATACAATAAATAATAGCTGTAAGGTAAACGCAAAACATATATTCAAAAACTCAATTGACAATGGCATGTGTTTTTTTTTCTAGTTTCTTTGTGATCTTGATAATGAAAAGTATGTTACTGCTGTTTATGATGAAATGAATATTGCCAAGCTTGTTTTATCAAGTGTTTTTTAAATTATTTTTTCTTCTACAGGACTTGTAGTTGTTCCCGCATTTGGGGCATCAATCATTTTACTGTTTATTCATTCTTTGTAATGGATGAACCTGAAGTCTCCTTAGTAATTGCTTGTACTGCTTATATTAGATTTGAAGCCATTAATTTACTTCATTCAGAAATTCAAAAACAACTTTTCCCACAAACTTGTTAGTTTTGTTTATTCTAGAGGAAATATGCCCTTTTTCCCCATTTACTCCTTTTTCTATTAAATGCTTTCAATTTCCCTTCAACTAGAAAGACAACTAGTTACAACTTACCTTTGTTCTTGTAGTTACATGTTTTTTATGATTTTAGAGGCATATGCATGGTTAAGCAACAATACTGATGTGGATGATAAAGTAAGTTGCTATTACTCTTTCCTTTTTACCATTTTATTGATTTGCAGATTTCCATTTATTAATATTGTTTGATATCGTATTGTGGTAGATGATGCTATCATGGCTTTAATCTAAGTAACATTAAAAACTTCCATATGCTAATACATTCTATAATAATTATCTAAATCTGAATGGAATTGTTCCTTCATTACCGTCACCATATTTATTCATGTGGCCTTCGTCTAAGTTGTGCAATCTTCTCGGTTCATGGCCTATATGTATGTTTTAGAATGTTCTAAAATTTTCTATATTTTTTTGAACCAAGCATTAGGGTTCATAAAAGTTTAACTTTGATATTTTCTTCATTTGTATTTATTAAGTTAGATAAAGCACAAGTTTAACTTTGATATTTTCTTCATTTGTATTTGTTAGGTCGCCTTGCATTATCATGCCATCATTTCAATAGCGAATATTAATTATTAATTTTAGCCTTTGTTATATTTTCTATTATTGATATTTTTGTGTGTACCTGTGAATATTAATTTTTGCTTTTGTTATACATTTTGCAGGTCTTTAAAATTTTGGACAGTGAAGTTAGGAGGTTTGTTTTTCACATTTTTCTCAAAAATCTTTTGAATAGAAATTTGTATAGAGATGAGCTATTTTCTTGACCAATCATGTCATTTATAGTTTTTATTTTTATTTTATTTGGAATTATGACTATTCAATTTGTAAATATGGCTATTTTTTGTAAGTTTTCTTTTTCAATAAATGAAAAGAGCTTATAATATTTTTGTATAAAATATATGTGAATGATATATACTATGCATATAATATTATAAAATAATTTATATTTTAAAATACCATTTTATTATTAATGTTTGGTGTATTATGATAAATCAGAGGGCATAATATATTGGTCATTGTTGTTTGTTAGCGCTAAACACAATTAGCGAAGGGAAAATCCGGTCGCTAAAAGGAATTTTTAACGACCTGAATTTCCTTCATTGAAAGTGATCACATCAGCAAAGGAAAAATCCAGTCGCTAAAGGAAACTTTTAATGACCTGAATTCACTTCTTTAAAAGTGAACACAATCAACGAAGGAAAAATCCGGTCGTTAAAAATTAACATTCAACGACCGAAAACATTCCGGTCGTTAAAGACATTAACGACCGGATTTAAAATCCGGTCGTCTATACCTTTAACGAAGAGGCTTTTACCGACCGAATTTTCAGGTCGTTATAAGTTTTTAACGACCGAATTTTGACTTTTAACGATCGAATTTCCCTTCATTAAAGGGCATTTTTCTTGTAGTGATTACCCAGTTTCTCCATCGGGTTAGGTATTCATGAAATTGCTCTCCTGACTTCTGCAGGGTTACCTCCATCCTTGTGCTGCAATCATATTGCATTAAGATCTCTTTTGTCAATAGATCCCAGTCTTCTTTAGTCCTTCTGTCTAATCTATGATACCAGTCCACTACTGGACCCGTCAAGCTCAAACATAAATATTTTATCTTTTGCCTTTTTGTCAGCGTTGTACCCTTCATCACTAACGAGTACTGCTTCACATGTGCAACTGAGTCTGAGGTGCCATCAAACTTTGGCATATCAGGCATCTTAAAATTCTGGGGAACTAGATCTTCACCCTCTAGCTCTTTGTCCTCAGGGTTCATGCCTCTTTCCTCTATCAGCAAGCGAGTCATCGCTTCGAATCTCTCCTCCATCTTTCTCCACATGGCTTCCTCTAACTTGGGGGCTTTGCCTCTTATCATGATTGGCACCTCTTGCTCTTCCTCACCCAAATCACTCTCAGGTCTAGGAGCTTCTCTATGCTCTACATGTGCTGGCACTCTAGGCTCAACTATAGGTGGGTCAACTGCTGTAGGGAGATCCTCTCTAACAGACCCTTATTCATCTTGCCCCCCAGCTTGAGCAATAGGTTGTTGCCCAGCAAGTGGCGCTAAAGTAGTGGCAAGGTTGCCCATTATCGCCATCATTCTGGCCTCAAACTCTTTCATTCTCTTTCCCACCTCCTCGGCTATCATTGCACGGGTTGCACTACATTCACCTGACGAGTTAGCCATACCTGTCTCAGCTGATTATCCAGAACACAATATCTCACTACCCTCTAAAAGAGAATCTGAATTCTGATCTGACACTAGTTTCGGTAATCCAAAGAGTGGAATCCTTTTTAGTCGACCGTCGAGACCTCTGAACTAGCTAGAAGAATCTATGATGGCTGCAGAATACACCTTGTTAGGATGATGCATGATTGAAATGCAATGCATGGTCATGCTGATGCAGCATAGACAAACACATGCAAGCAGATAGATCCTTCCAACCTTATTGCCCCCAAACATGAGGTAGCATAATCTCTTTCCTAGGTGGGCTTCATCTAAGGGTTAACAAGGAACCCATCGGACACGTATGACCGCACAGTGGAAAATCGACAGCATAACAGCTCTTATTTAATGTACATATGTATGAGTGTTTTGGCCATTATATATTTAAACACCTCAATTAAATTAAGATGGGCCTACCAGGGCATGGAAGCCTTTGATGAAAGACCATTTAATTTAACTGATTTTGTTTAATATGTAACGGCCCACATAGCAAGCATGAGATTATGGTACATTTCACCTAGTGAAAGTATCTATTGCCAATACATGAGCTTTGGTCAAAGGTGATGATACTTTAGGGCTACCCAAGCATGGTCCCTGCTAACGGGTCTAGCTCATCACGAGCATAACGACCGATTGGGTCTCCATTTGATATACCATAAGGTACGAGGCTTGGGCTGGTGATTATCCTTAACACTTCCCCACATTGAGTGAACGTAGGGTCGTGCTTCGGGAATACACCGGGGTTAAAAGAGGGATAAAACTAGAATAATATAAGGCTCTAATGATATGCTATGTAATGCAAGTTCGAAAAGGGTTGAAATTTTTAAATTAAAAGTCAATTGTAAATTTTAGCCAAGGTACTTTCGAAGGGAAGTCTCTTATTCAGCATTAATCCCTAGTGGAGTCGCCACTGTGACGCGCACCGAACCCCAGGTCTCCCCGAACGCCCGCCTTTAGGGCTTTCGGGATGAGGTTCATAAAACTTGTAAGAAATTACAAGTGCATCCATTTTGGGCAATAAGGAGGTTTCATGGAGTCGCCACCCAATAGAACATTGGGAAAGTTCGTCTAGCCTCAGTGGGCCTAAGACAATGCTATTATGTCCATTTTGGGCAAGCCAGAGGGGTCTTGGAGGTCCCATCCTAATAGAACATTAGGATGGCCCTCTCGCCTCATGGAGCCTAGGACTATGCAAGTTAAAGCCTTTTTATGGGACACAAGAGGTGTCTTGGAAGTCCCATTCCAATGGAACATTGAAATGGTCCTCTCGCCTCGTTGAGCCCAAAGACCAGAGATAGTTCGGGACTTCCCATTTATTCATACCTTGATTAAGTTTATAATTGAGTTTTGAATTTAGCGTTTCATCCCATTTCTCATTCAATTTTAATGCAATTTATTTAAAGCGCATGTCAAACACATAATGAAAGCGGTAAATAAAGTAAATGAAAGCAAAATAAATTACAACAAAATTAGGGGCGGAATACAACCCCCATTGATAAATAAAATACAATTCACACATAAATCGGGCTATTTATTAAAGATGAGGACATTGGTCCTCACATGCATGTTTAAAGAAAATAATTTAAGGTGACAATTTATTTTGGATGAAAAACCAAGGACATTGGTCTCCTTTTTATTTAGAAAAATCCAAGTTTAATTAATAGAAATATTTTTGTGATTTTTTAATTATCGTATATAAAAAATAATTAAATAAACTTACTACAAATTCATATTAGAAATAAAATAATGAAAACAAAGTAATGAAAATAATAAAAAATTTAACTCCCAAATGGATCTTCAATTCTTCATGGGCTCCCACTTGCTATGGAAAATACCCACACATAAAAAATAAGTATTAAAAATAAAAAAACAAATAAAAGCCATGTTAATAAGAAAAATTAACTTAAAAATATATTATAAAAATGGAGCAAATAAAAATGCATCATGTATGACAAATCAATTAAAATTACATAATAAAATATGCAACTTAACTAATTAAAAATTTAGCATGCAAAAAAAATAACATAATAATAATAAAACTCAACATGCATAAAAAAGCATAAAATAATAATTATAAGATTCAACATGCAAAAAACATAAGAAAATAAATATAAAATTCAGCATGTATAAAGACACAAAATAATAGCATTAACATCCAACATGCATAAAAACCAAAAGTAATAATAAAAATCAGCATGCATAAGAAATATAAATAATAATATTAATAATAATAATGATACTAGTATCAAATATTAGCAATAAACAAGGATAATAAAAATTACAATAATAAAACTAGCAATTGCAACTATAATAATTACAATAATAAACATAATGAAATCAAAGAATATGAACAACCCAAATTAAGCATGCAAAAATAAATGAATATATGACAAACTAATAAAACATGTTAAAACATGGCAAATATTACCAATAATAATATAGACAATCACATGAGCACATGGTAAGAATAATAATAATAATAATAATAATAATAATAATAATAATAATAATAATAATAATAATAATAATAATAATAATAATAATAATAATAATAATAATAATAATAATAATAATGTATGAACAATTAAATAAGAAATAATAATATGAACAATTCAATATGAACTATTAAATAAGAAATAAGAATCAAAAAAGAAATAATAATAATAATAATAATAATAATAATAATAATAATAATAATAATAATAATAATAATATAATATAGGAACAATTCAATATGAACAATATGAACAATTAAATAATAGATCTAAAAGAATTTACATGGTAATTAATTAAATAAAAACAAAAGAATAAGAAAATAAGAAGAAAATGATAGAACAAAAAGAATTTACATGTTAACTAATTAATTGGAAACAAAAAAATGAAATTAAAAATGAAATTAAGAAATTGAGCCAAGAATATTTACCCTCAAAATTTATCTTGAAGAAATGAAGGTAGATGATCCAATTCCTTATCTTGATTTGTAAGAATAAAATTAGAAAATAAAGTATTAAAGATGAATTTTTACTCAAGAACAAATAATTGATTTATTAGCCTCAAAGTAAAAAAATTGTTAATTGAAAAGAAGAAAATTCCTAAGAACAAAAATTGATCGTTTTTTTGCCTTAAGAATTATTTGGAAAAATCCTTTAGAAAAGTTGAGAGAATTTGTTTGAGAGAAGAAAGAAGAAGAAAAATATTTTTTCGAAAGAAAATCCCCCCAAATTCTTACTAAAAAATCCTTTTTATTCCTCCCAAAATTCAGAATTTTTTAATTAAGAAATTAAATTGATTTAATTTCAATAAAACCAAAAAAATAAAGAAAATCAAAGGTTTGGAATTTTAAAAATTTTACCATTGAATTCTACTAAAAAAATTGAAGAAAAATGAATTTTTAGGGCCAAAATGGCCAAAAAACGGAAAATGGGCGAAGAGGGGGCGCTAGGCGGCGAGTGACGCCCATCGGCGCGCCCGACAGGCATTGCCCGCGCGCAGTAGGGCGCTGCGCGTGCGATGCCCTGGGCATCGCCCGCGGGCGCGGGCTACGCTCAGCGCGTCGCTCGCGCACAGCGCGTGCGCGCTCTGGGCACTGAGCGCCGCCCAGTGCACAGGCGAGCGCTCCCCGCGCTGCCGCGGCCCGACATTCGCACGATTTTTTTTTCCAAATTTTCTATAAAACACAATAATTTGAAAACTAGCTTTTTTTATCCCAAAATAATTTTTTAAAACATTTTTAAAATATTTTTAAAATTCATTTTTATTTTTTCCTAACAAATCAAAACGACAAGGAAATTATCACTTCCAACTTTCATTCTTTTTGCCTATAAATCGGCACAGTTAATTTCATCATTGGGTAATCCTGATCAAGACTACTCGGGACCCGGTGTCTACATATATATATGTATATATATATGTGTGTTTGTGTGTGTGTGTGTGTGTGTGTGTGTGTGTGTGTGTGTGTGTGTGTATTTATTAGTTGTTGTTTTGATAGGTATTTGTTAAAATGGGATTGCTTGTGTTAATTTGGTTATGTGGATTCATTTGGGCTTATAGAGCTTGAGTTTCTAAGGGAAACTTTGCCCAAATTTCATTAGACCTTTGATGATTGTTTTAGCTATAAGTTTAGTTTTTGAAGTGCAAATAGTATGAATTCTATGCCGTTGGAAGGCTAAGATAAATACTTATAAATGTCTTAGAAATAGCCCTGAGCAAATTTTAGCTTTAAGGGCTCCAAAATTGGCTAAAACAGAGGCATCTCTACTTTGGCCGGTTCATTGGAGTAGTTGAGGTTATTTTCATCATATCTGATGATTTAAGTGTCCCATTAATCTGAAATTTCCTCCATATGAAAGCGAACCGCATAGGGATAATTTGTTAAGAAGGATGTTTTGCCTAAAAATGAGGTTTGCATGTTCGTTTAGGCGGTTCACGTTTTAAGTGAAAACCAGTCCTGTCATCCTGCTTTTCGTATGACACTAGAACACGAAAGAACAAGCTAAATGAGGGCTTTTCTTCTTATTTGGAACCCCATGGTTGGCATGAATCTGTGCCCACCTTTACCCTCCTCTAGTTTGTATATTTTGGTATGTTTTTCCTTTCGAAATACACCCGAACATCACTAGAACTTTCTAAGACTTATCAATCACATATTTAGAGTTTGTAAAAGAGTAAATAAATGGCTATCACTTAGAATTACAATTGACTAAGGTTATAAGTAAGAATAATGGCTAAGATATTTAAAAGTTTAATGACTCAAACACCTTCGAATACGTCCAGAAGTGGCATGACATGATATGTTAGGGGATTTTAACTGAATATACTATAATTTTGTATATTGAAGTAGTAGAACTATGTGGTTTTGATTCCTAATCCTTGGGACACATAGGAAGCTTGGAATACCATTCCAAGTCCGAACCAAACCATAGAAACTTATTTGTGCATAAAAGATGATGTATTGACTGAAACTCTAATAACACCTATGTGATTATAAAAATTAATTACGGATTTAAATGTATGTAATCATTGTCTATTCCTAGTGAATAATTGTGGAAGTAATGTTTACGAAATGTATATAGACATTACAAGGACAAGTATGCATATATGTATAGTTGTATTAATGGAGAATAAGTAAGAACCCAAGTACAATTGTAATAGTTGAGGATTTATATGATTAGAAAGCCTGTTTGATTGCATTAAGAGAGTTGTGTTTAACCATGATGGAATGTGATACTCGGCACTTTCACAAGCATGACTTTAGTCGCGAGCACGACGGAGGCCGTCTAACTCTTGGTTGCGAGCGCGACCCTTCTTTGTACTATGAATGTACATTGTTGAAATGCTTTGCATGGTTTCTCACTTATGATTTATATATGATGCAAGGTATAAATTATAATATGTTGTATTATGTAAGCTATAAATGGAATGAGTTCTTAAGTATATGTCAACACTAAGATATGGTTATAATATAAGAGTGTGTAACAAGTAATGTATGTTATAAAATAAGTATGCAATTAAAAGTACATATGTGTGTACTGTAAAAGGGTTATTTTTTGTAAAGGCTTATATTAGTAAGTATGCATGAAAAAATTTGACTACCCTAGGATATATATATATATATATATATATATGTAAGAGTGATGTAGATATCATAAAGGGAACAAATATGCATATAGCCTGCGTCAGTCGGTTGTGGATAGATAGGCATGCCTATAGAGTTTTGTTAGCTACAGCGCCAATGCTTTATGGACCCTGATCAAGTCCCCATTTGGATCCTCTCTATCTCTAATGTGTTTGTATCTTGTTTATGATCCCATGGGAAAATGTTTTGAAATGAAAAGAAAAGAAATTGTTTTTTTACCTATGGGTACCATGCATTCACTCGTTATCCACCCCTTTGACTTAGCAGGCAATAAATGAACAATTTGGAATACAAACATGAGTGAATGACATGAGAGTAGTGGATTTATTTGAAGTAAGTAGTTAAATGAATATAACTAAATGTGTGACATGCATTAATATGCTATGATAAGAACTTATACTTTTAGCTTCTTATTCATGATTCTTTAATGTGTGAGGAATTGTTGTAATGTGAGAATTGATTATTAGCTGAATATAATTATATGTGAGGCATGAGAAATATGAGTAGTGAATCATGAAAAGCATGTATTAATTAAATTGTCACTCTATTTGACTAGGTTAATGAATATGATAAATATGATTCGTTATGATAAATTTTCTGCAATAATCGAATAAAATCATTAAGTGTGCTTAGAACATGTATTTATATACGTACGAATTTGTATTGGATATTTTATTATTGTGTGTATTGATTGGCGACTGCTGTGAGTGGTCGTCTATATTATGTGTTTTCCCCACTAAGCCTTTGCGCTTAGCATTTGTGTTTAGCCATGCAGGTTTGGAGTTAGTCATGTCGACGAGGACAATCCGCAGCAGTTTGGCCAACGAGTTTGTAGTAGTTTGTTAGTTAGAGTTTATAGCTAATATTTGTAATGTAATTCATTACTGTTGCTGTATTAAGTAAATGGTATGTAATAAGATTAGTAGAAGTGGTATGATGCGAGCTTGTATGTGATTATTTTTTATTGAAGAAATTTTATATTCCTGCTTTTCTATTTTTGTTTTTAGGTCAAACGTGTTCAGTTTTGTATTTGTCATGTAACATCCTTCACCGGTCATGGTGGTTGACTACGTATAAGTAAAGGATGTTACAATTTGTTTTTAGGATGCTATAATGACTGTCTGTAAATAGTAGAAATTTATAGTGGATATTATAATGATTTTTTGATTTGTGGATGGGTTAATTTTATTGTTGTGCCCAGGATGAGCTAAGCATTGTTTGAATCCGCAGGGTGGATGGTTAATATTATAGCCATTATGCTGCTGATTTGCATTGAGACAATCAGCAACCTTAGATATTTTTTGAATTGGGCATGAAAAGTAATGAGATGTACTTGAGTAAAATAAAATGGATAGAATTGTTGGTTAAAGAAAAAAAAATTTTACCCGAACTTTCCATGGTAACCGTAAGTGCTTAATGGGTGTAATGTATGGGGATAGTATGGGTGTTACATTTTATTGGTATTAGAGCCCGGTTTAGGCGATTATGAGAATTGAAGTGGGTTAAATAAAGTTGATTATATATATATATACATGTCAATTAGTGAATGAAAAGTGTTATGAGATTAATGTGTGCTTGCTCCTTTCTGTTTTATGGTGAGTGATGGCCTCTGAAGAAGGGCATCGATATGGTGAAGCTAAAAGTGCAGGTTCTGTTAGTGTTGGGTGAACTGAGTTGCCACCGCTTCAAGCTCTCCACTAGTTGCACTGACTCCTCTACCTCAGCCAGACTTTATTAATTTGATGGTGGACTATATACGGCATCGACTTCAGACACAGCAGGGTCAGCCACCACAGCCTCAAGCTCTAGGGCAGCGTCCAGCTCCACCGAAAAGAAAGTTAGTTTAATAGCAATTAAAAAGACTTGGGATTGAGGATTTTTATGGCCGTGACCCTTTGACGCCAATTCAGGCTAAGGAGTGGATTTTTAAGGTTAAGAGAGCATTTGAAGTCACCTAGAGTCCTCCGAAAGAGTTGTTACTAGGGATAGTGGCATTATTGCAAGGTCCAGCCTTTTTGTAGTCGGATGAGGTTAGGAAGCATACTCCCACCGACCAGTTGACTTGGGGTTTGATTTTAGCCCAATTCGAAAAGAAATACATTGGGTCTGAATATCGAACCTCTATGCAAGATGCGTTCTGGAGACTCAGGCAGGGTAATAAGATAGTTGCAGAGTATGAGCACGAGTTTGAGTGCCTGAGTGCTTACTTGGATGAGGGACAGATGATTGAAGAGAGATTATGTCAAAAATTCGAGAAAGGCTTGCACAATAGGATCAGGCAGATTGTGGGTGCTCAGAAATATCCAGGTATATGTTCTTTAATTGAAGCCACTACAAAGGTGGAATTGGTTCAGGCTGATGAAGTGGAAAGACAGACATGATTTCAGCAGAAAAGGAGATCAAGTCAGGCCAGTAGTGCTGGGGGACATAGTAAGAATCCAAAAGGAGCACTTTCATTGCAGAGTCGTGCTATTTCAGCACCAGATCGTACCCAGAGGAATATAGCTGGTACTAATGCTCCTGTTACTTTAGTTGGTAGTGCACCTAGAGATAGGGGGAGAGGCACTGTTCTAGCATGTGTTCATTATGGCCGAAATCATCCAGGTCAATGTAGGTATTTGATAGGAGCGTATTTTAAGTGTGGGTCAAGTGAACACCAAGTCAAGGATTGTCCTGAAGCTTAGGGTTCTACGGTTACATCACAAGCACAAAGACCAGGACTAGCGACTACTAGAGGCAGAGGTAGGGGAGCGGCCCCTAATCCAGTCACATCTAGACCTCCTGCTCAGTCAATTCAGGGTTAGGGACGAGCTACAAGCCGCACCTATGAAATTAGAGCCAGAGAAGATTAGGATGCACCAGATGTGATCGTAGGTAAATTCATATTGTTAACTGCTTCAGTTTATGCACTTAATGATCCGGGCTCTACGCATTCTTATATTAATTCTGATATTGCATATGGAAAAGGGTTGAGAGATTCATGTTTAGATTAAGATATTTTAGTGAGTAACCCTTTGGGCCATAGTGTTGTAGCAATACTGTGCGATTGTCATGATTGTACTATAGTCGACCTACACTTGTCTCAAACTGCGTCTAATTTTTTTTCTTTACACTAGCACACAACTCACTTGTCTATATAATCATTTGTTCACTTAGCCATTTCACTTAATTCTTTGCTTATCACTTAGTTGCCGATTGACCTATAATTGTCTAAGGTTACTATTCATTTGGTCAAAATTTCGGCAATATAACGGCTTGTTTTTCTTACTACACAAACCTGCACTTTTCAAAAACCACAGCCCCGACAAGGGCACAACAATAATAATAATCAAACCAAACCATTTCCAAACTCAAACATACGTCACGGCATACATAATATCAAGACAGATAGCTACGTAATACCATTACATAAACCATCCCAAATTTACTTTACATATATACATGCCATACTTATCCAAAATACATACAAAAATAAACTTGTAATTTCTTCCTCTCGCTTGCTCTAACAGACTGAGCTATGCCGCTCCAACCTACGGCGTACCTACACGCAGTCAAAACAAACTACGTGCTGAGCATTAAAATGCCCAGTGGTGGTTACCAATCCATAAATTTCCACTCCTAAATTAATTATTCAATTAACTATATTAATATATTCTATTTATTATCTTTAACTTAATTACTCAATTAACTCATCAATTAATCGCATAATTAAACATTAAAACGTATTACACACTAATTATGGTTTAATTCTTTCATTCTAACTCTTATTTCCTTAATTACATTTTTATCCTTAATATTTTTTCTTGGTTTTCAATTTTACCCTTATCTTTTTCATTAATTACATCCATGTCCTCACTTTTCACTTAATACCATATATGTCCCCACTTTTACACTAATTCCACTTATGTCCCTTCTTTTACACTAATTACCATTGTGCCCTTAATTATCTTCTATTTACAATTTTGACCTCACTTAACCTTATTTTCCACTTTTACCCCCTTTTAACTTCTTTATTTACCAAAATGCCCTTTTTACCTCAAATTTCCATTTTTAACTTATAATTTCTCAAAGTTACAATTAGGTCCCTACTTTATCACTTTTTCACCAAATTATCATTTTAACCTCATATTTTACCAAAATTACCATTTTACCCCTAAACTTCGTATTTATTCCATTTTAGTCTCGTTTTCACTCATTTTCACAATTATTACTATTTTAACCCATTTTATCACATATTTACTGTTATGCCCCTAATATGGGCTCGGTAAAAAATCTACTGACCGGATATGCGAGATATGGGGCCCATAGACCCACTATACTATAAAATGATCCCAATAGGACCATTTGTCACTGTACTGCACTACACTAATCATTGATATACACTGTACACTGAGATAAGCCGTCATTGGCCTATATATAGTGAGTCGTCATGACTCGTACTGCAGTGTGGAATCCCTATGGCTAGCCAATTAAATCCTGGACTAGATTTTACTACCAGACAACTACTAAGGGCAATAAATCATTAAAATTTACATACATTCTACTTTATGTCAATGTACATTTTTCGCATACACATCATTCTCACTTATAATTTTATTTACATACTCATTTATCCATATTTAGTCATTTTATGCCATCATATAAGATAAACCATCAAAATATACACTTGAATCACTATGAACACCATTCGGCCAAGATTTTAAGTTTTCATATCATGCATTTTAACATCATTTAACCACTCAATCATACTCTTTACATATTAAACATACAATAAATGCCATTTACATGCCATAATTTATCATATATCTCATTTAAATCCATAATAAACCATTCGGCCAAACCATTACAAATTCATTATGTTTTCTTTTAAATCTTTTAACCACTCTATCATGCATTAGATACGTTAAACACATTATAAACATTATTTATAAGCCTTAAAACTCATTAAAACATTATATTTCCCTTAGTTTATCATTCGGCCACTATTAGGATTTTCATGTCAAATTTATTTAATTTAATCTAATAATATTTATACATTATATTAAGTCCATTAATCATGAATATCAAGTTAGATTTAATTAATCACATAATTATCTCATACCTACACTTAAACATAACCTAAAATCCAACATAAATCAAAGGAAAAAGATGGATTTAGTAATTACAAACATCAAAATCTTGCTCTAAACTTCTCTAAGCTTGCTTTTTCTTTCCGTTTGGCTTGAGAAATCTCCTCCTCACCTTGATTTCCTACTATGGCCGAATATAAACAAGCTCAAATCATGAGAACTAAGCTTCTTTTATACAAAATAACATCATAAATGAACTCTACACCCTTGAAAACCCTTATAGGGACTAATAAACCAAATTAAAACCACCTAAATCTCTTACCTCAAATTTGACCCTAAACCTTGCACACAAGAAAAATCCCACTTTCAGTGCTCCAAATGAACTCTAATTACTGTCTCTATGTTACAGAGGGGCTGAAGTTTGTTTGGGAGACTAAGATTTGGTGAGAAATTGGAGAAAAAGTGAAGAAAAATGGAGGAAAGAGAGAGAAAAGTGGTTCGGCTTTGAAGGAAGAAGAAGAGGACGATTTTGGCTGGATTTCTCTAGAGAAATATGGCCTTTCCTTCCCTTATATATTCAATAACTAAACCAAATTGGTCCAACCGAAGTGGTCCGACCGGTTTGAACCAAAATTTTTGTTTTTTGGTTCAATTACACTTTTTCTAATAATCTCCATGTTTCTCACATCATTTCCACTTTTAACCAATTCCATTATTCTTAAAACATTAAAAATAGTCTCCTTACAAATCTTTAGCTCAATTGGAGTCCATTTGGGCCCCGGTTCACTTAAATTGGTCTGATTCAACCATTTTCGTTTCTATCGTAAAACTCAACTCTAAAGCTGTCAAAAATTACAAAAAATTATTCTAAGCCATTACTCTTCTTACACTACACCCTTTTGAGCAAAATAACCATTTTTAATAGTTCAGTCAAACCTCGATCAAACTCCGGTTCAATTTTAACCGAACTATAGGCCAACTTTAGAATGACTTTTGGAGGCCTATTTGACTCCGTTTTCAGCTCAAATTTTTCCACTAGACTCCTGATAGGCCGCAGATCATTTTTGCACAATAATAAATTTTTTGAAAAACAACAGTCGAGTTCGTTGTATAGCTGTCCCACCATCCTGAAATTGCTATAATTCCGACACACGTAATGCTAAACTTTAACACTTGAAATATCACTCATTATACTATTCGACACTGCAATTATCATGAAGACACTGTAATGATGCACTTACACTTCTAGACCAGTATTTGGGCCGCTACAAATAAGGTGTATTGGAATTGCCCCATTAGTGGCTTTCTAGCCAATCTGATTAAACTCCCTTTTCGTGAATTTGTTGTCATTTTGGGGATGGACTTGTTATCTGCCCATCAAACGACCATTGATTATTAATGGAAAAGAGTGACTCTTAAAGTCTCAGATGATCCGGAGATTTCGATTGTGGGTGAAAGAACCGATTTCCTTTCTGATGTTATATTAGCAATGGCTGTAAAAAGGCTTATAAGAAAGGGATGCATTGCCTATTTGTGTTATGCTATGGAGGCTAAAAAGGAGGGTTGTAGATTGGAGGATATACCTACAGTATGTGAATTTTCTGATGTCTTTCCAGAAGAATTGCTAGGTTTACCCTCTAATAAGGAAGTCGAGTTCACCGGTGATGTGACTCCAGGCACTACACCTATTTCTATTGCTCTATACCGGATGGCACCCATAGAATTAAAAGAATTGAAGATTCAGTTGCAGGAATTGATTGATAAGGCTTTTATTCGGATGAGTGTATCACCATGGGGAGCACCTGTTCTGGATGGGTCACTTAGATTGTGCATTAACTATAGGCAATTGAATAAAGTGGTGATTAAGAACAAGTACCCACTGCCACGGATCAAAGATTTTTTTGATCAACTTAAAAGAGCTGGTGTCTTTTCAAATATTGATTTGCGATTGGGTTACCATCAGTTGAGAGTTAGAGAAGCGGATGTGCCTAAGACTACTTTTTGCACTAGGTATGGCCATTATGAATTTCTGGTCATGCCTTTTGGACTCACTAATGCACCTGCGGCTTTCATGGACCTAATGCATTGGGTCATCCATCCTTTCTTGGAGTAGTTTGTGGTGGTTTTTATAGATGATATCCTGGTATATTCAAAGACTCCAGAGGAACATGATAAGCACTTCAGGATTGTCTTGCAGATGTTGAGAGAGAAGCAACTGTATGCCAAATTTAGTAAATGTGACTTTTGGCTGAATAAAGTATCTTTTCTGGGTCATGTAATATTAGCAGAATCTATTAAAGTGGACCCTACCAAGATTGAAGCCATTCTACATTGGAGAATGCCCAAGACTATCACAAAAATCAGAAGTTTTCTTGGTTTGGCAAGATACTATAGGAGATCTGTGAAAGGATTCTCCACTATTGCAGCACCATTGACTCGGCTATTGCAGAAATAGGTGACCTTGATTGGAATGATAAATGCCAAGAGAGCTTTGAAAGACTGAAGAGTATGTTAACAGAAGCACCAGTTCTAACCAAGCAAGAGTCCAGTAAAGGTTTTATGATCTATAGTGATGCCTCCAGGATCGGTTTGGGTTGTCTATTAATGCAAGAATGCAAGGTGATGGCATATGCCTCCCGGAAGCTCAAGATTCATGAGAAGAATTACCCTACGCATGATCTTGAGCTTGTAGCCATTGTATTTGCTTTAAAGATCAAGACATATTACTTATATGGTGAGAGATGCTACATCTAAACATATCATAAATGTGATGCCCCAATACCCCTTGGGAGAATATCGAGGTCGTTATGCACTCACAAATACATTACACATACATACATATCCTATAGTGGAAAGAAAACATCACTAAAAACAAACATACTTCTCATATAGAACTTTAAATATTCATGCTACAAAATATCATTATCCAAATTACATGATCATATGCCTCTTACTATCATTTACACTTCATATACAAATAGTTCTCACAATACCCTTATACCAAACATTACTAAATAAACTTATACATATAAAAAAAAAATCCACTTCTAACACCTAGTGGCCAGCAGATGTACACCCTCTTTACAGCTACACTGCAAACCTACACGGGAAACACCGTAGTAAGCGACAACGCTTAGTGGAGATATATACAAGCAGAAGACTTTTAACACAAGTCACAAATATTCACAAGCTATATCATTTATCATGCTATCACATAATAACATACACAAGCATATAACTCTTCATGTAGATAACTTTAGCTCTAAAAATTATCATACGCAATACTTGACATATTAATCGTATTCTCCCAAATAGCCTTATACATGCACTTTTAGCATATAGACATGCCTTTGTCATATACATTCACATCCACAAATATATAATCTCTACCTTCGGCATTGAGTACATAATGCAACTATAAGTGATAACATATCACTACTTCTATTACACAAATAATACAGGCATACATATCATAGCAACCCTTGTTAGTAAAAAACACTCAATATAATAGCCTGAATTTACATCGATGGTGGATATAGGTACTCTAGATACTGACAAACAGTATCAAAGACCTTGAGACCTAACTCAAACATTTGAATACCCTAAGGTATCAACATCTGGACTCAAATGGTATCACTCTGGCAACTGCACTCTAACCTTGTATAAGTATGCTTATCTATCCACTATTATGAATCCTTCAGGCTTATCATATAAACTTTATTCATATAGCATATATTTTGCATTTACTCAAGTGTCTATTTAGACCATCATACATCAAGCTCAATTCATGTATTAACTAAGCAAACCGTGAACATGCATTTACATTAATGACAAGCATATGATTCATACATTCGCTTATACTATCACAATATATGGTATTTTGCATGGTCATTCATAAACTAATGCAATACTTCACACATAAAAAGACAAATAACTTGTATTCACAACTCTGGATAATGTCGTGCTCGTGACAGAACTCAAAGTACACTGTTATTGCACTTGCGAGCAATGTCGCAATTGCGATAAAGTGCCAAAAATAGCTTCTGTCGCACTCGCAATAGAGCTCGGCATGCCAAACTTTGCCCACAGACCATTTTTCCATACTCACTACCATTGTCGTGCTCGCGGCAGAACCTCAAACTAGCACTCAAACTCCAATCTTCACAATTCTCATGCACAAACTTTCCTATAATCACATGTATGACTTCTAGCATTCTACACATACTAAATCCAGCCAAAAGGCCTTCAACAAAACTTTCATGTAATAAAACTTTCTCTATATATCTTGTAACTAACATATAATTAACATGAAAATACTCAACTTTGTATAACTTTAAGTTGTTAAAGAAGCACATGCAACTCAACACTAATAACCACATGCAATTATAATAATAAAAAGAGCTGTTGAACTAAATAAAAGCTCACTAGCTCCCAGCTAATCAAACATGCATCTAATAAAAAATTCAAGTACATTCTCAACTCAATAAACATGCATCTAATAGGAAATCACACACGATCCCAAACCTCAAAAGCAGCTTGACCACTTCTCTAATCTAGCTCAAATGTTCTCCTTGCCTTTGTCTTTCCTCTTGTCAATAGCTTCTCGTACAAAACCATCCAAATACATACACTTAATCCAATACTCAAATAAATTTAAATCAAAAACAGAAGAAGAAGAAGAAGAAGAAGAAGAAGAAGAAGAAGAAGAAGAAGAAGAAGAAGAAGAAGAAGAAGACACTAGAACATCCAACCACAATTACCTTTCTCACTTAACCGTTCAAACCAATCCAAACTCAAAGCTTATATCTTTAAATGATCAAACGAAAGAGGTGAAGAAGCAACAATAAAGTAGATGAATAGGAAAGAAAAACAAAAGAGAGAAATCAAGGGAAGAAACTCGGCCAACTAGCAGGAATTAAGGCCACTAACCTCCATTAACTCTCTATTTAAAGCATGAGGCTGCTGAGGTGGCTTTCTCTCCTCAAGCCACATGTCTAGCTCTAGTCAAATCCCACTAAATCATTGGCCAAATACTATTTAATCCCTCTTTCAAAATTCTGTCTTTAATAACTTATATTCTCTTTTTAATTACATCCCTACAAACTCACAATTTTATACTTGCATATTTACTTTGGTACCCTTTACTATACAATTAACACTACAATTCTTCTAGGGTATAATTTGGGTCATTATAATAAAAGTTTGAAGTACTTGCTGACTCAAAAATAGCTTAATTTAAGACAAAGATGCTGGTTGGGACTTATAAAGGATTATGACTGCTTCATGGACTACCACCTAGTGAAGGCAAATGTAGTGGCTGATGCTCTAAGCAGGAAGTTTATCACAGGTAATCAAATTACCTCAACTATAAATTTCCTTAAATGTATAATATGTGTGCAAGTAACTAATGTTATTGTGTACAGCTTTAAGGGCATTGAATGTCAAGTTAAGCATGGCATCTGATGGAGCAATTTTAGCTGCAATGCAAGTGAAACCTGATTTCCTTCAGCAAGTAAAGGGGGCCCAGAAGCTTGATGATAGTTTATCTTCTATAATCAATCGGGTGAAAGATGAGAATGATGATGGGTACTCTTTAGGTACAGATGGCAGTCTCTATTTTAAGTAGAAATTGTGTTTCCTGGATCAAGCTGAATTAAAGAAGAATATATTGACGGAAGCTCACCGCAGTAGTTATGCAATGCATCCAGGCAGTACCAAGATGTATCAAGATTTTAAAGTTTCTTATAGGTGGCCTGGAATAAAATATCATGTGTCAGAATTCGTGAGCAAGTGTTTAATCTACTAATGGGTGAAAGCTGAGCATCAGGTTCCTTCAGCCTATTACTATTCCGAAATGGAAGTGGGATAGGGTGACTATGGATTTCATGACAAGACTTCCACTTACAAGGAGGAAGCATGATTCTATTTGGGTAATCCTTGATAAGCTCACCAAGTCTGCTCACTTATTACCAGTTCGGATGGATTATCCATTGACTAGATTGGTTGAAATTTATATTGGTGAGCTTGTATGATTTTATGGTGTGCCTTCTTTTACTATTTCAAACAGAGGTCCGAGATTCACCTCCAAATTTTGGAAGAAGTTACAAGAAGCATTGGGGACAAGACTTAATTTTAGTACAGCTTTTCACCCCCAAACGGATGGACAATCCGAGTTGTAATTAAGATACTTGAGGACATGTTGAGATGCTGCGTCCATGAATTTGAGGGTAACTAGGAAAACTATTTGCCATTGGCAGAATTCACGTACAACAATAGTATAACACCCCATACCTATACGTAGGGGGAACTCACCTGCATAAAGGAGTTAGTGCTCGTATAGATAGAGGTGTCACCAAACAAAGCCAAACATGTATAATAAAAGCGTGCCAAAAGAACAACTATAAAAGAGAATAATTAAAACTTAATAACTCAAATAATAGGCCAACCGAATTCCTCAAATCTCATTCATAAATAATAAGATGTTCATTACAAAAAGGGGTACAATATCATCCTTACATAATTACAAAATCATTTACAAAGCGGATGGTTATACATCTGAGTATCAAAGTACAAAATACGAAATACAAAATACAAGGCTACAAAGGTCTCTCTAATGTGTTGCCTCTAATGGTTGCAGATCGGACCTCTCAAAAACTCTAACAGGTTCCACACCTACACGGATGAAACACCCGTGCTAAACGATAATGATTAGTTGGGAAAATAAAAGATGAACGACCACTCACAGTGGCCGTCAAAGCAAAAGACATACATATGACACATACAGCAATATACATATATTCATATCAGAACATGTTACTTATCTCATGCATTAAATTCACAAGCGATACCTATATAATAACATTCGTATAACATCACAAGCCAAAATTCATATTCATTAGATAATTAAGGATATGCCTGCAAACTCAGAGTCACGGATAATAAGTGAACACATTAGTACCCGTGGGTACACACAAAAGCAACTTCCTTCATTTTCATTCAAAAATATTTTAACATTGGGGATCTTAAACAAGATCCGAACACATTAGGATCGCGAGGACACAATTTGTTACCTGATCAGGGTTTATAACACAAAGGGGCTGTCGCTAACAGAACTCTATAGACATGCCTATCTATCCACTAACTTGACTCTTACAGGCTAAGCATAAATCGACATACTTAACATATATTTAAGATATTGAGCTATATAATAAGTCAAGCATAGGAGCAACTACAATAGATGAGTGAATAACCATGCAAAATGGCACAAAATAAATAACATAGAAGAATAAGGGACAATCGCGCTCATTATAGAGGCAAAATTCGCCCACTGTCGCGTTTGCGACAGCCTCCACGCTCGCACGAAGAAGGGCTAATAGGCCTCTATCACGCTCGTTACCTGGGTCGCGCTAGGAACAGAGGACAAAAGAGATCACTATCGCGCTCGCGTGCATAGACGCACCCGCGACAGCCATCAACCCAACATCTGCTTGGCAACCGAGCTCTCTGTTGCGCTCGCAATAAAGACGCTTCACACTAGGAACTCGGATAACCAGGCTCTATCGCACTCGCGATGATTGTCGCGCCCATAACAAAATCGATTTTCCAGCTCTTTCAACTGATCTGCAGAAATCTCTCCACACACAAACCAACCCAACTTGCAATAAACTCACAAAACTTCCATACCAACATCATCAGGCATTCAAAACATAATAAACAACATAAAACCCAAGTTTATTCTAATCAAAATGAATTAATTCATCGAATTAAGCACTTCACCACAACAATCCATCAAACCCAGAAAAATAACCAAAAAACCATGCAAAAATCATACCCAACTTCAGTTCTACTACCAAAATTAACAATTCCACATTATTTCATCATTATATACTTCAATTAATCATACATATGCACATTTACCCACTCAATTTCTAGAAATCAAAATAGAAATTGAAGCATAAATATGCAATTCAAATAATTCCCAAACCTTTCAATACTAAGCTCCACAAGCTCAAAGGGCTTCACTACCACTAGCTTTTTCCTTCCCTTTAGGTTATCTTGATGAAATCTCTAGTCAAATAACCCAAATCATAACAAAACTTAAAACCCAACTCAACCATAACCATGGAAAACAAAGAGCACAAAGAGAAAAGAGAAAGAAGAAGAATAAGAAGAACACTAACCTGACTAACCTTTGAATTGCCAAAACTCAACCAAAGATCAATTGAAGGAAAAACTAGGGCAAGAAGGGAGAAGAAAGCAAAGGAGAAGAAGAAGAAGAAGAAGACGGCGTGAGGGAGAGAAAATAGGAGAAAGGGGTAGATTTGCTCTCTCTCTCATTTTCTCTCTCCTAACTTATATATCCCCTTTTTTTTCTTTTCTCTCTCCTGCCACTTGTCACCATTCCATGGTGGCTTTTGGGCACATCTCACCCCTAGTCCTTCAAGTCTACCCAAGCCCATAACAAGCCACACAAATAGGTAAACATCATGCAATTTTGCCCTTAAACTTAATAATTCATGCAATTAACTCTATAATTAACAAATATAATGGCCTAACACATGTAATAACACACACAAAAGCTCATAACTTCTAGGGTGGCAATCGGGGCATTATAAATAGTTATCAGTCCAGTATTAAAATGGCCCCGTATGAAGCTTTGTGTGGAAGGAAATGTCGAACTCTCTTGTGCTGGACTGAGTTAGGCGAGAAGAAATTAGTAGGATCAGACCTTGTATGAGAAACTGAAGCAAAAGTGCAGGTGATCAAGAACAGATTGAATTAAGCCATGAATAGACATAAGTCATATGCGGACCTAAAGAGAAAACATATAGTGTTTTAAGTGGGGGATCAAGTGTTTCTCAAGGTTTCTTTGTGGAAAAAAGTGCTAAGATTCAGTAAAAAGGGGAAATTAAGTTCCAAATTCATAAGCCGATATGAGATCTTACAACGAGTGGGTCTCGTAGCCTATCGATTAGGCTGCCACAAGAATTGAAAAAGATCCATAACGTCTTCCATGTATCGATGCTGCGAAGGTACCGATCAGATCCAAGCCATGTGATTAAGCCAAAAAAGATCCAGATTCGGGCTGATTTGACTTATGATGAACAACCAGCGAAGATATTAGCTAGAGAGATTAAGCAGCTCCGGAATAAACAAATTCCAATCGTGATAGTGCTTTGGAATCACCACAACTTTAAGGAAGCTACATAGGAACTTGAAGCTACTATGCAACAACGGTATCCATAGTTTTTAATGCAAGTAAATTTCGAGGACGAAATTGATTTTTAGTAGGGGATAATTGTAATGGCCCGAAAGTCGTGTTAGTCGTAAACAGTATTTTCTGAGGTCAATCTATGGTCCCGTGGTGAAAAATTCATCCGTGGGTGAAAAATATTTTATTTGATCATCAGAAAATATTGTTATGACAAGTCCGTAGGTGAAAATTTGAGGTTAATTGGAGGTCAAATGGGTCTAGAATGTGCAAAATAGTGAAAAAGGGCCAATTGGGGCATCTATCAATGACATACCACCGTCTGTGGTGATAGATGGGCTTCTATGGGTGATAAAGGGCCAGGCCGTCAGTACTATGGGACAGCCAGGCTGTATGTGGCCTCAAACGGGTGTCTAAAGGCTTTTTTCAGTCCGATTTGAGCATTTATGACCTGAAATTGATCGGACCATATCTTGAGCTACAGACTTCAAAACAATATTCTGAAAATATGGACATGCTCGTAATAATGATTAGAATATATTGGTGTAAATGAATTAATATTTTAATAATAATGAAAAGTCAGCTACCGGGGCAGTGTAAATAATTACCAGAACGAAAAATATTCTCGGATTGAGCTAAAATTTTATGTGTAGGCTATTTAAAATATTTTATGAATTTTAGAATTTGATTTGAGTGAAATTGAGGTTAGGAAGTGAGATAATTAAATTGTGAGTGCATAGAGGGCATAATAACCAAATTGGGCTTATCTTTTATTGGGCCAAACTATAAGAAGCAAGCCCACCCCATTCTTACCCCTATAAATAGTTGTAAATTGCAGAATTCCCTAGAAGTGTCCATCATCTTCTCCTCTCTTCTTCTTCCTTCTTGTTGGCCGAATGTTCTTCTTCTTTTTCCTCTCAAATTTTCTTCAATTTTCATCAATAATTGCTCAAATCCTAGCCCCTCTACCATAGTTTAATATCTTTCTTACTAATTAGTGAGTTTTAATTCTCTTTTAGGGAAGAAAAAGTGAAGGAAATCAAGCATTTCAAGTGAGGGGTATAAGTTGACGTAAGTGAAATTTACGAAATTAAATTATTTTAATTGTTCAATTAAGTTGATTAGGGTGTATATAGTATAGTTATATGGTTAGATTTAATTATTGAAGTAAATTTTTGATGGGTTTTTCTTTGATCGGATTCAGCCTCATGTAGAAGAAAAAGGAGGTGGAGTTATAAGGTTAAACGTGCTCAGGCTAAGGAAGTCCTTGATGGGTGACCTCCCGGGAAACTAGTAGTGAGAAATATTTTCTTGTACCTTTCGAAAGTACAAGTTATAAGGAGTCTGGTGGTATAATTTGGAGTGAAAATGAGGTCAAATAAGTCCTCGAAAGTCAAAGTGAAGAAAAGCATCTGGTTCGGTTCAATAGTAACCAAGGTTTGACCAAACTTTGACATAATTTTTAAAAATAGTAAATGTGCTCTAAGTGGTGTATTGTGGGTTATGTAAAGGCTTAAAATAATTTTTATAAATTTTTTATAGTAATAGATTAGTGAATTACGGCAGAACCGAATAGATTAGTGTATTACGATAGAACAAAATAGTGTTAAATTGGACCGATTTAAGTGAACCGAGCCCCAAATGGACTTCGATTGAGCTAAAATTTTGTAGGAAGGCTACCCCTCAAGACCATATTTCTCTAGAAAAATCCCTAGAGAAATCGACCTTCTCCTCCTCCCTTTGGCCTAATTAAATTTTCTTTATTTTCTTCATTTATCTCCCAATCTCTCCTCATATCTAAGCCTCCTAAACAAAGTTAAACCTCTCTAGTTCTGGTGATGGTGATTGGAGTCCATTTGGAGTGCTATAAGTGGAAAAAAAATAAGTGAAAAAGTTTATGTGTCAAATTGAGGTATGTAAAGTTGATATTTTTAAATTTTTTTAAAGGTTCAAATAGGTATTTTATAATGTCTAGAGTATGTTTATGTAATTATATAGCATAAAGGAAGCAACTTTACGATGATTTTTTGATGATTGTATTCGGCTACATAAGGAAAATAAAGGAGATGATGGTGTTTCAAGGATCTAAGGCAAGGAAAGGTTGCTTAAGAGGTATAGAAGAAGAAAATGAGGTTAGTGGATATAATATCATCCTTTTTCCATGTTATAAATATGATTTTTAGTTATGTTTAAACATAAAGTATGTGAAATATGCATCTTTAATTGAATCAAATCATATAGTCATATTTAGGAAGGTTAAAAATGTGATTTTGAATGATTAAAATGAAAAGAAATAAAACATATACCATAGACACATGTAGGCCAAATGGTATATGTAGGTAAAAATGAGATTTTTATGTGTTTTAATGTGATTTAATGGTATAACTCGATAAATTAACATGAAATCTAGCAAATGGTTCACATAATGGATGATAAACATGTTGACCAAATGGTATAGGTATGTAAAAATGTGATTTTGATGTGTTTTGATGTGAATTAATGGCATGGCTATGTTAATGGACATGTAAATTACCTAAATAAATGACAAAGGTGATGAAAAGAATTTATAGTGAAATATTGACATGATGGCCGAATGGTATACATGTATGTATCCATGTAATTTAATGAGATTTATGGTATGTAATGGCATATAAGTGGAAATTAAATGTATAATGCATTATTGGGATGAAAAAGAATGGAATAGTATGATGAAATTCCATGAAATGTATGTATGACAACATGAAAATGTAAACATGGAATGATGGATGCCCTATGTTGTAATTTGGCAGTCAAGTCTAGTTCATGATATAGTGGCTAGCCATAGGGACAATGACCGCGGGTGTGAGCATGACGTCTCACTTATTGTAAGCCAATGACGATCCTATCTCAATGTATTATAATGTTTAACTGTCAAATGGAATGTATTTGTAATGTAGGGGTGGTCCTTGGAGGTCCCTCTAACTGTATTATGGTGAACTTTTGGGGTTCACGTCTCGTTTATCCCGTTCATAGATTTATGCCAGTATTATACAGGGAGCAAAATGGTAAAAATAAGGTTAAACTGGTTAATCTGTGATTAAAATAATATTTATGTGAAAAATGGACTTAAATGGAATAAATAAATAGTTTTAAGGGCATAATCATAATTTTGACCTTAAATAAGTGAATAGATGTTAGTAAGGGCAAAAATGTAATTAAATGAATATTTATGTAAATTAGTTACTTTTAAAGGCCTAAAATGTAATTTGCATGTTAAATAATGATAAAAAAAAAGTAAAAAGAATGAACTAATGGCATTTTTTGTAATTTTAGTAAAGTTTGAAGATTAAATTGTAATTTTGCCATAATAAGGGACTAAAACGTAAATATGGACTTTTATGTGTACAATTTACATATTTACCGCTAATTGAAAGATTTAAGTGCAACTACGAATATTTTTGCCTGTATAGAAATTAAATGAATAAAATATTGATTTATTTGATATTAAATGTATTATTTATATTCATGAACTATGCATGTGAATTTAGTCTAGTGGATCAAATAAATAAATAAGATAAATTAGTGGCATTTGTGTAAATATAAGGAAGTTCAAGGACCTAAATATAAATATGCTATAGTTCAGGGATTAAAATATAAATATAACATAGTTAAAGGACCTAGATGTAAATATAACATAGTTGGAGGACTTAAATGCAAATGTGATACAATATAAGGACCTAATTGTAATTATACTATAGTTAAGAGACCTAATGCAAATATAAAATTTTATGTGTAGTAATTATATATATGTCCTTAAATGAGTGATTTAATTGAAATTAAGAAAATTATTGCATCTAAATTATTAAATGAAATAAATAATTGTCTAAGGGTAAAAATGTAATTTTACTAATATTTTTAAGGACATTAGTGTAATGCAGTAAAAGAATAACTTTAAGCACTAAGTGGTAAATTGCATGTTAGATAATAAAACAAGTATGATAATAAGATAATTAATGGCATTATTGTGAATAAGTGAAAAGTGAAGGGTAAAATTGTAAATTGGTGAAAGTCTAGAAAGTTAAATGTAATTTGTAAATGGCGAGGTAAAATAAGGGATTTAAAAAGATAATTAATAGGTAATTTGAATATAATCGTGTAATTAATTGACAATAGAGAAAATAATGATATTTATGTTAATTTTAATAGAAATATTACTGTTAATGCTAATATCATGGAAATGGCAATAGAATTAAATGTAAGAAAAATAGATGAGTAATATTAGAATTAATGAATGAATGAAAAACGCCTTTGGACTACTAAAGGATTATTATTACTGATTAGGGATAACCAATATGTAGATTCAAATCCATCAAATGTAATTAAAGATAAGATAAAATAAAAAGATAAATAATAATTTGTTAGGTAAATTTAATTAAATACTGTGAATTTCATATTTAAGTCACAATGAGTTAAGAGTGTGTAATAGAATATGTAAAACACATTGTTACCGAATTATTATAAGTATTATAAGTTGGGTCAATTATCTAAAGTGTTAAATATGATAATCAATATTTTCATGATATTGTACGTAGAATTAAGTAATGGGGTCAATGTTAGTAATGGAACTAAAGACATAAAAGAGAGTATGTAACACCCCCATCGCCGCCCGCGTTGGAAGGCCGCCGACTGGCGCGCTACCCGACGCTCACTCACACAGATATGCACATGCACGATACGGAAGCATACATTCATACATAACATACATACGAAAATACGGATTAATTAAAAACTTGACTTAACATGCGTGCACAGTCTGATCATGCAATAACTCACACACACGCAGGCACTAAACGGAAGCATAAAGCAAATGATAAAACAAAGGAATAACCTAACATGAAAACATACTAACGATTACATTACTCAAAAGTAATCTCAAGATTCTTACATATAATTACATATACAATAATACAGAAATACAAAAGTGAAGTACAGAAGCTGAACAAAATACAGAACTTCAACTTCAACGTGGCCGACCTTGCAGATGCGCGACTTAAACTGAACCAAACCTGCCACCTGCACGGAAAGGAAATCCGTGCTAAGCGATAAACGCTTAGTGGGGAGAACACACAAGAGTATGGACGGCCATTCACAATGGTCGTCGAGGCAAAACACATTCACAATGACAAATGCAGCATTCAGAATACATATATAATCAGGCTTGCATAGTAAGGCATTAATTCAAAAACTCATAATCATAACCATATGCTTATATCAAGAATAGGCCAAAATAGACATAATACAATACACGATACAAGTATCATCATGCAGGACTACATACTATATCATATGCATAAACCTACAATGGTAACAAAAATCAGTACCTTACCGGGCAGAGTCACATGAGATGAACACATGCAATTGTCATAACCAAGGACCCATGCATAAACTGACAACCCAATCAAATGCGATACAATTACCATATGATAACGCACCCAACTATCATGATAAGAATACAAGCTATCTAACATACTTTGACATGCCAAACACACACTAGCCAAAATCCAAGGGACGACATACAAAGCACCACATTACCGCTGCGCAACTCTAATATATAGAGTAACATGCCGAAAACACTCTAATAGCGGAGACTGAAGACATAATCACATAACATCACATTCATATCATCACCATGCAAAAAGTACAGTTAAATCTTACATACTTACAGCCACAACTGCTTCGGTTCACATGCTTATAATTAACAAAACCATGCTTGAGTCACATACATAAATACATTTGTCGAATCACATTCAGAGCATTCTGAAACTTATAACACAACACATGACAAGTGCGGATAATGGTGTTAGGTATCCAATCATGCTTACAATATAAAGACATCCATCAGAAAGTTCATAACAATAATCATATCCTCATAACAGGTTATACTTTTCATCATTGAATCCATACATATATCACATACATATTCTCATATTACAATCCATACAAGGCACCTGCTGACTCGAGGGAGTGGATAACGAGTATATGGACAGTACTTTACGGGTACGAGCCGATACGGACATTACTTTACGGGTACGAGCCGAGAAAACCAATTTTACTTTTTCCTTTTAACTTTCACAAAACATTTTTAAAGGGGATCTTAAACAAGATCCTATCACATAAGGGTTCGCGAGGAACCAAATGGGGACCTGATCGGGGTCCAAACATTCAAAGGGCGCTGCAGCTCAAAGACTCTATTAGGCATGCCTAACTATCCACTGGACTGACTCTCGCAGGTCATGCATAAAACAGTTCACGTTTCGAATCGCACAACGCATAAATATATATACATCATGCAAAAACCAGAGTACGATAGACATAAATATTCTCATAAAGTCGGTCATATATCATATAATTCCCATTGCAAAACATAAAATAGTCAACACACCTTAACATTAAACAATATTCTAAAGCATGTCAAAATCAGGTATAGAAGCACTACCATGCCAATGATTATCAATACAAAATCCTAATCATGCGTTAGGTGAGGATAACTAAGTATAAATCATGCATAATCCAAAATTACTTTTAAGCATAACACATTGAGTTCAAAGGCTAAAGCATAATAATGCATTCAGACATCAACCGTGTTATTCAAATAAATTTGGCATAGCATACTATCAATTATACCTCATACAATTCATATTCTGAAGCATACAATAGTTCAATCAATCACATTTTAGCACTACTCAATATACTAATGCATGTCAGGAACACATATGGAATCATATTATGCCAATGATTAATAACGCATAATCTCAATCATGGAATGATACAATATATTCTTAAGCATGGCAGAATTAATCTTAGGGGAAGAGGATCAGATCAAGGATATGCATAAAATATTTTACATTTTAATATGACATGCTCGGGACTAAACAATCAGAAAGTTAGTCTACATAATTCCTTCGCATTCGAAATATGACATGCAATACAAATCACAACAATAAGCATATAAAAGTATGACATGTATCATACAGCAATAAAGGTCCATACAGAAGAAATAGGAAATTCATTTTGGTTGAAACTGGGCTAATTCGGAAAATGGGGCTGAAGGGAGGTCGGTCACGAGCTATGTCACGACTCGTGACTAGCCTCACAGGAGGGTCACGAGCCATGACTCTATGTCACGTCTCGTGACATGCCTCACAGGGGAGGGTCACGAGTCGTGACCTAGTGTAACGCCTCGTGACACACAAGGGAGTCACGGGACGTGACTCTAAGTCACGAGACGTGACTTGCCTCACACAGGGCAGTCACGCTTCGTGACTGGCAGTCACGCCTCGCGACTGCTTCCAGCCCACCGAGAAGTCACGCGTCGTGGCTGGGAGGCAGAGTCACGTGCCGTGACTAAGAGTCACGACTCGTGACTTATCTCTCTCAGGCAAGTCACGACACACGCTGGAAATGGAAATTCTACCAGAATCGCGATTTCCCCGTTCCCAGCATGCCCAGAATTCAAAGAACTCAACAAAATCATTTTCAATTTGATTCAAAACACCACAAAATTCATCTTACCTTCCAATCGATCTTGCATGCATCAAAACTACAGTAACAGCAACTTAATTTAACAATCAAAACAAACAGAATCATGCAGAAACACATTCAATTCCCTCAAGAACATAAACCCTAGAAATGACAGTAAGTTCAAATCCCAAACTCAGTACCTTCAATTCAACACTTAACATGCATTACTAACACATCTACTCACATAAATCATGCATATACCCATACCCAAAACACACCTTAATTCCAGAAATTAAACCATGCAACACATTTATAACCTAAGTGAGAATTAGGGCAGAGACATTCAAAAATTCACAAACTGAAATTGAAGAACACAGAGCTCCCAAACCTGGAATTGAAGATCCAAAAACCACACTTTAAGCTTCAATCCTTAATCCTCTACTTGTCCTTAAACTTCTTCTTGCAATCCAAAGCTTGCACAAATAAGAAACCCACAAAATTCTTAGTCCAAACCCTAACTGAAGATGAAACCAGTAGATAAAGAAGAAAAAAAAACACAGCACGCAGGAACCCTTAAACCCAACTTACCTCTTCAAGCAAAACACCATCCAATCCAAACACAACTCCAAGCCAAAAGAGAAAGAAAGGAAAAGCAGAGAAAGGAGAAGAGAAGAAGAAGAGGAGGCGTGAGAGGAGGGGACGGGAAAACCAAAATCTGTGTTCCCTCTCTCTCTTCCTCTTACTTCTTCTTTTCTTCATTCACTGCCCACCTAACAAGCACACATGGCAGCTCCCAATTGGACCACAAAATCCACTTAGACTTTTCAAACCAATGCACCATACACTCACATGCACCCAATCCTTTCCTTAAATAAATATCTCATGCCAAGGTACCAAACTCACACTTCACTAGATCAATGCCACAACCAAAACACCCTACAACCGAATACCACAAGCACACACTAACATTTATGTTCTTGCATACTTAATTAATTATTTACCATTAAGTCCTTATTATCCAAATTTTCATGTACAAATTACTGAAATACCCTTGCATTACCGACTTAGCATACACATTCCGACCAGGGCTATTTTGGGGTGTGACAGAGTAGAACTGTCATTAAATGTTAAGAGTTAATAGTGAAATAACGATTACTGAAATAATGATAAATAAATAATATAAGTAATTCAGGTGTTAGTATACTAATAGTACTGTTAGCCACGGTAATAAGGAAATTAAATGTAAAATCTTATCGATAGATATTTAATGAAGTAATGTTAATAGAAATTATGTGAAAGTTATGAGAATAATGATGTTAAGCTTACAAATAAGTTATTGGATTAAGTAATAGCATTGGCAATTCAAGTATATAATATGAAATATAACTGAGCAAAATTAAGTAGGAAAATAGAGTAAACATATTATGTTTATAGTTTTAAAAATGATACTGTAAAAGAAATGATTAAGTGAAAGATAATAAAATGTATATGAAACATAAAAAGATTAATGTAACTGAAAGAGTAAAAGAAATATTGTGGATATAAAGGAAATGATAACAATTAATTAGCCTGTTAACAACAGTAATGATGACTGTTCAATATAACTGATATTGTGCCCAAGTGTAGATTGTAACTGATGTAATAAGTTATAAGCAAATAATGAAAAACAAATGAATATGTTAATAATATAATTGTAAATATTGTTAATATAATTTGTCATTGAATTAACAGACTAAACATAAAGGTATTAATGTTAAAGTTAACAGTAAAGATAATAAAGATTTGATAACAGTATTAGTAATGTTAAATTATGGTTATTAAAATAATGAAATAGTTGTAAGATAAATTATTAAAGCAAAAGATTGGTTAGGATATTAAATGTAAGGCATAAATTATCTAAAAGTCTTAAGAATTAATGTTCATATAATGGGAATAAAGATATATGCTTGTGTGTGCATGCATGTAGTAATAGTATGGAAAATTTAGGATATGCATCCAACACTGGGCATTTCAATGCTCAGCACATAGAGTGTTACTGTGTGCAGATTGTGATAGATCTTGATGTGGCTGAAGATATAGTGACGATTGAAAGAAGTATTCGACATTAAGGATAGAAGGACTGGCATGGCATGTATACGACCGCAGTAGATGAAAGCAATGACATATGGTATAAGTATTGGAATTGTATGTTAGTGTACTATTAAATTTTTATATATGTATGCTTGTGATTGCTATGAAAAAAAATTTCCTACTAAATCTTTTGAGTGAATTACAGTGAATTTCAGTGCATTGTTGTGATATCCGATATCTATACTACTTACGAGTGTAAGGTATTACAGAATTAATGAGTATATTATGGTTAAAAGTGAATACAAGATATTTTGAGTATTAAATTGACTCAATAAGTAGAATAAATGAGCTAATGGAATGAATTAAATAGATATGAATTTTTGCCCTTAGTAGTAGCTGGTAGTTAATCTAGTTCAAGATATAGTGGCTAGCCATAAGGATCCTATACCATGGTTAGAGTCATGACGACTCTTTTAGGTAGGCCAATGACTGTCTACCATAGGGATAAAGTGATAAAGTTTACCATAGTGATAAAGTGATAAAGTGCTCAAGTGTTCATTAATAGTGTTGAGTGGTCCCTTGGGGTCACTCTATAGTGTTGTGGGTCTTTGGGATCCACATCCCGAGTATCTAGTTCATAGATTTCTACCTGATTGATACTAGGGGCAATGTAATAAATATTAGATTAAAATTGATTAAACGGGAAGTGATATGAAATGGTAATAATAAATTAAGAATCCAAAAAATAAATTGATACTTTAGGAAGAAATTAATTAAGAATAAAATCAACTAGTGATAATATTGAAATAAGAGAATGAATTTATAAATTTAGTCAAGAATAAAACTGAGTAGTGAAATTTACAAGGACATTACTAATAAAGGTAAATTATGATAATGATTGTTATAATATAAATGATTGTGCATATTTATGAGTGCATGTGTAGTTAGTGGAAATTTTTAAATTGGTAACCACAACTAAGCATTCTTAGTTCTCAGCACGTAGTTTTATTGACTGCGTTCATCCCGAGTATCTAGTTCATAGATTTCTACCTGATTGATACTAGGGGCAATGTAATAAATATTAGATTAAAATTGATTAAACGGGAAGTGATATGAAATGGTAATAATAACTTAAGAATCCAAAAAATAAATTGATACTTTAGGAAGAAATTAATTAAGAATAAAATCAACTAGTGATAATATTGAAATAAGAGAATGAATTTATAAATTTAGTCAAGAATAAAACTGAGTAGTGAAATTTACAAGGACATTACTAATAAAGGTAAATTATGATAATGATTGTTATAATATAAATGATTGTGCATATTTATGAGTGCATGTGTAGTTAGTGGAAATTTTTAAATTGGTAACCACAACTAAGCATTCTTAGTTCTCAGCACGTAGTTTTATTGACTGCGTTCAGGTACAGCTGGGGGTTGGAAGGAGCAAGCATACCTCAATTTTTGGGAACTGAAGATTTAGAAAATAATGATAGATTATTTTGTATGAAACTTTTGGGAATATGTATATGTATTTATGAAATGTTTTGGATTATTGTATTAGCATGTATATGAACAAATGTTTATAACTGTCTGTAAATAGTAGAAATTTATAGTGGATATTATAATGATTTTTGGATTGGTGGATGGGTTAATTTTATTGTTGTGCTCAGGATGGGCTGAGTATTATTTGAATTTATAGGGTGCATGGTTAATATTATAGCCGTCATGCTGCCGATTTGCATTGAGACAATCAGTAACCTTAGACATTTTTTAAATTGGTGAAAAGTAATGAGATGTACCTGAGTAAAATAAAATGGATGGAATTGTTGGTTAAAGAAAAAAAAATTTACCCGAACTTTCCATGGTAACCGTATGTGATTAATTGGTGTCATGTATGGGGATAGTATAGGTGTTACAATAAAACTTATCTAGGATCCGGATCTTAATCAATTTTTCATCATGTGCTTTAATATATTATGAATATATCATTTGCTTTTTGCAATTTTTTCATCAATTTTTTCAATACATTCCATATGCTTCTTAGTGTATATATATAAAAAGAAGAAATGACAAAAATACACCAGAAATGAAAAAAATGAAAAAAATAAATGAAAAAAAAAGTAGAACGACAAGATTGATCGGAGTCGGTGGGCGTGGCAGATCTGCCGAAGAGAGAGGATGGCAGCAAAGAAGGCATCTGGGACACGTGCGCTGAAGGCGGTGGAGACAGCGATTAGGACGTGCGCGGTGAATTTGTAGTATGAGAGAGAGAGAGTACAACGGCTGGGAAGCGCACGAATACAGCAACTGGGACGATCGCAACTGATCTACAGCATGAGAGAGAGAGAGAGAGAGCGTGTGTGTGTGCATTTCAGATAGGAAAATGGGCGCATCTAATGGCCCTAATACCGGGTTAGCCGAAAATAGTTATTTTTCGATAATGAATAGTGCTTCTAGGGGTGAAAAGTACACTCGGAGGTGAAAAATATTTTATTTGACCAGTGGAGAATATAAGTTACGACGAGTTCGAAATTAAAATTTGGAGTGAAATCGAGATCAAATAGGCCTGCAAAATTCGAAAATAAGAAAAAGTATCGGTTTCGGTGTGAACAGTAATAAGGTTGACTGAGCGTTTGACTGGACCGTTGTGGATGCTACGGATCTCAGAAAAATAATCTAGAAATACGGATGCACTCGTATTGATGAGTAGAATAATATGGTAATAAAAAATTTAATTTTTGGTGATACTGAAAAATTGGGTTATCGGACTGGTAAATAATTACTGAACCGAAAAAAGATTTCCGATTGAGTCCAAAATATTATTGGAGTCTAATTAATATGTGTTGACAATTATGGATTCATTTATATGAGGAATTAAAGATAGAAGGTAAGAAAAATATATGATTTCGGTTTGAATAGTACTCGAGTTGACCGGAGGTTTGACCGAGACTTTAAAAATAACTAATGATTTTCAAAATTGCTAAAATATTCCAGATTAACTCTAAATGATATGTAAAATTTTTTGGTAGTGAAAAGGAAAATTTTCGAGGACACAAAAAAATTTGCTGATTACACTGGTTTGATTGCACCGGACCGAAAATGAACTCTGATTGAGGTAAAAAATTATTTACAGCCTAGTTTTCATATGATATGAATTATGGAATCAAATTTGAAATGATTTGGAGTTGGGATATGAGAAAACAATAGAAAATTATCAAATGCGCTTAGAATGGATAATTGGGCTTTATAGGTTGGACCATTGGTTGGACCATTTTGGGCCACTATAAAATCACTTAAATGATGGAAATTTAGGTGCCTCATCCTTATCTCTTTTGCCCTTCTCCTTCCCTTAGTTGGCTGAATGATTCTCTCTTCCTCCTTTCACTATATTTCTTCATCTTTGCTCCGATTTCTCGCTAAATTTAAACATCCTAAATGTAATTCAGTCCCTCTATGAGTTTATAGTAACCTCTAGTATCCATTTGATGGATTAAAAGCAAGAAAAAACAAGGATCAAAGGTTATATTTCAAAATGGAGGTAAGGAAATTTAAGTGTTTTAATTTGATTTAGTGGTTTGTATGAGTACTCTAGGATGTCTAAAGTCTGTTTATAAGGTTAGATTTGATAAAAGAAGAAAATAAATGGATGTTATGTTTCTTTGAATTTTTGGACATAGAGGAGAAATCAAGGGAAAAAGAGGTTTCCAATGGAAAGGCTAGGGAAAAGCAAGCTTGAGGAGCATAGTGCATGGATGTGAGGTTTGTGATTACTTAATCCAAGAATTTCCTTTGGAAAATTAGAGTTTTGTATTATGTTTGAATAATGATTGTGTGTAAAATGCATGTGTAAATTGAAGTGATAATTGAGCTTAGGTAGGGTAACTAAACTAATTAGAGTGATTAAAGTGAAAGAAAACTAAGTGCAAGTTTTGGACATAATGTGACATAATGGTATACTTAGGTATAGTTAAGGTATACCTAGTGATTAAGTGAAATTAAATTGTATATACATGTAAATTGCGGCCTAATCTAGTTGAATAAGTAGTGAATGGATGAAAACTAAAATGTTAGTGACAAACCCTAAGTAGGGCCGAATGATTCGGGAAGAGGAATATGATAGGTTATATGATATACATGTTATATGAGATGTGAATTGAGTAAATGAATGAATTATAAGTGAAAAGGAAAGTTTAGTGAAAAGAAATACATGAAAGTAGAATGATTGATTTAAGTGAATTTGTGTTAAAAGCATGTGTAAATGAATAATAAGCTTAGAAAAGTGATTAAGAGCCTTTAAAATGACATTTAAAATACTAAAATGAAATTAAAAGAATTTGTAAAGTGAAGTGTTTACCTTGGCTGAATGGTATACTAGTGTGTACTAGGGTATATTTTACGTATAATTGATGTTTAATGAACTAAAATGAATTTAGACATGAAAACAAGTGTCCATAAATTTATTTGGAAATTATGTAATATATATGGATATTTTGAGTATGATATTCCATTATGCTCAAAGTAAAAATAATTATAAACATTGAAATAATTAAAATTGAAATGATAAGAAATGAATTTATAGCCATTGAATGGCTTAAGTATACTTATTACGTAAAATAGGTATATAATAAGAATTGTGCATAAAAGATGAGTTATGAAAATATAATTCATTAAATGTGCAAAAATAGTGAATATGAAGTGTAACTAGTGAAATGAAATGAAAATGAAACGTAAAATGTAAGTGAAAGTGTTAAAAGTATGAAAATGCATTGATAAGTTATATGTGATACGTTATATGTTTTATGTTGAATGAAAGTGTTTAAATGTGAAAATTTGAAGTTAAGATAATTTGAGAAATTTTTGCCCTCAGTGGTCTGGCGGTTTAATCTAGTTCAGGATATGTTTGGGTAGCCATAAGGACACCCATACCACGGTGCAAGTCATGACGATTTCCTTTGCTATGACAGATTCGTGATGGTCTCTCATAGCCTTTTGTTATATGTCATACATCATACGTCATATGTTACATGAAATGATGGAGTGATCCTTCGGGCTCATTCCCTAGTGCAGTGCAGTGGACCTTTGGAGTCTATGTCCCGTATATCCAGTTTGCCTATTTTCCATCGGGATTGTACTAGGGTCATGATTGTAAAATGATGTACAGTAAAACAACCTAATGTAATATGACCTAATGTAACATGTAAAAGCATAACATGTAAAAGTATAATATGTAAAAGCATAAAATACAAAAGTATAACTTGTAAAGCCATAATGTAACATGACATAATATGTAAAACATATAATGAATAGAAGCATAATGTATAAAAAGCCTAAGTGTAAAGAACAGAATTATAAAATGATATGATTCTGTCAAAAGTAAAATGGCGTAAAGTAAAATGACTTGAAAATGTGAAATGTAATATGAAAGTGAGTGGTTATATGAAAAAGGACCTAAATGAAAGAAAATGAAAAGTTTGGGGCCAAAATGGTAATTTCTCCAAATTATAAGTCAAACGGGTCAAAATGGTAAAAATGACCTAGAAATGTAAAAAGATAGTGAAAATGACAATTTGAGTAAAAAACGACTCACATGAAATAAAATAAAAGTTTTAGGACTAAAATGAAATTTACCTTAAAAAATTTGTTTTATAAGCTAAGAAGTGAATAATGTGGAAACATAGCTAGTAAAGGGCAAAATTGTAAGTAAACGTTAAACGAAGGACAAAATTGTAATTTGATAAAAAAGTTAGGAGCAAAACAGAAGTTATGGGTAGAAGTCCTTTACTATGTGACATGCAAGAGAAAAGTGAAACTAAAATGATCTTTATGTAAAGAATGAAAATTTCAGGGAATAAAATGTAATTTGACATGTGAATGATAAATTAAGGACTAATATGTAATTTGTAAGTCAAATAAGGATTTAAAATGAAAAGAAAAGTGAACTGGTGGCAATTTCATAAATAAAGTCAAAAGAAGGGCAAAAATGTAATTTGTCCTAAAATTGATAAAGTAGGGACTAAATGGTAATTTGTATATGTAATGATAGGTTAAACGAATAAAATGATAAAATGAATGATTAATGAATTTAAATTCAATATAAAGACTTAATATGAACTAATGTGTAAAATGAACATAGACGATAAGTCAGGGACTAAAACGTTAATTGACATGTGTGACACCGGATCCTGAGGCAGTCCAGATCAGAGTTACCCGATGAAGAAGCTGACGTTGTTTTCAAATAAGTGATGAAAGTTGTGGGTGCTCATTCTCCATTTTTATGAGGATCGGCAGTTTTCTCGGTGAACGGGAGATTTCGGAGAGTCAAAACCTTAAAAATTGGAATTTTGGTCCACAGACGGGTTGCCCGTTTGTGGTAGTATAGCCCGTCGCTCGTTGTCGAGCGCCGGCTATCACTCGGGGGGCTGTCGCTCCGGGGAATGCCCGTCGCTGGCTTGAGCAGTGCCTGTCGCTGGCTTGAGCGATACCCGTCACCCGAGCGGTGCCCGTCGCTCGGTGCAGCAACGCCCCGCGAGTGGCTGTTGCGCCACGTGTAAGGCTACCGGTCAAATAACCGTTGTTGCCCTTTTTGCCGACGCCCATCGGTCATTGATTTGGCAGCCTTAACCGCTGGATTTTGGGTGAGATTCAGAAAGATTAATAAAATATCCAAAATATCTTTTCAATCTCCAAAATCTTTTCAAATATTTTTAAAAGATTGGATTTGATTTTGAAATATTCTGAATATCTTTCAGTTTTGATTTGATTTCGGAAAATCCTCTTCAAATCTAAATTTAAAATTTAAACTTATTTGAAATTTCTTCCTAAATCTATAAATAGGGGAAGGGGATTCAGTTTTCAGGGTTGGAAATTTCGCTGAAAAAGTATTGATTAGAAAACTTTTTATTAGAAAACTGAAGCTTAGCAATTTACCACAGAGGATTTCATTTTCAATTTCTACAAAAAGAATTTTCTTTCAAAATTTCTTATTCTTTTATTTTATTTTATTCTCGAATTACGCTAATCCGTGGAAACGAGATCCATTCGTTTTTATTAATATAGCTAATTCAGATATTCGTCGCTGTCAAAATTCCAAGAAAGAGAGAATGATTTCCTTCTCTTAGTTTATTTTTCAAAGTGAGATTTTTGCAACAAAAAATCTCTCCCAATCGCGTGATCACAATATGATTCTTGTAGAACTCGAGGAGTTAAAATCTTGCAACATTCACCTTCATGAGGTAAAAATTCGAGGGTAAACATTATGGAACTATTACTTTGAATTCAATTATTTTTGGTGATTTCTTGCATAAAAATCCCTTTTTTATTCAAATTAAAACAAAAAATATTTTTCAATTTTGAGTTTATTTTCGGGAACAGAGGCAACCGATGAGCATAAGGACCACAGACGGCCGTCGCTCAATCGAGCGACGGTCCGTTGAGGGTTGCCCTTATGCCCGTCTATCGCTCCCAGAGACGCTCGTCGGTCACGCGCTTTGGGCCGTCCCTGGGTCTCCTTTCCCCATTTAACTCCTTTTCTTTCCATTTTTTTGTTTCTAATATTTTTCTTATGCAATTTATTCCATTTTCCTCTTTATCATTTAATTTCATATATATTTTTATTCTTTAATTTTACACTAACATGTCCTTTATTTTTGTGAGTTTTATTTTTGACTTTTCTGGTGGATTTGGAGCCTTTTGATGTAGAAGCTACTGCAAAGACCCAAGTGTCTCCTTCTGGGTTTACTTTCTAGACCTTACCCCTTTTTATTTAATTTATAGCGATATTGTGAACGATTGTTCTTCTTGTATTATCCCGCTAATGTAAAAATGGTTAAATGTTTTTTTATTAATCAGATTGGGATTCTTATAAATTGAGGACCAATGTCCTATTTTTCTAACAAATAAAAATTGACGCCTCAAAACCAGTTTTGCAATAAATATGCATCCGAGGACCAATGTCCTCACTCTTAATATGTATCCTGATTTATGTATGAATCGCTTGCAATTTATAATGGGGGGTTGTATTCCGCCCCTAGTTTTGTTGTAATTTATTTTTACGCACTTTATTTTAATTATACTTTATTTACTTATCACTTTCCCTGAATGGACAATCTGTGCTTTAATTTAACTGCATTAAATTGAATGAGAAATGGGATGAAACGATAAATTCAAAACTCAAATATAAACTTAATTAAGGTATGAATAAATGGGAAGTCCCGAACCTACTATGGTCTTTGGGCTCAATGAGGCGAGACGGCCACCTCGGCATTCTGTTAGGGTGGAAGCCTCCAAGACACCTCTTGTGACCCGTAAAAAGGCTTAAACTTGCACAGTCCTAGTCGCCATGAGGCGAGATGGCCGTCCTAATGTTCTATTACGGTGGAAACCTCTAAGACACCTATGGTTTGCCCAAGCGCGAGGCGAGAGGTCCATCCTATTATTAGAATGGAAGCCTCCAAGACACCTCTAGGCTTGCCTATGATGGACATAACAGCGCTGTCTTAGGCTCACTGAGGCTAAACGACCTTTCCCAATGTTCTATTGGGTGGCGACTCCATGAAACTTCCTTGTTGCCCAAAATGGATGCACTTGTAATCCCTTACGTTTTCATGAACCTCATCCCGAAGGCCCTAAAAGCGGGTGGTTCGGGGCACCGTGGGGTTCGGCGCTCGTCACAGTGGCGACTCCACTGGGGACAATACTCGAGACTTCGCTTCGAAAGTGCCTTGATTAAAATTTATAATTGAGTTTTAATTTAAAAATTTCATCTTTTTCGAAACTGCATTACATCTCATTAGAACCTTAGATCTATGCTAGTTTGGTCCCTCTTTTTACCCCGGTGCGTTCTCGAAGTATGACTCTACGTTCACTCAATGTAGGGAAGTGTTAAGGATAATCACCAGCCCAAGGCTCATACCATCATGGTATATTAAATGGAGACATGATCGGTCGTTACGCTCGTAATGACCTAGACCCGTTGGTATGGACCATGCTTGGGTGGCCCGAAACTATCATCACCTTTGGCTAAAGCTCATGTAATGGAAGTAGTTACTTCCCCTAAGTGGTATGAACCTTAACACTATGCTTGCTATATGGATCATTATGTATTGGACAAACCCAAATAATTTGATTGGTCACCTAATCAAAGGCTTTTATGCCCCGATAGGCCCATGTCAACTTATTCGGACTGCCTAAATACATAACTATCATGATCCATGTGCCTGTGCATTCGTTAGGAGAGGTTATGCTGCGGGTTTTCCCATTGCGCACCATACACGTCCATCGGGCCCCCTGTTGGCCAAGGGCCAATCCCACTTAGGAAAGAGACTATGACCTCGTGTGTGGAAGTAATAAGGTTAGAAGGACCTATGTGCTTGCATGTGATTTGTGGATGTTGCATAAGCATGATCATGCATTATATGTCATTCACGCATCATCCTAACGGGTATGTTTTGCACCCATCATAGATCTGCCTAAGTGGTCAAGAGGTTCTCAAGGGCGACTATGCAGAAATCAATTCTTCGAGCTACCATAAAGGGTAGAGTATCCGGACACTCCTTCAGAAAGTAGCTATACTACTTCAGCTCAGTTTTCTCAACACGAACAAATGGCAAACTCACCAAGAGGGACATATGCCACCAGGGCTTTGATAACTGAGGAAGTAGGCAGAAAGTTCAAAGAATTTGATAATAGGATAATGGCTATGATGGCCAATATGGCTCAGCCACCTGCTCCATAGAACCCACCACCTCCTCCTATGAGAAACAATGAAAGGAAGGAGGTTAGAGAAGCGTTGTAAGAAGAGATCTGCCCACCACCTGTAGAGTTAAGAGCTACCACATCAGGGGCATAGAGAAGAAGGCCAGCCCAAAGAATAGAAGATGACTAGGAAGACGACGAGTATGAAGAAACAGTGTCAGAAAAAGTGAAGGCACCTCAGAATGAAGAAGCCATCTGGAAGAAGACGGTAGAGAAATTTGAAGTGATGGCAAGGATGCTAACGAGGGGGCGAGGAATGAACCCCAAAGATAAGAAGTTGGAAGGGGAGGATTCAATCCCGATGAACTTTAAGATGCCGGATGTTCTGATGTTTGATGGAACTTTCGATCCCACCGCACACATACAAAAGTGCTCGTTAGTGATGAAGGGTACTACTTTGACGAAAAGGCAGAAGATTGAGTACTTTTGCCTGAGCTTAACTGGCCCAGCGGTGGATTGGTACCACGGGCTTGATCGCAGAACTAAAGAGGACTGGGATTTACTGACAGAAGAGTTTTTGAGGTAGTATGATTGTAGTACAAGGATGGAAGTGACTCTGAAGGATCTAGAGCTATTACAGCAGAAGGGAGGCGAGTCTTTCCATGAGTATCTGACCCGATGGAGGAATGAGTGATGGAAATGAAAAGAAAACTAGATACTTAAGACCAGATACGGTTGTTCATTAAAAATGCGAGCCCGTATCTGAGAGAGGGATTGAAGATGAAGGGACTAAGAGACTGGGAGTCCCTGAAAGACATCGCCATTGAGGCCGAAGGAGAATACCTTGCTAGGAGGATGAGTAACGAGAACTATGCCAAGAAGGGCAGCAACACTCAGGGGGCAAGTAGGTCAGTAGGCTCCAGTAGTGGCATGAGGATGACGGCCAAAGTATTAGCCACTAATACAACCCCGAGACATTTCTCTAACTTGGGAAGGTCACTGTCATGGGTGCTTCGGAGGTTGATGAAGGAGGGTAAGTTGCAGCCTTTGCCACCTCGACTTGCCAGGATTCAAGTTATGCCGGGCCATAAGGATAATGAATATTGTGCGTATCATCAACATACTGGGCATACAACCGATGAATGCAAAGCTTTGAGGCAGGGAATCCAAGACCTAATTGATTCGAAGCAAATAACAGACCCGGAGAAGAGCGGAGGTCAGAAGAAGTCTAGGTATAACAATGTGCCCCCGCCGGTATTTATGATCGGGTCCAGTCTGCCTGAAGAGTTTATTTTGAGAGAGCTATACGGCAACGATGCCAACGCTGCTGTCACGAGCCTCCATGAGGTGAGTGAAGAAAGGCTTCCCACTATAGCGATCGATTGCTGGTCCACTGATGAGAGTGGAAGTGAAAATGATAATCCTAACGTGTTTCCCGACCCATGGGGTTCGGAGGAGGAAGAGGAAGAGAAGAAGGAAAAGAAAAAGAAAGTGGGAGCAGTGACCTGGAGTGGAAGGGTAGCTCCAGAAGTTGAGAGGCCCCAGGTGCTGGTAACGTGCCAAAAAGAAAAAGAGCCAGAGGATGATCCAATAATCAAGCAGCTGAAAATGACGCCAGCTCAGATTTCGATATGGGACCTCCTGAGGTAGTCTCCATCCCATAGGGAAAAGTTGGTGGAGCTTTATGCGAAACAACTGTGGCCACAAATATATCGCCTACGGAACTGCTGGACGTGGTAAAAGGGGGAGCTGGAGAGAATGTGGTGTTTACAAATGCTGACTTGCCGGCAGAAGGCCGCAACCACAACCGCCCTTTGTACATACTGGCACAAATTAGTCAGAAACACACGGCCTGTGTGATGGTGGACAACGATTCATCAATCAATGTGTGCCCGCAGGTGGCCATGGCAGCTTTTGGAGTGACAGAAGATATGCTAGCTGACGCGACCTCAGCAAGTGTACTGAATCGGCAAGTAATATAATGGAGTATTTTCAAGACTCCGAGTTATCGTACCCAAGGGACTGAGTATGCAAGTTATGACACTTAAATGTATGCTAAAGAATTCCCAGTTGTTGAATTGATTTAATTATGACTACTAGAACAAATAAATTAATCAACTATAATGTGTTAACAAAGAAAAAACCAATTAAGATGACAGTAAAAACTACCAAAGATAAAAATTGATAACAAGCAAAGATCTCAATATAGAAAAGTGTTGTTCAGGTTCACTCATCCACCCTATACCCAAATATGAACAAAATTAATCTAAGAATCTTATATGAAAGAAATCAGGATAACCCTCTTAACCCAAGCATCCCATTCCGGAGCAAGCTATTCTAATTGCATAACGTCCCATCCCGAAGCAAGTCATACAACTAGCCTAATCACGGGTCTAAAATCCTAGGTTCGGTTTGCTTTCCCATTCCGAAGCCAAACAACCCAAAACCTAATTATTTCACTCATCACTCCAATCTTGAACCATGAAAACATGCACATCTAGATTCCCTTCCAGAGCAGTCCAAATGATACAGTAAACACAATAGAAAATCTGAGAATAAAATATTCATGGCATTCAATTAACAAATTTAATAACCAAAAGAGATACATGAAATAATTCATTCATCAAAACTGGAAATTGAACTGAGAAAATAAATCCCATAAATTGACAATATGTAAAAGTGAAATAAATCATTCATTTATATATAAAATCAAAAATTATCCATTATTCATATCATAGGTAGGAGATTCAGAGATCCCCTAAACAACTAAAAGACTACTCACAATCCATTACAAAATCAAAAGAATAAAGGAAAGAATAAACCCTGAAATTCATTGAGATGCAAATCCCTGTTGAATCCCACGTTCTTCAGTCTTCTTCTTTAGATCTTCAATGGAGAAATAACTAGAAATTAAGAAAACTAAAAATAACAATCTCTGGAAATTAAACTATGTATCTAATGAAAATTACTCTCAATTTCTAATTGAAAACTCAAGACAAGATTGAAAACTAAAGTTTAGAACAAAAGAATAATTCAGAAAATCTCAGCCGCCAAAACTAAAATCAAAAACTAAGTAAAAAGTTCGAAACCCTAGACAAACAGAAAAGTGCGTTTTTATAGTCTCAGAGTGGTCACGGTGACAATGAAATTCATTGTCACCGTGAGGTGTCGAGATCGTTAAATTGCCTTTGCGCATAGGAGAGGGGTCACGGTGACAATGAATTTCATTGTCACCGCGAGGTCTTCAATTTTTGCTTCTGTCCAGGAAAAAATTATGTCACGGTGACAATGAACTTTGTTGTCACCGTGAGGTACTGCTGCTCTGATTCTGCCTTAATGATTTTCATGTCATGGTAACAATGAAAAAGATTGCCACCGTGACATGCTTCATACTTGCATTCTGTCCAAACGTTTGCTATGTCACGGTCACAACCAATTTCATTGTTACCGTGACCCATGTGATTTCAGCTACTGTTTGCAATTCTTCTTATGTCACGGTCACAACCAATTCATTGTGACCGTGACCCCTTGAGCAAAAATCTACAAAGGCACAAAACTTTAATAAAATAGTTATCTAAAATGCATCAAAATTCCAATTTGGCTAAGATTAACAAAATTAACATAAAAGAAACATAACGTTACATTAAGCACAACTAAATACCCAAAAATCATATAAAAAATACTATCAAAACTAAATACTATATTGAAGTTATCAAAATACCCCACACTTAGACTTTGCTCGTCCTTGAGTAAATGAACTATCCACATTCCTGAAATTTCAAACTCTAACTCTTAATACGAAAACTTAACAACAATCATAGCACCAAGCAGAAGGGTCTTAGTTACAAATCCTCAAATCAATTTATATCAAATAATTTCACATGTGTGTGAGCTAGGCTCAAAACAAATTTTCTCTTTTCAAAACAAAACAACCAATACATTCCAGCAATTGAGCAAAGAAATTAAATATGCAAATGAATTTGCATACAGGTTTCGCACTTAAAACTCAGGATAATCATACGCCTCTCCTTTAGCACCGGAACCACAGGGGTCATCTCCACTTAAACAACTCAAACTAAGAGCAGAATCATTAGGACTTATCCCAAGGTTGTAATGTTGGGTTATGGTATTGGCTAACAAGAAAAGTAAGGGAAATCAAATAAAGAGTCAGCCACTCTACCTATAATTCCACTACCCAAAACTGAACAAGATTGTCCATGACCTACCTTCAATTCACCCATAATTTCCAATGTTGTCTAAACTTCCCCATACATAGAATACATCGAACTCAAAGCAACAAGGTGATGAACTTCCCTTTTTAATTCACTTTTAAACCCAATTATCCAAAAATATGAGTGTAGACACCGGGTCCTGAGTCAGCCTAGATCGAAGTTACCCAATGATGATAATTGCCTACACAGGCTTAAAAGGTTAAAAGTGATGATTTTCTCGTCAAATTTGCATTTTAGAGTGAAAAATTAAAAAATAATAAAAAAATATTTAAAAAATTAATTTTGAAAAATGGGGGCTTAAAATTATGATGTTTTTAGTCAATTTAAAATTTAAAAAAAATAGAAAAAAAAATAAAAAAATAAAAAATTTTTCGGACCGCGAGTGTCGGGCGCGGCAGCGCGCTGGCGCCCAACTCGCAGGCGCCTGGGCGCCCAGCGTGCAGGCGCCCATCGCGCAGCGAGCGCAAAGGCGACGCTCAGCGTCGCCGATGCTGCGCGTCGCTAAAGGCGCGCGCAGCATCGCGCACGCTGAGCGCCGCACGGAACGCTCGTGCGCGAGCGCCAGCGCGCGAATGTCGCGCGGAAGCCCGCCTGCTCGCCGCGTGAGTTCCCGTCGCTCTATAGCGACGGGCGGCGTCCCTCTAGCGACGGCTCCCTGGCCGTCGGTATAGGGTCTGTTACCCTATTTTCCTATTTTTCAGCCCTTTTTCCGATTTTTTCACCCAAAAATCCGTTTTTATCCCAAAATTAAGGGTTTTTGACTTCAAATAAAATTCCAAAATATTTTTTATAGATTATTAATTAATAAAACTTGATTTTATCCCCAAAAATAAAGGAATTTGAGTAAAATTAGGTTTGTTTTCCTTAATTAAATTAGGGCAACATTTTCTATTCTTTAAATACTTTATGATGAATCAAAAAAAGGGGAGCCTCCACTACTATTTTTACATCAGAATTTCCAGATTTCTCTTCCTCTTTGATTTTTCTTCTAAAGATTTTGAGATTTCTTTTAATTAAAAAAGGTTTAATTGAAATTGAAAGATCAATTTTCAATTCTTAATTATTCCAATTAATTTCTTGGTTTTTTCTTCATAAACACAAGAGGTTAATCATCACTTTGACATCAATTTCTTTTTTAATCTTAAGCATACAAATCAATTCCTTTGTTTTTCTCCATAAACAAAGAGAATTAATTTTATTGCTAAATTATTCTTTCAAGCAAATTCTCCGGAAAATCATCACTTTTCCTTCATCAAATTCAATATTCTGAGGGTAAATATTCTTGGCTCCATTTTTATTTTATTCTATTTTTATTTAATTTATTCATATATATTTTATTGTTTTTATTGATTTATTTATTGTTTTCATCTATTCATTTATTGTATTGATCTTATATTTGTTCTATTTAATTGTTTATATGTGATTTGATTTTTATTCATGTGAATATTGTTTTTTTAATTCCTAACATGTAAATAATTTATTTTGATTCCTCATTATTTTTAACATGCATATAATTAATTAATTTAAATTAATCTTTTTTTCATGTAAATAGTTTGTATTAATTATGAACACATCAATTAACCTTGTTATATATCATTATTATTTTCACCATTCCTTTGTTTACTAATTTTTATCATTGTTACATGATTTTATTATCATTTGTTTATTTATTCATTCATTATTTTTCACTTATCATCATTATTTTCATCATATGTATATTTTCATGTACTAATTAATTAACATGTTTTATTTTATTTTCATCACATCATTTAATCATTTATCACATATAATCCATTTTTCTCATTTTATTTTGGTTTGTTAATATTTTTGATTCCATTATCATTCTTTTCATATCATCTTATTTTATTATAATTTGTTATTCATTATTTTGTATGTTTAATTGATTTAATTACTAACATTATTTTATTTGTATTTGCTTTTATGTCTAAACTCATTTTTCGCTTGGACATTTTTGCGAGCACATCGGGAGGTCCAAAAAGGCTCATTTGGTTCATAGGTTTATTTTCCTCTTTTTGTAATATTTTATTTAATTTTTCCATATAATTTTCTTGTAAAATTATTTATTTAGGCACGCTAGAAAGAAAATCACAAAAACATTTTTATTAATTAACTTGACATTTTTTTTTCTAAATAAAAGGGGACCAATGTCCTAGTTTTTCATACCCAAATAAATCATCACATCAAAACGGTTTCATAATAAATATGCATGCGAGGACCAATGTTCTCACTATTAATGAATAACCCGTTTTATGCATGTATTTCACTTTTATAAATGGGAGTTGTATTCCGCTCCTAGTGTTATTGTAATTTGTTTTTGAATGCTTTATTTTGGATTTTGCTTACATTTACCGCTTTTGATATGAATGATTGCGCCTTTAATCAATTGCATCGTGTGGAGAGAGAGTGAATCAATGATATTTAAAATTTGATCATAAAACAATCGAGGTAGAAATAGATGAGAAATCCCGGACCCAGCTCTGGTCTTTGGGCTCAAAAAGGCTAGAGGTCTACCCTCCAAGACACCTTTTTGTGCCACGAGACTTTAGCGCTAATCCTAGGCTCCTTAGGGCGAGAGGTTTACCTTCCAAGACCCCTCTGGCTGGCCCAAAATGGATACCAAGCGCAGTCTTAGGCTCTCCGAGGCGAGAGTAACTTTCCCAATGTTTTATTGGGTGGCGACTCCATGATACCTCCTTGTTGCCCAACATAGACGCACTTGCGATTTATCGCAAGCTGTCCCCGGACCCACAAGTGCCCCGATCGCCCACGTGCGGGCGGTCCGAAAGGGCGACGCTCGGGATCCGGCGCGCGTCACAGTGGCGACTCCACTGGGGACGTTTATGGTTCGAGATTTCGATTCGAAAATACCCCTTTTAACATTTATGATTAAAATTTAATTCATAAATTCACCTTCTCTCAAATTTGCATTTGCATATCATTAGAACCTTAGAATACGCTAGTTTGGTCCCTCTTTTAGCCCCGGTGCGTTCCTGAAGCACCTCCTAATTTTCACTCAATTTGGGGAAGTGTTAAGGATAATCACCAGCCCAAGCCACGTACCTTAATGGTATATCAAAATGGTGACCCGATCGGTCGTTACGCTCGTGATGAGCTAGACCCGTCGGCAGGGATCATGCTTGGGTAGCCTTAAAGTAACATCTCCCTTGTCCAAAGCTCATATAATGGCCATAGCTACTTTCCACAGGTGATATGAACCCTAATTCCATGCTTGCTGTATGGATCCTCATGTATTGGGTGAGTCCAGATGTCTCGCTTGGTAACCTAGCCAAAGGCTTCCATGCCCCGGTAGGGCCATGTCGAAATTTGTGGAACGTCTAAATACATGACGATCACTATCCATCCGCTTGTACATTAGTATAGGAGTGTTATGCTGTCGGTTTTTCACCGCGCACCATACGTGTCCATTGGGTTCCACGTTAACCCATGGATCAAGCCCACCTAGGAAAGAGACCGCACTACCACGTGTGTGGGAGATATAAGGTTGGAAGGATCTATCTGCTTGCATGTGTTTGTCTATGTTGCATCAGCACGAGCATGCATTGCATTTTAATCATGCACCATCTTAACAATCTTTGCATTTCAGCCATCATAGATTCTCCTGGGTGGTCTAGAGGTCCCGACGGACGGTTAAGAAGGACGCCGCTTTTGGGGTTAACAGAGTTAGTGTTGGATCAGAGTTCAGATTCAGTCTCAGAAAATAGTGTGGGGTTTTCTCTCGAATCATCAACAGAAGTAAGCATGGCTAATCCATCAAATGAGTCTGATGCAACCCGGGCAATAATTGCTGAGGAGGTAGGAAAGAGGATGGAGGAATTTGAAGCCCCCATGATTGCAATGATGGGCAATCTTGCCACCACAATAGCTGGACAACAAGCTGCTGCTGCCCCTATCCGAGTATCAGCTGAACAAGAGTTTGTAAGAGAAGAGCGTCCTGCTACAGTTAACCAACCAGTGGTTGACCCACCTGTTGTTGAGCAAAGAGTGCCTGCACCTATTGAGCGCAGAGAGGGCCCCAGGTCTGAAGCTGAGTTTGGGGGAGATGAGCTAGAGGAGCATACAGTAGCTAAAGATAAGTCACCGAAACTGGATGAGGCAATGTGGAGGAAAATGGAAGAGAGATTTGAGGCCATGGTAAGGATGATGACCATGGGAAAAGGAATGAACCCGGAAGACCGAGAGCTAGATGGGGATGACCTGATTCCCCAGAATTTTAAGATGCCGGATATTCCCAAATTTGATGGCACCTCTGATCCTGCCGCACACATCAAGCAATACTCGCTGGTCATGAAGGGAACATCCTTAACAAGAAAGCAAAAGATAGAGTATTTCTGCTTGAGTCTCACAGGAGCTGCTATTGATTGGTACCATGGGCTTGAGAGGAGGTCCAAGGAGGATTGGGACTTGCTAACCGAAGAGTTCCTTAAGTAGTACGATTGCAGTACCCGGATGGAGGTCACTTTGAAAGATCTCGAGTTGCTACAACAGAAGGCTGGGGAGTCCTTCCACGAGTACCTTACTCGGTGGAGAAACCGGGTTATGGAGATGAAACGCAAACCGGACACTTCTGATCAGATCCGGCTATTCATTCGAAATGCCAGCCCCTACTTAAGAGATGGATTGAAAATGAAGGGACTGAAAGACTGGGAATCCCTGAAGGATATTGCCATAGAAGCAGAGGGAGAATATTTAGCCAAGAGGGCAAACAGCGAGTCCTATGCCAGGAAGGGATACAGCAATCAAGGGACAGCCAAGCCAGCAAGTTCCAGCAGTGGTAACAGAGTTGGGAAGACTGCCGAGGTGTCTGCAACCGGGGTAAATCAGAGGTATTTCTCCAACTTGGGTAGGCCTTTATCATGGGTACTGAAGAGGCTAATAAAAGAAGGAAAACTGCAGCCCCTATCACCTAGGCCGGCCAAGACCCAAGGACAGCCAGAGCACAAAGAGAATGAATACTGCGCATTCCACCAACATACCGGGCATTTGACGGATGATTGTATAACACTAAGACATCGGGTCCAAGATCTAATTGACAACAAGCAGATCACCGATCCTGAGCAGAGGGAAAGCAAGAAGAAGTCCGGTTATAATACAGTGCCACCTCCAGTCTTTATGATTGGATCGAGCCTATCAGAATGGTCTGTGATGCAAGACCTATATGGAAATGAGTATGTCGCTATTACTCGCCCTGCAGTGGATGGAGAAGGGGTTTCCGTGGCAGCAATAGACTGTTGGTCCACTAGTGAGAGTGGAGATGATGAAGATGAGAAAAATGGAGAGTTTACGGATCCGTGGGATTCAGAGGAAGAAGAAAGAGTAGAAGCGGTAACAAGAAGTGGGAGGGTCATTCCAGAAGTCGAAAAGCAGCAGGACCCAGCACAAGCAATCGCAGAGAAGGAGCCGGAAGAAAATTCAATATTGAAGCAACTAAAAAAGACCACGGCTCAGATATCTATTTGGGACCTCTTGAGACAGTCCCCCTCTCACCGAAAGAAGTTAGTTGAAGCATTGAGTGTATCCACTGTAGCAACTACAATCTCTCCATCCGAGCTTTTAGACCTTGTAAAGGGGGGATCCGGGGAGAAGTTGGTTTTTTCTGATGCAGACCTACCAACAGAGGGTCGCAGCCATAACCGACCTTTGTACATCAAAGCACAGATCAATGGTAAACACACCGCTTGCGTCATGGTTGATGACGGGTCGTCAATAAATGTTTGCCCTTTGGTAGCGCTTCAGGCCTTCGGGATGGATGAGAGTATGTTAAGCAAATCTGACCTAACCATCACTGCCTACGACAATTCTAGGAGGCAAGCATTGGGAACTTTCAAAGCTTTGGTAAAGACGGGGCCTATTGAGACAGAAACGGATTTTGTGGTTCTACCGATCCCAGCAAACTTCTCAGCTCTGCTTGGAAGACCGTGGTTCCATAAGTTAGGAGGAGTGCCATCTACCTTACACCAGATAATTAAGATACCTCATGAAGGAGAGGTAGTGACCATTAAAGCAGCAAGAGAGAACCAAGTGTCTGCTTTGGAGATCTCTAATCAGCCATTCAGTGGCTTTCATGTATCAGTGATCGGAGAAGAGCAAAGCTTAGAAGGTAGCCCTCAAGTGGTGAATATGCTGAAAAAGATGCACTTCCTCCCAGGGGCTGGTTTGGGAAAAGAGTCACAAGGACTGCAGGATGCTATCGCTACACGTGGTCAGAAAGATCGAAAGGGGTTGGGCTACCAAGGAAAGTATGGTAAGAAGAAAGTGTCAGGGAAGATTCCCCATATTTCAGAGAGCTTTGTGCCATCATCATCGGTTTGTGCTTACACCGGAGAAGAAGAGCCGCAGTGGGTAGATGGGAAGATTACCCCGGGTTTTGAAATTTTCAATGATGTCTTTGATTGGGAGATCGGAGTTGTTAAAGCTGTAGAGAACTTTTGGGATGAGGAGATTATGACCCAATGCAGCATCTGGGATAGAGGTGAATCCGAAGAGATTGTAACTGATAAGCTGTTAGCCACCAGACTTAAGGGGAAGGAGAAGATAGTGGAACCAGAGCCGAAGAGTGAAGATCTCAAGATTTCACCAAGCCAGGAAGCCAAAGCACAGTCAGCTGCAGCATCGGCATCGACTGAAGTTGATAGTCATTTAGATTCTCTTTTTATACCAGAACTCTTTGAGGACAATGTTAATGTTTCTGATTATGTTAATGAGATGAATAACTTTGCTTACTTGTGTGATTTTTCTGATGATTTCATTTTGCATGATCATAAGCATGATGCATTCATTTTTGATATTAATTCAACTGGCACAACTGCATTTAATCTCGGAACTTTGGAAAATCCAAAGGAAATTTTGCTAGCATCAGACATAACTCCTGAAGAGAGAATAAAATTTGAGAGAATATTAAAAAAATATGAAAAAGTCTTTGCCTGGACCTATGAGGATATGCCGGGAATAGATCGAGATGTTGCCGAACATGCCATCCCAACTTACCCAGAGTTTAAACCAGTCAAGCAAAAGCTTCGGAGGCTTAGGCCAGAGTGGGCACAGAAAGTGAAAGAGGAGATCCACAAGCAGATTGACGCTAAGTTCCTGATAGAGGTTCAATACCCAACATGGTTAGCTAATGTGGTTCCTGTAGCTAAGAAGGACGGTAAGGTTCGAGTATGCGTTGACTATCGAGACCTGAACAAGGCCTGTCCGAAAGATGATTTCCCTCTTCCTCATATTGATGTGCTGGTAGATAGTGCTGCTGCTTGCATGATGTATAGCTTTGTGGATGGATACGCAGGGTACAATCAAATTCTTAACAAGATAGTGGACCGGATCAAGACAGCCTTTATCACCGAGTGGGGGACATATGCCTACCGAGTTATGCCTTTTGGGTTGAAAAATGCAGGAGCAACTTATCAGAGGATGGCGACCAAGGTTCTCAATGACTTAATCCACAAAGAAGTGGAGGTGTACGTTGATGACATGATGATTAAGTCGGCTACCAGGGAAGGTCACTTTGATGCTTTAGAAAAGTTCTTTCAAAGAATTAGCAAGTACGATTTGCGCCTCAATCCCAAGAAGTGCCTTTTTGGAGTTACATCAGGAAAGTTGTTAGGCCATGTAGTAAGCCAGAGGGGAATCGAGGTAGATCCCAATAAAGTCAAAGCCATAAGAGAGATGCCAGTGCCCAAGAAAGAGAAGGACGTCAGAAGTTTCTTAGGAAAGCTTCAGTACATCAGCCGATTTATTGCCAAGCTAACTTCAGTATGTGAGCCTATTTTCAAGCTTCTTAGGAAGAATCAGCCGATGATATGGAACGATGACTGTCAACTGGCCTTTGACACCATTAAGGACTATCTGCTAAATCCTCCGGTACTAAGACCACCACGCCGTGCCAAACCACTAATCCTGTACCTGGCTGTGGAAGATAACTCAGTGGGTGCTATGATGTCTCAAGAGGACGATTTTGGTGTGGAGTTTGCAGTTTATTATCTTAGCAAGAAATTCCTGCCATGCGAAGCCAAATATGTAGAGGTAGAAAAGATTTGTTTAGCAGTTATCTGGGCTTCTAAGAAGTTGCGGCACTACTTTCATTCCTTCAAGGTACACACGATTGCCAAACATAATCCGCTCAGATACCTCCAAGAAGCACCCTCTCTACTAGGGAAGATGGGAAGATGGTTACTGCTGTTGCAGGAATTTGATATTGAGTACATAACCAAGAAAACCATTAAGGGAAGAGCGGTAGCAGAATTCTTAGCCGAGCATCCTATTGAAGGAGATCAGTTTGAATACAACTTCCCAGATGAAGATGTCACGGCCATAGCAGTACAAGGGTGGCAATTATTCTTTGATGGAGCAGTCAATAATAAGGGAGCAGGCGTAGGAGTTATTCTTACGACCCAAGATGGTGAAAGACTACCATTGGCTAAGAAGCTGAGGTATAAGGCTACCAATAATGAAGCAGAATATGAGGCTTGCATCTTTGGATTGGAAGCATTACTCGCTCTGGGGGCAGAGACCGCAGAAGTATTTGGAGATTCTTCCTTGGTAATTCATCAGATCAGAAGGGAGTGGTCAGTCAAGGAAGAAAGGTTGTTGCCTTATGTAAAGCACTTGAGAACGTTGAGCATCCAGTTTGAGATTTGCACTTTCCACTTCATCCCCAGAGACGAAAATCAGTTAGCTGATGCTCTAGCAACATTAGTGTCTATGTGGGATAACCCAACAGGAGTTGCGATGAAACCCGTGCTGATTTATAGTTCGGAAAGACCTTGCTTTGAAACTGAACAGGTGATGGACATTGAGGCCATTGATGGAAATCCATGGTTTTATGACATTCAGAATTATTTAGAGAGATCAGTCTTTCCAGAGGAAGCCACTGAGAAGGACCAAAGAATGATCAGGAAGTTATCCACTCAATTCGTCAGTGTTAATGGCACTTTGTATAAAAGGCAAACTGATGGTATCCAGTTAAGATGTCTGGCAGAGAAAGAAGCTAAAAGACTTATGGAAGAGGTTCACGCCGGGGTTTGTGGAGCTCACATGAATGGCTTAGCCTTAGCAAAGAAGATCATGCGCCAAGGGTTTTATTGGCTCACAATGGATACAGATTGTTCAAAATTTGTGAAGCAATGCCAGTTATGCCAACAGTACGCGAATTTGAGGCATGTGCCAGTTTCAGAGTTACATAACTTAACATCTCCATGGCCATTTGCAGCATGGGGAATAGACATCATAGGCGAAATCCATCCTACGGCTTCTAATGGGCATAGATTCATCATAGTTGCCATTGACTACTTTACTAAATGGGTCGAGGCAGAATCCTTCAAGAAGGTTGATGCAAGGGACATGGCCAAGTTCATAGAGAGGAATTTGATTTGCAGGTATGGCCTCCCTCATCACATAGTGTCCGACAATGGGGTGCAGTTCATGGGAGAAACCAGAAAACTTCTCGAGAAATATGGTGTCAAGCATCATAAATCCTCTCCCTACCGACCGCAAGCGAATGGGGCAGTAGAGGCCGCGAATAAGAATATAAAGAAGATCCTATCCAAGATAGTCCAAACTTACAAGGACTGGGCTGAAAAGTTACCCTTTGCCCTGTGGGGATACAGAACGACGGTGAGGACGTCTACAGGCACTACACCATTTTCCCTGGTATACGGAACAGAAGCAGTGTTGCCGGTAGAGATAGAGCTTAAATCGCTAAGGGTGGTCATGGAAGCCCAAATCCCGGAGGCCGAATGGGCGCAGCAGAGGCTACAGCACTTGAATTTACTGGATGAGAGTAGGCTGAAAGCTTATTATCATAATCAGATTTACCAGAAGAGATTGGCAAGGACTTTCGGAAAGAAGGTGAGAAAGCATCCGTTGAAAGAAGGGGACTTGGTGTTCAAGCAGATGAGGCCAGGTATACCAGATATTAGAGGGAAATTCAGACCTACCTGGGAAGGGCCGTATATCCTTAAGAAGCTGCTGTCCAAGGGAGCTGCAATCTTGTCGGATAGTGATGGGAACGAATTCAAAGAACCGATTAATATCGACAGACTCAAAAGGTTCCACGGCTAAAGACCAAAATAAAAAGAAGAGAATAAAATGCCCTGCAAGTCGAAAACCGAAAAAAGGCGGCTGTGCTAAAATTGGGCGCCTCGACAGGGTGAAAACTGAAAAAAGGCATCTTGTGCAAAAATTAGAGGCATCAGAGAAAATATTTAATCGAGAAAACCCGAGAGGGCCGATTAATAACAGGAGTTCGATGCTGACAAAACCCACTCCGAGATTAGGTGTAGTCATATGCTTTTGAATTCTTGTCAAATGAAAATCATGTATGATGAAATCATATAGAAATGTACACAATTTTGCAATGAATAAAAGAATACATTTTCATTGATCTTGCAGTTCTGTCTTAAAAAGAAATATACCAATTGTTCATCTAATGATTATTGCTCAGTCATTTCATTGGATATGTGCTATTTGCTCTTAACAGAAGCTTTGGTGATAACATAAAAAAAAAAAAAGGCCGTTAGAGATGAAAACCGTAACTTGCTCTCTAAGCAAAAGTTAGGCCAAAGGGCAGGGTGAAAACCTGGAAATAGGCAGTCTGCTCTACAAAAAAAAAAAAACAAAACAAAACAAAAAACAAAAAAAAAAATAAACAAAAGCCGCTGGATTGGGTTGGGTCCATTCCAGGCAAAAGTTAGGCAAAGGGTTGTGTGAAAATCCCATAAGGGACGCATTTCCCGCAAAGAAAAGCTAGTGTGAAAATCCACAAGGGACGCACTACCTTTAAAACAATGACGTTCAATGCCTAGAGCGATAAGGCGGCGTTACTTCAGATGATCTTCTTTCAATCAGGTAACATACAATACAGAACATGAAACAGAATCCCGGGTAAATGATCATTGACCAGGGGGGCAAGGATATATACCGGACGTCTCTTTCAGAAAACTTGTCGACGATCCTCAGGTTTCAGGGGGCATTGTAGAGCAGGAAGGCTACAACCTCAGCGAACCATGGACCCCCTAGGGCACAGTCTATACATTGTTGCAAGCATTTGCATTCCATATCATGCACACGTGATTTCTTGTATATTCCTATGCATATAATCTTGCAGGAGAAATCGGCGGGGAACACCAACAAAAGCCGAGTGACGACACCAGTCCAAACATCTAAAGGAGCACAGTTCCAAAATTCACAGCGGTTAGCACGATGGCGGCACAACCCACAAGAGGTTGGCACGACCACGGCGCTACCAATTCACAGCGGTTAGCACGATGGCGGCACAACCCACAAGAGGTTGGCACGACCACGGCACTACAAATTCACAGCGGTTAGCACGATGGCGGCACAACCCACAAGAGGTTGGCACGACCACGGCACTACCAATTCACAGCGGTTAGCACGATGGCGGCACAACCCATAAGAGGTTGGCACGACCACGGCACTACCAATTCACATAGGTTAGCACGATGGCGGCACTACCCACAAGAGGTTAGCACGACCACAGCATTACCAGCTACAACCAAAAGACAGCAACAGCTATCATTATAATTCCATCAAGCAGGAAGACGGCCGACTCAGGTACGTGTCTCTTTCCTTTTCTTCTTTGAGTTTAGGCTCACCTAGACACTAGTTTACTAGATTCCCCTAAACTGGGGGCAACTGTAGACACCGGGTCCTGAGTCAGCCTAGATCGAAGTTACCCAATGATGATAATTGCCTTCACAGGCTTAAAAGGTTAAAAGTGATGATTTTCTCGTCAAATTTGCATTTTAGAGTGAAAAATTAAAAAATAATAAAAAAATATTTAAAAAATTAATTTTGAAAAATGGGGGCTTAAAATTATGATGTTTTTAGTCAATTTAAAATTTAAAAAAAATAGAAAAAAAATAAAAAAATAAAAAATTTTTCGGACCGCGAGTGTCGGGCGCGGCAGCGCGCAGGCGCCCATCGCGCAGCGAGCGCAAAGGCGACGCTCAGCGTCGCCGATGCTGCGCGTCGCTAAAGGCGCGCGCAGCATCGCGCACGCTGAGCGCCGCACGGAGCGCTCGTGCGCGAGCGCCAGCGCGCGAATGTCGCGCGGAAGCCCGCCTGCTCGCCGCGTGAGTCCCCGTCGCTCTATAGCGACGGGCGGCGTCCCTCTAGCGACGGCTCCCTGGCCGTCGGTATAGGGTCTGTTACCCTATTTTCCTATTTTTCAGCCCTTTTTCCGATTTTTTCACCCAAAAATCCGTTTTTATCCCAAAATTAAGGGTTTTTGACTTCAAATAAAATTCCAAAATATTTTTTATAGATTATTAATTAATAAAACTTGATTTTATCCCCAAAAATAAAGGAATTTGAGTAAAATTAGGTTTGTTTTCCTTAATTAAATTAGGGCAACATTTTCTATTCTTTAAATACTTTATGATGAATCAAAAAAAGGGGAGCCTCCACTACTATTTTTACATCAGAATTTCCAGATTTCTCTTCCTCTTTGATTTTTCTTCTAAAGATTTTGAGATTTCTTTTAATTAAAAAAGGTTTAATTGAAATTGAAAGATCAATTTTCAATTCTTAATTATTCCAATTAATTTCTTGGTTTTTTCTTCATAAACACAAGAGGTTAATCATCACTTTGACATCAATTTCTTTTTTAATCTTAAGCATACAAATCAATTCCTTTGTTTTTCTCCATAAACAAAGAGAATTAATTTTATTGCTAAATTATTCTTTCAAGCAAATTCTCCGGAAAATCATCACTTTTCCTTCATCAAATCCAATATTCTGAGGGTAAATATTCTTGGCTCCATTTTTATTTTATTCTATTTTTATTTAATTTATTCATATATATTTTATTGTTTTTATTGATTTATTTATTGTTTTCATCTATTCATTTATTGTATTGATCTTATATTTGTTCTATTTAATTGTTTATATGTGATTTGATTTTTATTCATGTGAATATTGTTTTTTTAATTCCTAACATGTAAATAATTTATTTTGATTCCTCATTATTTTTAACATGCATATAATTAATTAATTTAAATTAATCTTTTTTTTCATGTAAATAGTTTGTATTAATTATGAACACATCAATTAACCTTGTTATATATCATTATTATTTTCACCATTCCTTTGTTTACTAATTTTTATCATTGTTACATGATTTTATTATCATTTGTTTATTTATTCATTCATTATTTTTCACTTATCATCATTATTTTCATCATATGTATATTTTCATGTACTAATTAATTAACATGTTTTATTTTATTTTCATCACATCATTTAATCATTTATCACATATAATCCATGTTTCTCATTTTATTTTGGTTTGTTAATATTTTTGATTCCATTATCATTCTTTTCATATCATCTTATTTTATTATAATTTGTTATTCATTATTTTGTATGTTTAATTGATTTAATTACTAACATTATTTTATTTGTATTTGCTTTTATGTCTAAACTTATTTTTCGCTTGGACATTTTTGCGAGCACATCGGGAGGTCCAAAAAGGCTCATTTGGTTCATAGGTTTATTTTCCTCTTTTTGTAATATTTTATTTAATTTTTCCATATAATTTTCTTGTAAAATTATTTATTTAGGCACGCTAGAAAGAAAATCACAAAAACATTTTTATTAATTAACTTGACATTTTTTTTTCTAAATAAAAGGGGACCAATGTCCTAGTTTTTCATACCCAAATAAATCATCACATCAAAACGGTTTCATAATAAATATGCATGCGAGGACCAATGTTCTCACTATTAATGAATAACCCGTTTTATGCATGTATTTCACTTTTACAAATGGGAGTTGTATTTCGCTCCTAGTGTTATTGTAATTTGTTTTTGAATGCTTTATTTTGGATTTTGCTTACATTTACCGCTTTTGATATGAATGATTGCGCCTTTAATCAATTGCATCGTGTGGAGAGAGAGTGAATCAATGATATTTAAAATTTGATCATAAAACAATCGAGGTAGAAATAGATGAGAAATCCCGGACCCAGCTCTGGTCTTTGGGCTCAAAAAGGCTAGAGGTCTACCCTCCAAGACACCTTTTTGTGCCACGAGACTTTAGCGCTAATCCTAGGCTCCTTAGGGCGAGAGGTTACCTTCCAAGACCCCTCTGGCTGGCCCAAAATGGATACCAAGCGCAGTCTTAGGCTCTCCGAGGCGAGAGTAACTTTCCCAATGTTTTATTGGGTGGTGACTCCATGATACCTCCTTGTTGCCCAACATAGACGCACTTGCGATTTATCGCAAGCTTTCCACGGACCCACAAGTGCCCCGATCGCCCACGTGCGGGCGGTCCGAAAGGGCGGCGCTCGGGATCCGGCGCGCGTCACAATGAGTATGTCTTCTTTTACTCAAAGGTACCCCACACTTGAATTTTTCTATATTCAATACATCAAAATTAACTAAAAACAACAAAACCCATTAAACTTTCATTTTTCATTTTTTTTCTTTTTTTTTCTTTTATATATATATATATTTTTTTCTTATATATATATATATATATATATATATATTTTTTTTTTCAACTGGGGTAACCAAAGTCTAGATTTTCTTATACCCATTTTTTTTCTCTAATAAGGGAAAGTTTAACACCATACTAAATAACACCCACAAAATTCAACAATTCTTCTCACACTTCCACTATTTCAACAATAGATACCCTCATTCAACTTTCAATGATATTCCAACCCAATCCTAGAGTGGCCAATTCTTAGAAAAGTGTAGGCAAAGGCATTTAGGCTAAATGGTAAAATAATAGTGTAACAAAGAAAAATGCATAGTACGCTTTTAGCATACTAAATCAGCTCAACGGGGCTAGCAATGGAAATGAAGTAAACAGGTAGGTCAAAAGCTGTTTAAAATAGTTACCAAAGAAAGAAATTGCCTAAATCATGTCCTAAACTTGCTTGAGTTGTTATGATGTTTCGAAGGGTGATGAGGAAGGTTCTAACCATCCTAAAATTCCTTCACTCAAAAGCTTTTATGCATTGGAGTTTTCAAATTTTTCCAAACAAGCCTCTAGTGCATAAAAGATTGGAAATCACAAGATATATGACTGATTGAGATTTAATTTGCTTCTAAAACTTCCAACTACTCATTTGCCAAGATCAGTTTTTAAGATAGACCATTCTCCAATTAAAGTTCAAAACATTCACAACAGGAATAACTGAGGTTAAGCAAAGCTGAGATAAAGATATTCAGGCAACGACAATAAAGTACAAAGAAACTAAAATAGAAATAAACATGCATCATACATTAACTGCTGTTAATTACATATATATATGAAGTTAATTTCTCCTACCCCCCACACAAAAACTTGCTGTCCCCAGCAAGTAATAATATTACATATCAAGAAGAAAAATAAAAATAAAATAAACAAAAATCAAAACAAAAGATAAGAAGTCTCCCTGATCACTGATCTGGTGGTGGTGGTGGAAACTGTGCATCAAACCGCGCAGCCAAAGATGACAAGCCCAATAGCACCTGATCCATCTGAGACTGGAGCTCAGCTTGAGATGCGGAAATGGTGTCCATTCGCTCCATGATGGCATCATATTGTGCGGTGGAAAATTGTTGGGGCTCTTGTGTAGGAGGGATCGGTGCCTCAGGGTCATCCTCATGCTCATGAGGTAAACCGCCTAAACCCCGCTCGACTCCGTGTAAATACTCCTCACGAGTTGACAACCGATAACCATTCGCTGTTGTTGGATCTTTTACTATGACTTTTATATTCCTCAGCATTTTATCATCAATTACAGGAATGGAAGATAAAACCTTGTACTTGCCCAATGGATTGTTAACCCACTTGGCTAGCAGTGTGACGAATCCCCCCAGTGCTATTTTTTTCACTTTCTTTGGATGCCATTGCATCTCCTCCAATTTATGCCAAAAATGAGTAGCGCCATTTATTCTAACACCCCGAACCATGCAAGCAAGGAACAAAGGTTCGGGTAAGTTTACCTGACCCGCCAAATCTACATGGCTGAGGAGAGAAAGTGAGAAAAATCTATAGAGGATGTGCAGAACATGGTCGTCCAAATGGTGGGACTTCGTCTTGCCCGAGACATACGTGGTAGCTGTAGCCGTGTCTCTAATAGTGGCCCAAGCAGCATCCTTTTCATAATCCTCAAAACAGTCGGGTGCAAGGTGTTGAAAACCAAGATATTCGGAAAATTGATGAAAAGTAAGATTGTAAGATGTTCCATCCAACCAAAAAGACACCGTACCTGGGTCTCGGGCAAGGTCGCGTCTCGGTCGATAGGTGACGGTTGACGCAAAATCCCGTGTCAATTGCGGATATACCTTCTCTTGGGTTGAGAAAACCCTCTCCCAACCGATGTTGGCTATGAATTGTTGAATTTGATTTCTGATACCGAGCTTCTGCAACAGATCAAAATCCAAATATGTCATAGGGACATAGGAGCACTTGGAGAATAAAGCATATACATATTTCTTTGGTCCCGGTACCCACTTAGGGACCTTCGAAATATCTACCGATTGTTGGCTCGGGGGTGGGCTGATGGAGCTGGAAGCAAGAGCAGTGCTTTTTTGTTTTAGAGCCACTGTAAAAAAAAACAATTGCCCACGATCAATATCAAATAAATGTAGACAACAATGCTGCAAATTTACTCATCAAGAAACAATCCATTCTACCCAAACCTATGCATCCTCCAAATGAGCTTGATTTTAACAAAGTGATATCAACTCATAATTAGGTTTAGAGTGTGCAATGACAACCTTAAAGCACAGTTAAACATAAGGGTAAATAAAACTCTGCATTTCAACAAGTTAAAAATTGCAGATTCTGGAAAATCAGTGCATAGAGACATTTTATCAAGCACTTGGTGAGCAAGCATTTAAATGCACTATAATTGAAAACCAATGGCACTAACAACCCACCAAATTGGCAATTAACAACAATACAATGTATAACAAATAGTTTAAGATCAATAAAATTCAAGTCCAATCCCAAATTTGAGTAAAATCATCATCCCAAATTGTGCACCATTTACGCCCTAAATTCCTACTTCCCACTCAGTCACGTTCAGAAGTAAGGATCAAAATTAAGAATAACAGTAAGAATTAAGAGGATTCACATCAACATTTCAAAGCAATAACAGAGAACATCATGAAATTTTCAGACAAAGCAACCAAGAAAAGCATGGCAAGGGAGAACGAATAAGAACAGGGGACGAGAGGGGGAGAAAAACAAATTAAAATTAAAGTAAAAGAAAGAGGAAATTACTTACTTGTTGTAGATTAGCCGGAATGGTAGCCTAAAAGAGATAAAAGAAACACAGAGAATGCAGAGAAGAACAAATAGTGCACGGTGAGAGTGAATGAGGTGTGGGAAAGTGAGAAATAACAAATGGAAAACTGGGATTTTAAAATATCTTTTCGCGGGGTCACGGTCACAATGAGTTTCATTGTGACCGTGACATACCCAAAAATTGCAATCCAGAATTGAACCACCATGGGGTCACGGTGACAATGAGTTTCATTGTCACCGTGACATAACCCATGCTGGAAACAGAATCGAATGTTCATTATGTCACGGTCACAATGAGTTTCATTGTCACCGTGACATAACCCAAGTTGAAAACAGAATGTAACTCACTCTACCTCACGGTGACAATGATTTTCATTGTCACCGTGACATGTGCACACCTCAAAACAGAAAGTTACTTACCCGATGGTCACGGTCACAATAAAATTCATTGTCACCGTGACATGTGCACCAACCATAATCCAGAATGTAACTTCCGTTGGTCACGGTCACAATGAATTCATTGTCACCGTGACCACCTGCACACTTGCAAAATTGTAATAAATTTCTCCAAACCTCTAGCTACAATTGTTTTGAAAATTCTCCAACAAAACATAATTTCTCTTCTGAACATAAAATTTACAAAATGAAACAAGATTAACTTCCTAAAAAAATACCATTAAACGATAAAAAGAAACAAAGATAAGAAGTAGTTCTGCATTTAACAAGTCCGCAGCTGGACTTTTAAAAACCGTCAAGGATCTGTAAGAGTGACGATCGTGGAAGCACTATCAAATGTAGATTCAAAATACGGCTTCACACGATGTCCATTCACCTTGAATTCATTCTCAAACCGCGGGTGCTTCAATGTCACCACTCCAAACTTATCAACTGCCACTACTTCATAGGGTCCCTTCCATCTCGATTTCAACTTACCAGGAAACAACCGCAGTCTACTATCATAAAGAAGCACTCGCATTCTAGGTGTAATTTCCTTTCTGACTAGCTTTCGATCATGCCACTTCTTGGTATTATCTTTGTATCTCATGGAATGATCATAGGCCCAAAATCGATGCTTGTCTAGTTCATTTAGCTGCAAAGACCTGCACTTACCTGCATTCTCAAGGTCAAAATTCAGAAATTTGGTAGCCCAATAAGCTTTATGCTCTAATTCCACTGGGAGGTGACAGGACTTCCCATAAACCAACCTAAAAGGGGACATCCCTATCGGTGTCTTGAATGCTATCCTATAGGCCCATAGAGCATCATCTAACTTAAGGTACCAATCTTTTCTAGATGAATTGACCGTTTTTTCTAAGATGGCCTTTAACTCCCTGTTAGACACTTCAACTTGACCATTAGCCTGAGCATGATAAGGGGTTGTGACCTTATGCCTAACGCCAAATTTCTTTAATAAAGCCTTAAATTGGTGGTTCACAAAATGTTTACCACCATCGCTTATAATGGCTCTAGGGGCTCCATACCGAGTGAATATGTTTCTCCTCAAAAATTCTAAAACAATCTTAGCATCACTAGTTCTAGTGGCTATAGCTTCGACCCATTTACTCACATAATCCACTGCCACCAGAATATATTCAAACTCGTACGAAATCGGAAAAGGTTCCATAAAATCTATTCCCCATACATCAAATAGTTCTACCTCAAGCATGTTTGTCAGAGGCATCTCATCTCGCTTAGATATATTTCCTACCCTCTGGCATCTATCACAAGTTTTCACATAAAATTGAACATCTCTAAATATTATAGGCCAATAAAAACCAGAAGACAAAATTTTCATTACCGTTCTATTTGGCCCATGATGTCCACCAGCTTCTCCACCGTGATAAGCTGTGATGATTGCACCCGTCTCCTCATCTGAGTTGCAACTTCTTAAAACTTGATCAGCACATAATCAGAAAAGGTAGGGGTCATCCCAAATGTATTGTCTTGCATCAGCTCGCAGTTTCTTCTTTTGCTGCCAAGTAAAATCTTTAGGCATAAAACCTCCTGCAAGAAAATTTGCTATGTTAGCAAACCAAGGAACAGAAGTGTCACAAGCAAATAAAGCACAAATGTGTTCATCAGGAAATAAATCTAAGATTTCCCCCTTTTCAATATGGTCATTTTCCATTCTTGACAAATGGTCTGCCACGAAGTTTTCAACGCCCTTCTTATCCTTAATTTCTAAATCGAACTCTTGCAATAGCAGCACCCAACGAATCAGCCTCAGTTTGGATTCCTTCTTGGCAAACAAATGCCTCAAGGCTGCATGGTCTGACCACACCACAACTTTTGCACCTAGCAAATATGGCCTGAACTTCTCAAACGCATACACAATTGCAAGAAGTTCTTTCTCTGTGGTGGTGTAATTAACTTGTGCTCCTGTCAAAGTGTGACTAGCATAATAAATTGCACAGAATATCTTATCCCGACGTTGTCCCAGTACCGCTCCCATTGCATAATCACTAGCATCACACATTAGTTCAAACGGCATAGTCCAATCTGGAGATATAATCACCGGAGCTGAAATAAGCCGTTGCTTTAATGTTTCAAAAGCTAGCAAGCATTCACTATCAAAATTAAAAACAGCATCTTTCATGAGTAAATTAGACAAGGGTTTAGCAATTTTTGAAAAATCTTTAATAAAATGCCGGCAAAACCCTGCATGTCCTAAAAAACTCCTTATGCCCTTAACACTCTTTAGAGGCGGTAACTTCTCTATTATTTCAACTTTTGCCTTATCCACTTTTATCCCTCTCTCTGAAATTTTATGCCCTAACACAATGCCCTCTCTCACCATAAAATGGCATTTTTCCCAATTTAAAACTAGGTTAGTCTTTTCACACCTCCCTAGTACTAAATCAAGATGCTGTAGACAGCTCATAAAATTAGCCCCATATATAGTGAAGTCATCCATGAATAATTCCATAAATTTCTCTATAAAATCATGGAAAATAGCCATCATACACCGCTAAAACGTAGCCGGTGCATTACATAACCCAAAGGGCATTCTTCTATATGCAAATGTGCCATATGGGCAGGTAAAGGTCGTTTTCTCTTGATCCTCAGAGGCTATAGGAATCTGCAAATATCCCGAATACCAATCTAAAAATCAGTAGAACCTATTACCCGCTAACCTCTCTAGCATCTGATCAATAAACGGCAAAGGGAAATGGTCTTTTCTAGTTGCAGTATTCAACCTTCTACAATCAATACAGACTCTCCAACCCGTAACTGTACGTGTTGGAATCAGTTCATTCAGTGCATTCTTTACCACTGTCATCCCCCCTTTTTTAGGCACACACTGCACTGGGCTAACCCATTTACTATCAGAAATAGGGTAGATTATACCTGCATGAAGGAGTTTTAGTACCTCCTTCTTTACTACCTCTTGCATGGCCGGGTTGAGTCTTCTCTAAGGCTGAGCTACCGGCTTGCATTCCTCCTCCATTGGGATCATGTGTGTGCAGTAACTTGGGTCAATCCCCTGCAAATCTGAGGTTTCCCATCTAATGGCTCCCTTGTGCTTTTTCAGCACCTCTAGCAACAACTTTTCTTCATCACCTGACAACAAAGAAGATATGATTACTGGTTTCTGATTTTTCTCTAAAAACACATATTTCAAATGAGAAGGGAGAGGTTTAAGTTCAGAATTTAAATCCCCCTTTTTAGGGTTAAACTCTTCATTCTGTGATTCATCCTTTCCATCTTCTATCTCCAAAATTTCTATTGCTTCTCCCCTCATCTCTTCTTCCACTTCTTCCCCCTCCACTGAATGTAACAAACACAAATTTTTTGGATCAGCTCCAACCACTTTTTCCTGCACTTCTTCCACACACTCGTCTATTACATCTACAAAATAAACAGACTCCTCCATATCCCCAGATGGATACTTTTGAGCCTTGTTTATATACACTACCAACTCCTCATTATTGAAACGTAGGGTGACCGTTTGACCATGAACATCGATCAACGCCTTTGATGTATTTAAAAATGGCCTCCCCACTATCAGTGGCACCTTCCTATCCTCTTCCATCTCCATCACCACAAAGTCCACTGGGAAGATGAATTTCCACACCTTCACTAACAGATCTTCTATCACTCCTTTGGGCCGCCTCACTGACCTATCTGCAAGTTGGAGTCTCATTCCTGTCTCCCTGAGGTTCCCAAGATTAAGCTTCCTGCAAATAGAATAAGGCATCAAATTTATGCTGGCACCCAAATCACATAAAGCATTACCATAAAAAACTTCACCAATAGCACAGGGTAAAGTAAAGCTATCTGGATCTTCCAATTTCTCAGGGATCTTGTTCATAATTATAGCACTGCAAATTTCTGTAAGCTGTACAGTTCCATGCCCTTCTAATTTCTTTTTATTAGAACATAATTCATTCATAAATTTAGCATAGTTAGGCATATAAACTAAAGCTTCAGCAAATGGTAAATTAATGTGCAGTTTCTTAAACATCTCTAGAAACCTAGCCTTGTGCTCATTTTTCTTTTCCTATCTAGCCACAGCAGGAAATGGCAGTCTATTAATATCAAGATCCTCTACCCTCAGATTCACTAAACTTTTACCCTTATCACTTTTAGGAGCATTTTCATTAACTTCTACCCTAGAGTTAGAGTTACTTACCGTCCGTGTCGGCTCCTCCTTTTCTGATGATGAAGAATTTTTACCTTGGTCTTCTCTCGGTACCACTTCCTTACAACTTCTCAGTGTGATTGCTTTAGCTTCCTCTTTTGGATTCCGGTCCACATTCGAAGGAAATGTTCCCGGTTGTCTTTGAGACATGGAATTTGCCAGCTGTCCCACTTGAGTCTCTAAATTCCTTATGGAAGCATCTTGGTTCCGGTTCCACTGCTCTTAGGATTTCCACCTTGACTCTTGATTAGCCATGAACTGCTGCTGGCTATTTACAAACTGTTGTTGACTGTTTATGAAAGTAGCCAACACGTCTTCCAGATTTGCCTTCTTTTCTTGCACAGGTGGCCTCGGTTGGTATCCCGGTGGGTGGTATTGTTGCCCTTGGTTCTGATGAGTGTTTTGGTTGAAGGGAGGTCTAACTTGTGGTTGAGAGGATGAAGCATTTGGATTTCCATCCTTCCAAGAGAAGTTTGGATGATTTCTCCAGCCAGGATTATATGTGTTGCTGTAGGGGTCATTCCTTCTGTAATCTCCTATGGCATTTATATCTCCCATTGCCCCACTCTCTTGACCAAATTGCCCACTTTCATACCATCCACTCTCTTGAGCCACATAAGCTATATTCTGCACTTTCAGACTACTCATCTTCTTCCTCAGGGACTCAATTTGTGCCTTCAGCATCGACACCTCATCCACAGTGTGTATCCCTTGTCTTTTTGGAACTGGCCTAGGATTAGACCATTGAGCATCATTCGCCCATTTCATATAGCAAATGAAAAGCTTCCTCTGGTAGTCTATTCATGAATGACCCTCCTGATGAAGCATCCAATAAAGATCATGTCTGTGGTGTAACCCCAGAATAAAATGTTGTCATCAAGTGGTATATGGCTATCTCATGGTTTGGACAGCTTCTCAACAGTCTTCTAAACCTTTCCCAGGCTTCATGAAATGGCTCCTCACTCATTTGACTAAAACCCAATATACTGTTACGGATGTTCGCAGTCTTTGTCGAAGGGAAGAATCTCATCAAAAATCTCTCTTGTAACTGGTCCCACGATCTAATCGACTGTCTAGGTAGCATTTGCAACCATTCACGTGCTTTTCTAATCAATATGAAAGGGAACAACTTTAATCTTATCGAGTCAGATAACACTCCAGGAATCTGAACCGTATCACTGACCTCTAAGAATATGTCCAAGTGCTGTGTGGGATCTTCCACTTCTGAACCCGAAAACTGATTCCTCTGTACCATATTGATGATGGCTGGTTTAAGCTCAAACTGCACTCCCCTTGGCAGCACAATCGTCCGATTATTCTCATTCCATCTTGGTACTGCATAATCCCTTATTGTCCTCTGCCTCGGGACCTCTTCTCTATAATTCCCCAGATTTTCATCTTGTGCCCTCGGCACTTGTTCATTCTCGGGAGGAACCTCACCAATAGGAGGAGGATTGTTCTCCATGTTATTTTCTCTGTTAGCTCTCCTTTATTAATGCAAAGTCCTCTCGATTTCAGGATCGTAGGGTGCTATTGGTTCCTGGCTCAATCTACTCATGCACCACAACAACTACCTGAAAAGAATAAAAAAAATAAAAATAAAATAAAATAAATAAAAAGAAAAACACATACAAATAATAATCAAAACTTAAAACAAAGCCAGTCCCCGGCAACGGCACCAAAAACTTGACGCGACCTCAGCAAGTGTACTGAATCGGCAAGTAATATAATAGAGTATTTTCAAGACTCCGAGTTATCGTACCCAAGGGACTGAGTATGCAAGTTATGACACTTAAATGTATGCTAAAGAATTCCTAGTTATTGAATTGATTTAATTATGACCTCAGCAAGTGTACTGAATCGGCAAGTAATATAATGGAGTATTTTCAAGACTCCGAGTTATCGTACCCAAGGGACTGAGTATGCAAGTTATGACACTTAAATGTATGCTAAAGAATTCCTAGTTGTTGAATTGATTTAATTATGACCTCAGTAAGTGTACTGAATCGGCAAGTAATATAATGGAGTATTTTCAAGACTCTGAGTTATCGTACCCCAGGGACTGAGTATGCAAGTTATGACACTTAAATGTATGCTAAAGAATTCATAGTTGTTGAATTGATTTAATTATGACTACTAGAACAAATAAATTAATCAACTATAATGTGTTAACAAAGCAAAAACAAATTAAGATGACAGTAAAAACTAGCAAAGATTAAAATTTATAACAAGCAAAGATCTCAATATAGAAAAGTGTTGTTCAGGTTCACTCATCCACCCCATACCCAAATATGAACAAAATTAATCTAAGAATCTTATATGAAAGAAATCGGGATAACCCTCTTAACCCAAGCGTCCCATTCCGAATCAAGCTATTCTAATTGCATAACGTCCTATCCCGGAGCAAGTCATACAACTAGCCTAATCACGGGTCTAAAATCCTAGGTTCGGTTTGCTTTCCCATTCTGGAGCCAAACAACCCAAAACCTAATTATTTCGCTCATCACTCCAATCTTGAACCATGAAAATATGCACATCTAGATTCCCTTCCGGAGCAGTCTAAATGATACAGTAAACATAATAGAAAATCTGAGAATAAAATATTCATGGCATTCAATTAACAAATTCAATAACCAAAAGAGATACATGAAATAATTCATTCATCAAAACTGGAAATTGAACTGAGAAAATAAATCCCATAAATTGACAATATGTAAAAGTGAAATAAACCATTCATTCATATATAAACTCAAAAATTATCTATTATTCATATCATAGGTAGGAGATTCAGAGATCCCCTAAACAACTAAAAGACTACTCACAATCCATTACAAAATCAAAAGAATAAAGGAAAGAATAAACCCTGAAATTTATTGAGACGCAAATCCCTGTTGAATCCCACGTTCTTCAGTCTTCTTCTTCAGATCTTCAATGGAGAAATAACTAGAAATTTCGGAAAACTAAAAATAACAATCTCTGGAAATTAAACTATGTATCTAATGAAAATTACTCTCAATTTCTAATTTAAAACTCAAGACAAGAATGAAAACTAAAGTTTAGAACAAAAGAATAATTCAGAAAATCTCAGCCGCCAAAACTAAAATCAAAAACTAACTAAAAATTTCGGAACCCTAGACAAACAGAAAAGTGCGTTTTTATAGTCTCAGAGTGGTCACGGTGACAATGAAATTCATTGTTACCGTGAGGTGTTGAGATCATTAAATTGCCTTTGCGCACAGGAGAGGGGTCACGGTGACAATGAATTTCATTGTCACCGTGAGGTCTTCAATTTTTGCTTCTGTCCAGGAAAAATTATGTCACGGTGATAATGAACTTTGTTGTCACCGTGAGGTACGTGCTACTCTGATTCTGCCTTAATGATTTTCATGTCACGGTGACAATGAAATAGATTGCCACCGTGAAATGCTTCATACTTGCATTCTGTCCAAACGTTTGCTATGTCACGGTCATAACCAATTTCATTGTGACCGTAACCCATGTGATTTCAGCTACTATTTGCAATTCTTCTTATGTCATGGGAATAACCAATTCATTGTGACCGTGACCACTTGAGCAAAAATCTACAAAGGCACAAAACTTTAATCAAATAGTTATCTAACATGCATCAAAATTCCAATTTGGCTAAGATTAACAAAATTAACATAAAAGAAACATAACATGACATTAAACACAACTAAATACCCAAAAATCATATAAAAAATACTATCGAAACTGAATAGTATATTGAAGTAATCAATAGCTAAGTTTCATCTGACGATCACGGCCTATGACAACTCAAGAAGGCATGCCTCTGGGACATTCGAGACGATGGTTAAGACGGGGCCTGTGGAGACAGAGCTGGAGTTCATAGTCCTACCTATCCTTGCCAATTTTTCAGCTCTTTTGGGAAGGCCTTGGTTCCATAAGCTGGGAGGCATCCCCTCTATACTACATCAGATGGTCAACATTCCTCGCGAAGGGCAGGTGGTGACCATAAAGGCCGCAAGGGAAAATCGGGTTTTCATACTAGAGATTGTGAGGTAGCCTTTCAGTGGGTTCCACGTGGCTGTAATAGATGGGGAAGAACAGATAGAAGGAAGCCCCCAGGTGCTGAACATGATGAAGAGGATGCCATTCCTCCCCAGCGCGGGATTAGGCAAGAACTCTCATGCCAGAAGCCATAGCCACCAGAGGCTAGAAGGATAGAAAGGGCCTAGGTTATAAAGGTGTGGTGAAGAGGGCCAAGGGGTCAGCAAAGGAGATTCCACATATCCGAAAGAGCTTTGTACCAGCAGCTATAGCATGTGCCTACACCGGGGAAGCCGAGCCTCAGTGGGTTGACGGGAGAATTGTATCGAGTTTTGAGGTTTTTAATAATGTCTTTGACTAGGACATTAGTTTGATCAAGCCAGCAGAGGGCTTTTGGGATGAAGAAATCATGACCAGCAAGACAATTTGGGACCACGAGGTGCTCGAGGAGATTATAACTGAGATGATGGTAGCCACCCAGCTGAAGAGGAAAGCAAAGATTGAGGAAGTCATATAGGGGGTTGCTAAAGAACTCACGAAATGCCAAGATGATGCAGGACCGTCAGCTACAATAGATGAGTCGGCGGAGGAGGAGGAAGAAAATGGTTTAGATTTTCTTTTTACTCCATAACTTTTTAATAATGTTAACGACAATTTTAGTTTTATCAATAAAGTGAATGATTTTGCTTACTTGTGCGATGTTTCTGATGATTTTATTATGCATGATCATGATCATAATCCATCTATATTTGATATTGATTCAACTGATGCTACTCCATTTAATCTTGGAACCTCGAAAAACCCGAAAGAAATCTTGATAGCATCTAACATAACTCCTAAAGAGCAAGAAAAGTTCGAAGAGAATATTAAGAAAACATGAAAAAGTCTTTGCCTGGTCCTACGAAGATATGCTAGGAGTGGACCGAGAAATCGCGGAACATGCCATCCTGACGTACCCAGACTATAAGCCTGTTAAACAAAAGTTAAGGAGACTCAAGCCAGAATGGGCAAACAAGGTGAAGGAGGAAATTCACAAGCAGATCGAAGCCAAGTTCCTAATTGAGGTACAATAACCTACTTGGTTGGCCAATGTTGTCCCAGTAGCCAAGAAAAATGGCAAGGTAAGGGTATGTGTGGACTATCGAGACTTGAATAAGGCTTGTCCAAAGGATGACTTTCCATTACCCCACATAGACGAGCTGGTGGACAGCGCAGCTACCTGCATGATGTACAGTTTTATGGATGGTTACGCAGGCTACAATCAGATACTTAAAAAAATAATCGATCGGATTAAGATAGCTTTCATCACAAAGTGGGGGACATTTGCTTATAGGGTAACGCCCTTCGGCTTGAAAAACACAGGTGCAACCTATCGAAGGATGGAAACAAAAATTCTAGATGATTGATTCACAAGGAAGTAGAAGTATATGTGGATGATATGATGATCAAGTCGGCCACCAGAGAAGGCCACTTTGAAGCCCTAGAAAAGTTCTTTCAGAGGATCGAAAAATACAACTTGCGATTAAACTCCAAGAAATGTATCTTTGGTGTCACCTCAGGGAAGCTCTTAGGACATGTAGTTAGCCAGAGGGGAATTGACATTAATCCGAACAAGGTTAAGGCAATTAGAGAAATGCCGGTGCTGCAGAAGGAAAAGGATGTGAGAAGCTTTTTGGGTAGGTTGCAGTATGTCAGCAGGTTTATCGCTAAGCTTACTTCGATCTGCGAACCGATTTTCAAACTAGTAAGAAAAGACTAACCAGTAGTATGGAACGAAGATCGCCGTGGCCAGTCAAGCCGCTTATCCTGTATTTAGCCATAGAAGATAGTTTTGTAGGCGCATGATGGCTCAAGAAGATGAATTCGGAGTGGAGTTTGCTGTTTATTACCTTAGTAAGAAGTTCTTGGCTTATAAGATCAAATATGTAGAAGTAGAGAAGATTTTCCTGGCCGTAATTTGGGCCTCTAAGAAGTCGAGACACTATTTTCATTCTTATAAGGTACAGGCAGTAACAAAGCATAATCCCCTCAAATATTTGTAGGAAGCTCCATCTTTACTTGGAAAAATGGGTAGGTGGTTGTTGCTGCTACAAGAATTTGATGTAGAGTATGTTACTCAAAAGACCATTAAGGGTCGTGCAGTGGCTGAGTTTCTGGCAGAGCACCCAATCCAAGGAGACTCGTATGAGTTTAATTTCCCAGAGGAGGATGTAGTAGCCATTATGGTTCAAGGTTGGCAATTACACTTTAACGGGGCCGTAAACAACAAAGGAGCAGGAGTAGGAATTATTCTAACAACCCCGGATGATGAGAAACTCCCATTAACCAAGAAGTTAAGGTACAAAACCACCAACAATGAAGCCGAATATAAAGCATGCGCCTTCGGGTTAGAAGCACTGATAGCTTTGGGGGCAAAGAAAGTGGAAGTATTCGGGGATTCATCGTTAGTGATCAATTAGATTAGGGGTGAGTGGGCTATCAAATAAGAACGATTGATGCCATATGTCAAACACTTGAGGGAGTTGAGCGGTCAATTCGAAGTATGTACATTCCACTTTGTTTTAAGGGATGAGAATCAATTAGCCGATGCACTTCAAACTTTGGTATCGATGTGGGACAATCCAGAAGGAGTAGTCATGAACCAGTTTTGATTTCTAGTTCTGAGAGGCCAAGCTTTGAGTCCAAGCCAGTGATGGAAATAGAAGTAGCAGATGGGAAGCCGTGGTATTATATATCATGAATTATCTAGAAAATGCAATATTTCAAGAAGAGGCTATCGAGAAAGATCAGAGGATGATCCGTAAGCTATTTGCTCAGTTTATATGTATAGATGGGATGTTATACAAGCGGCAGGCCGATGGAATCCAATTGAGGTGTCTGGACGAGAAAGAAGCCAAAAAAAGTGATGGAAGAAACTCACGCTGGCGTGTGCGAAGCCCACATGAATGGGCTGACGTTGGCCGAAAAGATCATGAGACAAGTGTTCTATTGGCTCACCATGGATACAAACTGTTAAAAATATGTAAAACAGTGTATGTTGTGCCAACAGTATGAGAATTTAAGGCACTTGCTCGTTTCAGAATTGCATAGCTTGACGTCGCCTTGGTCGTTCGCAGCTTGGGGGATATGCATCATCGGGGAAATACATCCCACGGCCTCTAATGGACATAAGTTTATCATAGTCACTATCAATTATTTTACCAAGTGGGTAGAGGCTAAATCTTTTGAAAAGGTCGATGCTCAGGATATGGCCAAATTCATCGAAAAAAACTTAATATGCAGATATGGCCTCCCACACCATGTGGTTTCTGACAATGGGGTCTAGTTTATGGCCGAAGTGAAGAAGTTACTTCAGAAATGTGGCATTAAACATCACAAGTCCTCTCCTTATTGCCCGCAAGCTAATGGAGTAGTAGAAGTCGCTAATAAGAACGTCAAGAGAATCCTGGCAAAAATTGTTCGGAGTTATAAAGATTGGGCGGACAAGTTACCTTTTGCACTTTGGGGCTATAGAACGACTATCAGAACTTCAACAGGAGCCACACACTACAAGAAAAATGACCTTTAACGAAGGGAAATCCGGTCGTTAAAAGTTAAAATCCGGTCGTTAAAAATTTTTAACGACCGGAAAATCCGGTCGGTAAAAGCCCCTTCGTTAAAGGTATAGACGACCGGATATTGCATCCGGTCGTTAATGTCTTTAACGACCGGAATATTTCCGGTCGTTGAAAAGTGATTTTTAGCGACCGGATTTTCCCTTCGTTAATTATATTCACTTTTAACGAAAGGATTTCCGGTCGTTAAAGATACCTTTTAGCGACCGGATTTTCCCTTCGCTAACTGTATTCAATTTCAACGAAGGGATTTCCGGTCGTTAAAAATACCTTTTAGCGACCGTATTTTCCCCTCGCTAATTATATTCAATTTTAACGAAAAAATTTCCGGTCGTTAAATATACCTTTTCACGACCGAATTTTCCCTTCGCTAATTATATTCACTTTTAACGAAGGAATTTTTGGTCGTAAAAGATTTTCTTTCGTTGATTGTATTCACTTTTAATGAATGAAATTCCGGCCGTTGAAAATATTTTTTAGCGACTAAATTTTCTTTCGCTAATTGTGTTCACTTTCAACTAATATATAATAGCTTCTAATTTATCATAATACACAAGACATAGATAGAAGAATAAAATATAAACCATTTTATAATGTATGGTACATATCATTCACATTTATTTTATACAAAAATATAATAAAACTTTTTCATATATTGAAAAAGAAAAGTTACAAAATATAATCATATTCACAAAGTATAAAAACTATCAATGACAAGTTCAAAAAAATAACTTCTCTCTATACTAATTTATATTCAAACGATTTTTGAGAAAATGTAAAAAATAAACCTCCTAATTTCGCTGTCCAAAATTTTGAAGACCTGCAAAATGTATACAAGACACAGAGTCAAAATAAAGTTGGTTTAATGTCATCTGATGGGAGTGATCATGCCATTACTAAAATATCTTCTTAAAATCTACTGAAATTTGATTAAATACACAACATGATTATTAAACTAAGAATCTCATTAAAGAAAATTTACCATAAGCTCCTGAGGCATGGTCTATCATGTTGGAAAACAGAGACTGCAAGTGGAAGAACACTTTCAATCATTGAACAGCCAGTGTAGCAAAGTAAAACTTGACAGAATGCATAATCTAACTAGAAACACAAATTGAAAGAGATCCTATATTCATATAATTGTTACAGTGATCAATAAATCTTAGAGATCCTATCAAAACTCTATCTGGAAACTCTTCCTCTTTTTCTTTCTTTATTTTTATTAACATTAAAAATAACATAAAAGAATAATCTTAAATGTTTTTACTTGCTCACATTCAATTCACAATTTTGTATTAAAAAAATAAAATTCAAAATGATTTTATCGTTGACTTATGGAAAATAAATTTTCATTAAAAAGGAAGAAAATTTAAGTCATTTAAGTAAATTATTTATCATTTGGAAAAAGGATAAAAGAAAATTATTTACTATCCACAAAAGAGTTATCTTATATATACACATTCTACGTATATATACACTGTTTTGGCAATTATATAATCGAAATCCTATAGGACTATACATACTTAATCTCATTCTAGACAGGGTCGACTATCCTCTGCTCCATCTCCATATTACTCCTCATTTATAACCCATGCTTATTGTTCTTAAAGGTTTTGATTGTGATTTTATCATATAGATTTTTTCTTATGAGGAAGTGTATAAGTGTGCCACTTCAATTAATAATAATAATAATAATAATAATAATAATAATAGTAGTAGCTTTCCTCCAATAAAATAGGCAGTAAACAGGGCCACGTGACCTTTTAATGATAGAGGAATCAAAATTTGTGTTAAGCTTGGATGTTTTGCTTAATTGTCTGATGAGAATGACATAAGCAACTATATTAGAATAACTATTTAAAAAAATAAATAAAATAAAAAAAATAACCTTAACCTTTAGATTAATTTATAATGAAAAAATAACCATTCTAATTATTTTAACATTTTGTAAGGAAACTAATAATGACCATTAAACTATGCAAGGAAGCTTAACTCCAACCAATATTGGCTTCCAAATTCTCAAGTAGCTTTCAAACACAGTAAATGAATTTCAGGAAACTGTACTAATCAAATCCAATTCTAGCCTTATTTCCTTTTAGTTCTTCTAGAATTATTGGCATTTTTATTTCCTTTTATTATTCCCTTTTATTTCTATTATTCTTTGCTTATTCCAGAATTATTTTATCTCAATTTAACTCCAATAAAATTCACAACTCAAAATAATAGGCACAATTTCTTCCAATGCCACAAGAATCACATAAACAGACATTCCACAAGTTTATTCCATTTTACAAATCTTTTCTTTAACCATAGCAATCTCAATTCACTTCAACTAAATTCAAAAATAACCATTCTAGTTGCAAATCAAACTTGTCTGAGAAAGGTTGATAGCCCCATGTCAAGCTCTTAATCAATTTCAAGAGCTGGAAACTACAAGGTAAAGCACATCATCTACTTGACTTAAGAAAAATACTAACATCAAGCAACAGAAAATGAAAAAATAAATCAAATAATAGTTGTAGAGAACATAAAATGTGATGATCTGACCTTAAAAGGGAGTGTTAAAGCGGCAGTGGATCGAGCACAGCAGCAAACAGAGAGCAATCAATAGAGCACCCCACTAACAAAGGCCATTATTCAAGCAAGAAATCATTCGATACCCAAAAAAAAAAATAACACCATTAATAAACAGATAGAGGCACAACCTGATCGGAGAATGGGTTAATTGAGCTTCTTTGTATCATAACCCATATCTCTTGCAAGCTCTATCTGCAGCCACCTAAACAGCAAAAATCATTCAAGAGCTTCAGAAGTAATCACTAATGCAAATAAAGAAAGAAAGAAAAAAAAAAAAAAAACTGGCCATGGCGAGGTGGTTGGATGTGCGGGTGGTATGTTGGGTAATTTAGGGACTAGACCAAAGCCCATAGCATTAAATTCTTCAACAATCCAAGATACCTTCCTTGTAGATACAACTAATGCTGTGCCAACAGTTATCCCATTTTCTAATCATGTTCCATTAAACTATCCAACTTCAGTTAAAAGTAAGGTATAATAATTTTTAAAAAATTTAAAGTAGTATTATCTATTAAAGAACATACAGGATCCTGCAAAGCTAATCAACCAACAGTTCTATGTTCATCTAGTACAACATGCCATGTACACACCTATCAACCAACTTAGTGCCCTGCACTGGCTAATGATGGAGAAAGTAGCTGAGATTATTGCTTGGCTTCCTACCACAGTTGCAATATATATATATATATATATATATATTTTCTAAAATTGTTCCATTAAACTATCCAACTTCAGTTAAAAGTAAGGTATAATAATTTTTAAAAAATTTAAAGTAGTATTATCTACTAAAGAACATACAGGATCATGCAAAGCTAATCATAGGATCATGCAAAGCTAATCACATTCTACACAGATTTCACAAGGCACAGATATTAGCAGTAGGATGATAAATTAGAAACCATAATATCATACAATATGTAGATACTGGTAAGCATATCAACCAAAATAAAACAAATTTTAAGATTGTTATCACAGAACAGAATATCTGTATCATCACTAATCCCGTAAGCCCAAAGACTAGACACATTCTTTTCCAGCAAGAGAAATTTAAGAGGTCCTATAGAAGATACACTTTTATATATAATTTTTTTTATTTTTATGTTCACATTTGCCAAAATAAATAAGATAACGTTATTAAACCTTGAGAACTCAATCAAGTAAATGTATATCTTTACAAAGGGCCTACCTCTATGCTTCTTTTTACCTGCCACTATTAACCTCTCACATTTTTGAACTACAGCACCTAATAGTTTTCCAGCAGACAATCAAGAATACAGAATATATGCTCACCTTTTTAAGGCCAGTAAGAATATAAGCAAATTCAGAGAGAGATGTCTATTAGATACTATCCAGTGTAATATGAACAGCAAGAAGTTCAATTAGAGAGTGATAGCCATTATCCAATCACACTGTAAACTCAAAATTTGCACAAAATCATATTTTCATATGCAGGAAAACATCAGACAGACCTAATTCCCGCACAACAATATTAATTTCATTATATAATCAACAAATAAAGCATCTGGCAATATCAACAATAATTTATTTAACTCAATTTAATCGAACCAATTACTCAAATAACACAGCCAATTTACCAATTAATTTAGCAAACCATAACAACACACAAACTGTAACTGTAAAATCACACCTTAACAAGTTTAATTTATATAAAAAAAAATCACTTGGAAAGGTAAGTTTGGTAGCCACTTACTGATTTTTCTGAAATTTTTGGTCCCTTCACCGACGCCGGAGCATCGCCGGAGCTAACCAGAAGGAAGCTTGAAGCGTCGGGGTTGCTTTTCCGGTGATCACGCGCCGAGACTCCCCTTCATTTCGCCGGAATCGACGTCGGAAATCTCGGTTCTCCCCCTCTCCGATCTGCTCGTCGCCGGCGATTGAAGACCACCCATGGGTACCGGGAGATTCGCCTGCCCGCCAGGAGTCCCTTCGTGCCGTTCGTGTCTTCGTTCGCCGCCGGAGCCGGCCGAAAAACGCAGGAGAAGCTTCGGTTTTTCTCGCTGGAACGGCAACGTCGCGACAGGGAAAAAGATGCCGAGATCGGCGTTGCGAGGAGCCCGGTTGCTCGCCGTCGACCGTCGCCAGCCGCCTAGCCACCTTCCGCCGTGCTCCGCCGTCTCTCTCTCCCTCTCTCTCTCTTTCTCTTCCTCGGTCTCTTTCCCTGTTCTGCCCCCGTTTCGTGTCTTTCCCTTTCTCTTTTCTTTTTTTTTTCCCCTCATGATTCCCAATAGTTCTAGCTTAATCCCACATGTCTGGATAATTCTAGACCTATAAAAATAATTATATGTTATTACAATTTTTATTTATCTATTTACTTATTATTCTTTGTTTAATATCTTTTTATCTATTTATATGTAAATATAATTATATATTTATTTATATATTTGTCTAAAATTTATTTGAATAATTAAATTGTGTAGTTTTAAGAAAAATTCCACCTCTTATGCATCAAAAATTAATCTTTGATAAAATTTTGACCTACCAATACATTTTGTGATTTTAGATTTTTTTTGGAGGTAAATAGTTTATTTTGTTTTAAGACTTTTAACGACGGGATTTTGAAACTTTTAACGACCGGAAATATACCCTTGTTAAATAATAATAAAATTTGAGTTTTAACGACCGGATTAATTTCCCTTCGTTACTTTCATTTTTTACGACCGGATTTTGAGGCTTTTAACGACCGAAAATATACCCCTCGTTAAATAATACTAAAATTTGAGTTTTAACGACCGGAATAAATTCCCTTCGTTGCTTTTATTTTTTTACGACCGGATTTTTATCCCTTCGCTAAATTTTGGTCGTTAAAACTCAATTTTCTTGTAGTGACACCATATTCCTTGGTCTATGGAATGAAAGCAGTATTGCCAGTCGAGGTCGAACTCAAGTCACTGAGGGTGGTTATGGAAGCTGAGATTCTGAAAGCTGAATGGGCGCGGCAGCGGCTGCAACACTTGAACATGATGGATGAGAGCAGGTTAAGAGCCTACTACCATAATTAGATCTATCAAAAGAGACTTGCCAGATAATTCAGAAAGAAAGTCAAGAGGTACCCGTTGAAAGAGGGAGACTTGGTATTCAAGCAGATGAGACCAGGCGCGCAAGACATAAGGGGGAAATTTAGACCGACATGGGAAGGGCCTTTAATCATCAAGAAGCTGTTGTCAAAGGGAGTAGCAATTTTGTAAGATAGCGATGGCAATGAGTTTAAGGAGTCGGTCAATGTCGATAGACTCAAGAGGTTTAATGGCTAAAGATAATAAAATCAAAAGAAGAGAATAGAAGCCCGCAGGTCGAAAACCGAAAAAAGGTGGCCTTACTAAAATTTGGCATCTCGTCAGGGTGAAAGCCGAAAAAAGGCATCCTGGGCAAAAATTAGAGGCTCAAGAGAAAATGACCAATCAAGAAAACCCGAAAGGGCTGATTGGTAATGGAAGTTGATGCCATCAAGATTTGGCTCCTTAAATAAATGTAGTTTTGCACATTTGAATTAATTATAAATGATGATCATGTATATTGAAATCATACTGAGATGTACACAATTTTGTGAAATGAAATAAAACTGAATTCATTCATTCATATTATTTTCTATGTTCTATTCTAAAAAGGAACATATTGCTCAAAGTGCATACAAATCTGAATTAAACCCTACTACTACTGTCGCCGGCCAAATGTCTAAGTCTTCGAGTCCTGTTATCAACGGTAGGGCTGAGCACCCATCTCTTGTATATGCTAGTAGAAACAACAGATTGATGACCAAAATAGGGAATGACAGTCTTCACTGGTAGTCCAGCCAAGAGTTCATGATAGCGGGAAGCAAAAGCTGCAGATAAGATTCCACCTCGAAAAGATAGAGGAACTCTCAATACATCTTGAGTCACCCCGAGCTGTCGAGCGCATTGGGTCGTGATGTAAAAGGTAGTTTCACGAAGTCCGCATAAGGGAACACATCCTGAGGAGCCATTAACTATTGCAGCAGATAGGGGGAGCCAAGCGCTCATGAAGTTAATGTCCTCGTCTGTTACCTCGCTAAATCTGGTAATGCCCTCGTTAGGGGTCGCAAATGAGTACAGTCGCTGGCGAGGAAGAAAATCCCTCGGAGAATATTGACTAATTACCCTGGGAGGTGGTTTTGACAGCATCTTCAACTTCTCTTGCAGCCATATCTAAGAAGGGAAATAGGAAGGAAAATAAGAGAAAAAGAAAATAAAGTCAAAAAAGTAAAGAAAAATAAAAGCCGCTGGAGTGGATTGGGTTCACTTCAAGCAAAAGTAAGGCATAGTGCTATGTGAAAATCCGAAAAGGACACACTTCCCGCTAAGAAAAGCTTGTGTGAAAATTCACGAGGAACGCACTACCTTTGAAAATAATGACTTACCTGGAGTAATAAGGGGCTCCCAGAGAAAGTAGTAGAAGTCCCAGCGCGGACAGAATCAAGACCTACGATAGTCTCAGCGAGGATCAATAGAAAGGGGGTCAATCTGCATTGGAAATCATCCGGAATCCCAAACAGACGAGAGTCGCCGATCAGATCCTTTGAGCTCACAAACAGATACCTCATCAGGAAGAAAAGAAAGATTACACCCATCCGGTATGGAGGAGCATCGAGGAGCTCATCCAGTGCCTCAATCAGTGGTTCTAAGGCAAATATGGCGCCTTAAGGAACTACACGGGCGACAGAAGAGGGGGCAATGCTTAAGTCTAGTGCTACATCTCGAGTCTAAACCAAACCACAGCAGGGAATGCAAGGCAGGGTGCTGGGTAGATACCAGGTCCCGACAATAGCGGCAAGCTCTTCAGGTAGGGAGCACAGTTCTTGGTAGGTGAACCTGAAGGCGTGGAATCGTGGGTCCCAGAAATGAACCACAGCCAAAAGAAGATTGTGGTCTATCTTAATCCTTCTCAGAAATTTCAGGTCAGAAAGCGGAGCCAGGGTGGAGTTTTCCCAAGCTTGTTAATTATCCAGAATTCAGTACATCCTGGCAACAGTGACAGAAGACATTTTTTAAGCCCTGTGGTTGAAAATTTAAGATTGGCCAAAGAAGTAAGCAAGGAAAAAGAGAGAAAACCAAAGAAAATGCTTGGATTTAGGCCCAAATGATGAAAGGACACGAAACCCAAGGAAGAAAATGGGCAATTTAAAAGGTAGGGATGACCGACGGGATGCCCATCTGTCACCCAACCGACGGGTAGCCCGTCGGTCAAGCTTATTGACTACTGGGCAGAATATTCCCTGTATGCATGTATGACACGCGCATAGAATAATCTTTGCATATTTCTATTGCCTTTGTAATTTTGCAGGCAAGTCCAGGCACGGTGTAACAACCCAAAAAGGGCCTGGTCAGAATTTGCATGGTAAGTCGGTAAATTAAGGGTATTTCCGTAATTTGAGTAAGAGGAAAATTGGATAATAAGGACTTTAGTGCAAGGGAATTTAATTAATTAAGTTAAGAAAAGGATTTATATGGTGTGATGTGGTGTATGGAAGTAGGGTAATTGTTAGATTAATCTAGTGTGGTTTGGGTGTATGGTGCCATGGAGATATTTATGTAAGAGATGATTGGGTGTGTGTAGGTTTGGTGCCTTGTTGAAGGGTTAGCTAAGATTTGGACATTTGGTGGTCTTGTAGAGTGACACATGGATTAGTAGTAGGTGAGCATTAATGGGGAAAAGAAAGGGGAGTGAAAGGAAGAGAGAGGGAGTGCAGATTTGTGGTTGGCTTCCCGTGGAAGCTGCCTCTCTTCCTCTTTCCTCACTCTTGCCGTTCTCTCTTCTCCTTTCTTTCTTCAATTTCTTCTCCCAATTCTTTCCTTGTGTGATTTCTTCAAGACTTGAGGTTGGATTCTAAGTTTAGAGGGCTGGGTTTTGGAGGTAAGTGCTTGGGTTTGTCTTGGGCTTCTTCATCTTCTCTTTTTCTTTATATTTGTGTTCTGTTTTGGAAGAATTTCTTGGTTTGATTAAGTGTGTTTTTGGTTGGATTTGTGCAAGAATCGAGTGACAAGAAGAAGAGCAAAGGCAAGGAGAAGGTTCAAGAGTGAAGATCAGCTAGGTTTTGGTCTACAAGAGGTTTGGGAGCCTTGTTTGTGGTGTTAAGTTGAATGTGTTTATCCCTACTTCTCTTTGGATCGGACGTGTTTTGTGATTTCATATTGTTAGAGATTTTTGAGTGTTAATATTCTTAGGTAAATGCATGTATGTGATTAATTGGTATACTTGTTGAGCTTGATTCAATGGTAGTGATTTGCATGTTGTAGTAGTGAAAATGTTGTGTTAGGGTAAAGTGTGCTTTGTATGTTCTTGATGATTAGTGTGATTTCTTGTTTTAATTTAAGTGTCTATGAATCATGAGCATGTTTTGTATGCTTGGGAACGCCAAGGTAAGTGTTTGTGCATGATAGAATAAGTAGTTTTAGAAGTTGTGTTGTGCAGAGAGCAGGAAAATGCAGAATCTAGGCAATTCTGGGTTCTGTTGCGATCGCGACAGAATGCGGATTGGTCCCTCGTGGCTGGAGAGCCCTATATTGCAACCACGATGTTTTCGCGAGAGTGATAGAGAGCTGGGTAGCCGAGTCCTTCACGCGAGCCTGCTGCCGAGCGTGCGCGCGAGGAGGAATGAACTAGTCTCTGTCGCGACCACGACGTTGTTGCGAGCGCGATAGAGCTCGGTTGTGTTAGTATGCCGAGCATGCTTCGTCGCGAGCATGCCTCCTGGCGCGAGCTCGTGATGGGGTGCCCCATGCTCTGTCTCGAGCGCGACACTGTCGAGATCGCGACAGAGGTCCTTCCTGCTTGCCCTGTTTTCTGAATGTGTTTCTTTTGTTCCACTTTGCATGGTTTCTCACTCTTTCTTGGGTTATGTTTTGTGGCATGTACAAATGTAAATTGATTATTCTGATTCTGTATTATTGTTTTTGACATGTAAGAGTTTTTATTTCTGGCTTTAATACTTTGAGTAATAGTTATTGCTATGATTAATGTTTTGACTTGTGGGTTGGTCTTGTCAAGTGTTGTTTAGAGTTGGTGTGTTGAGCCTGAAGTGTCATTGTAGTGGATAGATAAGCATGCTTATAAAGGGTCTGAGTACAACTATTTTGTCCGCCCCGTTTGGGCGAAGCGGTCGACCTCCGAGATGGTTATCTTCCGTGTAGTGATAAAATGTTTTGAGATTTCGGTCTCCCCTATTTTTGATAAAACTCAGTGAAGTGTGTGATTGAGGCTCCGGTCTCTCACTTTTGATACTGTTCGTAGTATCCTCTGTCGCGAAGCATTCCCGTATCCACAGCGAATGAAATTCAGGCTATTTTCGAGGTGTTGAGTTTTGCCTTGTTAAATATTGTGTCTCTTTGAGTGACTTCAGTTGGTATAGTGGACTGTGTATCATGATGTTTGTTGATTGTTTAGTTATGTTATTTATGTGTTGTGTATCCTTGTCTTCTGTCTCATCATCTGAGACACACCTTCTCAGCACTTGATTAGCACACAAACGAAATAGGTACGGGTCATCCCAAATGTAATGTTTGGCATCAGCTTACAGCTTCTTCCTTTGCTGCCACTTGAAGTCCTTTAACATGAATCCTCCTGCAAGAAAATTAGCTATATTAGCAAACTAGGGAACAAAAAGCTCACTTGCAAATAGAGCGCAGATATGTTCATCAGGGAATAAATCTGAAATCTCCCCTTTCTCAATGTGTTCATTCACCAGTCTTGACAAGTGATCCACCACAAAATTCTCCGCTCCCTTTTTATCTTTGATTTCCAAGTCAAATTCTTGCAATAGGAGCACCCATCTGATCAATCTCGGCTTAGATTCCTTTTTGGCAACAAATGTCTCAAAGCCGCATGGTCCGACCACACCATGATTTTTGCACCCAACAAATACGGTCTGAACTTCTCAAAAGCATACACAATTGCAAGAAGTTCCTTCTCAGTTGTGGTGTAGTTAACTTGAGCTCCTGTCAAAATATGACTTGCATAGCAAACCGCACAAACTACCTTATCCCGCCGCTGTCCAAGCACTGCCCCAACTGCAAAGTCACTAGCGTCACACATTAATTCAAATGGCAAATTCCAATTCGGAGATATAATCACCGGGGCTGAAATGAGCCTTTGCTTCAAAGTTTCAAAAGCTAGCATGCATTCACTATCAAAATTAGAAACAACATCTTTCATAAGCAAATTGGACAAAGGCTTAGCAATTTTCAAAAAATTTTTGATAAAACGGAGGTAAAATCCTGCACGTCCTAAGTGTCACACCCCATAAGTGGCCTAATTGGAATTAGCGATTTTAATTGGACAATTAAGGGCAAGTGGGTAATTTGCATGAGGAAAAGAGGATTTTATTGTAAGGTTTTAATAAAGAATTAATTACAGATTTTTAGTTTAGTGAGTAAAAAGAAATTAAGAAGGACCTATTAGAAGATTAAGGAGCAAAAGGTAAAAGAAGGATAAGTGGATTGCGTGAACCTGTGCATGTGTGCCAAGTGGAGAGGTGGGTGTATGCATGTGGGAGAGAGAAAGGAGGATTTCAGGAATTTTTGTAGCTTCTGTAAGAAGCAATCAGATTTTAGTTTCTTTCTCTCTTGCTCTCTCTCACGTTAGCCATTCCTTCCCCTCTCCATTTTCTGTTCTTTTTCTCAATTGCATGTGTGTTCTTCCTTTGTGGAGCTAGGGTTTGGGTTTGGTAGAAGCTTCAGAAGGTAAGTGGCTGTCAGTTTTTGTGTGGTTCTTCTTCTTCTCCTTAAGGTTTATAGAGATTCTGTTCTTGGGTTAATGGAATGTGGTTTTATCTGTTTGCAAGCATCTAAGATAAGAGGAAAGAGAAGGGAAAAGGAAAGATTGTGGATTAAAAAGTGCAGTGGACGTTTTGAACTTCATTTCCAGGTTTGGGAGTGTCTGTCATTTCTCATTTTGGATCCTGTTGCTATTCTGATGTTAAAGTTATATAGATGTATTTATATATATTGAAATGCATGAGTTACGTAATGTAGTATACCTGATTACAGAAGAAAGAGAATGATGTTAACTATGCAAATGAGAGGAATATACATGAGTTTGAATGTGGATTCCTGGGAAGTTGATGTTCTGGCTTTACCTCTGTTTTGATTGTAAAAAAAAATGTGTTATTTGTGTTAGAATTGCTGTAAATGTGTTCTGGAGACTTAAAGGTACGTATTCAATTAAATATTACATGAAAAAAATGATTTTGGGCAAGAAAGGTTTTGAGTTTTGAATGTACTCTGTTTCACGATTTTCTGGTTTCGACATTTTCTGGAAATTTTGGAGTTTTGAGAAGGAGAAGCAGAAGTGAGGGAAGAGATCACGTGACGTGAGGGAGCATCACGCCGTGACCCTCTTCTCTGAAGAAGGTCACGAGACGTGATGCTGCATCACGCCGTGACCTGCTTCCCCTCCCTGCGTGTCACGAGTCACCTCTGCCCAGTGACTCGTGACCTCCCCTCTCTTCTCTGGCGTCACGTGGCGTGACGGATGGTCACGACCCGTGACTGCCCCTGCTTGGCGTGGCGCTCGCGTGAAGCCAGTGTCACGAGACGCCACTGCCTAGGTGTCTCGTGACTGGCCTTCCCTCCCTGCTGCCCTATTTTCAGATAGCAAAGTTTTTAAGCTTCTGTACTTGGGATTTTCATTGTTTGACTCAAGAGCAAGTCCAAATCTATTCTTTAATGTTATAATTGTTTAATTATGAGGTTTGTGTAAATGAGTAGTAATTAATATACATGATTTAAATATTATAATTTGCATGAATATGAATCATTTCAATGTGAGTTACATGTCCTTATTATCTCCTGTATTTGATATTTATATATTTATATGTTCCCGATTTTGATCAATATACATGTATACATGAGTTATAAGTTCGTATTTAATGCGATTCTCAAGAAATGATGATTACTTGAGTTTCTTTTTGAGATGTGTCTTTCAAGCCTGAATAAGTCTTAGTAGTGGATAAGTAAGTGCTTACTTAGGTCAGGGTGTGTGTGCAGCTGCTATATGATAAAATGTTATATGCGGGTCCCGTTAGGATCCTTATTTCGACCCCGTTTGGGTCTATATGGAAATTAATGCGAGACTTCGGTCTCTATATGAAAATCACATGTTTGAGACTTATGTCTCTATATGCTTGGGATATTGTGTTCTATCAGTATCCAAATGACCGCATCCACTTCTAAAGGGTATTCTCAGACTAATCAGGCTATATGTTATATGTGTTGCATATGATGAGATGCTTATTGACAAGATTAAAAGTATATGATGCACATGAATTCATGCATAACTTTATGATATGTACATTGTATCTGTGTACTTAAAATAGTGAGAGTTATGTAAATCTTATATACGAATTGAATAGTTAATTGCTTGTAATGTATGTTTATGCATGTCAAGTAGAGAACATGGATTATGCTTGGATGTAACTTTGATGCCTTTTGATTTTGAACCATAGCTTTATTGCACGTTTATGTTGCAGTGAGATTATATTATTGTTGTAAATATTGTTAGTTTGTTTTGTTCCTCCCCACTAAGCGTTATCGCTTAGCACGGGTTCTTTTCCCGTGCAGGTGGCGAGTTCGGTTTGGAGTCAGATATCTGCAGGTCGGCCACTAGAAGTCTTTTTGGATGAAGTTATTTTGGAGCCTTCCGCTGTTATTTTTGTACATGGCTTGTTAATAGCAAATTGAATCTTTTGTAAAGGAACAATTATTTTGTATATGTATTTGCTTACGAGCCCTTTTTGTAAAAAATGATATTGATATATTATATGTTAAAGGATTTACTAGATTATGATTAAAAGTTTCTTTACATCCATCTCATTTGGTTTTATTTATTAGTATGTATTTGGATTTGTATATGTGTTTGCCCGCGTGGCACTCCGGTATCCTTCCAACGGGGATATCGGGGTGTTACACTAAGAAACTTCTAATGCCTCTCACACTAGTTGGGGGTGGTAACTTCTCTATTACCTCTACCTTGGCTTTGTCAACCTCTATCCCCTTCTCAGAAATTTTGTGCCCAAGCACAATGCCCTCTCTCACCATAAAATGGCACTTTTCCCAATTTAGTACTAAATTAGTTTCCTTACACCTCTTTAGCACAAAATTCAGATGCCTTTGACAGCTCTCAAAATCACTCCCATAAATGGTGAAGTCGTCCATAAATACCTCCATAAATTTTTCTATGAAGTCATGAAATATCGCCATCATGCACCGCTGAAACGTAGCCGGCGCATTGCACGGCATTCTCCTATATGCAAATGTGCCATAAGGGCAGGTAAAAGTTGTTTTCTCTTGATCTTCAGGGGCTATAGGAATTTGCAAATATCCAGAGTACCCATCTAAAAAGCAATAAAACCTATTTCCTGCTAACCTTTCCAACATTTGATCAATAAATGGCAATGGGAAATGATCTTTTCTGGTGGCATTATTTAATCTTCTATAATCGATACAGACTCTCCAACCCGTAACTGTACGAGTTGGAAATAACTCATCTAGCCCATTCCTTACCACTATCATTCCCCCTTTCTTAGGGACACATTGCACTGGACTAACCCATCTGCTGTCGGAAATAGGATAGATTATACCTGAATCAAGGAGCTTAAGTACCTCCTTCTTTACCACTTCTTGCATGGCTTGGTTAAGTCTCCTTTGTGGCTGAGCTATTGGTTGGCATTCTTCCTCCATGAGGATCCGGTGGGTGCAGTAGCTTGGATTTATCCCCTTTAAGTCTGATGTTTCCCATCCAATAGCTTCCTTGTGTTTTTTTAGTACCTCCAGCAACATTTTCTCCTCATCACCTGACAACAAAGAGGAAATGATTACCGATTTTTTTTCATTCTCCAGAAATAAATATTTTAAATGAGAAGAAAGAGGTTTAAGTTCAAAATTTGACTCCCCGTTTTTTGGATCAGGTTCTTCTTGCTGTTCTTCCTCTACAACTGCTATTGCTTTTCTCTCCATCTCATCTTCCAATTTGTCATCATCCAATGAATGCACCACAATTTCATCCAGTGGATCAGCTACCAACACATTTTCCTGAGTTTCCTCCACACATTTATCTACTGCATCCACAAAATAAATAGATTCCTCCATATCGTTTAATGGGTATTTTTGAGCTTTCTTCATATCCACCACTAGCTTTTCATCATTGAATCGTAGGGTAATAGTTTGACCATGTACATCGATCAAAGCCTTTGCTGTGTTAAAAAATGGCCTCTCCACTATAAGTGGTATCTTATGGTCTTCCTCCATCTCCATTACTACAAAATCCACCGGGAAAATGAATTTTCCCACTTTCACTAGCAGATCTTCTATAACCCCCTTAGGTCTCCTTACTAATCTATCTGCAAGTTGGAGCCTCATGCCCGTCTCCTTGAGCTCTCCAAGACTAAGTTTCCTGCAAATAGAATATGGTATCAGATTTATGCTAGCACCTAAATCACATAGAGCACTCCCATAAAAATTTTCACCAATTTCACATGGTAATGTAAAACTACCTGGATCCTCCAATTTTTCAGGAATCTTATTCATTATTAAAGCGCTATAATTTTCTGTAAGTTGTACGGTTCCATGCCCTGCTAATTTCTTTTTATTTGAGCACAATTCTTTCATAAATTTTGCATAATTGGGCATGTGAGCTAAGGCCTCTGCAAATGGTAGGTTAATGTGCAGTTTCTTAAACATTTCTAAAAATCTAGCCAATTGCTCATTTTTCTTTACCTTTCTGGCCACAATAGGAAATGGCAACCTATTAATATCAAGATCCTCTGCTCTGGGATTCACTAGACTTTTACCTTTATCAACTGTAGGAGCGTTTTCATTTACTTCTAACATAGAGTTAGAGTTACTTACCTCTCGTGTACGCTTCCCCTTACCTGAAGATGGTGAAGATGTTTTACCTTGGTTTTTGCCTTGTGTTACCTCCTTGCCACTCCTCAATGTAATTGCCTTTGCCTCTTCCTTGGGATTCTGATCTACATTTGAGGGAAAAGTTCCCGATTGTCTATTAGACATAAAAGTTGCAAGTTGGCCCAATTACGTTTCCAAGTTCCTCATGGACGCATCTTGATTCCGGTTCCATTGTTCTTGGGATTTCCACCTTGCTTCTTGACTGGCCATAAATTGTTGTTGGCTGTTCACAAACTGTTGCTGACTATTCATGAAGCTAGCCAACATATCTTCCAAATTCGGCTTCTTTTCTTGTACAGGTGGCCTTGGTTGATAACCCGGTGGGTGATAAGCTTGAGAATGGGATTGGTTTGAGCCCTGTCCTTGGTGATATGGTGGATAGGATTTTTGGTAATTAGTAGAGGATTGCGGCTGGTATGACTGGTTGTAGTTATGATGGTTGTTTTGGTTGTAAGGGGCTCTTGTTTGTGGTTGAGAAGATGAAGCATTCTGACTTCCATCCCTCTAAGAGAAATTTGGGTGGTTCCTCCAACCTGGATTATAGGTGTTACTGTATGGGTCATTCCTGCGGTAATCTCCTACAGCACTTACATCTCCCATTGCTCCACCTTCTTGACTATATTGACCGCTTTCATACTGTCCACTCTCTTGAGAGACCGAGGACACATTTTGAACCTTCAATCCACTCATCTCCTTCTGCATTGATTCTATCTGTGCCTTCAGCATTGATACTTCATCCACATTATGTATTCTTGGCCTTTTTGGAATTGCTCTAGGAGCAGCCCATTGAGCATCATTTGCTGCCATCTCATCCAACATAAGAAAAGCTTCTTCTGGCAGCCTATTAAAAAAGGAACCTCCTGATGATGCATCCAAAAGTGACCTTGTCTGTGGGGTAACTCCAGCATAGAATAAAGTCATCAATTGATGCACAGCTATCTCATGGTGCGGACAGCTTCTCAATAATCTTCTAAATCTCTCCCAAGCCTCATGAAAAGGCTCTTCATTCATTTGAACAAAACCCATAACGCTGTTACGAATTCTTGCAGTCTTGGTGGGAGGGAAAAATCTCATTAAGAATTTCTCTTGTAATTGCTCCCACGATCTTATTGATTGACTTGGTAACATCTGCAACCAATCCCTTGCTTTTCCAATCAAAGTAAATGGGAACAATTTCAACCTTACTGCGTCAGAAGTGACACCAGGTATCTGAACTGTGTCACTAACCTCCAAAAATATATCTAAATGCTGTGCAGGATCCTCCAATTCTGCTTCTGAAAACTGGTTTCTCTGTACCATAGTAATGGTTGCTGGCTTGAGTTCAAATTGCATTCCTCTAGGCAACACAATTGTCCGATGGTCTTCATTCCATCTTGGTACAGCATAGTCTCTTATTGTCCTCTGCCTTGGGACTTTTTCTCCATAATTACCCGGCATCTCTTCTTGTACTCCTGGCACTTGTTCGTTCTCGGGAGGAAATTCGCCAATAGGAGGAGGATTGTTATCCATGTTGTTACCTCTGCTGGCTCTCCTGCGTTGGTGCAAAATCCTCTCGATTTTAGGGTCGTAGGGTGCTAATTTTTCTTGCATCAATCTGCTCATACACCACAACTACCTGAAAAGAATAAGAAATAATAAAATCAGAAAAATAAAAACACATACAAATAAAAATCAAAACTTACTAACAACGCCAGTCCCCGGCAACGGCGTCAAAAACTTGACGCGACCTCAGCAAGTGTACTGAATCGGCAAGTAATACAATGGGGTAATTTTTAAGACCCCGAGTTATCGTACCCAAGGGACTGAATTGTGCAAGCATTGATAAATAAATGTATGCTAAAGAATTCCCAATTGTTGAGAGTGATAAGTTATGTAATGCAAAATTAAGACAAATAACTGATGAAATAATTAATTCAACAACGTTAAAATAATCAATTTTAATAAAGATTTGATAAAATGATTAACAGATCTTGCTAAGGAATACCCATTCTTCCCATAATACCATGCAAATGCTTAAACATAATAATTTCATATGCAATTCAGTGAACAACCTAGCCTGCCTTTTGGATCCAGCTTCTCTAAAACATGTACCTACCATCCCGGATTTAGCACATAAATTAGTAATCAAAACAGGTCTTAAGTCCTGTGCTTAGATGGTCCTACCATCCCGAATTTAGAAATCAATACTCAATTATCTCCCACCATTCTGAACCTATTAAAATAGAAGTCGACAGATTTAACTACCATCCTGGATTCATCAAATCAATGAAAATAGATAGAAATAGAACAGAGTATGTGTAAGTTCATGAAACGAATTACAATCAAAGATTATCACGGTAGATCTATCTCAAACTTGCATTAATTTCAATAACAAACAGATTAATTTAGAGAAGATAAAACTGAAGCATATGCATAAATCAATCCACACAAAGCATTCACATGGTTATTAGGGATTCAAGGCATCCCTTAACAAGAAAAGGAACTACTCACTCATGATTGAAATAAAAACTGAATTAAATAGAGAGAAATTGATATTACCCATTTGAGATCTGAAAATGAAATTCTTACAATAATCAAAAATGACGTTCTTCAAACTGAATCAGCTAATAAGACTTCCAAAATGAATGATAAATTCTCCAATCCCCAAATTCTCCAGATCAATCCGAACTGAATAATTAATTGTAAAAATATATGAAAAATCTAAACTTAGGTTGCAGAGAAAAAAATAAACTCTGACTTTCGTTCCAAAAGATCCCCCTTGATGTCTAACTTCAGCCCCTATATAACAGTTAAAGTCAAACGGTGGCATGACAATCTTTGATTTTGTGCAAATTTTATTCACATGCATGATTTTCGGGTTACACGGCGGTATGGAAGGTCCTTACCGCCGTGTAAACGGCTTTTGGTCAGCCTCTTTGAATTTTTGCTCCCATGCACAGCGCCGTTAATCACGCTTCACACGGCGGTGAGAGAAGTCCTTACCGCCATATAGCCTCCTACGTAACTCAAAGTCCTGATGTACACGGCGGTAAGACAGATCCTTACCACCGTGTGATGTTCTTCTGCTGCACTCTGATACTTTTCATTGTACGCGGCGGTATGAAACTTCCTCACCGCCGTGTAAGCCACCTAAAACACCGAAAACAACATAAAAACTCACTTTAGTGTATCAAACAAAATCTAAAAATACTTTAACAAAAACACATTGAAATAAGGACTTCAAAACTCAAAAGTGAGCTGAAAATTCACATAAAAACAACATAGATTTGAACTTATCAATAGTGACATGGGAATTGAAAGGATAATTGATTTTATAAGTTTAAAAAATTTTTTTTACCGTATTTTTCATAAGCATCGATTAGAAAAGTAATGCAGTGATAGTCGATATCCATTCCAATTGCGGGTATGAGGTGTCACAGGGAATATATTTTGGGTCAACTTTAGAAATGAAAAACATTGTCCCATCTGTAAATATTAAATGTAGCAAAAGAAAAAATAACTACATCGCTAACAGTTGACATTTTAATGACAGAAAGTTATATTCCGTCAGTAAATGTATTATTTGCTGACGAAAGGTTTGAGTTTGTCGGTAAATATAATATTTGTAAGGCTTAGACTTGTGCCCTTGTCGTTTAAAGCACTATTGGGGTACGAGAGTGGCCTAGGTTGTGTAATTGGTCAAGTATAAGATTTAGGGACATAATTGGTATTAATTGAAAAGTCAAGGTTAAATTTTCTTATTTGACCCCTATGGACTTGAAAGCACAAAATGAGAAGTTCAGTATGTTAATGTATGAAATTAACTTAATTAAATAGCTAATGCTTGATTTAAATAAAGTCAAAGGAGTAAAAGGAAAATTGGAAAAGGGGACCATTGGGATAATGGCATGTGTGTGTCTAGAAAGAAGAGGAGACTTCATGGCTTATAAAAGCCATGAAGTCTGTGGATAGAGGAGCTATAAATCAATCTCTCCTTCCTCTTTTTTGGTAGCCATTTCCTACTTATTTCCTTCATAAAATCCTTTATTAAATTTCTGCTCAAGTGTTTTGCAAGATAGGCAAATAAATTCAAGTATTTATGCAAGTTTTAAAAGGTAAGTGTGTTGGTAGTTTTTGTTCTCCTCCCATCCATGGCTCTTGAAGGGTGAGAGTTAAGTTTTATTATTTAAATAATGAATTTTTGATGATTTGTAGAGGAGAGAGCTGTTAGAGGTAAAGGGAAAGAAAAAGAAGCTGAAATAGAAACGAAGTGAAGCAAAGAAGAGCAAGGAGAAAAAGGTTTAGGAATTGTGTGTTCTTGTGTATAGTTGATGATGAAATGCTTGTTTTGAAATGTGCAAGAATGATCTGTGTTGGTTTGAGTAGGTTTGTGGTTGATGAAATTATGAAAATGGTTGATTTGGGCATGTTGAGTTTCAAGGGGAAACACTGCCCAAACCCTAGTTTGCCCTCGGTTATAAGTTGAGTTTGAGAGCTCTAAATTGCATGATTCTAGTTAGGTTGGAAAGCTAATACACTTATCCAAATATGTCTAAAAGGAACCATGAACTAATTCTAGCTATAAGGTGCACTAAAATGGACTGAAATTTATGTTTTCACTCAATTTCTCCACAAACAACTAGGGTATAAATTAGCACCTTATAACTCTCTCCCCATTAGGAAGTACGATAAAGCTTGAAGTGAAGAAAGATAAGGTTGGGAACTCTTGTCACTTGTGATATATGTTACTTTAAGTAATTGAATTAATGATCATGTTGTTGTGATTGTATTGAGTGATTGTGGTTGATTGGTTGTTGAGAAATTAAGTGAAAACATAAATTTGGACATATTGAAGTTATAGGGGAAATGCTGTCCAAATCTACTCTTGATCCATACTTAGTGTTTAGGCCATACATCAGTCCAAGTTTATCCAAATTAGATTATTCTAGTGGCATTTAAACTGTGGCTTCCATGTCTACAAATGTCTTAGAAATGACTAGGAGCTAATTTTTGCTCTAAGTGCCTTAAAATTGACCAAAATGGATGGGGTTCTACTCTGGGAGGGTAATGGAAGCAGGTTCTGTTCCCAAGGCTATTTCTGGAGTTATAGTGATCCAATTGTTATGAATCAAAATTCTACTGAAACTAGACATCAAGGAAATTAACTTTGATGAAGAGAGTATGGTTTAATCACATCTCTATTGTTCCCATAAAATTTTTAAATTTAGAACATAATTTTATCCTTGAAATTGCTTAGGAAGAGTTTGTAATTTCAAGACCATATCTCCTACGATATAGGTCAAAATTATGTGAAATTTATTTCATTAGGAAGCTAAGATCCTGATGAGCATTTTTTAGGAGACCATTTTTGCAAAAATTACATTTACTATCTTAAAAATGAAGAAAAATTTGGAAGTTGGATTCTGCCCTGAGCAGAGTGGGGTAAAATGGGTTTACACGGCTAGCAAGGATTCCTGCCTGCCATATAAAATATTTCTGCCACTTAAAAACTCATTTTTATCACCCCACACAGTGACTAAGAATGTCTGTCTGCCGTGTGACCTCAATTTTCGGCTTATTTTGGTCATTTTTCTTCTCGAATTGAACTTGAACTTCACCGAAACTTATTTGACACATGTCTAAAGCCATGTAATGAGTACATGAATGGTTACAACTTGGAAACACATATGACTAGAGTCACGACAATGAATAATTAATGAGGTAGTAAAAGGTATAATTAGCTAGAAATTAGTGAATGAGGTTAAAAATGATTTGGCATATTATATTAATTATTTATGAGCAATATAATTATGTTGGAATTACTTATTGACAAGTTAGGATATATTATTCTAAATGACTTGGAAATAGTAAATATGCATGTAAATTATTAAATGTGACACATTTGTAAATGAGGTAAAATGTATGTGTATAAACTAAGGTGATGCTATTATGTTCTATCAATGTTAGATATACAAGTTGACATGATTTGAAAATACTTGAGGAATAGATTAATACTCAACTAATCTTATTAATTAAATTAAATTAAAATCCCATATTCCACAATTTTACCATTAGCCACACTTGTCGAAACTTTTACTTAAATCTTAATTTGTCCATTTGGCAATACCTACCCCGTCAAATTACACAACTTTGATTATTACTCATCCACAATATGCTCAAATCCTTCTAGGGTACATTTTAGGGTGTGACAAATGTTGTCCCGGTAGCCAAGAAGGACGGTAAAGTACGCGTATGTATAGACTACCGAGATCTAAATAAGGCTTGTCCAAAGGATGACTTTCCACTGCCTCACATAGATGTACTGGTAGGCAGTGCAGCTGCTTGCATGATGTACAGCTTCGTGGATGGTTATTTAGATTATAATAAGATCCTTAACAAGATAGCTGATCGAATTAAGATAGCCTTCATCGCAGAATGGGGAACTTTTGCTTATAGAGTGATGCCATTTGGTTTGAAGAATGCAGGTGCAACTTATCAGAGAATGGCAACTAGGATTCTACATGACTTGATCCATAAGGAGGTAGAGGTATACGTGGATGACATGATGATCAAGTCATCCACTAAAGGAGGTCACTTCGAGGCTCTAGAAAAATTCTTCCAGAGGATCGGTAAGTATAACTTGCGGCTAAATCAAAAGAAATGCATCTTTGGTGTCACCTCAGGGAAGCTATTAGGACATGTGGTTAGCCAGAGGGGGATTGAGATTGACCAAGACAAAGCCAAGGCCATTCGAGAAATGCCAGTACCTCAGAATGAAAAGGATGTCAGAAGCTTTTTGGGTAAATTGAAGTATGTCAGCAGGTTTATCGCCAAGCTTACTGCAATTTGTGAACCAATCTTCAAGCTACTCAGAAAGAACCAACCTGTAGTGTGGAATGAAGACTGCCAAAAAGCTTTCAACACCATCAGGGAGTATTTGTTGAATCCACCGGTTCTGAGACCACCTGTAGACACCGGGTCCCGAGTAGTCTTGATCAGGCCCGATGATGAAATTTAGCTATGCCGGCTTATAGGCAAAAAGATTGGAGTTCGGAAGTGATTTTTCCTTGTCTTTTCGATGAGCAAAAAGTGTATTTTAAAAATATTTTAAAAATATTTTAAAAATTATTTTGGAGAAGAAAAAGTGTGTTTTAGATTAGTGGAATTTTTAAAAAAAAAAGGGTTGAAAAATGTTGAAAAATGGTGATAAAAATAAGGGGAAAATAATCGCGATGGAAAGGCGATGGATCCTGGGCGTCGCTAATGTGCGTGCGTGGAGCACGCCCGCTCCGACGCCATGGGCGTCGCTCGCTCCGCGCAAGCGACGCCTAGGCCGTCGCTCGTTCCGCGCACGGCGACGTGCGCGGAGGCGCACGTTTAACGCCGATTTCGCCCACTTCGCCCATTTTTCAGCTCCCACTCATTTTTTAACGTTTTTTTAACGGTTTTTGGGTGGTTTTTTGGGGTAGTTTTGAGGGTTAAAACACTGGAAAAAGTTCAGAAACAAGGGGGGACGAACTAAGAACATTGAGAGAGAAAAAAACTGAATTTTGGAGCTTTTGAGTTGAGAAAAAAAATCCATCTTACACACTTGTTTCCAAGAGTTTTTCTTCAAGTTTTCAAGCTATTTTCTAAGCATTTTCACAAGAGAAGACAAGGAATTCAACACTTCTACCTTCAATTCTTCAAAACTGAATTTGAGGGTAATTATTCTTGGTTCTACTCATTAATTCTCTTGTTAATTTCATTTATTTTTGCTTCCAATTAACATATTAAACATGTAAATTCTCTTAGTCTCCATATTCTTCTTTTTTTTTTTTTATCTTCAATTGTTCATATAACAAGTAAACTCTTTAAATTCTATTATCTTATTTTCATGTCAAATTATTCTTTTTTTTCATTCCATGTTATTATGCATGTTTAATTTAGTTTATTAATATCTTTGATCTCTTTATGTTATATTATGATTATTATTGTGTTTGCATGTGTTAATTATCATTAAAATTTTTATTGGACTTGTTTATTGCTATCATGTATCACTATTATCATTAATGTCATTGTGCATATTTTGCATGTATGTTAAATTTCAAGTTTATTTTCTCATGCCTTCTTTATGCTAGATATTACCTTAGGCTTTTTCATGCATGTTAACCTTCATTATTAATAAGTTGCGTTTGCCATGATATTTTCTCACTTTATGCATGTTAAATTTAATTATTTTTATGCATGTTATACATATTATCCTCTATGTCATGTTATTTCTTTGGCTTAATTTCTAACATGAATTTCTTCTATTTTATTTTTGGTTGCAAATCATTGTTTTATTTTCATTTGAGCATCCATGCACGCGAAGGAGGAATTGCAGGGTTCGGTATCTTCTTTATACATTTTTAATTCTCATTTTATTTATATTTCCTTGTATATATTCGTTGAATAAAATGTTTTTTTTATGCACGCATGAATAAAAACCACACAAATATTTCTAATAAATTAATTTGGATTTTTCATAATAAATAGGACCAATGTCCTAATTTTCATCCCAAATAAATCATCACATCCAATTCAGAAAACTTGTCGACGATCCTCAGGATTCAGGGGACATGATAGAGCAGACTAGCTACAACCTCAGCAAAACTTGGACCACTCAGGGCACAATCTATACATTTTTGCAAGCATTTGCATTCCATATCATACACACATGATTTCTTGTATATTCCTATGCATACAATCTTGTAGGAGAAATCGGCGGGGAACACCAACAAAAGCCGAGTGGTGACACCAGTCCAAACATCTAAAGGAGCACAGCTCAAAAATTCACAGCAGTTAGCACGATGGCGGCACTACCCATAAGAGGTTAGCATGACCACGGCACTACCAATTCATAGCGGTTAGCATGATGGCGGCACTACCCACAAGAGGTTGGCACGGCCACGGCACTACCAATTCACAGCGGTTAGCACGATGGCGGCACTACCCACAAGAGGTTAGCACGACCACGGCACTACCAATTCACAGCGGTTAGCACGATGGCGGCACTACCCATAAGAGGTTAGCATGACCACTGCACTACCGATTCACAGCGGTTAGCACGATGGCGGCACTACCCACAAGAGGTTGGCACGACCACGGCACTACCAATTCACAGCAGTTAGCACGATGGCGGCATTACCCACAAGAGGTTAGCACGACCACGACGTCACCAGTTACAACCAAAAGACAGCCTGCCTATAAGACGGCAACAACAATCATAATAACTCCATCCAACAGGAAGATCGCCACTTCAGGTACGCGTTTCTTTCCTTTTCCTGAATTTTGGCTCACCTAGGCACCCATGCACTAGCCTCCCAAAAATTGGGGGCAACTGTAGACACCGGGTCCCGAGTAGCCTTGATCAGGATTACCCGATGATGAAATTTAGCTATGCCGGCTTATAGGCAAAAAGATTGGAGTTCGGAAGTGACTTTTCCTTGTCTTTTCGATGAACAAAAAGTGTATTTTAAAAATATTTTTAAAATATTTTTAAAATTATTTTGGAGAAGAAAATGTGTATTTTAGATTAGTTGAATTTAAAAAAAAAAAAAAAGGGTTGAAAAATGGTGATAAAAATAAGGGGAAAATAATCGCGACGGAAAGGCGACGGATCATGGGCGTCGCTCGCTCTGCGCAAGCGACGCCCAGGGCCATCGCTCGTTCCGCGTACGGCAACGTGCATGGAACGTCCGCGCAGAAACGTGCGCAAGGCGCACGTTTGACGCCGATTTCGCCCACTTCGCCCATTTTTCAGCTCCCACTCATTTTTTAACGTTTTTTAACGGTTTTTGGGGTAGTTTTGAGGGTTAAAACACTGGAAAAAATTCAGAAACAAGGGGGGACGAACTAAGAACAATGATAGAGAAAAAAACTGAATTTTGGAGCTTTTGAGTTAAGAAAAAAAATCCATCTTACACACTTGTTTCCAAGAGTTTTTCTTCAAGTTTTCAAGCTATTTTCTAAGCATTTTCACAAGAGAAGACAAGGAATTCAACACTTCTCCCTTCAATTCTTCAAAACTGAATTTGAGGGTAATTATTCTTGGTTCTACTCATTAATTCTCTTGTTAATTTCATTTATTTTTGCTTCCAATTAACATATTAAACATGTAAATTCTCTTAGTCTCCATATTCTTCTTTTTTTTTTATCTTCAATTGTTCATATAACAAGTAAACTCTTTAAATTCTATTATCTTATTTTCATGTCAAATTATTCTTTTTTTTCTTTCCATGTTATTATGCATGTTTAATTTAGTTTATTAATATCTTTGATCTCTTTATGTTATATTATGATTATTATTGTGTTTGCATGTGTTAATTATCATTTAAATTTTTATTGGACTTGTTCATTGCTATCATGTATCACCATTATCATTAATGTCATTGTTCATATTTTGCATGTACGTTAAATTTCAAGTTTATTTTCTCATGCCTTCTTTATGCTAGATATTACCTTAGGCTTTTTCATGCATGTTAACCTTCATTATTAATAAGTTGCGTTTGCCATGATATTTTCTCACTTTATGCATGTTAAATTTAATTATTTTTATGCAAGTTGTAGTATTTTATGCATGTTATACATATTATCCTCTATGTCATGTTATTTCTTTGGCTTAATTTCTAACATGAATTTCTTCTATTTTATTTTTGGTTGCAAATCATTGTTTTATTTTCATTTGAGCATCCATGCACGCGAAGGAGGAAATGCGGGGTTCGGTATCTTCTTTATACATTTTTAATTCTCATTTTATTTATATTTCCTTGTATATATTCGTTGAATAAAATGTTTTTTTTATGCACGCATGAATAAAAACCACACAAATATTTCTAATAAATTAATTTGGATTTTTCATAATAAATGGGACCAATGTCCTAATTTTCATCACAAATAAATCATCACATCCAAAAAGTTTTCCTTAATTGTGTATGCGAGGACCAAAGTCCTCATAATTAATAAATTCCCCGGTTTTATGTATGTTTGCACTTTTAAATGGGAGTTGTATTCCGCTCCTGGTATTATTGTAATTTATCTTTGATGTTATTTTTGATATGTTTATCTTATCATTTTCAATGTGAATATTTGCGCTTTTAAATTAAAATTGCATCGTGTGGAGAGAGAGCGAGTTAATAAACTCAAAACCAAATTATAAAATTAATCAAGGCAGAAATAGATGAGAAGTCCCGAACCCATTCTCTGGTCTTTGGGCTCAAAGAGGCTAGAGGTTTACCCTCCAAGACACCTCTTGTGTCACGAGACTTAGACATTAATCCTAGGCTCCTTTGGGCGAGAGGTTTAACCTCCAAGACCCCTTTGGCTTGCCCAAAATGGATAAAAGCGTTGTCTTTGGACTTAAGGAGGCGAGAGGTTTACCCTCCAAGACCCTTCTTATGCTCTATGACCTAACAAATCCTAGGCTCCTTTGGGCGAGAGGTTTACCCTCCAAGACCCCTTTGGCTTGCCCAAAATGGATAAAAGCGTTATCTTTGGACTTAAGGAGGCGAGAGGTTTACCCTCCAAGACCCTTCTTATGCTCTATGACCTAACAAATCCTAGGCTCCTTTGGGCGAGAGGTTAACCCTCCAAGACCCCTTCGGCTTGCCCAAAATGGATGAAAGCGCTGTCTTAGGCTCTCCGAGGCGAGAGTAACTTTCCCAATGTTTTATTGGGTGGCGACTCCATGAAACCTCTCTGTTGCCCAAAATAGACGCACTTGTAATTCGTTATAAGTTGTCAACGGACCTCAAATGCCCGATCGCCCTCAAGCGGGCGTTCAAGGGGTGCCCACGCGGGTCTGGCGCCCGTCACACCACCGTAGCCGGTCAAACCACTTATTCTGTATTTGGCTATAGAGGATAGCTTCGTAGACGCCATGATGGCTCAGAAGGATGAGTTTGGAGTTGAGTTTGCGGTCTATTACCTCGGTAAGAAGTTCCTTGCCTATGAGAACAAATTCGTAAAAGTAGAAAAGATCTGTCTTGCGGTAATTTGGGCCTCCAAGAAGTTGAGATACTATTTTCAGTCCTATAGGGTATAGGCAGTGGCGAAACAGAACCCTCTCAGATACCTACAGGAAGCTCCATCTTTGCTTGGAAAAATGGAGAGATGGCTATTGTTGTTACAAGAATTCGATGTTAAATATATCACCGAGAAAACAATTAAGGGGCGTGCAGTGGCGGAGTTTCCGGCAAAGCACCCGATCTAAGGAGATTCGTATGAATTCAATTTCCCAGACGAGGATGTGGCAGCTATCACGGTTCAAGGTTGGCAGTTGCACTTTGATGTGGCTGTGAACAGCAATGGGGCAGGAGTAGGGATTATTCTGACAACCCCAAATGATGAGAAACTCCCTTTATCTAAGAAATTAAGATATAAAGCCACCAACAATGAAGCTGAATATAAAGCATGCACTTTCGGCTTAGAAGCATTGATAGTTTTGGGGGCAAAGAACGTGTAGGTATTTTGAGATTCATCACTGCTGATCAATCAGATTAGGGGTGAATGGGCTGTTAAAAAAGAGCAGTTGGTCCCATATGTGAAGTACTTAAAAGATTTGAGAGATCAGTTTGAAGTGTGCACCTTTCACTTTGTTCCTAGAGATGAGAACCAGTTAGTGGACGCGCTTGCAACTTTTGTATCGATATGGGATAATCCAAAAGGAGTGGTTATGAAGCCTCTGCTGATTTCTAGTTCTGACAGGCCTAACTTTGAGTCTAAACCAGTCATGGAAATGGAAATAATAGATGGGAAGCCATGGTATCATGATATCAGAAATTATCTAGAAAACGCGACGTTTCCAGAAAAGGCTACTGAGAAAGTCCAAAGGCTAATTCGCAAGTTATCTGCTCAGTTTATCTGCGTAAACGGGGTGTTGTATAAACGACAATTGATGTCGAATTGAAAAAGAGGCCGAAAAGGTAATGGAGGAAACTCACACTGGTGTGTGCGGAGACCACATGAATGGTTTGATGTTGGCTAAGAAGATCATGAGACAAGGATTCTACTGGCTCACCGTGGATACAGATTGCTCAAAGTATGTAAAGCAATGCTAGTTGTGTCAGCAGTATGCAGATTTGAGGCACTTGCAAGACAAGGAAAAAATGGTTTCCTTACGGAAATATATTATCGGTCACTATTTTTAGCGACGGTTTGAACGTACCGTCGCTATTTTTAGCGACGGTTTTAACGAACCGTCGCTAAAAATTGTCGGAGAAAAAAAAGGGAAAGCTTGGCGCCATTTTTAGCGACAGCATTTAATTCTCGTAGCTAAATTGCGGCAAAAATAAATCTCCATCGCAATTTAGCGACGAAAAATAAATTTCATCGCGAATTTGCAGCTGAAAATAAATTTTGTAGCAATTTAGCGATTGAAATCACTCCGTCGCTGAATTTTCGTCCCTAAATTATACTTTTCTTGTAGTGTTGCCAATTTCAGAGTTACACAGTATGACATCGCCTTGGCCGTTCGCAGCTTGGGGGATCGACATTATTGGAGAAATACATCCCACGGCCTCTAATGGACATAGATTCATCATAGTTGCCATTGACTACTTCACAAAATGGGTAGAGGCTGAGTCTTTCAAAAAGGTCGATGCACAGGATATGGCTAAATTCATTGAGAAGAACTTACTATGCAGATACGGCCTCCCACATCACGTGGTATCCGACAATGGGGTCCAGTTCATGGCTAAGAAGAAGAGGTAATTTCAGAAGTACGACATTGAGCATCATAAATCTTCTCCTTATCGTCCACAAGCTAATGGAGCAGTAAAAGCCACTAATAAGAATGTTAAGAGAATCCTAGCCAAGATGGTTCAGAATTATAAAGATTGGGCAAAAAAGTTGCCTTTCGCACTCTGGGGTTATAGAACGTCTATCAGAACTTCATAGGGGCCACACCGTATTCCTTGGTATATGGGACGGAGACCATACTGCCAGTCGAGATTGAGCTCAAGTCACTGAGGGTAATTATGGAAGCTCAGATTTCGGAAGCCGAATGGGCACAGCAGCGGCTGCAGCACTTGAACATGCTAGATGAGAGCAGGATGAGAGCCTACTATCATAATCAGATTTATCAGAAAAGGATTGCCAGGTCATTCGAAAAGAAAGTCAAGAAGCACCCGTTGAAGGAAGGGGACTTGGTATTAAAAAAAAATGAGACCAGGTGTGCCCGATATCAGGGGAAATTCAGACTGACATGGGAAGGTCCTTTCATCCTCAAGAAGTTATTGTCAAAAGGAGCAGCTATTTTGTCAGATAGCGATGGTAACAAGTTCAAGGAGCCGATTAACATTGATAGACTCAAGAGGTTCCATGGCTAAAGACAATAAAAGTCAAAAGAAGAGAATAAAAGCCCCGCAGGTCGAAAACCAAAAAAAGGTGGCCTTGCTAAAATTGGGCGCCTCGTTAGGGTGAAAACCGAAAAAAGGCAACCTGGGCCAAAATTAAAGGCCTGAGAGAAAATATCAAATCAAGAAAACACGAGGGGGCTGATTGATGACAGAAGTTTGAAGCTATCAGGATTTGTTCCACGAATGGATGTAGCTTTGCATTTTGGACTAACGTTAAGTGATGATTATGTATACTGAAATCATACTGAGATGTACACAATTTTGTAAAATGAAATGAAACTGAATTTATTCATTTGCATTATTTTCTAGTTCTATTTTAAAAAGAAACATATTGCTCAAAATGCACGTAAATCTGTACTAATTCCTACCACTGCTCTCGCCGGCCAGATGCTAAAGTCGACAAGTCCTGTTATCAGTGACGGGACTAAGTACCCATCTCTCATACGCACTGGTAAAAGTGACAGAATGGTTTCCGAAGTAGGGTATGAGAGGTCTTGGGTTGCATACTCAAAGTGTACCCAATACGTCATAAAGCTGATACCTCGGCCCGTCAATGCGACTATCCATATGAAACTGTCGTGAGAAGGTTTCTCAATGACTTTAATCTCTCATAAAAAAAGAGAAAAGAGAAAAAATAAATAATAAATAATAAAAAAAATAAATAAAATAAGAGCCGCTGGATTGGATTGGGTCCGTTCTATGCAAAAATTAGGCAAAGGGTCGTGTGAAAATCCCTCAAGGGATGCATTTCCCACAAAGAAAAGCTAATATGAAAATCCACAAGGGGCGCACTACCTTCAAAATAATGAATTTCGATGCCCGGAGCGATAAGGCGGCATTACTTCAGATGCAGGGACATGAGTTAGAATCCTGGGTATATGATCATTGATTCGGGGGGCAAAGATACACGCCCAACGAGTCTTTCAGAGAAGGTTTTGGGTTAGAGCCCCTAAAGCCAAGATGACACTTTCTGGATCCTTTCGGTCATGGTGGAGCAGCCAAGCCGCATCCTTAACGAACCCTTGACCGTCTAGGATGTGGTCTATACATTTTTTTTGCAAGCAATTACATCTCATGTCATATGCATATAATTTCTTGTATATACTTCTGTGCACATAACTTTGCAGGAAATATCTAAGTAAAAACCACCACCATCTAAAGATGGAACCCTCGCACTTTGTAAGTCTGGAGCAGACTCGATGCAGCTCAGAAGAGCAATCCTCACATTTTGTAAGTCTAGAGCAGACTCGGTGCATCACCATCAGAAGATGGAACCCCCACACTTTGTAAGTCTGGAGTAGACTCGGTGTAGCTCAGAAGAGCAATCCTCGCATTTTGTAAGTCTGGAGCAGATTCGGTGTATCTCAGAAAAGCCATCCTTGCATTTTATAAGTCTGGAGCAGACTCGATGCATCACCTAGAAGGATAAAAATCACTTCGTAGTCTATATGGTGACTTAAAGAGACGGTTTCATTCTCGTGACCAGGAAGACAGCTGCCTCAGGTACACGCTTCTTCTTTCTTTCTTTGAGTTTTGGCTCACCTAAGCACCTAGGCTCTACGTTCCCCAAAACTAGGAGCAACTGTAGACACCCGATCCTACGGCAGTCTAGACTGAAGTTACCCAGTGATGAAAATGATACCTATTCACAAGCAAAAGACAGATAGAAGTGATGATTTCCTCGAAAAATATATTTTTTGTTTTTAATTTTTTTTTTAAAAAAAGAGAGAGAGCGAGAGTAGTTCAGAAGGGGGATTTTTTTGAAAAACGGAGGATTATGACTGATTTGGTGGAAAAAGAAACCTAATCCTTCAAAGGTAGTATAAAAGGAAAAGTTAAAGAAACTGAAGGGGGATTTTTTAGAGGAGAGTTGTTTGGAGAGGAGGCCGAAAAGAACTCAGAAAGAAAACAGAGAGAAAGAAAGCTTTGAGAGCAAGAAAACGATTTTTATTCTCAAAGCCTTCTGAGATTGTTTCTTGAATCCAGGAAATTAATTCCTGTCATTTGAGATACAATCGTCTCTGTTTTATCCTTTTCAAGAAAAGCAAGGAGGGAAACCAGAACTTCTTCATCTTCCAATGAAAGATCATATCTGAGGTTAAATACTGGGATCACTATCTCTTTCTTACTTTTCTTTCTTTTTTCCTTTCTCTTCTTCATTTTACATTATCAGTCAGTTATCTTCATTATAAATATTGTGTTTGTTTTCTCGTTCGATCTTAGTAAATATATATATTGTATGTTTGTTGTTGTTTGTATCAGATTTGAGTTTTAAATATTTATCTTGACTAATAAGCATGTTTGTCATTGTATTACACATATTTTCGATAGTATATTGTCACGTTTAATAGTCTGGTAACTTTATTCTTTTCCTCTCTATTTTTTTCGTTGGTCCGAGTGGTGTCTTCGTTTTGTTTGGGTCGTGATTTTCATATCGGATAATGTTCTGTGTCTGAGTTGTGCTTTGATTTTCTGTCCCGGTCGTGATATTCCGACTGGATCGTGCTCTTCGTCTGAGTTGTTCCTCTGTTCTTTTTCAGATCGGAACGTGTCTCCTGTTTGCCCGTTCGGGTCGTGCATTTTTGCACGACTCGCTCCCTCGGTCGGCAGCCTTCACTACTTGTGCATTTTTGCACGAGTCGCAAAGGCCCTGCACGACTCATGCACCCTTGCACGAGTCGTGCTCGCCTTGCATGACTCTTGCAAGGATGCACGAGTCATGCACTCATTTCCCATTTCCAAGTTTGCATTTCTTTTTCTTTACATTGCATTTTCACTATTTTGGGCCAATCTAGAGTGATTTTTGTCCTTTAGTTTTGCCTTTCACGCGATTCACTTAGTTTATTCATTTTAGTTTTCATCATTTATGGGTATTTTGTTCTCTTTTAATTGATTATCTTATTTTATTTCATTTTACTATTATTGTTATCTTTATTTAGCCTAATTATTATCATTATTTTATATTAATATGTTTTCAAAGATTATTATTATTAATATTTTATTAATATATTTCTTAGTAATTATTATTATTATTATTATTATTATTATTATTATTATTATTATTATTATTAAATCATATTTATTGCATTGTCAATTGTTTACTTATAATTTATTTGTTTACTTTTAGTTTTTACTCTATTAATAATTATTAATGCTATTGTTATATTATTTGTCAAGTTTTAATTATTTTTATTTGTTTAATTAATTGGTTTATTTATTAGTTTTTATTTAATTTTTTGTTCATATATTATTCATTTAATTACGTTACTATATTATTCATTTAATTACTTTACTGACATTTATTTTATTTTTGTTTTGTCGTCTCATACTTGTTTATTTGTGCGAGTTATATTTATGTGCGGGATGGAGGATCGGGTGATCAAAGACCTTCGAATTTAGGGTTTGCATTTTTATTATACTTTCTTTCATCATATTATTTTTATATTGTCTATAGAAATGTATTTATATTCATTTGTATTGCAGAAAATCATGATTTTTACAATAATTAATAACTTGGGATTTTTCTTAATAAAATGGACCAATGTAGTATTTTAACCGATAAAATCTCGCTTTTAAATGGAGAACTAATTTTCATAAAATGGGATCACTCATCCCACTTTTCTCAACCAATACCAAAAAAATAGTTCTGTAATTTTTTTAAGTTAATAAAAAGGAACTAATGTTCCTAAAATTCAATAAATCTCCCGATTTATGTATGATGCATTCTAATTATCTTTATGTGTTTATTTATTCATTTTGGGCCCTTGTAATTAATTTTGGGGCAAATTTTATTCTTTTATACTTTCTTATTTTGGGGGATTGTTCTGTCCCAATTTTTTATGTAATTTATTTACTGCCTTTTTTATCGCTTTATTTAATGCTTGTCAATATGCTTGTAATGCGCTTTAAATTCAATGCATGATTGCGTGAGATGAGAGATGAAATTTTGATTTCTTAAGAACTCATTTATAAACTTAACTTAAGTCATTAATAAAAGTGAAGTTCCGAACACCTTCTCTGGTTTAAGACCCCCGAGGTTAGAGACCTTTCCCAATTTCTTGTAAATTGGGTGGCGACTCCAAAATACCTTAAAGGTGCCTAAAGGCGTCGTGAGGCTAGATAATTCTTTCCAATGTTCTATTGGGAAGGAGGCATCCAAAATGTCTCATGATGCCCAAGATCAAAAAGACGCGAACCAATCCCTCGAGCCCTAAAAGTGGGTTCAAAGAGGGCCTGTGCTAGGTTTGGAGCGCGTCACAGGCATGCCTAATAGAATTCAGTAGTTGTAGCCCCAATGTGTTTCGGACCATGATCAAGTCCCCATTTGGATCCATCCGATCCTCAATGCATTTGGATCTTGTTTAAGATCCTCCAATGTAAAAATGTTTTGAATGAGAAAATAAAGTTGTTGCTTTTCGATTGTACCCTCGGGTACCTTAATGTGTTCACTCGTTATCCGCTATTATGAGTCAGCAGGCGTTCGTTTTGTTGTGATTACACGCATGTTAAACCAGTTTGATATATGAATTGATTATGAGCTTTTGAATACAATTGAATGTAATTAAACTATGATTTAGTTATATGTGGTTTTGAGCATGTGCCATTTTTGTATGTGCCTTGCCTTAACGACCATTGTGAATGGCCGTTCATATTATTGTGTGTTTTTCCACTAAGTGTTATCGCTTAGCATGTGTGTTTTATCCATGCTGGTGCAGAAGGTTTTGAGCTTTTGGCAGAGTCTCCGCAGGTCCAGCCAACACAGAAAGATTGAAGTGTTAGGACTTAGTTTTGTAATTAAGTTTCTTTTTGTAATCTTTTAGGCTCTCATTGTATTTATTCTTTAAATTGCTTCTGCTATGTATTCTGGAAGATGAATTTTTGAAATATCAGTTTATGTATAGAATATTTTGTAATGTCCCCTTTTGGTATCAATGAATGATCTTTCAGTCCTTAAGTTTTTATTTCTGCTGTTTTCTGTATATTGTGGATGTGTATTCTGTATTGCTTTATTTGGTGGCACCCCTGGTCGTACGGGTTCTCACTCCCTATAGGATGGGTTCTCCTAGTATGGGTGAGGGGTGTTACAGTTTTTAGTGTCAGAGCGAAGGTTTAGGCATTTTCTCGGTGTTCATAGAGTATAGATATATGTTTAGGACTATGTTGGCTAATGCAGATGTCTTTATATTTGCTATAGATGGATTCTGCATGCAGATTACTCGAGGGGTCAACTGAGAGTGCTTATCCCGAACAGCAAGATCTGACAGTGTCTGGTCCGTCTCAGTCAGCTAGGGTATAGCCTGAGGCCACAGCCATGCCTTTTGAGTCTATGTTGAAGATCTCTCAGGACATGGCTCGGGTCTTAAAATGGGTGACAGCTCCGAGAGCCCCGATTAAGAGCATAAGGAAAGCCGGGGTGAAAGATTTCTATGGGACAAGTCTTGATGAGTCTGAATTAGCTGAGAAGTGCATTGAGAAAGTGGAGAGAGTTCTTGAGGAGATTTGTTGCCCTCCAGAGAGGCAAGTTGAGTGTGTAGTTGCTTTGCTTCAGTGATCGGCCTATGACTGGTGGAAGTTGGTCTGCAGGCATTCCCAGTTGCTAGATTCGGTCACATGGGAGTTCTTTGAGAAGGAATTTATATGTAAGTATGTTACCAAGGCCTATAAGGAAGCTAAGTGGGCTCAATTTCTAAGTCTAAAGCAGAGGGCAATGTCTGTTGCGAAGTATGAAAAAGAGTTTAATCGGCTTGGGAAGTATGCTCCTCCGGGTATTCTGACAGAGGATTTTCGATGTTAGCATTTTGAGGTTGGATTAAATGAGTCCTTGAGGGCGATGCTCATATCTTTGATGAGTGCCCGTACTATCAGTTATTTTTATATTGTTCAAACAGCTATGCGGGTAGAGAGGTCGGAGCCGGTTTTAAGGGAAAGAGCTCAGAGAAGGAATCCCCCTCGTGGAGGTTCATCTTCGGGCAAGAGATCGAGGAATGATAACTTCAATATAGTACTTAGTTTTAATAGTGTTTTCGTATGATTTTTGGGTGTGTAGTTGTGTTTTTTGTCATGTTATGTTTCCTTTAGGTTAATTTTGCTAATCTTAGTCAAATTAGAATTTTGATGCATTATAGATAGCTTTTTTATGGAGTTTGATTTGTCTATGCAGGTGTGGTTCTAAGCACCTCACGGTCATAACCAAATTGGTTGTGACCGTGACATAAAAAGGAATTGAAAACAGGAGCTGACTTACATGGGTCACGGTCACAACAAAACTCATTGTGATCGTGACATAGAGATCCATAGGACAAAATGCAAGTATGAAGCACCTCACGGTGGCAACCTATTTGGTTGTCACCGTGACATGAAAATCACCAAGGCAGAATCAGTTGAGTACTTACCTCATGGTGGCAACAAATTTCATTGCCACCGTGACATAAATTTTTCCTAGACAGAAGCTAAAATTGAAGACCACACTGTGGCAACAGATTTCATTGCCACCGTGACCCCTCTCCTGTGCACAAAGGCAGATTAACGTTCTCGACACCCATGGTGGCAACAGATTTCATTGCCACTGTGACCCCTTTAACACTATATAAACGTATTTTTCTGTTTGGCTAGGGTTCCGAATTTTTTTAGTTTAGTTTTCATATTAGTTTTGAGATTGACAATTTTCTGAGCTTTTCTTCTATTCTGAATTTTATGTTTCTTATTTTTGTCTTTAGTTTTGAATTAGAAATCAAGAATATTTCATCAGATACACATAATTTATTTTCAAGAGAGTTTTATTTTCGGGTTTCTAGAATTTGAATTTAATTCTCCATTGAAAATCCAAAGAAGAAGATTGAAGAACATGGGATTCAACCGGGATTTTTACCTCAATGAATTTCTGGGTTTATTCTTTCCTTTATTCTTTTGATTTTGTAATGGATCGTGAGTAGTCTTTTAGTTATTTAGGGGATCTCTGAATCCCCTACCCTTGATGTGAATTCTGAACATGCTTTGATATTCAATATATGAAATAAAGGTTTATTTCACTGGTTCTTATTATCAAATCATGAGATGTATATTTTCAAGTTAATTTCCAGTTTTGATGAATGACTTAATTCATGTATCTTTATTGATTATTGAGTTGTATGGATTGAATGTCATGATCAATTATCTTCAAATTTTTTATCGTGTTTGCTGTATCATTTGGACTGCTCTGGAATGGGAATCTAGATGTGCAGGTTTTCATGGTTTAAGATTGAAGTGAGGAGTGAAATAATTAGGTTTTGGGTTGTTTGGCTCCGGAATGGGAAAGCAAACCAAACTTAGGATTTTAGACCCGTGCTTAGGATAGTTGTATGTCTTGCTCCGGAATGGGACGTCATGCAAATAGAATAGCTTGCTCCGAAATTCGGGAATATACAGAGAAGAGGCGCCTAGGCAGAGAATGATAAGGGACTATGCTGTACCGAGATGGAATGAGGATCATCAGACAATTGTGCAGCCATGGGGAGTACAGTTTGAACTTAAGCCAGCAACCATCAATATGGTACAGAGGAACTAGTTTTCGGGTTCAGAAGTGGAAGATCCTGCGCAGCACTTGGACACATTTTTGGAGGTTGGTGATACGGTCCAGATTCCAGGAGTAACATCTGACTCGATAAGATTAAAATTATTTCTATTTACTTTGATCGAAAAAGTAAGAGAATGGCTGCAAATGTTACCGAGACAGTCAATCAGATAATGGGACCAGTTACAAGAGAGGTTTTTGATGCGATTCTTCCCTCCTACAAAGACTGCAAACATATCCGCAATAGCATTTTGGGTTTTAGCCAAATGAGTGAGGAACCTTTTCATGAGGCCTGGGAAAGGTTTAGAAGATTGTTGAGAAGCTGTCCACACCATGTGATAGCAATCTACCATCTGATGATGCAATTCTATAGAGGAGTTACACCGCAGACAAGATCCCTTTTGGATGAATCATCAGGAGGTTCATTCATGAATAGGATGCCGGAGGAAGCTTTCCATCTGTTGGATGAAATGGCAGTGAATGATGCTCAATGGGCTAATCCTAGATCGGTTTCGAAGAGACAAGGAATGCATAATGTGGATGAGGTGTCTATGTTGAAGGCACAAATTGAGTCAATGAAAAAAGAGATGAGTGGATTGAAAGTGCAAAATGTAGCCTCTGTGTCTCAAGAGAGTGGATGGTACGAAAGTGGGCAATCTAGTCAAGAGAGTGGAGCAATTGGAGATGTAAATGCTGTAGGAGATTACCGAAGGAATGACCCTTACAGTAACACATATAATCCGGGATGGAGAAATCATCACAACTTCTCTTGGAAGGATGGAAATAAGAATGCTTCATCATCCTATTCACAAGTAAGAGCTCCCTTCAACCAAAACACTTAATACCAATCACCATATCCATCCCATCAAAACCAAGGTCAAGGTTTTACTCAATCACAGGGTCAATCATACCACCCACCGGGATATCAACCGAGGCCACCTATTCAAGAGAAAAAGCCAAACCTTGAAGATATGTTGGCGACTTTCATAAACAGTCAACAACAGTTTATGGCTAATCAAGAAACAAGGTGGAAATCTCAAGAGCAATGGAACCTGAACCAAGATTCTTCCATGAGGAATTTAGAAACTTAGGTGGGACAACTTGCAAATACTATGTCTCAAAGGCAACCGGGGACTTTTCCTTCCAATGTGGACCGGAATCCAAAGGAAGAAGCTAAAGGAATCACACTGAGAAGTGGCAAGGAGGTGGTACAAAGAGAGGGCCAAGGTAAAAATTCTTCACCATCATCTGATATGGAGGAGCCGACATGGAAGGTAAGCAACACTAACTCTAGAGTAGAGGTTAATGAGAAAGCTCCTAAAAATGATAAGGGTAAAAGTCTAGTGAATCCTAGAGAAGAGGATCTTGATATTAATAGATTGCCATTTCCTGCAGTAGCTAGGAAGGAAAAGAAAAATGAACAATTAGCTAGGTTTCTAGAAATGTTTAAGAAACTGCACATAAATTTACCATTTGCTGAACCTTTAGCTCACATGCCTAACTATGCTAAATTCATGAAAGAATTATGTTCTAATAAAAAGAAATTAGAAGGGCATGGAACTATACAGCTCACAGAAAATTGCAGTGCTATAATCATGAACAAGATCCCTAAAAAATTGGAAGATCCAGGTAGCTTTACTTTACCCTGTGAAATTGGTGAGGATTTTTATGGAAATGCTTTGTGTGATTTGGGTGCTAGCATAAATTTGATGCCTTATGCTATTTGCAGGAAGCTTAATCTTGGAGAGCTCAAGGAGATGGGAATGAGACTCCAACTTGCAGATAGGTCAGTGAGGAGACCCAAAGGAGTGATTGAGGATCTATTAGTGAAGGTGGGGAAATTTATTTTCCAAGTGGATTTTGTAGTGATGGAGATGGAAGAGGACCGCAAGGTACCACTCATTGTGGGTAGTCCGTTTTTAAATACAGCCAAGGCGTTGATAGATGTACATGGTCAAACGGTAACCGTAAGGTTTAATGATGAGGAGTTGGTGGTGGACATGAACAAGGCTCAAAAGTATCCATCTGGTGATATGGAGGAGTCTATTTATTTTGTGGATGAAATAGATGAGTGTGTAGAGGAGGTGCAGGAAAAAGTGTGGGGAACTGATCCAGTGAATGTGAGTTTGATACATTCATTGGAGGATGGAGAGATGGATGAAGAGATGAAGGGAAAATCGATAGCAGCCATGGAAATAGAAGATGAAGAAGAGGAATTACAACAAGAAGAGCTTAATCCGAAAAAGGGGGATTCAAATACTGAACTTAAACCTCTTCCCTCTCATTTGAAATATGTGTTTTTAGAAAATGAGCAAAAACTAGTAATTATATCTTCTTTGTTGTTAGGTGTTGAAGAGAAGATGTTGCTTGAGGTGCTGAAAAAGCACAAGGGTGCCATTGGATGGGAGACATCAGATTTGAAGGGGATTGACCCTAGTTACTGCACACACCGAATTCCGATGGAGGAGGAATGCAAGCCGGTAGCTCAGCCTCAAAAGAGACTCAATTCGACCATGCAAGAGGTGGTAAAGAAGGAGGTACTTAAACTCCTAGTCTCAGGTATTATCTACCCTATCTCTGATAGTAAATGGGCTAGCCCAGTGCAGTGTGTGCCTAAGAAGGGGGGGATGACAGTGGTAAGGAATGAGCTGAATGAATTGATTCCAACTCGTACAGTTACGGGGTGGAGAGTCTATATTGATTTTAGAAGGTTGAATAATGCCACTAGCAAAGACCATTTCCCTTTGCCTTTTATTGACCAAATGCTGGAGAGGCTGGCATGTAATAGGTTTTACTGTTTTTTAGATGGGTACTCGGGATATTTGCAAATCCCTATAGCTGCTGAAGATCAAGAGAAAAAAACCTTTACCTGCCCGTATAGCACATTGACATATAGGAGAATGCCCTTTGGGTTATGTAACGCACCAGCTACATTTCAGCGGTATATGATGGCTATTTTCCATGACTTCATAGAAAAATTTATGGAAGTATTTATGGATGATTTCACTATATATGGGGCTGATTTTAAGTGCTTTTTATAGCATCTCGATTTAGTACTAGGGAGGTGTGAAAAGACCAACCTAGTTTCGAATTGGGAAAAATGCCATTTTATGGTGAGAGAGAGCATTGTGCTTGGGCACAAAATTTCAGAGAAAGGGATAGAGGTTGATAAGGCCAAAGTTGAAGTGATAGAAAAGTTACCACCTCTGTCGAGTGTTAAGGGCATTAGGATTTTTTTAGGACATGCAGGGTTTTACATGCTGCTTTTAATTTTGATAGTGAATGTATGCTAGCTTTTGAAACTTTGAAGCAACGGCTCATTTCAGCCCCGGTGATTATATCTACGGATTGGAATCTGCCGTTTGAATTAATGTATGATGCTATTGATTATGCAGTTGGAGCAGTGCTTGGACAGCGGCGGGATAAGATATTTTGTGCAGTTTATTATGCCAGTCATACGTTGACAGGGGCACAGGTTAATTACACCACCAACGAGAAAGAGCTTCTTGCAATTGTGTATGCGTTTGAGAAGTTCAGGCCGTATTTACTGGGTGCAAAAATCGTGGTGTGGTCGGACCATGCAGCCTTGAGGCATTTGTTTGCCAAGAAGGAATCCAAGCCGCGGTTGATTAGATGGGTGCTTCTATTGCAAGAATTTGACTTGGAAATCAAGGACAAGAAGGGAGCGGAAAATTTTGTGGAGGATCATTTGTCGCGATTAGAGAATGCTCACATTGAAAAAGGGGCAATTTTAGATTTTTTCCATGATGAACATATTTGTGCTTTATTTGCATGTGACACCTCTATTCCTTGGTTTGCTAATGTAGCAAATTTTCTTGCAGGAGGCTTCATGCCGAAGGACTTTACATGGCATCAAAGGAAGAAGCTGCTAGCTGATGCCAAACATTACATTTGGGATGACCCGTACCTATTCCGCTTGTGTGCTGATCAAGTTCTAAGGAGGTGCATCTCAGATGAGGAGAAGGGTGAGATTATTAAAGCTTGTCACAGTGGGGAGGTTGGTGGACACCATGGGCCAAATAGAACGGTATCAAAAATTTTATCTTCTGGGTTTTATTAGCCTACTATGTTTAAGGATGTCCAATTTTTTGTGAAAACTTGTGATAGATGCCAAAGGGTAGGAAATATTTCTAAGAGAGATGAGATGCCCTTGACTAATATGCTTGAGGTAGAACTGTTCGACGTGTGGGGAATAGACTTTATGGGACCTTTTCCGGTTTCATACGAGTTTGAATATATTCTAGTGGCAGTTGATTATGTGAGTAAATGGGTAGAAGCTATAGCCACTAGAACTTGTGATGCAAAGGTTGTTTTAGAATTTTTGAGAAAAAATATATTCACTCGGTATGGGGCCCCTAGAGCCATTATTAGCGATGGTGGTAAGCATTTCGTTAACCACCAATTTAGGGCATTATGGAATAAATTTGGAGTTAGGCATAAGGTCACGACCCCATATCATGCTCAAGCTAATTGTCAGGTTGAAGTGTCAAACCGAGAGTTAAAGGCCATTTTAGAAAAGACGGTCAATGCATCTAGAAAAGATTGGTACCTTAAGTTGGATGATGCTCTATGGGCTTATAGGATAGCATTTAAGACACCGATAGGGATGTCCCCTTTTAGGTTGGTTTATGGGAAGTCTTGTCGCCTCCCAGTGGAATTAGAGCATAAGGCTTATTAGGCGACCAAATTTTTTAATTTTGACCTTGACAATGCAGGAAAGTGTAGGGCCTTGCAGCTGAATGAGTTAGAAGAGCACCGATTTTGGGCATATGATCATGCCATGAAATACAAAGACAATACCAAGAAGTGGCATGATCGAAAGCTGGCAAGGAAGGAACTTGTACCTGGAATGAGAGTACTCCTTTATGATAGAAGGTTGCGGTTATTTCCCGGAAAGTTGAAATCGCGATGGAAGGGGCCCTATGAGGTTGTGGCAGTTGATAAGTTTGGATTGGTGACATTAAAGCACCCGAGGTTTGAGAATGAATTCAAGGTGAATGGACATCGTGTGAAGCCTTATTTTGAGTCTACATTTGATAGTGCTTCCGCGATTGTCGCTCTTGCAGATCCTTGGCGGTATTTAAAAGTCCAGTTGCGGACTTGTTAAATGCAGAACTTCTTCTTAACTTGTTATTTTTTTTTTTGTTTATTGATATTTCCTGTAGGTAGTTAATTTTGTTTAGTTTGGTCAAATTTATGTTTATTAGTGAAACTATGTTTTTGTTGGAGAGTTTTCAAAGTAATTGTAGCTAGAAGTTTAGAGAGGTTGATGAAATTTTTGCAAGTGTGTAGGTGGTCACGGTGGCAAGGGATTTGGTTACCACCATGACCAAAGGAAGTTGCATTCTGGATTCTTTTCGGTGCACATGTCACGGTGGCAAGGTATCGTGTGACGCCCGTTCCCTAATGACATACTAGCTCAGCTAATCTTGGTTAGAGAAGGCCGCACAGACACACACAACAAACACATGCTTAACCTGAATAATAAAATTTCATCACATACAATCTTAACTCAAGCATCACATGCCAACTACTTATAGTGCACTCTTCATAGCCACACGCATTGCACACACTTATTTATACTCTTAGGCCAACATTCATAGTTATCAGATTATTACATGCCTTTACATATCCGATACACATTCTGATTATACAAAAGCTTATACAAAAAAGGATCCCAAAATATCAACCCAAAACCTACACTTTCTACTTCCTACTGTTGACCATACAAAATGCGGGGGAGTCCTCCGATCACCTCTCGTCCGTACCTGCACGGATTAGAGTACATCCATGCTAAGCGATAATGCTTAGTGGGGAACTCATATATAACAAATAATTTATCACACATCAGAAACATCATACATTACATACTAGAAGTCATGCCAGAACAATTATTATCATAGCGTGTACCATTTCAAGCATAGTAATGTTCGTTACTATATTCAGTCAAAGCATCAATCACTTATTCACATATCCACATCACATGCTTTATTATATTACAGTCACTTCCATTTAATATTTGATTAGTCAGTTAGCTTGCAATTCAATGATGCGGATAACGGGTATCGCATTGGTACCACTCAGGTACTAGAATCTCATCGAGATTACACTTACGCATGGGTACCCTCAGGTACCAAAATATCATTCCACTTATAATAAAATCCAGCAAGGATTATTCACATTATTTTCGCATTGTGATTCCCATGGAATCAGACACATTAAACGCATGGGGCTGCAGCACTTGACCCTATAGGCATGCCTAACTATCCACTACTTGACTCGCAGGCTTAAGTTGTTAAACAAATTATTCAGTTCACATTGATCACTTTTCACATCACATACGTAGATAGCCCATACCACATTCACTTTACACATTTGCATTAGCACATAGCTAAGCATTACACTTGCATACCCATTATGCTTCCAATTAATTTTTCATAGTTAATATTCACATAATTGATTGCATTTAAGAACCATCACATAGTATGCAAATGTACATTACCTAATACACACATAACACTTACACATAATGTTCTTCATTCCAGCTTAAAGCCTTACCGTTAGAAAGTCCAAACCCATTAGGGTTATATTGCCAAAATAGGGTAGGTCACGGTCACAATGAATTTCATTGTCACCGTGACATGTTGAAGTTCAAAACAGAATGCAAACTGGGGGCAGGTCACGGTCATAATGAATTTCATTGTCACCGTGACATGTTCCCAACTCTCGGCAGAATGCAACTTGAGGGTATGTCACGGGCACAATGAAGTTCATTGTCACCGTGACATAACTATGCTTTGCAAAACAGAATGCTCCCTTAGGTATCTCACGGTCACAATGGATTTCATTGTCACCGTGACATACAAAAATCCAATCGGCAGAATTGAACTCAGGCATACCTCACGGTCACAATCAATTCCATTGTCACCGTGACCTATGCAAAAACACTATAACACAGCTATGTTTTATCACCAGCACAGCTGTGCTTTCCAGTCCAATTCTCCTTCCACATCAAGACTTCAAATCTCACTCTCACTTTTGGCAATCAACCCAAATTCATCAACCACTCACTCAATTAGCACATACCTGTTTTTCCCTTCTTGTTTTGGCACTCTTCTTTGGCACAATTTAAAATCAATCCCGATTCACACATAGCATACATGCTCTCAAGCAATTCATTCACTAAACACATTACCACATACACATACAGCTCATATCAAAGTCCTTATTGGACCAATACAAATCATACAATTTACACATTTAGGGTTTGTTCCCAAACTTCGTCGGCTTAGCTTCTAATTACAACGAACGCTCGGCTCTCCAACCACAGCTTTCCCTTTATCCTTCTTCACTTCTTCGGCTATCAGTACAATACAAATGCTCAAACTCAAGCTCAATCTAGCAATATCCCATCCAAACCAATTCAACTAAGAAGAAACAGTAGAAGATGAGAATAAGCACACATAACCACTTACCTTTAGGTCTTAACACTTAATTCTTGCTCCAATTAGCTATATGCATAAATCCACTTAAACCACTCTCATCCTCACTCACGGAAGCAAGAAGAAAGACAAAGTCAAATGCAGAAAAATGAAGAATGAGGCCAACACACACTCACCTCTCACTTCTCTAGGCAAATGCATGCAAAGAAGGAGGTGGCTTACTCTCATTATGCCACACGGATTCCACTCTCAATTCTGCCTCCACTATCCATTTAATCAAGTTATTTTATTCTCTAATCCACACTTACTTAACTTAGTTAATCCACTTCTTACTAATCATGCACAATTCCCTTTTCAACCTCTTAAATTCCTTTAGCCTTTCAATTAGGTTCAATCCTACACACTCAATTACACTTAGACCCCAAATTAAACTAATTGCAACTAGGGTACAAGTCCGGCCATGACAACTCTCCCCTCCTTAAAGAATTTCGTCCTCGAAATTCATACCTGAGTGGAACAGTTGTGGATGCTGCTCTCGTATAGCCGCTTCTGGTTCCCAAGTTGCTTCTTAAACACCATGATGCTGCCAAAGCACCTTTACAAGTGGTATTTGCTTGTTCTGAAGTTGCCTCACTTCTCTTGCTAAAATCGCTTTCGATTTCTCATCATAGGTAAAGTCTGGCTGAACCTCCACTTCTTGCACAGTTAGCACATGAGATTCATCTGATCTATACCTCCTCAACATGGACACATGAAACATATCATGAAGCTTGCTTAACGCCGGAGGTAATGCCAAGCGATATGCCACGGAGCCCACTCTTTCCATAACTTCATATGGTCCAATAAACCTTGGACTCAATTTTCCTTTCTTGCTAAACCTCAGTACCTTCCGCCAAGGAGATACTTTCAGAAACACTTTATCGCCCACACTGAACTCAATGTCCCTTCTCTTCAAATCAGCATACGACTTCTGTCTGTCACTTGCTGCTTTCAACCTTTGCTGTATGATCTTAGCTTTCTCTTTTGTAACCCTCAATAGATCAGGTCCAATAATTTTGCTGTCATTCAATTCGGTCCAGCAAACCGGTGAATGACATTTCCTTCCGTACAAGACTTCATACGATGCCATACCGATACTAGTCTGATAACTGTTGTTATAAGCAAATTCCATAAGTGGAAGATACTTATCCCAACTCTTAGAGAAATCCAAAACACATGCTCGCCTCAAATCTTCCAATACCTGAATAATTCTTTCCGATTGTCCGTCGGTTTGTGGGTGAAAAGCAGTACTAAAATTCAACTTCGTACCCAAGGCTGCTTGTAAACTCCTCCAAAACTTAGAAGTGAATCTGGGATCCCTATCAGAAACAATAGACAAGGGTATCCCATGCAATCGGACAATTTCTCTCACATACAATTCAGCCAACTTTTCCATAGAATAATCCATCCGAATTGGTATAAAGTGAGCCGATTTCGAAAACCTGTCCACAATAACCCACACTGCATCTTGTTGTCTTGAGGTCAGAGGCAATCCAGATACAAAATCCATCGTAATATTATCCCATTTCCATTGTGGAATAGGGAGTGGATGCAACATCCCCTGAGGCACTTGATGCTCCGCTTTAACTTGTTGACAGACAAGGCACTTAGACACATATTCCACTACATCCTTCTTCATCCCAGGCCACCAGTACAACGGTTTCATATCCTGATACATCTTATTTCCACCTAGATGCATAGTGAAAATTGTATTATGAGCCTCATGCATCAATCTCTTCTTTAATTCTTTATCACTTGCCACACACATTCTATTCTTATACAGCAGTACCCCATCTTCATTCACTGAATAGTCAGTCTTATCCATATCACTGACTGACTGCAAAACTTGTTGCAATCTCGTATCATTTCTTTGAGCAACCATCAACTCGTCTTTCAGGACCGGTCTTACTTTCAACTGTGCCAATAAAGCTCCGTCTGCAGAAAACCACCACTTAATCCGCTTTAACTGTAATGCTGAAATTAATTTCCTGCTCAAAGCATCCGCCACTACATTAGCTTTTCCCGGGTGATAATCCACAATACAATCATAATCCTTAAACAACTCGAGCCATCTTCGCTGTCTCAGATTCAATTCCTTCTGTGTAAGCAGATATTTCAAACGCTTATGATCGGTGTAAATTCTACACTTCTCACCATACAGGTAATGTCGCCAAATCTTTAAAGTAAACACTACTGCTGCCAATTCCAAATCATGAGTCGAATAATTTTGTTCGTGCGGCTTCAGTTGCCTTGACGCATAAGCTATCACCTTCCCCTCTTGCATCAATACACAACCCAACCCGACACCTGACGCATCGGTGAACAACACATACTCTTTAGCAGTCATAGGCTGTGTAAGAATCGGTGCTTCTACTAACATCTTCCTCAACTGATCGAAACTCGCTTGACATCTTTCAGACCACTCATATTTCACTCCTTTTCGTAACAATCTTGTCAACGGTGAAGCTATTACTGAAAATCCTTTCACAAACCTTCTGTAATATCCAGCCAACCCTAAGAAACTGCGAACTTCCAACACATTCTTAGGCGGTTTCCAATTCACAATTGCTTCTATCTTAGTTGGATCTACTTTAATCCCTTCAGATGAGATCACATGACCCAGAAATGACACCTCTTTGAACCAAAACTCACACTTACTTAATTTGGCATACAGCTGATGCTCCAACAGGGTCTGAAGCGCAATTCTCAAATGCTGCTCGTGCTCCTTCTCATCCCTTGAATAAACCAGAATATCATCAATGAATACCACTACAAATTGGTCCAAATACGGTCTGAACACCCGATTCATAAAATCCTTAAACGCAGCAGGCGCATTAGTTAACCCGAACGGCATCACTAGGAATTCATAATGCTGTACCGAGTTCTAAATGCAGTCTTAGGTGTATCCTCTTTCTTTACTTGCAACTGATAATACCCTGAACGCAAGTCAATTTTTGAGAATACACCAGCTCCTCTTAACTGATCAAACAAGTCTTCAATCTGAGGTAAAGGGTATCGATTCTTTACTGTCACTTTATTCAACTGCCGATAATCAATGCACATTCTCATTTTACCATCTTTCTATTTAACAAATAACACTGGTGCTCCCCAAGGAGAAACACTAGGTCTAATAAAACCCCTATTCAGTAATTCTTGCAACTGTTCTTTCAATTCCTTCAACTCAGTTGGAGCCATTCTGTATGGTGCCTTAGATACCGATACTATTCCTGGCGCCACATCGATCGATAGCTCAACCTCTCTTATCGGTGGTACACCGCTCAATTCTTCAGGAAACACATCAGGAAACTCTCTGACTATCGGTATCTCTTGTATCTTCACATGTTCTCTCTTACTGTCTATAACCAAAGCTAGATAACCTTCACATCCTTTTCTCATACACCGACAGGCTTGCATAGCAGATATCACATTTACAAGAGGATTAGTGCACACTCCTCTCACCGTCGCTCTGTTCCCCTTATCATCATAGATTATAACCATCTTCTTCTTGCACTTAACATCCGCATCATATTTAGTTAACCAATCCATACCCAAAATCAAATCAAACTCATCAAACGGTAGTTCAATCAAATCCGCTGGAACACACTACCTTGAACCTCTAATGCACAGTTTCTATACACTCTATTCACATTAACATTACCTCCCAAAGGGCTAGACACGCATACATCATATTTTAAACATTCAACTTTAGGCATCTTTTCACATATCTTTTTATCACACACATATGAATGAGTTGAGCCAGGATCAATAAGTGCAAACATTTCCGCACCACAGAGTAGAATAATACCTGCTATCACCTCAGGCGCATCCTGATCCTCTCGTGCCCTCATAGCATAAGTCCGCACTGGTGCCGCATCAGGCCTATCCACAATCTCAGAATCAACTGCACCCCTTGACTGGCTACCTCTGCCACGTCCTCTTCCTCTTCCTCTATTAGTAGAAGGCAAATTTGAACCACCCCTACTCTTCTCTTGTTGATTTCCCGACATCTCATAAGCATTCGGGCAATTAGCAAGGAAATGCTCAGTGCTTCCACATCTAAAACAAGCACCCGTCACTCTCCAACATTCTCCTCTATGCCTCTTACCAAAATGAGGACACTCATGAACCTCACTTCTGTTACCAGATGTTCCTCTTCCTGTACCAGATGCTGAGGGAGCGCCACGCTTCTTACCTCTCGCTGCAGAACTGAACCCTGATTCCGCAGGTGGTGCCACAAGAGAATCTCTTGATCTTTTCCCCGTCTGGGAACCACCTCTACTTGCATTCTTCCTTTGTCTCCATTCTCTTTGAGCTCCCAAAGTTCTTTCAGCTCTCAAAGCTGCTTGAACAATTCGATAATAACTTACATTCTGTTATGTTGTTAGAGAAATCAGCAATGCCTTAATCTCCTCAATCAACCCATCCTCAAACTGTTGACATCGCAACACATCGGTCAAAACACCTTTTGGCGCATACTTGCTTAAGCGACAGAATTCCGCTTCATACTCCGCCACCGTCATGGTTCTCTGTCTTAAACTCAGAAAGTTCTTCCAGTTTGCCTCTCGATGTGCTTTAGTGATATACTTGTTCTTGAATTCCCTTTCAAAGAACTCCCAGTTTAATGGTTCAGGAAGCAAAGGCTTCTGCAGGACCAGCTTCCACCAATCATATGCAGGGCCTTGGAGTAATGACTCCACACATTCAACCCACTGGTCAGGAGGACACCGTATCTCCTTAAGAATCCTTTCCACCTTCTCAATCCAGTACTCTGTTTTTTCTGACTCATCTAACCTTGTTCCATGGAATTCCTCAAAACCATGCTTTCTCAAAGATTCTATTGGGGCTCTAGGCACCATCATACGTTCCATCACTCTTGCCATATCTTGTGTCATTTTCATCATAGCTTCCATAGGCCCAAACGAAATCTCATTCCCGAAACCTATCGATCTAGACTCTCCAGACCCCGTCACCTCAGCTTCACGAGGATTCACACTTTCGACAGATTCTTCTCCGGTATGCCTTCCAGAATCCATCGTTACTACACAGATTAAACAAGGACTTCCGCGTTAGGTCAACAAACTATGCACATCTTATCTACCCAACTCCCAGAAAAGACTCAACCTGGGCTCTGATACCACAACTTGTGACGCCCGTTCCCTAATGACAGACTAGCTCAGCTAATCTTGGTTAGAGAAGGCCGCACACACACACACAACAAACACATGCTTAACCTGAATAATAAAATTTCATCACATACAATCTTAACTCAAGCATCACATGCCAACTACTTATAGTGCACTCTTCATAGCCACACGCATTGCACACACTTATTTATACGCTTAGGCCAATATTCATAGTTATCAGATTATTACATGCCTTTACATATCCGGTACACATTCTGATTATACAAAAGCTTATATAAAAAAGGATCCCAAAATATCAACCCAAAACCTACACTTTCTACTTCCTACTATTAACCGTACAAAATGCGGGGGAGTCCTCCGATCACCTCTCGTCTGTACCTGCACGGATTAGAGTAAATCCATGCTAAGCGATAACGCTTAGTGGGGAACTCATATATAACAAATAATTTATCACACATTAGAAACATCATACATTACATACTAGAAGTCATGCCAAAACAATTATTATCATAGCGTGTACCATTTCAAGCATAGTAATGTTCGTTACTATATTAAGTCAAAGCATCAATCACTTATTCACATATCCACATCACATGCTTTATTATATTACAGTCACTTCCATTTAATATTTGATTAGTCAGTTAGCCTGCAATTAATTGACGCGGATAACGGGTAACGAATTGGTACCACTCAGGTACTAAAATCTCATCGAGATTACACTTACGCATGGGTACCCTCAGGTACAAAAATATCATTCCACTTATAATAAAATCCAGCAAGGATTATTCACATTATTTTCGCATTGTGATTACCATGGAATCAGACACATTAAACGCATGGGGCTGCAGCACTTGACCCTATAGGCATGCCTAACTATCCACTACTTGACTCGCAGGCTTAAGTTGTTAAACAAATTATTCAGTTCACATTGATCACTTTTCACATCACATACGTAGATAGCCCATACCACATTCACTTTACACATTCGCATTAGCACATAGCTAAGCATTACACTTGCATACCCATTATGCTTCCAATTCATTTTTCATAGTTAATATTCACATAATTTATTGCATTCAAGAACCATCACATAGTATGCAAATGTACATTACCTAATACACACATAACACTTACTCATAATGTTCTTCATTCCAGCTTAAAGCCTTACCGTTAGAAAGTCCAAACCCATTAGGGTTATATTGCCAAAATAGGGTAGGTCACGGTCACAATGAATTTCATTGTCACCGTAACATGTTGAAGTTCAAAACAGAATGCAAACTGGGGGCAGGTCACGGTCGCAATGAATTTCATTGTCACCGTGACATGTTCCCAACTCTCGGCAGAATGCAACTTGAGGGTATGTCACGGTCACAATGAAGTTCATTGTCACCGTGACATATCCATACTTTGCAAAACAGAATGCTCCCTTAGGTATCTCACGGTCACAATGGATTTCATTGTCTCCGTGACATACCAAAATCCAATCGGCAAAATTGAACTCAGGCATACCTCACGGTCACAATCAATTCCATTGTCACCGTGACCTATGCAAAAGCACTATAACACAGCTATATTTTATCACCAGCGCAGCAGTGCTTTCCAGTCCAATTCTCCTTCCACATCAAGACTTCAAATCTCACTCTCACTTTTGGCAATCAACCCAAATTCATCAACCACTCACTCATTTAGCACATAACTGTTTTTCCCTTCTTGTTTTGGGACTCTTCTTTGGCACAATTTATAGTCAATCCCAATTCACACATAGCATACATGCTCTCAAGCAATTCATTCACTAAACACATTACCACATACACATATAGCTCATATCAAAGTCCCTATTGGACCAATACAAATCATACAATTTACACATTTAGGGTTTGTTCCCAAACCTCGTCGCCTTAGCTCCTAATTATGACGAACGCTCGGCTCTGCAACCACAGCTTTCCCTTTATCCTTCTTCACTTCTTCGGCTATCAGTACAATACAAATGCTCAAACTCAAGCTCAATCCAGCAATATCCCATCCAAACCAATTCAACTAAGAACAAAGAGTAGAAGATGAGAATAAGCACACATAACCACTTGCCTTTAGGTATTAACACTTAATTCTTGCTCCAATTAGCTACATGCATAAATCCACTTAAACCACTCTCATCCTCACTCACGGAAGCAAGAAGAAAGACAAAGTCAAATGCAGAAAAATGAAGAATGAGGCCAACACACACTCACCTCTCACTTCTCTAGGCAAATGCATGCAAAGAGAGGTGGCTTACTCTCATGATGCCACACGGATTCCACTCTCAATTCTGCCTCCACTATCCATTTAATCAAGTTATTTTGTTCTCTAATGCACACTTACTTAACTTAGTTAATCCACTTCTTACTAATCATGCACAATTCCCTTTTCAACCTCTTAAATTCCTTTAGCCTTTCAATTAAGTCCAATCCTACACACTCAATTACACTTAGACCCCAAATTAAACTAATTGCAACTAGGGTACAAGTCCGGCCATGACATATCGGGTTGTCACCGTGACCAGATGAGGAGAGCATTCTGAATTGGTAGAAATGGTATGTCACGGTGACAATGATTTTAGTTGTCACCGTGACCATCGGGTAAGTTACATTCTGATTGTGATGAGTGCATATGTCACAGTGTTAATGGTTTTCGTTGTCACCGTGACCAGCTGTGGATGACATTCTGTTTTCAAGGTTGGATATGTCACGGCGGCAATGAAATTCATTATGACCGTGACATGTTGAACTTTCGATTCTGTTTTGATAGAGTGGTATGTCACGGTGGCAACTGATTTCATTGCCACTGTGACCTTTTGGCGGTCCAATTCTGGAGTACCAATGGTAGGTATGTCACGGTGGCAACCATTTGGTTACCACCGTGACCCCCGCGCAAAAATCTTTTAAAATCCCAATTTTCTTTACGCTTTTCTCACTCTTCCACACAGCACTCACTCTCTCTAATTGCACATCTTATTTTTCTCTGCTCTATTTGTGTTTCTTGTTTCCTTTCTCGGCTATAATCTTTGAGATTCTACAACAAGTAAGTAATTTTCTCTTTCTTTTACTTTAATTTTCTTTTTGTTTTTCTCCTCCTCTCGTTCCCTCTTCTCATTCGTTCTCCATTGTTATGCTACTCTCGCTTGATTTGTCAGAATATTTCAATTATTTTCTTTTATTGCTCTGAAATCTTGAGGTGAATCCTATCAATTCTTGCTTTCATTCTTAATTTTTAGTCTTATTTCTGAACGTTAATGATTGGGAAGTAGGTGTTTCGAGCGTAATTTGTGCAACTTTGGGTTGATGATTTTACTCAATTTTTTGTTTGGTTTTGAATTTTATAGATCTTTAACTACTTGTTCTGCTGTATATTGTTGCCAATTGCAAATTTGGGACAGTATTCTTGTTTGTGGTTCCCATTTACGTTAGTTGAAATGGTGCTTACCACGTGTTTGATAAATTGTCTCCATGAAATGTTTTCCAGATTTTTACATTTATTGACAATTTAGATTGCAAAGATTCTTTTGCCATTGTGTTCAGTTACATTTAATTTTGGGATTGCATGTTCTTGACTATTTTGAGCATTGATGATACTCTGAACAATTAGTTAGGCACGTGAAAATGCATATGCTTGGGTAGAATGTATTGAATTTTGATTATAAAAGTTGAAGCCTTTGCCTATTTGAACTTTTATTGTTATTGAAATTGGCTGTTTATTTTTCGTGCAGTGGCCCCTAAGCAAAAAAGCAGTGCCCTCACATGGAGTTCTATAGGCCCGCCTTCGAGCCAAAAAATGGTGGATATTTCTAAAGTACCAGGCTGGGTTCCGGGTCCCAAAAAGGAGGCTTATGCTCAATTCTCCGAATGTTCATACATCCCGACAAGCTATTTGGATTTTGCCTTGTTGAAAAAACTTGAGATAAAGAGTAAAGTCCAGAGGTTTATTTCCAACATTGGCTGGGGAGGGTGTTCTCACATACTGAGAAAGTTTATCGTTAATTGACTCGCGATTTTGTGTCGACCATCACCTATCGACCAGGCCGAGACCTTATCAACGATCCAGGTTCTGTTTTATTCATATTGGACAACATAGAATATAATCTCACTTTTCATGAATTTTCAGAGTATCTGGGCTTTCCACACCTCGCAGTGGACTATTATGATGATTACGATAAAGATGGTGCTTGGGCGATAATTCGAGACATTATGACTGCCACACAATATTTCTCGGGCAAAACTAAGTCGTATCATTTAAACAGCCACATTCTGCGCATCCTCCATCATTTTTTCTCACTATCTCTGTTAAGCCATGCGGATTCAGCGGGCCAAGTCAACTTACCTGAAGCCCTGTTTCTCGTATGCATGGTGCAGGGTGTCCGAATTAATGGCGCCACACATTTCTGGCACTAATTAGAGGAGATGGCAACCAAAAAAGGTAAAAAAAAAATTGCACTTGGTGGATTTGTCACTGCCATAGCTAATCGTGTCTGTCACCCCTTGAAAAAGTACAAATCGTTAGCTTCCATTGCTACAATTGATCAAAATAAGCTCACAAATATGAAGGTCATAGTGAAGGATGTGACGACAACTGACAGCTTTCGATTGTCCACTCGTGACGAGTATCTGCAAGGCGCCGAGCGAGGTCTGGGAGGCTTGCCACATGAGAATGAAGAGGATCCTTAGGCACCAGCTCCTCCAGCCCCTGAGCACCAGCGGTTTTCCTCCGCGCAGTATGACGCGATTATGGAGCATATGGATCAGGTGCTTTTGGGACTTTCGTCTTTGACGGCACGGTTTGATGCCCATTTTCCACCACCACCACTGCCAAAGGACTGACCAGGGAGAAATACTATCTTTTGTTTTGTTTTTATTTTTTCATTTTATTTTGTAATATTGTGACTTGCTGGGGACAACAAGTTATTGTGTGTGGGGTAGCGGAGTAACTCTAAATTCTTAAATATGTCACTAACAGCTTATGATGTATGTTTATTTTTGCATGTTTATTTTTGTTGTTTAGTTTTTTTTTGTGTACTCAATTGTTGTTGCTTGATTATCCCTATCTTAGCTTGGTTGGCTCTTAGTTATTCCTATTGTGAATGTTTTGAACTTTAATTTGAGAATGGTTTATCTTAAAAATTGATCATAGCAAATGAGTAGTTGGAAGTTTTAGAAGCAAATTAATATAAATTAGTCATATATCTTTTAATTTCCAATCTTTTCTGCACTATAGGCTTGTTTGTGAAAATTTGAAAAATCCAGTGCGTAAAAGTTTTTGAGTGAAGGAATTTTAGGATAATTAGAACCTTCCTCATCACCCTTCGAAACATCATAACAACTCAAGCAAGTTTAGGACATGATCTAGGCAATTTCTTTCTTTGGTAACCATTTTAAATAGCTTTTGACCTACTTGTTTACTTCATTTCCATTGCTAGCCCTGTTGAGCTGATTTAGTATGCTAAATGCGTACTATGCATTTTTCTTTGTTACACTATTATTTTACCATTTAACCTAAATGCCTTTGACTATCCTTTCTAAGAATTGGCCACTCTAGGATTGGGTTGGGATAATATTGAAAGTTGAATTAGGGTATTTATTGTGAAAATAGTGTGGGAGTGAGAAGAATTGTGAAACTTTGGGGTGTTGTCTAGTATATCGTTTAAGTTCCCTTTAATGGAGTCAAATTTGTGGTAGGAAAATAGAGGTTTTGGGTATCTCATCATAATAATAAAAAATTAATAAAAAAAAGAGAAAAAAAAAGAGAACAGAAAAGAAAAAGAAGTTGATGAGTTGTTGATTATTATTAATCTTAGAGTTAGTTGATTATAGAAAAATTCGAGTGTGGGGTACCCTTAATTAGAAGAAAACGTATTCATATTCATGGATATTTGGGTTTGAAAGATAAATTCATTAAGGAAGTTCATCACTTTGTTTTCTTGAGGTTTAATGTAATTCATGTTTGGGGGAACTTTAGACGACCTTTGGCAACTATGAGTAAATTGAAGGTAGGTTATGGAAAATTTTTGTTCAGTTTGGGTAGTGGAGTTATAGGTAGAGTGGCTGATTCTTCCTTTGATTTCTCTTACTATTCTTGTTAGCCAATTACCTAACCCAACATTTCAACCTTGTAATAAGTCCTTTTGATCCTATTCTTGATTTGAGTTTTTTAGTAGAGATGACCTTTGTGGTTCCGGTGCTAAAGGAGAGGCTTATGGTTATCTTGAGTTTTAAGTGCGAAACTTGTATGCAAATTTACTTGCATATTCATTTTCTTTGCTCAATTGCTGGAATGCATTGGTTGTTTTGTTTTGAAAAAAGAAAATTTGTTTTGAGCCTAGCACACACACACGTGAAATTACTTGATATAAATTGATTTAAGAATTTGTAACTAAGACCCTTTTGCTTGGTGCTATGACTGTTGTTAAGTTTTTGTATTCTGAGTTAGAGTTTAAAATTTTAGGAATGTGGATAATTCATTTACTCGAGGACGAGCAAAGTTTAAGTGTGGGGTATTTTGATAACTTCAATATAGTACTTAGTTTTAATAGTGTTTTCGTATGATTTTTGGGTGTTTAGTTGTGTTTTTTGTCATATTATGTTTCCTTTAGGTTAATTTTGCTAATCTTAGTCAAATTGGAATTTTGATGAATTATAGATAGCTTTTTGATGGAGTTTGATTTGTCTTTGCATGTGTGGTTCTAAGCACCTCACGGTCACAACCAAATTGGTTGTGACCGTGACATAAACAGGAATTGAAAACAGGAGCTGACTTACATGGGTCACGGTCATAACAAAACTCATTGTGACCATGACATAGAAATCCATCGGATAGAATGCAAGTATGAAGCACCTCACGATGGCAACCTATATGGTTATCACCGTGACATGAAAATCACCAAGGCAGAATCAGTTGAGTACGTACCTCACGGTGGCAACAAATTTCATTGCCACCGTGACATAAATTTTTCCTAGACAGAAGCTAAAATTGAAGACCTCACGCACTACAAGAAATCTGAGAAATAGAGACGGAATTCCGTCTCTAATTGAAAATAGAGACGGAAATAGAGACGGAAATTTTCCGTCTCTATTTCGTCGGTCTCTAAAAATTAGAGACCAAAATGTTCCGTCTCTAAAGGAACGTTTCCGTCTCTAAAAATAGAGACGGAATAGTGCTTTCCGTCTCTATTTTTAGAGACGGAAAGAGCGTTTCCGTCTCTAAAAATAGAGACGGAAAGAACGATTCCGTCTCTAAAAATAGAGACGGAAACTCAATTCCGTCTCTAAAAATAGAGACGGAATAAGTTTTTCCGTCTCTATTTTTAGAGACGGAAAATGAATTCCGTCTCTATTTTTTTGGAATTTTTTTTAATATATTAAAATAAATAATATTAAATTTAAATATTCCTTAATTTTATATAATGAATTTTTGTCTCTAATTTATTGATTTTTTTTATATATTAAAAATAAATAATATTAAATTTAAATTATTCTTAATTTTATATAATGAAAAAAATTAAATAAACAATAAATAAATATGAAAATATTGTATCAATTTAATGTATTAATATATAAAAAGTGTAGTGAGATTACAAATAAAAAAAAGATAAAAATTCTAAAAATAATAATTAAGATGGAGGAGAATGCGGACGACCAGCAGACGGTACTTGCGGGTCAACAGGTAATGTACGGCTAATGAAGTCCTCCAGCATATTGATACGATCTATTAGTACGCCGACCGTACCGCGTAGCTCAATGACCTCATTAATACGCCGACCGTCTCCAACTTCTGTCCATATTACTCATTAATATTAAACTGCTTAGAAAAAATCATAAGGTCGAAGTTAGTATTTAATTTGAACTCAATTCTCTAGCTTACTATTTCGCTTTAATCCCTAATTAGTTTTACATAATGATTAATTTCCCTAAATCCGCAACCAAAAATATTTTGTAAAAAAACGGACAGAGTTTCCCCTATACGGGTCCCTATCCCCCTGTCAAACATTAGCAATTTTAACACTTCGGTAAAATATCAACCAATCGCAACTTCACAACAAACTCATTGTAATAAGAAATTTATCCATTCACATCAAACATCTAAATTTAACGGATAAAATCACCACCAGTTGTGAATTTATCCCTTAAAGTGATATTCCGTTAATACAGTATCGTTAATAATAGCATAGTCGTTACTATTGAATTACAACAAAATCAAAATATATCACAACTCAATTAGTACCTAATTGTATAATTATAGTTTCAATCATCTCAAATCATTATCCATCCTAAATTCCAAAATTCGAACATATTAACTCATTTGGACAACAATTGCATTTAATTATGATCATATAATCGCTATACATGTTCATATATATATATCATGCTATTTCCATTTATCAATGTTAATTTCTTTACTTCTATACTCTTATCATTTATATCAATACAATAACTTACATAACATACTTATATCCATATAATTTGCATAAATATCATAAAGTTCAGAACACATTTAAACATGCAAATTCTATCAAAATATCACATTTACATATAGGATTTCCACACACTTCTTTGGGTTCACCTTGCTAATCTAAATAAATTTGTATAACATAGATTTCTCATTTAATTACTTATCATTTAACATTGTTATATAAGTTTGGTTATCATTTTGATAAAATTTGAAATTCATTTAATCAATATTTACATATACTAAAAATTTTGATTTGAGAAGTCACACGATAGTGAGTAAATCCTGACTACCGTGTGGCATGACACACTTAAATCACATGTTTTACACGATGTGAAGAATATCTAGCCGATTGTGAGGGTTATCGTACGGTGGGCAGAAAAGTTCGAGCATTGTGTGAGTTAACAAAACATCTATAATTTCTGCCTAAAACACGATTATACTGTGATACAAATCCCTGACTACCGTATAACTGGGCAAAAGCAAATTCTGCAGATTTATCTGTTAACTTTGCTCAATTTAATTCTCTTGTTAAACCACATTTTTAGGGTATATGTTCTTCATAACAAATAATCATATACCTCTAAATTTCAACATAGAGTAATCATCACTCAATTTAAACTTGTATTTATAACATTAAACCCACTTAAACGGCATCTAGTTCTGTAATATGGACAGAACTTCATCAAGCTTTTCAAATCCAATTTCACCTAACTTAAAGACATAATAAATCTTGTATTTCTTCTGAACATTTATTGATATATGTCTTAAGAAACTATAGCAACAGGAATGAAGTCATTTGATGCTCTATAACAAGAATTACACTCAAAATACCAATGATTTTTAATTTATGAGAAAAATCACTTAGAAAAATAAGTTTGGTGGCCACATACCTATTTTCTGTATATTTTGGGTCTTTTCGCGGTCGCCGGAGGCTCGCCGGAGCTCCACCGGAGTCACCAAGACCATCAGAAGGAAGCTCGACGCCTCGGGGTTCCTTTTCCGGTGATCACGCGCCGAAAAAGCCCTCCATTTCGCCGAAATCTTCGTCGGTAGGTTCGGTTTTCTTCTCCTCAGATCTACTCGTCGCCGGCGATTGAGGGAGATCCACGGCCACCGAAAGCTTCGCCTTGCCGCCATGAGTCCAGTCGCACTGCTCGTGTCGCCTCTCGCCGTCGGAGCTCGTCGGAAAATGCAAGAGAAGCTCACGGTGCTTCTCTCGCTCTCCTAGAACGACGACGGCCACGGACAGGGAAAACGCCGAGAGCTGCGCTGCAGGGAACGTCGGAGATTCGTTGCCGATGTCGTCGCCGGCGCTGCCCCTCAGCCACTCCCTCTTCCCCTCTCCGATCTCTCTCTCTTTCCTTCGGTCTCTTCCCCGTTCTGCCTCCATACCCACAGTTTCCTTTTTTTTCCTATTTCTCATAATACCCACTAATTCTAACTTCTTTAGGAGCGGCGCACAGTGGCGGGTAGGCCGGTCGTTGGACGGCGACGGGGAGAGGGCGGCGGTGGAAACAAACGCCGGATGGACGGCTCGGGCAACGGAGGAAGGAGGCAGCGAATACAGGGAGCAGAAAGGAGGGGAAAAGAAAGAGGAAAAAAGAAAGGAAATTAGGTCTAAAAACCCGAAATTTAGAGACGGTATTAAATTCCGTCTCTATTTAGAGACGGAAATCGTCTTCCGTCTCTAAAAATAGAGACGGAATGACTTTTCCGTCTCTATTTAGAGACGGAAAATTTATACCGTCTCTAAATAGAGACGGAAATATTATTCCGTCTCTATTTTTGGAGACGGTATGTATTTTCCGTCTCTATTTAGAGACGGAAAAATCATTCCGTCTCTATTTAGAGACGGAAAATATTTTCCGTCTCTATTTAGAGACGGAAAATTTATACCGTCTCTAAATAGAGACGGAAATATTATTCCGTCTCTATTTTTAGAGACGGTATGTATTTTCCGTCTCTATTTAGAGACGGAAAAATCATTCCGTCTCTATTTAGAGACGGAAAACTATTCCGTCTCTAAATACCGTCTCCAATTTTGGCGGGAAAAAATCGCGCCATAATTAGCGACCAAATTTAGAGACGGAACTAATTTCGTCTCTAAATAGAGACGGAGAGAAATTTCCGTCTCTAAATAGAGACGGAAATTTCTTTCCGTCTCTATTTAGAGACGGAAAATGATTTCCGTCTCTATTTAGAGACGGAATTCATTCCGTCTCTATTTTTCCGTCTCTATTTTTGATTTTTCTTGTAGTGACGGTGGCAACAGATTTCATTGCCACCGTGAACCCTCTCCTTTGCGCAAAGGTAGATTAACGTTCTCGACACCTCACGGTGGCAACAGGTTTCATTGCCACCGTGACCACTCTGACACTATATAAACGTATTTTTCTGTTTGGCTAGGGTTCCGAATTTTTTTAGTTTAGTTTTCATATTAGTTTTGAGATTGACAATTTTCTGAACTTTTCTTCTATTCTAAATTTTAGGTTTCGAATTTTTGTCTTTAGTTTTGAATTAGAAATTAAGAATATTTCATCAGATACACATAATTTATTTTCAAGAGAGTTTTATTTTCGGGTTTCTAGAATTTGAATTTAATTCTCCATTGAAGATCCAAAGAAAAAGATTGAAGAACGATGGATTCAACCGGCATTTTCGCCTCAATGAATTTCTGGGTTTATTCTTTCCTTTATTCTTTTGATTTTGTAATGGATCGTGAGTAGTCTCTTAGTTGTTTAGGGGATCTCTGAATCCCCTACGCTTGATGTGAATTCTGAACATGCTTTGATATTCAATATATGAAAGAAAGGTTTATTTCACTGGTTCTTATTATCAAATCATGAGATGTATATTTTCAAGTTAATTTACAGTTTTGATGACTGACTTAATTCATGTATCTTTATTTGTTATTGAGTTGTATGGATTGAATGTCATGATCAATTATCTTCAGATTTTCTGTCATGTTTGCTGTATCATTTGGGCTGCTCCAAAATGGGAATCTAGATGTGAAGGTTTTCATGGTTTAAGATTGAAGTGAGGAGTGAAATAATTAGGTTTTGGGTTGTTTGGCTCCAGAATGGGAAAGAAAACCAAACTTAGGATTTTAGACCCATGCTTAGGCTAGTTGTATGGCTTGTTCCGGAATGGGACGTCATGCAAATAGAATAGCTTGCTCCGGAATGGGACGCTTGGGTTAAGGGGGTTATCCCGATTTCTTTTATATAGGATTCTTAGATTAATTTTATTCGCATTTGGGTATGGGGTGGATGAGTGAACCTGAGCAACATTCTTTTCATTCTTGAATTTTTTGCTTGTTTTATTCTGTTATCAGTTTTTGTTATCAGTTTTTGCTGTTAGCTTTATTTGTTTACTTTTCACTTGCTTTTTAGCGGTTTAATTCTTTTATTTTTATTCAGTAGATTGCTAAATCAATTCAAACTTTTGGGAATTTTTTAGCATACATTTAATTTTCTTCACTTACACACACAATCTCTTGGGTACGATAACTCGGGGTCCTAACTATATCCCACTTTATTACTTATCGATTCAGTACACTTGCTGAGATCGCGTCAAGGAACCCGCAAGATGAGTCCTCTACAGGTCCTGCTTCGAGGGGTAGGAGCTAGGGATCCACAGTTGGTTCGAGTGCTGGTAGAGGTAGTTCTGGTGGCAGAGGTGAAGTGATACCTGAGTGTTCTCACTGCAGTAAGCGCCACAAGGGCGAGTGTAGGTGTCTCACTGGTGGTTGTTTCCATTGTGGAAGCACCGAGCATTTTTTGGCTGATTGCCCGAAGTTAAGTGAGAATGCTAGAGATCAGCATGAGGCTAGCCGATTGCAGTGTTCCTCTGGCTAGTCGAGGTCGAGGCAGAGGTAGAGGTCGAGGTGGTTGGACTAAAAAGGGAGCTCCATCAGAATCAGTAGACCGTCCTCAAATGGTGCCAGCTAGGGCTTATGCTATGAGAGCTCGGGATGAGCAAGATTCACCGGATGTGATTGCAGGTAAGTTTCTACTTTGTGACACTGAGATGTATGCTCTAATAGACCCTGGTTCCACACACTCATATTTGTGCTCTGATAAGTTGCATGATGGTGATCAGTTAGATTATGAGATTTGTCTGACCAGTCCTTTAGGGCATAGTCTCAATGTGAGTAGAGTGTTTAGGAATTGTCCCCTATTGGCCCAAGGTGTTGAGTTTCCAGCGGATTTGATAGACTTGCCTTTTTGGGAATTTGATTTGATTTTGGGAATGGATTGGTTGAGTAAGCATCGGGTAGTGGTAGATTTTCATAGGAAGACTGTTGTGTTGTGGGATAGAGATCAGTCTCCGGTTATGGTTAAAGGTTTAGGCTCGAGTTCTTTGGGGAATGTGATTTCTGCCATGCAAGCTAAGAGGTTCTTGAGGAAGGCTTGTGAGGCATTTTTAGTAGTCGTGTTGGACTCTAAGCGCAGTCAAGTTAAAATTGAGGATATCCCAGTGGTTAGAGAGTTCGAGGATGTGTTCCCTAGTGAGTTGCTTGGGTTACCTCTGGAGAGAGAAGTGGAGTTATCCATAGAGATAATGCCGGGTACTGCCCCCATTTCTAAAGCACCTTATCGAATGGCTCCTGTAGAATTGAGAGAACTTAAAACTCAATTACAAGAGCTATTGGATAAAGGCTTTATTAAACCTAGCATATCTCCTTAGGGAGCTCCAGTTTTATTTGTAAAGAAGAAGGATGGGACATTGAGGATGTGCATAAATTACCATCAGATTAATAAGGTTACTGTGAAGGATAAGTATCCCTTGCCTAGGATTGAGGACTTGTTTGATCAGCTTATAAGTGCGGGGATCTTTTTTAAGATTGATCTTCGGTCTGGTTATTATCAGCTTTGGGTTAAGGATACCGATGTGGTTAAGACTGTATTTCGGACGCAATATGGCCACTATGAGTTTCTTGTGATTCCATTTGGTTTGACCAATGCACCTTTGACTTTTATGTATTTGATGAACAGAGTGCTTAGGCCATATCTCGACCGATTTGTTGTAGTATTCATTGACGACATTTTGGTGTACTCGAAGAATGAGAGTGAGCATGAAGAGCATCTTCAGATACTGCTTCAGGTTTTGAGAGATCACCATCTGTTTGTGAAGCTTAGTAAGTGTGATTTTTGGCTTCAGAAAGTGTCCTTTTTGGGCCATATTGTTTCGGCCAAAGGTATTCAAGTTGATCCAGCCAAGATTGAGGCGATTGTGAATTGGAAGGCACCTAGGAATGTTTTGGAAGTGAGAAGTTTCCTAGGTTTGGCGGGGTATTATCGGCGGTTTGTTAAGGGATTTTCAGTTATTGCTACTCCTATGACTAGACTATTGAGGAAAGGGGTCTGATTTGAGTGGTTGGATAAGTGTCAGGCATGTTTTGGGCAGTTGAAGAGGTTGTTGATCGAAGCTCCTATACTTGCTCAATCCATTTTGGGTAAGGAATTTGTAATGTACAGTGATGCTTCAGGAGTTGGACTTGGTTGTGTTTTGATGCAAGAAGGTAAGGTTATTGTGACACGTGCAGAACCTCGCGGCCTCCCGAAAGCCCGCTCTAGGGCGATCAGGAGAGGTTCATAAAACTTGCAAGGTATTTACAAGCTGCGTCTATTATGGGCAACAAAGAGGTTTCTTGGAGTCGCCACCCAATAGAACATTGGGAAAGGTCGTCTAGCCTCATCGAGCCTAAGACGGCGCATACATATCCATATTGGTCTAGCCAGAGGGATCTTGGAGGCCTCATCCTCTACCCCCCTGGAGCCTAGGATTGTATATTTAAGCCTTTTGGTGGGACTCAAGAGGTGTCTTGGAAGTCCTAGACCTCTCACCTCATTGAGCCTCAAAGACCAGAGTGAGTTCGGGACTTCTCATTTATTTATACCTTGATTAATATTATAATTGAGTTTTGAATTTATTATTTCATCAACTTTCCACATGATGCAATTTAAATTAAAGGCGCAATCATTCATATCAAAAGCGGTAAATGGAAGATAAATCCAAAAATAAAACATTCAAAAATATTACAATAATACTAGGAGCGGAATACAACTCCCATTTATAAATGAAATGCAAATCAAGCATAAATCGGGGTATTCATTGATGATGAGGACATTGATCCTCGTATGCATATTTATTATGAAATAGTTATTGATGCGATGATTTATTTGAGTATGAAAAACTAGGACATTGGTCCCATTTTTTATTTAGAGAAATGCTAGGTTAATTAATAGAAAGATTTTGGTCTTTTTTACTTCAACGATATTAAAACTATTTTCATAATAACATAAATAAAAGGTAAAGGCAAAGAAGGAACCAGAATAAAAGTCCTCGGATTGGCGCAATCACCATCTTTCATAACTCTAACTCCAAGTGGTCAGAAAATAACTCACAAGGATAAACATGTTAGCATAATAAAAAACGTGAATAAAAAAATAAAAATAAAAGAATGAGAGAACCCTAACAGAAATAGGTTAAAAGATAGAATTTTATAAATCAAAAATGTAAAAGCCTGCCTAGGGACGACCCCTGTACCGTGCCATGGGCCGTCCCTAGTAAAGGGAAACAAGTAAAAAAGACCTTTTAGCTCTTTTGTACAAAAATGATAAAAGTCGTAAGAAATCAATGTGAATCAAATTAAATTACGCAAATGTTAGTCCAGAATGTTTACCCTCGGATTTTACCTTTTAGGGTGATTGTCGGATGATTTCGTCCCCGTATGCTTCGCAAGGATCGAGTACGAATCCGATCAAAGAAAGAAAATTTATGTTATTCTTTCCTTGAAAATTTGATAGTAATCGAGTGTTCGAATTAGTTATATTGATGGAAACGAATGAATTTCGTCACCTCAAATTGACTTAATTCGCAAGAAAAATTGGAAGAAATCAATTAAAAAAAATTTATCAAAATAAAATTCTGCAAATAAAGCAGAGATTTCATAAACTTTTGAGTAAATTGCTCACATAAACTTTTCTAAAAATCAATTTCCCAAAAATACTTGATAGCCTTTTTTCAAAATAAATTACTCTAAAATTTCCCTCTTTTTCTCACCAAAATTCCCAAATTTTCTCCGCAAATTTTCTCACCCCAAAATTGAAATTTGATCCTCTATTTATAGGATTTTAGGAGATAATTAAGATAAGCCTCAATCTAAAGTTTGAATTTTAAAAAGGACTTTAAATTGCAAATCTTAGATAAATCCTATCCTTCATCAGATTTTATCCAATCCGGTGTGATCCGGTCAGTTACTGTACCGACGGGCTTCCCTGCATCTACCGACGGCCGTCCCTACTAAGGGCATATGCTGAAAACTGACTAGGGATGGGGCGCGATACTAGGGACGGGCATCCCTACATCGCCACATGTCCGTCCCCACTATGCCTAGAGACGGGGATCACCCCAAGTAGGGACGGGCGTCCCTACACAGACGGGCATCCCGTCTGTGGAGCAAAACTCCCAATTTTACCCAAAATTTATCCACTTCTTTCAAAACTCCATGCCATAGAAAAAGATTTTAATCCTCGCGAAATCGAAAGACGAAAACCTCCGAATTTCATCCCCTTATTCGAAAACCGACATTGATCTCTTCATCGGGTAACTCTGATCTGGACTGCCTCAAGACCCGGTGTCTACAGTTGCCCCCAATTTTTGGGAAACTAGCGCACTAGTGCCTAGATGAGCCAAAATTCAGAGAAGAAAGGAAAGAGACGCATACCTGAGGCAGTCCTTACCTTTTCGCCGGGGAAGTGGTAATGCGTTGAGTCGGTTCTGGACTTACAAAACGCGAGGTTTGCTCTTCTGAGCTGCACTGAGTCTTCTTCGAACTGTACAGAGTGCAATAATTGGCTCTCCTGAGCTACACCGAGTCTTCTTCGGACTGTTCAAAGTGCGATGAGTGGCTCTCCTGAGCTGCACTGAGTCTTCTTCGAACTGTACAAAGTGCAATGATGGGCTCTCCTGAGCTGCACCGAGTCTTCTTCGGACTGTACAACGTGCAATGATGGGCTCTCTTGAGCTGCACCGAGTCTTCTTCCAACTGTAGAAAGTGCAATGATGGGCTCTCCTGAGCTGCACCGAGTCTTCTTCGGACTGTACAACGTGCAATGATGGGCTCTTGAAATGGGCGTCCTTCTGGCCTGGGTGTCCCAATTTGGCGGCTTCATCATGCCTCAAGGTACAATTCTGACCTTTTGATTTCATGTGATCCCGAAGGACATGATGCTTAATTTGTTTATTCTTCCTTTTGACTGTGGGTCAATTTTGAATCGGTGTAAAACCACATTCCTGTATTATAAGAGATTCTCGTTAATTCTCGTGCCAATTAATTTGACTGATAGATTTGTGGATATTTTTATATCATTTATCATCCTTTTTATCACATAATTAATTATCCCTTTTTCTTCTTCTTCTTTCCTTTTCTTTTCTTAAGAGAGTTAAATCATGAAGAAATAACATGCAAATTTAATAGGATAACTATAAATGTTTTTCCACTAAAAGGTTAAATTTTGTATAATGTAATGTAAATATGATAATATAAGATACAAAAATAATATCATGACTCCTTGAAGGGCTATGGGGGTGGATAGTCCATGAGCTCCTCCTCCGGATCATCATCATCATCTGATATCTGGACTGTCTGAGACAGTGATGAAGAGGCAGAGGGTCCCGCATCTGGAGCAGATGGCTGACTAGGAGGGGCTAATGGTCCGGCCTGCTGTGTAGCCGAGGCTCTGGCCTGTCACTGGTATCTAGGAGGGACGGCCACTGGTATAGATAATGGTTGTGCTCTCGCCGGGTCCAGCTGCTGGAACTGGACCTGAGCAAATCCATCTAGGAATGGTTGTGCACATACCGTCATGAACTGTAGCATATCAACGACAACTCCCCCTAACTCCCTGAAAGAATCACCTAGGCGGAGGGTCTGATCCGTAGAGGCAGTCCCCATGTTCTGCAGTCTGTCCTCTGTCTGCTCCCTAAACTCTCGAATGGACTGAGCGATAGGAGGTATGGCACCATCTAGAACCTGAACCCTAAATCTGAGAGCCTCAACCGACTCCTCTACTGCCTGTAAGGACGCATCCACCCTCTGGGGCACTCTATCCTGGGAGGTCCTCATCTCCTGCCTCAGCTGAGCCACGAGCCTCTCCTGCTCCTGCCTCAAAAAGTCAATGAGCCTCCCCTGCTCCTGGATAATACTCTGCTGCTGCTCCAGCCGATCTAATATGACTCTATCTCACTCTCCAAGCTGCCCGAGAAGGGCTGTGTCTCTCTCCTCCTGCCTGTTCTCGAAAGATGCAAACATAGCAGTCAATAGTGGAGTAAAATTCAGCTGCGCTGGGAAAGCTGATGATGAGGACGAAGGGGAGCTGAATCTGGTACTGACTCAGGTGGTTGAGCTATAGAAGTAGATGCTCCCGGATCCCCTACCCTAGCATACGGACTAAACCTCTCATGAGCCCGGGGAACTGTCTGATGTACTCGCGATGGTGGAGGTGTAGGACTCTGTACTCTCTGCCCTGGAGGAGTAGCAAGTAGCTCATCCATAGTAAACTCGATCCCCATATCATAAGGTGTACCTGGCTGATCCTCGTGCTGCGGCTGTGGAGGCTGACCCTCTGGATGCTCCGGCTATCGGGGAAGCTGGTCCTCCTGGTGCTGATGGTGCTCGGGAAGCTACTACTCCTGATGCTCTGGATGCTCGGGAGGCTGGTCCTGAGGCTGCTCCTCTACTGGCTCTAACGAAGGCAAGCTAAATGCGCGTCTAGTCTCATGCACAGTGCGAATCCTATACGCCTCGGGCTGGCCTGATATCGACAATATCATAGCCATCGTCATAGCTGCTGGAGCGTCCACATAAATGCTCCCATCCAAGGGGCACCCCAAGATATCTGGACGAACACCCAAATTCAGCAGCAATCTGGTAATGACTCCCCCAACATACACCACAGGGGCTGCCCCCCTGGATACCCTCACCAGGTTGACCAAAATCTCGTGGCTGATGTTGAGCCTCTGACCTGCCACCATGGCCCATAAACTCCTGATCTCTGCAGCATTGAGGGAACCTGGGTTACTAGCTCGTCCCAAATATGAGCTGGATAAAACTCGGTGAAGATATCGCAAGGCCTGTGTTGAAAGTACTGTACTCTTCGCCATGTCATGATCATACGGCACTCCCGGCAACGCTATAACCGCCCAATGCTGACGTCTCACTGATCTCTGGGGCATTATAACATCCTGCCCGAATTGAAGCCCCATGGCCTCTGTAAACCACTAACGGGTGATACTGTAATGGTGGCCTTCAATCAAAAACTGGATGACACCCTCCTCCGTGTCAGATCTCTGATATCCGCCGTAGTGTAGCGTAGCAAGGAATTGCCGCACCATCTCTGGGTGAGTCTGGAAAGCAGGTATCAAAAACTCTATCCAATCCGTGCCTGCCATCAGTATATCAACCTCATCTGCCATCCCCAGAGCCTCAAGGAATGGCCTAGAAACGAAGCGGCTAGCTCGAAACTGCACCAGGGCCAGTGCTGCGTATCTCTATCTAGCCTCGTCACTCATCCAACCTGGGGCCTCAGGCTCAGGCTGATCATGAGGAGCATATCATCGTGGTGGCATCCTGTGAATAAGGTAAACAGTTAGTTTAGCATTATATGTAACACCCCCATCGCCGTCCCCATTGGAAGGACGCCGACGGGCGCACTACCCGACGCTCACACATACAGATATACACATGCACAATGCGGAAGCATACTTTCATACATAGCATACATACGAAAATATGGGTTAATTAAAAACTTACCTTACCTGAGGCACAGACTGAACATGCAATAACTCACGCACACGCAGGCGCTAAGCAGAAGCATACATATAACCATTCAACGGAAGCATAAGCAAAATAATAAAACAAAGGAATAACTTAACATAAAGACATACTAACGATTACATTCTCAAAAGAAAACTCAAGATCAAAACATAATTAATTACATATACAATACTACAGAATTACAAAAGCTGAAATACAGAAGCTGAATAAAATACAGAACTTCTAACTCCTATGTGGCTGACCCTGCAGAAGCGCAACTCGAACAGAACCAAACCTGCCACCTGCACGGAAAGGAAATCGGTGCTAAGCGATAAACGCTTAGTGGGGAGAACACACAAGAATATGGACGGCCACTCACAATGGTCGCCAAGGCAAAACACATTCAAATGGCAAATGTGGATATTCATAACATATACATAATTAGGCTTGCAATAATAAAGGCATTCATTTCAATACTCACAATCAAACCATAAACTCATGTCCAGGATAGACCAAAACAGACATAATACAATACACGTTACAAACATCATCATGTTGAACTACATACTATATCACATGCATAAACCTACATGGGTAGCAAATATCAACATCTTACCGTGCAGAGTCACATGAGTTATACACATGCAATTGACATAACTAAGTACCCATGCATGAACTGACAATCAAACCATCATGGTAAGAATGCTAAACACACACACTAGTCAAATATCCAAAGGATAACATTTAGAGCATCACAATACCGCTGCGCAACTCTAATATATAAAGTATCAAGTGAAAGCACTCTAATAGCGGAGACTGAAAGCATAATCACATAACATTACATTCATATCATCAACATGCAGAAAGTACAGTAATCGTCACATACTTACCATCACAACTGCTTCGGTTCACATGCTAATATATGTAACAAAACTATGCTTAAGTCATATACTTAAATACATCAATCGAATCATTTCAAAGCATTCAGAAACTTATAACAAATCACATGACAAGTACGGATAATCATGTTAAATATAAAGTCATGCTTACTTAATACAGACATACATTCTGAAGCCCATAGTCACATTCATATACACATAAACTGATTCCTGAAATCCTTATCATAATCAATCGGATATCACATTCTGATAGCTATATCAAAGCAGCATAAAACAAACCATCAAAGCACCTGCTGACTCACAATAGTGGATAACGAGTGTACTGATTAGTACCTTACGGGTACAAGTCGGCCAAGGGGTACCTTACGGGTACGAATCGAAAACCATTTATTTTGTCACAAAAGCATTTTACTGATGGGGGATCTTAACCCGATCCAAATACATTAAAAAGGATCACGAGGATCCGTACTGATGGGGGTTCGCGAGGAACCAGTCGGGGGACCTGATCAGGGTCCAAACGTTCAAAGGGCTGCAGCTAACTGATCTCTATTAGGCATGCCTAACTATCCACTAGACTGACTCTCGCAGGTCATGCATAAAATCATTCACATTACGAATCGCACAACGCATAAATATATATATACATCATGCATAAACCAGAGTACAATAGACATATAAATATGCTCATAAAGTTGATCATATCTCATACAATTCCCATAGCAAAACATAATACAATCAATATACTTTAACATTTAAACAATGTTCTAAAGCATGCCAAGAATCAGGTAAAGAAGCACTACCATGCCAATGGTTATCAAAACATAATCCTAAACATGCGTTTTAGGTGAGGATAGTAAGTATAAATCATGCATAATCAAAATTACATTTAACATAACACAATGAATTCCAAAACTAAAACATAACAATGCATTCAGACATCAACCATATTATTCAAATAAGTTTGGCATAGCAGGATGCCAATCATACTTCATACAAGTCATATACTGGAGCATGCAATAACTCAATTGATAACATCTTAGCACTACTCATCATTCTAAAGCATGTCAGGAACACATGTGGAATCATATTATGCCAATGAATAAAAACTCATGGAATGATACGAAATACTCTTAAACATGGTATGTTATTCTAGATAAGAATCCGATCAAGGACAGGCATAACATAATGCTAAACACAACTAAAATAGGCTAACCAATCAGATACGTAAGATAAGATAGCACACAATAGAGGAAAAAGCCATAACAGCCTTTGACAGTCATTTAATAATAAACCAGTCATGGGGAACAAATCAAAACAGAAAAGGTCATACAAAGTCATACAAGAGCACATAAAGGTATGACAAGAGTAATACAGTAGTACATCACCATACAAAAGAGATAAGAAATTCATTTTGCTTAAAACTGGGCGAAATCAGAAAATTGGGCTGAAGAGGGGTCGGTCATGAGCCATGTCACGACTCGTGATTAGCCTCAAAGGAAGGTCACGAGTCGTGACCTACAAGAGAGTCACGGGACGTGACTCTATGTCACGCCTGGCTCCTCACAAGAGTCACGAGTCATGACTCTATGTCACGTCTCGTGACATGTCTCCAAGAGAGTCACAGGACGTGACTCTAAGTCACGCCTCCTCACAAGAGCCACGGGACGTGACTCTAAGTCACGAGACGTGACTTGCTTCTCACAAGGCAGTCACGCTTCGCGACTGGGGGTCACGCCTCACGGCTTCGTCCAGTCCGCCGAGAAGTCACGCGTTGTGATTGGGAGACAGAGTCACGTGGCGTGACTGTGAGTCACATCTCGTGACTTGTCTCTCTCAGGAAGTCTCGACACATACTGGAAATGGAAATTCTACAGAGACGCGATTTTCCATTCCCAGCTTACCCAGAATTCAAACAACTCGATAAAATCATTTTCAAACTAATTCAAAACACCACCAAATTCCTCTTACCTGTCAATCAATCTTCCAAACAGCATAAACAAGATAATTGCAGTTAATTCAACCATCAAACAATCAAAACCATGCTTAAACACATTTAATCCATTCTAGAGCATAAACCCTAAAAAATACAGTAAGTTCAAAACCCAAAGCTCAGAACTTCCAATTCAATCCTATTCATGCATTACTAACACATAATCATGCATATACACATTCCAAAACACACCAAATTCCAGGAATTAGGCAATGCAAACTCATATAACCTAAGTGAGAAATAGGGCAGAGACATTCAACTGAGATTGAAGAACACAGAAGTTCAAACATTTCATGTATTCAAAATACTCCCAAACCTGGAAATGACGATCCAAAATCAGCTTCAAGATCAGTCCTCAATCCTTTCCTTGCCTTTACTTTGCTTCTTCGTACAATCCAAGGCTTGCACAAACAAGAAAGCCACAATACCTTAGTTCAAACCCTTATTGAAGACAAAACCAGGAAGATGAAGAAGAACAGGAGCACGTAGAAAACCTTAAACCAACTTACCTCTTCAAACAAAGAACAATCCAAGCCAAACACAACCCAAGCCAAATGAGAAAGAAAGGAAAAAGCAGAGAAAGGAGAAGAGAAGAGGAAGAAGGAGCGTGAGAGGAGGGGACGAACGGGAATGTAATCTGTGTTCCCTCTCTCACTCTCTTTCCTTTCTTCTTTTCTTCACTCAATGCCCACCTAACAAATCCACATGGCAACTCCTAATTGAACCACAAACTCCACTTAAACTTTCCAACCATGGTACCATACTTGAGTCATACCCAATCAATTCCAATAGCCCACTTATATCCTACTTCCATACACCACAAGCACACACTAACACTTCTCTTCTTAACATACTTAATTAGTTAATTGCCATTAAGTCCTTATTATCCAAATTCTCATACACAAATTACCGAAATACCCTTCCGATCCCGACTTAGCATGCACAATCCGACCAAGGCTATTTTGGGGTGTGACATTATAGGTATAAATGGATAAAAATTTAAGCGGCATTCTTGCTGGATATGTCTAAACCAAAAAGATTTTAAAAAAATTTTGGGTAGCACCCCGGCAAAGGTGTACCCAACCTCCTGCATAAAAAACAAAAAAAAGACAGGCCTCAGGCCCCAATACAATATATTCATATTTGTTAAAAAATTTGGGCAGCACCCCGGCAAGGGTGTGCCCAACCTCCTACATAATAAAGAGGAAATAGAAAGGGAATAGGCCTCAGGCCCCAAACAACAATGCAATATATTCACATTTGCTTTCTAATTCTTAAGTTATTGGCTTCAAAGCATATGAATTCCTAAGGCCATATTTATGCGCCTAACACTAATTGTTCTCAAAACAGCAATTCATTCATGCATTTTATATTCACTAAAAAAACTTCATCCTATTAATTCACATACAATGTCAACCGGCATTAACAAGGCCACTAATTACATTAATTCAAAAGAAAAGGAAATTACCTTGCTCATAATAATAATAATAGAAAAGTGGGAGTATCTTACTAACTTGGAAGTCGAGACCCACTGAAGAAGTCAAAAAACTGAAAACTAGTGCGAAAAAATGCAATTTGAAAAGACAAAAACAAAAAAAAACCGTTGGAAACAAAGGAAAAGGCGTCGGTGTGAAGAAGAAGGAAAAGAAAGTGGATTCCCGTCGGTGCCTGCATCTTTATATAGATTTTAAGTACCGACGGGATTCCCGCTCATACAGCTACAGACGAGCATTCCATCTGTCGCTCCAGATTCCACTTTCAACCCTAATTAATGCGCGTGGTATGCACGATGCAAAATTCGCCAGGTGGACAAGTACAGACGGGTTCACCGTCTGCCTATAGGGACGAGTTAGTCGTTTGTAAGCCAAATCTATAAAACTCACCCCTTTTTCTTGGATTTCGTGCCTCTTCCTTATTTTAGCTTCATAATAGGCTCTTTTCTCTAGCTTTTTCCCTTTAGCAACTGTGACTATCGAGACATGAATTCTCCTCTTCTTTCCAAAATGTACCGTATCTTAGACGATGCTCAAATTTGGGAACACAACACTCTTGCCCCCCTTTCTTGACTGAGGTTTCTACGAAGAGTCAAGATAGACAACGACCTTCTTTTTGCTGCGATCCACTTCTGGGACCCTCGTTTTCATGTCTTCAGGTTCACCTATCAGGAAATATGCTCCTTGCCTGAAGAATTTGCTGCTATCGTCGGGAGTTGGTATCCTCCTGGTGCTTTGCCTTGCATACCTTGCTGTGGTTTGATCCAAATTCAGGATATTGCTTTGTCCTTAAGCATAGCTCCTTCTGACGCTGCTCGTCTAGTTCCTCATGGCCCAGTATTTTCTTTGGAACCTCTGATTGAAGCGATGGATGAATTCTCCAACATTCCCTCATACAGCGTGAGTGTCATCTTCCTTTTCTGCCTTATGAAGTATCTAGTCGTGACCTCAGAGGAACTGCTCGGAGACCCCCGTCTGTTTGGAATTCGGGACGACTTTCACCACGGGCTGACCCCTTTTCCTCTCATTCTAGCTGAGACTATCTTGGGTTTGGACTCTATTCGTGCCGGGCCTACCACTCCATTCTCTGGGAGCCCCTTATTACTCCAGGTACGTCATTGTTTTAAAAGGTAGTGCATCCCTTGTGTATTTTTACACTAGCTTTTCTTAGCGGGAAGTGCGTCCTTTCGGATTTTTACACAACCCTATGCCTAACTTTTGCCTGAAGTAAATCAAACTTACTCCAGCGGCTTTTCTTTGCCTTTTATTTTATTCTCTTTGGCTTTTATTTTATTTTATTTTATTTTTTTTCTTTGTTTCCTCTTCCAGATTTGGTTGCAGGAGAAACTGAAGCTTTTGTCAGAGCTGCCTCCTAAAGTCATTAATCAGTATTTTGCGAAGCGTTTTCTTCCTCACCGGTGTCTATACTTACCTAGGACCCCTGATGAGGGCATTGTCGGATTCAGTGAGATATCAGACGAGGATATTAGCTTCACGCATGCTTGGCTTCCCTTGTCCAGTGCAGTTATTAATGGGTCTTCAGGATGCGTTCCCTTATGCGGGCTCCGTGAGGCAACCTTCTACATCACGGCTCGTTGCTCTCGTCAACTCGGAGTGACTCAAGATATGGTGAGACTCCCTTTATCTTTTCGAGGTGGAGTCCTTTCTGTGGCTTTCGCCTCCCGCTATCATGAGCTTTGGAGCCGACTTCCATTGAAGACTATCATTCATTCATTTGGGAATCATTCGGCTATTTCTACCAGTGCGTATAAGAGATGGATACTTTGCCCGGCGTCTGATAACCGAACACGACAACTGAGGCATTTGGCTAGCGAGGGTAGTAGTAGGGCATAGTTTAGTTTTACAAGCATTTTGAGCAATATGTTTCTTTTTAAAGCAGAATTAGACAATGATATAAATGAATAAATTAAGTCTTATTTTATTTCACAAAATTGTGTACATTTCAGTACGATTTCAAAATGCATGATCATTTTCGTACCGATTCAATTATGCACGACTACATTCATTCATGGAACCAAAATCTTGATAGCATCAAACTCCTGTCTCCAATTAGCCCTCTCGGGTTTTCATGATTGGATATTTTCTCTCATGCCTCTAATTTTCGCCCAGGATGCCTTTTTTCGGTTTTCACCCTGACGAGGCGCCCAATTTTAGCAAGGCCACCTTTTTTTCGGTTTTCGACCCGCGGGGCTTTCATTCCCTTATTTTGATTTTGTGGTCTTTAGCCATGGAACCTTTTGAGTCTGTCAATATTGATCGGTTCTTTGAGGATAAATGGTCCTTCCAAGGTTGGTCTAAACTTTCCTCTGATATCCGGTACCCCTGGTCTCATTTCTTTGAACACCAAATCTCCCTCCTCTAGCGGATGCTTTTTCACCTTTCTCCCAAATGATCTGGCCAGCCTCTTCTGATAGATCTGATTATGATAGTAAGCTTTCAGTCTACTCTCATCCAATAAGTTTAAATGTTATAACCTCTGTTGTGCCCATTTGGCCTCTGGAATTTTGGCTTCCATGACTACTCTCAGCGATTTGAGCTCTACTTCAGCTGGTAGCACTGCTTCCGTCCCATAAACCAAAGAATACGGTGTAGCGCCTGTAGATGTCCTCACCGTCGTTCTGTAACCCCATAGAGCAAAAGGTAGCTTCTCCGCTCAGTCTTTATAGGTTTGGACCATCTTGGCTAGGATCTTCTTCACATTCTTATTGGCAGCCTCTACTGCCCCGTTAGCTTGTGGTCGATAGGGAGAGGATTTATGGTGCTCGATTCCGTACTTCTCCAGAAGCTTCCTAGTTTCCCCCATGAACTGCACCCCGTATCTGCAAATCAGATTCCTTTCAATGAACCTGGCAATATCTCTCGCGTCGATCTTTTTAAAGGACTCCGCTTCTACCCATTTTGTAAAATAGTCGATTGCGACTATTATGTATCTATGCCCATTAGAGGCCGTAGGGCGGATCTCTCCAATAATGTCTATTCCCAAGCAGCGAATGGCCAAGGTGATGTTAAGCTGTGTAGCTCTGACACTGGTAAGTGCCTTAAGTTCACGTACTACTGGCATAACTGGCACTGCTTCACATATTTTGAGCAATCGTTATCCATCGTAAGCCAGTAGAAGCCTTGTCTCATGATCTTCTTGGCCAATGTGAGTCCGTTCATATGGGCTCCGTATACTCCGGTGTGTGTTTCTTCCATTACCCTCTTAGCCTCTTTTTCATCCAAACACCTCAATTGGATACGATCAGCTTGTCGTTTGTACAACATCCCATCTATGCAGATGAACTGAGTGGACAATTTGCGAATCATTCTCTGATCCTTTTCGATAGCCTCCTCTGTAAATGTCGCATTCTCTAGATAGTTCATAATATCATAATACCACGGCTTCCAATCTGCCACTTCTACCTCCATAACTGATTTGGATTCAAAGCTAGGTCTTTTGGAGCTATAGATCAAAACTAGCTTCATGACCACTCCTTCAGGGTTGTCCCACATTGATACTAACGTGGTAAGCGCATCGGCTAATTGATTCTCATCCCTTGGAACGAAATGGAATGTACATACCTCAAACTGACTACTTAGGCCCCTCAAACACTGGATATATGGCATTAGCCTCTCCTCTTTCATGGCCCATTCACCTCAAATTTCATTGACCACCAGGGAGGAATCACCGAACACTTCCACATTCTTTGCTCCTAAGGCTATTAAGGCCTCTAATCCAAAAATACTCGCTTCATACTCAGCCTCGTTATTGGTAGCCTTGAATCTCAACTTCTTCGCCAAGGGAAGCTTCTCATCGTCTGGAGTTGTCAAAATGGCTCCTACTCCTGACCCTTTGTCGTTTACGGCTCCATCAAAGTGCAATTTCCAACCCTGAACTCCGATGGCGGTCACATCCTCATCTGGAAAGTTAAACTCGTATAAGTCTCCTTGGATCGGGTGTTCTGCTAGAAATTCAGCCACAGCACGCCCTTTGATTGTCTTCCGCATAACATACTCTACATCAAACTCTTGAAGTAACAACAACCACCTACCCATTTTCCCAAGTAAGGATGGGGCCTCTTGCAAGTACCTCAGGGGATTCTGATTCACAACTGCCTGTACCTTGTAGGCATGAAACTAATGTCGTAATTTCTTAGAAGCCCAGATTACTGCAAGGTAAATCTTTTCTACTTCCGTGTACTTAACTTCATAAGCCAAAAACTTCTTGCTAAGGTAGTAGACAGCAAATTCCACTCCAAATTCGTCCTCTTGGGCCATCATAGCTCCTACAGAGCTGTCCTCTATGGCCAGGTATAGGATCAGTGGTTTGACAGGCCGCGGCGGTCTGAGCACCGGCGGATTCAGCAAGTATTCTTTGACGGTGTCGAAAGCCTTCTGACAATTCTCGTTCCATACTACTGGTTGGTCTTTTCTGAGTAATTTGAAGACCGGTTCATAGATCGAAGTAAGCTTGGCAATAAACCTACTAATATATTGCAACCTTCCCAGAAAGCTTCTCACATCCCTCTCCTTCTGCGGTATCGGCATTTCTCTGATGGCCTTAACCTTATCCGGGTCGATCTCAATTCCCCTTTGACTAACTATGTGTCCTAGGAGCTTCCTTGAGGTAACACCAAAAATACACTTCTTAGGTTTTAACCACAGGTTGTACTTGCTTATCCTCTGAAAGAACTTTTCTAAGGCTTCAAAATGACCTTCTCTAGTGACTGACTTGATCATCATATCATCCACGTATACCTCTACTTCTTTATGGATCAGGCCATCCAATATCTTTGTTGCCATCCTCTGGTAAGTGGCTTCTGCATTTTTCAAACCAAAAGGCATTACCCGATAAGCATAGGTCCCCCATTCTGTGATGAAAGACGCCTTAATTCGGTCAATTATTTTATTGAGAATCTGATTGTAACCCGCATAGCCATCTCCAAAGCTATACATCTCGCAAGCAGCGGCGCTGTCTATCAGTACATCTATATGGGGCAATGGAAAATCATCCTTGGTACAGGCCTTATTGAAATCCCGATAATCCATGCATACCCTTACTTTGCCATTCTTTTTGGCTACGGGGACAACATTGGCCAACCAAGTTGGATATTGCACCTCAACTAAGAACTTGGCTTTGATTTGCTTGCGAATTTCCTCCTTCACTTTCTCTGCCCATTCTGGCCTAAGCCTTCTCAATTTCCGTTTAATGGGTTTATGGTCTGGATAGGTGGGAATGGCGTGCTCTGCAATTTCTCGATCGATTCCTAGCATATCTTCGTAGGTCCAGGCAAAGACTTTTTCATATTTTTTTAAGATTCTCTCAAATTTTTCTTGCTCTTCAGGAGTTATATTTGATGCTACCAAAATTTCTTTGGGTTTTCTATGGTTCCAAGATTAAATGGAGTAGCATCAGTTGAATCAATAACAAATATAGATGGATGATGATCATGCATAGTGAAATCACCAGAAACATCACACAAGTAAGCAAAATCATTCAATTTATTAATAAGATTGAAATTATCATTAACATCATTGAAATGTTCAGGAGCAAAAAGAAAATCTAAACTATTTTCCTCTTCCTCCTCTGCTGGCGTATCTGCCGCGGTCGACAGTCCTGCATCACTTCGTCTCTTTGGAGGCCCCTTATTCACCTCCTGCACAGCTTCCTCTATCTTGGCTTTTCCTTTCAGCTGGGTGGCTACCATCTTCTCAATAATTACCTCTTCCGGCATCTCGCGGTCCCAAATTGTCCTACTAATCATGATTTCTTCATCCCAAAAGCCCTCTGCTGGCTTGATTGATCCAATGTCCCAGTCATAGACATCATTAAAGACCTCAAACCTTGGCATAATTCTCCCATGTAGCCACTATGGTTCATCTTCCCCTGCACAGGCACATGCTGCGGTTGCTGGCCCAAAAGTCTTCCGGATATGAGGAATTTCCATTCTTGATTTCTCACCCTTCTCTACCGCACCTGTATATCCTAGACCCCTCCTGTCCTTATGACCTTTAGTGGTAATAGCTGTTGGTATCCCCTGAGAATTCTTGCCCAGTCTGCGCCAGGGAGGAATGACATTTTCTTCATCATATTCAGCACCTGGAGGCTTTCTTCCCTCTGCTCTTCTTTGCCTATCATGGCAACATGAAACCCACTAAACGGCTGCCTGGCTATCTCCAGCGCTGAAACCTGATTCTCCCGTGCAGCCTTTATAGTCACGATCTGGCCTTCGTGAGGTATCTTTACCATCTGGTGCAATGTTGAGGGCACTCCTCCCAATTTATGAAACCATGGTCTGCCTAGCAAAGCTGAGAAATTGGCGGGTATAGGCAGCACCACAAACTCAACTTCTGATTCTACCGGTCCCGTCTTTACCACTGCTGTGAATGTCCTTGAGGCCTGCCTGCGTGAGTTATCATATGCCGTGATGGTAAGATCAGATTTTGCCAACATATCCTCTGTTACCCCAAAAGCTGCCATTGCTACCTGTGGGCATACATTTATCGAAGAACCATTGTAACACCCCCAACGTCCCCATTGGAAGGACGCCGGAGAGCGCTACCCGATGCTCACTCACAAATAAGCACACATACACTATGCGGAAGCATACATTTATCTAAAACACAGGGAAATTAAAAACTTATCTTGAGAAGCAAAACTGGACATATACGTTAACTCACACCCACGCAGGCACTAAGCAGAAACATATACACATGTATACATATGATCATTCAGCGGAAGCTTAAAGCGAAAGACAAAACGAAGGAATAACTGAAAGCTTAATTACAAATACCATAATACAGAAATACAAAAGCTGAAATACATAAGCTGAACAAATTACAAAACTTCTAACTCCTATGTGGCCGACCTTGCAGATGCGCGACTCGATCCGAACACAACCTGCCACTTGCACGGGAAAAGAGCCCGTGCTAAGCGATAAACGCTTAGTGGGGAGAACACACAAGAATATGGACGACCATTCACAATGATCGTTAAAGCATAACACGTACACAAATGACATATGCAAATAATCACAACAGATGGATATACAATCCTGCATATGAAAGCCATGCATTCGGAAGTTCATATTCACATGCAATACAATTATCAGGCAGTAACGAATCCAATTATCATGCCGAGAACACTAGGTATCAAAACATATTTTTATCATGCCACAAGGCGCATACACAAAATGAAACCCAGGGCATAGCATCAAACCACCACACTTCCACTGCGCAACTCTAAACCATACAATATCATGTTATGAACTACAAACATATAACAACGTACCGAAGACACCACGGTGACTGAGTTCAAAGGAACATATAGCATATCATTATATTATGGCCCATGCTCTTACCGGACGTCGACCCACATGCATTGCATCATAATAGTACATATACTCATTCACACATTTAACCTTAACATTCAATGATTCAAATCAGCGTACTTATACATATTAGTTCACATGCTTACAATTCTAACCAATGAAATCAAACACATTCCCAATACGATATATATATATATATACGGGAAAACAGATACAAAATACATATTGAGTCACATTCGGCCCACTCAGGAATTCATAATCTTATTCAGAAAGATGGCTGATTCACATTACTGAAATCTTACCCATTCAATTATCATATTCTCACATTCATATCAGACAAAGCGAACAAAATACCTGCTGACTCAAAATAGTGGATAACGAGTATACAGAAAGTACTTTACGGGTACAAGCCGATTACAGAAAGTACCTTACGGGTACAAATCGCAAACTATTTTACTTTTCATTCACAGACATTTTTATGGGGGATCTTAAATAAGATCCAACCACATTACAGAAAGTTCGCGAGGAACCAAACGGGGACCTGATCGGGGTCCAAACGGAAACGAAACAGAAGCTGCAGCAAAGACTCTATTAGGCATGCCTAACTATCCACTAGACTGACTCTTGCAGGCGGAGAATTACACAGTTAATGGCCGTAGTTTAATTACGACAAGCAGAGAATTCACATTCTATGATAATCAGAACATACATACTTATAGCTCAAAACACATGGTATTGCGTGCTAAAAATCCATAATTAAACATTCCTAAAACGTGCGTGATAAAAAGGATTTTATTACACAAATAGGGCAGGTCACGGTGGTAATCAGATTGGTTGCCACCGTGACATACCAGGGATCCTTGGCAGAATGTATGTCTGGGGTACCTCACGGTGGTAACGAAATGGGTTGCCACCGTGACATACCCAGACCTCAAAACAGAAAGTATCTATGGGGTACCTCACGGTGGTAACGAAATGGGTTGCCACCGTGACATACCCACTGCCCAGACAGAATCTAAAGTTTGGATACCTCACGGTGGTGACCAGATTGGTTGCCACCGTGACATATTCAAACTCTAGGCAGAATGCATTTGGTTCATGGCTCACGGTGGTAACTAAGTTGGTTGCCACCGTGACCCACACACAGATGCGATTCCTGAAGGCAAACTTCCCGATTTTCAAGCCCAAAATCCCACAATTCACACATCAAAAAGCATAGTCTCACCTCAATAATAAAATTAAACCATTCAAATATCATTAAATCAGTCATGCATCATACAATTCATATTGCAAAGCGTATAATATAATTCATGCCAACACACTATACCCAATTCTTTATTCTATAGCACCAGGGTCAAGTAGGGGAACATTATTATGCCAATACTTAACAATGCAAAGTCTTAATCATGCAATGATACAATTTACACTTAAGCATAGCATGATATTCTTAGAGGAGGATCATAAGTTCAGATATGCATAATACCTTTCACATCCAATATTACATGTTCAAGATGAACAACCATGAAATTGGCATTCATAACTCACTCAATTTCAGATGGCGATATACGATACCATCCACAACAACTAACATTAATAAATCATATCAAGCAACCCCAATTCATTCGATATCCTTTAAATGTGTATAACTTAATCATGTTACACATGCTCATACAGATTAAGGTATTACAACCCTTAAATGTCATTTAACTGGACTAGATTCTAATCATACAGTTACACCTAATTATTTCATTCGTTTGTATTAATCTTAATCCTATTCATGTTTATTTTCCAAGTGAAAACTATTATTATACTCATTTAATAGTCCTAAACATGCATTGGTTGGATCCTAGGAAGTTCCGGTGCAAAACGGGTGCAATTCGGGAAGAAAAACACATAAAGTGGTCAAGACAGAAGGGGTCACGGTGGTAATGAATTTGGTTACCACCGTGAGGTCCCAAACTAAGCATTCTGTCCAGGAATTACATATGTCATGGTGGTAATGAAATTGGTTACCACCGTGACCTACCAAAAACTTGCAAAATAGAAGCTACGATTCAGGACTGCTTCACAACTCACTTTTGTTCAGCCTAAACGGACATCTAAATGACATTTTTAGGCAAACAATCCTTCTTAACATTTATTTATTAGGATGTTAAGTTTACAATAGGACAAATGTCAGGTAATTTTGACATTTAAAACTCCAGATATGAGCTAAACAATCCACACTATTCCAGTGACCCGATCCAACCAGAAACACTTCAGATTTTAACTTATTAAAGGGTTTTAGAGCCAGAACTGGCTCCTGGTCCTTCAGAGATAATTTTAGATCTATGTCTTATCTTTCAAATGGAACTGGAATTACTCATTTTGGAGGTCTATAACTCGACCTATGACAAAAACAATGCACAAAGGTCTGGCAAAAACTAAACAGAATTTCCCCAACATCATACTTTACACACCAAAAATTATATGAACAGTCTAACACATCCAAGAAATTATGCAAAATTATCCAATACATAATCATGCATCATTTATACATCAAAATCATATAACACATAGCTCCCAAACCTGATTTCTCCGAAGCTTCAAAAACCCCATAATCACCTTCTCTTTGCCCTTCTCTCTTTCTTCCTTCCTCCAATTCTTGTACAAAGCCCAGCCAAAACACAAAATCAAACCAAAGAAGAAGAAGAAGAACAAACAAATATCCAAATACAAGAACCCTAACTTACCTCTTCAATTTAGCTCCAAACCCAAACAAAATCACCTTAAGCAAAGCACAATCCAAGCCAAAAGAGAAGAAAAGGAAAATGAGAGAGGGAGGGCAACGGGAATTGTAAATTTATGTGTTCTCTCTCTCTCTTTCCCTTCTTTTCTTACTTACTCATCAATGCCCACCAACCAATGCCACATGGCAAGCTCCTATTGGACCACAATTCCCACTTTTGACTTATTCCTCCTTGCACCATACACCATCCACACATTAACAATCTCTTATAATAATATCTCCAAGGTACCATACTCAACTCACACTATAACTTTTCTTAAAAACCCACTTACATCCTACTCCCATACACTACAAGCACACACTAGATTAATCCCAAATAACATACCCTACATCCATACATCACCTGCACACCTTATAATTTTCCCCTCTTAACATAATTAATTAATTACTTTGCACTTAAGTCCTTATTATCCAATTTCCTCATGAACAAAATTACCAAAATGCTCTTCACTTATCCGACTTAGCTAGTCAAATCCGACTAGGCCTGATTTGGGGTGTGACAACCATCATCTACCATTGCACAGGCGGTGTGCTTTTGGTTTATCTGCGCCCTTATATACAGAGGGCGATTGTGGTTGCGGCCTTCTGCCGGCAGATTCGCACTGGTAAAAATGACATTTTCTCCCGATCCTCCCTTCACTACATCCAGAAGTTCTATAGGTGAGATGGTTGTAGCAACGGTTGCTTCACACAACACCTCCACCACCTTCTGCCTATGCGATGGTGACTGTCCTATATCAAAATCTGAGCCGGCGTCTTTTTCAGTTACTTAACAATCGAATCTTCTTTCGACTGCTTTCTCCTTCTGTCCTCGATCGGCTCTTGTGGTTTCTCAACTTCCGGGGCTACCCTTCCACTCCGGGTCACGGCTCCTACTTCCTTTCTCTTTGGCTCTTCTTCTTCCTCCTCCGAACCCCAAAGGTCGAAAAATACTTCAGAATCATCATTTTCATTTCCACTATCATCAGTGGACCAGCAATCGATCACTGCAGCGGGAAGCCCTTCTCCACTCCCCTCATAGAGGTTTATGACAGCAGTGTGGATATCGTTGCCGTATAATTACTTCAACACAAAGTTCTCGAGCAAGCTGGACCCGATCATATTCACTGGCGGAGGCATGTTATTGTACCCAGCTTTCTGTTGACCCCCTCTCTTCTCTGGGTCTGTGATCTGCTTTGAGTCAATCAGATCTTGAATCGCATGTCTCAAAGTCTTGCAGTTATCAGTTATATGCCTAGTGTGCTGGTGATATGCACAATACTCATCATCCTTATGTCCTTGCGTGCCTTGGGTTCTAGCAGGTTTGGGTGGCATAGGTTGCAACTTACCCTCTTTCATCAATCTCCTCAATACCCATGACAAAGACCTTCCAAGATTAGAAAAATGCCTCGGGCTAGCATTCACAGCTAACGCCTCAGCAGTCTTCCTTGTACCACCGGCAGAACCTGATGGTCTACTAGCCCCCTGGCTAGCGCTACCCCTCCTGGGATAGTTCTCATTACCTGCTTTCCTAACAAGGTACTCTCCCTCGGTCTCAATGGCGATGTCATTTAGCGACTCCCAATCCATCAATCCTTTCATTCTTAATCCCTCTCTCAAATACGGGCTCCTATTTTTAATGAATAGCCGTATTTGATTTTGAGTATCTGGTTTCCTCTTCATTTCCATCACCCTATTCCTCCACCGGGTTAGATACTCGAGGAAGGACTCACCCCCTTCTGCTGTAACAGCTCCAGGTACTTCAAGGTCACCTCCATCCTTGTACTGCAGTCATATTGCCTCAAAAACTCCTCTGTCAATAAGTCCCAGTCTTCTTTAGTTCGGCGGTCGAGCCCATGGTACCAATCCACTGCCGGGCCTGTCAAGCTCAAGTAAAAGTACTCAATTTTCTGCTTTTCGTCAAACTGGTGCCCTTCATCACCAGTGAATACTGCTTTATGTGTGCTAGGGGATCAGAAGTACCGTCAAACTTCGGCACATCCGGCATTTTAAAGCTCATTGGGACTAGATCCTCTCCTTCTAACTCTTTATCCTCAGGGTTCACTCCTTGGCCCTTTGTTAACATTCTTGTCATAGCTTCAAATTTCTATTCCATCTTCTTTCGGATGGCCTCTTTAATTTGAGGGGCTTTCCCTTTCTCAGACATACGTTCCTCATATTCTTCATTTTCCCAGTCATCATCTAGCCTTGGGACAGGTCTTCCCCTCTGTGCCCCCGAAGTAGTAGCTCTTAGGTTCACAAGTGGTGGGCGAGTTTCCTCTCGTGGGTCCTCCCTGACCTCCTCCCTTTCATCATTTCTCATAGGAGGAGGCTGTGGGTTTTGCGGGGCCGCTTGCTGACCCATTGCGGCTATCATTGCAATCATCCGATTTTTAAACTCTTCCAACCTTCGGCCCACTTCCTCTGCTATCATGGCCCTGGTGGCCTCTGCCCCTCTCGGTGAGTTTGCCATTTCTTCGGGTACAGAAAATTGATCTGAAGTGGCGTAACTAGTTTCAGAAGAAGTGCTCGGATACTCTACCCTTTCTGGCAATTTGAAGAACGGATTTCTACGTAACCGTCCCCGGGACCCCCTTGTCCACCTAGATGAATCTATGATGGCTGAAAAACACAAGGGGTCAGGACGATGCATGACTGTGCTAAAAATGCATGATCGTGCTATGCAACACTCACAAGCCACATGCAAGCACATAGGTCCTTCGAACCTTATTACTCCCGCACATGAGGTCATAGTCTCTTTCCTAGGTGGTATTGGCCCATGGGTCATCTGGGGACCCGATGAACACGTATGGTGCACGGTGAAAATCCAGCAGCATAACCTCTCCTAACTAATGCACAGGCGGATGGGTTATGATCATTATGTCTCTAAGCAATCCGAATAAGTCATCTTGGGCCTATCGAGGCATGTAAGCCTTTGATTAAGTTACCAGTCAAACCATCTGGGCTTGTCCAATACATAATGATCCATACAACAGGCATAGTATTAAGGTTCATACCACTTAGGGGAAGTAACTATTTCCACTACATCAGCTTTAGTCAAAGGTGGTGTTGCTTTAGTGCTACCTAAACATGGTCCCTGCCAACGGGTCTAGCTCATCACGAGCGTAATGACCGATTGGGTCACCATTTGATATACCATGATGGTACGAGGCTTGGGCTGGTGATTATCCTTAACACTTCCCTAAATTGAGTTAAAATAGGGTCGTGCTTCGGGAACGCACCGGGGCTAAAAGAGGGCGCAAACTAGCATAGATCTAAGGCTCTAATGAAATGCTATGCAGTTTTGAAAGAAGATGAAATTTTTAAATTAAAACTCAACTATAATTTTTAATCAAGTTACTTTCGAATCTAAGTCTCGAGTAAGTCCCCAGCGGAGTCGCCACTGTGACGCGCGCCGAACCTCGCGGCCTCCCGAAAGCCCGCTTTAGGGCGGTCAGGAGAGGTTCATAAAACTTGTAAGGTATTTACAAGCTGCATCTATCTGGGCAACAAAGAGGTTTCTTGGAGTCGCCACCCAATAGAACATTGGGAAGGGTCATCTAGCCTCATCGAGCCTAAGACGGCGCATACATATCCATCTTGGGCTAGCTAGAGGGATCTTGGAGGACTCATCCTCTACCCCCTGGAGCCTAGGATTGTATATTTAAGCCTTTTGGTGGGACTCAAGAGGTGTCTTGGAAGTCCTAGATCTCTCGCCTCATTGAGCCTCAAAGACCAGAGTGAGTTCGGGACTTGTCATTTATTTATACCTTGATTAATATTATAATTGAGTTTTGAGTTTATTGTTTAATCAACTTTCCACACGATGCAATTTAAATTAAAGGCGCAATCATTCATATTAAAAGAGGTAAATGGAAGATAAATCTAAAAATGAAACATTCAAAAATATTACAATAAAACTAGGAGCGGAATACAACTCCCATTTATAAATGAAATGCAAATCAAGCATAAATCGGGGTATTCATTGATGATGAGGACATTGATCCTCGCATGTATATTTATTATGAAATAGTTATTGATATGATGATTTATTTGAGTATGAAAAACTAGGACATTGGTCCCATTTTTTATTTAGAGAAAATGCCAGGTTAATTAATAGAAAGCTTTTGGTCTTTTTTACTTCAACGATATTAAAACTATTTTCATAATAACATAAATAAAAGGTAAAGGCAGAGAAGGAAACCAAATAAAAGTCCTCAGACTGGCGCAATCACCATCTTTCATAACTCCAACTCCAAATGGTCAGAAAATAACTCACAAGGATAAACATGTTAGCATAAAAAAAACGTGAATAAAAAAATAAAAATAAAAGAATGAGAGAACCCAAACAAAAATAGGTTAAAAGATAGAATTTTATAAATCAAAAACGTAAAAAGCTGCCTAGGGACGGCCCCCTGTACCGTGCCATGGGCCGTCCCTAGTAAAGGGAAACAAGTAAAAAAGACCTTTTAGCTCTTTTGTAAAAGAATGATAAAATTCATAAGAAATCAATGTGAATCAAATTAAATTACGCAAATGTTAGTCCATAATGTTTACCCTCGGATTTTACCTTTTAGGGTGATTGTTGGATGATTTCGTCCCCGTATGCTTTACAAGGATCGAGTAAGAATCTGATCAAAGAAAGAAAATTTATGTTATTCTTTCCTTGAAAATTTGATAGTAATCGAGTGTTCGAATTAGTTATATTGATGGAAACGAATGAATTTCGTCACCTCAAATTGACTTAATTCGCAAGAAAAATTGGAAGAAATCAATTAAAAAAAATTTATCAAAATAAAATTCTGCAAATAAAGCAAAGATTTCATAAACTTTTGAGTAAATTGCTCACATAAACTTTTCTAAAAATCAATTTCACAAAAATACTTGATAGCCTTTTTTCAAAATAAATTACTCTAAAATTTTCCTCTTTTTCTTACCAAAATTCCCAAATTTTCTCCCCAAATTTTCTCACGCCAAAATTGAAATTTGATCCTCTATTTATAGGATTTTAGGAGATAATTAAGATAAGCCTCAATCTAAAGTTTGAATTTTAAAAAGGACTTTAAAATTAAAATCTTAGATAAATCCTATCCTTCATCAGATTTTATCCAATCCGATGTGATCCGGTCAGTTACCTTACCGACGGGCTTCCCTGCATCTACCGACGGCCGTCCCTACGAAGGGGATATGCGGGAAACTGACTAGGGACGGGGTGCAATACTAGGGACGGGCGTCCCTACATCGCCACGTGTCCATCCCCACTACACCTAGAGACAAAGATCACCCCAAGTAGGGACGGGCGTCCCTACACAGACGGGCATCCCGTCTGTGGAGCAAAACTCCCAATTTTACCCAAAATTTATCCAATTCTTTCAAAACTCCATGCCATAGAAAAAGATTTTAATCCTCGCGAAATTGAAAGACAAAAACCTCTGAATTTCATCCCCTTATCCGAAAACCGACATCGATCTCTTCATCGGGTAACTCTGATATGGACTGCCTCAAGACCCGTTGTCTACAGTTGTGGCTTATGCATCTCGTCAGTTGAAGCCTCATGAGAAGAATTACCCAACGCATGATTTAGAGTTAGCGACTGTGATCTTTCCTTTGAATATTTGGTGACATTATCTGTATGGGGAGACATGTAGGATTTTCATGAATCACAAGAGTTTGAAGTATCTCCTCACATAGAAAGAGTTGAATTTGAGGCAACACCGTTGGCTGGAGTTGTTTACGGATTATGACTGTATTTTGGAATACCATCTGGGCAAGGCCAATGCTGTTATGGATGCTTTGAGTAGGAAGTCATTTTTGGCTTTATTTTTGCATTGGATTTGGAAGGGGCTTTGGTTGCCCAACTGAATGCTAAGCTGTTTTTTAGGCAATTGATTGTTGATGCCCAGAAAGATGATCTGAAATTGCAGTGAGTATTACAAGAGGTTCATCTTGGTAAGCAATCTGAGTTTTCAGTTTTGGATGGGATGCTTATGTATAGGAATCATTTGTGCGTGCCTGAGAATGATGAGTTAAAGAAGAAGCTTTTGAGTGAGGGACACACTACGGTCTTTACTATGTATCCCAATCGTGAGAAGATGTATCGAGATCTGAAGCAGTTTTATTGGTGGCCAGGGATGAAAAGAGATGTTGTGGAGTTTATGGCCAAGTGTTTGATTTATCAGCAGGTAAAGGTCCAGCATCAAGTCCCTTCGGGATTGCTCAACCCTTTACCCATTCCTCAGTGGAAATGGGACGACATCGCCATGGATTTTGTGTCAAGTTTGCCATTGACTCAGAGGAAGCATGATTCAGTTTGGCTGATCGTAGACCGACTTACTAAATCAGTGCATTTTCTGCCAGTCCGAGTTGACTATTCAATGGATAAGTTGGCAAGTATTTATTTTGATGAGGTGGTTAGATTGCATGGTATTCCATTGTCAATAGTGCCAGATCGAGATCCAAGGTTCACATCAAAGTTTTGGAAAGAGTTGTAAGCAGTTTGGGTACTTGGTTGAATTTTAGTATGACATTTCATCCTCAGTCCGACGGTCAGTCAGAAAGGGTTATACAAATTTTAGAGGATTTGCTTTGGGGTTGTGTTTTGGAATTTTCAGGCAGTTGGGACAAGTATGTGCCACTCATGGAGTTTGCTTACAACAATAGTTATCAGTCAAGCATTGGTATGTCATCATTTGAAGCTCTTTATGGACGATAGTGTAGGACTTTGATTTGTTGGACAGAATTGACTGAGCATTCCTTCGTTGGGCCAGAGATGGTTAGGGATACAGAAGAGAAGATCCGAGTGGTTCAACAGAATTTGAAAGTAGCTAAGGATAGATAGAGGTCCTATGCTAATTTGAAGAGAAATGACATTCAGTTTGAGGTTGGAGACAAGGTGTTTATTAAGGTAAAGCCGTGGAGAAAAGTGTTACTCTTTGGTAAGAAGGGTAAGCTTAGTCCTAGATTTATCGGACCCTATGAAGTGCTAGCTAAGGTTGGTCATGTAGCTTACAAGTTGGCCTTACCGATGGAATTGGCTAAGATGCACGATGTCTTTCACGTATCTATGCTTCGCCGGTACAAATCAGATCCATCACACGTGTTATTGGTTTAGGACATAAGGATTCAACCAGATTATTCTTTTGATGAGGAGTTGAAAGCCATTTTAGCCAGAGAAGTGAAACAGTTGAGAAGTAAGCAAGTTCCTCTAATTAAAGTTTTATGGAAGCATCATGGAATTGAGGCGGCAACTTGGGAACAAGAAGCAGTGATGAGGTCTCAGTACCCACAGTTGTTCAGTTCAGGTGAAAATTTCGAGGATGAAATTCTTGTTAGTAGGGGAGAGTTGTAAAACCCTATTTCCCACTCTAGTAGTTAGAACCATATTGTATACTTGTGTGTGTGTGTATGTGTGTGTTTGGCATGTGTTAATTAATTTGAGTTTCATGCATGTTTTGGAGTTAGTGTGGTTAGACTTGGGTGTGACATAGAAGATGGTTGTAGGGTGTGAGTTTGTAGGTTCCACCAATGATTTGATGCCATGTGTTGTGTGAGGGTGGCTATAAAAGCCAAGGAGAGAGAAGGAAAGGCAGTTTTCCTTGCCCTTTCCCATTCTCTTCCTCTTCTTCACGCTATCTTCATTTTCTTCTTCTTTTTTTTTCTTCTTTCTTGATCCTCATCCTCTTTGGCTGAAATTAGTGGTGGGATTTAGCAATTCTTGAGTTTAATTGGTAAGTTTTAGTTAGATTCTTCTTCTTGTTCATCTTTTCCGCTGATTTTTGTGTGTGTTCTTGAGTTAGGGTTTTGAGTTTTATGTGATTGTGGGTGTTTTTGATCAGAGGTGCCTCCTAGAGATCCCAAGGGTAAGGAGAAGGCTAGTGGAAGTGGTGTCATTGACTAGGAGCAAAGGATTTTAAGGTTTGGGATTTTTGTGGATTAGATGCATTTTTTACTTTTGTGTTTTGATTTTATTTTTTTTTCTGGAAATTATGGAGTTAAAGTTGTTTGGGTGTGTTTAAATGTTTTGGATTTTGAATAATTTGAGTTGAAATGCGTTGGATGTGGAGTATTGGACCCAAATATGCTTTGATTGAAGTTTATTGGATTAGAGATTTTGATCATGTTAATTGCTTGTTTTAATTGTGATAATTGGTGAAAAAATTAGATTTCATATTGTGTATGATGATTAAAATGCTTGATTTGAGTTGTGATGAAGTTTTGAGTCAATTGGAGGTTTGGGTTGATTTTTGTAAGCATTGGATTTCTGCAGAATTACTAGAGAACTGGAAAACGCGACACTATCGTGAGCGTGATAGAGCTTGGGGATTCTAGCTCTCTCAGCAGGCTGAGCTCTGTTTTGCAAAGCTATAGCATCGCATGTGCTATCGCGAGTTCGACAGAGCGCGTTATGCCGAGCTGCAGCGGGCAGCGTTGTCACTAGCGCGCGTGAGAGTACGCGATCACGATAGCGTTAGCGGGTGTGTTCTGTCACGAGTGTGATGCCTGTCAGGAGCACGATAGAAGCCGATCTGTTCCTTTATGAACTAGAGCGAGGCTTGTCGCGAGTGCAGCACTCAAGGATCTTTGCCCCTATCACGAGCGCGACACCTCCTGTTTTCAAAATGAGTTTTCTTTTCTACTTTCTATATTTATTTTTCGAACCTGTGATGCTATTAGACTTATGTATGGATAATTTTATGAACATTATGAATATGATTGGATGATTTATGCATGGCCTGCAAGAGTCAAATTAGTGGATAGTTAGGCATGCCTAATAGATTTTTATAGCTGCAGCCCCAATGTGTTTCGGACCCTGATCAGGTCCTCGTTTGGATCTTCATGATCCTCAATGCGTTCGGATCTTGTTTAAGATCCTCAAAGTTTTGAATGAGAAAATAAAGATGTTGCTTTTCGATTTTACCCTCGGGTACCCCAATGTGTTCACTCGTTATCCGCTATTGTGAGTCAGCAGGCGTTCGTTTTGTTGTGATTACAAGCATGTGAAACCAGTTTGATATATGAATTGATTGTGAGCTTTTGACTACAATTGAATGTGATTAAGTTATGATTTAGTTATATGTGGTTTTGAGTATGTGCATTTTTGTATGTGTCTTGCATTAAAGTCCATTGTGAATGGCCGTTCATATTATTTTGTGTTTTTCCCCACTAAGTGTTATCGCTTAGTACGGGTGTTTCATCTGTGTAGGTGCGAAAGGTTTTGCTCTTTTGGAAGAGCCTTCGCAGGTCCAGCCAACACAGAAAGATTGAAGTGTTAGGACTTAGTTTTGTAATTAAGTTTGTTTTTGTAATCTTTTTGGCTCTCATTGTATTTATTCTTTGTATTGCTTCCGCTATGTATTCTTGAAGATGAATTTTTGTAATATCAGTTTATGTATGGAATATTTTGTAATGTCCCCTTTTGGTATCAATGAATGATCTTTCAGTCCTTAAGTTTTTATTTCTGTTGTTTTATGTATATTGTGGATGCGTATTTTGTATTGCTTTGTTTGGTGGCACCCTTGCTCGTACTGGTTCTCACTCCCTATAGGATGGGTTCTCCTACGTATGGGTAAGGGGTGTTACATAATGCCACTTGGCTTCCATTATTCTTCAATTAGCACTAATTAGTCCATCTTCGTTTAATTAATCACCAATTACTCTAATTAATCCTTACTTACAAATTAATCATGCAATACCACTAAATTATTTTAATTTTTTTTCAATTAAGTCTCTAATTCTCACTTTCAATTTAGTCCAAATCTGTAAACCCTAATTTTACACTCACTTAATTACACTAATCATGTTCAATACTACTAGAGTTAATTTTAGGCCGTTACAACTCTCCCCCACTTAAGGAATTTTGTCTGCGAAATTCTCTCTAATACATGCTATGACTCTAGCTACACAAAATATTATACAAGACATTAATTCAAGCAAACACAAACAATCACATTAACGAATATACCGGGCAGAACATCTTGGTCTTTTATACCCTCTTCTAATGTCATACAATATACTCTACCAGTCGGCACACCAGGTCCTTCCACTATTTTAGACATAACACCCGATCGCTGTCCGGCTTAACCAGTTCCACTTCTAGCTCTTCCTCTTCTATCCCTCCTAGGGTTTAGTACACTTTCCCTTCTCGATTACATAGTCAAATTTTCTTGCACTTGGGGACACTTTGCTACCATATGATCATTACTGCCACACTTGAAACATGCTCCAGTGAGCTTTCTGCATATTCCCCAATGAGGCTTTCCACAATGCTCACATGTCACAGGGACACTTCTCTTACTTAATAGAGCTGGAACTCTAACTTCAGATGCTAGTTGTAATAGCCCGAATATTACCCTAGGAGTAAAATTTGCTTAATTATGGTAATTGGGTAAACTTAATTTGAAGTTTGCTAAAATTAGGACTTAAGTGTAAGTTAATTAAGGACTTGATTGTAAAAATAAAATAAGTTCTAATGACCAATGTGTAATAGAGTATGATTAAGTGTAAGTGGACTTGTTTGGCACTAATAAGGATTAATTAATTCTAAAGGACGTCAGATTTTAAGTGAGTGGGAGTGGTTTTTTTTAGTGGAATTCAAGTGTCCATTTCTGCTTTACCCCCTAGGCTTGTTGCATGCAATATAAGTGCATGGAGGAGAGAGAAACTCATTTGTGGTTGCATGTGGGTCGGCTGCATCTTCTTCTTCTTTCTCTCCTTCTTCGTTTCTTCTTCTTTCCTTAGTCCATCAAGTATAATTTGTACTGATTTGAGTATTGAGGTGTTTGCATGTATGGTTTATCATCTTAGCAAGGTAAGTGGTTTACTTAGCTTGGTTATCCTTCTTCTACTCCTTCTCGTTCCATATTTTGGATGGATGTGAGTTTTGATCAATTGTATCCAATTCTAGAAATTGGATCATGATTGTAGTTGTAGAACCAAAGGAAGGACAAGGGTAAAGCTGAGGTTGGTGAATCAAGTGCAAAGTGAGCTTTAAGAGCAAAGGATTATGAGGTTTGAGAAACATTAATTTGTGTGTTATTTTAATAAGCATAAGTTTAAGATTATTGACTGAATATCTGATTGAGATAAATAGAAACCGAACTTGTATGTGATGATGAAATGGATGGATATGATGAGTTGATTTATCTGACGCCCTGTTTTAAATATCTAAGATTAGAGCTATGCATATGCTGTGTATTTTGTGTTTATGAGGAATGAAAATTGCCGAGAGACTTAAGGGTGTGTTGGATAGGAATGTGTGTGAAAGAGGTGTCTTAAATTGGTAAAATTAAGCTTGACTAATTGTACTAATAAAACTGGAATTGGTAGATGTGACACGTGCCGAACCCCGGGGGCCCCGAAAACCCACTTTTAAGATATTCGAGAGAGGTTCATAAGACTTGTAAAACATTGTAAGGGCATCTATTTTGGGCAATAAGGAGGTGTTTTTGAATCGCCACCCAATAAAACATTGGGAAAGGTTGTCTAGCCTCACTGACCCTAACACAATACATGTGTGTCCATTTTGGGCAATTAGAGATATTTTTGAATCCTCCTTCCAATAGAACATCGGGAAGATTCATCTAATCTCGTGAACCCTAAGATGATGCATATACGTCCATTTTGGGCAAGTTAAAAATATTTTGGAGTCCCTTGCCCAATAGAACTTTGGGATGGTTCATCTAACCGCATGGAGCCTAAGATAATGCAACTTGGGCCTATTTTTGGCAACAAGAGATATTTTGGAATTGCCTCTCCAATGGAACATTGAAAAGATTCATCTAACATTGTTGAGCCTAAGACCAGAGAGAGTTCGAGACTTCCCATTTATTCATACCTTGATTAAAATATAATTGAGTTTTGAATTTAAAGTTTTCATTCCATTTTTGCATTCAGTTCGATGCAATAATTAAAGCGCAGATCAATCACATAATCAAAAGGGTAAATAAAACAAGATTAAAATAAAGAAAATAAAAATGCGATAAATTACAAGAAAACTAGGGGCGAAATACAACGCTCAATGTAAATGAAATGTAAATCATACATAAAACGGGATATTCGTTAAAAGATGAAGACATTGGTCTTCGCATGCATGTTTATAGAAAAGTAATGTTAAAACATCTATTTTGTTACGACAAAAAATCAGGACATTGGTCCTATCTTATTTAGGAAAATCCCGTTTATTTATAGAAACATTTAGCCATTTTTACACTTACGGGATCAAAATAATAAATGGTGCATGGAAATTGAGATAAAAGAAAATAAGTTAAAGAAATAAACTGAAATAATGTCCTCGAATCATCCCGGTGTCCTCCACTTTTTAACACTCCAAATCTAAGAAAAACAGTTAAACTCACAAAAAAAAGATAAAGAGCATGTCAGTGCAATAATTAAGAAATAAAAATGATGAAATGAATAAAGATTAAAAATCTGTAAAAAATCACCATGGAAAATAAGGAAGAATAAGGAAAAAAAGGGGTAAAGAAAAGGAAATAGAAAAAAAGGAAGGAAGGCCCAGGGACGGCCCACATCATGTGAGCGACGACCGTCCCTGGGCCGACCGATGGGTAGAGGCCAAGTTCCACGATGGCCCGTCGCTCGGGTGAGCAACGGCTGTCGGTGGACCCTCAGTCCGTCGGTCGTCCTTGATCCAGAAAAAGAAAGAAAATTTCGATTAAAATCCAATTTTTACTGTTAAAATTATCTTTTCGCATGATTGGACACAAAAGAATTAATACAAAACAAAAAATGAATTAGAGATTGATCCAGAAATATTTACCCTCGGAATATTACCTTCTAAAGGAGAATGTTGCGTGATTTCTGCCCTTGAATTCTATAAGGATTAATCAAAGATGTGCAATTTCGGGGAGTTTTTTCTACCATAAGATTGTATTTTTGAAATCAAATGAAGAAAAGAAAATTATATTTTTCCTTCTTAATATTTTGTGGCAATCAAAAAAGTCAGAAAAAGCTAAATCGAGCAAGAACAAATTGATTTCATTTACCCGGATTCACCTTAGTTTGAAAGAAATTTGAAGAAAATTCTTTATGAAAAGAAAAATAAAGAAACGCTTTCGGAATTTTAGTACGAAACCTTCAATATCTGATGAAAACTACTAACCCTCAAAAATGAACCTTTCTTCCCTATTTATAGGTTAAGGAAAATAATTCAAATTCTTTTAAATTTTAAATTTGAATTTGAAAAAAATTTATGAAATCAGAAACAAAACCGACTGATTTGCAGAATATTTCCTAAATAAAATCCGAAATTTGAAAGGATTTGGAAAATATTGAGAAATCTTGGAAGGATATCTTAAAATCTTGGGAAAATCTTGGAAAATCTGGTGGGATCATGCGCAGATCCCCGACCGATGGGTGTCGATAGCGAAGGGAAGCCGAGCGGCAAACCACTCAATAAAAGACGGGTGACGAGAGATAGCCGTCACTTGCGAGGGACAGGCATTTCTTGCATGAGCGATGGGCATCACTCCCTGCGAGAGGCGGGCTCTCTCATGCGAGAGAAGGGCGTCGCTCCTTGTCACATCCCAAAATGTACCCTAGAAGGATTTGGGCATATTATGGATGAGTAGTGATCAAAGTTGTGTAATTTGACCGGTTAAGTATTGCCAAATGAACAAATTAAGGATTTAAGTAAAAGTTTCGGTAAGTGCAGCCAAATTAAGGATTTAAGTAAAAGTTTCGGCAAGTGCGGCCAATGGTAAAATTGTGAAGTATGAAATTCGGACATGATTGAAAGAATAAAATTTATTTATGTGGGCCTATGTAAAGGATTATTAAGTTATAAATTCTCTGTGCATAAGGATATGAGAAGTTGGAGGATTAAAAGGAGAATTTGACACAAATATCTAAATTGGACCTATGGAAAGATGACATGTGGCAAGAAATTAGAGAGGGGTATATATAGCAAGGAGAGAGAAAAAGAGAGCAGCATTTTTAGCTACCTTGTTCTCCTGTTCTCTCCTCCTCACGCTACTTCCTCTTCTCTTCTTCTTCTTCCTCTTTGTTTTATCTTTATCCATCTTCTTTTTGCTGGAGTTGTTGCAAGGTGATGGGTGTTTTGTTTGAGGTTTGAGCTAGGTTTGAAGAGGTAAGTTTAAGTTTGATTTCCTCTTTCCATTTTTTTGAGTGGTTTTTGGAACCCTAGATTTATGTTTTGTGAATTTATGTGTTTTGCTGAGGATTTTGGATAAGAAAGACTTTGGATAGGTTTTGGAACAAGAAAGATCAACCAAGGAAAGCGATTTGGAGCAAAAGAGTTAAGGTTAGGGATTTTGTTATTTTTGATGCATATTATGATTTTGGTGTTTGATTGGATTTTCTGAAAATTTATGGAGGTTAAGTTGCTTATATTTGTTCAAATGTTATGGGTTTTGTGTTGATTATGAGGTTTTGAATGAGTCATTTGAGTTGCGTTAAAGTTTGAATTGACTAGGAACTTTTGGGTATGAGTTTGTAAGGAAAGAAATTCTACAGTTCGTTGGAGATCTAGAAATGCAACTCTGTCACGAGCACGACATTATCGCGATCATGACAAAGCCCAGTGATTCCAGCATCTCCCGATCGGCCAAGTTTTGAGCGGAGGAATGCACGAGTCGCGTCAAGCTTCACGACTCGGCATGAGGATTTGTTCGGCGTGTGAGATCGCATTCGGCATGGCATGGGAGCACGACTCGTGCTGTGAAGCACATCTCATGCTGGGAGCCCGACCGGCTGGGAGCTCATTCGGCTGGAAGCCCATTCGGCTCGAAACCACGTCTCGCACTAGTGGAGCATGACTCATCCTGGTGATTTTACTCGGCAGGGGTTTCCATTTGTCATGAAAGCCATTTGGCTTAGGGGAGCACGTCTCGTGTTCGAGAGCACGTCTCGTGCTAGGAAGCATGACTCGTGCCGGCAAGCATGAGTCGTGACAACTCCCGCCGCTTTTTCTGTTCTTTTGTTATGCTCTGATAGATTTGCCTTCACGAGTCGTGACAGTGAGCACGACTATTGATCGCCTCCTGGGACTCGTCTGTCGCGAGCGCGACAGACCTCTCTGTCCTAAAATATTTTAAAAATCTTCTCCTTTGCATGGTTTTTAACTTGTGTTATGTCTCTATAAATTAAAATTAGTACTTAAATCTATGAATTATTCAAATGCTTTTATGCATGTTAGTAATTTATTTATGAAACTTTTGTTTACAATTATTATTTAATGGCTGTTTGTGCATAAAATACTATAATTTATTTGTTAAGTCTATATGAGTGCATGATGTGAATAATATAGCTATGTTCAGTATGTTCACATGCATATGATAAATATCATTGGTACATGTGATATGAAAATACGTGAAAGCATACTGAATAATGACATGATTATGTTTAATATGTTCATGCGAATATCTTAATCTATGAAACTACATATGACTTGTTTGAATATGATAAATAAAATTAGTGCATATGATAGGCATATATATATATATTGATACATGTATCTATGTGATCATAAAAGAATAAATGCTAGTGTTTAATGAAATGGGTATATATGCATAAAGTGTGAAAGAATTTAATAATGACATGGGAATTTAGCTTGCGTTAGTCGAGTTGTGGATGGATAGGCATGCCTATAGAGTTCTATTAGCTGCAGCACTCTGTTCCGTTCTAGACCCTAATCAGGTCCCTGTTTGGTTCCTCGCGAACCTCAATGTGTATGGATCTTGTTTAAGATCCCCTCTGTAAAATGTTTTTGAATGAGAAAATGTGATTTTGCTTTCGATTCGTACCCATAAGGTATGGCCATGCATTCAGTTCGATTCGTACCCGTAAGGTACCACCATGTATTCACTCGCTTATCCACCCCTTTGACTTAACAGGCAACTAAATGAATTGATAAGTTCTGTGATAGTGTACATAGAGATATGTTAATCAAGTGTTTGAAAGTGGTTGTTGAAATGATAAGCTTATGCTTCACACACTAATGTGTTCTGGATCCTTCATGGAATCATATGTGGAACTGTGTGGTATCTTCGGATACCTAAATGTCAGTTAAATGAAGAGAAATGTAATAAATAATGTTATTCTGATAAGTGTGTATGAATGTATACTGACTGCATGTGAATTCATATGTGGATATTGCATGTTACTAATCTGTTAAAAAATTCAGAGTATGATTGTTTACATGAAATCTTTGTCACGAGTTATTGAGATATTTGTTATACATTTTGCTATAGTTAAGAACTTGGTAAATGAGATTTATGAATGTATTCGTTTATATGTTTAATATGAGAATACAGGTATGTTATGTATTATCTACCTTGTGGATCTTAGCCTGGATTATTACTGTAAGTATAATGGTAAGTAATTCGTGTGCATTGTTTATTGATTATAATAAATATGATGATATTATACTGAATGGTAAGTAAAGACTAATAATGTGTTAAACATAATATGGATAACTGGGTTTAAGAAATAAGTTAGGATTAATTATGGAACATATGTGTTAAAGTTTTCTATAGAACTACGTGTTTCTGATTCCCCAACCATAGGGATACGTAGGAAGCTTGGAATAGCATTTCAAGCCCGAACCAAATCGAAGAACTAAAGTGTTTTGTTCAGTTTTGAACAATGAAAAGTTTTGTGTAGTTTTGAACAAGTAACGATTTGATTAAATAAAATGTAACATAGTAGTTTATGGTTATGGTATATGAATGAACCTGCATATTAAAATTGTTTAAGTCTTCGTATTAAAGTAATGATATGAGATCACATTAACTGAAGCCAGTTTCCTTTATGCTTATGTCTGTATAATATCTATCGATTTGTATGTGTATGCCTCAGCAACCACTATGAGTGGCTACCCATTATTTGTTTAGCCCGACTAAGCATTATTGCTTAGTACGGTTGTTTATTCATGCAAGTTAGGAGATCAGAGTAGCGCAGCGGTCCGCTAAGGTTTTGCCAACGAGTCACTAGATTTTCATAGGAAGTGTTTTTGATTTCAGCAGGTAATTAAGTTTATTTATTAGCATTTGTAATAAGTTGTAATAATCTTTAGTGCGAATAATGGTGTGTGGATGACATAGATTTAGGACGTGCATGTTTGGAGGTTATGATTTTAGAAATTTTATTGTTCTGATTTCTGCATTGCCATGTGTGTCCTTGTCTGGTGGCACCTTCTGCTCACTATAGCTCTTCATCCTTCGATATGCTACGTGTGGGAGTTGGGGGTGTTACAATTTGGTATCAGAGCTCCGATTTAGTCGGTTCTGGTTAACTAGGTGCTTTTAAGTGTGTCTGTATAGGTTAGCGTTGGCCAAAGCAGACGATCTTGTCCTTTAGATATGTTTTGGGAAGGGAAACCTTCCGATTTGATAAAGTGTTTAGTTAAGTGTTGGCTCTGTAGGTCACGATATACCTGCTTTGAATTGTTATGTGTATGTGCAATCTGGAATGTGTTTGTTAGATGCGTTATCAGAGATTCTGTTAGGAATTTTATTTCGATTCTATGTGGTTAAAAAAAAAGGTTTGCAAAAGTTTTGGAAGTGTTTTGATATGTGGTTGCCTTGGAAGAATGGATGTCTTAGTATTTTGAGATGGAAGAGTGTGTGGATTTTGTATGATTATGGTCCTGCTCGGTATACCTGTCAGCTATCTCCACAAATTTTAATTGAAAATAAGCATATTGAACCATAGGGATGGGAAAAGTGCATTATCATAGTATCAATCGCATTTCTACATTATTTTGCATACATGAACTATTGCATCCTCATTGCATCATCCTCCCTTTGATCACATGTGAGAAACATTTGCATATGCATTTTGACGGACAGAAAGCTAACAGTGTGTACGTTGAGTATTTGACATTGAGATTAAGTGTGTTAATTATGAGCATCGCAATAGTCAAGGAAAAAGTACTATATGTATAGTCAGAAGTGAGTAGAAAGAGTATTTTAGAGTAAGATATGAGTATCGTTAGTAAGGAAAGTAGTACGTATGACAGACGTTTATGGAGTATTAAGGAATTGTGTAGCCAATATTGTGAATTAAGTGGTTTACATATGAGGTGTATGTATTTTGGATTTCGATTGGTAGTTAAGGTAATGATGGTTCTGATAAATGTGATGGATTGGAATGTAAGTTAGTGAGAAGAAAAATGTCATGGCCGGACTTGTAACCTAGTTGCAATTAGTTTAATTTGGGGTCTAAGTGTAATTGAGTGTGTAGGATTGGACTTAATTGAAAGGCTAAAGGAATTTAAGAGGTTGAAAAGGGAATTGTGCATGATTAGTAAGAAGTGGATTAACTAAGTTAAGTAAGTGTGGATTAGAGAATAAAATAACTTGATTAAATGGATAGTGGAGGCAGAATTGAGAGTGGAATCCGTGTGGCATCATGAGAGTAAGCCACCTCCTTCTTTGCATGCATTTGCCTAGAGAAGTGAGAGGTGAGTGTGTGTTGGCCTCATTCTTCATTTTTCTGCATTTGACTTTGTCTTTCTTCTTGCTTCTGTGAGTGAGGATGAGAGTGGTTTAAGTGGATTTATGCATATAGCTGATTGGAGCAAGAATTAAGTGTTAAGACCTAAAGGTAAGTGGTTATGTGTGCTTATTCTCATCTTCTACTCTTTCTTCTTAGTTGAATTGGTTTGGATGGGATATTGCTGGATTGAGCTTGAGTTTGAGCATTTGTATTGTATTGATAGCCGAAGAAGTGAAGAAGGATAAAGGGAAAGCTGTGGTTGGAGAGCCGAGCGTTCGTCGTAATTAGGAGCTAAGGCGACGAGGTTTGGGAACAAACCCTAAATGTGTAAATTGTATGATTTGTATTGGTCCAATAGGGACTTTGATATGAGCTGTATGTGTATGTGGTAATGTGTTTAGTGAATGAATTGCTTGAGAGCATGTATGCTATGTGTGAATTGGGATTGATTATAAATTGTGCCAAAGAAGAGTGCCAAAACAAGAAGGGAAAAACAGGTATGTGCTCATTGAGTGAGTGGTTGATGAATTTGGGTTGATTGCCAAAAGTTAGAGTGAGATTTGAAGTCTTGATGTGGAAGGAGAATTGGACTGGAAAGCACAGCTGTGCTGGTGTTAAAACATAGCTGTGTTATAGTGCTTTTGCATAGGTCACGGTGACAATGGAATTGATTGTGACCATGAGGTATGCCTGAGTTCAATTCTGCCGATTGGATTTTGGTATGTCACGGTGACAATGAAATCCATTGTGACCGTGAGATACCTAAGGGAGCATTCTGTTTTACAATGTATGGATATGTCACGGTGACAATGAACTTCATTATGACCGTGACATACCCTCAAGTTGCATTCTGCCGAGAGTTGGGAACATGTCACGGTGACAATGAAATTGATTGTGACCGTGACCTGCCCCCAGTTTGCATTCTGTTTTGAACTTCAACATGTCACGGTGACAATGAAATTGATTGTGACCGTGACCTGCCCCCAGTTTGCATTCTGTTTTGAACGTCAACATGTCACGGTGACAATGAAATTCATTGTGACCGTGACCTACCCTATTTTGACAATATAACCCTAATGGGTTTGGACTTTCTAACGGTAAGGCTTTAAGCTGGAATGAAGAACATTATGAGTAAGTGTTATGTGTGTATTAGGTAATGTACATTTGCATACTATGTGATGGTTCTTGAATGCAATCAATTATGTGAATATTAACTATGAAAAATGAATTGGAAGCATAATGGGTATGCAAGTGTAATGCTTAGTTATGTGCTAATGCGAATGTGTAAAGTGAATGTGGTATGGGCTATCTACGTATGTGATGTGAAAAGTGATCAATGTGAACTGAATAATTTGTTTAATAACTTAAGCCTGCGAGTTAAGTAGTGGATAGTTAGGCATGCCTATAGGGTCAAGTGCTGCAGCCCCATGCGTTTAATATGTCTGATTCCATGGGAATCACAATGCGAAAATAATGTGAATAATCCTTGCTGGATTTTATTATAAGTTGTCATGGCCGGATTTGTACCCTAAGAGAATTAACCTATTTTGGCATGTGTGTGTGTAGGATTGGACTTAATTGAAAGAAAGAAGTTTAGTTAAGTGATTTAAATGGTAATTATGGATGTTTGTGCTAAGCATGAGTTAAAGGCTAGTTAATTAGTTAATGGAAGGATTAATTAAGAATATAATAACTTTGATTTATTGGAAGTGGAGGCAGACTTGGGGAAATGGGTTCCGTGTGGCTTCTTGAGAGGTTGCCACCTCTTCCTTTGCATGCAAGTGTGGGTTAAGATGAAAGAGTTTCATTTGGTAACCTAGCTATTTTCTGTATGTTGGCTTTGGCATTCTTCTTGTTCCCGTGAGAGAGGATAAGAGAGTGGTTTGGTAGCTAATGGTAATTGTGTGCATATAGCTAATTGGATCAAGAATTGAGGGTAAACCTAAGAGGTAAGTGAATAAGTGCATATTCTCATCTTCTACTCTTTCTTCTTGGTTGAGCTGGTTTGGATGGAATATTATTGGTTTGAGTTTGAAATTGAGCATTTGTGTTGTTTTGTTAGCTGAAGAAGTGAAGAGAGATAAGGGAAAGGCTGTAATCGGCGAACCGAGCGTCCGTCGTAATTAGGAGCTAAGGCGACGAGGTTTGGGAACAAACCCTAATTGTGTGAATATGTGATTAGTGTTGGTTAAATAGGGTTTTGAACTGAATTGCATGATATGTGAAATTGAAGGTTGAACGTGAATTATTTGATGCTAAATTGTATGATTATAGTAGCAATATGATTGTGATCAAGTACTTGTAAGTGATTATGATTTGTACTATTATTGAATGCCAAACAGGAAGGGAAAATCATGTATGTGTTATTGATTGTGTGGTTGATGTATTTGGGTTAATTGCCAAAAATGAGAATGAGATTTGAAGTCTTAATGAGAAGGAAGAAGTGGACTGAAAAAGCACAGCCGTGCTAGTGATAAACACAGCTGTGTTTTTGTATTTTTGCATAGGTCACGGTAACAATGAAATTGATTGTGACCGTGACATATGCTGAGTTCAATTCTGCCTAGAGGAATTTGGTATGTCACGGTGACAATGGAATTCATTGTGACCGTGACCTACCCAGGAAGGCATTCTGTTTTGCAAATGAGAATATGTCACGGTGACAATGAGATTCATTGTGACCGTGACATACCCTCAGGTTGCATTCTGCCGAGAGTTGGGAACACATCACGGTGACAATGAAATTGGTTGTGACCGTGACATGTCCCCAATTTGCATTCTGTTTTGGACTTCAATATGTCACGGTGACAATGAAATCCATTGTGACCGTGACCCACCCTGTTTTGGCAATATAATCCTAATGTGTTTGGTCATTCAAATGGCATGGCTTTAAGCTGAAATGAAGGACAGCATGAGTAAGTAATGTATATGTGTTAAGTTATCTACAAATGCATACAACTATGATGACTTCTGAATGTGATAAGTTATGGGAATATTGAATGTGAAGACTGAATTTGAAAGCATATTGAATATGCAAATGAAATGTATGGCTGTGTGCTAATACAAATGTGTAAAGTGAAAAGTGAACTGAATAAGTGTTTAACAACTTAAGCCTGCGAGTCAAGTAGTGGATAGTTAGGCATGCCTATAGGGTCAAGTGCTGCAGCCCCATGCGTTAAATGTGTCTGATTCCATGGGAATCACAATGCGATTATCCTTACTGGATTGTGTATATGTGGAATGATGAAAAGTACCAGAAGGTACTGATGTGATATGAAGCACCAGAAGGTGCTAAATGTGAAAAAAAAAGTAGTCTCGATGAGATTACTGGTATCTGAGAGATACCGATCCGATACCCGTTATCCGCGTCATTGAATTGCAGGCAAAGTGGCAAAAAGGCTAATTGGTTAATCAGCTAAAAGTTAATTAAATATAAACAGAAGTGATTGTGATACAAGAAAGTATGGAAATGTGAATAAGTAATTGATGCCTTATGATTGAATATAGTAATGGTTGATCTAGCATGTTTATTAGCATGTTATGTATGATGATTCTGATGTGTGATAAATTATATGCTATATGTATGAGTTCCCCACTAAGCGTTATCGCTTAGCATGGATTTACTCTAATCCATGCAGGTACGGACGAGAGGTGACTGAAGGACGTCCCCCGCATTTTGGTACGGTCAACAATAGGAAGTATATAGTGTAGGTTTGGGGGTTTGTTATTTGGGACTTTTGTATAAGTTTTATATGGTTAATATGTATTTTGAATATGTAAAGGCATGTAATAATGTAGTAATCACGGATGTAACCTCCCCCATGTATGTGTGTCATGTGAATGGCTAAGGCGTGTGGCTAATAGTAGTTGGCATGTGATGCATGAATTAAAACAGTGTGTGATGAAATTTTATTATTCAGTTTCCGCATGTGTTTCTGTGCGTGTGTGCGACCTTCTCTAACTAAGATTAGCTGAGCTAGTTGTCGTTAGGGAATGGGCGTCACAAGTTGTGGTATCAGAGCCTAGGTTGAGTCTTTTCTGGGAATTGGGTAGATAAGATGTGTATAGCTTGTTGACCTAATGCGGAAGTCCTTGTTTAATTTGTGTAGCAAGATGGATTCTGGAAGGCATACCGGTGAGGAATCTGCCGAAAGTGTGAACCCTCGTGAAGCTGAGGTGACAGGGTCTGGGCAGTCTAGATCGGTTGGCTATGGGAATGAGATTCCATTTGGGCCTATGGAAGCCATGATGAAAATGACACAAGATATGGCGAGAGTGATGGAACGTATGATGGCGCCAAGAGCCCCAATAGAATCTTTGAGGAAGCATGGTTTGGAGGAATTTCATGGAACAAGGTTAGATGAGTCAGAAAAAGCAGAGTACTGGATTGAGAAGGTGGAAAGGATTCTTAAGGAGATACGATGTCCTCCAGATCAGTGGGTTGAATGTGTGGAGTCATTACTCCAAGGTCCTGCATATGATTGGTGGAAGCTGGTCCTGCAGAATCCGATGCTTCCTGAACCATTAGACTGGGAGTTCTTTGAAAAAGAATTCAAGAATAAGTATATTACTAAAGCACATCGAGAGGCAAATTGGAAGAAGTTCTTGGGTTTGAGACAGAGGACTATGACAGTGGCGGAGTATGAAGCAGAATTCTGTCGCTTAAGCAAATATGCGCCGAAAGGTGTGTTAACTGATGTGTTGCGATGTCAACAGTTTGAGGATGGATTGATTGAGGAAATTAAAGCTTTGCTGATTTCTTTAACAACAGAGCAGAATATAAGTTACTATCGAATTGTACAAGCAGCTTTGAGAGCTGAAAGGACTTTGGGAGCCCAAAGAGAATGGAGACAAAGGAAGAACGCGAATAGAGGTGGTTCCCAGACGGGGAAAAGATCAAGAGATTCTCATGTGGCATCACCTGCGGAATCAGGGTTCAGTTCTGCAGCGAGAGGTAAGAAGCGAGGCGCTCCCTCAGCATCTGGTTCTGGAAGAGGAACATCTGGTAATAGAAGTGAGGTTCATGAGTGTCCTCATTGTGGTAAGAGGCATAGAGGAGAATGCTGGAGAGTGTCGGGTGCTTGTTATAGATGTGGGAGCACTGAGCATTTCATTGCTAATTGCCCGAATACCTATGAGATGTCAGGAAATCAACAAGAGCAGAGTAGGGGTGGTTCAAACTTGCCTTCTACGAATAGAGGAAGAGGAAGAGGACGTGGCAGAGGTAGTCAGTCCAGAGGTGCAGTCGATTCTGAGATTGTGGATAGACCTGATGAGGCTCCAGTGCGGGCTTATGCTATGAGGGCACGAGAGGATCAGGACGCGCCTGAAGTGATAGCAGGTACTATTCTACTTTGTGGTGTGGAAATGTTTGCACTTATTGATCCTGGTTCAACTCATTCATATGTATGTGATAAAAAGATGTGTGAAATGATGCCTAAAGTTGAATGTTTAAAATATGATATATGTGTGTCTAGCCCTTTGGGAGGTAATGTTAATGTGAACAGAGTGTATCGAAACTGTGCATTAGAAGTTCAAGGTAGTGTGTTTCCAGCGGATTTGATTGAACTACCGTTTGATGAGTTTGATTTGATTCTGGGTATGGATTGGTTAACTAAGTACGATGCGGATGTTAAGTGTAAGAAGAAAATAGTTATACTCTCTGATGGTAAGGGTAACAGAGCGACAGTGAGAGGAGTGTGCACAAATCCTCTTGTGAATGTGATATCTGCTATGCAAGCCTGTCGGTGTATGAGAAAAGGATGTGAAGCTTATTTGGCTCTGGTATTAGATAGTAAGAGAGAGCAGGTAAAGATGCAAGAGATACCAATAGTCAGAGAGTTTTCTGACGTGTTTCCTGAAGAATTGAGCGGTGTACCACCAATAAGAGAAGTTGAGTTATCAATTGACGTGGTACCAGGAACTGTACCGGTATCTAAGGCACCCTATAGAATGGCTCCAACTGAGTTGAAGGAATTGAAGGAGCAGTTGCAAGAATTATTGAACAGGGGTTTTATTAGACCTAGTGTTTCTCCTTGGGGAGCACCAGTGTTATTTGTTAAAAAGAAAGATGGTACAATGAGAATGTGTATTGATTATCGACAGTTGAATAAAGTAACAGTAAAGAATAGGTATCCTTTACCTCGAATTGAAGACTTGTTTGATCAGTTAAGGGGAGCCGGGGTATTCTCAAAGATTGACTTGCGTTCAGGGTATTATCAGTTGCAAGTGAAGAAGGAAAATGTACCTAAGACCGCGTTTAGAACTCGTTATGGGCATTATGAATTTTTAGTAATGCCATTCGGGTTAACCAATGCGCTAGCTGCATTCATGGATTTAATGAATCGGGTGTTCAGACCGTACTTGGATCAGTTTGTGGTTGTGTTCATAGACGATATTTTGGTATATTCAAGAAATGAAAAGGAACATGAACAACATTTGAGAGTTGTACTTCGGACTTTGCAAGAACATCAGCTGTTTGCCAAACTTAGTAAGTGTGAGTTCTGGCTCAAAGAGGTATCATTTCTGGGTCATGTGATCTCATCTGAAGGAGTTAAAGTGGATCCAACTAAGATAGAAGCAATTGTGAATTGGAAACCGCCTAAGAATGTGTTAGAAATTCGCAGTTTCTTAGGGTTGGCTGGATACTACAGAAGGTTTCTGAAAGGATTTTCAGTAATAGCTTCACCGTTGACAAGATTGTTACGTAAAGGAGTGAAATGTGAGTGGTCTGAAAGATGTCAAACAAGTTTCGATCGGTTAAGGAAGATGTTAGTAGAAGCACCGATTCTTACACAGCCTATGACTGGTAAAGAGTATGTATTGTATACCGATGCTTCGGGTGTCGGATTGGATTGTGTATTGATGCAAGAGGGGAAGGTGATAGCGTATGCGTCAAGGCAATTGAAACCGCATGAGCAGAATTATCCGACTCATGATTTGGAATTGGCTGCAGTAGTGTTTGCTTTAAAAATTTGGCGACATTATCTGTATGGTGAGAAGTGTAGGATTTACACGGATCACAAGAGTTTGAAATATCTGCTTACACAGAAGGAACTGAATCTGAGACAGCGAAGGTGGCTCGAGTTGTTTAAAGATTATGATTGTATTGTGGATTATCATCCAGGAAAAGCTAATGTAGTGGCCGATGCTTTGAGTAGGAAGTCAATTTCAGCATTACAGTTAAAGCGGATTGAGTGGAGGTTTTCTGCAGATGGAGCTTTATTAGCACAGTTGAAAGCAAGACCGGTTCTGAAAGATGAGTTAATAGTTGCTCAGAGAAGTGATGGGAGATTGCAACAAGTTCTGCAGTCAGTTGGTGATATGGATAAGACTGACTATTCAGTGAATGAAGATGGAATACTGCTGTATAAGAATAGAATGTGTGTGGCCAATGATAAAGAATTAAGAAAGAGATTGATGCACGAGGCTCATAATACAGTTTTCACTATGCATCCAGGTGGAAACAAGATGTATCAAGATATGAAACAGTTGTATTGGTGGCCAGGGATGAAGAAGGATGTAGTGGAATATGTGTCCAAGTGCCTTGTCTGTCAACAAGTTAAAGCGGAGCATCAAGTACCCCAGGGGATGTTGCATCCACTCCCTATTCCCCAATGGAAATGGGATAATATCACGATGGATTTTGTTACTGGATTGCCTCTGACCTCGACACTGCAAGACGCAGTATGGGTTATTGTGGACAGGTTTTCGAAATCAGCTCACTTTATACCTGTTCGGATGGATTATTCTATGGAAAAGTTAGCTGAATTGTATGTAAGGGAAATTGTCCGATTGCATGGGATACCTTTGTCTATTGTTTCTGATAGGGATCCCAGATTTACTTCTAAATTTTGGAGGAGTTTACAGGCAGCGTTGGGTACGAAATTGAATTTCAGTACTGCTTTCCATCCACAAACCGATGGACAGTCGGAAAGAATTATTCAGGTTTTGGAAGATTTGATGCGAGCGTGTGTTTTAGATTTCTCTAAGAGTTGGGATAGGTATCTTCCACTTATGGAATTTGCTTATAACAACAGTTATCAGACCAGTATTGGTATGGCACCATATGAAGTTTTGTATGGAAGGAAATGTCGTTCACCAATTTGCTGGACAGAATTGAATGAAAGCAGAATCATAGGGCCAGATTTGGTTCGTGATACAGAAGAGAAAGCTAAAATCATACAGCAAAGATTGAAAGCAGCAAGTGACAGACAGAAGTCGTATGCTGATTTGAAGAGAAGAGATATTGAGTTCAGTGTAGGTGATAAAGTGTTTCTGAAAGTGTCTCCTTGGAGGAAGGTACTGCGATTTGGTAAAAAGGGGAAGCTGAGTCCAAGGTTTATTGGGCCATATGAAGTGCTTGAAAGAGTAGGTTTTGTAGCTTATCGGCTGGCTTTGCCTCCGACTTTGGCTAAGCTACATGATGTGTTCCATGTGTCTATGTTAAGAAGATATAGGTCAGATGATTCCCATGTGCTATCTCTACCAGAAGTGGAAGTGCAGTCAGATTTCACTTATGATGAAAAGCCAATAGTAATTTTAGCAAAAGAAGTCAGACAACTTCGGAACAAGCAGATACCACTTGTGAAAGTACTCTGGCAGCACCATGGTGTTGAAGAAGCAACTTGGGAACCAGAAGCGGCTATGCGAGAACAGCATCCACAACTATTCCACTCAGGTATGAATTTTGAGGACGAAATTCTTTAAGGAGGGGAGAGTTGTCATGGCCGGATTTGTACCCTAAGAGAATTAACCTATTTTGGCATGTGTGTGTGTAGGATTGGACTTAATTGAAAGAAAGAAGTTTAGTTAAGGGATTTAAATGGTAATTATGGATGTTTGTGCTAAGCATGAGTTAAAGGCTAGTTAATTAGTTAATGGAAGGATTAATTAAGAATATAATAACTTTGATTTATTGGAAGTGGAGGCAGACTTGGGGAAATGGGTTCCGTGTGGCTTCTTGAGAGGTTGCCACCTCTTCCTTTGCATGCAAGTGTGGGTTAAGATGAAAGAGTTTCATTTGGTAACCTAGCTATTTTCTGTATGTTGGCTTTGGCATTCTTCTTGTTCCCGTGAGAGAGGATAAGAGAGTGGTTTGGTAGCTAATGGTAATTGTGTGCATATAGCTAATTGGATCAAGAATTGAGGGTACACCTAAGAGGTAAGTGAATAAGTGCATATTCTCATCTTCTACTCTTTCTTCTTGGTTGAGCTGGTTTGGATGGAATATTATTGGTTTGAGTTTGAAATTGAGCATCTGTGTTGTTTTGTTAGCTGAAGAAGTGAAGAGAGATAAGGGAAAGGCTGTAATCGGCGAACCGAGCGTCCGTCGTAATTAGGAGCTAAGGCGACGAGGTTTGGGAACAAACCCTAATTGTGTGAATATGTGATTAGTGTTGGTTAAATAGGGTTTTGAACTGAATTGCATGATATGTGAAATTGAAGGTTGAACGTGAATTATGTGATGCTAAATTTTATGATTATAGTAGCAATATGATTGTGATCAAGTACTTGTAAGTGATTATGATTTGTCCTATTATTGAATGCCAAATAGGAAGGGAAAATCAGGTATGTGTTATTGATTGTGTGGTTGATGTATTTGGGTTAATTGCCAAAAATGAGAATGAGATTTGAAGTCTTAATGAGAAGGAAGAAGTGGACTGAAAAAGCACAGCCGTGCTAGTGATAAACACAGCTGTGTTTTGGTATTATTGCATAGGTCACGGTAACAATGAAATTGATTGTGACCGTGACATATGCTGAGTTCAATTCTGCCTAGAGGAATTTGGTATGTCACGGTGACAATGGAATTCATTATGACCGTGACCTACCCAGGAAGGCATTCTGTTTTGCAAATGAGAATATGTCACGGTGACAATGAGATTCATTGTGACCGTGACATACCCTCAGGTTGCATTCTGCCGAGAGTTGGGAACACATCACGGTGACAATGAAATTGGTTGTGACCGTGACATGTCCCCAATTTGCATTCTGTTTTGGACTTCAATATGTCACGGTGACAATGAAATCCATTGTGACCGTGACCCACCCTGTTTTGGCAATATAATCCTAATGTGTTTGGTCATTCAAATGGCATGGCTTTAAGCTGAAATGAAGGACAGCATGAGTAAGTAATGTATATGTGTTAAGTTATCTACAAATGCATACAACTATGATGACTTCTGAATGTGATAAGTTATGGGAATATTGAATGTGAAGACTGAATTTGAAAGCATATTGAATATGCAAATGAAATGTATGGCTGTGTGCTAATACAAATGTGTAAAGTGAAAAGTGAACTGAATAAGTGTTTAACAACTTAAGCCTGCGAGTCAAGTAGTGGATAGTTAGGCATGCCTATAGGGTCAAGTGCTGCAGCCCCATGCGTTAAATGTGTCTGATTCCATGGGAATCACAATGCGATTATCCTTACTGGATTGTGTATATGTGGAATGATGAAAAGTACCAGAAGGTACTGATGTGATATGAAGCACCAGAAGGTGCTAAATGTGAAAAAAAAAGTAGTCTCGATGAGATTACTGGTATCTGAGAGATACCGATGCGATACCCGTTATCCGCGTCATTGAATTGCAGGCAAAGTGGCAAAAAGGCTAATTGGTTAATCGGCTAAAAGTTAATTAAATATAAACAGAAGTGATTGTGATACAAGAAAGTATGGAAATGTGAATAAGTAATTGATGCCTTATGATTGAATATAGTAATGGTTGATCTGGCATGTTTATTAGCATGTTATGTATGATGATTCTGATGTGTGATAAATTATATGCTATATGTATGAGTTCCCCACTAAGCGTTATCGCTTAGCATGGATTTACTCTAATCCGTGCAGGTACGGACGAGAGGTGACTGAAGGACGTCCCCCGCATTTTGGTACGGTCAACAATAGGAAGTATATAGTGTAGGTTTGGGGGTTTGTTATTTGGGACTTTTGTATAAGTTTTATATGGTTAATATGTATTTTGAATATGTAAAGGCATGTAATAATGTAGTAATCACGGATGTAACCTCCCCCATGTATGTGTGTCATGTGAATGGCTAAGGCGTGTGGCTAATAGTAGTTGGCATGTGATGCATGAATTAAAACAGTGTGTGATGAAATTTTATTATTCAGTTTCCGCATGTGTTTCTGTGCGTGTGTGCGACCTTCTCTAACTAAGATTAGCTGAGCTAGTTGTCGTTAGGGAATGGGCGTCACATAAGTGGAATGATATTTTGGTACCTGAGGGTGCCCATGCGTAAGTGTAATCTCGATGAGATTCTAGTACCTGAGTGGTACCAATGCGATACCCGTTATCCACGTCTTTGAATTGCAGGCTAACTGACTAATCAAATATTAAATGGAAGTGACTGTAATATAATAAAGCATGTGATGTGGATATGTGAATAAGTGATTGATGCTTTGACTGAATATAATAACGAACATTACTATGCTTGAAATGGTGCACGCTATGATAATAATTGTTCTGGCATGACTTCTAGTATGTAATGTATGATGTTTCTGATGTGTGATAAATTATTTGTTATATATGAGTTCCCCACTAAGCGTTACCGCTTAGCATGGATTTACTCTAATCCGTGCAGGCACGGACGAGAGGTGATCGGAGGACTCCCCCGCATTTTGTACGGTCAACAGTAGGAAGTAGAAAGTGTAGGTTTTGGATTGATATTTTGGGATCCTTTTTGTATAAGCTTTTGTATAATCAGAATGTGTATCGGATATGTAAAGGCATGTAATAATCTGATAACTATGAATGTTGGCCTAAGAGTATAAATAAGTGTGTGCAATGCGTGTGGCCATGAAGAGTGCACTATAAGTAGTTGGCAAGTGATGCTTGAGTTAAGATTGTATGTGATGAAATTTTATTATTCAGGTTAAGCATGTGTTTGTTGTGTGTGTGTGTGCGGCCTTCTCTAACCAAGATTAGCTGAGCTAGTCTGTCATTAGGGAATGGGCGTCACAAAAAAGTTATGATTTGTATAGCTATTCAGATTTAAAGGAAGTGGTTTGAAGGTATACTGATGAGAATAAGCAATAGTAAGTAAGTGTGCTAAAAGTAAAAGTGTTCTGGGACAAGTGAAATGTATATATTATAAGTATAGAACGTAAGTGTTATATGATGATACGGAAATTATCAGTGTAAATGATAGTGAATTGGAGTATAGTTTTGGATTTTTCTGAGGTAAGTGAATTTCGATGACGAAATTCTTTTATGAGGGAAGAATTGTTACATCCCGAAATCTACCCTAGAAGGATTTGGGCATATTGTAGATGAGCAGTGATCAAAGTTGTGTAATTTGACGGGTTAGGTATTGCCAAATGGACAAATTAAGGATTTAAGTAAAGGATTTGACGGCCAATTGTAAAATTGTGATGCATGAAATTTAGACATGATTGAAAGAATAAAATTTATTTATGTGGTCCTATGTGAAGGATTATTAAGTTATAAAATCTCCGTACATAAGGATATGAGAAGTTGGAGGATTAAAAGGAGAATTGGACACAAATATCTAAATTGGACCAATGGAACGATGACATGTGGCAAGAAATTAGAGAGGGGTATAAATAGTAAGGAGAAAGAAAGAGAGAGCAGCATTTTTAGCTGTCTTGTTCTCCCGTTCTCTCCTCCTCATGCTACTTCCTCTTCTCTTCTTCTTCTTCTTCTTCTTCATCTTGTTTTATCTTGATCCGTCTTCTTTTGGCTGGAGTTGTTGCAAGGTGATGGGCTAGCTACTAGGCGCTAAGGGTCTGGCCCCTGTGGCTGACCGCGGCGAGATGACAACTGTTGCAGATGCTGGGTGTCCTGTCGCTTGGGAGGCCTGCTGGAACTAAACCTGAGCGTAACCATCCAGGAACGGCTGAGCACAAACCCCAAGGATCTCTAGAGTGTCTCTGACTATGCCACCCAACTCCTTGAAGGCCCTCGACAGTCTCGTGGTCTACTGTCCGACTGCATCCCTAATACCTGTGAGTCTGGTCTCCACCTGCTCCCTGAACTCCCTGATAGATGCAGATATAGTCAGTATAGAGTCCTCTAACACCTCTATCCAGAATCTAAGAGCAGTGACGGACTCGTCGACCATCTGAACGGAATCATTTACCTTTTGGGCTGCAGCAGCCTGGGAGGCAACAAAACTATGACTCAACTCCTCAATGAGCCTCCCCTGCTCCTCTATAACCCTCTCCTACTGGCCTAGATGCTTAAGTAGGACCTAATCTCTCTCTTCCTGCCGTCGCTCCATGGCGACGAGAGTGACGGTCATAGCAGCAATGATATCAGGCGTAGCCGGCTAAAGAGGTGGCGATGGACTGGGACGTGCTGGCTCTGCCCGATGCTCTGTCGGTGGAGGTACTACGGAGGTGGATGCTCCCGGGTGTCCTAACTTGCTGTAAGGGTGGAACCTCTCGGTCTCCCGAAGCTCGGGACGCTGGACCCGTGATGGTGGTGGTGGAGTGAGGCTCTGTGCTCTCTACGATGGAGGGGTGTTCAGCAAGTCATCCACGCTGAACTCGATACCCATGTCAAATGGAGTCTGAGACGGCTCCTCCTCTGGCTAAGGCTGCTATGAAGGTGGCTATGGAACCTGATAATCCTGAGATTGGGCCAGCAACGGAGGCTGATCATCCTTCGGGGTTACTCCCTTATCATCTCCCTCTGGCTGGATCAAAGGTAAGTGGAACATCCGTCGGGTCTCTGCCATAGTAAGTGGACGAAACTCTTCTGGGCTGCCATGTACTGGTGCAATCAAGCCCATAGTCTGAGTCGCTGCTGCATCCACAAAAATAACCTGATCGAGTGGGGGACCATAGCTGCTAGGATCAACTCTCAAGTGTAGAAGCAGCCTGGTGATCACCCCGCTGGCGAATACAATAGGGGTTGTCCTCCGTGAGACCTTGACCAAGTTAGCCACAGTCTCGTGGCTAATATTAAGGTGCTGGCCTGCTACAATCACCCACAGACTCCATATCTTAGCCCCATTTACTAACCCCGGGTTACCTGCGCGACCCAAGTAGGAACTGGAAAGGACCCTGTGTATGTATCATAGTACCTAAGATGAGAGCACAATGCTCTTCACCATGTCATGATCATATGGTACACCTGGCATGGCTATGACATCCCAATATTGCTGCCGAATAGCCCTTTAGGGTATCATCACATTCCCTCCATGCGGGAGCCCCATGGCCTTTGCAAACGTCTGGCATGTGATGCTATAGTGGATCCCTCTGACCCAAAATAGGATAATGCCATCCTCTGTATCTGTTCTTTGAAATCCCCCTTAAAGAAGAGTTGCCAAGTACTCTCTAACAACCTTGGGATGGGTCTGAAATGAAGGCCATAGAAACTCCGTCCATCCTGCCCCTCCTATTACCGCATCAACCTCCTCGAGGATCCCCATGCTCTGCATAAATGGTCTAGAGAGAAAGCAGGTGGCACGAAACTGTACTTGTGCTAGACTCTGAAACCTCCTCCTAGCCTTGTTGTTCAGCCACTCGGGCACCTGAGGCTCGACCTGATCCCGAGGGATGTTACGTCATGGACGCATCCTGAAAAGAAAATAAAAGAGTTGGCCTCAAGTAAAAAAATGCAAGTAAACTCAACTGCACTTCAAAATTCTGGAAATCCAGCAGCATTTTGGCTAAAATATGCCTATTAAAATTTTGGCAGCATCTCAGTAGGGATGTGCCTAATCCAAAAAAATTCAAAAAAATTTGGGCAGCATCCCAGTAAGGATATGCCTAACTTCTTGCATGGAAAATCCAAATAAAGGGATAGACCTTAGGCCCCAAACAACAATTCCATTGTTACAATTATATTACATGTGAGAATCAATTATTTGTCAAGTCATTCTACTTCAGTTTTCCTGTTAGGAGCTTACTTCTAAATCTTTTGTCATTATTATCTATTTGTGCTTTAGTCATCATAGTACAAGGTCTATAAAAATGTAGAAAGTAAATAGACATAATTTATACAACATTTAAAGCGTATAAACTTATCATGCATTTATGATGAAAAATAAGTAAAAATAAACTAAAAAGAAGGAGAAATTATGGTAAAAACCAACCTGATAGTGGACAAACTGGAATGAAAGTAAACTTGACTGAAAGAAAACCGGTCTATCCGTGCGTAATAAAGCAAGGATTGTTTTGGCGCAAGTGGTGCGCAAAACGAATCAAAAATGAGCCAGAAATGGGCAAACAACCGAGTAGGGGTGTCATCTCGCAAGAAATAAGGAAGAAGAAGATAAAAGGAAACTAAAGGTGCGTCGTTACGCGCACGTTATATAGTTTTCCATGGCCAACGGGTAGCTCGTCGGAAGACCGAGCGACGGGCACCGCGTCGCTTGCTTAGAATTCTCATTTTCCTTTCATTCCTTCTTTCCCTCCTTTTTCAAAATTTTTTGAAAATACAAATACTCCCTGAACATTTTGCTCTCGATTTTTGTCAAATTTTCTCCCCTGTAAAAGTCAATTAAGATATCCAAAAAACATTTTTATGCACGTGACCTGCATGAAATATGCAGGAGATAGATCCCCCAGGGGTCAACTAGCTTAACCGACGGGCTCCTCATCGGAAGACCGACAGACAAGCAGCCCATCATTCGGTGCTTCTCTTTAAATAACCCATTATTTCCTCGAATTTCGTGCACTCAACACCTCGGACCTTAGCTAGAGCTTCTTTTCTAAGTTTTTTTCTCTTTCCTTCTTCCTCTTTCTTGTTAATTTTAATTTTCAGCTGCAATATTTAGAGAATCTCCTCATCTGTTCTCAATAAGATGTATTGAGTTTCGGATAACCCCCGAACTTGGGAAAATACCACCCTAGCCCCATTTTCTGGCTTGAAATTTCTGATAAGAGTTAAGATAGACCAAAACCTTCTTCTGGTTGTAGCCCACTTCTGGGACCCCCATTTTCACGTCCTTAGGTTTAACTACCGAGAATTGTGCCCCCTGCCCAAAGAGTTTGCTACGATCATTGGAGCATGGTTTCCTCCCGGCACATTGCCCTGCATTTCGCACTGTGGCTTGACTCACACGAGGGATATCGCATTAGCTTTAGGCATCCCTCCTTCTATTGCCGCTAGGCTAGTTCTTTTAGGCTCTACCTTTGCTTTGGCACCACTAATTAAGGCTCTGGAGGACTTTTCCGATGTTCCCCCATTTCAAGCGGGCATCATTCTTTCTTTTTGTTTTTGCCGATATATGACTGCGACTTTTGACGAGGTGATTAGCGACTTTAGGCTATTTGGGATAGTGGACGGGATCCATCGCGAGCTGACCCCCCGCCCCCCCCATTTCCCCTGATTTTAGCCAAGACAATCTTAGGCTTGGATTTTATGTGTGCTGACCCTACTCTTGCCTTTACATGTTGTCCCTTATTACTCCAGGTACATTATTATTTTAAAAGGTAGTGCATCCCTTGTGGATTTGCACACTAACTTTTCTTGGTGGGAAACGCGTCCTTTCGAATTTTCACATAACCCTATGCTTTATTTTTTCCTGGAGTGTACCCTACCCATTCCAGCGGCTTTTTTTCTTAATTCTTACTTATTATTATTATTATTATTTGACTTTCTTGTCGTACAGGTGTGGCTAAAAGAGAAACTAAAGCTATTATCAAAGCGTTCTCTCAGGTTAATCGGTCAGTATTCATTGAGGCATTTCCTTCCTCGGCAGCGGTTATACTCTTTCACCTCTTACGACGAGGGTGTTGCTCGATTTAGCGAGATGGCAGACGAGGACATCAGTTTTATGAGCCCCTAGCTCCATCTTACTGCTGTGACCACCGATGGATCCTCGAGGTGTTTTTCGGTGTACGGGCCCTATAAGGCTACCTTTTACATCACTGCCCGTTGTACTCGACAGTTTGGGGTGACTTAGGATGTTGTGAGACTTCCTTTAGCTTTTCAGGGTTGCATCTTGTCTTCCGCCTTCAACTCTAGATATCATAGTCTTTGTGCTAGACTGCCCATGAAGACCATCACACCTTCCATTAGGGACTGCTCCTCCGCTTCCACTAGTGCCAACAAGAGATGGGTGCTTAGCCCTACAGTTGACAATAAGACCTATCGGCTCAAGCATCTAGCCTTCGAGAGTAGCCGCAAAGTACAGTTTAGATTTACATGCATTCTATAATGAACGATGTTTTTCTTTTTATAATAGAACTAGAGAATAATGAAAATGTGAGTTGAATAATTTCTGTTTTATTTCCTCTTGTAAAATTGTGTAGATTTTGGTATGATTTCACCATACATGATCAACATTTAACATGGATTTACAATGCAAATCTACATCTAATCTCGGATTAGATCTTAACAGCATCAAACTCCTGTTACCAATCAGCCCTCTCGGGTTTTATTGATTGGACATTTTCTCTTGAGCCTCTAATTTTTCCCAAGATGCTTTTTTTCGATTTTCACCTTGACGAGGCACCCAATCTTAGCAAGGCCACCTTTTTTCGATTTTTGACCCACAGGGCATTCATTCTCTTCTTTTGATTTTTATGTCTTTAACCATGGAACCTCTTGAGTCTGTCGATGTTGACCGGTTCCTTGAACTCATTGCCTTTGCTGTCTGCCAGGACTATCGCCCCCTTGGATAACAACTTCTTGAGGACGAATAGGCCTTCCCACGTCGGTCTGAACTTCCCCCATATATCTGGCACACCTGGTCGCATTTGCTTGAAAACCAAATCTCCTTCTTTCAGCGAGTGCTTTCTAACCTTCTTTTCGAATGAACTGTTAAGACTTTTTTGATAGATCTGATTGTGATAGTAGGCCTTCAACCTATTCTCATCCAACATGTTCAGATGTTGCAACTGCTGCTATGCCCAATCAGTTTTCCGAATTTGAGCCTCCATGACTATCCTCATTGACCCGAGCTCCACTTCAACTAGCAATACAGCTTTCATCCCATACACCAAAGAATACGGTGTGGCTCTTATAGAAGTCCTAATAGTGGTTCTATAGCCCCAAAGTGCGAAAGGCAACTTTTCTGCCCAATCTTTGTAGTTTTTAACCATTTTGGCCAGGATCCTCTTAATATTCTTATTGGTGACTTCCAATGCCCTATTGGCTTGCGGGCAGTATGGGGATGACTTATGATGCTCGATGCCATATTTTTGAAGTAGTTTCTTCATCTCAGCCATGAATTGGACCCCATTATCGGACACAATGTGATGTGGGAGACCATATTTGCATATCAGATTCTTTTCAATAAACCTGGCAATATCCCGGGCGTTGACATTCTTAAATGATTCTGCTTCTACCCACTTGGTAAAATAGTCGATAGAAACTATAATAAATCTATAGACATTAGAGGCTATAGGGCATATCTCTCCGATAATGTCTATTCCCCAAGCTGCTAACGGCCAAGGCGACGTCAAACTGTATAGTTCTGAAACTAGCAAGTGCCTCAAGTCTGTATACTGCTGACATTGTTTCATATACTTGGAGCAGTCTATATCCATGTTAAGATAGTAGAACCCTTGTCTTATGATCTTCTTTGCTAATGTTAGTCCATTCATGTGGGCCCCAGTAACTCCATCATGAGTTTATTCCATTACCTTCTCAGCTTCTTTCTCATCCAAACACCTTAATTGAATACCATCGATTTGTCGTTTGTACAGTACGCCATCTATGTAGATAAACTGAGTGGATAGCTTACGGATCAATCTCTAGTCCTTTTCGGTGGCCTCCTCTGAGACCGTCATGTTTTCTAAGTAATTCTTGATATCATGATACCATGGCTTCTTATCTACAACTTCAATTTCCATGACAGGATTGGACTCAAAACTGGGCCTCTCAGAACTAGAGATTAACATAGGTTTGATAACTACCCCCTCTGGGTTATCCCATATTGATACTAAGGTTACAAGCACATCGGCTAATTGATTTTCATCCCTCGAGACAAAGTGAAAGGTGCATACTTCAAACTTGTTGCTCAGATCCCTTAAGTGCTTCACATATGGTATAAGCCGCTCTTTCTTAACAGCCCATTCACCCCGAATTTGATTGATCACTAGTGATGAATCTCCAAATACCTCTATGCTTTTTGCCCCCAAGGCTATTAAGGCTTCTAACTCGAAGGTGCAAGCTTCATATTTGGCTTCATTTTTAGCGGCCTTATATCTCAGCTTCTTAGTCAGTGGGAGTTTTTCATCGTCTGGGGTCATTAGAATGACTCCTAGTCCTGCCCCTTTGTTGTTTACCACTCCATCAAAGTGTAATTGCCAACCTTGTACTGCGATGGCGGCAACATCCTCGTCTGGGAAGTTAAACTCAAAGGAATCTCCTTGGATAGGATGTTCCGCCAAAAACTCCACTATAGCTCGTCCCTTAATGGTTTTTCAAGTGAAGTATTCAACATCAAATTCCTGTGATAACAACAACCATCTTCCCATTTTCCCTAACAAAGATGGAACTTGCTACAAATATCTAAGGGGATTTTGTTTTGCAATCGCTTGTACCTTATAAGAGTGGAAGTAGTGTCTCAACTTTTTAGAAGCCTAGATTATTGTAAGACAAATCTTTTCCACTTCAGCATACTTGATCTCATATGAAAGTAATTTCTTACTAAGGTAATAGACTGCAAACTCCACTCCGAACACATTCTCTTGAGCCATCATTGCACCTATAGAGCTATATTCTATGGCTAAGTACAGGATAAGTGGCTTGACTGGTTCAGGTGGCCTCAAAACCGGGGGGTTTAGCAAATATTCCCTAATAGTATCGAAAGCTTTCTGGCAATCTTCATTCCATACTATAGGCTAGTCTTTTCTAAGCAACTTAAAGCTCGGCTCACAAATTGAAGTATGCTTGGCGATGAATCTACTAACATACTACAACTTACCCAAAAAGCTTCTAACGTCCTTTTCCTTCTGAGCCATGGGCATCTCCCTGATGGCCTTGACTTTGTCTAGGTCAATTTTAATTCCTCTCTGACTGACTACATGCCCTAGTAAGTTTCCCTAGGTGACCCCAAAAATGCACTTCTTAGGGTTCAATCACAAGTTATATTTGTTAATCCTCTAAAAGAACTTCTCTAGAGCCTTAAAGTGGCCTTCTCTGGTGGCTGACTTGATCATCATGTCATCAACATGTACCTCCACTTAGTTACGAATCAAGTTATCGAGGATTCGAGTAGCCATTCTTTGATAGGTTGCTCCTACATTCTTTAGCCTGAATGGCATCACTCTATAAGTGAATGTACCCCACTCGGTGACAAGGCCTGTCTTGATTCGATCAACTATCTTGCTGAGAATCTGATTGTATCCTATATAGTTGTCCACGATACTGTACATCATGCAAGCAGCTGCACTATCTACTAATACGTTGATGTGTGCTAGTGGAAAGTCATCCTTTGGACATGCTTTATTCAAATCTCGGTAGTCCATACATACACATACCTTGCCATTCTTCTTGGCTACCGGAACAACATTGGCTCACCAAGTTGGGTACCGTACTTCAATTAAGAACTTGACCTCGATTTTCTTGTGGATTTCTTCCTTTACTTTCTATGCCCACTCTAGCCTAAGCCTCCTAAGCTTCTGCTTGACCGGCTTGTGGTTAGGATACGTTGGGATGGCGTGCTCAGCGATTTTGCGATCTACTCTTGGCATATCTTTGTAGGTCCAAGAAAAGACTTTTTCATATTTTCTTAAAATTCTCTCGAATTCTGACCTCTCTTCAGGAGTTACATTAGATGCTATTAAGATTTCCTTCGGAGTTTTCAAAGTTTCGAGATTAAATAAAGTTGCATCAGTTGAATCAATATCAAATATGAATGTGTGCTAGTGGAAAGTCATCAACATTATTAAAAAGTTCTGGTATAAAAAGAAAATCTAAATTATCATCTTATTCTCTCTCTGCCGACGCAGATGTTATAGCCGACAGTGGTGGGTTGAATGCGCACCTCGGAGGCACCGCAATGACCTCCTATATAGCTTCACTTTGTTCTCCTGCAGCTTCATCTTTTATCTTCTCTTTCCCCTTTGCTCGGGCAACCATTATCCTTTCGGTGATAATCTCCTCGGGCGATTCTCGATCCCAGATGGTCCCCTTGGTCATGATTTCTTCATCCCAATAACCCTCAGCTGGCTTGGTCACTCTAATTTCCCAATTGAAGACATCATTAAAGACCTCGAATCCTAGTACAATCCTTCCATCCACCCATTGAGGCTTGGCTTCCCCCTAATACGCGCATAATGACGCGGTCGGCACAAAACTTTCCTTGATGTAAGGGATCCCACTCACTGCTCTCTTGCTCTTCATTGTACTGCCCTCATATCCAAGACCCTTTCTACCCTTCTGACCTCTCATAGTTGTGGCAGTCTATAACCCTTGAATACTTTTGCCCAAACCGGCTCCAGGGAGGAAAGACATCCTCTTCATCATGTTCACTACTTGGGGGCTCCCCTCGATGTGCTCTTCTTCGTTAATCACAGCTACATGAAACTCGTTAAAAGTTTTCTTGGCGATATCCAAGATGGACTGATTCTCCCTAGCCGCTCTGATTGTCACTACTTAGCTTTCATAGGGCATCTTGATCATCTGGTGAAGTGTGGATGGCACCCCTTCTAGTTTGTGCAACCATGGCCTGCCCAGAAGTGCTAAAAAGTTGGCTAGGATGGGAAGGACTACAAATTTTGCCTCAGTTTCAATTGGCCTAGTATTGACCATTGCCTTGAATGTCCCTAATGCCTGTCTACGGGAATTATCATAGGCTATAATTATGAGGTAAGACTTACTTAGCATTTCCTCTGTCACTCCAAATGCGGCCATTACCACTAAAGGGAAATCATTTATGGAGGAGCCATCGGCCACCGTGACACATGATGTGTGCTTCTCATTTATTTGAGCCCTTATGTACAATGGGTGGTTGTGGTTGCGGCCTTCAACTGGCAAATCTGCACTTGAGTAAACCACGATCTCTCTAGCGCTTTTGTGACACGCGCCAAACCCCGACGGCCCCGTAAACTTGCTTTTAGGGCATTTGAGAGAGGTTCATAGAACTTGTAAGGAGTTACAAGGGCGTCTATTTTGGGCAACAAGGAGGTGTTTTGGAGTCACCAATAAAACATTGGGAAAGGTCGTCTAGCCTCACTGAGCCTATAACAGTGCATGTAACACCCCAAAACCACCCCAGTAGTTTGAGCCTGTCCGTGTTTGTATGTGTGCATTTTTATATATTGTAAGTAAGTGTTTAATTGGTTTAATTATTGTATATGTGTGTGTATTAGTTGGGAAGAGGAATTAGACTAGAGTATATGGGAGTGTATGGAAGTAACTGTATGAATAGGAGTTAGCTTAGTATGTAAAGTAAAGCATGGGAGTAGGGTATGAATTGGGACATGTGTCTCCTTGGGAGAGTGACAAGTGGAGATTGGATGGGTTAGCATTTATGAGGTTTGGTGAAGAGTGAGAAATCAGCCATTTCCCTTGTTTTCCCGTTCTTCTTCCTCCCTCACGCCACCCTCTTCCATTTCTTCTTCTTCTTTCTTTGTTCTTCCCTTTTCTTGACCGATCTTGCTCCCTCTTCTTTCCCTTAAGCGATTAAAGTTGGTTGACTTGTTGATCTTGAAGTTTCTAGGTGAGTTGGGGGTTTTAGATTTTCTTCTTCTTCCTCTTCTCTAGGTCTTTGTTATATGTATTTTGTTTATGGGTTGTGTTAGAATTGATCTTGTTTGTTATGGGTTTATGGTTCAGAGGAGGCTCCTAGGCCTGATAAAGGGAAAGGAATCGCAAGCGGAAGCGGAGCTCACGACTAGGAGCGAGGAAAACCAGGTTTGGGAACGTTTGTGTAATTGTGTTTTGAATGAACATTGATGGTTGCTATTTTGTGAAATTGATGAACTATGATGAGTGGATTTGTATGTGTATGATGTGAATATGATTAGTTTGAAGCGAATTATTCTGAATGCGAATTATAGGGTTTGAGTTTGTGGTATACAAGTTCTTGGAAAGAAAACATTGCTTTTGAGAAATTGTATGTGAATCTTGTAATTGTTGATTTGAGAAGATCAAATTGACTTGTATATTAGGATATAAGTGAAGAAAAATGAGTTAAGTGATGGATTGTATTTTTGGGTTACAATTTGGGGATGTTTTGCTGGGAATTATCGCAACAGGGCATGGGTCACGGTGGCAACCAATTTGGTTACCACCGTGAGATCTGTTCGGGTTGCATTCTGCCCAGGAGTTTGGTATGTCACGGTGGCAATGGAATTGATTACCACCGTGACCTACATTTGAGTTACATTCTGTTTTGAGGTTGTGGTATGTCACGGTGGCAATGGTTTTGGTTACCACCGTGACCTACCTCAGGTTTACATTCTGTTTTGGGATTCTGCTATGTCACGGTGGCAATGGTTTTGGTTACCACCGTGACCTACCTCAGATTTACATTCTGTTTTAAGTGGTGGTATGTCACGGTGGCAATGGAATTGGTTACCACCGTGACCCACCCTTCTTTGGTAATGAATATTTATTTGTTAGACGTAAAGTTTGAGTGTGGAATTAATGAATTTATATTCATATCAACATTGGATTAATGCTTCGTTCTGATAGGGTATTCATTGTTTTGAATAATCGATGATTTCTGTCTGATTTGTAGATTTAATTTATTTGATCGTAACCTGCAAACCAAATAAGTGGATAGTTAGGCATGCCTAATAGAGCTTTGTGCCGCTGCAGCTATATGTATGACTTTGGACTCTGATCAGGTCCCACGATTGGATCCTCGCGATCCCTCTGTTTGAATCTTTCTTAAGATTCCACGTAAAAACAGTTTGGAAACAAAATAAAAAGAATGGTTCGATACCTTCGGGTATCTATATGTTCATAAGATGATATCGATACTCTCAAGTATCTATATGTACTCGTTATCCACTCATTATGATTATGCAGGTGTCTTTGTGTTTTGTACATGAACTATTGAATATGAATGCCAGTATGTGAATTAACTATTTATGATTATATGTCCATAATCGTATTGTTATCATATGTTTTCTGTCATCGTCACTGGGAGTGGCGGTTATGCATTTTGTGTTTTCCCCACTAAGCGATTTCGCTTAGCACGGGTGTTTATCCGTGCAGGTGTGGAAGGTTTTGGTACGCATATTCTGGGCGTGTCGCATCGGGAAGGCCAACGCAACTAGAGATTTGGGTGCTTTATAGTATAGGTTTTCCCGTTTTCTTTTTGTAACAGATATATGATTTTGTTAGCCCTTTTTGGAACAGTGTATCTTGGGCTTTTGTAAATTTGGCCCTTTTGTAATATGTAAAGATTTTCTTTAGTATATTAATGAAGTATATATTTGGTTCAGTATCACTCTTCTCCGTTTAAAGATTTTAATTATCTCTGTTTTATCGCTATATTTCTGTAATGTTTGCATGTTTGTACTAGTGGGATGTGACACTCCTATCTATCCAGGGAGTCTTCTCCCTCCTATCTGTTAGGAAGTCTCCTTGGTATAGGTTGGGGTGTGACATTAGGTGGTATCAGAGCTATAGGTTTAGATGTTATTGGGTTTCAATGTGTTAGCTAGTGTTGGAGTTGTGTTGGCCTGATGCGCACTGCGTTTATGTTTTGTAGTAATGGAGTCCGCTCGTGGATCGCTTGAGGGGTCAGCGGAAAGTGCGAATCCCCAAGAGCAGGATCCTTCAGTTTCTGGTCCGGCTCAACCTCCTAGGGGTTATCCTGAGGTGCCTTTGGGACCAATGGAAGCGATGCTTCAGAGTATGACAAGAGTATTGGAAAGGGTAACGGCGCCAAGTGCACCTATTGAGAGGTTAAGAAAGCATGGTGCAGAGGATTTCTTTGGTACTGGTATAGATGAATCTAACAAAGCAGAGATGTGGTTAGAAAAGACAGCCAGAGTACTTAAGGAGATAAGATGCCCGCCAGAGCAAGAAGTGGAGTGTGCCTTGTCTTTGTTACAAGGTTCTGCCTATGATTGGTGGAGGTTGGTGGTTAGTCAGCCGCAAGTTCCTGAACCGATTACTTGGGAGTTCTTCGAGGGTGAATTTCAGGACCGGTATGTGACCAAAGCTTATAAGGATGCCAAGTGGGCACAGTTTCTCACTTTTAAGCAAAGAACAATGTCTGTGGCTGAGTATGAGGATGAGTTCAATAAGCTTAGTAAGTATGCGCCGCCAAGGGTTCTCACAGAAGAGTTCAGATGTCAGCATTTTGAATCAGGCTTGAATGAGTCTTTGAAGGTAATGTTAATTTCATTGATGTCGGCTCCGAATGTGAGATATTATCAGTTAGTTCAAGCAGCCTTGAGGGCGGAGCGTTCTGAGAATATATTGAGAGAAAAGGCGCAAAGAAGAAAGTCTGCAAGAGGTGGTTCTTCTTCAGGCAAGAGATCGAGGGAATCACAAGGAAATGTTACTGATGAGTTTATAGCTAGTCCGGCCCCTAGAGGGAGAAGACAGGGTTCTTCCAGGGGATCAGGCTCAGGTAGGGGAGATGGCCCTCCCCGATGTTCTCATTGTAATAGACCACATTGGGGTGAGTGTCGATGGTTAACAGGAGGCTGTTTTAAATGTGGTTCTACGGACCATTTACTTGCAAATTGCCCGAACCGACTTGGAGACCTTTCGGGACATCAGGAAGGGAGCCGAGCTGGATCTAATGTACCCCAAGGAAGCCGTAATCGGGGTAGAGGAAGAGGTCGTGGTGGACGGTCTCGTGATAGAGAAGCCTCAGAGTCAGTAGATCGCCCTGTGCCATCATCTGGTAGGGCTTATGCTATGAAGGCCCGAGAGGAACAGAATGCTCCTGAAGTGATTGCCGGTAAGTTTTCTTTACTTGATTCTGAAGTTTATGTTTTGATTGACCCGGGTTCTACCCATTCCTATGTGTGTTCTGGTAAGCTTTGGGATAGTTTGGGTAGTGAGGAAAAGATGGAATATGAGATTTGTGTATCCAGTCCGTTGGGTCAGAGTGTTTTGGTTAATCGTGTATGTCGGAAGTGTCCTTTAATGATTCAAGGTATAGAATTTGTTGTGGATTTGATTTGTTTGCCATTCCATGAGTTTGATATTATTTTGGGGATGGATTGGTTAGATAAGCACCGAGCGGTAGTGGACTGTCATAGGAAAGTAATGGTTTTGAAAGATAAGAATCAAATGCCTGTTGTGGTAAAGGGAGTTGGAAGCAGTTCTTTGCATAATGTGGTCTCAGCTATGAAAGCCAAAAGATTTATTAGGAAAGGATGTGAAGCGTTTTTGGCTGTAGTTTTAGATTCTCGAAGAGGTCAAGTCAAGATTCAAGATATTCCGGTTGTAAGAGATTTTGTAGATGTTTTTCCGGAAGAACTACCGGGATTACCTCCGGAGAGAGAGGTTGAACTGTCAGTAGAGATTCTTCCGGGAACAGCTCCGATTTCTAAAGCTCCTTACAGAATGGCCCCAGTGGAATTGAAGGAATTGAAGAGTCAGTTGCAAGAGTTGTTGGATAAAGGATTCATTCGGCCTAGTGTGTCACCGTGGGGTGCTCCAGTGCTATTTGTTAAGAAGAAAGATGGAACCCTTCGGATGTGCATCGATTATCGACAGCTTAATAAAGTGACTATCAAGAACAAGTATCCGTTGCCAAGGATAGAAGATCTTTTTGATCAGTTGAGAGGAGCTGGGGTATTCTCTAAGATAGATTTGAGGTCAGGTTATTACCAGTTAGGAGTTAAGGAAGTAGATGTGGCTAAAACGGCTTTTCGGACGCGTTATGGTCATTATGAATTTTTAGTGATGCCTTTTGGTTTGACCAACGCGCCTGCAACCTTTATGGATCTGATGAACCGTGTTTTTCGACCGTATCTGGATAAGTTTGTTGTGGTGTTTATTGATGACATTTTGGTGTACTCTAGAGACCGTAAAGAGCATAAGGAACATCTTAAGTTGGTATTGCAAATGTTAAGAGATCATCAATTGTATGCGAAACTCAGTAAGTGTGAGTTTTGGTTGGAAGAAGTGGCTTCTCTTGGACATGTGGTGTCAGCTGAAGGTGTACGTGTTGATCCAAGTAAGATTGAAGCGATTGTTAATTGGAAACCTCCGAAAAATGTGCCAGAAGTGAGAAGTTTTCTGGGGTTAGCAGGGTATTACCGACGGTTTGTCCAGGGGTTTTTAGTGTTAGCATCTCCTATGACCAGGCTACTTCGAAAGGATGTTAAGTTTGTTTGGACGGACAAGTGTCAAGCCAGTTTTGACCGTTTAAAGGAATTGTTGGTTAAAGCTCCTGTGCTCACACAACCAGTTTCGGGTAAGGAATACACTATGTACAGTGATGCTTCGGGAATTGGGTTAGGTTGTGTTTTGATGCAAGGGAATAAAGTTGTAGCTTATGCATCAAGATAGTTGAAGCCTCATGAACGGAATTATCCGACTCACGATCTGGAGTTAGCAGCGGTAGTGTTTGCGCTTAAGGTTTGGCGACACTACTTGTATGGGGAGACATGCAGGATTTTCACCGATCACAAGAGTCTCAAGTATTTGTTAACTCAGAAGGAGTTGAATTTGAGACAGCGGAGATGGTTAGAGCTTTTCAAGGATTATGACTGTATCATTGACTATCATCCGGGTAAAGCTAATGTGGTGGCCGATGCTCTTAGTAGGAAATCTTTGTCTGCATTACTGGCTAGTAGAGGTAGATGGAGATTTGATTCTGAAGGTGCTTTGATTGCTCAACTGAAAGTTAAACCAAGTTTAAGATCAGAAATTGCAAAGGCTCAGTTAGATGATCATGTGCTTCAGCGTGTTTGTCAAGCAGTGAAAGAAGGCAAGCGTACTGAATATTTATTAGACAGTGAGGGAGTGTTGAGACATGGTACTCGGTTATGTGTACCTAATGTGGGGGAGTTAAGGAAGAAACTGTTGCAAGAAGCTCATTCATCAGTCTTCACTATGCATCCTGGTGGGGATAAAATGTATCAAGACCTGAAGCAATTTTATTGGTGGCCAGGAATGAAAAGAGAGATAACAGAGTTTGTGTCAAGGTGCCTTACCTGTCAGCAAGTGAAAACCGAACATCAAGTGCCATCGGGATTGCTTCATCCCTTACCCATTCCTCAATGGAAGTGGGATGACATCACGATGGATTTTGTATCTGGTTTGCCCATGACTCAGCGTAAGCATGACTCGGTATGGGTTATTGTGGATCGTTTGTCAAAGTCTGCACATTTTCTACCAGTGCGAGTAGATTATTCGATGGACAAGTTAGCAAAACTCTATGTGGATGAGATAGTGCGTTTGCATGGGATTCCGTCATCCATTGTATCAGATCGAGATCCTCGTTTTACATCCAATTTTTGGAAAGAACTTCAAGCAGCTTTGGGAACACGGTTAAATTTCAGTACTGCTTTCCATCCGCAGACTGATCGTCAATCAGAGAGGGTTATTCAGGTTTTGGAAGATATGCTTCGGGGTTGTGCTTTAGAATTTTCAGGAAGCTGGGATCGGTATGTGTCTTTGATGGAATTTGCGTATAATAACAGTTACCAGGTAAGCATTGGTATGGCTCCTTATGAAGCACTGTATGGACGGAAATGTAGAACACCAGTGTGTTGGACCGAACTGTCAGAAAAAGCTATGATAGGTCCGAATATAGTGCGGGATACCGAAGAGAAGGTGAGGGTTGTACAACAGAACTTGAAGGCAGCTAAGGACCGACAGCGTTCTTATGCTAACTTGAAGCGTAGAGACATCCAGTATGAAGTGGGTGATAAGGTTTTCTTGAAAGTATCACCGTGGCGTAAAGTTCTCCGTTTTGGAAAGAAAGGCAAATTAAGTCCACGCTTTATTGGACCATATGAGATTCTGAGAAAAGTAGGTCCAGTAGCGTATCAGTTAGCTTTGCCTATGGAGTTAGCGAGATTACATGATGTTTTTCATGTGTCTATGCTTCGGAGATATCGGTCAGATCCTTCGCATGTGCTACCAGTGCAAGATATTCGGATTCAGTCAGACTTTTCTTTTGATGAAGAACCGAAAAGGATTTTGGATAGGGAAATTAGACAGCTTCGGAATAAGCAGATACCGTTAGTCAAAGTTCTATGGCAACATCACGGTATTGAAGAAGCTACATGGGAACCAGAGGAAGCTATGAGATTACAATACCCTCAGTTATTCAGAACAGGTATGAATTTCGAGGACGAAATTCTGTTTAGTGGGGGAGTATTGTAACACCCCAAAACCACCCCAGTAGTTTGAGCCTGTTCGTGTTTGTATGTGTGCATTTTTATATGTTATAAGTAAGTGTTTAATTGGTTTAATTATTGTATATGTGTGTGTATTAGTTGGGAAGAGGAATTAGACTAGAGTATATGGGAGTGTATGGAAGTAACTGTATGAATAGGAGTTAGCTTAGTATGTAAAGTAAAGCATGGGAGTAGGGTATGAATTGGGACATGTGTCTCCTTGGGAGAGTGACATGTGGAGATTGGATGGGTTAGCATTTATGAGGTTTGGTGAAGAGTGAGAAATCAGCCATTTCCCTTGTTTTCCCGTTCTTCTTCCTCCCTCACGCCACCCTCTTCCATTTCTTCTTCTTCTTTCTTTGTTCTTCCCTTTTCTTGACCGATCTTGCTCCCTCTTCTTTCCCTTAAGCGATTAAAGTTGGTTGACTTGTTGATCTTGAAGTTTCTAGGTGAGTTGGGGGTTTTAGATTTTCTTCTTCTTCCTCTTCTCTAGGTCTTTGTTATATGTATTTTATTTATGGGTTGTGTTAGAATTGATCTTGTTTGTTATGGGTTTATGGTTCAGAGGAGGCTCCTAGGCCTGATAAAGGGAAAGGAATCGCAAGCGGAAGCGGAGCTCACGACTAGGAGCGAGGAAAACCAGGTTTGGGAATGTTTGTGTAATTGTGTTTTGAATGAACATTGATGGTTGCTATTTTGTGAAATTGATGAACTATGATGAGTGGATTTGTATGTGTATGATGTGAATATGGTTAGTTTGAAGCGAATTATTCTGAATGCGAATTATAGGGTTTGAGTTTGTGGTATACAAGTTCTTGGAAAGAAAACATTGCTTTTGAGAAATTGTATGTGAATCTTGTAATTGTTGATTTGAGAAGATCAAATTGACTTGTATATTAGGATATAAGTGAAGAAAAATGAGTTAAGTGATGGATTGTATTTTTGGGTTACAATTTGGGGATGTTTTGCTGGGAATTATCGCAACAGGGCATGGGTCACGGTGGCAACCAATTTGGTTACCACCGTGAGATCTGTTCGGGTTGCATTCTGCCCAGGAGTTTGGTATGTCACGGTGGCAATGGAATTGATTACCACCGTGACCTACATTTGAGTTACATTCTGTTTTGAGGTTGTGGTATGTCACGGTGGCAATGGTTTTGGTTACCACCGTGACCTACCTCAGGTTTACATTCTGTTTTGGGATTCTGCTATGTCACGGTGGCAATGGTTTTGGTTACCACCGTGACCTACCTCAGATTTACATTCTGTTTTAAGTGGTGGTATGTCACGGTGGCAATGGAATTGGTTACCACCGTGACCCACCCTTCTTTGGTAATGAATATTTATTTGTTAGACGTAAAGTTTGAGTGTGGAATTAATGAATTTATATTCATATCAACATTGGATTAATGCTTCGTTCTGATAGGGTATTCATTGTTTTGAATAATCGATGATTTCTGTCTGATTTGTAGATTTAATTTATTTGATCGTAACCTGCAAACCAAATAAGTGGATAGTTAGGCATGCCTAATAGAGCTTTGTGCCGCTGCAGCTATATGTACGACTTTGGACTCTGATCAGGTCCCACGATTGGATCCTCGCGATCCCTCTGTTTGAATCTTTCTTAAGATTCCACGTAAAAACAGTTTGGAAACAAAATAAAAAGAATGGTTCGATACCTTCGGGTATCTATATGTTCATAAGATGATATCGATACTCTCAAGTATCTATATGTACTCGTTATCCACTCATTATGATTATGCAGGTGTCTTTGTGTTTTGTACATGAACTATTGAATATGAATGCCAGTATGTGAATTAACTATTTATGATTATATGTCCATAATCGTATTGTTATCATATGTTTTCTGTCATCGTCACTGGGAGTGGCGGTTATGCATTTTGTGTTTTCCCCACTAAGCGATTTCTCTTAGCACGGGTGTTTATCCGTGCAGGTGTGGAAGGTTTTGGTACGCATATTCTGGGCGTGTCGCATCGGGAAGGCCAACGCAACTAGAGATTTGGGTGCTTTATAGTATAGGTTTTCCCGTTTTCTTTTTGTAACAGATATATGATTTTGTTAGCCCTTTTTGGAACAGTGTATCTTGGGCTTTTGTAAATTTGGCCCTTTTATAATATGTAAAGATTTTCTTTGGTATATTAATGAAGTATATATTTGGTTCAGTATCACTCTTCTCCGTTTAAAGATTTTAATTATCTCTGTTTTATCGCTATATTTCTGTAATGTTTGCATGTTTGTACTAGTGGGATGTGACACTCCTATCTATCCAGGGAGTCTTCTCCCTCCTATCTGTTAGGAAGTCTCCTTGGTATAGGTTGGGGTGTGACAGTGCATGTGTGTCTATTTTGGGCAATCAGAGATATTTTGGACATCTCCTTCCAATAGAACACTGGAAGGATCATCTAATCTCGTGAAACCTAAGACGATGCATATACGTCTATTTGGGGCAAGCCACAGATATTTTTGACACCTCTTTCTAATAGAACACTGGAAGGATCATCTAATTTCGTGGAGCCTAAGACCATGCAAATTAGGCCTATTTTTCGCAACAAAAAATATTTTGGAGACCCCACCCCAATAGGACATTGAGATGGTTCTCTAACCTCATTGAGCCTAGGACCAGAGAAGGTTTGGGACTTTCCATTTATTCATACCTAGATTAATTTATGATTGAGTTTTAGAGATAAAATTTCATTATGTTTTCTCATACAATTTAATGCATTAATTAGAGCACATGTCGATCAAGTAATGAAAGCAATAAATAAAGTAAATTAAGCACAAAGTAAATAAAAGAATAATAATTTACAACAAAACTAGGGGCAGATTACAACCCCTATTGTAAATGAACAAAAAAAAGAAACATACACAAAGCGGGATATTCGATTAAGGATGAAGACATTGGTCTTCGCATGCATATTTAAAGAAAAATAATATTACAATGTCTGCTTTGTTTGGACAAAAAAAAATAGGACGTTAGTCCTATTTTATTTAAGAAAATTCCATTTATTTGTAGAAGAAATCTTTGGCCATTTTACATTAGCAGGCTCAAAAAAATATTTACAATAAATTACAAATAAAAATAAACTAAAACGAAATAGGGTAAAGAAAATGAACCAAATTGGCGTCCCCGGATCATCCTATTGGGCTTCACTTCTTAGTGCCCCATAATTAGTAGAAATAAATAAAGTCACAAGAAAAATAAATAACACGTAAGTGGGAGAATGAAATAAAATAATGAAAATAAAAGGAAATATCAAAGATAAAATAAATATACAAACAATAGATATAAATATCTACATATTGATAAAATAATTGTGAATAAATAAAATAAAGAAAATAAAAGAAAAGTAGGATTGAACCCAGAATATTTACCCTCAGAACTCGAATTCGATGGAGGGAAAAAGATGATTGATTTTCTTGCCTTGATCCTCAAATTTAGAATTGAAAATAATAAAAATTGGAGTTTTATTCCAAGAAAGAAAACTTGATTAAAAAAATAATGGAAGAAAATAAAAACTCTCAAGAACAAAGAATTATTTTCTTTGTCTCAAGAATTACTTTTTGATTAAGAATTTATTTTTAAAATCTTAAGAAATTTATTTGAATAAGAAAAATCAAATAAAGATAAATGAAGAACGAATTCCTTTGAAGAAAAAAAAATGAAAAATATGAATTTAAGAAATTTATTTCAAGAAAAAAACTCCAGAGAAAGAAAATGTAGAAAGAATTCCATTAAAAAGAAGAAGAAGAGAAAAATCCGAATTCTTTTCCTCGATCATCATCCTCCTATTTATAAGCTAACTGAGGATAAGGAGAAAATTTCAAATCATTTTAAAATTTGAATTTAAAATTCAAATATTTTTAAAATTCAAATTTAAAAATCAAATTTATTTTTTAAATTCAAATTTCAAAATCGAAATCTTTTCAAAATTAAAATTTAAAAATCTAAATCTTTTTAAAATTCAAATTAAAAATTTTAATATTTTCAAAATTCAAATTAAAAATCCAAATCTTTTCAAAATTCAAATTTAAAAATCTAAATCTTTTCAAAAACTTGAATTAAATATTTAAATCTTTTTTTAAAATTTGAATTATCCTTAAAAATAGATGTCAAATTATTTTGAATTCAAATTAGATTTTAGAAAATAAAATCTAATCATTTTGAATTTAAATCCAAAAATCCTTCCTTCCTCCTGTTGGATTCCATTTACCCAACATTTTCAGGCAGCCAACCAAGGTGTTCTTACAATAAAGCTCAAAACCAGAAACCCTATCAAAATTCAATTATTTCCTGATTGTTTTGTCTGGATCCATGCCTTTGGATCAGAACTTCCAGGAAAGGATCTTGTTTTCGGATTTGATGCTTATTGCAAGTTACCTCACCTCCGAATAAAACCCAATGGTCTTCAACACAAAAAGTCCTTTCAGCCTTATACTACTACTCACTCACTTTTCCCTGTCTTTGACCCAGGTCCCTTTGCTCAAATCAGAAATGAGCTTGAAGTTCACTGTTGTGCTACATCTCATACTAATTTTCTCTCGAAAAATCCAAATCCTTTGTGGACCAGACCAGAATTCTTCATTACCCTTCCTTTCAAAAAATCTGAAGACATAAATCCTACAAAAGCTACTCATCCAGGAATGTCACCAGAAGATTTTGCTTTAGCCCAGGATGAATGTTCTCAGCTTTTAGCCCAAAATTTGATTGAGCCTACCCAATCTAATTGGGCCTGTCAAGCTTTCTATGTTAATAAACACTCTGAACAAGTCCGAGGCAAGAAGAGACTTGTTCAGAGTGTTTTGAACTCAAATTAGAATTTAGAAGATAAAATTAAATTTTTAATATTAATTTTAAGGATAAATTTTAATAAAATATAATAAGTAAAAAATAATAAAAAAATAATTTAAAACCTATCTTAATTTTAAAATTTGAAAAAACCATGCAAATACAAAAAAAATGGGATAAAAAAGTCAATTTTGGAGAAAATATCGCGAAAAAAGCCCAAAAATTGTGTTTTTGGCGAAAATCGACAGATCTGGGCGACCGACGGGCTGCACGCTGGCAGGCGAGGGACGGGCGAGCAGCACCTCGCCCATCGCGCGCACCTGACAGTGCAAGGGTGAGTGCCCCAGCGCCAGCGTGCTGCACACCGGACTCTCGCCTGGCGCGCAAGGGACATCCCTCCTCGCACGCCGGCTACCACAATCGATCGAATTTTTTTTAAAAAAAATTTTTAAGGAAACAATTTTAACTAAAATACTATAATTTTAAAACTCATTTTTTATTATTATTTTGAGTGTTTATATTTTATATTTTTAATTCCAAAAAAGCAAATTTTGACAAAGAAATCATCACTTTTAACCTTTTTACCTGTGAACAGGCATTAATTTTATCATTCGGTAACCTCTGATTTGGGCTGCCTCAGGGCCCATTGTCTATAGTTGCCCCTAATTTTGGGGAAGCTAGTGCATAGGTGCCTAGGTGAGCCAAAATTCAGAGGAAAGGAAAGGAGCGCGTACCTGAGGCAGTTCTTCCAATTGTGTTGATGGAGTTATGGCGAGTTTGACTAATACCGTCTTGTTGACATGTTAAGCTACGCTCTTGTTGGCTAATTAACATTGCCATTTTGGCATATTACGTTCCCATTGAGCTGATGTCAGATGGATGCCCTTTGAAGGACGATTGGTTGTTCCCTAAAGAACGGTTAACTTGTAGAGGATTTTTGCTAATTTGTAGATTAGTGCCTCTAAGAGGACTTTGGAGGTTTGACTCTTAAGGGAACTTGGAGATTTGCCTCTTAAAAGGACATGGAGAATTACCTCTTAAGAGGACTTGTAAGGATTTGCCTCTTAAAAGGACTTGGAGAATTACCTCTTAAGAGAACTTGGAAGGATTTGCCTCTTAAGAGGATTTTGAAGGATTTGCCTCTTAAGAGGATTTAAAGATTTGCCTCTTAAAAGGACTTTGAAGGATTTGCCTCTTAAAAGGTCTTGGAGATTTTCCTCTTAAGAGGTCTTAGAGATTTGCCTCTTAAGAGGACTTGGAGATTTGCCTCTTAAAAGGACTTACGGATTTGCCTCTTAAGAGGTCTTTGAGATTTGTCTCTTAACAGGACTTTGAAGGATTTGCCTCTTAAGAGGACTTGGAGATTTGCCTCTTAAGAGGACTTATAGATTTTGCCTATTAAGAGGACTTAGAGATTTGCCTCTTAAGAGGTCTTGTGGATTTGCCTCTTAAGAGGACTTGGAGAATTTGCCTATTAAGAGGTCTTGGATATTTGCCTCTTAAGAGGACTTTCAAGGATTTGCCTCTTAAGAGGACTTGGAGATTTGCCTCTTAGGAGGACTTGGAGATTTTGCCTCTTAAGAGGACTTGGAGATTTTGCCTCTTAAGAGGACTTTAGGATTTGTCTCTTAAGAGGACTTGGAGAATTTGCCTCTTAAGAGGTCTTGCAGATTTGCCTCTTAAGAGAACTTTGAAGGATTTGCCTCTTAAGCGGTCTTTGAGATTTTAAGAGGTCTTGGAGATTTACCTCTTAAGAGGACTTGAAGATTTGCCTCTTAAGAGGTCTTTGAGATTTGCCTCTTAAGAGGACTTTGAAGGATTTGCCTCTTAAGTGGTCTTAGAGATTTGCCTCTTAAGAGGACTTAAAGATTTGCCTCTTAAGAGGTCTTGCGGATTTGTCTCTTAAGAGGTCTTGGAGATTTGCCTCTTAAGAGGGCTTGGAGATTTTCCTCTTAAGAGGTCTTGGAGAATTGCCTCTTAAGAGGTCTTGGGGATTCTCGCATTTTGAATGTATTTGAATTTTTGCAATACGTTGGATTTTCAAGGCCTTGAAAATATCTTTTATTTTATTTTATTTTATTTTTTGTTTTTGTTTTATTTTGATTTGTTAAGAATTTGGGTTCTTTGTACATTTGAATTTGGATCTTTGTACACTTATTGTGTGGTGTGTGTAAGCATACATGTTATGATAGAGAGACTTACCTGATTGCCCCCGGCATGGTGTGCATGTGAAAAGTTTTATGCAGATGTTTGCAAAAGAATTGTATGACATGAAATGCATGCAAATATGAATAGACCGTGTCCTGGGTGGTTAAGGGTCCATTGAGGGTACGGCTTGGCTGCTTGGTCATTGTTTGATGCCCCAAGGATCTAGAAAAGTGTCATCTTGGCTTTATAGACTCTGACCCATAATCTTTTCAAAGAGAACTGACCCGTGTGCATCTTTGCCCCCTGTCAATGAGCATTTTGCCTGCAAAACTTTAACTCGTGTCTTGAATTATGCATTATCTACTTGAAGGGAGGCTATTTGGACCGCCTTATCACTCCATGTACTATTGGTCATTTATTAAATATAGTGCGTCCCTTGTGGATTTTCACACTAGCTTTTCTTTGCGTGAAATGCGACCCTTTGGGGATTTTCACATAACCCTGTGGCTAACTTTTGCCTGGAATGGACCCAACCCAATTCAGCAGCTTTTATTCATTTTTTTTTTTTGCAGGGTAGACTGCCTGTTTTCAGGTTTTCACCCTTCTCTTCGGTGTAACTTTTGCTTAGAGAGCCAGTTACTATTTTCGTCTCTAACGACCTTTTTTTTTTAGCGGCTGTATATATTTCGATTTTTATCATGTAGTTACTGTATGATTAGCTCAAGATAATGACAAGCAAGTCAGCTGAAACATCAAGAGAAATAATGTGCTACTTTTATGCTAGAACTTAAACAATTTTGAGTATGCGAGATAAAGTGCTCTATTTATATTAATATATTATGGCATAAATGAGTATGTTCTAGTCCGATTTCATCACACATGATCATCATTTGGCATTAATCTTAAAAATACAAACCCTATCTCATCTCGAGATAGATCCTAAAAACATCAAACTCCTGTTATCAATCAGCCCTCTCGGGTTTTTATGATTGAACATTTTCTCTTTGCCCCTAATTTTTGCCCAAGACGCCTTTTCGATTGTCACCTTGACAGTGCGGCTAATTTTAGCGAGGTTGCCTTTTTAAGGTTTTTGACCCGCGGGGATTTTGTTTTTTTTTTTCTTTTTTAGCCTTTGCCATGGCATCTATTGGTTTCTTTGAACTTACTTCCATCCTCGTTAGTTGGGAAGGATGCTTCTTCTAACAATGCCTCTTTTTAGCACCAAAGGCTTCATCTTAACCGTTGTGCAAACTAGCTGAAAAAGTGGGTTCTCCGTTAGGAACTTGAATATGAAATCTTGCATGTTGCTTTCGTCGGCTTGGGTGGCTCAATTTCTAAAGTAGCCTTTAACAGTTGAGATGGAGATATACGCTAGCCTCATACGGTTTAGGACAAAACTGTGGTTTTTTTGTGTTTTGCTTTTTTTTTATGTGTTTTTTTAGCTTTTTTGTAAAGGTAATGAGCTCTCCTTCTAAGTTTAGCTATAAGTGTCAATGCCTTACTCATCTTGGTCCCAAATGGTTAAAGTTCAATCTTGATTGGCTATGTAGTAAATCTCTCAAATGGCTGGGAGGGAAGGAATTCTAAGTCTTGGCTCTACTAAGCTATTTATTGTGAAGGCCCAAAGTTTCATTTGTCTAAGCCCTTTAATGATCGGAGTTTGACTTCATTGGGCTGTATCGTATGTGACCTAGACTTTGAGGAAGCAAAGGAATGGCTTTTGAAATTTTGCTCGTCGTCATGTTGGCATATTGAAGCAATGTTGTCCCAAGAATGTCATTCCAGGTCCATGCAAAGGCCTTTTCTTTTACTCTTTTTTTTATTATTATCTCTCAGAACATTCCTCTCTTCAGGAGTGATATCACATGCCAACAGGATCTCGAGATTGAATGAGGCAGTATTCATTAAGTGAATATCAAATGTAAGTGACTTGTGGTTGCGATCATGCATAGTGAAATCATGAGAGACATAAGCAAAGAGTCATTAATATAATTAACGTAAACAGTACTGCATACATGAAAATTGAAAAAGTTCAAAAAATAAAATGAAAAGCACATCTAATAGAAAGTTGTAGACACCAGGTCCCGAGGCAGACCAGACCAGGGTTATCCAGTGATTAAAGTAATGCTTGTTTACAGGCAAAGTGGTTGGAAGTGATAGTTCCCTCATCAAGGCCATTTTATAAAATAAAAAATAATAAATAAAAATTACTAAGTTTTTTTAAAAAAAGTGTGTTGAAAATGATGTTTTCCTAGTCACATAAAACATAAAATAAAATAAAATAAAATAAAAATTTGGAAGTTCGCGGCCACCGGTGCGTGCTGGGGCGAGAGCACCCTGCGCTGCACCCGCGCTGGGGGCCAACTCCTCAAGTGCTGCGCACAATGAGCGCGAGGTGTGGCCACACCTCGCCCCCAACGCGCGCGATACGTGCCCGTTGCACGTGCCCAACTCGCCGTTCGCTCCCAGTTTTGCCGAAAATCCATTTTTTTCACCCAAATCTGGGATTTTGAGTTCAATTTGGACTCTAAATTAGTTTTTTTGGGATAATTAATAATAAATCCTGATTTTATCATTAAAAAATGGAAAATTTGGGCTCCATGATTTTTTACATTTTTTTAAGAGAATTTCTTCTTCTTTTATTTTTTTTTCTTCTCTAATTTCAGATTCAATTATTTCAATTAACAAGGATCAATTGAGATGAAAAAATCAATTTTCAATTCTTAAGCATCCAAATTAATTTCTTTGTTTTCTTCATAAACAAAGGAATTAATTTCACTTAAAATCATTTTTTATGGAATTTTTCAAGGAGATTAACCATCATATTCTTTCCACCAAATCCAAATCTGAGGATAAATTTTTTGAGCTCCAAAATAATTATTTTTATCTTATTCTCTTATTTCTTATTTATTTATTTTGTTCATGTAAATATTGCTCTCTTGATTTTTTTTATTAATTTTAACATGTAATTAATTAATTAATTTTGGTTTGTTTTTTTTTTCTTTTTTTTTGCCATTTAAATATTTATGTTAATTGTGATAACATGTAAATAATTAATTTAATGAAATCAATTTTGCATCTTTAATTCAATCATGCTATTTTGCTAATTTAAGCAAATTGTTTTCTTTTCCTTTTCTTTGCATGATGGTCATGTGAACAGTGGCAATCTTTGCTTTATTTCTCTTTTAATTCTTATGCATGTATTCATGTGGGGCCAACTTATTTTGTCCACACACACACACATTTATTCACTCATTCTCACATTTATATATTTTTATCCTTTTTCATTTATTTGATTATTTATTCAATTGGCTTAGTTAGTATATTTGTTAGTTGGATTCATTTAATTTAATTTGATTCATTTTTTATTTTATGTATTTTATTTGATTTGATTACTAACATTAATTTTCTTTTTCTTTTTATTTTTGGCTACAACACTTGTTTTTTCATTTGGGCATTATCCATGGGCAAAGATGGAGAATCAAGGAATTAGGAGCCTTATTTTTGTTTGCAAATTTAAATTCTGCATTTTCCTTTATTTTGATTTATTTGTTGTATTTGTGTATTTTATGTAAAGTTGTTTTTTTTTATGCATGTTTAAATAAAAAATCACAAAAAATATTTTTATTAATAAATCGAAATTTTTCTAATAAGATGGACCAATGTTCTATTTTAACTAATAAAATTTCACTTTCAAAAGGGAGTTAATTTTCACAAAATGGGATCCAATTATCTCCACCTTTTCCAATATTGCCCAAAATTACTCTTAAATTTTTAAGTGTGCAAGAAGGAACCAATGTTCTTACTTCCAAATAATGAGCCGATTTATGTATGTTATTTAGTTAAATGACTTTGTTATTTGATTTTACATTTATCTTAAGAGATTGCATTTTTGTCCCGATTTATGTCTTGTAATTTATTTTAGCTTTTCTTTTAATTTTGGAGGATTGTTCTGTCCCATTTTTTTCACTTGTAATTTTTATCGCTTTCTTTACTGCTTTCCAAAATACTTGAAATGTGCTTTAATTTTGCTGCATGATCGCGTGAGATGAGAGATGGAATTTCAGTTGTTAAAAACTCATTTATAACTTAATATAAGGCATTAATAAGAGTGAAGTTCCAAACACCTTCTCTGGTTTAAGACCCCCGAGGTTAGATGACCTTTCCCAATTTCTTGTCATTTGGGTGGCGACTCCAAAATACCTCAAAAGTGCCTAAAGGTTTCATGGGATTAGTTAAACTTCCCAATGTTCTATTGGGTAAGGAATTCCAAGATATCTCGTGTTACCAAAAATCTAGACGCTAAACCCTTCTCGGACACTTAAAGCAGGCAGGGTTCAGGCCGCGCGCGTCACAGTGGTGACTCCGTTGGGGACGATTAAAACTTTGCTTTGAAAGTGACTTAAGTTTAAATTATAATTGAGTTTTTAAGAATTGAAAATTCCATTTGCTTTCAGAAATTACATTGCATTCATTAGAGTCTTAGAACTATGCTAGTTGGTCCCTTATTTTACCCCAGTGCGTTCTTGAAACACAACCCTACTTTCACTCATTGTAGGGAAGTGCTTAGGATAATCACTAGCCCAAGTCTTGTACCATCAATGGTATATCAATTGGAGACCCGATCGGTCGTTATGCTCGCGATGAGCTAGACCCATTGGTAGGGACCAGGCTTAGGTAAACCTAAAGTAACACCACCCTTGACCAAAACTCATGTATTGGCGAAAGAAACCTCCACTAGGTAACCCTAACAATGTGCTTGCTACGTGGGCCCTTATATATTGAACCAATTCGAACATATTAATTGGACACTCAACAAAGGTTCTCATGCCTCGGTGGGCCCATTTTTAGTTTGTTTGAAAGGACCAAATATATAATGGCCAAAACCCATGCGCATGCACTTTAAATTAAGAGTGTTATGTGGCTGGTTTCTCACCATGCACCATACGTGTCCATTGGGTTCCCCGCTGACCATGGATCAAGCTCACTTAGGAAAGAGACCATATTACCTCTTGTGTGGGAGCGACAAGGTTGGAAGGATCTATCTGCTTGCATGTGTTTATGGATGCTACACAGCATGCTCATACACTGTGTGTCATTCATGCATGCCAAAATATACAGTATAATTTCGTGTGAATATGCTATATTTTGTACATATAATTTTCAACAAAAAAAAGAAAGAAAAACATATACATGTCACTTTGTGTGTGTACATACTATTCGGTGCATATAGTTTTCACAAGTACATATCATTTTGTGTATAATTTTTTCCATGTATCACATGTGTCATTGTAATTTCTTGATCTTTCAGCACGATCATATATTACATGTCATTCATGAACATAAAAGCATATGCATTTCATTTTGTGTGTACATTCTATCCTATGTATATAATATTTCACGTGTATATATCATCATGTGTATAAAATTTTTCCATGCATTGCATGCCTCATCCTAGCCCCTCTACAGTTCAGCCATCATAGACCATTTGCCTAAGTGGTTTTGGGGTTCTGATAGTCACCTAATTAGAGGGCTTTTTGTTTGAACAGCTAGGATAATGATCGAAGGGTGGTTAGTAGAAACTCAAATATTCGAAAATGGCCAATTTTTCACAATAGACTGAAGAGATTCGTGCCCTAATTGCCCAAGAGATAGATGGAAGGCTTGAAGAACTTAAAAAGAGGTTGTTGGCCACGGTCAAGGAAAGAATGGATTCCATGGCCCTCGTTCTTCAACCTCAGCATATGGCGACTGCTCTTAACCAAGATGAGCTGGCCACAGTCGAAAGGGCTTATGCAGCAATGGTCCCAATGCTTCCATCCACTTCCAAGCCTAGAGGTAGGGTGCTGCTTATATCAGCAGTTGGGCAAGTAAGAAGGGCAAAAGGTGTCACACCCCAAAATGGCCCTGGTCGGATTTTGCATGCGAAGTCGGGATCGGAAGGGTATTTCAGTAGTTTTGTACATGTGAAATTTGGATATTAAGGATTTAATGGCATTTATGTAATTAAGTAAGTGGAGAATACTAAAGTGTGTGCAATGCCATAGTCTGTAAGATTTTAGTGGAATTTGTGGTTCAATAAGGTTTTGCCATGTGGGTGTGTTAGGTGAGCATTGAAAGAAGAAAAAGAAAGGAAAGAGGAAGAGAGGGAAACACAGATTGCATTTCCCGTTCTCCCTCTCTCACGCTCCTCCTTCTTCTTCTCTTCTCCTTTCCTTGCTTCTCCTTTCTCTCACGTTTGGCTTGGATTTGTGTGGCTTGGATTGTGGTTTTGCTTGAAGGGGTAAGTTGGATTTACGTGTTGTTCTTCTTCTTCATCTTTTCTCCTGGTTTTTGGTTGAGTTAGGGTTTGAAGATTAATTACTGGTTTTGTTTGTGTAATCTTTGGGTGATAAGAAGAAGGTTAAAGGCAAGGAAAAGACTGAGGTTTGATTTTGAAGTTGGGAGCTGATTTTGGATCGTTCGTTATTTCCAGGTTTGGGAGCATTTTGAATGCATGCAATATCTGAGCTTCTGTGTTATTCAATCTCAGCATGTCTCTGCCCTATTTTCTCACTAGGCTTATAATGGTGTTTGCTTAGTCTGATTTCTGGAAATTAATGTGTTCTGGAATGTGTATATGCATGAGTATGTGGGTAATTATGTTAGTAATACATGACAAGTATCGATGTAGAAGTTCTGAGTTTGTGTTTTGAACCTACTGTAACTTTTAGGGTTTATATTCTTAAATGTGTCTATGCATGATTTTGGTTGATTTAATTGTTGAATTAAGTTGTAATGATCTTGTGTTACTGTTTGGGACATCGATTGAAAGGTAATATGAATGTTGGTGGTGTTGTGAATTAGATTGGGATTGATTTCTATCGGGTTTCTGGAAAACGAAGGAAGTCTGCTTATTGCGATTGGGGGAAGAAGAGAGAAGGGCTCACGGCGTGAGCTATGCTCACGTGACGTGAGCCATGCTCACGCTAGGTGAGCAAATGCTCACGGCGTGAGCTATGAGGTAGTGGTATCAGAGCCCAGGTTTGATGGTTCTGGGTGTGTTGTTTGTTTTGTGTTGAGTCTTTGCATGAGAGTCGGTTTTGTGTCGTGGCCTAATGCAGATGCGTCTTGTTTTGTGTCATGTCTAGATGGAGTCTGATCCTAGTGAGAATGTGGGCGAGACAACAGAAAGTGTGAACCAAGTTAGTGCTGATCAGGATGTTTCAGAGCGTCTTCCAGTTGAAGATTCTGGTCATGTTTCAGAAGATAGAGCATTAGTACAAGGGTTGATTCGGATTATAGATAGATTGACTACTCCTCGTGTTTCTCAAGATGTTGTTCAGCATGTTTCCCAGAAGAGAAAAGGATCGGTTAGTGAAGTGTCAGCAGGGAAAAGGGTTCGAGAACCTTCAGCGTGTCAGCAATGTCAGAAGCAACATGGGAACAAGTGTAAGAAGTGGGGACCGTCTGTATGTCAGCACTGTCAGAAGCGACATCGTGGTCCATGTCGGAAGCTTTCAGGTGCTTGTTTCAGGTGTGGCAGTATGGAACACCAGATTGCCAGTTGTCCTAAGAAGATGAGTGAGAATCTAGCTGGGCAAGCTAGAAAGGATGTGGAGGATTTGCTCAGATCTTCTCGAGTATCTTCAGAGTTTATAGCATCTAGCAAGGATTCAAAGGAGACTGCAGGTTCTTCTGGTAAGTTACATTGCAAACTTTTGTCTAAGTAAGTTTTGTTTGTTTGGGTTGTGTGGATGTAAGTGTTTCGCTGTGAATTTCGAGGACGAAATTCTTTTAGGAGGGAAGAGTTGTCACACCCCAAAATGGCCCTGGTCGGATTTTGCATGCGAAGTCGGGATCGGAAGGGTATTTCAGTAGTTTTGTACATGTGAAATTTGGATATTAAGGATTTAATGGCATTTATGTAATTAAGTAAGTGGAGAATACTAAAGTGTGTGCAATGCCATAGTCTGTAAGATTTTAGTGGAATTTGTGGTTCAATAAGGTTTTGCCATGTGGGTGTGTTAGGTGAGCATTGAAAGAAGAAAAAGAAAGGAAAGAGGAAGAGAGGGAAACACAGATTGCATTTCCCGTTCTCCCTCTCTCACGCTCCTCCTTCTTCTTCTCTTCTCCTTTCCTTGCTTCTCCTTTCTCTCACGTTTGGCTTGGATTTGTGTGGCTTGGATTGTGGTTTTGCTTGAAGGGGTAAGTTGGATTTACGTGTTGTTCTTCTTCTTCATCTTTTCTCCTGGTTTTTGGTTGAGTTAGGGTTTGAAGATTAATTACTGGTTTTGTTTGTGTAAGCTTTGGGTGATAAGAAGAAGGTTAAAGGCAAGGAAAAGACTGAGGTTTGATTTTGAAGTTGGGAGCTGATTTTGGATCGTTCGTTATTTCCAGGTTTGGGAGCATTTTGAATGCATGCAATATCTGAGCTTCTGTGTTATTCAATCTCAGCATGTCTCTGCCCTATTTTCTCACTAGGCTTATAATGGTGTTTGCTTAGTCTGATTTCTGGAAATTAATGTGTTCTGGAATGTGTATATGCATGAGTATGTGGGTAATTATGTTAGTAATACATGACAAGTATCGATGTAGAAGTTCTGAGTTTGTGTTTTGAACCTACTGTAACTTTTAGGGTTTATATTCTTAAATGTGTCTATGCATGATTTTGGTTGATTTAATTGTTGAATTAAGTTGTAATGATCTTGTGTTGCTGTTTGGGACATCGATTGAAAGGTAATATGAATGTTGGTGGTGTTGTGAATTAGATTGGGATTGATTTCTATCGGGTTTCTGGAAAACGAAGGAAGTCTGCTTATTGCGATTGGGGGAAGAAGAGAGAAGGGCTCACGGCGTGAGCTATGCTCACGTGACGTGAGCCATGCTCACGCTAGGTGAGCAAATGCTCACGGCGTGAGCTATGAAGCGTGAGCATATGCTCACGTGACGTGAGCAATGCTCACGACGTGAGCAATTGCAGTTGTCACACCCCAAAATGGCCCTGGTCGGATTTTGCATGCGAAGTCGGGATCGGAAGGGTATTTCAGTAGTTTTGTACATGTGAAATTTGGATATTAAGGATTTAATGGCATTTATGTAATTAAGTAAATGGAGAATACTAAAGTGTGTGCAATGCCATAGTCTGTAAGATTTTAGTGGAATTTGTGGTTCAATAAGGTTTTGCCATGTGGGTGTGTTAGGTGAGCATTGAAAGAAGAAAAAGAAAGGAAAGAGGAAGAGAGGGAAACACAGATTGCATTTCCCGTTCTCCCTCTCTCACGCTCCTCCTTCTTCTTCTCTTCTCCTTTCCTTGCTTCTCCTTTCTCTCACGTTTGGCTTGGATTTGTGTGGCTTGGATTGTGGTTTTGCTTGAAGGGGTAAGTTGGATTTACGTGTTGTTCTTCTTCTTCATCTTTTCTCCTGGTTTTTGGTTGAGTTAGGGTTTGAAGATTAATTACTGGTTTTGTTTGTGTAAGCTTTGGGTGATAAGAAGAAGGTTAAAGGCAAGGAAAAGACTGAGGTTTGATTTTGAAGTTGGGAGCTGATTTTGGATCGTTCGTTATTTCCAGGTTTGGGAGCATTTTGAATGCATGCAATATCTGAGCTTCTGTGTTATTCAATCTCAGCATGTCTCTGCCCTATTTTCTCACTAGGCTTATAATGGTGTTTGCTTAGTCTGATTTCTGGAAATTAATGTGTTCTGGAATGTGTATATGCATGAGTATGTGGGTAATTATGTTAGTAATACATGACAAGTATCGATGTAGAAGTTCTGAGTTTGTGTTTTGAACCTACTGTAACTTTTAGGGTTTATATTCTTAAATGTGTCTATGCATGATTTTGGTTGATTTAATTGTTGAATTAAGTTGTAATGATCTTGTGTTGCTGTTTGGGACATCGATTGAAAGGTAATATGAATGTTGGTGGTGTTGTGAATTAGATTGGGATTGATTTCTATCGGGTTTCTGGAAAACGAAGGAAGTCTGCTTATTGCGATTGGGGGAAGAAGAGAGAAGGGCTCACGGCGTGAGCTATGCTCACGTGACGTGAGCCATGCTCACGCTAGGTGAGCAAATGCTCACGGCGTGAGCTATGCTCACGAAGCGTGAGCTATGCTCACGTGACGTGAGCAATTGCCCACAACGTGAGCATAGCTCACGCCGTGAGCATTTGCTCACCTAGCGTGAGCATGGCTCACGTCACGTGAGCATAGCTCACGCCGTGAGCCCTTCTCTCTTCTTCCCCCAATCGCAATAAGCAGACTTCCTTCGTTTTCCAGAAACCCGATAGAAATCAATCCCAATCTAATTCACAACACAACCAACATTCATATTACCTTTCAATCGATGTCCCAAACAGCAACACAAGATCATTACAACTTAATTCAACAATTAAATCAACCAAAATCATGCATAGACACATTTAAGAATATAAACCCTAAAAGTTACAGTAGGTTCAAAACACAAACTCAGAACTTCTACATCGATACTTGTCATGTATTACTAACATAATTACCCACATACTCATGCATATACACATTCCAGAACACATTAATTTCCAGAAATCAGACTAAGCAAACACCATTATAAGCCTAGTGAGAAAATAGGGCAGAGACATGCTGAGATTGAATAACACAGAAGCTCAGATATTGCATGCATTCAAAATGCTCCCAAACCTGGAAATAACGAACGATCCAAAATCAGCTCCCAACTTCAAAATCAAACCTCAGTCTTTTCCTTGCCTTTAACCTTCTTCTTATCACCCAAAGCTTACACAAACAAAACCAGTAATTAATCTTCAAACCCTAACTCAACCAAAAACCAGGAGAAAAGATGAAGAAGAAGAACAACACGTAAATCCAACTTACCCCTTCAAGCAAAACCACAATCCAAGCCACACAAATCCAAGCCAAACGTGAGAGAAAGGAGAAGCAAGGAAAGGAGAAGAGAAGAAGAAGGAGGAGCGTGAGAGAGGGAGAACGGGAAATGCAATCTGTGTTTCCCTCTCTTCCTCTTTCCTTTCTTTTTCTTCTTTCAATGCTCACCTAACACACCCACATGGCAAAACCTTATTGAACCACAAATTCCACTAAAATCTTACAGACTATGGCATTGCACACACTTTAGTATTCTCCACTTACTTAATTACATAAATGCCATTAAATCCTTAATATCCAAATTTCACATGTACAAAACTACTGAAATACCCTTCCGATCCCGACTTCGCATGCAAAATCCGACCAGGGCCATTTTGGGGTGTGACAAAAGGACCAGAGCCTTTACCATCAATAGGCCTTTCCAGTTCCTTCAGCATGAAACATAAGCTAGTTGGTCTTGAAGAAGGAATTATGAAATTCAAGCTTGCAACTATCCGGGCACCTCTCAACAAGACTACTACTAACCCTATAAGACTAAGAGTCAGTTGCGGTGATGAGAACAGTGGTACCCGTAGGATAGAAAAGGTATCAGCAACTGAATAGGCTCAGAGGCATTATTCTAGTTTGGGCAAGTCCTTGTCTTGGGTTTTTAAGAGATTGATGAAGGAGGGGATACTACAACCAATGCTTATTAAGCCTACTAAAAGTTAAGGTCATCCCGATCATAAGGCAGATCAGTATTGTGCCTTTCACAGGCATGTAGGGAATTTGAAAGACCATTGCCGGACTCTAAGGCATCGGGTTCAAGACCTTATTAACAGTAAGCAGATCTCTGACCCAGAAAAGCAAAAGGGAAAGAATAAAACAGATAAAGTGCCCAAATGGGAAAGATGGATGATTCCCGAGTATGACAATGAACCACTTGACTATGACATCAGTGCTGGGCCATTTAGATGTTCTTTTTATTCTGAAACTATTTGATAATGACATTTTTAATTTTAATTTTTAAAATAAAATGAACAATTTTGCTTATTTGTATGATGTTTCTAATGATTTTATTTCACATGATCATGATGCATTTATTTTTGATTAATACGACAGTATTTAATCTCGAAACTTTGGAAAACCCAAAGAAAATCTTCATAGCATTTTATATAACTAATGAAGAGTGGAAAATTCTAAGAGCTCAAAATAAAAATAGAAAATAAAAATAGAAAAAAAAAACTAGTTGCAATTAGGAGATTGGATAAAAACTCATTAAGAGCACTAGAACCTTCTTGACTACCTGGTCAAAGCGATCCCTGGATAAGACGGAACCTGGAAAATGATTTAGGTAGCCCTTCTTTGTATAGCTCTCTAACTGATTGTTTTCTACCTTTATTTCGCAATCATTTACTAGCCCGTTGAGCCTTTATGTGGGTATGCTAAATGCATGCCGATTTTGTTGTTACACATGCTGAAACTACCCTTCACCTAAAATGATTTTTGCCTCCCCTTACAAGAATGGCTACTTTAGTAAGGATGGATGTACATCATTGACAATTCTTTGGGCTATCAAGAAAATTGCCCTGATAAGAATGAGCTTACACTTCGGGAAAAAGTTTCAATCATTGACAATTATTTGAGCTATCAAAGCTAGCCCAGATAAGGATGCGTTTACATTTAGGGAAGAGGGTTTAGTTATTCATAAACTCTGCATAGTCAAAAAATAACAAAAAAGAAAGACAAAGAGAAAAATAAAAAAAAGAGAGAAAAAGTAGAGCTCAAGATAGTAACCACTTGACGAGTTTCAATGGTTATCTTTTTAACTTAATTGTTATTTTGAGCTTGATAAGCTAAAGTATTATCAAGCCCAAATTCACGAATACATTTATAGTATGCAATTGAGCTGAGAGTAGTCCTCTCATTAGTCGAGTAAATATTGCAGCCATTTTTCTCTAGCAACCTGATCCTTCTTTGATAGCCATCTACTTGAGCCTAACGTTACAACCAAAGTAAGACCTTTTGATTCTTGGTTCAGTCTTATCTAATTAGCAGAGATGACCTTGTAATGAGGTTCGGTATATAGGAAGAGGCATATAGTGTTTCTTGAGCTTCAAGCGGGGAGCCACGAGTGCATTTATGCATTTGAGTTGAGTCTCGTCCCCAACGTTATATCTAGAATCTGCCTTCAAAAAAGAAAAGAAAAACAAGGAAAAAAAAGAGAATCCTGGGCAAATATCAAGGGCTGAGGGAAAATCTTCAATTATGAAAACCCGATAGGGGTAGTTAATAACAGGAGCTTGATGCTTATAGGATCTATCCCGAGATTAGATAGGGTCTTGTATTTTTCGAGTTAATGTCAAATAATGATCATGTGTCATGAAATCAAATTGAGATATATGCATTAATGCAATGACATATTGATGTGATCAGAGCAGTTCGTTATGCATACTTAAACTTGTCTGGTTCCGATATAAAGATGTCACAGTATTACTATCTAACCTCTACTAGCCTATCCACTCAAGTCCTCCGGCTCATTCACTCTACCATGAATTCTAAAGTCAACCCTACACCACCTTCGTAAGGACAATCAAGCTCATTCAACCATGATTTAAGGCATCAGTACATGTAGGTCCCCCTCGAAGGATCTCTAATAACAGCTTCAGACTCTCTTACAATCTACTTAGAAAAAAAGCCCGTTAGAGATGAAAACCGTAATTAGCTCTTTAAGCAAAAGTTAGACAAAAGGATACGGTAAAAATATGGAAATAGGTAGTTTATTCTTCGTAAAGAAAAAAAAGCCATTGGATTGGGTTGGGTCCATTCCAGGTAAAAAAATAAGGCACAGAGCTATGTGAAAATCCCAAAAGGGACGCATTTCCCACAAAGAAAAGCTAGTGTGAAAATCCCCAAGGGACGCACTACCTTTAAAATAATGACTTCTGATACCTAGAGCGATAAACTGGCCTTACTTTAGATAATCTCCTTTCGGGCAGAGGGTGGATAATGTAGGATGTGAGTCGAAATCCTGGGGGGCAAAATGTTGCACCGGCTTGTAGCGAAAGGGCGCATACTCATTGACTAAGGGGCAAAGAGGCACACCGAACAATTCTATCTGAAAAGCTTATGGGGCAGAGCTCCTAAGCTAGGATGATAGCTTATCTAGATCACTGGGGGCATCGGACAGTATGAGCAGTACCTTCAATGAATCCCTTAATCACCTAGGGTGTGGTTTATCCCTTTTTGCATCTAATATGCATCTCGCGTGTGCAATCTTCCGCACATCTCTTTGCATAACTTGACACATGTATAGCCTTTCACGATGCCCATCATTCATTCACGCATGCATGAACTTTGTGCATATTTTGCATATGAAATTCTTCGCGCACATTTCATGTATATAATTTTCACATACATATAACACATAATTCTTTGCATGTGTTTACCATGCATATCATAAGCATATATCACATGCATTCAGTCCTTTGCACATATAGTTGTGAACACATAATTTCAATACATTAATTATTTGCATCTCTATAGCTTTGCATCTATATTTCACACACATTACGCACATGCTCTCGTGTCAAACAACTTCACATGAAATGGTTGAACCAAAGGGCAGTTTCGGCAAGATGAATATAAGATGAAGCACATGCAAGTTAAAATCATGTGAGCCCATAAAGAGGCATTCTAAGCCTCCTTACGAGCACAAAGCCCTCCTAAGAGGCTTACAGGACCAAACGTGCCAATAGCGCGATGTCCGGGCAAGAGTGATCCTGCGGAGCCCACTGACTATCTGTAGGTAATATTCAGGGAGATTATCTATCATCATCTTTAGCTTCGTTTATTTTTCATACTAAACGGATACATTCTATATAGAAATGATCTTTTATTTCTCTTATTTATTTATTTGTTTAGCGCACTTTTGACGTACCGGAGATGAAAGTAATATATATGATATAACAAACCATAAAAGATAAAATGGGAAAATGAGATAATAACAATTGAACTCTGGCGAAAGATAAATGATCAAAATGATGAGATGATTTAACATTGTTTCTTTTATTTAGGGAACAGGTTATATACATACACAGCTGGGGCTATACACCGCTTTGGTTAGATGCCGCAATGGAGGAGGTTAGACACTGCACCAACAAGTTAGATACCTGCACAGCTGGAGCTATACACCTCTTTGGTTAGATGCCGCAATGGAGGAGGTTAGACACCGCACCAACAGGTTAGATACCTACACGGCTGGGGCTATACACCGCTTCGGTTAGATGCCGTAACGAAGGAGGTAGACACCGCACCAACAGGTTAGATACCTACATGGCTGGGGCTATACACCGCTTTGGTTAGATGCCACAATAGAGGAGGTTAGACAGTGCACCAACAGGTTAGATGCCTACACGGCTGGGGCTATACACCGCTTTAGTTAAATGCCACAACGGAGGAGGTTAGACACCGCATCAAGGTCAATTACGGACCGCAATGGCTGAAGCTAGACACCGCACAGGTTAGATGCCAAAACGACGAGGGTTAACACGTCGACAAACAGACGGTAACTACCCCCAATAATTTTACTCAGACAGGAAGGAAAGCTACCTCAGGTACGTGTCTCTTTCCTTATTTCTCTGAGTTTTGGCTCACCTAGGCATCCATCCACTAGTTTTCCCAAAACTGGGGGAAACTGTAGACACCGGGTCCCGAGGTAGCCCAAACTAGGGTTACCCAGTGATGAAAGTAATGCCTGTTCACAGGCAAAGAGGTTGGAAGTTATGATTTCCTCATCAAAGCCATTTTCGAAAATAAAAAATAATAAATAAAAATTAATAAGTTTTTTTTTTTTAAAAAAAAAGTATTGAAATTGATGTTTTCCTAGTCACATAAAGAATAAAAAAAAAAAAAACAAATTCGAAAGTTCGCAGCCACTGGCGTGCGCTAGAGCGAGCGCCCTCGGCGCTGCATGCAGCGCGTGCGACGCACGCCCAGCTCGCCGTTCGTGCCCAGTTTTGCTGAAAATCCATTTTTTTCACCCAAATCCGAGATTTTGAGTCCAATTTGGACTCTAAATCAGTTTTTTTGGGATAATTAATAATAAATCCGGATTTTATCATGAAAAAATGGAAAATTTTCATTAAAATTAAATTTTCTTTTCCTAATAGAATTAGGGCTTTTTTAATGAATGATATAAATAGTTTGAGATGAAAAACCTGGGGGGGGGGGGGGGGGGGCTCTATGATTTTTTACAATTTTCTGGGAGAATTTTTTCTTCTTTGTTTTTTTTTTTATTTTTCTTCTCTAATTCCAGGTTCAATTCTTTCAATTAACAAGGATCAATTGAGATTAAAAAATCAATTTTCAATTCTTAAGCATCCAAATTAATTTCTTTGTCTTCTTCATAAACAAAGGAATTCGAAAACAAAGGAATTAATTTCACTTCAAAATCATTTTTGTGGAATTTTTCAAGGAGATTAACCATCATATTCCTTCCACCAAATTCAAATCTGAGGGTAAATTTTTTGGGCTCAAAAATAATTAATTTCATCTTATTCTCTTATTTCTTATTTATTTATTTTGTAAATATTGATGTCTTGATTTTTTTATTAATTTTAACATGCAATTAATTAATTTATTTTGCTTTGATTTTTTTTTTGCCATTTAAATATTTATGTTAATTATGATAACATGTAAATAATTAATTTAATTAAATCAATTTTGTATCTTTAATTCAATCATGCTATTTTGCTAATTTAATTAAATTGTTTTCTTTTCCTTTTCTTTACATGATGGTCACGTGAACAGTGGTCATCTTTGCTTTATTTTTCTTTTAATTCTTATGCATGTATTAACGTGGGGCCAACTTATTTTGTCCAGATACACACATTTATTCACCCATTCTCACATTTATATATTTTTATCCTTTTTTATTTATTTGATTATTTATTCGATTGGCTTAGTTAGTATATTTGTTAGTTGGATTCATTTAATTTAATTTGATTCATTTTTTATTTTATGTATTTTATTTGATTTGATTACTAACATTAATTTTCTTTTTCTTTTTATTTTTGTCTACAACATTTGTTTTTTCATTTGGGCATTGTCCATGGGCAAAGATGGAGAATCAAGGAATTAGCTGCCTTATTTTGGTTTGCATATTTAAATTCTGCATTTTCCATTATTTTGATTTATTTGTTGTATTTGTGTATTTTATGTAAAGTTGTTTATCTTTATGCATATTTAAATAAAAAATCACAAAAAATATTTTTATTAATAAATCAAAATTTTTCTAATAAGATGGACCAATGTCCTATTTTAACAAAATCTCACTTTCAAAAGGGAGTTAATTTTTACAAAATGGGATATAATTATCCCCGCCTTTTCCAATATTGCCCAAAATAACTCTTCAATTTTTTAGTGTGCATGAAGGAACCAATGTTCCTACTTCCAAATAATGACCCGATTTATGTTTGTTATATAGTTAATTGACTTTGTTTGTTTGATTTTACATTTATCTCGAGGGATTGTATTTTTGTCCCAATTTTCATCTTGTAATTTATTTTAGCCTTTCTTTTTATTTTGGGGGACTGTTCTGTCCCATTTTTTTCACTTGTAATTTTTATCGCTTTCTTTACTGCTTTCTAAAATGCTTGAAATGCGCTTTAATTTTGTTGCATGATCGCGTGAGATGAGAGATGAAATTTCAGTTGTTAAAAACTTATTTATAACTTAACTTAAGGCATTAATAAGAGTGAAGTTTCGAACACCTTCTCTAGTTTAAGACCCCCGAGGTTAGATGTCCTTTCCCAATTTCTTGTAAATTGGGTGGTAACTCCAAAATACCTCAAAGGTGCCTAAAGGTGTCTTGGGATTAGATAAACTTCCCAATGTTCTATTGGGTAAGGAATTCTAAGATATCTCATGTTACCCAAAATCTAGACACTAAACCCTTCTCGGACCCTTAAAGCGTGCCAAGTTTAGGCCGCGCACATCAGAAAAGTCTTCTCTCCTATTTCTTGCTGTGTAGCAGCCACCTTCTAGGACTCTTTATTAGCGCCTTGAAATCTCATTACGCCTTATTCTTTCGATTCTCCGAATCAACAATCTGTTTGCTGTCAATGAGGTCCTGAATTTGATTTCTTAGTGTCCGACATTCATCAGTCTCATTCCCCGTATGCTGATAGTAGGCACAGATTGATCCGCTTGATGATCGGGACGTCCCTAACTTCTGGCGGGTTTAGCAGGCATTGGCTGTAACTTACCTTTCTTCATTAGCCTTTTAAGTACCCAAGATAATGATCTGCCTAGGTTAGAATAATGCCTTTGGTTTATTCCGATAATTGCTGCATCCATTGTGTTCCCAGTTCAATTTCCATTGTCGAGCCCTACTAACCTTCCTACCTGATTGCAATAATTTCTCCGGGTATAATTGTCATTGCTAGACTTTCTTGCCAAGTATTCTCCTTTGGCTTTTATGGCTATGTCTTTCAGGGACTCCCAATCCTTCAGCCCTTTCATCTTTAGTGCTTTTCTCAAGTGTAGGCTAACATTTTTAATGAATAACCTGATTTGATCCGGAGTGTCTGGCTTCCTCTTCAACTCCATCACTTGGTTCCTCCACCTAGTCAAGTACTCGTGGAATGATTCCCCTGACTTCTATTGTAGCAGCTCTAAATCCTTTAAGGTCACCTCCATCCTTGTGCTGCAGTTATACTGTCAGAGGAACTCCTCCATCAATAGATCCCAATTCTCCTTGGTTCTTCTGTCTAGCCCGTGGTACCAGTTCACCGTGGGGCCTATCAAACTTAAACAGAAGTATTCAATCTTTTGCCTCTTTGTCATCATCGTCCCCTTCATCATCAGGGAGTATTGCTTAATATGCGTGGTGGGGCCTGAGGTGCCATCAAACTTTGGAACATCTAGAATCTTGAAATTCTGAGGGATTAAATCCTCTCCCTCTAGCTCTTTATCCTAGGGTTCATCCCCTTTCCCATCATCAGCATCCGAGACATGGCCTTGAACTTCTCTTCCATTTTTCTCCGAATGGCTTCTTCTGTCTGAGGTGTTTTCGCTCTAACCGATACAGGCTCTTCATATTCATCCTCTTCCAAATCATCCTCTACTCTGTAGGTTATCCCTCTTCTCTGGCCTCCCGATGAGGTAGCCCTCAAGTCCAGTGGTGGCGAGCAAATCTCCTCAGGTGGGTCTTCTATAACCTCCTCCCGTTCAGTTTGTGTTATAGGAAGGCCAACTGGGTTTTATACGGCAGGCTGGGCTATTGTCGCCATCATGGCAATCATTTTGTTCTCAAACTCTTCCAACCTCCTTTCTACCTCTTCGGCTATTACGAGCCAGGTGGCATCTGTTCCTCTTAGTGAATTAGCCATTTCACTGTTTATAGAAAATTGAGAGGAGGCAACGTGACTGCTCTCAGAAAATGAGTCCGAATATTCTACCCTTTCTAGTAGCTCAAAGAATGGATTACTGCATAGCCGCCTTCGGGGACCTCTTGACCACCTGGGTAGTTCTATGATGGCCTCAAAACATATCAGGTTAGGATGATACATATATGCCATATGATACATGATCGTGCTATGCAGTATCCACAATCACATGCAAGCACATAGATCCCTCCAACCTTGTTTCTCCCACACATGAGGCCGTATAGTCTCTTTCCTAGGTGGGTTTGATCCATGGATTAACAGGGAACCCAATGGACGCGCATGGTGCACAATGGAAAATTGGCAGCATAACCTCTCTTAACTAATGTGCATACGTATGGGTTCTGACTATTATATATTTAGGCAGTCCGGATAAATCGACATGGGCCTATCGGGGCTTGAAAGCCTTTGATTAGGTGACCAATCAAATTATCTGCGTTTGTCCAATACAAAATGATCCATACAGCAAGCATAGTATTATGGTTCATACCATCTAGGGGAAGTATCTACTTTCATTACATGAGCTTTGGCCAGGGTGATGATACTTTAGGTCTACCCAGGTATGGTCCCTGCCAACAGGTCTAGCTCATCACGAGCGTAGCGACCGGTCGGGTCTCCATTTAATATACCAAATGGTACGAGGCTTAGGCTGGGGATTATCCTTAACACTTCCCTACATTGAGTGAACGTAGGGTCATGCTTCGGGAATGCACTGGGGTTAAAAGAGGGACCAAACTAGCATAGATCTAAGGCTCTAGTGATATGCAATGCAATTTTGAAAAGGGATAAAATTTTAAAAGTAAAACTTAATTATATGTTTTAATCAAGGTAATTTAAAAGCGAAGTCTCATTTAAGTCCCCAGTGGAGTTGTGTAATGGCCGGAAATGTACCCTAGTTGCAATTGGTCAAGCTTGTGTGTATGTGTGATGGAATGTGTAAGGTTGGACTTTATTGAAAAGAAGGAAGGACTTGATTGAAAAGATGAGTGGAAGTTTAATGGCCAAATAGCAATTATGCATGACTGAATTAATAGTGAGTAAGGGGCTGATTAATTAAGAAAAACAAATTAAGGAATAAAATAATGCTAAACTATGTGCGTGGAGGCAGATTTTTATAGTGGAATTTGATGGCTTAATCTTAAGCTGCCACCTCCACCTAATGCATGCATATGTTGGGTTAAGGAGAGAGTGAAGATCATTCAGTTTTCAATGAGCCATTTTCTGTGTTTCTTCTTCTTTTTTGCGCGAGAGTGGTTTTGAGAGAGAGCATTAAACTAGTTGCATGCATATGGTTAGAAAGATCAAGAATTAAGAGCTAAATTGAAAGGTAAGTGATCTAGTAATTGATTCTTCTTCATCTTTTACTCCCTTCATGTGGTTAATTTGTAAATGAATTGATAATTGATGCATGGCTCTAATTTCTAGAAATTAGATGTTGTTGTAGCCGTTGAACTTAGAAGTAGCAAGGGGAAGGAGAAAGTTGTTGAATCAAGTGCAATGTGAACACTTGGAACATAGGAGAAGAGGTTTGGGAACTAACTATTGTTATGTGTGTGTAAATTAGTTTATTATGTGACAATTGAAAGATGATATAGTTGAAAGATAGGGTTGATTTGTGTTGAAACTAGTGATTGAATTGTTATGAGCTCAATTAAAGTATAAACCCTAGTTAGGGAAAAATTCTGTCTATATGTCATCAGACCTCCGTGTAGTGTTTTGGTCGTAACTAGAGTTTTAAAACTCCTAATTGAGTGATTCTTTCGCATTTTGAACCATCACTTCCATACCTACAAAATTCTAAGGATTACCATGAACCAATTCTGTGTCTAAGAGCTAAAAAATAACAAAAATAGACGCGAATCTACCTAGACGGGCTCACTGGAACGGTCTATTTTGTTTAATGCATATCTGTTGACTTAGAAATCCAATTGACCTGAAATGTGTTCCATTTGGAAGTTAACACCTGAGGAATAATTGTTAAGAAGGATGTTTTGCCTGAAAATGTTGTTTAGAGGTCGGTTTAGGCTAAACAAAAATGTGTAGTGAAGCAGTCCTGAACTCTGGCTTCTGTTTTGCAAATTTTTGGTATGTCACGGTGGTAACCAATTTATTACCACCATGACCAGTTCCCACAGAGGGCAGAATACTTATTTTTGGACCTCACAGTCACAACAAAGTCATTGCCACCGTGACCTCTTCTGTTTTGACCATTTTATGTGTTTTTCTTCCCGAATTGAACCTGTATTGCACAGAAACTTTCTAGGATCTATCCGATGCATGTTTAGGACTAAAAAATGAGTACAAGAATAGTTATCTCTTGGAAAATATACATGAATAGGATTAAGATTAATAGCGAACTATGAATTAATGATGTGTAATTGAATGAAATAGAATCAAATTAGGTATAATGACATTATTAAGCATTATAATATTTTAATCTATACAAGCATGTATGATATGAAAAAGTATGCATAATTATGAATTGCGATTTAAGTTATATACATATGAAGGATATCAAATGAAATGAGTTTGCTTAATGGAATATGTATAAATGGGATATGAGTAATGAATGTGTGATTGAAGTAATTTCCTAACATTATTATATGATGCATGCATTGATAATAGATGTTACTAGAATGTATTAGTATGCAAGATATCTATGATACTACAATGGTTCATGTGGATATTTGAGTGACTATATAATATGATAATGATAAATGTGATTTAATGCTTTTAGCTTATGGATTTCTCTTTTAAATAGAGACCAATAATATGGCAAATCGGGTAAGTAAGTATTTATAAAAATGTACAAATAATTTGTATGAATGACATATGTCATGCACATGTATGAGAATTTTTGTAAGTTGGTCATCAAGCTAATGATCATGTATTGGGTGATAAGGTGCCTAATTTTGATAAATGGAATAGGGATTGTTATGTCTAATGTTATGGATTAACATGATGAGTTGATATGATAGTACGATGTGGCTAATAAATATGACTTGCTCTTTATACTATGGGTATGTGTAAGTGAATTTTATAGAACTTATGAGCATAATGGAAACTCTATGTGCCTCTATATATGATGGATTATACTATAAAAATTATTATGAAACTATGTGTACATTCTATTATGAAAAGGAACAAATAAATGATAATCAGAATTAACAATGTAAGCCTGCAAGTCAAATAGTGGATAGATAGGCATGCCTAGAGGGTCTAAAGTGCTACAGCCAAAAGCGAGTGATTTCTGTTAATTGGCCCCGTTTGGTTCAGGGGTAATCCTGGAATAGGTTCCCCAAAAGCGAGTGATTGTGTATTTGATAATAAGGTATCTACAGATACTAATGCGATAATAAGGTATCTATGGATACTAATGCGATTGATTATTTCTATACCTACGGATACTAATGCTATTGAGTATTTTAGTATTTGCAGATACTAGCTTAAAGGTATCTACGGATACTAATGCGATTGATTATTTCTGTACCTACGGGTACTAATGCGATTGATTATTTCTGTACCCATGGGGTACCAATGCGATACCCATTATCCACATCATTGAATTGCAGGCAAGGTTAATGATAACATTGAGCATTTTAAAAGAATGTTATATTATTGGAAATGTGAATGCGATGCGTTAAATTCTGACTTGTGATACAGCCATATGAATATGACTCATTAGTAAGGCTATGAGTAAACCAATATGTGTGATATGCTATGTTTATAGTAAGTTGATCCCAAAGTGTATGTGTGTTTAGGTATATATGTGAAAAAGAATTCTTATGTGCATGGTAACATATCATTATCCATTCCTAGAAGTGATGAATATAGAGTATAAAATGAATGTTATGTTATGAGTATAGCAATGTAAGTTTATGCATGATGCAAGAATTATACGATAAGAGAACTTGAGTATGGGACGTATATGTGTAATTACTTATGATTGCATTGATAAGAAAGTTATATGTTGTATATATATGTTAATTCAAGGCATGATAGGACTTAATCAAATGATTGTTTTGTATAAGACTGTTATGTTATTATTCCCCACTAAGCGTTATCGCTTAGCATGGATGTTTTATCCATGTAGGTTTTTGAAGATGGAGCTTTTGGAAGACAGTCCAGCATCGCCAACGGCCAACACATTAGGAATCGCTGTAAATGTAGGATAATTTGTAATATTACAAGATGTGTAATTATAGTTGGTAATGTGTAAAGAGACTAAGTTTTTTATCAGTAAAATTGTATTCTATAAAGGGGATAATAAAGAAAGGTTATAAGTGTTTTGTAATGCAATGCATGGATTCTCAGCTTATAATCTAGTTTTATTGATGTAGGAAATTTATTAATTCGGAACTTTGTTCGTAAAACTATTTGATGCGCATGTGTTTGTGTTGTAACACTCCATAGTCACCGTAGTAAATCTCTACAGGTGGTTAGGGGGTGTTACAAGTCACCACTGTGACACGCGCTGTAACACCGCATTTGCCCCCTAAAAGTTTGAGCCAATTATGTGTGCATGCATTGAGTGTGTTTCGTCATGTGATGAGGGTATTTTGGGCAAAATACATGTTTTGAGGGTTTTGTTATTGTGTGCATGCTCACATATTTGAAGGATGTGAGTGAGTGAGTTGTGCTATTGTGTGAGTGCATATATGATATTAGGGTGTGCATGTGTTGAGTTGCATTAGGTGTGTTTGCTCACATCATTGTAGGGTGTGTTTTAGTGAGCAAGGTTTAGTGTGTGTGTGATGCATGTTTGTAGGATGTGAGTGGCTAATTTCCACCAATGAGGTAGTGACACATGGCTACGGTTTAGGAAAAGAGTAATTAGAAGAAGAAAGAGGAAAGGGAAAGCAGAATTTCCATCTCTTTCCCCGTTTCTCTCTTCTTCCTCTTCTCTTCCCAAATTGTGCCCTAAGCTTGGATTCAAGTGTTTGTGGTGGAAATTGATCACTCCTCAACCCTCAATTGGTAAGTTTTCTGCATCTTCTTCATCTTATTCTTCATCTTCTTCATCTTATTCTTCATCTTCTTCATGTTTCTGGTTTGGGTTTTTGACCTAGGGTTGTTATTTGTGTGATTTGTGGGTATTGTTTGTTAGTAGAGCCTCCTCGCAATCCTAAAGGCAAGAAGAAAGCGAGTGGTAGTGGTACGAAGTGATTTGGAGCATAGGAGTGCAGGTTTGGGAACTTTATTTTATTGTGCATTTATGTGTATATTTATTATGATTAATGATATGGTTGGAATTAATGGGTTACAATTGTGGGTAATGTTATTAAATTGCCATGGGTATGAATTCTTTTGGAATTTGGATGTCAATTTGGTGGAAGATTGTGATATAGCATGATTTTGTTACAATGATTCAATGATTTGCTGGTTTATGGAATCTTGGAGGTCGATCTTGTAAAGCATGTGTTTTGATGATGATAATTGGTTTTAGAGTTGGGTTTTTAGTTGATTAATATGCTTTGAATGGATGCTTTTGAGTGGTGTTGAGTTTTGAAGCCATTTGGAGGTTTGGGTGTTGTGGAATTGAGTTTTCTGCAGATTTTCCCATGCAAGAGCTGGAAATCACGACTCTGTCGTGAGCACAACATTATCACGAGCTCGCGACAGAGCCTGGTGAAAGCAGCTCTCGCACACGTTCGAGCTCTCTGCCGAGCGGAGCAGCAGAGCCTCTATCGTGAGCGCGACGTATGTTGCGAGCGCGACAGAGTGCTCGGCTGCCGAGTGAGCGTGCATCTGCCGAGCGGCATGCCTAGCTGCTGAGCCGAGTAGTAGAGCCTTTATCATGAGCGCGATAGAGCACTCGGCTGCAGAGCTGATTTGGGCGATCCTTTGTTGCGAGCGCGCTCTTGAGTGCGAGTGCGAATGTAGCGGATCGGGCTAGCAGCTCACTGGCGCAAGCGCGACAATGAGATGTGTACATTTCTCCGCGAGATCGCGAAGATTGCCGCGATCGCGACCTGGGGCAAGTTCACCTCCGTCGCGAGCGTGACAGTTGTTGCTAACGCGACACTTCCTGGTTTCAATTGAGTTTTCTTTTGCACTCTCAATGTTTAATTTCCGAATTTGTGATGCTTCTAGAATTATGCATGGATTTCTTTATGAATTATATGAATATGATTTGATGGTTTATGCATGACCTGCAAGAGTCAGTGTAAGCACCGTGTCCCGGAGCGGTCCGGATCAGAGGTTGCCCTGTGATAAAATCAGTGTCCAAACCTGCATGGGAGGTTGGATTTAGAGGTTTTAGCCCCACGTTCCATGAGAAGTGAGGTTTTTATCATTCCTGGGCTGAAGGAGAGGAAAACAGAGGTTTTTTTCGAGTAAAAGGGCTTTTTGTCCTCCACAGACGGCCAGCCCGTCTGTCGAGCCGGCCCGTCGCTCCGAGTCACCGACGGCTGCCCAATTTCAAAAGGGTTGGAAAAATTTTCAGAAGAGGAAACTCTGCCCAATTTCAAGCACATTTTCTCTCTCTTCCAAAAACACTTTTTCTAAAGAAATCTATTGAATCAAGGATCAAATCAATCAAAGGGAACTAAAAGCTAATTAGTTTTCTTTAGATTTTGACTCCAAAATCGATTTTCTGAGGGATTGAAGGTGAAATATCTCATTTTCTCTCTTTAATCTTTCATCTTTGCTTCTCGTGGAACGCGCGGGGCTCTAACCGACACAAGAATCTCACCTGAAGCGATTATCTGAGGGTAAATATTCCGGATTATTTCTCCATATTTATTTCTCATTTTGTACAATTTTTGAATATCTATCATTATTTTCTTTTATCTTGACTCCCTTATCTCTTTTTGGGATAAAATTCTTTTTTTGACTTTGAAAAGGTTTTTTTTTCTATCCCTCTCCATTCTGTTTTTTTCAGAGACAGAGGTTACCGACGGGTCATCTTTATGACCGACGCCCGTCGGTCACCCACCTACAGACGCCCCTCCTTGAGTGACAGACGGGCATATCGGATACCCGAACCGACGCCCGTCGGTTAAACAAGGAAGGCCGTCGGTGGGTTCTGTCTCCCTCCTTTTAAACCTTTTTTATCTCTTCCAAGTCTCCTTGACTCCTTATGTGTTAATTTTATGTATATTAACCTCTCTTAACTTTCTGTGAGTGTACATCGGTCCTCCTGGATTATCTCGAGCTTGAGCGGCTATCTACCATGTTTGGAGGATCTCGTCCGGTTTAGTTTCCTAATCCTCTTGTTTCATTTCTTTTATTGATTATCTTATGTATATGGATGTACTCCTTTCATATCCCGTTGGCATATAAAAATGACTCAATGGTTTTATATTTAATAAAATGAGGTTTACACAAAACAAGGGTCCAATGCCTTATTTCCATCAAAAAAAAGATCATCACAAATAAAAATCCCCAATTTTAATAACGATGCATGTGAGGACCAAAGTCCTCAAAATAAGCAATATCCTGATTTATGCATGCTTCGCACATTTATTAAAGTGAGTTGTATTCCGCTCCTTGTATTTATTGTAATCTATTGCTTTCATTATTTACTTGATCATTTACAGCTTTTCGAATGTGAATAAATGCGCCTTTTAATCAAACTGCATAGTGTGGAGAGAGAGCGAATTAATGATAATTAAAATTTGATCATAAAATAATTGAGGTAGAAATAGATGAGAAATCCCGGACCCAGCTCTGGTCTTTGGGCTCAAGAGGTTAGAGGTCATCCTTCAAGATACTTCTTGAGTCACGAGGCTTTAGCGCTAATCCTAGGCTCCTTAGGGTGAGGAGTTCACCTTCCATGATCCCTCTGGCTGGCCCAAAATGGATACCAAGCGCAGTCTTAGGCTCTTCGAGGCGAGAGAAACTTTCCCAATGTTCTATTGGGTGGCGACTCCATGAAACCTCTGTGTTGCTCAACATAGACACATTTGCGATTCATCGCAAGCTGTCAACGGACCCGCAATTGCCCCGATCGCCCACGTACTGGCGATCCGAAAGGGCGGCGCTCGGGATCCGGTGCACGTCACAGTGGCGACTCCACTGGGGACGTTTATGGTTCGAGATTTCAATTAGAAAATACCTCTTTTAACATTTATGATTAAAATTTAATTCATAAATTCGCTTTCTCTCAAAATTGCATTCGCATATCATTAAAGCCTTAGAATAAGCTAGTTTGGTCCCTCTTTTAGCCCCGGTGCGTTCCTGAAGCACCTCCTCATTTTCACTCAATTTGGGGAAGTGTTAAGGATAATCACCAGCCCAAGCCACGTACCTTAATGGTATATCAAAATGGTGACCCGATCGGTCATTACGCTTGTGATAAGCTAGACCCGTCGGCAGGGATCATGCTTGGGTAGCCTCAAAGAAACATCTCCCTTGTCCAAAGCTAATGTAATGGCTGTAGTTACTTTCCACAGGTGAAATGAACCTTAATCTCATGCTTGCTGTATGGATCCTCATGTATTGGATGAGTCCAAATGTCTCACTTAGTAACCTAGCCAAAGGCTATCATGCCCCGGTAGGGCCATGTCGAAATTTATGGAGCGTCCGAATACGTGACGATCATTGTCCATCCGCTTGTACATTAGCATAGGAGTGTTATGCTGCCGGTTTTCTGCCGCGCACCATACGCGTCCATCGGGTCCCTCGTTGACCCTTGGGCTAATCCCACCTAGGAAAGAGACTGCACGACCACGTGTGTGGGAGAAATAAGGGTGGAAGGACCTACTTGCTTGCTTGTGCTCTATAAGTGTTGCATATCACGATCATGCATTATACCTACATTTCATGCATCATTCTAACTTTTGTCCCTACAGCCATCATAGATTTGCCCAGGTGGACTAGATCACCAACCGGGCGACTGATCCGAGTTCATACTCCTGAGCTGTCAGATAGAGAGGGCCTACCGGAGATCTTATTAGAAATTAGTGGTCCAGTATCTCAGATGGCAAACTCGCCTAGGGGGGAAGACGCCACCAGGGCCATGATTGCGAAAGAAGTGGGCCGCCGTTTTGAGGAATTCGAGGGCAGGATGATGAATATGTTGACCGCTTTGGCACAGCAGAACGCTCCACAGAATCCTCCTCCTCCTCCAGTGAGACAGAATGAGCCTGAAGAAGAAAGGGTTGAAAGGCGAGAAGAGCCCATTAGGCCACCGCCGGTAGAGTTAAGATCAGTGGCCTCGGGAGAGTTGAGAAGAAGGCCAGTGTTGAGAATTAATGACGATAGAGATATTGAGGATGATAGGTTGAGCATGGCATCTTAGAAGGGGAAGGCGCCTCAAGATGATGACTTTATTCTAAAGAAGATGGAAGAGAGGTTCGAGGCTATGGCTCGTATGATAAGCAGAGCTCATGGGATGAATCCGGAGGATAGGGAGTTGGACGGAGAGGACCCGATCCCTTATAACTTCAAAATGCCGGATGTGCCGAAGTTTGATGGTACTTCTGACCCCACCGCACATGTGAAGCAATATTCTCTGGTCATGAAGGGGACCACATTGTCCAAGAAGCAGAAAGTGGAATACTTTTATCTGAGTCTGACCTCTCATGCCATAGACTGGTATCATGGCTTGGACCGTCGCACTAAAGAAGATTGGGATCTGCTCACTGAGGAGTTTCTAAAGCAGTATGACTGTAATACCAGAATGGAGGTGACTCTGAAAGATCTTGAGCTACTTCAGCAGAAAATCGGGGAATCTTTCCATGAGTATCTTACCCGATGGCGGAACCGAGTAATGGAGATGCGCCGAAAGCCTGACACCCAAGATCAGATTCATCTTTTCTTTAAGAACGCGAGCCCGTACTTGAAGGAGGGATTGAGGATGAAGGGGTTGAAGGACTGGGAGTCTCTTAAAGATATAGCCATCGAAGCAGAGGGAGAGTTCTTAACCCGGAAAGCTAACAATGACAATTTCGCCAAAAGGGCTAACCCCGGTCAAGGAACCAGCAGGCCGGCGGGTCCCAGTAACAGCACTAGAAGAATGGGTGAAGTGTCTGCTACTGAGGTACCCACCCAAAGGAAGTTTTCGAACTTGGGAAGACCATTATCCTGGGTCCTGAGGAGGTTGATGAAGGAGGGAAAATTGCGCCCTCTGACTCCTAGGCCAGCTCTGACACAAGGGAAACCAGGACATAAGGATAACGAATTCTGTGCATTCCACCAGCACTCAGGCCATATCACTGATAAATGCAAGGCGCTCCGGCACTCTATCCAAGACTTGATTGATAGCAAGCAGATCTCTGACCCTGAGAAGAGAGAAACTGAGAAGAAGCCCGGTTACAATGCCGTACCACCACCCGTATTTATGATCCAATCTAACCTGCCAGAATGGTACGTGCTACAAGATCTATATGGGAGTGAGAAGTTCGCTGCTAGTAATTCCGAGAGTAGAAAGGAGAAAGCAGTCGTGGCGACCCTTGATTGCTGGTCCAGCAGTGAAAGCGGTGGAGAAACCGAGGATGAAGAAGGGTTGAACCTTGATTTGTGGGGCTCCGATGGAGACGAATGAGAGATAAGCGCTATGACAAGGAGTGGAAGGGTGATCCCCGAGATTATGAAGCTACCTGAGCCAGTACAGCCATCAGCAGAGAAAGAGCCAGAGGAGGGGCAGATTGTTAGGCAGTTGAAGAAAACTGCGGCTCAAATATCCATCTGGGATCTGTTGAGGCAATCCCCCTCTTATAGGCAGAAGGTAGTAGAAGCTTTGGTTGAGGCCACAGTCGCCACCACTATTTCCCCGTCGAAACTTTTGGGTTTAATTAAGGGAGGATCCGAGGAGAGATTGGTCTTTTCTGACGCCGACCTACCTGTTGAAGGACGCAACCACAACCGACCCTTATACATTAAAGCGCAGATTAACTATAAGCACACCGCTTGCGTTATGGTGGACGATGGGTCTTCTATCAATGTGTGCCCTTTGATAGCTTTGCAAGCTTTTGGTTTGAGCGAGGATATGCTCAGCGGATCAGATCTGACTATCACAGCCTACGATAACTCGAGGAGGCAAGCCTCAGGAACCTTCAAGACTTTGGTCAAGACAGGACCTATCGAAGTAGAGGTTGAATTTGTAGTTCTGCCCATCCCTGCTAACTTCTCAGCTTTGCTTGGGAGACCCTGGTTTCATAAATTAGGGGGAGTGCCATCCACACTGCATCAGATGATAAAGTTCCCACACGAAGGGGAGGTGGTGACTATCAAGGCAGCCAGGGAAAACCAGGTCTCAGCGCTGGAAATTGCCAATCAGCCATTCAGCGGCTTCCACGTGTCTATGATAAGGGAGGAGTACGGGTCAGTGGATAGCCCAGCTGTAGTTAATATGATGAAGAAGATGCATTATCTTCCCGGGGCTGGATTGGGCAGAAACTCCCAAAGATTGCAGACCGCAATCACCACTCGAGGGCAGAAGAACCGGAAAGGCCTGGGGTATAGAGGTGGCTTCGGCAAGAAGAGGGTGGCAGACAAGATCCCCCACATTTCAGAGAGCTTTGTGCCAGCATCCTCAGTTTGTGCGTATACTGGTGAAGATGAGCCGCAATGGGTAGAGGGGAAGATTGTCCCTGGCTTCGAGATTTTTAATGATGTGTATGACTGGCATGTCGGGTTCGTCAAGACTGCTGAAGACTTTTGGGATGAGGAAGTCATGGCTCAGGGTGTCATTTGGGACAAGTGCGAGCTTGAGGAGGTCGTTACCGAAAAGATGGTAACTGCCAGGCCAAAAGGGAAGGAGAAGATAGCAGAGTTAGGGCCGAAAGTTGAAGATTTGAGGATTTCCCCCAACGTGCCTGAAGGGCCTTTGCTAAATCAGAAAGTTAGTGAGCAAGCTGCAACAGCATCAACTTCGGGAGCGGCGGAAGAAGACTCTAGCCTAGATTGTCTTTTTATTCCAGAACTCTTTTATGATGTAAATGATAACTATAATACTATTAATAAGATAAACAATTTCACTTATTTGTGCGATGTTTCTAATGATTTCAACATGCATGAACATGATCATATTCCATCAATTTTTGACATTGACTCCACTGGCACAACGCCTTTAAATCTTGGAACCTCGGAAAATCCGAGAGAAATTCTAATAGCATCAAACATAACTCCTAAGGAGAGAAAAAATTTTGAGAGAATAATAAGAAAACATGAAAAAGTCTTTGCCTGGACCTACGAGGACATGCCGAGGATTGACCGAGACGTGGCGGAGCATGCCATCCCGACTTACCCAGATTGCAAGCCTGTGAAGCAGAAGTTGAGAAGGCTAAGACCAGAATGGGCTGACAAGGTTAAGGAGGAAATTCGACAGCAGATTGAAGCCAAGTTCCTCGTGGAAGTCCAGTATCCTACATGGCTGGCAAATGTGGTCCCTGTAGCAAAGAAGAACGGAAAGGTCAGGGTGTGTGTGGATTATCGAGATCTTAACAAAGCCTGCCCTAAAGATGATTTTCCACTACCCCATATTGATATATTGATAGACAGTGCCGCCAATTGCGCGATGTACAGCTTTGGGGACGGTTATGTGGGCTACAACCAGATCCTGAACAAGATAGCTGACCGGGTTAAAACTGCTTTTATCACAGAGTGGGGCACCTATGCCTATCGGGTCATGCCTTTCGGCCTGAAGAATGCAGGGGCCACATACCAGAGGATGGCGACCAAGATCTTAAGCGACCTGATTCATAAAGAAGTGGAGGTGTATGTCGATGACATGATGGTCAAATCAGCCACCCGAGAGGGACACTTTGAAGCTCTAGAGAAGTTCTTCACCAGGATCGATAAGTATAATCTGCGACTTAACCCCAATAAGTGCATTTTCGGGGTGACTTCAGGGAAGCTGTTGGGACATGTCGTCAGCCAGAGGGGGATAGAAATTGACCTAGACAAGGTGAAAGCTATCAGAGAGATGCCTGTGCCACAAAAAGAGAAGGATGTAAGGAGTTTCCTGGGCAAGCTGCAGTATGTTAGCCGGTTTATTGCCAAGCTCACTTCGATATGCGAACCTGTTTTCAAGCTGCTTAAAAAGAATCAACCCGTAGTCTGGAACGAAGACTGCCAAAGAGCCTTTGATAATATCAGGGAATATCTGTTAAATCCGCTAGTGCTAAGGCCTCTGCAACTTATCAAACCGCTTATTCTGTACCTGGCAGTAGAAGACGGTTCAGTGGGCGCCATGATGGCTCAAGAGGATGAATTTGGGGTGGAGTTTGCAATTTACTACCTCAGTAAGAAGTTGTTGCCTTATGAAATAAAATATGCTGAAGTGGAGAAGATCTACCTCGCAGTGATTTGGGCATCAAAGAAGCTGAGACATTACTTCCACTCATACAAAGTTCAGGCAGTAGCCAAGCAAAATCCGTTAAGATATTTGCAGGAGGCACCGTCTTTGCTTGGAAAGATGGGGAGGTGGCTGCTCTTGCTACAAGAGTTTGATGTGCAATACATCACCCGCAAGACTATTAAGGGGCGAGCTGTGGCCGAATTTCTTGCTGAACATCCTATCCAAGGGGACACCCCCAAGTTTACCTTTCCTGACGAGAGCATAGGCACGATTTCTGTTCAGGGATGGCAGTTGCACTTTGACGGGGCAGTGAATAACAAAGGAGCCGGAGTCGGGATCATCTTGACAACCCCAGATAATGAAAAACTTCCTCTTGCTAAGAAGCTGAGATACAAAGCAACCAACAATGAAGCTGAATACGAAGCGTGCACCTTCGGGTTAGAAGCTCTAGCTGTGTTGGGGGCAAGGAACGTAGAGGTATTTGGTGACTCGTCCTTGGTAATAAACCAGATCCGAGGTGAGTGGGCTATAAAAGAAGAACGACTGGTCCCCTATGTTCAATATCTGAAAGGGATGTGTGGGCAGTTTGAGACTTGCACTTTTCACTTTGTGCCCAGAGATGAGAACCGTCTGGCTGATGCGTTGGCAACCTTAGTGTCAATGTGGGATAACCCTGAAGGAGTGGCCATGAAGCCGGTGCTAATTTCGAGCTCTGATAAGCCTAGTTTTGAAACCGAGCCTGTAATGGAAGTAGAGGCATCAGATAGGAAGCCATGGTACTTTGATATCATGAATTACTTGGAAAACAATAAATTTCCAGAGGAAGCCACTGAAAAAGACCAGAGGATGATACGTAAGTTATCTACTCAGTTCATATCCTTAGAAGGGGTGTTGTACAAAAGACGGTCAGATGGGATCCAGCTCAGGTGCTTGAATGAAACAGAAGCACGCAAGATAATGGAAGAAACCCATGCAGGTGTCTGTGGGGCCCACATGAATGGTTTGACCTTGGCCAAGAAGATCATGAGACAAGGCTTTTATTGGCTTACGATAGACCCTGATTGCTCGAAGTATGTCAAACAATGTCAGTTGTGCCAACAGTACGCAGACCTGAGACACCTGCCGGTATCAGAACTACATAACCTGACATCACCTTGGCCGTTTGCTGCTTGGGGGATAGATATCATTGGAGAGATTCGCCCTACGGCGTCCAATGGGCACAGATACATCATAGTCGCGATCGACTATTTCACCAAATGGGTCGAGGCAGAATCCTTCAAGAAAATTGACGCAAGGGACATGGCCAAGTTCATAGAGAGGAATTTGATATGCAGATATGGCCTCCCTCATCACATAGTGTCTGATAATGGGGTGCAGTTCATGGGAGAAACCAGAAAACTTCTCGAGAAATATGGTGTTGAGCATCATAAATCCTCTCCCTACCGACCGCAAGCGAATGGAGCAGTAGAAGCCGCCAATAAGAATGTGAAGAAGATCTTGTCCAAGATGGTCCAAACCTACAAGGACTGGGCTGAAAACTTACCCTTTGCCCTGTGGGGATACAGAACGACGGTAAGGGCATCTACAGGCGCTACACCATTTTCCCTGGTATACTGAACAGAAGCAGTATTGCCAGTAGAGATAGAACTTAAATCACTAAGGGTGGTTATGGAGGCCCAAATCCCGGAAGCCGAATGGGCGCAGCAGAGGTTGCAGCACTTGAACTTACTGGATGAGAGTAGGCTGAAAGCTTATTATCATAATCAGATATACCAGAAGAGATTGGCGAGAACTTTCGGAAAGAAAGTGAGGAAGCACCCGCTGAAAGAAGGGGACTTGGTGTTCAAATAGATGAGGCCAGTGATACCAGACATCAGGGGGAAATTCAGACCTACCTGGGAAGGGCCGTATATCCTTAAGAAGCTGCTGTCCAAAGGGGCTGCAATCTTGTCATATAGCGATGGGAACGAATTCAAAGAACCGATCAATGTCGACAGACTCAAAAGGTTCCATGGCTAAAGACCAAAATAAAAAGAAGAGAATAAAATGCCCCGCAAGTCGAAAACCAAAAAAAGGCATCTATGCTAAAATTGGGCGCCTCGACAGGGTGAAAACCGAAAAAAGGCATCCTGTGCAAAAATTAGAGGCGTGAGAGAAAATGTCCGATCATGAAAACCCGAGAGGGCCGATTGGTAACAGGAGTTGATGCTGTTAAAATTTGGTTTCATATATTGACAGCGCGTAAGCAGCTGAGTAAATGCCAAAACTGATCATGTATGCTGAAATTATATAGAAATATACACAAAACTCGTGAAATAAGATGAATATTATTCTTTTCACTTTCGTCATTCTCTAGTTCTGCATTAAAAAGAAATGTAGCACCAAAAGAAATACACATATAGGCTAAGCTAAGTCCTGCTGCTGCTCTCGCCGATCAGATGCTTGAGCCCTCGGGTCCTGTTATCAGAGGCTGGACTAAGGATCCACTTCTTGTACTCGCTAGTCGAAGATGCAGAATGATTGCCAAACCTCGGGATAACGGTCTTCATGGGTAGTCTACCCCACAGCTCATGATACCGAGAAGCAAACGCGGCCGAGAGATCTCCTCCTCAGAAGGACAGGGGAACCCTCACTATATCCTGGGTCATCCCGAGCTATCGTGTACATCGAGAGGTGATGCAGAAGATGGCCTGACGGAGGCCGCAGAGGGGAACACAACCCGATGGCCCGTCAATGACCGCATGAGACAGCGGGAGCCAGGCGGATGTAAAACTGATATCGTCATCTGACAGCTCGCCAAATCTGGTAATGCCTTCACCAGCAGTGACACACCCATGCAGTCGTCGATGAGGCAAGAAATGGCTCGGCGAGTACTGGTGAGTAACGCGAGGGGGTGGTTCAGACAGCATCTTCAGTTTTTCCTGTAGCCAGATCTGAAAAAAAAAAAAAAAAGCCGCTGGGGTAAGTAGGGTTTACTTCAGGCAAAAATAAGGCACAGGGTTGTGAGAAAATCCGAAAGGACGCACCTCCCGCTAAGAAAAGCTAGTGTGAAAATCCATAAGGGACGCACTACCTTTAAAATAATGACGTACCTGGAGTAATAAGGGGCTGCCGGCAAAGGTTGTAGTGGACCCAGAGCTCACAGCGTCCAAACCCAGGATAGTTTCAGCCAGGACAAGTGGTAGGGGTGACAGTCCCAGATGAAAGTCGCTCAGGACTCTGAACAGACGAGTGTCACCTGTCAAACCTCCTGGAACAACGGTAAGGAAGTTCACCATGCAGAATAAGAATGTGATGCTTACCCGATATGTGGGGATGTCAGTGAACCGATCCAGAGCCTCGATCAGTGGCCCCAAAGAAAAGGAAGAGCCCGGGGAAATCAGCCGGATGGCCTCGGAGGAAGATATGCCCAGGGCAAGCGTCACTGACGGCCTGCCCGTCTCTTCATAGGGACGGCCTAACCGCCTTTACACAGGGATGGCCTGCCCGCCTCCCCACAAAGACGGCCTGACCGTCGGTATAGATCCACCTGGCAGACGCATACGTCAGCATTGCATTCATCACACGCATTAACTAGCATTTATTGCATGACAGACGGCCAGCCCGTCGGTCGCTTGTACAGATGCCCTGCCCGTCGGTCAGGAATTTCTATATAAGGGCGAGTGACAGACGGTTTAAACGTTGCTGTCCCTTTCATTTCTTCTCCTAAACCGTTTTCTTTGCGTTTTTTTTGCGTTTTTTCAAGCATTTCTTCATATTTTTTCGCGATTTCTTCATATTTTCGCATTTTCTACTCACCGGGCACTTTGATATTCATATTTTCTCTAGTTTCTACACTTCCTGCGACTACAAGTAAGTAAATAACTACTTTTTTTTTTTTGAATTTTATTCAATTTATCTCTTCATTTCTTTTCCTTTTGACTTTAGGATGCCTTAGATGCCTTAGGAATTTAGGGAGAATGCTGCCCAATTTTCTGTATTATTATTTTTGTAATAAAATCCGAACTTTTTGCATGATCACATAGAAGTAGAATCTTTCCATAATCTTGGTGCTTTAGAATTGCATCCTTTTTAGCGCACCATTCTGTGCATGTTTTGCTTTTGCGGCCTGAGGCCATTATTTTGTGTTGTTGGGGGCACACTCTTGCCGGGGTGCGTCCCATTTACATGTGTACATTATTGTTGAAGCCTGAGGCCTATGTTTTTATCTTTTTGTGCAGGAGGTTGGGCATATCCCTGCCGGGGTGCTGCCCAAATTTTTATTATTTATTCTAGAATTGAGTTTTTTTGCGTATGATGCACGCCCCGGGACCTAGAAAGCCCATTCTTATTCACTTTAATTATTTCCATGCTGATTGAATGTTTACTTTTGCCATGATGCGTGCGAGGCACTTTAAGCTATTTCCTAAGACAGGATGTTTGCTTTTTTCATTTTTTTTTATCATTTCTTTATCTTGTTTGGGCCGCTATTGCCCCGGTGAGGCCTAAATCGGCCTTCACCTCGGAAATAAGTTTAAAAATATTTGTTTTGCCAAATTTCCAATATTTAATCTCTTCCCTTTTGCAGGATGCCTCCCAGACGTAGAGCACCGCAGGCCCAGCCCGAGCTTGTAGCTCCGAATTGGATGGATGATGAGTCGGCTTAGAGGTATAGAGTGCTGGCTCAGGTAGAGTTTTGGGCCAGCCGTTTTGTATCTCGCCCATTGCTAGAGGCCCTAGGATTGGCCCCAGAGTTCGATCTACTTACCGAGGGTGCTGGTTGGACGGAGTTCCTTGAGCCCTCCTTCCAGACATTCCCAGAGGCTACCCTCCAGGTCTTGGCCACTCTCCGCTATGCTGGCTTTCAGAGTGCAGATACCGACCCGGGGGTGATCCAGTTTTGGTTTGACGGCGACCATTTTAGTATCACCAGGCAGAGGTTTGCTCAGGCCATGGGGCTCCCTAGAGAGGAGGGGGTCGAGATCCCGCGGCGAGCGGTGAGACGCGCCCATTGGGCGGCCATTGCCATACCAGGAGTGCTGTACGATCACGATACAGCGAAGAGCACCGTACTGGTGTCTCAGGCACTCCGGTATTTGCACAGAGTGCTTTCCAACTCGTACCTCGGTCGAGCTGGTAATCCAGGGTCGCTTAACGCGGCCGAGATCTGGAGCCTCTGGGCTATGGTGGCAGGCCAGCGTCTCAACATTAGCCACAAGATCTTGGCCAACTTGACCAGAGTCGGCAGAGGGATGACGCCAGTGGTGATGGTAGGAGGAGTCATCACCCGTTTGCTTTTGAGACTGGGGGTTAACCCCGAGAGGTTGAGAGGACCCTTGCCAGAGGGGATCCATGTAGACGCCGCGGCGGCAGTGCAGATGGGGATGATCGCCCCGATATCTGGCCAGGCAGAGGCCTACAGGGTATTGACCATCCATGAGACCCGGCAGATGTTCAACCTTCCACCCTTGGGGGCAGATCCTGATCAGCCGGAGCATCAGCCTCCACAGCCCGAGCCTCAGCCAGAGCCTCAGCCACAGCCCCAGCCTCAGCCGGAGCAACAGCCTCCTAAGCCTCCTCAGCCGCTGACGGTGCCTCCACCACAGCAGCAGGAGCCACCTAGGACCCCCTCGGACTTCGACTTTGAGATCACGATGGACGACCTTTTTGCTGCTTCACCGGCATCCAGAGCGCCGACTCCAATCCCATCACCGAGCGCCAGGGTACAGAGGTCTATCCATGGGCCCTCCGAGAGATACCATCCGTACTCCCGAGGCGACCCAGGGGCATCCACCTCCTCGGCACCACCACCAGAGCCAGCACCGCAGCAACCTGTGCAGCCAGACTTCTCTCAGCTCCTCACCTCCATGTTTATAGCCTTAGAGCGGCGGCAGGATGAGAGGGACAGGGCTATTCATGAGAGGTTGGATCGCCAGCAGGCTGCCATTCAGGAGCAGTCCCAGTCGGTGGAGCATTTGGCTCGGGAGCAGGCGGGTTACATTGAGCATACGACGAGGGAGCAGGCTCGGGCCATGGATGCCTTTAGGGATGAGCAGACTCGGGTCCTGGAGGCTTTTAGAGGGGAGCAGATGAGGATGATTGAGCGGATTGCTCAGGGGCAGAGGGAGTTGAGGCAGCAGCTCACTCATGATTTGGGGACGTCATAGGACCAGGCGTCTCAGAGGATCGATATGACCCTGCAGATGATTGATGAGTCACTTGACTCTCTGAGATCCCGCGTCCAGGCGATAGAGGGGATTCTCCCCCCTCTTTCTCAGACCATGAGGGAGTTTAGGGAGCAGACGGAGCAGAGCCTGGAGCAGAGGAGAAAGGCCGCCAGCGAGCAGACCATTCAGTTGAGCTAAGCCTTCAAGAAGTTGGGAGACAAGGTTTCTGAGACCTTAGGGTTTATGAGTACCTGCACCCAGCCCTTTTTGGACGGCTACGCTCAGATCCGTTTCAGGCGGGCCCATGATCACGAGGCAGGATCCTCCACAGCTCCGCCACCACCTCCGACACGTCCACCTCCTCGAGGGACCGTGCATATATCGGATGACGAGGATCCCGATGAGCCCTCAGACTACACACCTCTCTGATCTTCAGGGAGTTATTTTTGTATCTTTTGTATATTTATATTTTGTATATGCACTGTACAAAAATGACATTTCTAGTGGAAAACTTTTGCTTCATTGTTGCATGATCATTCGATTGTTAATTGCTTAATCACATCACAGAAAGTGTATGTTCTCATATTTACTTATATGTCGATAAAAATAACGATATAGCAATAAAAAAAAAACAAACAACAAAAAATGATAATCAATAACATCTTAATAAGAAGAATGAATAAAAGGTGAAACATGGCATAGCAAATAAAGCAAAATCATGCCATCAATAGACAGGATAAAAGATGACCACTCAAGCATGAGCTAATGAAATTTTTTCATCACACAGGTACGGGGAAATACCGATCTGAGCACAGACATCGATTAAGAAGATCTCCTTTGGAACAAGGAACCCGGTGGGGTTTTCTCATCTCACTAAACTGAGGTTGTAGCCAAAGCATGATGCATCTCACAGATCGAAGCTGCAGTTGAAGAAACACTGCCCTTCACCAAACCGAGGTTGTAGCCAAAGCATGCTGCATCTCACCAGATCGAGACTGTAGCCAAAGCATGCTGCATCTCACCAGATCGAGGTCGTAGCCAAAGCATGATGCATCTCACCAGATCGAGACTGTAGCCAAAGCATGCTGCATCTCACCAGATCGAGGTCGTAGCCAAAGCATGCTGCATCTCACCAGATCGAGACCGTAGCCAAAGCATGCCGCATCTCACCAGATCGAGGTCGTGGCCAAAGCCTGCTGCACCTCACCGAACACCCGCAGGTCGAGATAAGACCGATGAGAGTATTTTCGCATCGCCGAGCGGATCGAGACGAGATCCACCCGGCCAAAGGCAAAGAGGGTGAAAAGCCGTCGCAGGTACGCTTCCTTTCTGACCTTTCTCTGAGTTTTGGCTTATCTAGGCGCTTGTGCACTAGTTTTCCCAAAACTGGGGGCAACTGTAAGCACCGTGTCCCGGAGCGGTCCGGATCAGAGGTTGCCATGTGATGAAATCAGTGTCCAAACCTGCATGGGAGGTTGGATTTAGAGGTTTTAGCCCCGCGTTCCATGAGAAGTGAGGTTTTTATCATTGCTGGGCCGAAGGAGAGGAAAACAGAGGTTTTTTTCGAGTCAAAGGGCTTTTTGTCCTCCACAGACGGCCAGCCCGTCTGTCGAGCCGGCCCGTCGCTCCGAGTCACCGACGGCTCTAGGTATTTTCCGACGCCCGTCGAAAAATCACCGCCCCTGTCAGAATGCCGCCTGGTTTCCTGGAGCACGCAACCCTTTCGACGCCCGTCGGTGGATGTAGCAGGGCCGTCGGACTAATCCTTGTGTCAGAAGGATTCTTCCGACGCCCGCCTCTATACACCGACGCCCGTCGGTCATGTCTGGCTATAAAAGCTCCGGATTTTCATTTGAAAAGGGTTGGAAAATTTTTCGGAAGAGGAAACTCTGCCCAATTTCAAGCACAATTTCTCTCTCTTCCAAAAACACTTTTTCTAAAGAAATCTATTGAATCAAGGATCAAATCAATCAAAGGGAACTAAAAGCTAATTAGTTTTCTTTAGATTTTGACTCCAAAATCGATTTTCTGAGGGATTGAAGGTGAAATATCTCATTTTCTCTCTTTAATCTTTCATCTTTGCTTCTCGTGGAACGCGCGGGGCTCTAACCGACACAAGAATCTCACCTGAAGCGATTATCTGAGGGTAAATATTCCGGATTATTTCTCCATATTTATTTCTCATTTTGTACAATTTTTGAATATCTATCATTATTTTCTTTTATCTTGACTCCCTTATCTCTTTTTGGGATAAAATTCTTTTTTTTACTTTGAAAAGGTTTTTTTTTCTATCCCTCTCCATTCTGTTTTTTTCGGAGACAGAGGTGACCGACGGGTCATCTTTATGACCGATGCCCGTCGGTCACCCACCTACAGACGCCCCTCCTTGAGTGACAGACGGGCATATCGGATACCCGAACCGACGCTCGTCGGTCAAACAAGGAAGGCCGTCGGTGGGTTCTGTCTCCCTCCTTTTAAACCTTTTTTATCTCTTCCAAGTCTCCTTGACTCCTTATGTGTTTATTTTATGTATATTAACCTCTCTTAACTTTCTGTGAGTGTACATCGGTCCTCCTGGATTATCTCGAGCTTGAGCGGCTATCTACCATGTTTGGAGGATCTCGTCCGGTTTAGTTTCCTAATCCTCTTGTTTCATTTCTTTTATTGATTATCTTATGTATATGGATGTACTCCTTTCATATCCCGTTGGCGTATAAAAATGACTCAATGGTTTTATATTTAATAAAATGAGGTTTACACAAAACAAGGGTCCAATGCCTTATTTCCATCAAAAAAAAAGATCATCACAAATAAAAATCCCCAATTTTAATAACGATGCATATGAGGACCAAAGTCCTCAAAATAAGCAATATCCCGATTTATGCATGCTTCGCACATTTATTAAAGGGAGTTGTATTCCGCTCCTTGTATTTATTGTAATCTATTGCTTTTATTATTTACTTGATCATTTACAGCTTTTCGAATGTGAATAAATGCGCCTTTTAATCAAACTGCATAGTGTGGAGAGAGAGCGAATTAATGATAATTAAAATTTGATCATAAAATAATTGAGGTAGAAATAGATGAGAAATCCCGGACCCAGCTCTGGTCTTTGGGCTCAAGAGGTTAGAGGTCATCCTTCAAGATACTTCTTGAGTCACGAGGCTTTAGCGCTAATCCTAGGCTCCTTAGGGTGAGGAGTTCACCTTCCATGATCCCTCTGGCTGGCCCAAAATGGATACCAAGCGCAGTCTTAGGCTCTCCGAGGCGAGAGAAACTTTCCCAATGTTCTATTGGGTGGCGACTCCATGAAACCTCCGTGTTGCTCAACATAGACGCACTTGCGATTCATCGCAAGCTGTCAACGGACCTGCAATTGCCCCGATCGCCCACGTGCTGGCGGTCCGAAAGGGCGGCGCTCGGGATCCGGCACGCGTCACAGTCAGTCTAGTGGATAGTTAGGCATGCCTAATAGAGTCTCTTAGCTGTAGCCCTCCATTTCGTTTGGACCCCGATCAGGTCCCTGTTTTTATCCTTGCGATCCCTGAAAAGTTTGGATCTTGTTTAATGTCCCCTCTGTAAAAATGTTTTGAATTTGATAAATTAAAATGGTTTTTGATTCTTACCCATAAGGTACCGCCACTGTTCGATTCGTACCCGTAAGGTACCATCACTGTTTACTCGTTATCCACTATTGTCAGTCAGCAGGTGTTCATTTGTTTTGCTTTGCTTCGATAAGATATAAGAATGTGATATCTGAATGAGTATGATGATAAGTATGAGAAATCAGCTAACGTATATATGTATATGAGCTTCTGAATGTTATATATATATAAATGTGACTCAAGTATGATTATATATGTGATTCGATTATCCGCATATGTCATAGTGTATGTGTTTTGCTTTGGCGACCATTGTGAATGGCCGTCCACTCTTTTGTCGTGTGTTTTCTCCACTAAGCATTATCGCTTAGCACGGAGTTGCGGCCAGTCAAGCCAACACAGAGGGATTAATGATAGGGCTTTCTTTTTGTAGTCTATTGATAATTCTTTTGTAATAGAACTCTCATTCTATCAACGTTTTCGTAAAGCTTCCGCTTGTATATTTCAGATATGTAATTATTTTGTTTTGGCAACTGATCAGAACATTATTGTAATGGATGTTGTTATATTAATGCATGATCATGATGATGTTTCTCAAAAGTTTTAATTTTCGTTGTGTTTCCGTTTGGTGATGATGTATGAATGTATGCTTTGTATCGGTCTGTTGGGTGTGACACCCCTGCTCCTACGACATCTCACTCCCATCCGGATGGGTTCGCCTACGTATGGGTAGGGGGTGTTATACGCGCCGAACCCAGACGGCCCCAAAAACCCACTTTTAGGGCATTCGATAGAGGTTCATAGAACTTATAAGGCGTTACAAGGGCATCCATTTTTGGCAGCAAAGAGGTATTTTGGAATTGCCACCCAATAAAACATTGGGAAAGGTCGTCTAGCCTTAATGAGCCTAAGACAGCGCATGTGTGTCTATTTTGGGCAATCAGAGATATTTTGGATACCTCCTTTCAATAAAACACTGGAAGGATCGTCTAATCTCGTGAAGCCTAAGATGATGCATATACGTCTATTTTGGGCAAGCCATAGATATTTTGGACACCTCCTTTCAATAGAACACTAGAAGGATCATCTAATCTCATAGAGCTTAAGACCATCCAAATTGGGCCTATTTTGGGCAAAAGAGATATTTTGGAGACCCCACCCCAATAGGACATTGAGATGGTCCTCTAACGTCGTTGAGCCTAGGACCAGAGAAGGTTCAGGACTTCCCATTTATTCATACCTTGATTAAATTATGATTGAGTTTTAGAGATAAAATTTCATTATGTTTTCTCATACAGTTTAATGCATTAATTAGAGCACATGTCGATCACATAATGAAAGCAATAAATAACGTAAATTAAGCATAAATTAAATAAAATCACAATAATTTACAACAAAACTATGGGCGGAATACAACCCCCATTGTAAATGAGAAAAAAAATGAAACATACAGAAAGCGGGATATTCGATTAAGGATGAAGACATTTTTCTTCGCATGCATATTTAAAGAAAAATAATATTAAAATGTCTATTTTGTTTGGACAAAAAAATCAGGACATTGGTCCTATTTTATTTAAGAAAATTCCATTTATTTGTAGAAGAAATCTTTGGCCATTTTACATTAGCGGGCTCAAAATAATATTTACAATAAATTGGAAATAAATATAAACTAAAAGGAAATAGGGTAAAGAAAATGAACCAAATTGGCGTCCCCAGATCATCCTATTAGTCTCCCCTTCTTAGTGCCCCATAATCAGTAGAAATAAATAAACTCACAAGAAAAACAAATAACACGTAAGTGGGAGAATGAAATAAAATAATGAAAATAAAAAGAAATATCAGAGATAAAATAAATATATAAATAATAAATATAAATATCTATATGTTGATAAAATGATTGTGAATAAATAAAATAAAATAAAAAAATAAAAGTAGGATTGAACCCAGAATATTTACCCTCAGAACTCGAATTCGATGGAGGGAAAAAGATGATTGATTTCCTTGCCTTGATCCGCAAATTTAGCATTGAAAATAATAAAAATTTGAGTTTTATTCCAAGAAAGAAAACTTGATTAAAAAAATAATGGAAGAAAATAAAAACTGTAAAGAACAAAGAATTATTTTTTTTATCTTAAGAATGACTTTTTCATTAAGAATTTATTTTTAAAACCTTACAAAATTTATTTGAATAAGAAAACTCAAATAAAGAAAAATGAAGAAAGAATTCTTTGATGAAGAAAAAACGAAAAATCTAAATTTAAGAAATTTGTTTGAAGAAAAAAACTCAAGAGAAAGAAAATATAGAAAGAATTCCTTTAAAAAGAAGAAGAAGAGAAAAATTCGGATCCTTTTCCTCGATCATCAACCTACTATTTATAAGCTAACTGAGTATAAGGAAAAAATTCAAATCTTATTAAAATTTAAATTTCAAATTCAAATATTTTTAAAATTCAAATTTAAATATCAAATCTTTTTAAAAATCAAAATTTAAAAATCCAAATCTTTTCAAAATTCAAATTTAAAAATCTAAATCTTTTCAAAATTCAAATTAAAAATCCAAATCATTTTAAAATTCAAATTTAAAAATCTAAATCTTTTAAAAAATTTGAATTAAAAGTTTAAATCTTTTTTAAAATTTGAATTATCCTTAAAAATAGATATCAAATTCTTTTGAATTCAAATTAGATAATTTAAATTAGATTTGAAGATAAAATCAAATTCTTTTGAACTCAAATTAGAATTTAGAAGATAAAATTAAATTTTTGATATTTATTTTAAGGATAAATTTTAATAAAAAATAATTTAAAACCTATCTTAATTTTAAAATTTGAAAATACCATGAAAATACAAAAAAATGGGATAAAAAAATCATTTTTGGAGAAAAAATTGCGAAAAAAGAACAAAAATTGAGTTTTCGGCAGAAACGGCAGATCTGGATGAACGATGCCTGTAGCTGACGAGCGACGGGCTGCCAGCGGGCGCTGTACACTGGCAGGTGAGGGACGAGTGAGCGGCGCCTCACCCGTCGCGCGCGCACCTTACAGAGCAGGGGCGAGCGCCCCAGCGTCGGCGTGCTCTGCGCACTCGCCTGACGCGCGAGGGAGGTCCCTCCTCGCGCACTGGCTGCAGCAATCGACCAAATTTTTTTTTTTTAAGTTTTAAGTAAACAATTTTGACTAAAATAATATAATTTTAAAACTCATTTTTTATTTTTATTTTTAGTTTTTATATTTTTTATTTTTTATTCCAAAAAAGCAAATTTTAACAAATAAATCATCACTTCCAACCTTTTTACCTGTGAACAGGCATTAATTTCATCATTGGGTAACCTCTGATCTGGGCTGTATCAGGATGCAGTGTCTACAGCTTCCTTTCATAATATCTAGCTGTTCGGTGGGGGAGATGGTAGTTGCCACCGTAGACTCGCACAAGGCTTCAACCAATCTTTGCCTGTGCAAAGAAGACTGCCTCAGAAGATCCCATATCGAAATCTAATCCGGCGTCCTTTTCAATTGCCTCTCTATTCGGTCCTCTTCTAACTCCTTTTCTTTTTGCGCAACCATGGGATCTTGTGGCTTCTCGGCCTCCGAAACTACCCTTCCACTCCGGGTCACTGCTCCGACATTCTTATCTCCACCTTCCTTCGCGTCATTCTTTTTGTCAACTTCTTCTACTTCATCCTTCTCTGAACCCCATGGGTCTGCAGACTCTTCAACATCAAAATTATTATTTTTATCTCCATTGTCATCATTGGACCAACAATCTACCGCTGCCACTAGAATCCCTTCTTCATTCGCCCCCTCTGAGCAAATGATAGCAGTGTTCTCACCTCCATACAAGTCCCTTAGTACGTACCACTTGGGCAAGCTAGACCCAATCATGAACATCGGTGGGGGCACATTATTATATCCGGGCTTCTTTTGGTTCCCCCTCTTCTCCGAATCTGTGATTTCTTTTGAGTTAATCAGATCCTGGATGGCATGCCTTAATGCCTTGCAGTCATCCATCGTGTGCCCGGTGTGCTAATGATAAGCACAGTGCTAATTATCCTTGTGCCCCGGTTGTCCCTGAGTCTAGGCAGGCTTAGGTGTTAGGGGTTGTAGCTTGCCCTCTTTTATCAATCTTCTCAACACCCAGAGAGGGACCTCCCCATATTTGAGAAGCGCCTAGGGCCAGCGTTCGCAGCTGAAACTTCTGCTATCTTGCTCATTCTACCACTGCTGCTAGAACTTGTTGGCCAGCTTGCCCCCTAACTACTACCTCCCTTCCTGGCATAGGTCTCACTGCTCGCCCTTCTAGCAAGATACTCCCCTTCAGCCTCAATGGCTATATCCTTCAATGACTTCCAGTCTTTTAAACCCTTCATCTTCAGCCCAGTCTTTTAAACTGATATGGGCTAGCGTTCTTGATAAAGAGCCTTATCTGATCCTGGGTATCTGGCTTTCTTTTCATTTCCATCACCCGATTCCTCTATCGGGTCAGATATTCATGAAATGAATCCCGAGACTTTTGCTGTAAGAGCTCCAAATCTTTCAGTGTCACTTCCATCCTTGTATTGCAGTCGTACTACCTCAGGAACTCTTTCGTCAATAGGTCCCAATCTTCCTTCGTCCTCCTATCCTGTTCGTGGTACCAATCCACTACTGGGCCAGTCAATTTTAAGTAGAAGTACTCTATCTTCTGCCTCTTGGTCAAAGTAGTACCCTTCATTACCAATAAGTACTGCTTTATATGGGTGGTGGGATCTAAAGTGCCATCAAATTTTGGGACGTCTGGCAACTTGAAATTTTGAGGGATCAGATCCTCTCCCTCTAGTTCCTTGTCCTCAGGGTTCATTCCTCGCCCCCTCATCAACATCCTTGACATTGCCATGAATCTTTCTTCCATCTTCTTCCAGATGGCTTCTTCCATCTGAGGTGCCTTTCCCCTCACTGATATAGGCTTCTCATATTCATCTTCTTCCCAATCTTTCTCTACTCTACGGGTAGCCCCTATTCTCTATCCTGCCAATGTGTTAGCCCTTAAATCCACTGGTGGTGGGCGAATCTCTTCTTGTGGTTGGTCTCTAGCCTCCTCCTATTCATTTTGTCTCATGGGAGGAGGAACTGGGTTCTGTGGCGCTGTAGACACCGGGTCCCGAGTTAGCCTAGATCAGGATTACCCAATGATGAAATTAAGTGTGCCGATTTATAGGCAAAAATGAAATTGAAAATGATGATTTCCTTGTCAAATTGATTTATTAGCAATAAATAAAAATGTATTTTTAAAAAAAATATTTTAAGTGTTTTAAAAATTATTTTGGGACAAAAAAGGTATGTTTTGAAATTATAGTTTTTTAGAAAATTTAAAAAAAAAAAAAAAGAAGTCGGCGAATGTCGGGTGCGGCAGCGCCCCAGTGCGCAGGCTGTGCGCGAGCGGGCGCTCTCGCCTGCGCGCGGGCGACGCGCTAGGCGTCGCCCGCGCGCCTTGCACGCTCCGATGCCCGTCGGGCGTCGGTCGCCCCTGTGCGCCCCAATTCACCGATTTTTGCTATTTTTCCAATTTTTGGCCTAAAAATTGATTTTTTCCTCATTTTTTGTGCAATTTAATGTAAAAACCTTTTATTCTCCAAACTCTTCAAATTCATGAGTTTTTTGTAATTATTAGAATTAAATTTATTTAATTCAATTAATTAAAAATTCTGAATTTTGGGGTTATAAAAAGGGATTTTTAGTAAGGATTTAGGGGGGATTTTTCTTAAGAAAAATATTGTTTTCTCTCTTCTTCTTCTTCTTCTTCTTCTTCTTCTTCTTCAAGAAAAATTCTCCAAGTATATTAATCTGATTTTTTAATTTAATTCTTGAGACAAATAAATCAATTATTTGTTCTTGTGAATTTTTTACTTCTTTGTTATAATTTTTTTCTTGAGACAAATAAATCAATGATTTGTTCTTGGGATAAAATTTCATTATATATTTATTTCTTTAAATCAAAGCAAGGAATTATCATCCAACTTCATTTATCACATCCAATTTTGAGGGTAAGCATTCTTGGCTCCAATTTTAATTTTTAATTAGTTAACTAACATGTAAATCCTCTTAGATCTATTTTCTTGGTTCTTATTTAATTGTCCATATTATTTTTGTGTTCTTATTCTTATTTCATATTAATATAATTGTTGTTATTTTTATTCTTGTGTTCTTATTTAATTATTCATATTAGTATTATTATCACTATTGTTCATATTATTGTCATTATTTTTTATTTCTTAATCTTTTATTTAATTGTTCATATCATTATTTTTTATTTCTTTATCTTTTATTTAATTGTTCATATCATTATTTTTTATTCTTAATTTCATATTATTATTTCTTATTCTTAATTTCATATTATTATTTCTTATTCTTAATCTTTTATTTAATTGTTCATATTATTATTTCTTATTCTTATTTTTTATTTAATTGTTCACGTTCATATTCTTGTCATTATTTTTGTTCATTCATTCATTATTATAATTTACTATTATTATTACCATCATCATCATCATCATCATTATTATTATTATTATTATTATTATTATTATTATTATTATTATTATTATTATTATTATTATTATTATTATTATTATTATTATTATCATTATCATTACTTGCATATTTAATTTGATTGTTCATATTCTTTGATGCTATTATTATTGTCAATATTATTACTTGCATATTTAATTTGATTCTTCATATTCTTTGATATTATCATCATCATCATCATCATCATGATCATCATGATTATTATTATTATTATTATTATTATTATTATTATTATTATTATTATTATTATTATTATTATTATTTATCATCATTACTATTATTATCATTATTATTTTTATTAGTTTTATTTATTATTATAATTTATCATTATTATTATTCATGTTTTTTCATGCATGTTAAATTTTATTGTTTTTATTTATGCATGTTAAATGTTAATATGTTAATATGTTTATTTTATTATGCCATCTAATTAATTTGTCATACATTATGCATGTTGTTTTATTTTTTTTAATTCATTTTTACATGTTATATGTTTAAATCAATTTTTTATTACCAACATTATTTTTATTTGTTTTTATTTCAATACTTATTTTTCATGTGTGAGCCTTTTCAATTCCAAGTGGGAGCCCATGGAGATTTAAAGATATTATTTGGGAGTTAATTAATTTGTCATTTTTATTGTTTCCCATTATTTGTAGTTTATTATTTAATATGAAATTTGTAATAAATTTATTTTTCATGCACGTTAATCAAAAGTCACAAAACTATTTTTATTAAATTAACTTGGAACTTTTTTCTAATAAAGTGGGACCAATGTCCTAATTTTTCATCCAAATAAATTGTCACTTCAAAATCATTTTCTTTAATTGTGCATGCGAGGACCAATGTCCTCATCTTTAATAAATAACCTGTTTTATGCATGATTTACATTTATTTTACAATGGGGGTTGCATTCCGCCCTTAGTTTTGTTGTAATTTATTTTTATGCACTTTATTTTAAGTATGCTTTCATTTAATATTTTTTCTTGGATGACCAACTTGCGCTCTAATTATTGCATTAAAACGTTTGAGAAATGGGATAAAATCTTAAATTCAAAACTCAATTTTAACTTAACCAAGGTATGAATATATGAGAAGTCACGAACCATCTCTGGTCTTTAGGCTCAACGAGGTGAGAGAACCATTATGGTGTTTCATTGGAATGGGATCTCTAAGACACCTCTTGTGTCCCACCAAAAGACTCAATTTACAATCCTAGGCTCCACGGGGTAGAGGGTCATTCCAGTGTTCTATTGGGGTGAATGCCTCCAAGATCCCTTTAGCTTGCCCAAAATGGATATTATGCGCTGTCTTAGGTTCATTGAGGCGAGATGAACTTTCCCAATGTTCTATTCGGTGGCGACTCCATGAAACCTCCTTGTTGCCCAAAATAGATGCCCTTGTAAATTTCTTACAAGTTTTCATGAACCTCTCCCGATCGCCCTAAGAGCGGGCCGCCGGGGCGTCCCACGGGGTTCGGCGCACGTCACAGTGGCGATTCCGATGGGGAGTCTAAGACACTTCAATTCGAAAGTACCTTGATTAAAAATTATAATTGAGTTTTAATTTAAAAATTTTATCCCTTTTCGAAATTGCATTGCATCCATACTAGAGCCTTAGATTATGCTAGTTTGGTCCCTATTTTTAACCTCGATGCGTTCCCAAAGCACGACCTTACGTTCACTCAATGTGGGGAAGTATTAGGGATAATCACCAGCCCAAGCCTCGTACCTTATGGTATATCAAATGGTGACCCAGTCGGTCGTTATGCTCGTGATGAGCTAGACCCGTTCGCAGGGACCATGCTTGGGTAGCCCTAAAGTATCATCACCCTTGACCAAAGCTCATGTAATGGCAATAGATACTTGCCCTAGGTGACATGCTTTTTAATATAATGCTTGCTATGTGGGCCATTATATATTGAACAAATTCAACCCAATTAAATGGGCTTTTATCAAAGGCTTTCATGCCCCGATGGGCCCATCTTAATTTAGTTGAAATGTTTAAATACATAAAGGCCAAAACCCATACGTATGAATAATAGGCAAGAGATGTTATGCTACCGGCCTTGCACCGTGCACCATACGCATCCATTGGGTTCCCCGCTAACCCATGGATCAAACCCACCTAGGAAAGAGACCACATTACCTCGTGTGTGGGAGTGATAAGGTTGGAAGGATCTATCTGCCTGTATGTGATTGTCCATGCTGCATCAACACGATCATGCATTGTATATATCATTCATGCATCATCCTAACAGTTCAAATCTTTTAGCCATCATAGATTCACCAAAGTGGACTAGGGGTTCTGACTGTCGGCTAGTCAGAATAGATCTGCCTCTTGGATTGACAGAATTAGTGTCTGACTGGAATTCTGAGCCACCCTCAACGACCGGAGAGTTATCCAGAGAGTCATCCATGGCAGAAGAACCTGGAACCTTAATAAGTCAAGACCTAGCTAGGAGGCTAGAGGATTTTAAGCGAAGAGTGTTGGAAATAGTGGGAGCTATGGCTAGTAGAATTGCTCATCCTCCTGCTCCACAACCACCAGCTGCTCCATATCCACCTATGGCTCCACAGCCCCAGATGGTTTATGCTGGGGGGCAAGTTGAACCACCTCCTAGTAGAGAAACCCCCGCTCTAGTTAATGCTCCCCGCAAACCTGCTAATTAACATATAGTTATTGTGCCTATTGAGCAAAGAAGGGCAAAATCTCCAATCCCAATGATGATTTTGTGATGGAGGAGGAAGATAAAGAGGTAGTAGCACCTCAATTTGTGGGGGCCAGAGCACCCAGGGCAGAAGATAAGGCGATGAGAGGGTCGAGACAACAAATTGAAGCGATCACCCGCATGCTATCAGCCGAAAAGGGGATCAACCCTGAAGATAGAGATTTGGGAGAGGAAGAGCTATTGCCCCAAAGGTTCAAAATGCCTGAGCTGCCAAAGTTTGATGGTACTTCGGATCCATCTACACACATTAAGCAGTATACCCTGTTGATGAAAGGCACTGGGTTGACCAAGAAATAGAAGGTAGAATATTTCTGCCTTAGTCTGGTGGGTCCGGCTGTGGACTGGTACCATGGGTTAGACAGGAGGTCTAAAGAGGATTGGGACCTTTTAATTAAGGAGCTCATGAAGCAATATGACTGCAGTACTAGGATGGAGGTCACCTTAAAGGACCTCGAGCTTTTACAGCAGAAGAATGATGAGTCGTTCCATGAGTACCTTACAAGATGGAGGAATAGGGTCATGGAGATGAAGCGAAAGCCTGACACTGCTGATCAAATCAGGCTATTTATCAGGAAATCTTGCCCTTACTTGAGGGACCTGCTCAGCTTTAAGGGGCTCAGAGACTGGGAATCCCTTAAGGACATTGCTGTAGAAGCTGAGGGTGCTTACTTGGCGAAGAAAGCAAGCCAAAACAACTTTGCTGGGAAAGGTTATGGCAACCAGTCAGGGTACAAACCAGGCGGTGCAAGAAGCAACAATAATAGAGGTGGTAAGACGGCCGAGGTTTCAGCCACTGAGGTTGGACAGGTTCAGAGGTATTACTCCAATTTGGGTCGTTCTCTGTCTTAGGTGCTGGAGATATTGACAAAAGAAGGCAAGTTGAGACCATTGCCATCCAGACCAGCCATGAATCAAGGAAAGCCAGGGCACAGAGAGGATCAGTACTGTGCTTACCATCAGCACACCGGGCATTTAACAGATTACTACAGAACTCTGAGGAACAAAATTCAAGATCTTATTGATGCCAAAGAGATCACCGATCCTGAGAAGAGAGACAAGAAAAAGAGGCCAGGGTATAATGCAGTTCCCCCACCATGAATGTGATCGAAGGGGAAGAATATGTTTTTTAGTTGCTTCTTTTATTATAAGAACACTTTCTATGACAATATTTGCAGTATTGCTAATTTCAATAAAGTGAACAATCTTGCATATTTATATAGTGTCACTAATGATTTCATTTCTCATGATCACAAAGCATTCATTTTTTGATATTTATTAAAAAAAGATATGTTTTGAAATTATAGTTTTTTAGAAAATTTTTTAAAAAAAAAAAAGAAGTCGGCGAATGTCGGGTGCGGCAGCGCCCCAGCGCGCAGGCTGTTCGCGCGCGGGGCACTCTCGCCCGGGCAGCACCTAGCGCGCGCGGGGCGCTCTTGCCTACGCGCGGGCAACGCGCTAGGCGTCGCCCGTCTGGCGCGCCGATGGGCGTCGGTCGCCCCTGTGCGCCCCAATTCGCCGATTTTTGCTATTTTTTCGATTTTTGGCCTAAAAATTGATTTTTTCTTCATTTTTTTTGTGCAATTTAATGCAAAAACCTTTTATTCTCCAAACTCTTCAAATTCATGAGTTTTTTGTAATTATTAGAATAAAATTTATTTAATTCAATTAACTAAAAATTCTGAATTTTGGGGTTATAAAAAGGGGTTTTTAGTAAGGATTTAGGGGGGATTTTTCTTAAGAAAAATATTGTTTTCTCTCTTCTTCTTCTTCTTCTTCTTTTTCTTCTTATTTTTTTTCTTCTTCAAGAAAAATTCTCCAAGTATTTTAATCTTATTTTTTAATTTAATTCTTGAGACAAATAAATCAATTATTTGTTCTTGGGATAAAATTTCATTATATATTTATTTTTTTAAATCAAAGTAAGGAATTATCATCCAACTTCATTCATCACATCCAATTTTGAGGGTAAGCATTCTTGGCTCCAATTTTAATTTTTAATTAGTTAACTAACATGTAAATCCTCTTAAATCTATTTTCTTGTTTCTTATTTAATTGTCCATATTATTTTTGTGTTCTTATTCTTATTTCATATTAATATAATTGTTGTTATTTTTATTCTTGTATTCTTATTTAATTATTCATACTAGTATTATTATCATTATTGTTCATATTATTGTCATTATTTTTTATTTCTTAATCTTTTATTTAATTGTTTATATCATTATTTTTTATTTCTTTATCTTTTATTTAATTGTTCATATCATTATTTTTTATTCTTAATTTCATATTATTATTTCTTATTCTTAATTTCATATTATTATTTCTTATTCTTAATCTTTTATTTAATTGTTCATATTATTATTTCTTATTCTTATTTCTTATTTAATTGTTCATGTTCATATTCTTGTCATTGTTTTTGTTCATTCATTATTATTATTATTTACTATTATTATTACCATCATTATCATTATTATTATTATTATTATTATTATTATTTATTTATTTGTTATTATTATTATTATTATTATTATTATTATTATTATTATTATTATTATTATTATTATCATCATCATCATCATCATTACTTGCATATTTAATTTGATTGTTCATATTTTTTGATGCTATTATTATTGTCATTATTATTACTTGCATATTTAATTTGATTGTTCATATTCTTTGATATCATCATCATCATCATCATCATCATCATCATCATTGTTGTTATTATTATTATTATTATTATTATTATTATTATTATTATTATTATTATTATTGTTGTTGTTGTTGTTGTTGTTGTTGTTTTTATTATTATTATTATTTATCATCATTACTATTATTATCATTATTATTTTCATTAGTTTTATTTATTATTATAATTTATCATTATTATTATTCATGTTTTTTCATACATGTTAAATTTTATTATTTTTATTTATGCATGTTAAATGTTAAATGTTAATATGTTTATTTTATTATGCCATCTAATTAATTTGTCATACATTATGCATGTTGTTTTATTTATTTTAATTCATTTTTACATGTTATATATTTAAATCCATTTTTTATTACTAACATTATTTTTATTTGTTTTTATTTCAATACTTATTTTTCATTTGTGAGCCTTTTCAATTCCAAATGGGATCCCATGGAGATTTAAAGATATTATTTGGGAGTTAATTAATTTGTCATTTTTATTGTTTCTCATTATTTGTAGTTTATTATTTAATATGTAATTTGTAATAAATTTATTTTTCATGCATGTTAATCAAAAGTCACAAAACTATTTTTATTAAATTAACTTGGAACTTTTTTCTAATAAAGTGGGACCAATGTCCTAATTTTTCATCCAAATAAATTTTTACTTCAAAATCATTTTCTTTAATTGTGCATGCGAGGACCAATGACCTCATCTTTAATAAATAACCCGTTTTATGCATGATTTACATTTATTTTACAATGGGGGTTGTATTCTGCCCCTAGTTTTGTTGTAATTTATTTTTATGCACTTTATTTTAAGTATGCTTTCATTTAATGTTTTTTCTTTGATGACCAACTTGCGCTCTAATTATTGCATTAAAACGTTTGAGAAATGGGATAAAATCTTAAATTCAAAACTCAATTTTAACTTAACCAAGGTATGAATAAATGAGAAGTCCCGAACCATCTCTGGTCTTTGGGCTCAACGAGGTGAGAGAACCATTCCGGTGCTTCATTGGAATGGGATCTCCAAGACACCTCTTGTGTCCCACCAAAAGACTCAATTTACAATCCTAGGCTCCACGGGGTAGAGGGTCATTCCAGTGTTCTATTGGGGTGAATGCCTCCAAGATCCCTTTGGCTTGCCCAAAATGGATATTATGCGCCGTCTTAGGTTCACTGAGGCGGGATGAACTTTCCCAATGTTCTATTGGGTGGCGACTCTATGAAACCTCCTTGTTGCCCAAAATAGACGCCCTTGTAAATTTCTTACAAGTTTTCATGAACCTCTCCCGATCGCCCTAAGAGCGGGCCGCCGGGGCATCCCACGGGGTTCGGCGCACGTCGCAGGCGCAGACTGGGCCATCGTTGCCATCATGGCCATCATTATGTTCTCGAATTCCTCAAACCGTCTTCCTACCTCTTCAGCTATTATGGCCAAGGTGGCATCTGTTCCTCTTGGTGAGTTAGCCATTTCACTGTGTATAGAAAATTGAGAGGAGGTAGCATGACTGCTCTTAGAAAGTGAATTCGAATGTTCTACACTTTCTGGTAGCTCAAAGAATGGATTTTTGTGTAGCCACCCACGGTGACCTCTTGACCACCTAGGTAGATCTATGATGGCTGCAAAACATACTGGGTCAGGATGATGCATGAATGACATGTAACACATGATCGTGCTATACAGCACCCACAATCCACATACAAGCAGATTTACCCTTCCAACCTTATTACTCCCACACACGAGGTCGTGCAGTCTCTGTCCTAGGTTGGTGTGATCCATGGGTTAGCGGGCAACCCAATGGACGCGTATGGTGTACGGTGGAAATCCAGTAGCATAACCTCTCTTATCTAATATACATATGTATAAGTTCTGACCATTATGTATTTAAACAGTTCCAATAAATCAACATGGGCCTATCAGGGCATGAAAGCCTTTGATTGGGTGACCAGTCAAATTATCTGGGTTTGTCTAATACATAATGATCCATACAGCAAGCATAGTATTATGGTTCATGCCACCTAGGGGAAGTATCTACTTCCATTACATGATCTTTGGCCAGGGTGGTGCTACTTTTGGGCTACCCAAGTATGTTCCTACGAATGGGTCTAGCTCATCATGAGCATAGCGACCAGTCAGGTCATCATTTGATATACCACATGGTACTAGACTTGGGTTGGTGATTATCCTTAACACTTCCCAACATTGAGTAAGCGTAGGATCGTGCTTGGGGAACACACCGGGGTTAAAAGAGGGACCAAACTAGCAAATATCTAAGGCTCTAACGATATGCAATGTAATTTCGAATAACTAATGAAATTTTCAATTAAAACTCAATTATATGTTTTAACCAAGGTGCTTTCGAAGCAAAGTCTCATTTAGTCCCTAGTGGAGTCGCCACTGTGACCCGCGCTGAACCCCGGGGGCCCCAAAAACCCGCTTTTAGGATATTCGAGAGAGGTTTATAAGACTTGCAAAAGATTGTAAGGGCATCTATTTTGGGCAACAAGGAGGTGTTTCGGATTCACCACCCAATAAAATATTGGGAAAGGTCGTCTAGCCTTACTGAGCCTAAGATAGCACATGTGTGTCTATTTTGGACAATCAGAGATATCTAGGAATCCTCCTTCTAATAGAACATCAAGAAGATTAATTTAATCTTATGAAGCCTAAGACGATGCATATACGTTCATTTTGGGCAAGCCTGAGATATTTTGGAGTCCCCACCCCAATAGAACATTGGGATGGTTCGTCTAACCTCATAGAGCCTAAGATAATGCAACTTGGGCCTATTTTTGGCAACAAGAGATATTTTGGAATTCCTTCTCCAATAGAACATTGGAAAGATTCATCTAACTTTGTTGAGCCTAAGACCAGAGAGAGTTTGGGACTTTTCGTTTATTCATACCGTGATTAAATTATAATTGACTTTTGAATTTAAAGTTTTCATTCCATTTTCACATTTAGTTCGATGCAATAATTAAAGCATAGATGAATCACATAATGAAAGCGATAAATAAAACAAGATTAAAATAAGGCAAATAAAAATGTAATAAATTACAACAAAAGTAGGGGTGGAATACAACCCCCAATGTAAATGAAATGTCAATCATACATAAAACGGGATATTCATTAAAATATGATGACATTGGTCTTCGCATGCATGTTTAGAGAAAAGTAATGTTAAAGCATCTATTTTATTGGGATAGAAAATCAGGACATTGGTCCTATATTATTTAGGAAAATCCCATTTATTTATAGAAACATTAAACCATTTTTACACTAACTGGATCAAAATAATAAATGGTGCATGGAAATTGAGATAAAAGAAAATAAGATAAAGAAATAAACACGAATAATGTCCTCGAATCATCCCGGTGTCCTCCACTTTTTAACACCCCAAATCCAATAAAAATAGTTAAACTTATAAAAAAGACAAAAAGCATGTCATTGCAATAATTAAGCAATAAAAATGATGAAATGAATAAAGATGAAAAATCTATAAAAAATCACCATGGAAAATAAGGAAGAATAAGGATAAAAATGGGTAAAGAAAAGGAAATAGAAAATAAGGAAGGACGGCGCACATCACGTGGGCAACGGCCATCCCTGGACCGATCGACGGGTAGAGGCAGAGTTTCGCGACAGCCCGTCGCTCGGGTGAGCAACGGCCGTCGGTGCACCCTCAGTTCGTTGGTCGTCCCTGATCCAGAAAAAAACAGAAAATTTTGATTAAAATCTAATTTTTACTATTAAAATTATATTTTTGCGCGATTGGACACAAATGAATTAACACGAAACAAAAAATGAATTAGAGATTGATCTAGAAATATTTACCTTCGGAATATTACCTTCTGAAAGCGAATGTCACATGATTTCTACCCTTGAATTCTACAAGGATTAATCAACGATGTACAATTTCGGAGAGTTTTTTCTACTGCAAGATTGTATTTTTGAAATTAGATCAAGAAAAGAAAATTATATTTTCCTTCTAGATATTTTGTGGCAATAAAAAATGTCAAAAAAAGCTAAATCGAGCAAGAACGAATTGATTTCTTTTTCCCGGATTCACCTTAGTTTGAAAGAAATTTGAAGAAAATTCTTGATGAAAATAAAAATAAAGAAACTCTTTCGGAATATTAGTAAGAAACCTTCAACATTTGATGAATTGGGGACTATATGATCTTCAATTTTGAGTGCCTAAGTTGGGTTATTATGATAGGAGGGCATTTGGAGCATGCAAGGTTCCATTGGTCATAACTCCTTAAATATGAGATTATGAATGATGAGAATTATGCCATTGTACTCTTAACATGTGGATAAATAAGTATTTAGTAGATCATGTCAACCAATAATAAGGTTAGAATGGGTTATGAGAGTTTTATGTGAGAGGGTGACAATGTATGGTAAAAGGGAGTTGGTGTTAGGGAGCTTTGAATGGGAAATTCTGTTATGTCATGACCATGACAGAATGCTCCTTTAGGTGATATTGGCTTCTATCGTGGGCACACACAAGTGCACGAGTACAACAGAGGCAGGGGCTGCGTTTTGTCATGGACACGACTTGGGTTGCTATCGCGACAGAAGCAGATTGTCAAGTCAGTCGTGAGAGCAACAAGGGTCATGAGCGTGACACTTTTGAATGTTTGAAATGACTTCTTAAATGACTAAAACTGTTATATCAATATGCATGAAGGATGAATGAACATGTATATGAGAATAATCTTTATAATATGCATGTGATTATATATATATATATATATATATATATATATATATATATATATATATGTGTGTGTGTGTGTGTGTGTGTGTGCCGTAGTGAATAAATTGGGAAGTGAGCCATAGTGCAAATGAGCAATGTGATGATGTTTATTGAATGCTTCAATAATGATATATTTTCTATGTCAATGTGAATAAACCGACTAATAATTTACCTTGTGAGTCAAGTAGTGAATAGTTAGGTATGCCTATAAGATCTAATTGCTGCAGCCAAAAGTGTCTGATTCCTCTGGAATCCCAATGCATATTAAATCCTCTAGATTCTTAAAGTGTATATTATATCTCTTACTGATTATTTTTGTACCTTCGGGTGCCGACGTGAAAGTGTGTATCTTCGGATACAAATGTGATTACTGTACTCTAGAGTACTGATGTGATACTCGTTATCTGCATCTTTCAATTGCAGGCAAGGATTTAATAATAAAATAAGCTATATTGTGCAAGTGAATGCCATGAGATATGATATTGTTATTGCGATGCGTTATTAAACTGATATGTATTAATGTGACAACTGTATATGGTATTCTGATATGTTTTATGAGTATTAATAGCATACTCAATCATATGAATGCAAGCATGTTAGAAATGAAGCATGGATGTAACCATGTAATGATGTTATTTATCTTTTGTTGGTTTATTTATTTATATATATACATGTATACTGTGAGCATTGTTATGGTTTCTTCGCAAAGCATTATCGCTTAGCATGGGTTTTCAATCCATGTAGGTTCTGAAGTGAAGTGATTGGAAGGATGGTCCCGCATTTGGTTGATCAACACATTAGGATTCGATCCCTAGTGTAAGTTTTGTTATTTTGTATTAGTACATGTAATTAATAATTTCGGGCATCTGAGATTTATAACAATACTTGGTACATGTGAAGTAATCTAAGATGGAGGTATGAGATGATATATGCGCAGTAAATGTCTTCCGCTGCATGTGAATGAAATTAATCGGCTTAGAGTTATGTGTAGAGATGTGCATGTGACGTGTGTCGTGACAACCATTCTCAACTACCGCAGCGAAGCTGTGTGAGTGGATGGGAATGGGGTGTTATACTGGTGTCTTCTTACCTGACTTCTCATGACCCACTGCTTTTGGAGTTGCAAAAAACATACTTTGCTTGTCTTTGGTCTCCTGAACTTTCTTACCCGAACTAAATCCGAACCCACTATCTTGCGACTTTCACTTTTGATTCTTTCTTTGAACTATCTCAGATTTCTCCACTTTCAAGGCAACCTATACCAACTGATAGTAGCTTATCGATTGCATAGATGTCATTACCGCTAGCAATCCTTTAATCATTTCGTCCAAGCCTTCCTCAAATTATCGACACTTGAACTCTCTGGTCATTAAGGCATCCAATACGTACCTACTAAGTCGACTAAACTCCTTCTCATATTCAGCCACAGTCATATCTCCCTACTTAAGACTCACAAATTCCCTCCACTTAGCCTCTCGATATGCCTTAGTAACATATCTCTTTTCAAACTCTTGCACAAAGAACTCCCAAGTCAAATTGGTAAGTCGTTGCAGATTTCTTAATACCAACTTCCACCAATCATACACTGGTCCTTACAATAAAGATATAGCACACTCCACTTGCTCTCTTGTAGACAATTTACTTCTTGCAATATTCTCTCCGTCTTCTCTATCCAAATCTTAGCTATATCTGACTTATCTACTGAAGTTCCTTTAAATTCCTCAGCTCCTCTTTTCCTAATCAAATTCGAAGGTGCCTTAGGGGCAGTCAACCTATCTATCATCTGCATTAGCCCTTGCACTAACACTGAATTTTTCGGAACTAAGTGTGAGTTCCTAACTGGTGGAGGTTCAAGTACATATAGATTAGAATGAACTGGGTTTACACTTTCGGTAGTCTCGCCTATATCTTCACTAGGATCGGACTCCATTATCACTCTGTAAAACAAAGAAAACAACATCTGCATTATGGCCACACTCTAAACAGACTCTAATCAATTCTATCTATCATGCATCCTATAGTCCAAAAATGCCTAAACCTACGCTATGATACCACAACTTGTAATGCCCCAATACCCCTTGGGAGGATATAGGGATGCTATGCAATGCTAAACAACACTTACTCTTACTTATGAATAATAATTAACACAATCAAGAACATTAATTATCATTAATCCTTTTACTAACACTAGCTCATTATAGCTTACAACTTAAGATACAGAATGGCATTTTACAATTACATGCTTTACTTATATGAAAATAGAACATCCTTATACAATACAAAAGATTAACCTAACTAGAAGACCTCACTAAAGACTTCTCTTAGTGGCCAGCAGATGTTGCACACTAATCTCGAGCTTCACACTTACAACCTACACGAGAGACAAACACCCGTGCTAAGTGATAACGCTTAGTGGGGATGAAAACAAAATAAGTCTAATACAAGCATTCACAAATTAGCATATAACAATATAACAAGTTATGATCAAACAATATGCCATGTAATATCACTCACTCATTAGTTCATTAATATGCGAAATATTCAATAATCCATACTATGACGCGCGTCGAACTGGAAAGGAACTCATAGAGCCCTCTTTTAGGGCTCGAGGGATTGGTTCGTGTCATTTGATCTTGGGTAACAAGAGACACTTTGGAATCCCCACCCAATAGAACATTGGGAAAATTCATCTAGCCTCATGAAACATTTAGGCACCTTTGAGGTATTTTGGAGTCGCCACCCAATTTATAAGAAATTGGGAAAAGTCATCTAACCTCTATGGTCTAAACCAAAGAAGGTGTTTGAAACTTCACTCTTATTAACGTCTTGATTAATTATAAATGAGTTTTTATATTATAGAATTCCATCTCTCTTCTCACGCGATTAATGCAATTTATTTAAAGGCGCAATTCAATTTTCGAGAAAAGCGGTAAATGAAAGCTATAAAGAAAAGCAGTAAAAAAAGCGGTAAACACACAAAGCCACTCCAATACAAAATAGAAATTGGGACAAATACAATCCCTCAAATGAAAAGAAAAGATAAATAAAATTGCCCCAAAAATAATTACTTACAAGGGCCCACAAGATATATAACATGAATCTAAATAATTAAGCAAAGTTAATAAAAAGAGGAGACATGCATAAATCGGGATATTTATTCGGTTTAGGAACATTGGTTCCTTCATGCTTACTTAAAAAGGGATCGAAGAGTTATTTCGGCTATTGGCTTGAAAACTGGGATGAGTGATCCCATTTTTAAAAATTTCAACTCTTCATTTTAAATCGTGATATTTTTATATTCGTTTGCTAAAATCGAGGTCATTAGTCCCAATTTATTAGTGAAAATCCCAATTTGGTTATAAAAATATTTTTGCGACTTTTATCTTACACGCGTATAAAATAAAAATACTTTACTTATAAATGAACGCAACCATGCAAATAAAGGGTTCGTAAAGTCTCACCCAAGCAGTGTAGTCTCCTATGCGTCGTGACCCTACAACTTGGTCATGAAGGCGCTCAAGCGAACAAGATCACATTTTAACCCCAAACGAGAAAAATAACACTAGAAAGGTTAGCAATAATTCTAAAATCAACCACATAAACATAAAGGCAAGAGAAATATAAAACATGGTTAACATGCATGTAGGAAATGAAATGGGTTAAATCGAGTACATTAATTCAATACACAAACAACTCACGTGCAAAGGAGTTAGAAATTAGTCATGCAAAAATATAGTAATAATGACAATAACAATAGAAAAAATAATAACAGTAATAATAGCAATAACAATAATATTAATAATAATAATACTAATAACAATAATGATAATAACAATAACAATAAAACATCAATAGTAATAATAATAATAATAATAATAATAATAATAATAATAATAATAATAATAATAATAATAATCATAATGATAATAATAATCATCATCATCATCATCATGTAACCATAATGTTAACAACGAAAACCATTATCATAATAAGAAGAATAATAAAAGTAATAATAACAATAGTAATAATATTAACAATGAAGACCATAACCATAAGAACAATAATAACAATAGTCAATAATAATAATCATAACCATAACAGCAATAAAAATAACGTTAACAGTGATGATAATAATGTTAAGGATAATAAGAATAAATGATGAACATAATGATAATAACAATAAAGATAGTAATAATAATGATAACAATGTTTAATCACGATAATGACAAATAAAATAAAATGTGGAAATGGGTCCAAGAATGTTTACTCTCAGATTTGATGATATTGGAAACAAGGTGTTTCGATCTAACTTCCCTTGTCAAGATTCAAAAATAGATTCGCAATAACTCAAAAAACTCAAGCGAAAAGAAATGATTTTTGGCTTTTGTTTGATAATAAACCCAAGTTAAGGGAATGGATTTCCCTATCTCAAGCTAAGGTCAAACTCCAAATATTTTCCTGGGTTCAAGAAAATCAAAGGAAGAGATTTGCAAAAAAACTGAAAAATCCTTTTTCTCCATACTCTTTTTTTTTTTCTTTTCTTTTTCTTTCTCAGCTTCCTTTTTCTCTCCGAAAAGTCCTTCCAAAATAAACCCTCATTTTTCCTTTATCTTCCCTCTTCTTCTGAAAAGAGAAAAGGACAAAAACTCCTTTCTATTTTTCTTCCCCCAAAAATCCCTGAAAACTAAACAAAACGGTCTTCAAAATCTGTTAAGGAATAGATTTCGCAGGTTGGAAAGGGACAGGAAGGAGATTGCCTGCGAGTGGGTGGCCGCCCGCCGCGTGCCTAGTTGCGAGCATCGCCGTAGGTGCACCTTGCGCTGGAGGCCATGTGCGGGCGCCGCACTGGCAGCCTCAGTGGTAGGCCACCGAAGACCCTAGAAAATAAAATAAAATAAAGTAACTAATAGGAATAAGAGAAAATAGATAACAAAATGATGAACACAAAAAAAAAAAAACAAAGTAAATATGAGTAAATAAAATTCAAAAGCATTGTGGTACAGATGTAAGAACATGACAAGGGGAGTTGATCAATTCTCACTTTATTGCCAACAAATCGGTCCTTACTTTCATCATTGGGTAATCTTGATTTTGGACCTCCTCGGGACCCGATTTCTACACATACTATACCATAACAATATTCAATACTTAATGTTAGTGGAAGACTTCAATATTATAACCATCATACCTTATAACATAGCATTGCTATCACTCAAAATGGCATCGCTGACACTATCATTAGTAACTGCAAGCACAACCTTGTTATATGCACATAAATACATAACATTATCATCACTTCATACAATTTAAATCCCATATGGCCTGAATCGTACAGAAGTGGATACGGGTACACTATATACTTGAATATATATTAACGCTAGATCACTAGATACCCATCGGTATCAAACACTAGACACCCATCAGTATCACACTGGCAGCTGTGATTCACTAGCCCTTTATGAGCATGCTTATCTATGCACGACTTGATTACAGTCTATACAATTGATCCATTTATTCACATGAAACAATATAACTTCTTTATTAAACTACTATTGTCACACCCCGAAATGTACCCTAGAAGGATTTGGGCATATTATGGATGAGTAGTGATCAAAGTTGTGTAATTTGACGGGTTAGGTATTGCCAAATGGACAAATTAAGGATTTAAGTAAAAGTTTCGGCAAGTGCAGCCAATGGTAAAATTGTGAAGTATGAAATTCAGTCATGATTGAAAGAATAAAATTTATTTATGTGCGCCTATGTGAAGGATTATTAAGTTATAAAATCCCCGTGCATAAGGATATGAGAAGTTGGAGGATTAAAAGGATAATTGGACACAAATATCTAAATTGGACCTATGGAAAGATGACATGTGGCAAGGAATTAGAGAGGGGTATAGATAGCAAGGAGAGAGAAAGAGAGAGCAGCATTTTTAGCTGCCTTGTTCTCCCATTCTCTCCTCCTCATGCTACTTCCTCTTCTCTTCTTCTTCTTCCTCTTGTTTTATCTTGACCCATCTTCTTTTGGCTGGAGTTGTTGCAAGGTGATGGGTGTTTTGTTTGAGGTTTGAGCTAGGTTTGAAGAGGTAAGTTTAAGTTTGATTTCCTATTTTCATTTCTTTGAGTGGTTTTTGGAACCCTATGTAACACCCTTCTACTCATAAATGATGCGGATACCGGATGTCACAACACTGCACTGCGTTGTCAATCACTGATAATACACTCGATAGCTCTGATTTTTTTTTAACATACACAACAATACATACATAGTAAACATAATAATACTCTAACATATAACTTACCTACCTATACCATAGTTTTACCCAACTACGATCGTGTACATGCCTTGCAAATCCTTCAATCCTTGCTGTTGCTCAATCTTCAATTGCTTCTACATCTTCGGCCATGTCTAACTATTATAACCTGCGCGCACTTAATATACTACGCGCTGAGCATTAAACTGCCCAATGGTGGATACTTATCCTAAGTTTTCCATACTAATCCTATATACTAGATCACTTAATTGTTTTATTGTATTTAGGTTATGGGGTCAATTATTTCTAAATCTTTTAAATAGTTTATAGCATACTTTGGTGACTCTCACTATTTTTATCTTTATCACTGTCACTATTATCACTAATCAATGTCTTTACCTTTAGCACTACACTATAATATATTAATCGCTATCTTGCTATTGATAATTTCACTATCTCTTACACTGTTAACTATTACACTTATCGATTTCACTATCATTTACACTGTTAATCTTTAATGTTGTCAATTTCACAATTATTTGTCAATTTCGGTGCTTTACCTTAATTATTGGTTCTATTCTTTTCATTACTATTATCACTAACTTTATCATGTGCACTAATGACTCTTGTCGCTTAACAATTTGTTTGGTTTGTTCTTTACGATCAATTTCACATGTATCTTTTTGATACTTTTATCTTTCAATTATTTCTAAACCAGGACCCACGCATTAATTTGAAAACATAATGCATTTACATAATTTACACGACGGTCATAACAGGTTACATAGCGGTCAGGAATTCCTAACTGTGACGCCCAATCCCTAACGTCAGACTAGCTCAGCTAATCTTAGTTAGAGAAGGCCGCACGCACACAACAGAACACACGATAAATTTAGAACAATAAAATTTCATCATCTACAAGCATAACTCATGCATCACATGCTAACTACTTATAGTGCATATTCCATAGCCACACATTCATGATTATCAGATTATTACATGCCTTCATATACCTGATACACATTTTGATTATACAAAAAGCTTATACAAAAAAAAGATCCCAAAATATCAACCCAAAACCTACACTTTCTACTTCCTACTGTTGACCGTACAAAATGCGGGGACGTCCTCCAGTCACCTCTCGTCCGTACCTGCACGGATTAGAGTAAATCCATGCTAAGCGATAACGTTTAGTGGGGAACATATAACAAATAATTATCACACAACTAGGGTTATCATACATTGCATGCCAACAATCAAGCTCAGTTAAAGATCATCTCATCAAATACCACTCCATACATATCGTGGTTCAACACTATATTCAATCATAAAGCATCAATCACGAGTTCACATATTCACATTGCTTACCATATTATTTCACAATCATTTCCACTTATTAATTAGTTGAATAGCCTGTAATTCAATGACGCGGATAATGGGTATCGCATTGGTACCATTCAGATACTAGAATGTCATCGAGATTACTATTACGCATTGGTACCCTCAGGTACTTAAAATCATTCCACATATAATAAAATCCAGCAAGGATTATTTGCATTGTTTCGCATTATAATTCCCTTGGAATCAGACACATTTAACGCATGGGGCTGCAGCACTTGACCCTATAGGCATGCCTAACTATCCACTACTTGACTCGCAGGCTTAAATTGTTAACATTTATTCATTTCACATTAAACACATTTCGCATCACATATGTTGTTGTCCAACATCACATTCGCTTCATACATTTGCAATAGCACACAGCTATTTACTTCACTTATATACTCATAGTATTTCCAATCCCTTTCTTTCATAGTTAATAATCACATATATGATTGCATTCAAAAGTCATCACGTTTATGCAAATATACATTACTTTATACTCACATAACACTTACTCATAATGTCCTTCATTACAGCTTAAAGCCTTGCCATTTAGAAGTCCAAACACATTAGGATTATATTACCAAAACAGGGTAGGTCACGATCTCAATGAATTTCATTGTCACCGTGACATATTGAAGTTCAAAACAGAATGCAAACTGGGGACAGGTCACGGTCACAATCAATTTCATTGTCACCGTGACATGTTCCCAACTCTCGACAGAATGCAACTTGAGGGTATGTTACGGTCACAATGAATTTCATTGTCACCGTGACATATCCACACTTTGCAAAACAGAATGCTCTCCTGGGTACCTCACGGTCACAATGAATTTCATTGTCACCGTGACATACCAAAATTCATTAGGCAGAATTGAACTCATGCACACCTCACGGTCACAATCAATTTGATTGTCACCGTGACCTATGCAAAAACACCATAACACAGCTGTGTTTTGTCACTAGCACAGCTGTGCTTTCCAGTCCAATTCTTCCTTCTCATTAAGACTTCAGAACTCATTCTCACCTTTGGCAATCAACCCAAAAACATCAACCACTTACTCATTTAGCACATACCTGATTTTCCCTTCTTGTTTTGGCATTCAATAATAGCACAAATCATAATTATTTTCTGTTAACTTTATCATAAAACATGTTACTACAACAATCATATAACCTAGCATCACATAATTCATGCTTAACCCTCAATTTCACATACACATATAGTTCATTCCAAATCATACAATTATGCAATTAGGGTTTGTTCCCAAACCTTATCGCCTTAGCTCCTAATCTCGACGGACGCTCGGCTCTCCGATTACAGCTTTTCCCTTATCTCTCTTCACTTCTTCGGCTATCAATACAACACAAATGCTCAAGCTCAAACTCAATCCAATAATATCCCATCCAAACTAACTCAACCTAGAAGAAAGAGTAGAAGATGAGAATATGCATGCATAACCACTTAGCTTTGGGTTTACCCTTAATTCTTACTTCAATTCTACAAGCACACACACTCACTCACCAACTCTCCTCTTCACTCATGGAAAGAAGAAGAAGAACATAATCAAAGTACAGAAAAAGAGAGAGAGAGGAACTGAACCACACTCACCTCTCAACTCCCTAAACATTTGCATGCATAAGTGGAGGTGGCATCCTCACAATGAGCCACACGGAACCCACTTCAGAAAACCTGCCTCCACCAACTATTTCTTACTTTATTTTATTCTTAATTAACCCTCCATTAAACTAATTAATCAGCCTTTAACTCATGCTTATTACAATCATATATAATTACCATTTAATCCCTTAACTATTCTTCTTTCTTTCAATTAAGTCCTGCCTTCATTTCAATCTAGTCCAAAACTCACATTCAATTCACACACACATGCCAATTTAAGTTAGTTCTTTTAGGGTACAAGTCCAGCCATGACACTAACATTCGTGTAAACTAAGGAAATCTAAAACATTCTAAAAATATTTTATCCACAATGGTTTTACACGACGGTCAGGGTTTTTTGTAATAGCCTCAATACCGGGTTAGTCATAAATAGTATTTTTCAAGAGTGAATAGTGCTTTCGGGGTGAATAGTAGTTCCCAGAATCAAAAAATATTTTATTGGACCATTGGATAGAGCTCGTCAATACGAGTCCGTAGGCATAAATTTCGTGTCAATCGGAGGTCAAACGAGTCCGGAATGGCTGAAACAGTAAGCAAAAGTATTTACTTTAGCAAAAAGTGGGCCTAGGTGGGACCCACTGAAAAGTAAAAGTGGGCCCAGGTGGCCACTGAATAGTAAAAGTCGAGCCAGGTGGGGCCCATTGAATAGTAAATATGGGACCAAGATGACATAAGGGATGTCATGATGATGAATAGTAACTATGTCCCCTAAAGTGTAATATCATCATTGACTGGATCCCATTGAATAGTAACAGCATCTTTGACTGGTCTGTGAATAGTAACTGTGGCTCCTTGAATAGTGACTGTGGGGCCCCAAAATAGTGACTCCGGGGATGAATACTACCCGAAAATATTTTTTTCACCATTAGAAAGAGGATGAAAATGTAGTATAATGGTGTAATCTGGTGTAAAAATGAGGTCAAATAGACCCCCGAAAGTCAGTCTGAAGTTCCTCTGGTTCGATTCAGTTGAACTAAGGTTTGACTGAATTTTGACCGAATTTTTAAAAATGTTTATAGTGAATTAAATGGTCTACTATAAGAGGTTAAAAGGCTTAAAATGAGTTTTAGAAATTTTTGACAGCATTAGAATTGTATTTTACGGCAAACCGAATTGAACCGAATTATACCGGTTTAAGTGAACCGGACCCCAAACGCACTCCGATTGAGCTAAAATTCTTTAGGGAGACTAATTTTAATATTATAAGAATTATGGAAGTAGTTTTGAGTTAAAATGAATTCGGGAAAATTCAATTTCACCAAAACAGTGGAAAATGACCCGAAAAATGAAAATCGGACCAAATCGGCTCAACCACTTTGGTTGGACCTGGTTGGGTCCGATTGGACCCATACATATAGACTCAAAAAGCTGGAAATCCCCTTAGATTCCATTTTTTTTCAGCTCCCTCTTCTTCCTCTCTTGGCCGAATGGTTTTTCCTCTCTTCTCTCTCATTTTTCTTTCATTTTTTCTCCATCTAACCTCAAGATAAAACCTTCCTAACATAATTCAGCTCATCTAGAATCCATTGGTGGTCTTATAATTTCATTTGGAGAAGTAAAAGTGGGTGAAATCAAGACTAGAAGTTTAGGTATAAAATTGAGGTAAGAGATTTAAGTATTTTTAATTTGGTTTTAAGGTTCCTAAAGGTAATATAGGATGTGAATGAGATGTGTATTAAGTTTATTTGATGTAAGGAAATTTGGTTTTGATTAAATCTTATTTTTTGTGTTTTGACATAATTATGTTCAATAGGTGAGGGAACCCCCAATCAAGCTAGAAGCAAGAAAAAGGAAAATTGAGGAGTATATTTCAAGGATCTGAGGTTTGTGATTGCAAATTCCAATTATTTTTATGGTAAAAGCATGGATTTATGTTATATTTGGGAAGAAAGTATGTGATTTATGCATGTTTAATTGAAATAAAACATGATATTCATGCTTAGGGATGTTAAAAATAATGGTATGGATGATTAAGATGAAGAAATAAATTTTGTGTGAAAAATTTATTCTTTGGCCGAATGGTAACCATGCGATTTGCATGTGTTTTCATGATTTTTATGCATGTTTATGATGGATCTATGTGATTTGGCATGTGAACTAATGAATGGTATGTGTTAGAGCATGTGAAAACATCATGAGGTATGTGATGTATTTATGGCCAAATGTATATCATGTGTAAAGTCATAATTTTGATGTGTTTTCATGGAAATTAATGGTATAGTGATGTTATACATCATGAAATTGGCCTAAATAAATGATAAAATTGATAAAAGAATTAATGTAAAAAAACTTGGTATGTGGGCCGTATGCATGTATATATGTATGCATATGTACCATGATGAAATAATGAGTTTACATGACATGTGATGATGTAATAATGATAATCACATGTGACATGATGAAATGGCATGAAAAAGAATGAGATATTATGGTGATATACCATGAAAAATATGTATATCACATTAATAATATGAAAAATAAAATAATATTACCCTGTGTAGTAATCTGGTAGTCAAGTCTAGTTCAGGATATGTTGGCATGCCATAGGGGCATAAGACCGCAGGTGTGAGTATGGCGACTCACTTTTTAGTAGGCCAATGATGGTCCTACTTTTGAATATCAGAATATCTATATCTGAATATCTGAAGTGTACTATTCTGTATTAAAAGACAGTGGTGGTCCCACAGGACTCCGCTGGTATTTTTGTAAACTTCTGGAGTTCACGTCTCGTTTATCCTGTATATAGAGTCTGCCAGTGTGTTACAGGGGCATAATTGTAAAAATAAGATTAAAATTATTAAAATGTGATTAAAATAATATTTATGTGGAAAAAGGACATAAATATTATTATATAAAAAGTTTGAGGGTAATATTGTAATTTTGTGCATATGTGTGTTAAGGATGATTAATAAGGGTAAAAATGTAAATAAATGGTTAAATATGAAAATATGCCACTTTATAAGGGTAAAAATGTAATTTGGCATGAAAATGGTAATTGGAGGGTAAAATTATAATTTGGCATGTAAATTAATGGTCAAATTGTAATATTAGTGAAAATAATTAAACTAGTGGCATAATGGTAATATTAATGAAATTAAAGTGAACTAATGGCATAAATGTAATTTGGGTGAAGTATAATTGAATTAATGGCATTTTTGTCATTTTGAAAAAGTTTAAGGGTTTAAATGAATTATTACCATAAGTTAAGGGTAAAATGGTAATAAGATTATTATTTATGTGAATTAATTGTGTAATTGCCCCAATTATGTAATTTAAAAATAATTACATGTAACATTGCATGCCTAGTTGGGAATTAAATTAAATATGTTTATTTATAAATATTATATGATAGTATTTGTGAATATTATTATGCATGAAAAAAATTAATTTAAGTGGAAATCTATGGAATTGCAATCACCACTAAGCATATTTAATGCTCAGCACGTAGTTTTGTTTGACTGCGTGTAGGTACTCCTTAGGATTTTTGGAGGAGAGCATACCTCACACTTTGGAAGTGGTATGGAAGAAATTAATTGGAATATTTAAGTATATTAAGAAGTTTGGCATGTATGTGTCTTATAATATTATTTTTGGGTTTTGGACTGTAATTTAGACAGTTATAGGTCAATCGGTAAAGTTAATAGTGAATTAAGGTAGAAATATTAAGTTTGATGATTAAATAATAAGTATTAATAGACTTGTGTAAATTGTATTTGCCATACGACACTATTCACACAGTATTATACATATGGTACTATTCACGTATACGGTACTATTCACTTATACGGTACTTTTAAAAAAGAAAAAAAAATTTATCGTTTTTAATTAATTGTCTATTTAATAACCTGAATAGTTTAATTAGGTTAATCAGATAATAAAGTATTAGAGTGTATGTTAGTTCAGTGCGGTGGCACCCGGTATCCGCATCACATAAGGGTATAGGGCGCTACAAGTAGTGGTATCAGAGCTCCGGTTTAGGTGGTTCTAAGATCGGAGTGGGTCAATGGGATTAGTATAAGTACATGTACATGCCAACTAATTTTTGGACAGTATAGTTATGTGAGGCTAATGTATGCTTGTTCCTTATGTTCGATCGCGAGCATGGCTTCAGATAAAGGTCGTCGTGATAGTGATGTGGAGAGTGCCGCATCTGTTAGTATTAGTCAATCGAGGTTGCCTCGTCATCAGGCTACTCCGTCGATTGTTCCTCCTCCTCAGCAGCAGCCTGAGTTTATGAACATGATGGCAAATTTCTACCAATTTATGCAACCGCAGCAACAGCCTCAGGGTCCTGAACAACAATTAGCTCCACCTAGACGGATGCCTATTTTGGAGCAGATTAAGAGACTAGGAGGAGAGGATTTTTATGGTCATGATCCTTTGACTCTGGTTTAGGCAGAGGAGTGGTTGTTTAAGCTCAAGAGGATGTTTGAGACTACTCAAAGTCCACTAGATGAGATGCTTCAGGGAGCAGTGGCTTTGCTTCAGGGTCCAGCTTATAGTTGGTGGAGTTTAGTCCGTAAACATACTCCAGCAGATCAGTTTAATTGGGGGTTTTTCTAGACTTAGTTTGAGAAGAAATATGTCAGTTCTGAGTATAAATCTACCATGCAAGATGCATTCTGGAGACTTAGACAGGGAAGTAAGTCAGTTGCTGAGTACGAGAGAGAGTTTGAGCGGCTCAGTGCCTATCTAGATGATGAGTCCATGACCGGGCAGAATTTATGCCACAGATTTGAAAGAGGTCTGCATAATAACATCAGATTGGCTTTGGGTTCTAAGAGGCATACAGATATGAGGTCCCTGGTTGAAGCAGCTCTCAAAGCAGAGACGATTATGTCAGAAGAGGCTCATAGAAAGTCCTATTTCAAACAATAGAGGAAACCGGGTCAGTTTTCTGGTGTAGCTGGTCAGAGTAAGAAGTTTAGAGGGCCTCCTCATTCACAGAACCGTGCATCAGCAGCCCCTACTATCACCCAGAGAAATCCAGTCGGAAGCAGTGCTCCTGTCACATCAGTAGCTAGTGCACCCAGGAGTAGAGTATGAGATCCAGTTCCACAATGCCCTCATTGTAAGAAGTTTCATTCGGGCGAGTGCAAATATATGAACAGGGCTTGTTTCAGATGTGGGTCCCAGGAACATCAGATCAGAGATTGTCCTGTGGCCCAGCCGTCCATTGCAGCATCACCAGCTTTAGGTGGAGGGGCAGTCCCTCAGAGAGGACATGGTAGGGGAGCAGCTCCTCCACAGGCAGTTTTAGGGCGTTTCGTACAGCCACCTCAGGGTCATACCACTGGACGTCATTATGCTGTTAGAGCCCGTGAATAGGATGATGCTCCAAATGTCATTGTTGGTAAATTCTCATTGCTTTCTCATTCAATTTATGCTTTAATTGATCCTGGTTCTACGCATTCCTATATTAGTACTGCTGTTGCTCGGGATAAAGGGTTGCATAACAGTCAGTTAGACCAGGATATTTTAGTCACTAATCCTTTGGGGTATAGTGTAGTGGTGAATAAAGTATATTGAGATTGTCCGATTAGTGCTCAGAGTTTTGTGTTTTCTGCTGATTTGATTGACCTTCTGTTCCGAGAGTTTGACGTGATTTTGGGTATGGACTGGTTATCCACTCACCAAGCCAATGTTGACTGTAAGAGGAAGAGAGCAACTTTAAGAACTGCAGACGATCGGGAGATTATCATTGCGGGTGAGAGATCAGATTTTCTTTCTGATGTGATTTCAGCTACAGCATCTAAGAGACTTATCATAAAAGGGTGTGTAGCCTACTTGTGCTTTGCAATGGAGACTAAAAAGGATGAACTTAAGGCTTCAGATGTGCCCACAGTTCAGGAGTCTCAGGATGTTTTCCCTGAAGAACTTCTAGGTCTGCCACCTGATAGAGAGTTAGAGTTTATTATTGACTTAGTACCTGGTACTGCACCTATCTTTATTGCTCCTTACAAAATGGCACCTTCAGAACTCAGAGAATTAAAGATTCAGTTGCAAGAATTATTTGATAAAGGCTTCATCAGACCGAGTGTTTCACCTTGGGGAGCACTAGTCCTCTTTGTGAAAAAGAAGGATGGATCACTTCGGTTATGTATTGACTATAGACAACTGAATAAAGTCACCATCAAGAACAAGTATCCACTGCCTCAGATTGATGATTTGTTTGATTAGTTGAAAGGTGCGGGCATGTTTTCCAAGATTGACTTAAGATCGGGCTACCATCAGCTAAAGATTAAAGAGTCAGATGTGCCTAAGACAGATTTTTGCACCAGATATGGTCATTACGAGTTCATGGTCATGCCTTTTGGATTGACAAATGCTCTTGCAGCTTTTATGGATCTGATGAATAGGGTTTTCAACCCTTACTTGGACCAGTTTGTGGTTGTTTTTATCAATGATATTTTGGTGTATTCGAAGACTCCAGAGGAGCATGATGAGCATTTGAGGATTGTTTTACAGACTCTGAGAGATAAGCAGCTTTACACCAAATTCAGTAAATGTGATTTTTGGCTAGATGAGGTATCTTTTCTAGGACATGTAGTATCAACAGATGGTATAAAAGTTTATCCTAAAAAGATTGAAGCAATCCTTCAGTGGAAGACACCTAAGAGTGTTACCAAGATTAGGAGTTTTCTTTGCTTGGTCGGTTATTATAGAAGGTTCGTCAAGGGTTTCTCTTCGATTGCAACTCCTTTAACCAAGTTATTGCAAAAGAATTTTAAGTTTGAATTGTCACACCCCAAATCGGGCCTAGTCGGAATCTGCAAGCTAAGTCGGATAAGTGAAGGGTATTTCGGTAATTTGTGCATGAGGGAATTTGATGATAAGGGCTTAATTGCAAAGTAATTAATTAAATAAGTTAAGTGGGGGAAATTATTTGGTGTGCATGTGGTGTATGGATGTAGGGTGTTTTGTTATGGTTTTATCTAGTGGTTTGTGTGTATGGTGCTAATGATGGTAAATATCTACCTAAGAATTATCTAATGAGGTAAGTGTATGGTGCCTTGGTGTTTGAAAGTCAAAGGGGGAATTGTGGTCCAATGAGAGCTTGCCATGTGGATTGTGGTTGATGGGCACTGAATGGGAAAAGAAGAAAAGAGAAAGAGAGAGAGAGAGAACACAGAAAATCTGCATTCACGTTCTCTCTTCTCTCTCACATTTTCTTGCTTCTTCTTTCTTCATTTTCTGCACTTCTTCCTTTCCTTTCTTTTGGCTGGAGTGTGTACATGCTTAGAGGTGATTTTGATTGAGTTTTGGAGTAAGATTAAAGAGGTATGTGTGTGGGTTTTAGGGTTCCTGCGTTTTGGGTTTCTTCCTCCTCTTCTTCTTGGTTTTGTTTAAGTTAAATTCGGTTTGGATGAGTAATTTTTATGGGTTTTTGTTTGTGCGAGCTTGGGTTGGCAAGAAGAAGCTTTAGGGCAAGGAAAGGATTGAAGATTGAAACTTGAAAAGTGATTTTGGATCTTTGATTTCTAGGTTTGGGAGCTTTGATTTCTGCATTTGAGTTTTGAGTTTTGAGTTGTCATTGCCTAATTCTCCTTGGATAATGAGTGTGTATTTGTGTTTGCTTTTCAGAAATTTGAGTGCTTTGATATGAGTTTGTGCATGAATTAATTTGGGTAAATGTGTTAGTAATCCATATTATTGATGGAGATAAATGTATATGACGGTTGGTATGGAAATGCATGAGTTTGGGAATCTCTTTGAATTTGATGTTTTATGGTGATTTTGGCAATTCGGTTCAGTTCTCATCTGACCTCCGTTTATTGTTTTTATCATAAGTAGAGTTTTAGATCTCTAAATCATGTGATTCTTGAGCCATTAGAACCATGACTTCCATACCTTTAAAAGTCTCAGACATAACCTTGGGAAAATTCTTACTTTAAGATCCTGGACATTTATGAAAACCGTAGTGTCTCTATTTGGGTCGGGTTACTTGAACACTATAGGTTTTTTAGATCATATATGAAGCTTTAGATATCCAATTGATCTGAAATTTATTCCATTTTAAATTTAACATCTTAGGGAACAAATGTTAAGAAGGAAGTTTTGCCTAAAATAGTTGTTTAAATGTCCGTTTAGGCTGAACAAAAAGGAGTTGTGAAGCAGTCCTGAATTCTAGCTTTTGTTTTGAAACTTTTGGTAGGTCACAGTGGCAACCAAATTCATTACCACCATGACATATGCAAATGCTGGGAAGAATTCTTAGTTTTGGACCTCACAGTGGCAACCAAATTCATTACCACCATGACCCCTTCTGTCTTGACCATTTTATGTGTTTTTCTTCCCGAATTGAACCAGCATTACACCGAAACTTTCTAGGATCCATCCGATGCATGTTTAGGACTATTAAATGAGTATAAGAATAGTTATCACTTGGAAAATAAGCATGAATAGGATTAAGATTTAAGTTATAAACACATGAAGACATCACATGAAATGAGTTTGCTTAATGAAATATATATATATATATATATATATATATATATATATATATATATATATATGGGATATGAGCAGTGAATGTGTGATTGAAGTAATCGCCTAACAATATTATATGATGCATGCATTGATAATAAATGTTATTAGAATGTATTAGTATGCAAGATATCTATGATGCTATTATGGTTCATGTGGATATTTGAGTGATTATATAATATGATAATGGTAAATTTGATTTAATGCTTTTAGCTTATGAATTCCTCTTTTAAATGGAGACCCATAATGTGGCAAACCGAGTAAGTAAGTATTTATATAAATGTACAAATAGTTGGTATGAATGATATGATAAAGTGTGAGTAAGTGCATTCTGTTTGGGGGTGTGGGTATATCACGGTGACAACCTAATGGGTTACTACCGTGAGGTACCCCAAGATTGCTTTCTACCGAGTATGTCACGGTGACAACCAATCTGGATGTGACCATGACCTACCTTATTTTTGTAAATAGTGGTTAGTTGTTAAAAGTAAAGTTTGAATGTTAAGTTAATGATTGGCACGATAATGTTTCCATATTTGACTCTGATAAATTTTAGAATATTGAATAGTGCTAAAGCGTGTTGATGGAATTATATTGTATGCTTTGTAATACGAATAGAATGATGCGTAACCTGCGAGAGTCAGTCTAGTGGATAGTTAGGCATGCCTAATAAAGTCTTTTAGCTGCAGCCCTTTTGGGCATTTGGACCCTGATCAGGTCCCCCGTTTGGTTCCTTGTGAACCCCTTAATGTGTTTGGATCTTGTTTAAGGTCCCTAATGAAAATGTTTTTGAATGTGAAAATGAAATTGATATTCGATTCGCACCCGTAAGGTGATGTCAGTATTCGATTCGCACCCGTAAGGTGATGTCAGTATTCAATTCGCACCCGTAAGGTGATGTCAGTACTCGATTCGCACCCGTAAGGTGATGTCTGTATACTCGTTATCCACTATTTTGGGTCAGCAGGTATTTTGGTTTGCTTTGTCTGATATGAATAAGAGAATATGATATCCGAATGTGTAAGATTTCAGTCATGTGAATCAGTTATGAATTCGAATGTGATTATGAATCTCTGAATGGGTTAAATGTGACTCAAACATGCCTATTGTGTGCGATCATTCATATATATCGTATTGTGACTGCATTTGAATATAATTGATTGTGGTTATAAGCATGTGAATTAGTATGTATACGAATGTGATTTTATACTATTAACTATTTTGGATTAGCATGTGAACTAGTTTGCGTGAAAATGCGACATTGACTATTGAATGATTATATATGAATGTGGATATGATCCTCTAAACGCACGGCTTTTATATGCAAGTATAACATTATATATGTTACGAATGTCCGCATATGCCATTTGCATGTGTTATGCCTTGGCGACCATTGTTAATGGCCGCCCATATTTCTTGTGTGTTTCCCCACTAAGCGTTATCGCTTAGCACGGGTTCTTTTCCCGTGCAGGTGGCAGGTTTGGTTCAGTTTGAGTCGCGCATCTGCAAGGGTCGGCCACATAGGAGCTAGAATTTTTGTACTTTGTTCAGCCTCTGTAATTGGGATTTGTATTTCTGTATAATATGTATATGTACTAATAAGTAAAGATACTGATGTAATATTTTGGACTGCATAAATATTTTATATTTATGTCTTAAGTATTTTCTCTGTCCTATCTTTCGTCTGAGGCTTCTGTTGTATGGTTGTAAGTTTGTATAGGTGTATGCTTTCGCTTAATGTATGCGCATTTGTGAATTATGTATGTGTGACGCGCGCCGGATCCCCGCGGCCGCCCGCTCGACCGCCCGCACGTGGGCGATCGGGGCAATTGTGGGTCCGTCAACAGCTTGCGATAAATCGCAAGTGCGTCTATGTTGGGCAACAAGGAGGTTTCATGGAGTCGCCACCCAATAGAACATTGGGAAAGTTTCTCTCGCCTCGGAGAGCCTAAGACTTGCACATTTTATCCATATTGGGCCATGAGGCCTAGGATTAACGCTAAAGTCTCGTGACACAAGAAGTATCTTGGAGGATAACCTCTAACCTCTTGAGCCCAAAGACCAGAGCTGGTTCGGGACTTCTCATTTATTTATACCTTGATTAATATCATAATTACGTTTTGAATTCATTGTTCCATCAACTTTCCACACAATGCAATTTTAATTTAAAGGCGCAATCATTCATATCAAAAGCGGTAAATGTAAGCGAAATCCAAAATAAAGCATTCAAAATAAATTACAATAACACTAGGAGCGGAATACAACTCCCATTTATAAAAATGAAATACATGCATAAAACGGGTTATTCATTAATAGTGAGAACATTGGTCCTTGCATGCATATTTATTATGAAACAATTTTGATGTGATGATTTATTTGGGTATGAAAACTAGGACATTGGTCCCCTTTTATTTAGAAAAAGAATGTCAAGTTAATTAATAGAAACGTTTTAGTGATTTTCTTTTTAGCGAGCCTAAATAAAGAATTTTACAAGAAAATTATATGGCAAAATTAAATAAAATATTACAAACCGAATGAAAATATGTATATGAACCAAACGAGCCTTTTTGGACCTCCCCGATGTGCTCGCAAAAACGCCCAAGCGAAAAAAAATGAGTTTAGACATAAAAACAAATACAAATAAAACAGTGTTAGTGATTAAATCAATTAAACATACAAAATAATGAATAACAAATTAAAATAAAATAAGACGATATGAAAAGAATGATAATGGAATCAAAATGTTAATAAACTAAAATAAATGAAAAACATGCATTATGTATGACAAATGATTAAATGATGTGATGAAAATAAAATAAAACATGTTAATTAAATAATACATGAAAATATGAACATGATGAAAAATGATGATATGTGAAAAATAATGAATGAATAAATAAACAAATGACAATAAAATCATGTAAACAAAGGAATGATGAAAATAATAATGATATATAACAAGGTTAATTGATGTGTTCATAGTTAATACAAACTATTTACATGGCAAAAAGATTAATTTAAATTATTTAATTATTTGCATGTTAAAAATAATGAGGAATCAAAATAAATTATTTACATGTTAGAAAAAAAAAACAATGTTCACATGAATAAAAATCAAATCATATATATAAACAATTAAATGGAACATATATAAGATGAATACAACAAATGAATAGATGAAAACAATAAATAAATCAATAAAAACAATAAAATATATATGAATAAATTAAATAAAAATAAAATAAAATAGAAATGGAGCCAAGAATATTTACCCTCAGAGTATTGGATTTGATGAAGGAAAAGTGATGATTTTCCGGAAAATTGCTTGAAAGAATAATCAATAAAATTAATTCTCTTTGTTTATGAAGAAAAACAAAGGAATTGATTTGTATGCTTAAGATTAAAAAGAAATTGATGTCAAAATAATGATTAATTTCTTGTGTTTATGGAACAAAAACAAAGAAATTAATTGGAATAATTAACAATTGAAAATTGGCCTTTCAATTTCAATTAAACCTTATTAATTCAAAAAAAAGAAATCTGAAATTTTCAAGAGAAAAAAATAGAAGAAGAATTCTGGAAAATTAGGTCTCAAAAATGTGGAGGCCCCCCTTTTTTGATTCATCATAAACTATTTAAAAGATAGAAAGGTTGTCCTAATTTAATTATGGAAAACAATTCTAATTTTATTCAAATTCCTTTATTTTTGGGGATAAAATCAAGTTTTATTAATTAATAATCTATAAAAAATATTTTGGAATTTTATTTGAAGTCAAAAACCCTTAATTTTGGGATAAAAACGGATTTTTGGGTGAAAAAATCGGAAAAAAGGCTGAAAAAATGGAAAATGGGGTAACAGACCCTATACCGACGGCCGGAAGCCCGTCGCCAGAGGGACGCCGCCCGTCGCTATAGAGCGACGGGGACTCACGCGGCGACCAGGCGGGATTCGCGCGCAGCGCCCGGGCGGGAATCGCGCGCAGAGGCGCGCGGTGCGGCGCGCAGCGCGCAACGCTGCGCGTCGCTCTTTAGCGACGCGCGCTATTGGCGACGCTGCGCGTCGCCAAATCTCGCCCAGCGCGCTGGGCGCCTGGGCGTCGGCGTGCTGGGCGCCTGGCGCCCGCGAGCTGGGCGCCCGCGCCTGCGAGCTGGGCGCCAGCGCGCGTGCGCGCTGCCGCGCCCGACACTCGCGGTCCGAAAATTCTTTTTTTTTTTTTTATTTTTTTTTTATTTTATTTTTTTTTATATTTTTTTCTATTTTAAATTAACTAAAAACACCATAATTTTAAGCCCCCATTTTTTAAAATTAATTTTTTAAATATTTTTTTATTATTTTTTTAGTTTTTCACTCTAAAATGCAAATTTGACGAGAAAAACATCACTTTTAACCTTTTAAGCCTGTGAAGGCAATTATCATCATTGGGTAACTTCGATCTAGGCTTACTCAGGACCCGGTGTCTACAGTTGCCCCCAGTTTAGGGGAATCTAGTACACTAGTGTCTAGGTGAGCCTAAACTCAAAGAAGAAAAGGAAAGAGACGCGTACCTGAGGCGTCGATCTTCCTGCTTGATGGAATTGTAATGATAGCTGTTGCTGTCTTTTGGTTGTAGCTGGTAATGCTGTGGTCGTGCTAACCTCTTGTGGGTAGTGCCGCCATCATGCTAACCTATGTGAATTGGTAGTGCCGTGGTCGTGCTAACCTCTTGTGGGTTGTGCCGCCATCGTGCTAACCGCTGTGAATCGGTAGTGCCGTGGTCGTGCCAACCTCTTGTGGGTTGTGCCGCCATCGTGCTAACCGCTGTGAATCGGTAGTGCCGTGGTCGTGCCAACCTCTTGTGGGTTGTGCCGCCATCGTGCTAACCGCTGTGAATTTGTGGTAGTGCCGTGGTCGTGCCAACCTCTTGTGGGTTGTGCCGCCATCGTGCTAACCGCTGTGAATTTGTGGTAGTGCCGTGGTCGTGCCAACCTCTTGTGGGTTGTGCCGCCATCGTGCTAACCGCTGTGAATTTGTGGTAGTGCCGTGGTCGTGCCAACCTCTTGTGGGTTGTGCCGCCATCGTGCTAACCGCTGTGAATTTTGGAACTGTGCTCCTTTAGATGTTTGGACTGGTGTCGTCACTCGGCTTTTGTTGGTGTTCCCCGCCGATTTCTCCTGCAAGATTGTATGCATAGGAATATACAAGAAATCACGTGTGCATGATATGGAATGCAAATGCTTGCAACAATGTATAGACTGTGCCCTAGGTGGTTCATGGTTTGCTGAGGTTGTAGCCTGCCTGCTCTACAATGCCCCCTGAATCCTGAGGATCGTCGACAAGTTTTCTGAAAGAGATGTCCAATATATATCCTTGCCCCCCTGGTCAATGATCATTTACCCGGGATTCTTTTTCATGTTCTGTATTGTATGTTACTTGATTGAAAGAAGATCATCTGAAGTAACGCCGCCTTATCGCTCCAGGCATTGAACGTCATTGTTTTAAAGGTAGTGCGTCCCTTGTGGATTTTTACACTAGCTTTTCTTTGCGGGAAATGCGTCCCTTATGGGATTTTTCACACAACCCTTTGCCTAATTTTTGCCTGGAATGGACCCAACCCAATCCAGCGGCTTTTATTATTATTTTTTTTTTTTGTAGGGCAGACTGCCTATTTCCAGGTTTTCACCCTGCCCTTTGGCCTAACTTTTGCTTAGAGAGCCAGTTACGGTTTTCATCTCTAACGGCCTTCTTTGTTTTTTTTTTTTTTTTTTTTTTTTTTTTGTTTTTTTTTTGTTTTTTTATTTTAGAGAAGGTTATCACCAAAGCTTCTGTTAAGAGCAAACAGCACATATCCAATGAAGGGACTGAGCAATAATCATTAGATGAACAATTGGTATATTTCTTTTTAAGACAGAACTGAAAGATCAATGAAAATGTATTCTTTTATTCATTGCAAAATTGTGTACATTTCTATATGATTTCATCATACATGATTTTCATTTGACAACAATTCAAAAGCATATGACTACACATAATTTCGGAGTGGGTTTTGTCAGCATCAAACTCCTGTTATCAATCGGCCCTCTCGGGTTTTCTCGATTGAATATTTTCTCTTGGCCCTTAATTTTTGCCCAGGATGCCTTTTTTCGGTTTTCACCCTGACAGGGCGCCCAATTTTAGCAGGGCCGCCTTTTTTTCGGTTTTCGACCCGCGGGGCATTTATTCTCTTCTTTTTATTTTTGGTCTTTAGCCATGGAACCTTTTAAGTCTATCGACATTGACCGGGTCCTTGAACTCATTCCCATCGCTGTCTGCTAAAATCGCTGCTCCTTTTGTTAGCAACTTTTTCAAAATGAAAGGTCCTTCCCAGGTTGGTCTGAATTTTCCTCGTATGTCTGGAACTCCCGGCCTCATCATCTTAAAGACCAAGTCCCCCTCCTTCAACGGGTGCTTTCGTACTTTCTTGCCAAACGACCGAGCCAGCCTCTTTTGATAAACTTGGTTGTGGTAATAGGCTCGTAACCTGTCTTCATCCAACAGATTTAGCTGTGACAAACGTTGTTGTGCCCATTCCGCTTCAGGAATCTCAGCTTCCATGACTACCCTTAATGATTTCAGCTCAATTTCAACCGGCAGGACTGCTTCAGTTCCATATACCAGAGAGAATGGCGTTGCCCCTGTAGAGGTTCTGACTGTTGTTTTATATCCCCAAAGTGCGAAGGGTAACTTTTCTGCCCAATCCTTGTAGTTCTGAACCATCTTGGCCAAAATTCTCTTCACATTCTTATTTGCCGCTTCAACTGCACCGTTTGCTTGAGGACGATAAGGAGAAGACTTATGATGTTGGATCCTATATTTCTGGAGCATCTGCTTAGTTTCTGCTAGGAATTGTACCCCATTATCAGACACTATGTGATGAGGGAGGCCATATCTGCATATCAAATTCCGCTCAATGAACTTAGCCATATCCCTTGCATCAACCTTCTTGAAAGACTCAGCTTCAACCCACTTAGTGAAGTAGTCAATGGCAACTATAATGAATCTATGCCCATTAGAAGCCGTAGGACGGATCTCGCCTATGATGTCTATTCCCCATGCTGCAAATGGCCATGGAGATGTTAAGTTATATAACTCTGAAACTGGCACATGCCTCAAATTCGCATACTGTTGGCATAACTGGCATTGCTTCACAAATTTTGAACAATCTGTATCCATTGTGAGCCAATAAAACCCTTGGCGCATGATCTTCTTTGCTAAGGCTAAGCCATTCATGTGAGCTCCACAAACCCCGGCGTGAACCTCTTCCATAAGTCTTTTAGCTTCTTTCTCTGCCAGACATCTTAACTGGATACCATCAGCTTGCCTTTTATACAAAGTGCCATTAACACTGATGAATTGAGTGGATAACTTCCTGATCATTCTTTGGTCCTTCTCAGTGGCTTCCTCTGGAAAGACTGATCTCTCTAAATAATTCTGAATGTCATAATACCATGGATTTCCATCAATGGCCTCAATGTCCATCACCTGTTCCGCTTCAAAACCAGGTCTTTCCGAACTATATATCAGCACGGGTTTCATCGCAACTCCTGTTGGGTTGTCCCACATAGACACTAAAGTTGCTAGAGCATCAGCTAACTGATTTTCGTCTCTGGGGATGAAGTGAAAAGTGCAAATCTCAAATTGGCTGCTCAACGCTCTCAAGTGCTTTACATAAGGCAACAGCCTTTCTTCCTTGACTGACCACTCTCCTTTAATTTGATGAATTACCAAGGAGGAATCCCCAAATACTTCTGCGGTCTTTGCCCCCAGAGCAAGTAACGCTTCCAATCCAAAGATGCAAGCTTCATATTCTGCTTCATTATTGGTAGCCTTATACCTCAGCTTCTTAGCCAATGGTAGCCTTTCACCATCTGGGGTCGTAAGAATAACTCCTACGCCTGCCCCCTTATTATTGACTGCTCCATCAAAGAATAACTGCCACCCTTGCACTGCTATGGCCGTGACGTCTTCATCTGGGAAGTTGTATTCAAATTGATCTCCCTCAATAGGATGCTCGGCTAAGAACTCCGCTACAGCTCTTCCCTTAACGGTTTTCCTGGTTATGTACTCAATGTTAAATTCCTGCAACAGCAGTAACCATCTTCCCATCTTCCCTAGTAGAGAGGGTGCTTCTTGGAGGTATCTGAGTGGATTATGTTTGGCAACCGTTTGTACCTTGAAGGAATGAAAGTAGTGCCGCAACTTCTTAGAAGCCCAGATAACTGCTAAACAAATCTTTTCTACCTCTACATATTTGGCTTCGTAAGGCAGGAATTTCTTGCTAATATAGTAAACGGCAAACTCTACACCAAAATCATCTTCCTGAGACATCATAGCACCCACTGAGTTATCTTCCACAGCCAGGTACAGGATTAGTGGTTTGGCACGACATGGTGGTCTTAACACCGGAGGATTTAACAAATACTCCTTAATGGTGTCAAAGGCCAATTGACAGTCATCGTTCCATATCACCGGCTGATTCTTCCTAAGAAGCTTAAAAATAGGCTCACATACTGAAGCTAGCTTGGCAATAAACCGGCTGATGTACTGAAGCTTTCCTAGGAAACTTCTGACGTCCTTCTCCTTCTGGGGCACTGGCATCTCTCTTATGGCTTTGACCTTATCGGGATCTACCTCGATTCCCCTCTGGCTTACTACATGGCCTAACAACTTTCCTGATGTAACTCCAAAAATGCACTTCTTGGGATTGAGGCGCAAATCATACTTACTAATTCTTTGAAAGAACTTTTCTAAAGCCTCAAAATGACCTTCCCTGGTAGCCGACTTAATCATCATGTCGTCGACGTACACCTCCACTTCTTTGTGGATTAAGTCATTGAGAACCTTGGTCGCCATCCTCTGATAAGTCGCTCCTGCATTTTTCAACCCAAAAGGCATAACTCGGTAGGCATATGTCCCCCACTCGGTGATAAAGGCTGTCTTGATCCGGTCCACTATCTTGTTAAGAATTTGATTGTACCCTGCGTATCCATCCACAAAACTGTACATCATGCAAGCAGCAGCACTATCTACTAGCACATCAATATGAGGCAGCGGGAAATCATCCTTAGGGCAAGCTTTGTTCAGGTCTCGATAGTCGACACATACTCGAACCTTACCATCTTTCTTGGCTACAGGAACCACGTTAGCTAACCAGGTCGGGTATTGAACCTCTATCAGAAACTTGGCCTCAATCTGCCTACGGATCTCCTCTTTCACTTTCTGTGCCCATTCTGGCCTAAGCCTCCGAAGCTTTTGCTTAACTGGTTTAAACTCTGAGTAAGTTGGGATGGCATGTTCGGCAACATCTCGATCTATTCCCGGCATATCCTCGTAGGTCCAGGCAAAGACTTTTTCATATTTTTTTAATATTCTCTCAAATTTTATTCTCTCTTCAGGAGTTATGTCTGATGCTAGCAAAATTTCCTTTGGATTTTCCAAAGTTCCGAGATTAAATGTGGTTGTGCCAGTTGAATTAATATCAAAAATGAATGCATCATGCTTATGATCATGCGAAATGAAATCATCAGAAACATCACACAAGTAAGCAAAGTTGTTCATCTCATTAACATAATCAGAAACATTAACATTGTCTTCAAAGAGTTCTGGTATAAAAAGAGAATCTACATGACTATCAACTTCAGTCGACGCCGATGCTGCAGCTGACTGTGCTTTGGCTTCTTTATTTGGTGAAATCTTGAGATTTTCAATCTTCGGCTCTGGTTCCACTATCTTTTCCTTCCCTTTGAGCTTAGTGGCTAACATCCTATCAGTGACGATTTCTTCGGGCTCATCCTTGTCCCAGATGCTGCATTGGGTCATAATCTCCTCGTCCCAAAAGTTCTCTACAGCTTTAACAACTCCGATTTCCCAATCAAAGACATCATTGAAAATTTCAAAACCCGGGGTAATCTTCCCATCTACCCACTGCGGCTCTTCTTCTCCGGTGTAAGCACAAACCGATGATGATGGCACAAAGCACTCCGAAATATGGGGAATCTTCCCTGACACTTTCTTCTTACCATACTTTCCTTGGTAGCCCAATCCCTTTCGATCTTTCTGACCACGTGTAGTGATAGCATCCTGCAGTCCTTGTGACTCTTTTCCCAAACCAGCCCCTGGGAGGAAGTGCATCTTTTTCAGCATATTCACCACTTGAGGGCTACCTTCTAAGCTTTGCTCTTCTCCGATCACTGATACATGAAAGCCACTGAATGGCTGATTAGAGATCTCCAAAGCAGACACTTGGTTCTCTCTTGCTGCTTTAATGGTCACTACCTCTCCTTCATGAGGTATCTTAATTATCTGGTGTAAGGTGGATGGCACTCCTCCTAACTTATGGAACCACGGTCTTCCAAGCAGAGCTGAGAAGTTTGCTGGGATCGGTAGAACCACAAAATCCGTTTCTGTCTCAATAGGCCCCGTCTTTACCAAAGCTTTGAAAGTTCCCAATGCTTGCCTCCTAGAATTATCGTAGGCAGTGATGGTCAGGTCAGATTTGCTTAACATACTCTCATCCATCCCGAAGGCCTGAAGCGCTACCAAAGGGCAAACATTTATTGACGACCCGTCATCAACCATGACGCAAGCGGTGTGTTTACCATTGATCTGTGCCTTGATGTACAAAGGTCGGTTGTGGCTGCGACCCTCTGTTGGTAGGTCTGCATCGGAAAAAACCAACTTCTCCCCGGATCCCCCCTTTACAAGGTCTAAAAGCTCGGATGGAGAGATTGTAGTTGCTACGGTGGATACACTCAATGCTTCAACTAACTTCTGTCGGTGAGAGGGGGACTGTCTCAAGAGGTCCCAAATAGATATTTGAGCCGTGGTCTTTTTTAGTTGCTTCAATATTGAATTTTCTTCCGGCTCCTTCTCTGCGATTACTTGTGCTGGGTCCTGTTGCTTCTCGGGTTCTGGAATGACCCTCCCACTTCTTGTTACTGCTTCTACTCTTTCTTCTTCCTCTGAATCCCACGGATCCGTAAACTCTCCATTTTTCTCATCTTCATCATCTCCACTCTCACTGGTGGACCAACAGTCTATTGCTGCCACGGAAACCCCTTCTCCATCCACTGCAGGGCGAGTAATAGCGACATACTCATTTCCATATAGGTCTTGCATCACATACCATTCTGATAGGCTCGATCCAATCATAAAGACTGGAGGTGGCACTGCATTATAACCGGACTTCTTCTTGCTTTCCCTCTGCTCAGGATCGGTGATCTGCTTGTTGTCAATTAGATCTTGGACCCGATGTCTTAGTGTTATACAATCATCCGTCAAATGCCCGGTATGTTGGTGGAATGCGCAGTATTCATTATCCTTGTGCCCTGGCTGTCCTTGGGTCTTGGCCGACCTAGGTGATAGGGGTCGCAGCTTTCCTTCTTTTATTAGCCTCTTCAGTACCCATGATAAAGGCCTACCCAAGTTGGAGAAATACCTCTGATTTACCCCGGTTGCAGACACCTCGGCAGTCTTCCCAACTCTGTTACCACTGCTGGAACTTGCTGGCTTGGCTATCCCTTGATTGCTGTATCCTTTCCTGGCATAGGACTCGCTGTTTGCCCTCTTGGCTAAATATTCTCCCTCTGCTTCTATGGCGATATCCTTCAGGGATTCCCAGTCTTTCAGTCCCTTCATTTTCAATCCATCTCTCAAGTAGGGGCTGGCATTTCGAATGAACAGCCGGATCTGATCAGAAGTGTCTGGTTTGCGTTTCATCTCCATAACCCGGTTTCTCCACCGAGTAAGGTACTCGTGGAAGGATTCCCCAGCCTTCTGTTGTAGCAACTCGAGATCTTTCAAAGTGACCTCCATCCGGGTACTGCAATCGTACTGCTTAAGGAACTCTTCAGTTAGCAAGTCCCAATCCTCCTTGGACCTCCTCTCAAGCCCATGGTACCAATCAATAGCAGCTCCTGTGAGACTCAAGCAGAAATACTCTATCTTTTGCTTTCTTGTTAAGGACGTTCCCTTCATGACCAGCGAGTATTGCTTGATGTGTGCGGCAGGATCAGAGGTGCCATCAAATTTGGGAATATCCGGCATCTTAAAATTCTGGGGAATCAGGTCATCCCCATCTAGCTCTCGGTCTTCCGGGTTCATTCCTTTTCCCACGGTCATCATCCTTGCCATGGCCTCAAATCTCTCTTCCATTTTCCTCCACATTGCCTCATCCAGTTTCGGTGACTTCTCTTTAGCTACTGTATGCTCCTCTAGCTCATCTCTCCCAAACTCAGCTTCAGACCTGGGGCCCTCTCTGCGATCAATAGGTGCAGGCACTCTTTGCTCAACAACAGGTGGGTCAACCATTGGTTGGTTAACTGCAGCAGGACGCTCTTCTCTTACAACCTCTTGTTCAGCTGGTACTCGGATAGGGGCAGCAGCAGCTTGTTGCCCAGCTATTGTGGTGGCAAGATTGCCCATCATTGCAATCATGCGGGCTTCAAATTCCTCCATCCTCTTTCCTACCTCCTCAGCAATTATTGCCCGGGTTGCATCAGACTCATATGATGGATTAGCCATGCTTACTTCTGTTGATGATTCGAGAGAAAACTCCACACTATTTTCTGAGATTGAATCTGAACTCTGATCCAACACTAACTCTGTTAACCCCAAAAGCGGCGTCCTTCTTAACCGTCCGTCGGGACCTCTAGACCACCCAGGAGAATCTATGATGGCTGAAATGCAAAAATTGTTAAGATGGTGCATGATTAAAATGCAATGCATGCTCGTGCGGATGCAACATAGACAAACACATGCAAGCAGATAGATCCTTCCAACCTTATATCTCCCACACACGTGGTAGTGCGGTCTCTTTCCTAGGTGGGCTTAATCCATGGGTTAGCGGGGAACCCAATGGATGCGTATGGTGCTCGGTGGAAAACCGACATCATAACATCTCTTATCTAATGTGCAAGCACATGGGTTATGATCATTATGTATTTAGGCAGCCCGAACAAGTTGACATGGGCCTATCGGGGCATGAAAGCCTTTGATTAGGTGACCAATCAGATTATTTGGGTTTGTCCAATACAAAATGATCCACATAGCAAGCAAGGTATTACGGTTCATATCACCTAAGGGAAGTATCTATTGCCATTATATGAGTTTTGGTCAAAGGGTGGTGTTACTTTAGGGCTACCCAAGCATGATCCCTGCCGACGGGTCTAGCTCATCACGAGCGTAACGACCGATCGGGTCACCATTTTGATATACCATGATGGTACGAGGCTTGGGCTGGTGATTATCCTTAACACTTCCCCAAATTGAGTGAAAATGAGGAGGTGCTTCAGGAACGCACCGGGGCTAAAAGAGGGACCAAACTAGCATAGATCTAAGGCTCTAATGAGATGCAATGCAGTTTTGAAAGAAGATGAAAAAAATTTTTTAAATTAAAACTCAATTATGATTTTTAATCAAGGTACTTTCGAATCGAAGTCTCGAGTATGTCCCCAGTGGAGTCGCCACTGTGACGCGCGCCGGATCCCCGCGGCCGCCCGCTCGACCGCCCGCACGTGGGCGATCGGGGCAATTGTGGGTCCGTCAACAGCTTGCGATAAATCGCAAGTGCGTCTATGTTGGGCAACAAGGAGGTTTCATGGAGTCGCCACCCAATAGAACATTGGGAAAGTTTCTCTCGCCTCGGAGAGCCTAAGACTTGCACATTTTATCCATATTGGGCCATGAGGCCTAGGATTAACGCTAAAGTCTCGTGACACAAGAAGTATCTTGGAGGATAACCTCTAACCTCTTGAGCCCAAAGACCAGAGCTGGTTCGGGACTTCTCATTTATTTATACCTTGATTAATATCATAATTACGTTTTGAATTCATTGTTCCATCAACTTTCCACACAATGCAATTTTAATTTAAAGGCGCAATCATTCATATCAAAAGCGGTAAATGTAAGCGAAATCCAAAATAAAGCATTCAAAATAAATTACAATAACACTAGGAGCGGAATACAACTCCCATTTATAAAAATGAAATACATGCATAAAACGGGTTATTCATTAATAGTGAGAACATTGGTCCTTGCATGCATATTTATTATGAAACAATTTTGATGTGATGATTTATTTGGGTATGAAAACTAGGACATTGGTCCCCTTTTATTTAGAAAAAGAATGTCAAGTTAATTAATAGAAACGTTTTAGTGATTTTCTTTTTAGCGAGCCTAAATAAAGAATTTTACAAGAAAATTATATGGCAAAATTAAATAAAATATTACAAACCGAATGAAAATATGTATATGAACCAAACGAGCCTTTTTGGACCTCCCCGATGTGCTCGCAAAAACGCCCAAGCGAAAAAAAATGAGTTTAGACATAAAAACAAATACAAATAAAACAGTGTTAGTGATTAAATCAATTAAACATACAAAATAATGAATAACAAATTAAAATAAAATAAGACGATATGAAAAGAATGATAATGGAATCAAAATGTTAATAAACTAAAATAAATGAAAAACATGCATTATGTATGACAAATGATTAAATGATGTGATGAAAATAAAATAAAACATGTTAATTAAATAATACATGAAAATATGAACATGATGAAAAATGATGATATGTGAAAAATAATGAATGAATAAATAAACAAATGACAATAAAATCATGTAAACAAAGGAATGATGAAAATAATAATGATATATAACAAGGTTAATTGATGTGTTCATAGTTAATACAAACTATTTACATGGCAAAAAGATTAATTTAAATTATTTAATTATTTGCATGTTAAAAATAATGAGGAATCAAAATAAATTATTTACATGTTAGAAAAAAAAAACAATGTTCACATGAATAAAAATCAAATCATATATATAAACAATTAAATGGAACATATATAAGATGAATACAACAAATGAATAGATGAAAACAATAAATAAATCAATAAAAACAATAAAATATATATGAATAAATTAAATAAAAATAAAATAAAATAGAAATGGAGCCAAGAATATTTACCCTCAGAGTATTGGATTTGATGAAGGAAAAGTGATGATTTTCCGGAAAATTGCTTGAAAGAATAATCAATAAAATTAATTCTCTTTGTTTATGAAGAAAAACAAAGGAATTGATTTGTATGCTTAAGATTAAAAAGAAATTGATGTCAAAATAATGATTAATTTCTTGTGTTTATGGAACAAAAACAAAGAAATTAATTGGAATAATTAACAATTGAAAATTGGCCTTTCAATTTCAATTAAACCTTATTAATTCAAAAAAAAGAAATCTGAAATTTTCAAGAGAAAAAAATAGAAGAAGAATTCTGGAAAATTAGGTCTCAAAAATGTGGAGGCCCCCCTTTTTTGATTCATCATAAACTATTTAAAAGATAGAAAGGTTGCCCTAATTTAATTATGGAAAACAATTCTAATTTTATTCAAATTCCTTTATTTTTGGGGATAAAATCAAGTTTTATTAATTAATAATCTATAAAAAATATTTTGGAATTTTATTTGAAGTCAAAAACCCTTAATTTTGGGATAAAAACGGATTTTTGGGTGAAAAAATCGGAAAAAAGGCTGAAAAAATGGAAAATGGGGTAACAGACCCTATACCGACGGCCGGAAGCCCGTCGCCAGAGGGACGCCGCCCGTCGCTATAGAGCGACGGGGACTCACGCGGCGACCAGGCGGGATTCGCGCGCAGCGCCCGGGCGGGAATCGCGCGCAGAGGCGCGCGGTGCGGCGCGCAGCGCGCAACGCTGCGCGTCGCTCTTTAGCGACGCGCGCTATTGGCGACGCTGCGCGTCGCCAAATCTCGCCCAGCGCGCTGGGCGCCTGGGCGTCGGCGTGCTGGGCGCCTGGCGCCCGCGAGCTGGGCGCCCGCGCCTGCGAGCTGGGCGCCAGCGCGCGTGCGCGCTGCCGCGCCCGACACTCGCGGTCCGAAAATTCTTTTTTTTTTTTTTATTTTTTTTTTATTTTATTTTTTTTTATATTTTTTTCTATTTTAAATTAACTAAAAACACCATAATTTTAAGCCCCCATTTTTTAAAATTAATTTTTTAAATATTTTTTTATTATTTTTTTAGTTTTTCACTCTAAAATGCAAATTTGACGAGAAAAACATCACTTTTAACCTTTTAAGCCTGTGAAGGCAATTATCATCATTGGGTAACTTCGATCTAGGCTTACTCAGGACCCGGTGTCTACAGTATGTTCAGTTTTTGCTCCTTAAAGTTTTAAATTCTTACGTATTTATATTTGTGCTTTGTATCGCTTCTGTCCGGTAGCACACCTACTCGTACGACTGCCTACTCCCTCGCGGATGGGGTCGCCTACGTATGGGTAGGGGGTGTTACATGAATGGTTAGATAAATGTTAGGAGAGCTTTGACAAACTTAATTGTATGCTGACTGAAGCTCCAGTGTTAGTGCAACCTGAATCTGATAAGGATTTTGTGGTCTTCAGTGATGCTTCCAGAAATGGATTGGGTTGTGTATTAATGCAGGAAGGCAAGGTGATTGCTTATGCCTACCGAGAACTTAAGACTCATGAGAAGAATTACCCTACTAATGATCTTGAGTTGGCAGCAATTGTATTTGCATTGAAGATTTGGAGACATTATCTTTATGGTGAGAAATGCTACATCTACACTGATCATAAGAGTCTAAAGTATTTGCTTACTCAGAAGGAGCTTAACTTGAGGAAGAGATGTTGGCTTGAGTTGATCAAAGACTATGAGTGCTTCATCGACTATCATCCCGGTAAAGCTAACATTGCAGCTGATGCTCTTAGTAGGAAGTTCATGGCTTCTCTACGGGCTATGAATGTTAGTCTGGACTTAACAGATGATGGAGCTTTGATTACAGAAATGCAAGTTAAGCCAGATTTTCTCTAGCAAGTGAAAGATGCTCAGAAGCAAGATGATCGGTTGTCTACCATTATGTCTCAGGTGAAAGATGGCCATGTTAGTGATTATTCAGTGGGTTCAGATGGTGGGTTATATTACAAACAGATATTGTGCATTCCTGATCAAGCTAATCTGAGAAAGGATATTCTATCAGAAGCTCATTATAGCAGCTTCGCTATGCATCCTGGTTGTAACAAGATGTATCAGGATTTTAAAATCCTCTATTGGTGGCCAGGCATGAAACGTGATGTGACAGAATTTGCGGGTAAGTGTCTGATTTGTCAGCAAGTCAAGGCAAAACATCAAGTTCTTTCAGGTTTGCTTCAGCCTATTGTCATTCTTGAATGGAAATAGCATAGGGCGACTATGGATTTTGTGTCAGGATTTCCTCTCTCGAGAAAGAAATATGATGCAGTTTGGGTAATTACTGATCGACTCACTAAATCAACTCATTTACTGCCTATTAGAATGGATTATTCGTTATCCAAGTTGGCAGAGTTGTACATTAGCGAGATTATAAGACTGCATGGAGTTCCTTCCTCCATCATTTCAGATCGTGATCCGAGATTTACTTCTAAGTTTTGGAAGAGGCTTCAGGAAGCTTTGGGAACTAGATTGCATTTCAGCACAACTTTCCACCCTCAGACTGATGGACAATCTGAGCATGTGATTCAGATTCTGGAAGATATGTTGAGATGTTGTATACTCGATTTTGGTAACCGTTGGGAGCGGTACTTTCCTTTAGCAAAATTCGCCTACAACAATAGTTATTAGACCAGTATCAAGATGGCTCCTTATGAAGCTTTGTATGGTAGAAAGTGCAGAACTCCTCTTTGTTTGACAGAGCTTAATGAAAGCAAGATTGTGGGGTCAGATCTGATTAGAGAAACGGAAGAAAAGGTTCGAGTGATTAAAGACAGACTGAAAAAAGCCATGGATCGACAAAAGTCCTATGCAGATTTGAAGAGAAAAGATATAGAGTTTCAAGTGGGAGATAAAGTATTTCTGAAAGTTTCTCCATGGAAGAAGATCTTGAGATTTGGAAAGAAAGGCAAGCTAAGTTCGAGATTCATTGGCCCTTATGAAATTATTCAGCGAATTGGACCAGTAGCTTACAGATTGAAGCTTCCACAAGAGTTAGAGAAGATTCATGATGTCTTCCACGTCTCTATGCTTCGAAGGTACCGTTCAGACCCTAGTATTGTCATCAAGCCAAAAGAAGTTCGATTTCAGCCAGACATAACTTATGAGGAGCATCCAGTGAAGATCTTGGCTAGAGAAGTGAAGCAGCTCAAGAACAAATAGATCCCACTAGTGAAGATTCTCTGGAATCACCAAAATGTCGAGGAAGTGACGTGGAAACCAGAAGAGACTATGAGACAACAGTATCCCCAGCTCTTCAGTTCAGGTAAATTTCGAGGACGGAATTTTTAATTGGTAAGGGAGATTGTAATAGCCCCAATATCAAGTTAGTCGTAAATAGTATTTTTAAGAGTGAATAGTACTTTCGGGGTGAATAGTACTTCCCGAAATTGAAAAATATTTTATTGGCCCATTGGATAGAGCTCGTCAATACGAGTCCGTAGACAAAAATTTCGTGTCAATCGGAGGTCAAACGAGTCCGTAATGGCTAAAACTGTAAGCAAAAGTATTTACTTCAGTAAAAAGTGGGCCCAGGTGGGACCCACTGAAAAGTAAAAGTGGGCCCAGTGGGACCCATTAAATAGTAAAAGTGGGACCAGGTGAGGCCCACTGAATAGTAAATGTGGCACCATCATGACATCAACGATGTCATGATGATAAATAGTAACTGTGTCCCCTAAAGTGTAACATCATCATTGACTGGATCCCACTGAATAGCTATAGCATATTTGACTGATCCGTGAATAGTAACTAGGGCCCGTGAATAGTAATTATGGGGCCCACAAAATAGTGACTTCGGGATGAATACTACCTGAAAATATTTTTTCACCATTAGAAAGATGATGAAAAATGTAGTATAATGGTGTAATCTGGTATAAAAACGAGGTTAAATAGACCCCCAAAAATCAGTCTGAAGTTCCTCTGGTCCGATTCAGTTAAATTAAGGTTGATTGAACTTTGATCGAATTTTTAAAAATGGTTAGAGTGTATAAAACTGTCTACTGTAAGAGGATAAAAGGTTTAGAATGAGTTTTAGAAATTTTTTATAGCATTAAAATTGCATTTTATGGCAAACCGAATTGGACCGGTTTAAGTGAACCGGACCCCAAATGCACTCTGATTGAGCTGAAATTTTGTAGGGAGACTAATTTTAATATTATAAGAATTATGGAAAATGAATTCGGGAATATTCAATTTCACTAAAACAATGGAAAATGACCCGAAAAATAAAAATCGGACCAAATCGGCTCAACCACTTTGGTTTGACCTGGTTGGGTCCGATTGGACACATATAAATAGACTCAAAAAGCTGGAAATCCCCTTGGATTCCATTTTTTTTTCAGCACCCTCTTCTTCCTCTCTTGGCCGAATGGTTTTTCCTCTCTTCTCTCTCATTTTTCTTTCATTTTTTCTTCATCTCACCTCAAGATCAAACCTCCCTAACATAATTCAGCTCATCTAGAATCCATTGGTTGTCTCATAATTTCGTTTGGAGAAGTAAAAGTTTGTGAAATCTAGACTTGAAGTTTAGGTGTAAAATTGAGGTAAGAGATTTAAGTATTTTTAATTTTATTTTAAGGTTCCTAGAGGTAATATAGGATCTGAATGAGAGGTTTATTAAGTTTATTTGATGAAAGGAAATTTTATTTTGATTAAATCTTAATTTTTGTGTTTGGACATAATTATGTCCAATAGGTTAAGGAACCTCCAATCAAGCTAAGGGTAAGGAAAAGGAAAATTGAGGAGTATATTTCAAGGATCTAAGGTTTGTGATTGCAAATTCCAATTATTTCCATGGTAAAACCATGGATTTATGTTATGTTTGTGAAGAAAGCATGTGATTTATACATGTTTAATTGAAAATAACATGATATTCATGCTTAGGGATGTTTAAAATAATGGTATGGATGTTTAAAATGAAGAAATAAATTTTGTGTGAAAAATTCCTTCTTTGGCCAAATGGTAACCATGCGATTTGCATGTGTTTTCATGATGTTTTATGCATGTTTATGATGGATCTATGTTATTCGGCATATGAACTAATGAATGGTATGTGTTAGAGCATGTGAAAACATCATGAGGCATGTGATGCATGTATGGCCTAATATATATCATGTGTAAAGTCATGATTTTGATGTGTTCTCATGGTAATTAATGGTATGGTGATGTTATACATCATGAAATTGGCCTAAATAAATGATAAAATTGATAAAAAGAATTAATATAAAAAGAATTGGTATGTGGGCCGTATGCATGTATGTATGTATGTATGTGTACCATGATGAAATAATGAGTTTACATGACATGTGATGATGTAATGATGATAATCACATGTGACATGATGAAATGGCTTGAAAAAGAATGAGATATTATGGTGATATACCATGAAAAATATGTATATCACATTAATAATATAAAAAGTAAAAAAATATTGCCCTGTGTAGTAATCTGGTAGTCAAGTCTAGTTCAGGATATGTTGGCATGCATAGGGACATAAGACCACGGGTGTGAGCATGGCGACTCACTTTTTAGTAGGCCAATGATGGTCCTACTTTTGAATATCTGAATATCTGTATCTGAATATCTGAAGTGTACTGTTCTGTATTAAAAGACAGTGGTGGTCCCACAGGATTCCGTTGGTATTTCTCTGAACTTTTGGAGTTCAGGTCTCGTTTATCCTGTATATAGAGTTTGCTAGTGTGTTACAGGGGCATAATTGTAAAAATAAGATTAAAATGGTTAAAATGTGATTAAAATAATATTTATGTGGAAAAAGGACATAAATATTATTATATAAAAAGTTTGAGGAAAAATTATAATTTTGTGCATATGTGTGTTAAAGATGATTAATAAGGCTAAAAATGTAAATAAATGGTTAAATATGAAAATAAGCCACTTTATAGGGGTAAAAATGTAATTTGGCATGAAAATGGTAATTGGAGGGTAAAATTATAATTTGGCATGTAAATTAATGGTAAAATTTTAATATTAGTGAAAATAATTAAACTAGTGGCATAATGGTAATATTAATGAAATTAAAGTGAACTAATGGCATAAATGTAATTTTGGTGAAATATAATTGAATTAATGGCATTTTGGTCATTTTGAAAAAGTTTAAGGGTATAAAGGAATTATTACCATAAGTCAAGGGTAAAATGGTAATAAGATCATTATTTATGTGAATTAATTGTGTAATTGCCCCAATTATGTAATTTAAAAATAATTACATGTAATATTGCATGCCTAGTTGGGAATTAAATTAAATATGTTTATTTATGAATATTATATGATAGTATTTGTGAATATTATTATGCATGAAAAAAATTAGTTTAAGTGAAAATCTATGGAATTGCAATCACCACTGAGCATATTTAATGCTCAGCACGTAGTTTTGTTTGACTGCGTGTAGGTACTCCGTAGGATTTTTGGAGCAGAGCATACCTCACACTTTGGAAGTGGTATGAAAGAAATTAATTGGAGTATTTAAGTATATTAAGAAGTTTGGCATGTATGTCTCTTATAATGTTACTTTTGGGTTTTGGACTGTAATAGATTTTATAACTGTCTCTAGTATATTGTGATTGCCATGCTTAATAATTGGTAGAAATTATGTTAATACAATTGGTAAAGTAAAATATAGATTTTCAAGTTAAAGAAAAATTGACCAGATGAATAGTAACTTAAACAGTTATAGGTTAATCGGCATAGTTCATAGTGAATTAAGGTAGAAATATTAAGATTGAAGATTAATTAATAAGTATTAATAGACTTAAGTAAATTGTATTTGCCATACAGCACTATTCACACAGTATTATATATATGGTACTATTCACGTATACGGACTATTCATATATACGGTACTATTCACATATACGGTACTATTAAAAAAAATTTACCTGTTTTAATTAATTGTCTATTTAATAACCTGAATGGTTTAATTAGGTTAATCAGATAATAAAGTATTAGAGTGTATGTTAGTTCAGTGCGGTGGCACCCGGTATCCGTATCACATACGGGTATAGGGTGCTACGGTTTTCACATGGCATGCAAGAATGCTTGACCGCCATTTAACTCAATTTTTTTAGGCTAAATAATGGGACATAACCATTTTACACGGCAGTCAGAAAATCCTTACCACCGTGTAACCATGTTTTATTGCATAAAAACACAGAATTCAACAGGGTCACAAACATGGCTTAAATTATTCACTCTAGATGGACAGGTAACCCTCGTTTTTAGGCAGCTCCCTTCTTAACATTTTTTGCCCAGGATTATTTCGAATGGCACAAATTTCAGGTCAATTGGACATCTAAAACTACAAATATGCCTTAAAAAACCAAAAATGCTTTTATTACCTAGCTAAAACAGAAATGCTTCTGTTTTGGCCACCTTTGTGGACAGAGTTTCCTCTTAAAACTCATCATACCCATATTGATCAATTCATCAAAACCACAACAATACACAATCCAATTCAACACAATACATTGATACATACTTAAAAATAGTCAATTAATCATCAAAATTAAATAACACATAAAGTTTTCCCAAACCTTCCTCCTTGCCTTGCTATAGCTTCAAAGGGCTCCTCCTTCCCCCACCTTTTCTTTACCTTTAGCTCCAATGGCTTTCTCCTCTAAAATCAGACCATAAATTCAAAATTCACACCATAACCATAGTTCTAACCCTAACTCATGGTTAGAACAAGAAGAGAAGAAAATAACCACTAACTTATCTCTTTAAGCTTCCACACACACTCGAATTTAATTAGCTAACTTGATTGGCAATAGAGCAAAAAATTAATGGAGATTTGAATGTGTTATTAAGGGGAAGGAGATGGCTAAAATGGGAAGGAATGAGGGGCAGATTTTTGCTCCCTAAATCGATCGACTTTATGGCTTATAAAGCCATCAAGTTTCCTCATTTTTCCCTTTTTAACTATATTCATCCATTTGTCACCCTATGATAGGTTCTCCTTTCAATTTCCACTTTTAGTCCCTTTGACTAACTTTAAATCATAGATTAGCCATTTAGATGAACTTAATTCAAGCATTGACACACTAAAAAACATATTTAATGCAATTTAGTCCATAGGGGTTAAATAACCATTTTAACCCTAACTTTTCAATTAATAATAGTTATGTCCAAAACATAAATACTTAACCAATTACACAACTTAGGCCACTCTCGTACCCCAAAGGTGTTCAAAATGACTAAGGTACAAGTGAGGGCCTTACAACTCTAACCTCCTCAAAGAATTTCATCCTCGAAATTCATAGCTGAAGTAAATAGTTGAGGATGCTGAGTTCTCATTACTAAGTCGGGTTCGCATGTTATTACCTCAACTCCATGGTGTTGCGAAAGCACCTTCACTAAAGGAATCTACTTATCCGAAGTTGTCTCATTTCCTGAGCTAGTATCGCCTTAGGTTATTCGTTGTAAGAAAAATCTAGTTGCACTTGCACATCTTGTACTAGTAGAACATGAGACTCATCCGATCGGTATCTTCGCAGTAAAGACACATGGAATGCATCATGTAGCTTAGTTAATTCTAATGGTAGAGCCAATCGATAAGCTACTCGCCCAATCCATTCAAGCACTTCATAAGGGCCAATAAATGTCGAGCTCAATTTCCCTTTCTTCCTGAACCAAAGCACTTTTCTCCAAGGCGACACGTTTAGGAAAACTTTATCACCAACCTCATATTCAATGTCTTTTTGCTTCAAGTCCGCATAAGACTTCTGTCGGTCACTAGCAACCTTTATCCTTTGATGAATTACCCTCACTTTCTCTTCAATGTCTTTGATTAGATATGTGGCACCCCAATTTACACCTTAGTAGTTTTGAGTGTATATGTGATCTATGTGTGTGTGCGTGTGTTGTAGTTTGAGGATTTAATTGCATGATTTGTTAAGTTTAGAGGGTATAATTGCACGTTAGTTTTTAAGCCATGTGGCTTGATTAGTTTTTGAGGAGAAAATAAGGGTTAGAAGGGAATTTAGCCAAAACTAGTGCATAAACTTGACAAATGGAGGGTTGAGATGAAGAAAGAGAAAAAGAGGATAGGGATTGACTTTGTAATGGCCACAATACCGGGTTAGCTGTGAATAGTATTTTCCTGTGGTAAATAGTGCACCTGAGACAGATTGAAAAATACTAGTCATTGTGAGTCCAGTGATAAAATTTGGAGTGAAAATGAGTTTAAATAGGTCCCTACAAGTAAAAAATAAGAAAAGGTCTAGACCGTATTTAGGGACCTTGGTTTGACTAAAACTTGACTGGGTCTCTAAAAATAGTAAATCACCTCCAAAAATTATTTTAATGGTATAGACAAGCTTATAATAATATTTAGAAATTTTTGGGAAAGAAAAATTAATTTTATGGTAACACTAAAAATTATCGAATCGGACCGGTTAGAGTGTACCACTCCCGAAAATGGATTCCTGTCACACCCCATAAGTGGCCTAATTGGAATTAGCGATTTTAATTGGACAATTTAGATCAAGTGAGTAATTTGCAAGAGGAAAAGAGGATTAATTGCAAGGAAATAAAAGTATTTAAATTGCATATTTTTATTGATGAGTAAAAGGTAATTTGACAAGGACTTATTGGAAATAATATGGAGCAATTGGTAAAAGAGTAATTAATGGATTAGTGAACCGATGCATGTTTGCCAAGTGGAGTTGTGAGTGTGTGCATGTGGGTGAGAGAAAAGAGATGTCTGAGAATTTGAGCTTCCTAGAAACGAAAAGTTCTCTCTCTTGTTCTCTCTCTCACGTTAACCACTCCATTTCTCTTCTTTCTCTGTTCTTTCTTTTTGTTTGCATGAGTGTTCATCCATTGTTGGCTAGGGTTTAGAGCATTGAAGATTTCAGGAGGTAAGTGACTGTCAGTTTTTGTATGGTTCTTCATCTTCTCCATCTTAAGGAATATTCATTCTGTTTCTTTGGATTGATATTGGGTTTTATTTGTCGGTTCATGAAATCTGCTGAAGAGAAGAAGAAGGATAAAGGGAAATATAAGATTGTGGATTGAAGAGTGCAGTGGATATTTTTGAGCTTCATTTCCAGGTTTGGGAGTGTCTGTCCTTCCTCATGTTTGGATCCTGTTTGTTGTACTGATATGAACATTATTTCTGTGTGTTTGAATATCAAAATGCATGAGAAGTGTAATGTGTATATATATATGTGATTTCTGTAGAAAAGAATAACTTTGTGTATGTTAATGGGATGAATATGCATGAGTTGAATGTGGATTCCTGGGAAGTTGATGTTCTGGCATTGCTTCTGTTTTGATTGTAAAATGGTATAATTTGTATTAAAATTTCTGTAAATGTGCTCTGGAGACTTGAAGGTACGTATTCGAATATTTATTGCATGAAAAATGGTTTTAGACAAATGGGGATTTGAGTTTTGGGTTGTACTCTGTTTTCACGATTTCTCTGTGTTTTTACGTTTTCTGGAATTCTGAGATTTTGAGAAGGAGAAGCAGTTTGTGTGAAGAAGTTCACGTGACGTGATGGAGCATTATGCCGTGACCTCCTTCTCTGGGAAGTCACGTGACGTGACGGAGCATCACGCCGTGATCTCCTTCCCTGGGAGGTCACGAGACGTGATGGAGCATCACGTCTCGCGACCTTGCGTGTCACGAGATTTTGTCTCGTGACCTTCCCTCTCCTCTCTGGTGTCACGTGGCGTGACAGAAGGTCATGACTCGTGACTGCCTCCATTTTGTGTGGCTTTCACGTGAAGCCAGCGTCACGAGGCACCACTGCCTGGGTGACTCGTGACTGGCCTTCCCTCCCTGCTGCCTGTTTTCTAAAAGCAAAGTTTTTAAGCTGTTGTACATGGGGTTTTCCACTGTTTGAATCTAGATCAAGTTCACATCTGTTCTTTAATTTAATAATTGATTAATTATGAGATTTGTGTTCATGATTAGTAATTAATATACATGATTTAAATATTTGTAATTTATATGAACATGGATTATTTCTATGTGAATTATATGTTCTTATTATCTCCTGTTTTTGATATTTATATATTCATATGTTTCTGAATTTGATCAATATACAAGTATACATGGATTATAAATTCGTATTTAATTTTCTTAATATCATATTGATACATGAATTTTGGAGTTGTGGTTTTAAGCCTGAATAAGTCTTAGTAGTGGATAAGTAAGCGCTTACTTAGGTCAGGGTGTGTGTGCAGCTGCTATATGATAAAATGTTATATGCGGGTCCCGTTAGGATCCTTATTTCGACCCCGTTTGGGTCTATATGGAAATTAATGCGAGACTTCGGTCTCTATATGAAAATCACATGTTTGAGACTTATGTCTCTATATGCTTGGGATATTGTGTTCTATCAGTATCCAAATGACCGCATCCACTTCTAAAGGGTATTCTCAGACTAATCAGGCTATATGTTTATATGTGTTGCATATGTATGAGATGCGTATTGGCAGGAATAAAAGTATATGATGCACATGAATTCATGCATAACTTTATGATATGTACATTGTATCTGTGTACTTAAAATAATGAGAGTTATGTAAATCTTATATGCGAATTGAATAGTTAATTGCTTGTAATGTATGTTTATGCATGTCAAGTAGAGAACATGGATTATGCTTGGATGTAACTTTGATGCCTTTTTGATTTTGAACCATAGCTTTATTGCACGTTTATGTGCAGTGAGATTATATTATTGTTGTAAATATTGTATATGTATATTGTTAGTTTGTTTTGTTCCTCCCCACTAAGCGTTATCGCTTAGCACGGGTTCTTTTCCCGTGCAGGTGGCGAGTTCGGTTTGGAGTCAGATATCTGCAGGTCGGCCACTAGAAGTCTTTTTGGATGAAGTTATTTTGGAGTCTTCCGCTGTTATTTTTGTACATGGCTTGTTCATAGCAAATTGAATCTTTTGTAAAGGAACAATTATTTTGTATATGTATTTGCTTACGAGCCCTTTTTGTAAAAACGATATAGATATATTATATGTTAAAGGATTTACTAGATTATGATTAAACGTTTCTTTACATCCATTTCATTTGGTTTTATTTATTAGTATGTATTTGGATTTGTATATGTGTTTGCCCGCGTGGCACTCCGGTATCCTTCCAGCGGGGATATCGGGGTGTTACAATTCCGATTGGGCTGAAGTTTTTATTTCTGCTGTTTTCTGTATATTGTGGATGTGTATTTTGTATTGATTTATTTGGTAGCACTGTAGACAACGGGTCCTGAGACAGCCCAGATCAGCGTTACCCAATAATGATAAGAAGCCTGTTCACAGGCAAAAAGGTTAAAATTAAAGATTTCCTTGTAAAATTTGCATTTTAGAGTGAAAAAATTAAAATAATAAAAAAAATTTTGAAAATTAGATTTGAAAAATGAGGATTAGAAATTGTAGTAGTTTTTAGTTAAATTGAAATATTAAAAAAAAAAATTCTCAAATGTCGACGAGTGGCAGCTCGCAGGTGCGTGGAGTGCCAGAGCGCATCACTAGCGCGCGCTGCTCCGTGCCCAGCGCGCGCGACCGACGCCCGGTGCGCGCGTCGACGGGCGTTGGTCGCCCCTGTTCCGCCGCAAAATACCAATTTCGGCCGAAAATCGTTTTTTCCGATTTTTTTCGTCAAAATTCGATTTTTTATCCCTTTTTAAAGGGATTTTCACGGTTTTTTCCATTTTTAAACTTAGATAAATTATATTATTAATTAATTAACTAGTTTTTCCCTTAATTAATTTTATTTTCTATTCTTTCTTCATATAAAAAAAAGGATGGAAAGAGAAAGGGGGGGAATTTTTTAGGGTTTTTCTTAATTTTTTCTCTTCTTCTTCCTCTCAAAATTCTCTCTAACTTTTACTGAAATTTTCCCCAACAGAAATAAAAAGAAAATAGTTCAATTCTTCTTTTTTCCAATGGAACTTCTTCCAAACATATTTTTAGAGAGAGTTTTGTTGATGGAATTTAATTTTGAGACAAATAAAATAATTATTTGCTCTCAAAATTCAGTTTTTAACTTGTTATTTGTTTTCAATTAAGTTTTTTCAATGATTTTTGTTTTGAATCACTTTTTGATGAAAAATATATTTTGAGACAAACAAAATAATTGTTTGTTCTTGAAATCTAATTTTTCATTTGATCTTCTAAAAACAAGTTTCTTTTCATAAATATTTTTTTTTCCTTGAGACAAATAGAATACTTGTTTGTTCTTGAGAACATTTTTTAATCAAAAATTATTCTTTAGGCAAAGAAATTAATTTTTGTTCTTAAAAAATTTTTGATTTTCTTTCATTATTTTCTTTGCAATTTATTTTTTGGAATAAAATTCCAACATTTTCATTATATTCAATTTTAATCTTGCAAATCAAAGACAAGGAAATCAATTATCATTTTTACCTTCATCGAATTCGAACTCTGAGGGTAAACATTCTGGGTTTGATTCTTTTTTATTTTCTTTTATTTATTTTTCTTCATATTTAATTGATTAACATGTAAATCTTTTATTATTTTCATTTATTTATTTATTTATTTTATTGTTTGTATAATTATTTTATTTAATATGTTTATATATTATTGTTATTATTATCATTATTAATATGGTTATTGTTATTATCATCATATCATTCTTTTTCATCATTCTTTTATTCATTATTTTTTATCATTATTTTTTATTGTTATTGTCATATATTTATTCTTTATTCATTTATTTGTTTAGTTTCATTATTATTATTATCATGTTCATATTTTTATGTATTAATTCATTAACTCATTTTATTTATTTCAATCACATCATTTAATTCATTTGTCATTCATAATGCATTTTTCTAATTTATTTTAAATTGTTAACATTTTAATTCAATTGTCATTTTGATGTCATCTTATTTTATCATTTATTAATTGATTTAATTGATTTAATTACTAACATTATTTCATTTGTGTTTTATTTTTATTTCACAACTTATTTTCTTCGCTTGGACACTTCTGCAAGCACATGGGGAGATCCAGGAGGCTCGTTTAATTTAATCGTTTATTTTTATTACTTTGTATTATTTGCTTTATTTGCTTTACTTTGCCATGTAATTCTTAATAAAAATCGTTTATTTTAGACACACTAAAATGAAAATCACAAAAATATTTCTATTAATTAATTTGGTACTTTTTCTAAATAACATAGGATCAATGTCCTAGTTTTTCATACCTAAATAAACCTTCACCTTTAACACCCTTTTTTAAATATGCATGCGAGGACCAATGTCCTCATCCTTAACAAATAGCCCACTTTATGTATGATTTGTATTTTATTTACAATGGGGGTTGTATTCCGCCCCTAGTTTTGTTGTAATTTAATTTCATATGCTTTATTTTAATTATGCTTTTATCGCTTTCCTTGAATGACCAACCTGCACTTTAATTAAGTTGCATTAAATTGAATGAGAAATGGGATGAAAAGCAAAATTCAAAACTTAATTATAAATTTAATCAAGGTATGAATAAATAGGAAGTCTCGAACCTTCTCTGATCTTTGGGTTCAATGAGGTGAGAGGGCCACCGCAATGTTCTATTAGGGTGGGGCCTCCAAGACACCTCGTGTGTCCCGAAAAAGGCCTAATTTGCATAGTCCTAGGCTTCACAAGGCGAGAGGGCCATCCTAATGTTCTATTAGGGTGGGGCCTCCAAGACACCTCTGGCTTGCCCAAGTGCGAGGCGAGAGGGCCATCCTAATGTTCTATTAGGGTGGGGCCTCCAAGACACCTCTGGCTTGCGCAAAATGGACATAGCAGCGCTGTCTTAGACTCACTGAGGCTAGACGACCTTTCCCAATATTCTATTGGGTGGCAACTCCAAGAAACCTCCTTATTACCCAAATGGACGCACTTGTAATTTCTTACAAGTTCTTAGGAACCTCTCCCAAAAGCCCTAAAAGCGGGCGGTTCGAGGCGCCCCGGGGGTCGGCACGCGTCACAAGCACCCTTGCTCATACAGGTTCTCACTTCCTACATGATGGGTTCTCATACATATGGGTAAGGTGTGTTACATCCTTTCTCCCCAACAATTTGAGGAATTTATTACAAAGCCAATCAAAGTTAACCTTTAACCACCTGGGATCAAGATATGTAAGGCATGGACATTTACATCTAAACTCAGAAGGATAGCTTATTACCTTCGCAAAAAAGCAAAAAATAGTTTTTTCCATCTGAGGCTAACTTACAACCCAATCTAAACCATCAAAAGTTACTTTAGAAATTGAGCCACCAAAGCCGACAAAAATAAGTTACAGGACTTCATATTCTAGTTTTAAGCAAAGAACTCATCGTCTCAGTCAATTTGCACCAGGGTTAAGAAAAAGACTTTGATGCTAAAAAAAAAAAAAGAAAGTGTCAGAAGAAGCAACCTTCTCCGCTAACGAGGATCAAAGAGAATTCAAAGAAACCAATCGACGTCGACAGATTGAGAAAAGGTTCCACGACAAAGGCTAAAAAAATAATAAAAAAATAAGAAAAAGAGAGAGAGAGGAGAAATAAATAAATAAATAAATGCCCCATGAGTTGAAATCTGAAAAAAAGGTGACCTTGCTAAAATTGGGCACCTCGTCAAGGTAAAAACCGAAAAGGCATCTTGGGCAAAAATTAGGGGCAAAGAGAAAATATTGAATCATGAAAACCCGAGAGGGCTGATTGATAACAGGAGTTTGATGTTTTGGGGTCCATCTAAAGATTAGATATGATCTTGTATTTTTGAGATTACTGCCAAATGACGATCATGTGTGATGAAATCAGATTGGAACATACTCATTTATATCACAATATTTTAATATAAACAGAGCACCTTATCGTGCATACTCAAAGTTGTATAGTTCCAGTATAAGATTAGCACATTGTTATTATCTACCTGTAAACACCGGGTCCCGAGTCGGGTTTAATGTCAAAAAGTGATTTTGGGTCCTTAGTAATTCCCTCCGAAAAAATAATATATATATATATATATCTAATATAGATTAGGTAGGTAAAATTAGAAATTAATTATTAATGTTGGGCTAATTTAATATTGTAAGTTTAATTAGATAATTAAAGTGCATGTAAAATTAAAGTTTGAAGTGTATAATTAATTAGATAAAATATATATATATATATATGTGATAATTTAAATAGATTAAATGGTGTAATGTTTAATTAATTAGATAAATTATGTATTAAGTAGATTAATTATATCAATGTGTAATGTAATTAATATGTAATGTTTAATTAATATGTAATGTTTAAATTAATTAATGTGTGTTATTTAATTAAGTTAAAGTAATTAAAAAACTAAAAATGGAGGAAATTACCATTATGACCCAAGAACCAACCTTAATTTTAGGGTATAAAAAGAAAAGAATGAAGAGTATTTGGGGGGCTCTCTATTTCGGCAACCAGGGAAAATTAGAAAGAAAAAAAGAAAACTAAGAGCAAGAGGAGAGGGAGGTCTCGGCTGAGGAACCCAAAAAGAGCAAGAAAAAAATAGGGAGCAAGAAAAATCCAGAAGCCATAGAAGAAAGGCAAATAGAGAAAGAAAAAGAAAGAGAGACCAAGGCAAAATAAAATAGAAAAAGAGAGAGCAGGGATTCAAAGACCAAAAAACAAAAGGAAAATCAAAGAGGAGATAAAAGAAGAAATAAGAAAAGAGAGGAGCGGACCCAGACCCACGACGCCGGAAAAGGGAAAGGAAAAGGGGGGAAGGAGGCGAGGCCTCCGCCGGCCAAACCACGGCGCCGAACCGCCGCACGCGCCCCGCCGGAGTGAAGAGGAGACCCAGACGCACCGAACGGCAGCCTCCGATCAGCCATCGGCGCCGGCGTGTAGGAGATCGGAGGAATTGGAGCCGGATGCTTTTACGCGTTTTCTGACCACAGGCCGCCTCCTTCCGGCGCGTGACCACCGGCGTTCGACTCCCGGCGCTCGATCTACCATCCGGTGTTGGCGGTGTCTCCAACGGCCGCTCCGATGAGCCTCCGGCGAGGGAAATCCGGTGAGCCTATTTTATATTTATTTATTTTAATATATTATTAATTAATATTAATTAATATTATTATTTATTTATTTATTTATTATTATTATTAATATTTATTTATAATTCTGTTTTTATTATTTTTATTATTTTATTTAATATTTATTATTCTGTTTTTGTGATTATGTTAATTATTGTTATTATATTTGTTTATTTGTTATTTATTATTCTTTTATTAATTAATATTAATATTATTAATTATTATTATTATATATTTATTTATTTTCTGTTTATTAATATTATATTATTATTATTATCCTTTTTTATTTATTTATTATTAGTATTGTTGAGTTATATTAACATTGTTGTTATTAATATTATTTATTTTATGTTTATCTATTATTATTATTATATTTATTTAATTTCTTTTATTATTATCATTATTTTTATCTATTTAATTTCTGTTGTTGTTGTTATTATTATTATTATTATTATTATTATTATTTAATATTGTTATTAATTAATTGTTATATTTATTATTTATGTTATGTTCATTTATTTTATAATATTAGCATTATTATCATTATTTTATCCATTCATAATTACTATCCTCATTTTATATTTATTTATTATTCATTATTATTTTATGATATTATTATTAGCACTATTATTTTTATTGGCATTAATCATTTTAATTGTCATTTGTGCTTTTATATTCATTAACTCTCAATTTATTTCATTCAATTATTTATTTAATTATCTATTCATTTACTTATCATTTAATTTAATCCATTATCAATCTCATCCATTTTCCTCGATTTACTTTATTCAATCATCCATTTGTTTATTTATTTATTCAATTGTTTATTTATTCACGATTAACCAATATCATTTTTCTATTTTAACTGCAATGCGGGAGGCATGTGATTCTTCTGAGAAGTATGGTCGGAACAGGTAAATTAGGATGAATTTATTATTTATTATTTGGAATATGTAATTATTATTTTATTCTTTTTATTCGTTTGTGGTTTGTAATAATAAAATGATTTTCGACCGCTCTTAAAAAGAACCACCACACAAATGTTTTATACTAAATCGAATATTTGTTAACAAAAGTGGACCAACGTCCTCGTTTTCATACCAAACTAAAAGATCTAAACCGATTTGAGAATTCTATACTTTTTTGTAAAATAAATGTTCGGGAACCAACGTTTCTAATCTAAATCAATAACCCGTTTTATGCATGTACTGCACTCTTTGCAATGAGGGTTGTATTCTACCCTTAGTATTATTGTAATTTTATTTTATGCTTTTTACGCTTTAATTCTATTTTATCTTACGCTCTTAAATGGATAAATGCGCCTTCAATCAATTGCATCGTGTGGAGAGAGAGCGAATTAATGATAATTAAAATTTGATCATAAAATAATCGAGGTAGAAATAGATGAGAAATCCCGAACCCAGCTCTGGTCTTTGGGCTCAAAGAGGCTAGAGGTCTACCCTCCAAGACACCTTTTTGTGCCACGAGACTTTAGCGCTAATCCTAGGTTCCTTAGGGCGAAAGGTTTACCTTCCAAAACCCCTCTGGCTGGCCCAAAATGGATACTAAGCGCAGTCTTAGGCTCTCCGAGGCGAGAGAAACTTTTCCAATGTTCTATTGGGTGGCGACTCCATAAAACCTCCTTGTTGCCCAACATAGACGCACTTGCGATTTATTGCAAGCTGTCAACGAACCCACAAATGCCCCGATCGCCCTCAAGCGGGCGGTCCCATGGGCGGCCGCGGGGATCCGGCGCGCGTCACAGTGGCGACTCCACTGGGGACGTTTATGGTTCGAGATTTCAATTTGAAAATACCTCGTTTAACATTTATGATTATAATTTAATTCATAAATTTGCTTTCTCTCAAAATTTGCATTCGCATCTCATTAGAGCCTTAGAATATGCTAGTTTGGTCCCTCTTTTAGCCCCGGTGTGTTTCTGAAGCACGACCCCATTTTCACTCAATTTGGGGAAGTGTTAAGGATAATCACCAGCCCAAGTCTCGTACCTCAATGGTATATTAAAATGATGACCCGATTGGCCATTACGCTCGTGATGAGCTAGACCTGTCGGCAGGGACCATGTTTGGGTAGCCCTAAAGTAACATCTCCCTTGTCCAAAGCTCATGTAATGGCCGTAGCTACTTTCCACAGGTGATTTGAACCGTAATTCCATGCTTGCTGTATGGATCCACATGTATTGGGTGAGTCCAGATGTCTCGCTTGGTAACCTAGCCAAAGGCTTTCATGCCCCGGTAGGGCCATGTCGAAATTTTTGGAACGTCTAAATACATGATGATCATTATCCATTCGCTTGTACATTAGCATAGGAGTGTCATGCTGTCGGTTTTTCGCCGTGCACCATGCGCGCCCATTGGATTCCCCGCTAACCCATGGGCCAAGCTCACCTAGGACAGAGACCGCACGACCTCGTGTGTGGGGGCAATAAGGTTGGAAGGATTTACTGCTTGCATGTGGTTATTATTGATGTATTGTATATTCATGTCATTCATACACATAACTTTTTTTATCATTTCCTATATATATATACATCTTTTCCTGTGCATAAAATTCTTACATGTACATATCATCCTGTGTATAGTTTTTCACGAATTTCAATGTATCATTCATACACAAATAAATTTTTTGTATCTCCTCCTTATGTATACATCACTTCCTGTGCATAAAATTATTACATGTACATATTATCCGGTGTATAGTTTTTCATACGTTTCAATGTATCATTGTAATCTCTTTTAGACGCTATATATTATTTGTTGCACAACATGACCATGCATTGCGCATTATTCATGCATCATTCTAACCCTTTGTTTTTTCACCACTGTAGATCACGTGCTTGGGTGGTTTAGAGACTCCGGTAGTCGTTCGAAGAGCGGTCAGAGTTTACATTGATTGACAGAGAGTTAATATCCTCACTAGAGTGTCTAAAGGTATTAGGAATGGCTGGCCCTTCACAACTGAATGAAGAGGCTCGTGCCCTGATTGCCCAAGAGATGGATAAAAGGTTTGAAGAGCTGGAAGAAAGATTATTGGTTGTCATTAAAGAAAGAATGGATGCCATGGCATTGGTTCTCCAATCTCAGCTTATGGCAGCGTCTCTTAACCAAGTGAAGCCAGCCACTACTGAGGAGGCTCATACAGCGACTGCTGCAGTATCTTTCATTCCTTCTGGGACCAAAGGTGAGAGGTCACTGGATTCACCAGATGAGCAAGGACGAAATAGAAGGCCTACTTTAGAACATGACATTATGCCCGAAGAGGATGAGGACCCTGCAGTCACTTATATTCTAAAAGGTGAAACCTCAGGAAGTCTCGACAACAATAAGGTAAATGTCAAGGCTATAGAAATTTCAGCCACTAGAGTAGCTCGATCCCACCTCACTGTCTTGGGTAAGCCATTGTCTTGGCACTTCACCCGCTTTGTTAAGAAAGGGAAGTTGCAACCCTTGCCAGCTGGGCCTGCCCCAAGTCAGGGAAAGCCTAGGCGTGGAACAGACCGGTATTGTGCGTTTCACCAATACACTAGGCATAGAACAGACTACTGTCGTCACCTGAAAGATCGCATCCAAGAACTGGTGTTAGACCCAGAAAAAGGAAAGACGGTAGGAACACCAACGACGGAAGTAAGGCAAAGGAATTTTTCTAATTTGGGCAGATCATTGTCTTGGGTTCTTGAGAGGTTGATAAAGGAGGGGGTATTACAGCCATTGTTAACTAGGCCTGCTAGAAGCCAAGGACAACCTGGTCATAAGGAAGATGAGTATTGTGCCTACCACCAGCACACCGGGCATAGTACAGATTATTGCAAAGCCTTAAGACACGTTATCCAAGATCTGATTGATTCCAACAAGATCTTCGACCCAGAGAAGCGGGAGGGAAGGAATAAGGTGGACTAAGCGCCTAGGTGGAAAGGCAAAATGGTTTTCAAGGATGACGATAGACCATCAGCCGCGGTAGCTGTGTTGGCAGGAGCAGAAGTTGATTAGCTGTTTAGAATGTTCTTTTTATTTTTGAACTATTTAGTAATGACATTTTGATTTCACTAATATGATGAATGCTTTGGTTTACTTATGTTATATCTCTTATGATTTCATCATGCATCATAGCACACCCAGGCATACTACCACCATGACATGCATAAAAAAAAATATCAAATCAAAATAATGCATTCACCATGTGTCATAGCATGTACATATCCGTATGCTCACATTACACATGTACATTAACATTGTGCCTTGGAACATACATATACTGCTGCATGTCATAGTGTGCACACATTAGCATACTTCATTAGACTAGACATCAAACATAGAAAATACCTTGCATTTTTCACATTGTACACCATATCATGAACATGTACTATCACACGTGAATTATGCCATGTACATATAATTTCTTCATCATGCATGTTAGTCATTGTATATACCAATGCATGTCTTGCATGCTCATACCATGTAAATACGCATACTTTGTGAACGCTATTTGTTTCGTGCAGACACTTTCATTGCATACCTCGTATTGCACGCATACTCCGCTCACTGTACACAACCATTCTTATGCTGTGTCCCATCTCATGTGCATTATTTGTATATATTTTGCACTTCTATATACGTGAGTTTTGCCACTCCTCGCGACTCATTGGTGCATATTACCATGCTAGGTCGTCTTCACCTTACATCATGCATTCGTATCTTGTCTAAATCATGCCATGTTCACATGTACCATATATCATGAACATTCATCCCCATACTGTGCCATAGGTTGTACTCATGCTTTCATCGTATACATGTACAATGCAAATTTATGCATGCACATCATTTATTATGTAGTGTTTACACACTCATATTTTTTTTTCCCAGGTGTTTTACACACACACATCTTTGCACATATTTCATGTACGCATTTTTATACAAATGTTTTTACACATGTTTCGCACATACAGTTCCTTACGCGCATTGCTAATATACATACGCCATTCCATATACATGATTCTTAATGCATAGTTTGCACATATTTTTTACAAAAAAAAAAAGAAAAAACTACAAAAAAAATTTCTATTTGCTTAAACGATTTTTGTGTATATACATTTCGATAGAATCAAAATTTTTTGTGTTAAGCCATATCCTAAAACGCTGACATGTTTGCACCTTATTGAGGTACCTCTGATTCACGGTTCGACTCTGCCTAAGTAGTTCTCAACTATGAATGGATTTGATCTTAACTCTAGAAATCTGAGTTTCATTCCACTTTGAATTAAGTAAGAGGTATATATGTTTGGTCTTTAAGAGCTAGATCACATGAAAATATTTGACCATACCATGTAATGTCTAAATTCCAAGCACTTTTGGCCCGTTTTGAAAACAAACTGAAAAAACTAGTTGCAATTAGGGGATTGGATGAAAACTCACTAAGAGCACTAGAACCTTTCCGATTACCCGTCAAAGCGACCCCTGGATAAGGCTGAATCTAGAAAATGATTTAGGCAACTATTTCTTTGTATAGCTCTCTAAATGACCAATTCCTACCCTTATTTTACAATCGCTTGATAGCCCCTTGAGCCTTTATTTTGGTATGCTAAACGCGTGCCAGTTTTGTTGTTATACACATTAAAACTACCTTTCGCCTAAAATGATTTTGGCTTCCCCTTAGAAGAATGGCCGCTCTAGTAAAGATGGATGCACATTACGATATTCTCTTGAGCTATCAAAAATTGTCCCAGCAAAAGTGGGTTTACACTTCTGAAAGAGATTTTTAATCATTGATGATCTTTGAGGCTTGACCATTGGCAATCCTTTGGGCCATAAAAAATTCACCCTGATAAGAATGGGTCTGCACTTCGAGAAGAAAATTTCAATCATCGATAATTTTTTGGGGGTTACCAAAAATTGCCCCGATGAAAATGGATTTACACTTTGGGGAAAAGAGCCTCAATTTTTGACAATTCTTTAAGCTACCAATAATCACCTTGATAAGGATGGGTTTACCCCTTGAGAAAGATTTTCAATTATCGATAATTTTTGGGCTACACTTTTGGAAAGGGGTTTGAATCATCGATAAACCTTTTGTGTAGTTAGAGACATGAGCTTGCGAAGAGAAAAACAAAAGAAAAAAAAAGAAAAAAAAGAGAAATTGAAGGAAAATAAAAAGAAATTGAAGAAAAAAAATTGAATAAATAGAAAAAAAATCAAAAGAAAAACGAAAAAAAAGAGAAGAAAAATGGTAGGGCCCAAGATAATACCCCTTGATGAGTTTTAATAGCTATTTTTTTTTAGCTATTTTTATGCTGAGCTTGATGAGATCAAGTATTACCAAATTCAAATTCAAGAGTATCTAGATAGTATACAATTGAGGTTGGGAATGGTCCTTCCATCTGTCGAATGAACGCTGCGGCCATTTTTCTCTAGTAACCTGATCCTCCTTTGATAGCCAATTACCCAAGCCTAACATTACAACCAAAGTAAGACCTATTGATTCTTGGTTTGGCCTTATCTAACTAGCGGAGATGACCTTCTAGTAAGGTTTGGTACGTAGGAAGAGGCGTATGGTGTCTCTTGAGCTTCAAGCGGGAAGCCACGAGTGCATTTGCATTCGAGTTGAGTCTTGTCCTCAACAATGCAACTAGAATTTGCTTTCCAGTGATGAAAAACTCTGTTTTGGCCTTTGCACGTACACACAGAGATCGCATGGTATGCCTCGTATTCACATGCTGATTTAGTAAACATCGATACTTACGTGTTTACTTTCTTGCACTTCATTGGGAATGACTCCCGAATTCTTTTGCTAAGATTGAATCAGTTGAGAATGTGGTTCATTCAATATGCTCAAAGGTAGTTAGAAACTCGAGTTTGAGGTACCTAATAGGTTGCACTCATTTTACAATCTTGGGGTATTTCTTATCACTACCCATGAAAATGATACTTTGCGTACACTCCCAACAATATTCTTTGTACATATGCTTTTTGCAAATGTTTTTACACATAATTGTAGCAAATATTCTCAATAAATAGTTTTACATGTACAATTCTTAGTGCATGTCTTTTGGCATAAGAGCTTTAGCGAATACATTTCATAAGTGCTTTTGACGCATGTGGCTCTTTATGGGCATATCCTTTGCCAGCATCTTGCATCCACATTTTTCGCATGCATTCAATACACATATATGTGATTTTTCCTACATATGTTTCATACACATAGTTGTATGTGCACACATCGCACACACCCAATTCCTTACATAGCTTTCATGTATATAACATATCCCACCTGTCTTTGCATATGATTTTTTACATCTATGCCGATGAACGACTCTTTACCACATGCATGATCATTTGCATGCATGGTCATTTGCACATAGTTTGCATACATAATCCCCTTGTATATATTTATCATGCATGAACTTTTGCATGTCCTTCTCATTCATGATCATTTGCAAACACGTTAGAATAACGATTCTTAGCACATGTTCCATAATCTTCCACATGGATATAAGCCATTGGCATATATTTCTCCAGGGCAATCAGTTCTTTAAGTCCTCTCAAGAGGCGATTCTTATCCCTCTGCATACATTTCTCATGCTTGAACATTTGCATGCATAGCTTTTCACATGCATTCCATGCATACATGGTGCTAGACACTCCTCTCAAAGTCCTCTGAAGAGGCATAAAAAGAAAAAGAATCCCTCAAAGTCCCCTGAAGGGGCAAAATTTCTAAGTCCTCCGAGGGGGCGAGGCAAAATCTGAGAGCTCTGAGTAGGCAAAATCTCAAAGTCATCTGAGTGGGCAAAATTTTTAAGTCTTTTGAGGAAGCAAAGATCTCAAAGTCCTCTGAAGAGGCGAAATTTGAAAGCCTTTTGAGCAGGAATCAAGCCTATTCCTGCACGCCATGCCGGGGGCAAGCAGGTAAGTTTTTTCTATCATAAGTTGTACGCTCACACACATCAGACAAAGTGTACAAAATCCGAATTCAAATGTATATATACATTTTACACACATGCTCACATACACACATAATATTTTATATATATTGCCATGGGGAAAGGTCCAAATAGAACCCATGCTTAAAGGTTATCCAAATGATGGGTTCAGCTCAACATTGTCAGACACTACCAAGAAAAGCAAGCCTGTCCACGCTGTGCCGGAAGGCAACCAGTGAGCATCAAAGTCTCTCAATCAAAGCCTCCCAGTGAGCATCAAAGCCTCCCAATGAGCGTCAAAGCCTCCCAGTGAGCATTAAAGTCTCCCAGTGAGCATCAAAGCCTCCCAGTGAGCACCAAAGCCTCTCGATCAAAGCCTCCCAGTGAGCATCAAAGCCTCCCAATGAGCGTCAACTGACGATAACCCCAACAGGCAGGTGCCATTACAGGTACGTATCTCTTTTATAATTTACCCTACAAATTTGCGTTTTCCTTTTTTGCAGAAAAAAAAAGAAGAAAGTTCAAGAAAAACATCAGCGATAGAGCAGATCGCAACCTAGACTGCAGTTAGAGAACACTGCATCTCACAATCGAAGCAGTGGTTAGAAAAACACCGCTCTTCACATCGGGATTGTAGCCAGAGAGTGCTATATCTCATGGTTCACGCGGCAGCCAGAGAGTGCTACGCACCTTGCAGATCGGATGGGGGTTAGCAAGGGAACTTCAGATCAAAGCAGTGGTTAGAAAAACACCGCTCTTCACATCAGGATTGTAGTCAGAGAGTGCTACATCTCAAAGTTCACGCGACAGCCAGAGAGTGCTACGTACCTTGCAGATCGGATGGGGATTAGCAAGGGAACTTCAGATCGAAGCAGTGGTTAGAAAAACACCGCTCTTCACATCGGGATTATAGTCAGAGAGTGCTACATCTCACGGTTCACGCGGCAGCCAGAGAGCGCTACGCACCTTGCAGATCGGATGGGGGTTAGCAAGGGAACTTCAGATCGAAGCTGTGGTTAGAAAAACACCGCTCTTCACATCGGGATTGTGGCCAGAGAGTGCTGCATCTCACAGTTCACGCGGCAGCCAGAGAGCGCTACGCACCTTGCAGATCGGATGGGGGTTAGCAAGGGAACTTCAGATCGAAGCTGTGGTTAGAAAAACACCGCTCTTCACATCGGGATTGTAGCTAGAGAGTGCTGCACCTCACAGTTCACGCGGCAGCCAGAGGGTGCTACGCACCTTGCAGATCGGATAGGGGTTAGCAAGGGAACTTCAGATCGAAGCTGTGGTTAGAAAAACACCGCTCTTCACATCGAGATTGTAGCTAGAGAGTGCTACATCTCACGGTTCACGCGGCAGCCAGAGAGCGCTATGCACCTTGCAGATCGGATGGGGGTTAGCAAGGGAACCTCAGATCGAAGCTGCAGTTAGAGAAACACTGCTCTTCACCAAATCGAGATTGTAGCCAGAGAGCGCTACATCTGACAATTCGTGCGGCAGCCAGAGAGTGCTACGCACCTTGCAGATCGAATGGGGGGTTAGCAAGGGAACTTCAGATCGAAGTTGTGGTTAGAAAAACACCGCTCTTCACATTGAGGTTGTAGTCAGAGAGTACTGCACCTCACAAGGCGGGACTGCAGTTGGAGAACATTGCATCTCACAAACAGAAGTTGCAGTTAGAGAACACTGCTCTTCACATCAAGATCACGGTCAGAGAGTACCTTGTCTCACAGTTCACGCAATAGTCAGAGAGTGCTACATTTCCTCAACCCTGCGCAAGCCGAGACGAGGCCAGCAGAAGCAGAAGCTGCAGTTAGAGAAACACTGCTCTTCACACCGAGTTTGTAGCCAGAGAGCGCTACATCTCCTCAACCCTACGCAAGCCGAGACGAGGCCAGCAGAAGTCGAAGCTGCGGTTAGAGAAACACTACTCTTCATTTCGGATTTGTAGTCAGAGAGTGCTACATCTCCTCAACCCTGCGCAAGCCGAGACGAGGCCAGCAGAAGCAGAAGCTGCAGTTAGAGAAACACTGCTCTTCACACCGAGTTTGTAGCTAGAGAGCGCTAGATCTGCTCGACCCTGCGCAAGCCGAGACGAGGCCAGTAGAAGTCAAAGCTGCAGTTAGAGAAACACTGCTCTTAATTTCGGATTTGTAGTCAGAGAGTGCTACATCTCCTCAACCCTGCGCAAGCCGAGACGAGGCCAGCAGAAGCAGAAGCTGCGGTTAGAGAAACACTGCTCTTCACATCGAGTTTGTAGCCAGAGAGCGCTACATCTCTTCAACCCTGCGCAAGCCGAGACGAGGCCAGCAGAAGCAGAAGCTGCAGTTAGAGAAATACTGCTCTTCACATCGAGATTACAGTCAGAGAGTGCTGTATCTCACAAACTCCGTGCAGGCCGAGACGAGGCTAGCAGAACACTGGTGGTAGAACAGACCACAGATCGAGATTACAGTCAGAGAGTGCTGCATCGCACAAACTCCGTGCAGGCCGAGACGAGGCTAGCGGAACACTGGTGGTAGAATAGACCACAGATCGAGATTACAGTCAGAGAGTGCTGCATCTCACAAACTCCGTGCAGGCCGAGACGAGGCTAGCGGAACACTTGTGGTAGAACAGACCATAGATCGAGGTTGTAGTCAGAGAGTTCTGCATCTCACAAATTTTGTGCTGGCCGAGACGAGACTAGCGGAACACTGGTGGTAGAACATACCACAGATCGAGGTTACAGTCAGAGAGTGCTGTGTCTCACAAACTCCGTGCAGGCCGATACGAGGCTAGCGGAACACTCGTGGTAGAACAGGCCACAAATACAGGTTGTAGTCAGAGAGCACTACATCTCACCAAAGCTGCGTGAGCCGAGACGAGGCCAGCAGAAACAGGTCGAGACGAGACCAGCAAGGGCACATGTACCTACGCCAGCAAGGTAAGGTCCGGCATCCCCAGGTATGCAATTCTCTCTCTTCCTTCTTTGAATTTTGGCTCATCTAGGTGTCTATACACTAGTTTCTCCAAAATTGGGGGCAACTGTAGACACCGGGTCTCGAGTCGGGTTTAATGTCAAAAAGTGATTTTGGGTCCTTAGTAATTCCATCCGAAAAAATAATATATATATATCTAATATAGATTAGGTAGGTAAAATTAGAAATTAATTATTAATGTTGGGCTAATTTAATATTGTAAGTTTAATTAGATAATTAAAGTGCATGTAAAATTAAAGTTTGAAGTGTATAATTAATTAGATAAAATATATATATATATATATATGTGATAATTTAAATAGATTAAATGGTGTAATGTTTAATTAATTAGATAAATTATGTATTAAGTAAATTAATTATATCAATGTGTAATGTAATTAATATGTAATGTTTAATTAATATGTAATGTTTAAATTAATTAATGTGTGTTATTTAATTAAGTTAAAGTAATTAAAAAACTAAAAATGGAGGAAATTACCATTATAACCCAAGAACCAACCCTAATTTTAGGGTATAAAAAGAAAAAAATGAAGAGTATTTGGGGGGCTCTCTATTTCGGCAACTAGGGAAAATTAGAAAGAAAAAAAGAAAACTAAGAGCAAGAGGAGAGGGAGGTCTCGGCTGAGGAACCCAAAAAGAGCAAGAAAAAAATAGAGAGCAAGAAAAATCCAGAAGCCATAGAAGAAAGGCAAATAGAGAAAGAAAAAGAAAGAGAGAGCAAGAAAAATCCAGAAGCCATAAAAGAAAGGCAAATAGAGAAAGAAAAAGAAAGAGAGAGCAAGGCAAAATAAAATAGAAAAAGAGAGAGCAGGGATTCAAAGACCAAAAAACAAAAGGAAAATCAAAGAGGAGATAAAAGAAGAAATAAGAAAAGAGAGGAGCAGACCCAGACCCACGACGCCGGAAAAGGGAAAGGAAAAGGGGGGAAGGAGGCGAGGCCTCCACCGGCCAGCCACGGTGCCGAACCGCCGCACGCGCCTCGCCGGAGTGAAGAGGAGACCCAGACGCACCGAACGGCAGCCTTCGATCAGCCATTGGCGCCGGCGTGTAGGAGATCGGAGGAATCGAAGCCAGATGCTTTTACGCGTTTTTCGACAACAGGCCGCCTCCTTCCGGCGCATGACCACCGGCGTTCGACTCCCGGCGCTCCGTTCTACCATCCGGTGTTGGCGGTGTCTCCAACGGCCGCTCCGACGAGCCTCCGGCGAGGGAAATCCGGTGAGCCTATTTTATATTTATTTATTTTAATATATTATTAATTAATATTAATTAATATTATTATTTATTTATTTATTATTATTATTATTAATATTTATTTATAATTCTGTTTTTATTATTTTTATTATTTTATTTAATATTTATTATTCTGTTTTTGTGATTATGTTAATTATTGTTATTATATTTGTTTATTTGTTATTTATTATTCTTTTATTAATTAATATTAATATTATTAATTATTATTATTATATATTTATTTATTTTCTGTTTATTAATATTATATTATTATTATTATTATTATCCTTATTTATTTATTTATTATTAGTATTGTTGAGTTATATTAATATTGTTGTTATTAATATTATTTATTTTATGTTTATCTATTATTATTATTATATTTATTTAATTTCTTTTATTATTATCATTATTTTTATCTATTTAATTTCTGTTGTTGTTGTTATTATTATTATTATTATTATTATTATTATTATTATTATTATTATTATTATTATTATTATTATTATTATTATTGTAATTTTATTTTATGCTTTTTACGCTTTAATTCTATTTTATCTTACGCTCTTAAATGGATAAATGCGCCTTCAATCAATTGCATCGTGTGGAGAGAGAGCGAATTAATGATAATTAAAATTTGATCATAAAATAATCGAGGTAGAAATAAATGAGAAATCCCGAACCCAGCTCTGGTCTTTGGGCTCAAAGAGGCTAGAGGTCTACCCTCCAAGACACCTTTTTGTGCGACGAGACTTTATCGCTAATCCTAGGTTCCTTAGGGCGAAAGGTTTACCTTCCAAAACCCCTCTGGCTGGCCCAAAATGGATACTAAGCGCAGTCTTAGGCTCTCCGAGGTGAGAGAAACTTTCCCAATGTTCTATTGGGTGGCGACTCCATGAAACCTCCTTGTTGCCCAACATAGACGCACTTGTGATTTATTGCAAGCTGTCAACGGACCCACAAATGCCCCGATCGCCCTCAAGCGAGCGATCCCATGGGCGGCCGCGGGGATCCGGCGCCCGTCACACTACCCTCTGTTATTCTCGCCACTTGAGTACTTCAGTTGACTCCTCCTGCTATCAACGGTGAAACCAATTCAACACCACCATCATGAGAAGAATCCATGTAGTATAACCATGGTATAGGCTATAAGCACATGTTGATCGCCTTTGGAGGATCTCCAACAATAGCTTTAGCCTTTCTTAAAAAAAAAGGGGGCCGTTAGAGATGAAAACCGTAACTGGCTCTCTAATCAAAAGTTAGGCCAAAGGGCAAAGTGAAAACTTAGAAACAGGCAGTCTGTCCTACAAAAAAATAAAATGAATAAAAGCCGCTGGATTGGGTTTGGTCCATTCCAGTCAAAAATAAGGCACATGGTTATATGAAAATTCCCAAAGGACGGGTTTCCCGCAGAGAAAATCCACAAGGGATACACTACCTTTAATAAATGACCAACAATACATGGAGCGATAAGGCGGCTCAAATAGTTTCCCTCCAAGCAGATAATGCATAATTCAAGACATGGGTTAAAGTCTTGGGGGCAAAGTGCTCATTGACCTGGGGGTAAAGATGCGCACGGATCGGTTATCTTTGAAAAATTATGGGTGAATTCTTAAGCCAAGAAGACACTCCTCTAGGTCTTTGGGGGGCATTAAGCAATGTGAACGGCCAAGCTATACACTCAAAGGACCCTTGACCACTCAAGACTCAGTCTATTCATGCTAGTATGCATTTTATGTCACACAATTCTTATGCAAACATCTGCATATAACTTTTCACCTGTACACATGGTTTTTTGTACATATTCCTGTGCACATAACTTTACAGGAAGAGTCCAAGTAAAGACCACACGCGCGAAAGCGGGTCGAGGATAACTTCAACACAACATGGCCACTCATCTGTACTGAACAATCGAACCAAGAGAAAGTCTACACAGGTTCAAATCCAAAGTCCTCTTAAGAGGCAAACCCTTCAAAGTCCTCTTCAGAGGCAAACCCTTCCAAGTCCTCTTAAGAGGCAAATCTCAAAGTCCTCTTAAGAGGCAAACCCTTCCAAGTCCTCTTAAGAGGCAAACCCTTCAAAGTCCTCTTAAGAGGCAAATCCCAAAGTCCTCTTAAGAGGAAAACCCTTCAAGGCCCTCTTAAGAGGCAAACACTTCCAAGTCCTCTTAAGAGGCAAATCCCAAAGTCCTCTTAAGAGGTTTGAAGTCCTCTTAAAAGGCAAACCCTTCCATGTCTTCTTAAGAGGCAAATCCCAAAGTCCTCTTAAGAGGCAAACCCATCAAAGACCTCTTAAGAGGCAAACCCTTCCAAGTCCTCTTAAGAGGCAAATCCCCCAAGTCCTCTTAGAGGCGCTAGTCCAAACAATTAACCAAAGACCTCTAGGGGGCAATCAACCAAAAGGGCTCTTAGAGGGCACCACTTCAAATCCCGATAGGTTAGATACCGGTACGGCTGGGGCTATACACCGTACAGGTTAGATGCAAGAATAAAGGAGGTTAGACACTACATCAACAAGATTAGATGCCAACACGGCTGGGGCTATACACTGCACAGGTTAGATGCCACAATGGCGGAGGTTAGACACAACATCAATAAGGCTAGACACCGCACAGGTTAGATACCAAAGCAACAAGGGTTAACACGTCGACAAATTGATGGTAACTACCCGTAATAACTTCAATCAGACTTGAAAGACAACTGCCTCATGTACGCTTCTCTTCCTTCTTTCTTTGAGTTTTGGCTCACTTAGGCACCCATGCACTACGTTCCCCAAAACTGAGGGCAACTATAGACATCGGTTCTTGAGGCAGCCCAGACCAAAGTTACCTAGTGATAAAATGATGCTTGCTCCTAGGCAAAAGATTACAAGCGATGATTTCCTTGTCGAAACCTTCTTTTTAAATAAAATTTTTACTTTTATAGTTTTCGCTGGCCTGCCACCGCGGTCTGCGCAGCTCACGGTGAGGGGCAACGCGCGTGAGGCCTCGCGTGCGCAGCGTACAGCCTCCTGCGTGGAGGCCGCATGCGAGGCGCGGCCTAGAGCCTGCACCTCGCGACGTGTGGGCCTCCGCGAGGCCAATCGTGAGGCGCTGCCTAAAGCCCCGCCTCACGTGATACCGCACCTCGCGCACACGAGGTACGGCCTCTAGTGCGAGGGGCATGCCTCACGCGTCTTCTACCCCACGCAGGTCTTTTTTTTCACTGGTTTTCACAGTTTCAGTTAAAATAAAATTCCAATTATTTTTTTCGATTTTTAAAAGGATAAAACTTATTTTTAAAGGATAATTTAGAGTTTTAATTAGACTGGAAAAGCTCCTAAAAAACCTAATTTTTAGGATCATATAAATATAAAATATCAAACTATAAACAGGTGAGGAGCATTTGAACGGCGACTTGAAAAATTCAAAAAGAGAGAAAATATTTTCTTAAGTTTTGGGAAATTCAAAGACTGATTCTGGAGCCAATGAAAATTAATTCTTCGTTTTTAAGTTTCAGTTCTCATCATCTATTTTCAAAGAATAAAATTTTTTAACTTCAATTTTTTAAATTCTTTTCTTCAAGCCGTCGACAGGAAATCCATATTTCTTCTCTTTACTACAAACGTCAAACCTCTGAGGGTAAATTTTTGGGCTAAAGCCATTCCTTTTTCTTTCCTTTATTCTTTGTCGTTCATTTATTTTCTCAATTGTAGATTACTTTAATTACTTGAGTTAATATTGATATGTTTGTTGTTGTCTATTGTAATTAACATGAAACTTAGATTAATTTAACTAATTTATTTACATGATACATGCAATGTAATTTAACTCTATAGAATATTTTGTAATAACTTTACTTTCCATTTGATTTTGTTTTTGGTCATTGATTAACTCTGTTATTTTCAATTTTTATCAAATATTAATTTTTCATGGTAAATGCTTTTCTCAATTAGAATTATTTACTGTATATACTTCATTTAATAGCTTTATTTTTGTTATTGTATTATTTATCATATTTTCTTTATTTAATTTTATTCCATATTTTGTTTAATTTGCTAACATTATTTCTTATTCTCGTTTTTGTTGTCTACCAAACTTACTTATGTTGCTTTGAGTAATTTCCCGGGTGAACTGGAGAATCAAGGATTAGGAGCCTTCAAGTTTGGTTTGCATTTAATTTTTGTCTTTCCCTTATTTTATTGTTTTGTATGTTTGTATGCAAAATACTATTTTAAATGCGTTCATCCTATAGAAACTCATGTTTTTACAATAATAAAATTGGGATTTTATTAATGAAATAGGACCATTGTCCTGATTTTATCTAATAAAATGTCACTTTCAAAAGGAGAATTAATTTTCATAAAATGGGATCACTCATCCCGATTTTCCTAATAAATGCCTAAAAATAATTCTCCAATTTTTAATTGTATGTAAAGGAACCAATGTTCCTAAAATCTAACAAATGTCCCGATTTATGTATGATGTATTTTATTTCACTCTTCCTTGTGTATTGGTTTATTCTGGGCCCTTGTAATTAATTTTTGGTGCGATTTTGTTCCTTTATTTATTTATGCTTTTATTATTTTGGGGGATTGTTCTGTCCCATATTTTTCACTTGTAATTTATTTATTACTTTCTTTACTGCTTTCTTTACCACTTTCCAAAGATGCTTGAGATGCGCCTTAATTTATTGCATGATCGTGTGAGATGGAAGATAAAATAATTAACTCTAAAAACTCAGTTATATAACATTAATCAAAGTATTTTTCCTTAGCCAAAACAGCCAAGATTATAAAATATATCACAACCTTTGTTCAAAATGACAATGAATCTTTGTATGAGGCTTGGGAAAAGTTTAAAGAGTTGCAAAGGATGTGTCCACACCACAACCTTCCGAGGGAACTTTTGATGCAAACTTTTTACAATGGTGTAAATCCAACTACAAGAGGTACAATAGATGCTGCAGCTGGTGGATCCTTGATGAGAAAAACAACTGAAGCTGCTTTTCAGCTTTTGGAAGAGATGGCAATGAATAATTGCATGTGGCCAACCGATAGAGTAAAGGTATCTAATTCTAATCCTAGGGGACTGCATTCAGTTGATTCCATGGTAGCTTTGCAAGCCCAAATTGAGGCATTAACTCAAAAAGTTAACAGCCTAAGTATGGGAGGTAATTCATCACTTGCATGTAATGTTTCTGGTCAACAAGGGCATATTAGTGGCAATTGCAATTTAGGAATGGTTACTAAGTAAGAACAAGTTAATTTTATTCAAGGCCAAGGACGTGGGAATCCTTACTCTAATACTTATAATCCTAGTTGGAGAAACCATCCAAATTTGTCATGGGATAATAATAATAATAATAACCAAAATAGGGGAGTAGGATACCAACAACCATAAGAAAGGTTTGGTGCTTTTGATGGGAAAATTGATAAGTTCATTGAAGAAATAAATTATAAGATTAATTCTTAAGATGAAAGTCAAAAGAAACTTGAGGCAAAAATTGATCAAATTACTAAAAATAATGCTGCCTCTATTCATAATCTTGAAGTTCAATTAGGCCAACTTGCTAGTTCCTTACCTTCTAGAAATCTAGGATTTCTTCCAAGTCATACTGAGGAAAATCCTAAAGATCATATAAAGTCATAATATGTCTAGTCTCTTATTTAGGTTACTTAATTATATTTTCTTTCTACATATTTTTTTTTAGGTTGTTTTACATTAGATTATGTAAATTTATTAATTACTTTTTGTATTTTGAATTTAAATGTTATTAACACAATGGTTTTTTTATTCTACAGGTAATTTAGTAAGAATGGGAGTTTGTTTAAGTTAGTGTATTAATTGAAAAAAAAATTAACTAAAATTTCAAGATGGCATCTATGTCGCGAGCGTGGTAGCCTCGCGATCGCGACAGAGGGCGATGTTCGAAGGTACCCCTAGCTTCATCCGCCAGCACGAGTCACCACAGGTAAGAAGCATCAGCACGAGTCGTGCGGTGTTGTCCGACCCTTGCTGGGTGCCCAATATTCCTTTTGTTTGCGTTTTGGATCTGTAAAAATCGTGTAACTTTTCTTTTCTTCTATTGTTAAATTTATTTTTATTTTTCTTCTAATCTTGTTTTCTTTTCTTAAATCGCATGTGACTTCAGTTAGATTACCCTACGTTTAATTATCCTAATCCCTCAATTACCAATATAGAAATCAAAACAGGGTAGTTTTATTTTAAAACCCTAACTTAGTAAAATTGTAACTTTTAGTTTTCACTTAACATTTCAGTTTTCCATCTACTTTTTATTCTTTTGCCCTCATCGTGTTCTACTCCACGAGTCGCGTCATTTCTTTCTTCTTTCTACCTTTTTCGTTCTTCTTTCTTATTTCTTCTCTCGTTGTTCATTCTTTCTTTATTTTTCCTTCACGCAATATACTTTATTTTTCTTTTCTTAGTTTTTCTTTTCATTTCAGCATTATGTCTCACGTAAATCTCTTCCATTTTCTTTGGATTTCATTGGTCTTATTCCATTTCAAACTCTGACTTTTAAGCATCATGGTAAGAACTAAAAATCCCTCTTTATCAAGATTAAGCCAAGATCAGATGGAAGAAGCACAGGGAGATTTATCTTCCGTCTTGGGAGCAAGTTTCACTATCCATCCTTCTGATGAAGGTAACAAATTTATTATTCTCTAGGACAGAGCTATACTTCATTGTAACTTTTTCCCCTCCACTCTTCTTGAACAAGCTGGTATGTTGAATATTGTGAATGAGATGCTTTCTAACTATGGATTGTTGAGATTTGTGAATTTTCATAAGAATTTTTATCCTGATATTGTGCTTGAATTTTACACTACGTTGCAACCTAATGCATAGAATGATAGACTTTTAGATTTTCGCTTAGATGGTAGGCAACACACAGTCACATACTTCATGACGCATAGAATTTTTGGCTTTTCTCAACATGGATTAACTGAACCACCTAGGTCCTTTAAGCCAAATGAATTTTGGACTTTTCTCACTGATTTATAAACACCATTTAAGACTAGAGATACTAAATCTATGTTCATCAAAGACTTAAAATTTAGGATTTTATAAAAGATTTTAGCTTCTTATGTTTTTAATAGGTCTGAATATAATAGGGTCTCTTTGCATGAATTATTCCTAATGTGGTGTGTGCACAAGGGTAAAGCTATATGTTGGTCATATTGGCTATTTAATCAATTATTGCAATGTGCTGGAAAAAAAGATTCACCTCTTACTCATGGACACATAATTGGTGTTATTGCAAGACATTTGGATGTTAATCCTCGCTGTTTTATTAGGATGCATTCTTGCATATTTTTTACTAAACATTTATTTGTGCATGGAGAGGTTTGTAGTTCTAATTTTCAGGAAATTCCACCACGTTTGAGGTCTTGTTGGAGGGATCTTGCTGGTCCCTCTGTCCAACAAGAAGTAGAGAGTGATGAGGAGCCAAGTGAACATGCATCAATGCACGATTTACCAGCAGCACCTGATGTTGGGTCCTCTAGCCCCCATGTTACTGCTATGTTTGAGCAGCTTCTACAAAATCAATCTCATATGCAAGCTCAGCTTTCATCGGTAGTGAGATGCCAAAGGAGATTGGAGTATAGAATGGATCATTTTATCGCTCAATCGGGATTTGAGGTTTCATCTCCTCCACCTTCACCATGAAAGGGGATTTTTCCTTCTCTTACTTTAATTTTATTTCTTTCTTTTACTCTTTTATTGTGTGTCGTTCCTACACATTGAGGATAATGTTGGTTCTAAGCGTGGGGGAGTGAGTGAGATTGCTTAATTGTTGTTGTTTTATATATATGATTATGTATATGTTGTTTATATGTTAATTGCATGCTTGTTATGTGTATTTATGTTTTAATTAGGTTCTTAGTAAGTTTTATTATAAAGTATTGTTCTTTTGGTATATTATAAATGTTGTTAAGTCATTTATTTTTAATGTTCATTTTTATCAGTTTTTTCAAAATTTTTGGTATATGTTTTAAATTTTACAAGTTATTTTCTTTTACTTCTTTCAACATTATGGATTGTTTAGTCCTTTTATTAACCATGTTATTAAAGTTAGAATTTGCTCATTTAGTTAAAAATTTTTAGTTTCTAGTTGGCAGAGGAAACTATAGCCATAATACTTACCCTTTTATCTTTTCAATAATGGATGAGGACTCAAAAAGAAAATAAAAATAAAAATAAGTGGGATGGAGCATAAAATGCACCCACTCAAGTCATTAAAAGAAAAAGGAAGCAAGATGTACATCAAAAATTTAAATGTATAGGATGGAGCGTAAAACGCACCCATACTACATTCTCTTGCTATTTATGGATAAAAATAAAAACTATATCCATGATTCAAAAAAAAAGCAAAAACAAAAAGAAAAATCAAAAGAAAAGTCTAAAAATGCCATGAGATTGGATTAAGGGTAAGTGAGCTCAAAACTGTCCTAAATGCAGCTAGTTACTTTAAAAAATTTTAAATTTATGATCAATTTTCTTTCTTGAATTCATGTTTAGTTTTTTGAGACTTAATACTCTTTATTTTGGAATTAGTAAATTTAAGTAACTTGTTAATTTTTCAATGCGTACTTTAAAATTTTATTTACTGATATTTGTGAGTGTTTGAGATAGTTGATCTTTGCAATTTTGGTATATATGCTAAATGGACAGTGCTATATAATTATGTTTACTAGCTGTTAAATTTTCTCATGTCTTTTCTCTTGCTTGAGGACAAGCAAGGTTTAAGTGTGGGGGAATTTGATAGTAGCTTAATTGAGGTATAATTTAGTGTGTGCTTTGTATGAGTTTATGAAATTAATTATGCAATTGTGTGTATATTTGATGTCATATGTGTTAGTTTATGTGTATATGTGCTAGTCTGAGTGTTTTTGTGTTTACAGGTTTATTTAAGTGTGAATAGAAGCACAAATGGTGAAGAAAAGGCATTACTGGAGAGGAGAGCACGAGTAGGATGGATGAACACGACTCATGAAGTATGTTGAGAGAGAAAGCAGAAGTAGGAAGAAAGAAGAGAAGAAGAAAGTAGAGAGATTATCCGACTCGGATTCTGGAGCATGAGTCAGATGGATATACATTCCAGAGGGAGCAAGGAAGAAAGAAGAGAAGAAGGAGCCGACTGGGACAAGGAAGCACGACTGGGATAAGGGAACATGAGTCGGAGAGGAGAGCACGAGTCGTGTTCCTGTAGAGAGAAAACCGAGAGGGAAGGGAGAGAAGGACAAGGAAATGGCATAGCGTGTTCTGTCGCAAACGCGACAGAGACGACCGTTAGTCCAGTTTTACTTCAAAAAGCACTTGAAAAGTCATTCCTTTCCACCAAACTTTGCAACCATATCCAAGGGACATCTTTAAGGGACATAATGTTTAGAATTTTATAAATATCTAACATTAACTGTAATTTAGGGATATATACAGAATCTTATTAAGTAGTTTTTCTGTAGTTGAAAGAACAATTGCTCTTAGTTAAATTTCTTAGTTAGTTTTTATGTTTTGAAGAAGAAGATCAAGGAGAAGGAAAATTTATTACAAGGGTTTGAGGAAAGTGCACAAGTCATGTTTCTCAGTATTCTTATCTTTTATTTCTTCTCTGTAAATTAAATGAATATTTCTTCAATGAATTTGAATGTTATTATTATTCTCTACTTCCATCTATTTTAAGAGTTTTTTAATGCAGAATTTCTATTAGTACAATTGCATGATCATTATAAGTTTCAGTTTAGTCGAGAGATAAATTCATAGTTAAATCTAATAGATATTCATCATTGAAGCATTATTTGAGAGATCATAATGTTTGATTGGTTGCTATAGGTTATTTTCTATTCTTGAAATATGCATGTATAACACTCTAAGTTTTAGATGAGAATTGGGATTTAGAATTATGTATGCATATTTTAGGCACTCTAATTTATGTCGAGAGAATGAGTTAGAAATATATTCCAACTTGGCTTGCATGAAAAGATGATTATTATTATTTGGAATGATGGATCCAGTTCATTATTTTAAGTTCTTCATTATATATTATCTTCTTCTATTAACATAAAATAGGTTTAATTAGTTTATTTATTAGAGTAGTTTAGATTTAACCAACAAGTTATCGAATCATTGTAAACAAGATTAAAATCGAATAGTAATAATGAGTAAAAACTATATTCCTCTTGGGATCGACAACCTTTTGTACTATTTCGGTACACCGTATGCTTGCGAAAATTAGCATCTATAAAATATGCTAACATGTTTTTGGTGCCGTTGCCGGGAAAATAATGATTTTTGCCATTATGAATCTTGATTTATGATTTTGGATTACAATATTTTCTTTTGTTTTAATTTGTTTCTGTGTTTAGTTTGACTTTGAGTTTTGATTTTTGTTTTTACAGGATTTGAAAGTTCATGCCTAGTACAAGAAGTTCACAAGAAGAACTTGAACTGTTGAATCCTAAAATTGAAAGATTTTTGTCAAGTAACTAGAAATCCAACAGAAAAAAGAACAAAAATAAGAGACCAATTATCATGGCTGAAGAAGGAAATCCACCTAGACTAATGGACTTTGCCACCCCAGTATTGCGTGGTGCTCAACAAGGAGTGGTAAGACCTACGGTAAATGCTAACCAATTTGAGATTAAACATTTACTCTTACAAATGATTCAAAATAGTATCCAGTTTTACGGTTTTGCAAATGAGGATCCCAATGCTCATTTGGCAAATTTTCTTCAAATTTGTGATACTTTTAAAATCAATGGTGTTTCGGTGGATGCAATTAAGCTTAGGCTATTTCCATTCACTTTGAAGGACAAAGCCAAAGCTTGGTTTAATTCACTCACAAGGGGATCAATCACTACTTGGGATCAATTGGCTCAAGCTTTTCTATCAAAGTATTTTCCCTTAGCCAAAACAGCCAAGATTATAAAAGATATCACAGCCTTTGTTCAAAATGACAATGAATCTTTATATGAGGCTTGGGAAAGGTTTAAAGAGTTGCAAATGATGTGTCCACACTACAACCTTCCGAGGGAACTTTTGATGCAAACTTTTTACAATGGTGTAAATCCAACTACAAGAGGTACAATAGATGCTGCAGCTGGTGGATCGTTGATGAGAAAAACAACTGAAGTTGCTTTTGAGCTTTTGGAAGAGATGGCAATGAATAATTGCATGTGGCCAACTGATAGAGTAAAGGTATCTAATTCTAATCCTAGGGGACTACATTCAGTTGATTCCATGGTAGCTTTGCAAGCCCAAATTGAGGCATTAACTCAAAAAGTTAACAGCCTAAGTATGGGAGGTAATTCATCACTTGCATGTAACGTTTGTGGTCAACAAGGGCATATTAGTGGCAATTGCAATTTGGGAATGGTTAGGAAGGAAGAACAAGTTAATTTTATTCAAGGCCAAGGACGTGGGAATCCTTACTCTAATACTTATAATCCTAGTTGGAGAAATCATCCAAATTTGTCATGGGGTATTAATAATAATAATAACCAAAATAGGGGAGTAGGATACCAACAACCACAAGATAGGTTTTGTGATTTTGAAGGGAAAATTGATAAGTTCATTGAAGAAATAAATTATAAGATGAATTCTCAAGATGAAAGTCAAAAGAAACTTGAGGAAAAAATTGATCAAATTACTAAATATCATGCTGCCTCTATTCATAATCTTGAAGTTCAATTAGGCCAACTTGCTAGTTCCTTACCTTCTACAAATCTAGGATGTCTTCCAAGTCATACTGAGGAAAATCCTAAAGATCATATAAAGTCATAATATGTCTAGTCTCTTATTTAGGTTACTTAATTATATTTTCTTTCTACATATTTTTTTTTATGTTGTTTTAGATTAGATTATGTAAATTTATTAATTACTTTTTGTATTTTGAATTTACATGTTATTAACACAGTGGTTTCTTTTATTCTATAGGTCATTTAGTAAGAATGGGAGTTTTTTTTAATTTAGTGCATTAATTGAAAAAAAAATTAACTAAAATTTCAAGATGGCATCTCTGTCGCGAGCGCGGTAGCCTCGCGATCGTGACAGAGGGCGATGTCCGAAGGTACCCCTAGATTCATCCGACTCGTGCTGGCAAGCACGAGTCACCATAGGTAAAAAGCATCAGCATGAGTCATGCTGTGTTGTCCGACTCGTGCTGGGTGCCCAACATTCTTTTTGTTTGCGTTTTGGATCTGTAAAATTCGTGTAACTTTTCTTTTCTTCTATTGTTAAATTTATTTTTATTTTTCTTCTAATCTTGTTTTCTTTTCTTAATCGCATGTGACTTTAGTTAAATTACCCTAAGGTTAATTATCCTAATCCGTCAATTACCAATATAGAAATCAAAACAGGGTAGTTTTATTTTAAAACCCTAACTCAGTAAAATTGCAGCTTTTAGTTTTCACTTAACATTTCAGTTTTCCCTCTTCTTTTTATTCTTTCTTTTTATTCTTTTGCCCTCATCGTGTTCTACTCCACGAGTCGCGTCGTTTCTTTCGTCTTTCTAGCTTCTTCGTTCTTCTTTCTTATTTCTTCTCTCCTTGTTCATTCTTTCTTTATTTTTCCTTCACGCAATATACTCTCTTTTCCTTTCTTAGTTTTTCTTTTCATTTCAGCATTCTGTCTCACGTAAATATCTTCCATTTTCTTTTGATTTCATTGGTCTTATTCGATTTTAAACTTTGACTTTTAAGCATCATGGTAAGAACTAAAAATCCCTCTTCATCAAGATTAAGCCAAGATCAGATGGAAGAAGCACAGGGAGATTTATCTTACGTCTTGGGAGCAAGTTTCACTATCCATTCTGCTGATGAAGGTAACAAATTTATTATTCTCCAGGACAGAGTTGTACTTCATTGTAAGTTTTTCCCCTCCACTCTTCTTGAACAAGCTGGTATGTTGAATATTGTGAATGAGATGCTTTCTAACTGTGGATTGTTGAGGTTTGTGAATTTTCATGAGAATTTTTATCCTGATATTGTGCTTGAATTTTACACTACGTTGCAACCTAATGCTTAGAATGATAGACTTTTAGATTTTCACTTAGATGGTAGGCAACACACACTCACATACTTCATGATGCATATAATTTTTGACTTTTGTCAACATGGATTAATTGAACCACCTAGGTCCTTTAAGCCAAATGAATTTTGGACTTTTCTCACTGATTTGCAAACACCATTTAAGACTAGAGATGCTAAATCTATGTTCATCAAAGACTTAAAATTTTTGATTTTACACAAAATTTTAGCTTCTTATGCTTTTAATAGGTCTGAATATAATAGGGTCTCTTTGCATGAATTATTCTTAATGTGGTGTGTGCACAAGGGTAAAGCTATATGTTGGTCATATTGGCTATTTAATCAATTATTTCAATGTGCTGGAAAAAAAGATTCACCTCTTACTCATGGACACATAATTGGTGTTATTGCAAGACATTTGGATGTTAATCCTCGCTGTTTTATTTGGATGCATTCTTGCATATTTTTTACTAAACATTTATTTGTGCTTGGAGAGGTTTATAGTTCTAATTTTTAGGAAATTCCACCACGTTCGAGGTCTTATTGGAGGGATCTTGCTGGTCCCTCTGTCCAACAAGAAGTAGAGAGTGATGAGGAGCCAAGTGGAGATGCATCAATGTATGATTTACCAGCAGCACCTGATGTTGGGTCCTCCAGCCCCCATGTTACTGCTATATTTGAGCAGCTTCTACAAAATCAATCTCATATGCAAGCTCAGCTTTCATCGATAGCAAGACACCAAAGGCGATTGGAGTATAGAATGGATCATTTTATCGCTCAATCGGGATTTGAGGTTCCATCTCCTCCACCTTCACCATGATAAGGGAGTTTTCCTTCTCTTACTTTTATTTTATTTCTTTATTTTACTCTTTTATTGTGTGTCATTTCTATACATTGAGGACAATGTTGGTTCTAAGTGTGGGGGAGTGAGTGAGATTGCTTGATTTTTGTTATTTTATATGATTATGTATATGTTGTTTATAAGGTAATTGCATGCTTATTATCTGTATTTATGTTTCAATTAGGTTCTTAGTAAGTTTTATTATAAAGTATTGTTCTTTTGGTATATTATATAGGTTGTTAAGTCAATTATTTTTAATGTTCATTTTTATCTGTTTTTTTAAAATTTTTGGTATGTGTTTTAAATTTTACAAGTTATTTTCTTTTACTTCTTTCAACATTATAGATTGTTTAGTCTTTTTATTAACCATGTTATTAAAGTTAGAATTTGCTCATTTAGTTAAAAATTTTTAGTTTCTAGTTGGCTAAGGAAACTATAGCCATAATACTTACCTTTTTATCTTTTCAATAATGGATGAGGACTCAAAAAGAAAATAAAAATAAAAATAAGTGGGGTGGAGCATAAAATGCACCCACTGAAGTCATTGAAAGAAAAAGGAAGCAAGATGTACATCCAAAATTTAAATGTATGGGATGGAGCGTAAAACGCACCCATACTACATTCTCTTACTATTTATGGATAAAAATGAAAACTATATCCATGATTCAAAACAAAAAGCAAAACCAAAAAGAAAAATCAAAAGAAAAGTCTAAAAATGCCATGAGATTGGATTAAGGGTAAGTGAGCTCAAAACTGTCCTAAATGCAGCTAGTTACTTTAAAAAATTTTAACTTTATGATCAATTTTCTTTCTTTAATTCATGTTTAGTTTTTTGAAACTTAATACTCTTTATGTTGGAATTAGTAAATTTAAGTAACTTGTTAATTTTTCAATGCATTCTTTAAAATTTGATTTACTGATATATGTGAGTGTTTGAGATAGTTGATCTTTGCAATTTATGTATATATGCTGAATAGACAGTGCTATATAATTATGTTTACTAGCTATTAAATTTTCTCATGTCTCTTCTCTTGCTTGAGGACAAGCATGGTTTAAGTGTGGGGGAATTTGTTAGGAGCTTAATTGAGGAATAATTTAGTGTATGCTTTGTATGAGTTTATGAAATTAATTATGCAATTGTGTGTATATTTGATGTCATATATGTTAGTTTATGTGTATATGTGCTAGTCTGTGTGTTTTTGTGTTTACAGGTTTATTTAAGTGTGAATAGAAGCACAAATGGTGAAGAAAAGGCATTACTGGAGAGGAGGGCAAGAGTAGGATGGATGAACACGACTCATGAAGTATATCGAGAGAGAAAGCAGAAGAAGGAAGAAAGAAAAGAAGAAGAAAGTAGAGAGATTATCCGACTCGAATTCTGGAGCATGAGTCTGACGGATATACATTCCAGAGGGAGCAAGGAAGAAGAAGAGAAGAAGGAGCCGACTCGGACAAGGGAGCACGATTTGGACAAGGGAACACGAGTCAGAGAGGAGAGCACGAGTCATGTTCCTGCAGAGAGAAAATTGAGAGGAAAGGGAAAGAAGGAAAAGGAAATGGCATAGCGTGCTCTGTCGCGAGCGTGACACCATCGCGAGCACGACAGAGACGACCGTTGGGGCAGTTTTACTTCAAAAGGCACTTGAAAAGTCATCCCTTTCCACCAAACTTTACAACCATATCCAAGGGACATCTTTAAGGGACATAATGTTTAGAATTTTATAAATATCTAACATTAACTGTAACTTAGGGATATATACAGAATTTTATTAAGTAGTTTTTCTGTAGTTGAAAGAACAATTGCTCTTAGTTAAATTTCTTAGTTTTTATGTTTTGAAGAAGAAGATCAAGGAGAAGGAAAATTTATTACAAGGGTTTGAGGAAAGTGCACAAGTCATCTTTCTCAGTATTCTTATCTTTTATTTCTTCTCTATAAATTAAATGAATATTTCTTCAATGAATTTGAGTGTTATTATTATTCTTTACTTCCATCTATTTTAAGAGTTTTTGAATGCAGAATTTCTATTAGTACAATTGCATGATCATTATAAGTTTGAGTTTAGTCGAGAGATAAATTCATACTTAAATCTAATAGATATTCATCATTGAAGCATTGTTTGAGAGATCATAATGTTTGATTGGTTGCTATAGGTTGTTTTCTATTCTTGAAATATGCATGTATAACACTCTAAGTTTTAGATGAGAATTGGGATTTAGAATTATGTATGCATATTTTAGGCACTCTAATTTATGTCGAGAGAATGAGTTAGAAATATATTCCAACTTGGCTTGCATGAAAAGATGATTATTATTATTTGGAATGATGGATCAAGTTCATTATTTTAAGTTCTTCATTATATATTATCTTCTTCTATTAACATAAAATAGGTTTAATTAGTTTATTTATTAGAGTAGTTTAGATTTAACCAACAAGTATTGAATCATTATAAACAAGATTAAAATCGAGTAGTAATGGTGTGAAAAAACTATATTCCTCGTGGGATCGATAACATTTTGTACTATTTCGGTACACCGTATGCTTACGGAAATTAGCATCTATAAAATATTCTAACAATTAAAAATGTTAAATCTATATCTAAAATCACATAAAATAAATAAATAAACGATAAATTAAGAGATCTACAAGATTACTAATAAAATATGAACAAAAATAAATAAAAGAAAAATAAAATTAAGATATTAAGTCTACGATATTTACCCTCAGATTTCGGATTCGATGGAGGAAAAATATGATTGATATTCCTTGTTTTTATTCACAAAGTAGAAATAAAAATAAAAATTGAAATTTTATTTCAAAAGAAAATTGCTTAAAAATAATAGAAGAAAAGAAATTAATTTTCAAGAATAAAGAATTGATTTCTTTGTCTCAAGTATGATTATTGATTAAAATTGTAAAAAAAATGGAAGAAAAGAAATTTAATTCCCAAGAACAAAGAACTATTTTCTTTGTTTTAAGAAATTATAATTGATAATAAAAAAAATCTCAAAAACAAAGAATGATTTTCTTTGTTCTCAAGAAAAACTCTTGATTAAAAATTGAATTTTTAACCTTAAAAATTTTTTATTTGGAGAAAAAAAATAAAAGAAATGTAGAGAGAATTCTTGGAGAAGAAGAAGAAAAGAAAAAATGAAGATTTTTTTATCAAAAGAGAATTCCCCCTCATTCTCTTTCATCCTTTTCTATTTAAATGATTAAAAATGGAAAACAATCATTAATTAAGGAAGAAAATAGGATTTTTATCAAATTCCCCTTAATTTGGGTGCAAAAAAAAGAAATTATCATTAAAAATCCTGATAAAAAGGTGAAAAAGTCAAAGAAAATCAAGAAAAATCGAAAAAATGGGTGAAAACCATGTTTGCGGCAGATCAGGGGCGACCGACGGCCGTCGATGCGCGCGCTCGCTCAGCGTGCACTACGCGTGGAGCGATGCATCGCGCGTCGCCCATGCGCTTCTTCGGGCTGCCGCAGCACTCTGACGCGGCCGAAAAATAATGCTTTTTAAAAAATTTTTAAATCTAACTAAAAACACAATAATTTTCAAACTCCATTTTTTAAATTTAATTTTTAATACATTTATTATTATTTTTTATTCTAAATAGCAAATTTAACAAGGAAATCATCACTTTTAAACTTTTTACCTGTGAACAGGCATCTAATCATCATTGGGTAACTCTGATCTAGGTTGATTCTGGACCCGGTGTCTACATCTATCAAATACACATTTCAATCACTTTGATACTCCAAATACTTACAAATTCAACTAGGGTACATGTTGGGTCCTTACATTCTTTCCCTGCCAACTACGCCATCGACAGGCATTTATTATCGACCGACGGGCATTTGTCAAAAAGATAGTCAAACTATAAAATTTCCATTTGACCATGACTCATCTAGCTGTGCTCGTGACTCGGTGAGTCACAGTTGCTAGTCAATGAATCACAGGCACTAAGAGGCGGGCGTTAGTCCCGTCAGCGACTGGCAGGTAAGAAAAAGAGCGACAGACAGGCATCGCTCAGTGAGCAACGGCCATCAACGACCCAAATTTTGGAAATTTATATTTTTAAGACCTTTTCCCCATTCTGACCTGCGTGAAAGGGTTATAATCATAAAGAAACCTTTAGAATTGTGAGAATCAACGATGGAAACTAATATTTTCCGTTTTTTACTTATGATACAAGCATTATTATCTTCATCGGGTAACTCTGATATGAGCTGCCTCGGGACCCGGTGTCTACACCTTCTTTAAATTGCTGGCACCAAAAATCTTAAGTAAGCAACACTGTTGTTGCATACTTACTGAGTCTATTGAATTCTTTCTCATATTCTGCCACTGATAAGGCTCTCTACCTCAAGCTCAAAAACTGCTTCCACTTAGCTTCTCGATATGCTTTGGTGATATACTTGTTTTGGAATTCTTGAACAAAGAAATCCCAAGTAATTGGGTTGGGAAGCATTGGGTGTTTCAGAACTAACTTCCACTAGTCGTATGAAGGACCTTGCAAAAGACATACCACACAGCCTACTCGCTGATCAGGAGGGCATCCAATTTCATCAAGCACCCTTTGCATCTTTTCTAACGAAAACTTAGTTTTATAATGAATATTGGGTGGTCAAAAATATATATATTTTTTTAAAAATGGTAAATATGTAGTAAAATAAACATTAGAGATAAATAGAAATTTCTAAATAGAAAATGTATTAATAAGAGTGAAATTAGAGAAAATTAATTTATGAGTTAATTTTAGAATATAACCATGCATGTCAGAAAAAGTATATATATGTGTGTTTATTTACATGCATGATATGGAAAATGCCAATAGTGTGTACAACACTAAGCATTAATGTTTAGCACATAGTTATTTTACTATGTGTACGTATGTAACAACCCAAAATAGGCCTAGTCGGAATCTGTGTAGTATGTCGGAATATTTAGAGCATATCAGTAATTTTAGCAAAAAAAAAATTGGATAATAAGGATTTTATTGCAAGGAATTAATTAGTTAAGTTAAATGAAGGAATTATATGGTGTGCATGTAGTGTATGGAAGTAGGATGTTTGATGTGTAGTAATCTAGTGGATTGTGTGTGTGGTGCCTTGGATGTAAAAAGTGATTTCTTGGAGATTATATGGTGTGAGTCAAGTTTGGTGCCATGGATTGTTAGTCAAAGATGAGATTAAGGGGTCCAATAGTGGAGTGACATGTGTAATGGTTGGTGGGAGCATTGAATGAGGAATTGAAAGGAGTAGAGAGAGGGAAGGAAAAATTGTAGCTTCCCGTAGAAGCCATTTGGGTTTTGCCTCTCCTTTCTTACGCCCTCTCTATCCCTCTTTCTCATCTCCATTTTCTGCTCTCTCAAGTCATTGCATGTGGGTTTCCTTCTTCTTCCTCATCTCCTCTGCATTTTCTGAGTTTTAAGTGAGTTTTGGCTGGGTTTTTGTGCAAGAATCTGAAGAACGTGGAAAGAGTAAAGGGAAAGAGAAAGTGAGGGTCTGAAAGAGAAGATTGAAGCTCCATTCCAGGTTTGGGAGCTTTGGTTGTTTATATGTGTTTGTGTGTAATGTTGTTCATTTGATGTGTGATTATATGCATATGGAATTTATGTGTGAATATGTGTTAATTGATAGATGATATAGATGAGATATATAGTTGAATTTTGTTGGAATTGTTTGTTGATTGTGATGAGACTTTAGCTAGGGCATGAACACTAATTTAAGGGAAATTCTGCTTAAATTTTACTAGACCTCTGTGTATTGTTTTGATCGTACATGGAGTTTTACAACTCCCATATGAGTGTTTATTGTGCCATGTGAACCATGACTTCGGTACCTCTAAAAGTCTAAGAGAGACCATACTTAAATTTTGAGTGTAAGTGGCTTAAAAAAAGAAAAAACAGACGTGCTTCTACTTAGACAGGTTCATTTGAACAGTCTGTAATAGTTAATGTATATCTATTAATCTTGGAATCTAATGGACCTGAAACTTGTCTCATTTGATAGCTAAGAGGTAGAGGAACAAAAGTTAACATGACAGTTTGTCTAAAAATGAGGTTTAGGCATCGGTTTAGGCTGTACAAAATTGTAGAGTGAAGTAGTCCTGAAGTTTAGCTTCTTTTTTACTTTTTTATATATGTCACGGTGGTAGCCAAAATGGTCACCACCGTGACCAATGCCGAAAGGAGGCAGAATTTCCTATTTTTGGACCTCACGATCGCAACCAAAAGGTTACAACCGTGAGGTACCTTCAACTTGCATTTTCCTTTATTAAACATCATCAAATATTACATATGTATGCCAAATGGAATCTACACTAGTTTAAATACATTATTTGAGAATTCTAATGTGTTTAACATATGAAAATGTGTATATATGTGATGTGGAAATGAGTAATACAATATATATTTGTATGTTGAACTATATGTTTAACATTAAGAAATGAGTGTCCTAAGCGTGAAGAATTATGTATGTGAATACGTATAAACATGTGTGTGCTAATATGTAATAATATGTATACGTTTCTAAGTTTGACCAACACACAGGTATTCATAAATAACATGATTATACTTGATTTATCCTCTATTTATGATAATTATTTTAGATCATGATTGAGTTGTTATTTGAGTCTGCTAGTCATAGTTAGTGGATAGATAAGCACTTATCAAGGGTTAAGGTGTGAGTGCAGCTGCTATATGTTATCTTTTTACAGGCAGGCCCCGTTTGGGTCATATAAGATATTTGAGGCCTCGGTCTCCGGTATACTTTCGAGTGTGCATGATCATAAAATGTTTTGAGACCCATGTCTCCATATGCTTTGGATACTGTGACCTATCAGTATCGTTAGTACCCGTATCCACTAGTTAGCGAGTAATCAGGCTATTACTTGAGTTTATTATATGCGATGGTTATATGAAGCTAATAGTTATATGAAATGAATATAAGTTACATGTATATGTATAAGCGTGATGACATGATAAATGTAATTCTTGTTATAAGCATGAGTAGTATGTGTTTATATGCCTTTGTTATTATATATATGTTGGTTTCATTTCTACGTACATATTTGTGTTGTTACTCCCCACTAAGTGTTATCGCTTAGCACGGCTTATTTTCCCGTGTAAGTGGCGGGTTCTTCATGGAGTCGGACATCTGCAGGTCGGCCACTAGAAGTCTTTGTTAGATGGAGTTTATGTTGTGTGTTCCGCTGTATTTTTGTATATGGGAATTGATTTTGGGAAATGTAACTTTTTGTAAAGGATGATTTTTTATAAGTATATTTACCTTTACCAAACCGTTTTGTAAATCAATATAATTATATGTATATGGATTTGGTATATTTTGATTAAATGTACTTGTTTTCTTAACATGTCTTGGGTATATGTATGCGTTTATGTGAGTTGTGCGCGTGGCGCCTCGGCATCCTTCCAACGGGGGTATCGAGGGGTTACATTTAGTGGTATCAGAGCGCCGGTTTAGTCAGTTCTGGTCCTATATGATTGGTTGAATATAGAGTCTTTGCATGAGAGTCTGTCTAGAGTGCGGCCTAATGCAGATGTTATTTTGTGTAGTGTCTTGATGGAGTCGGATCCAAGTGAGTATATGGGCGATATGGGGGGAAGTGTGCATCCGATTAGAAGTAATCCGGTCAGTCGAGATAGGCCTGCACGTGAGCGTGCACTAGTGGAAGGTCAAGGTTTCGATCTGTAATTGGTACAAGGCTTACTGCAGGTGGTAAATAGATTGACTGCTCCTAAGGCTCCTTCTGATCTTATAAGGAAAAGGGGAGCAGAAGAATTTCATGGAACCTCCTTGGACGAATCAGATGTAGCAGAATTTTGGTTGAAGAGAACGGATCGGATTCTACAAGAGGTAGCTTGCCCTCCGCAACAACGAGTTACTTGTGCTGTATCGCTATTGCAGGGATCAGCGTATGATTGGTGGAACCTTGTGCTCCTCAGTCCCCAGAGACCAGCTGAATTGACATGGGAATTCTTCGTGTTAGAGTTTGAGCAGAAATATGTGACCAAGTCCTACCGAGAGGCAAAATGGAATGAGTTCATCAATTTGAAACAGAGGAACCTATCGGCCAGCGATTGTGAGAAAGAGTTCAGTCGATTAACCAAGTATGTGCCTAAACCGCTGTTGACGGAAGACTTTAAGTGCCAGCATTTTCAAGGAGGATTAAGAGAAGTCATTAGAGGTCCATTGTCGGTAATGGCAGTTATGCATCCGGTTGGATACTATCAGTTGGTAGCTGCAGCGATAAAGTTGGAAGAATCCAAGTTGGCGAAGCAAAGAATAGAACAGAAGAGGAGAGCACCGAATGGTGGAGTTACGAGTAATAAGAAGTCTAAGGGTGCTCCGACTGAGCAAGGAACTAGAGGGATTGCCCAAGCGCCTTCTGAAGTAGGAAGTGTAGCGCTGCCCCCGAGTAGAGGAAATAGAACACCGGAGTGTGAGCATTGCCGAAGGCACCATTGGGGTACTTGCTGCAAGATCACGGGTGCATGTTTTAAATGTGGAAGCATGGAGCATCGGTTTGCTAATTGCCCCGATCGACAAGAGAATAAGAGCCAGCAAGAAAGCAAAGCGGGTGGAGGTAAATCGAATGCAACCAGAGGCAACCGAGACCGAAGTAGAGCTCCTCAGGCGCCATCGAAAACCGTGCAGAGGCCAAGGACTACGGGAGAGTATGCTCCAGCTAGAGTCAATGCAATGATCAGACAGGATACTCCAGAGGCTGCAGGACCTTCCGGTAAGTTGTACTATTAGCTTTTGTCAAGTTCGATTTTGAGTTTTGGGTTGTTGGATATAAGTGGATAGCGGGGAAATTTCGAGGACAAAATTTCTTAAGGGGGAGTGATTGTAACAACCCAAAATAGGCCTAGTCAGAATCTGTGTGGTATGTCGGAATATTTAGAGCATATCCATAATTTTAGCAAAAGAAAATTTGGATAATAAGGATTTTAATGCAAGGAATTAATTAGTTAAGTTAAATGATGGAATTATATGGTGTGCATGTAGTGTATGGAAGTAGGATGTTTGATGTGTAGTAATCTAGTGGATTGTGTGTGTGGTGCCTTGGATATAAAAAGTGATTTCTTGGAGATTATATAGTGTGAGTCAAGTTTGGTGCCATGGATTGTTAGTCAAAGATGAGATTAAGGGGTCCAATAGTGGAGTGACATGTGTAATGGTTGGTGGGAGCATTGAATGAGGAATTGAATGGAGTAGAGAGAGGGAAGGAAAAATTGTAACTTCCCGTAGAAGCCATTTGGGTTTTGCCTCTCCTTTTTTACGCCTTCTCTCTCCCTCTTTCTCATCTCCATTTTCTGCTCTCTCAAGTCATTGCATGTGGGTTTCCTTCTTCTTCCTCATCTCCTCTGCATTTTCTGAGTTTTAAGTGAGTTTTTGGCTGGGTTTTTGAGCAAGAATCTGAAGAACGTGGAAAGAGTAAAGGGAAAGAGAAAGTGGGGGTTTGTAAGAGAAGATTGAAGCTCCATTCCAGGTTTGGGAGCTTTGGTTGTTTATATGTGTTTGTGTGTAATGTTGTTCATTTGATGTGTGATTATATGCATATGGAATTTGTGTGTGAATATGTGTTAATTAATAGATGATATAGATGAGATATATAGGTGAATTTTGTTGGAATTGTTTGTTGATTGTCATGAGACTTTAGCTAGGGCATGAACACTAATTTAAGGGAAATTCTGCTTAAATTTTACTGGACCTCTGTATATTGTTTTGATCATAGATGGAGTTTTACAACTCCAATATGAGTTTTTGTTGCGCCATTTGAACCATGACTTCTGTACCTCTAAAATTCTAAAGAGACCATAATTAAATTTTGAGTGTAAGTGGCTTAAAATAGCAAAAACAGAAGTGCTTCTACTTAGACGGGTTCATTTGAATAGTCTGTAATGTTTAATGTATATCTATTAATCTAAGAATCCAATGGACCTGAAGCTTGTCCCATAAGAAAGATAAGAGGTAGAGGAATAAAATTTAAGAAGGACACTTTGTCAAAAAATGAGGTTTAGGCATCGGTGTAGGCTGTACAAAATTGTGGAGTGAAGTTGTCCTGAAGTTTAGCTTCTATTTTGCTTTTTTTGGTATGTCACGGTGGTAACCAAAATGGTCACCACCATGACCAATACCGAGAGGAGGCAGAATTGCCTATTTATAGACCTCACGGTCGCAACCAAAAGGTTACCACCGTGAGGTACCTTCAACTTGCATTTTCCTTTATTAAACATCATCAAATGTTACATATGTATGCCAAATGGAATCTAAACTAGTTCAAATACATTATTTGAGAATTCTAATGTGTTTAACATATGAATATGTGTATATATGTGTTGTGGAAATGAGTAATACATTATATATTTGTATGTTGAACTATATGTTTAACATTAAGAAATGAGTGTCCTAAGCGTGAAGAATTATGTATGTGAATGCGTATAATCTTGTGGGTGCTAATATGTAATAATATGTATATGTTTCTGAGTTTGACCAACACACAGGTATTCATAAATAACATGATTATACTTGATTTATCCTCTATTTATGATAATTATTTTAGATCATGATTGAGTTGTTATTTGAGCCTGATAGTCATAGTTAGTGGATAGATAAGCGCTTATCAAGGGTTAAGGAGTGAGTGCAGCTGTTATATGTTATCTTTTTACAGGCAGGCCCCGTTTGGGTCATATAAGATGTTTGAGGCCTCGGTCTCCAGTATACTTTCGAGTATACATGATCATAAAATATTTTGAGACCTATGTCTCCATATGCTTGGGATACTATGACCTATCAGTATCGTTAGTACCCGTATCCACTAGTTAGCGAGTAATCAGGCTATTACTTGAGTTTATTACATGCGATGGTTATATGAGGCTAATAGTTATATAAAATGAATATAAGTTACATGTATATGTATAAGCGTGATGACATGATAAATGTAATTCTTGTTATAAGCATGAGTAGTATGTGCTTATATGCCTTTGTTATTATATATATGTTGGTTTCATTTCTATGTATATATTTGTGTTGTTACTCCCCACTAAGCGTTATCGCTTAGCACGGGTTCTTTTCCCGTGTAGGTGGCGGGTTCTTAAGGGAGTCGGACATCTGCAGGTCGGCCACTAGAAGTCTTTGTTAGATGGAGTTTGTGTTGTGTGTTCCGCTGTATTTTTGTATATGAGAATTGATTTTGGGAAATGTAACATTTTGTAAAGGATGATTTTGTATAAGTATATTTACCTTTACCAAACCATTTTGTAAAACAATATAATTATTATATGGATATGGATTTGGTATATTTTGATTAAATGTACTTGTTTTCTTAACATGTCTTGGGTATATGTATGCGTTTATGTGGGTTGCACGCGTGGCGCCCCGGCATCCTTCTAATGGGGGTATCGGGGGGTTACAAGGTATATGTCGAGCAAATGAGAAATTGAAGCAAGTAAGAATCATGATGCAAATCCGAAAGATGAAGTTAGAATGTAAAGTATTGGAAAATGTATTTATGGCATGTATATGTATATGTAAATGTAGTAGACTATAATTATATAAAGAGACATTATGTATATGTAAGAATTTAATGGAAATATGTATGTTCTATTTTTGAGTAATAATGGTTGCTTGAATTTATTTTGTGTTTGAGATATTGATTGTTAATGATATAATGTGTATGTAATATTACAATAAGAAATGAGTTGAGTGTTGACTTGTGGAGGTTGCTTGGGTTGTGATGATGATATTTGGGAGTAAATTTTCAAAGGTGCTAGAGGGTTAGGAATAAATGCAACCGTTATGTTGTCAAAATTTTTATCAAATGAATAATAACTGTTAGTGGTTATGCCCTTGGCCAAATATTTGGACCTTTATGTAATGTTGCATTTTCAAGTATAAAAGATTTTTTTCTCGACATTTATATATTATTGGCATGTTACAATAATGTTTGTGAATAATTTTTAATATTATTCTTATTATTGTAACACCCTTATACCCATAAATGATACGGATATCGGATGTCACAACACTGCACTGACAAACACTACAATGCACTCGATAGTTATGTAAATTTTTTTTTTTTACAACAATAATAATCATAAACATACACTGACATACACAAACTTAACAGTACACTGACATATGCATCAAATACTTATACCATAATTAATTGCTTCTCCTTACTGCAGTTGTATACATGCCATGCCAATCCATCTATCCTTTCTTTCGAATATTTCTTCTGGTCGTTATTAGATCTTCGGCCATATCATAATATACTATAACCTGCGCGCAGTAAGACTCTATGCGCTGAGCATTAAAATGTCCAGTGATTGATACATATCCTAAATTTTCCACATTAATACAACATGCATGCACACACATATATTCCTCTTTATTCTGATTATGGGAACATTAATTTCTGAGTCCTTTTAGGTAGTTTATGACATACTTTTACTGTAATCACTTATCTTTCACCTTTGTCATTATCACTGCAATCATATTTATAATTCTTATTGCTATTATCAATATCACTATCATTTACTGTCACACCCTATTTGCCCCCTAGAAGTTTGAGCCATGTTTGTGCATGTGCATTGAGTGTGTTTTATCATGTGATAAGGGTATTTTGAGCAAATTGCATGTTTATAGGCTTTAGTATAATGTGGGCGCATGTATGGCATTAGGGTGTGAGTAAGTTGGATTATAATAGTGTGTGTATGAGCATGTGATAGTAGGTTGTGTTTTAGTGAGGGAGGTCTAGTGTGTGTTGTAGAGCATGTGGTCGGGTGTGAGTGATCAAATCCCACTAATGAGGAAATGACATGTGTCTAGGGCTAGGAAAAGAAAAAGAGGAAGAAAGAGAAAAAGGGAAAAAAAAGCAAAATCATTTCTTCATTCTCGTTTCTCTCTTCTCCCTACTCCTCTTCTTCCTTTTCTCTTCTCAAAAGAGCCCTAGCTTAAATCCAAGTTGGTGTGGTGGATCTCTTAGTCTTCTTTTGGTTAAGTTTTCTGCACTTTTATCATCTCCTTCATCTTCTTCATCTTGTTTTTCATCTTCTTCTTCACATTTCTGGTTTGGGTTTTGACCTAGGGTTTATTGTTTGCGTGATTTGTGGGTTGTTTGGTTAGTTGAGCCTCCTCGTGACCCTAAAGGGAAGGAGAAGGCGTCGGGAAGTGGTGCTCATTAGATTTGAGCTAAGGAGTATCAGGTTTGGGAACTTTCTTTGAATTGATATTCATATGTGGCTTTTGAGATATGCATGAATTTCTGGAATTTTATGATGTGTAAATAGGCTTATATTGGTATATATGATATGGGTTTTGAGTTTTGATGAGTTATGTTGCATAATCATTGAATTATTGAATTAAATGTGAAGTTAATTGAACTTTGCTGCAGAAGTTTCTGGTTTTGTGATTTTTGAGATCTTAATTTTTAAATTGATAAATTAATTGTAATTAATTGTTGAAATGTTGTGTTTTATGTATGTTATATGAACTTGTTTACATGACTATTATTATATGGATTATGCATGATAAATTATATGTTGTGAATGGGAACATGATTTGGATTATACATGACCTGCAAGAGTCAGTCCAGTGGATAGTTAGGCATGCCTAATAGAGTCTCTTAGCTGCAGCCCTCTATTCTGTTTGGACCCCGATTAGATCCCTGTTTGGATCCTCGCGATCCCTGAAAGTATTTGGATCTTGTTTAAGGTCCCCTCTGTAAAATGTTTTGATTATGATAAGATAAAATGGTTTTCGATTCATACCCGTAAGGTACCGTCACTGTTCGATTCGTACCCGTAAGGTACCGTCACTATATACTCATTATCCACTATTGTGAGTCAGCAGGTGTTCTGTTTGTTTTGTTCTGCCTTGAAATGATTGCAAGAATATGATATTCGCATGCGCATAACAATAAGTATGAGAAATTAGTTAATATGTATATGAATGTGGATATGAGTTTCTGAATGCATGTCTCTATTATGCAAGCATGATTATATATCTGACATGATTATCCTCGTATGTCATATCGTATGTGTTATGTTTTAATGACCATTGTGAATGGCTGTCCACATTATTTGTGTGTTTCCCCACTAAGCGTTATCGCTTAGCATGTTGTTTTACTCGTACAGGTGTGGAAGACGTTGTCGCTTTGGGAGAGTCGCCGCCAGTCAAGCCAACACAAAGGGATTAGTGTTAGGGCTTATTTTGGTAGTATTTTATGATGATTCTTTTTGTAGTAGAACTCTCATTGTATCAGTAATTTTGTAAGCTTCCGCATTGTATTTTGGATATGTAATTCTTTTGTATTGGTAATTGATCAGAATATTATTGTAATGATTTTGTTATATTAATGTATGATCAGTTGTTATCTCAAAAGTTTTAAGTTCCGCTGTATTTCTGCATGTTTATGATGTATGAATGTTTGCTTGTATCGATTTGTTTGGTGTGACACCCTTGCTCCTACGGCATCTCACTCCGATCCGGATGGGTGTGCCTGTGTATGGGTAGGGGGTGTTACATTTACACTATAAACTTTTATGATATATTATCATTACATTTCGTCTGTTAATCTAAGGACCAATCATGAAGACAATTTTGTAATTAATTTATAGATGTATCCATTTGTTTTTGTTTCTGTAACCTAGCAAAGGCCCTCATTGAACCTGCTTTTAGGTTTCTAGGGATTGGTTCACGTTTTTTTGATCTTGGATGCCTCCTTCCCAATAGAACATTGGAAAGGATCAACTAGCTTCACGGCGCCTTTAGGCACCTTTGAAGTATTTTGGAGTCGCCACCTAATTTACAAGAAATTGGGAAAGGTCTCTGACCTCTTATTGGTTTAGACCAGAGATTGGTGTTCGGAACTTCACTCTTATTTATGCTTTGATTAATTATAAATGAGTTTTTAACTTCCTAAAATTCTATCTCTTATCTCACACTATTTATGCATTTAATTAAAGCGCACCACAATCACTCAAAAGCAATAAAGGAAAGTAATAAAGAAAGCGATAAATAAAGCAATAAAGGAAAGCAGTAAACACACCAAGCACACAACTACAAGGGAAATTGGGCCGGGATACAACCCCAGTAAAAAAAATTAAAAAATGTAAATTGGGACGGAATACAATCACAAATGAAAATTAAATAATGTTGCCACAAAATTAATTACAAGGGCCCAAAAGAAAATAAATGAATTTAAATTTAAAACGAATGAATAAAGTCAAATGTAAGAAAAACATACATAAATTGGGGCATTTGTTTGGTTTAGGAACATTGGTTCCTTCGCACTTATTTTGAAGAGTGATCGAAGAGTTAATTGATTGCTAGTTTGAAAAAAACTGGGATGAGTGATCCCATTTTGGAGAAAATTTAACTTTTCGTTTTATTATGACATTTTACATTCCTTGGCTAAAATGAGGGACATTGGTCCCAATTTTATTAATAAAGATTCCAATTTAATTATAAAAATATTTTGTGATTTTTTTATCTCATGCGTGCATAAATAAAATATTTAATTGCAAACAAATGCAACACAAGATGAGGGAATAGGAAAGCTCTCACCGAACAACACGGTCTCCTACGTGTTGTGACCCACCAGGGAGGTCACAAAAATGCTCACACAATGCAATTCAAATTAAATCTCAAACAGAAAAAATAATATTAAAAATATTAGTAATAATTCTAAACAAAATTAATCAAGTAAAGACAAAATAAATATAGGACATATTAGTTTAAAATACAAATGATTACATGCAAAGGAAATAAAACAAATTTGTGCCCAAAAAGAATAACGGCAAAATCATGACAATAATAAAATTATAGTGACAACAACGATAAATAATCATGGCATAATGGCAACAATAATATAATAATAATAATAATAATAATAATAATAATAATAATAATAATAATAATAATAATAATAATAATAATAATAATAATAATAATAATAATAATAATAATAATAATATTAACAATAATAACAATAACAATAACAATAACAATAACAATAACAATAACAATAACAATAACAATAATAATAATAATAATAATAATAATAATAATAATAATAATAATAATAATAATAACAATAATAACATGATAATAATAATAATAATACTCTAATAATACTAATAATAACAATACCACAAAATAATAATAATAATAATAATAATAATAATAATAATAATAATAATAATAATAATAATAATAATAATAATAATAATAATGACATGGTAATAATAGTAACATAATGATAATATAAATAAACATGAAATAATGGTACCAGTAACAATAATAATGACAAGATAATGACAACAATGTTAATAATAATAATAATAATAATAATAATAAAATGGAAGAAGGAGACTGTCGACATGAAATGAAAGGGGTTAAAATCACAAAAGTCAAGTTAAAACAAAACACTAGGAGATCAAATAAATAACTAGGCAAAAACATCAACAGTAGCAAATAACATTAAAATATGATATTAATAGAAAAAAAATGACAATATTAATAACAATAAATAATAAGTGAAAATAAAACGAGAACGGTTTCAAAGTGTTTACCCTCAGAATTTTATAGATTGGAGGAAAGCGGTGTTTAGATCTATCCTCCTTGTTGAAATTTGTGGTGATAAATACTTGAAGAAAAATATGAAAATCTGTGTTTAAAAATAAGTTAACTCAAGAAAATATTTTTGATGAAAATATTTGTGGTGGATGATTGAGCCAAAAAAATTAATTTTTCTTGCTCAACATCAATCTAAGAATGAAATATGTTTTTGAAGAAAAAAGAAGAAAGAATTTGAAAACTTTGAATTTTTAAGATTTTTGGAAGAACCTACGGCTACTCTTGTTCTTTAGAGAAAGCTCTCTCTTTTTTTATGTGAAAAAATGCAACCCCTTGAAAATTAAGATTAAACCCTATTTGATTTTTGAATTGTCCCAAAATGGGAAAATACAAATTGTTCTTTATTTTTGGTGACCCGAAAATTTCACAAAATCGTGAAAGAAACGGGAAAATAGACTTGAAATCGCAGGTGACGTAGAACGAAAGCGACTGCGCAAAGGGGCAAAAATGCCCGCGTGTGGAGGGACACGAGGCACGCCCCAGGGCGCTCACGCAGCTTTCGCAGTGTGCGCGCTTGCAGGCACACGCCGCTCCTACTCGTGCGCGGTCCGCACGCGTGGCATGCGAAAAAAAGTATAAAAAAAAAACATAAAACTAAAAATGAAAGGAAATAAAAATAAGAGTAACAATGCGAATTTTTGAATTTAAAATTTTTAGAGGAACAAAGGAGATTTTCGACAAGGAAAATATCTTTATTGACTCCTCTACTTGTGGCAAGTATAATTTTCATCATCAGGTAATCCTGATCTTGGACCGCCTTGGGACCTGGTGTCTACAGTTGCCCCTAATTTTGGGGAACCTAGAACTAAGGTGCTTGGGTGAGCCAAAATTCAGTAAAGAAGGAAAGAGACACGTACATGAGGCGGTCGCTTTTTTGGACTGGATGATATTGTTGGCGTGTTATCCTTTCTGAGGTGGTGCCCCTTAAGAGGTCTTTGGCTGGCCGGCTGCCCCCTGAGAGATCTTTGATTAGTTGGCTGCCCCCTAAGAGGTCTTTGGTTGATCGCCCCCTGAGAGGTCTTCAATTTGTTGGCTACCACCTGAGACGTCTTCGGTTGATCACCGCCTGAGAGGTTTTCGATTAGCTGGCTGTCCCCTGAGAGGTCTTCGGTTGATCGCCCCATGAGAGGTCTTCGATTAGCTGCCCCCTGAAAGGTTTTTGGTTAGCTGCCCCCTGAGAGGTCTTCGATTGATCGCCCCTGAGAGGTCTTTGATTAGCTGCCCCCTGAGAGGTCTTCGGCTAGTTGTCTGCCCCTGAGAGGTCTTTGGATGGTTGGATTGGTGTTTTGATCGATGTCGTCATTCGCCTTTTGTCAGCGTTCGCATCGATTCTCCCTTTCTGCAAGACTTATAAAGACAAACATGCAGGAAAAATAGTGACCATGCATGTGAGATGCATATGTATACAGGAATGCAGGATAAGAATTCATCTAAGTGGATTTGGAGATGACAGCCGATTTGGTCGCAATTTGTAGTAGGATCGGTTCTCCTCTGATACCTGTAGTCATTCTTTTAAGGTAGTGCATCCCTTGTGGATTTTCACACTAGCTTGTCTTAGTGGGAAATGTGTCCTTTTTGGATTTTAACATAACCCTGTGCCTTATTTTTTGCCTGGAATGGACCCAACCCATTCCAATGGCTTTTATTCATTTCATTTTTTTATAGGACAGACTGCCTGTTTCCAGGTTTTCACCCTACCCTTTGGCCTGACTTTTGCTTTGAGTGCTAATTACGGTTTTCATCTCTAATGGCCCCCCCTTTTTTTTTTGTAAAGAAGGCTGGAATTGTCTTCAAAGATCTTTCAAGTATAATCAGCGTGTACTTACGTCTTAGATCATGGTCGCTTGAACTTGGTTCTTATCATGAAGATGCTATATAATTGGCTTCAAAGTTGATAGCAGGATGAGTTAACTGAAGTGCTTGAGTGGTGAGAGTATCGAAGGGTAGATAGTAACAATGTGCCGATTCTATGCCAGAACCAGACAACTTTGAGTATGCAAGATGAACTGCTCTGGTCACATTAATATATGATTGCATAAATGCATATATTTCAACTTGATTTCATAACATATGATCACTATTTGGTATTAACTCGAAAAATATGAGACCTCATCTAATCTCGGAATAGATCCTGAAAGTATCAAACTCCTATTATCAATCAGCCCTCTCGGGTTTTCATGATTGAATATTTTCTCTCCCCTCTTTTATATATATATATATATATTTTTAGCCTTTGCCATGAACCCTCCTTCAGTCCGTTGGTGTTGATTGAATTTTCTTTCATCTTCGTTAGCCGGGGAGGCTGCTCCTTCTAATGGTGTTCCTTCTTTGGCCTCAAAGTCCTTTCCCTGGCCCTTGTGCAAACTGGTTGTGACAATGGGTTCCTTATTCGGGGCTTGAATGTGAAATCTCACACTTTGCTTTTATCGGCTTTGGTGGTGCAATATCTAAAGTGGTTTTCAATGGTTGTGGTTGGCTGAGATTGGGTTACAAGTTAAGCTTTAGTGGTTGAGATTGGGTTAAGAGTTAGGCTTTAGTGGTCGAGATTGGGTTACAGGTTATGCTCAGATGGTTTAGGGAAAAATTGTGGGTTTTTATTTTTTTTTTTATTTCTCTCTTTTTAATTTTTTTTTTTGCTCTTTTTTTTTCTCCTTTTTTTCTTTTTTTTTTTTGCCCTTTTTTTGTTTTGCTCTCTTTTTTTGTTTTGCTTTTTTGTTTTTTTGCTTTTTCGTTTTCTGTTTTGTTTTTTCTTTTCTTTTTCTTTTTTTTCTAAGTTCGGCTATAAGGGTTCCGGGTGATTAAAGGTCAATCTTGATTGGTTTTGGAGTACACATTTCAAATGGTTGGGAGGAAAGGGGTTATATGGTTTGGTTCTAATGAGTTATATGTTTCTCGTGAAGGTCCTGAGTTTTATTCATCCAACTTCTGATATAGCTCTCGGAGTTTGATTTTATTTGGCAGCACCATATGACACCCAGATGTTGCGATGCAAGGGAATGGCTTTCAAAATTCTATTTATCCTCATATTGGCACGTGGAAGTAGCACGGTCTCAAGAATGTCCTTGTCAATTTTCAACATGTCATCCTAGGTCCAGGCAAAGGCTCTCTTTTTTTCTTTCATTCATTATCTCTCAAAATTATCCTCTCTTTAGAAGTTATATTAGATGCTATCAAGATTTCGTTTGGATTCCCCAAAGTTTCGAGATTAAATGGAGTTGTATTTATTAGGTTAATGTCAAAAATGAATGGATGCTTCGTGATCATAAGAAATGAAATCATTAGAAACACCATGCAAATAAGCAAAAATTGTTCATCATATTAAAATAACCGGATTGTCGTAAAGAGTTCTTGAAATAAAAAGTAACAAAGTATCTAAAAATATAATATTGTCTTCTTCTCCACTCTCCTGATGATTGATAGCGACGTATTCATCTTCCCAGAACCAATCAAACACCTGGTGGGGGAACTGCATTATAGCTCGCCTTCTTCTTCTTCTCTCTCTTCTCAGGGGTTGTGATCTATTTGGAGTCAATGAGATCCTAGATCTTGCCCCTCATAGCTTGATGGGCTGCTATCTCCTCAACCTCCTCTTCCATCACGAAATCCTCGTCAGGGTTTGGGACCCTTGCCTTTCTTTGCTCAACGGGCACAGCAGCAGTTTTAGGTTCATTGATGGGTTGGTGAGCAGCATTACCTATAATGGGCGCCTCTCCACCCACAGGCAGCTCGACTTGCCCCCGAGGAGGAATTACTGGTGGTTGTTGAGCGACAGGTGCTTGTGCAGCAGGAGGAGGAGCGATCCTTTCGGCCATTGCGCCCATCATTTTTAACAACCTTTGCTCAAAATCCTTTAGTCTCCTGGCGAGGTCTTGAGTGGTAAGAGCTCCGGTCTCTTCCGCCATCGAGGATGATTCACTGGTTGTTGAGAGTGACTCATAATCCCAAACAGGCACTAATTCTAGCAATCCAAAGGGCGAGTCTATCCTCACTAGTCGACCATCAGAACCTCTAGTCCACTTGGATGAATCTATGGTGGCTAAAAGATTCAGATTGTTAGAATGATGCATGGATGACAGGTACAAAGCATGATCGTGAGTTGTGCAACATTTTGCAACCACATACGAGCAAGTAAACCCTTCCAACCTTATTACTCCTACATAGGAGGTCAAATAGTCTCTTCTTAGGTGGGCTTAGTCCTTGGGTCAATAGGGGACCCTATGAACGCGCATAGTGCAATGCGTATAGGTTTTGGCCATTACGTATTTGGACATTTCAATTAAATTAAGGTGAACTTATCGGGGCATGAAAGCCCTTGATAAAAGACCACTTAATTTGCTTGATTTTGTTTAATACGCAATAGCCCACATCACAAGCACCGTATTAAGGAGCATTTCACCTAATGGAAGTTTCTATTTGCCATTACATGAGCTTTGGTCAAGGTGGTGATACTTTATGGCTACCCAAGCACGGTCCCTGTCAATGAGTCTAGCTCATCGCGAGCGTGATGACCGATCGGGTCTCCATTTGATATACCATTAATGGTATGAGGCTTGGGTTGGTGATTATCCTTAACACTTCCCTACGATGAGTGAAAGTAGGGTCGTGCTTCGGGAACGCACCGAGATAAGATAGGGGACCAACTAACATAGTTTTATGGCTCTAATGTATGCAATGCAAATTTCGAAAAGAGATAGAATTTTAATTTTTAAAAACTCAATTATACATTTAACCAAAACACTTTCAGAACAAAGTCACGAAATCCCCAGTGGAGTCGCCATTGTGACGCGCGCCGAACCTAGCAAAGGCCCTCGTTGAACCCGCTTTTAGGATTCGAGGGATTGATTCGCGCTTTTTTGATCTTGGGTGCAATGAGACATCTTGGATGTCTCCTTCCCAATAGAACATTGGAAATCATCATCTAACCTCACGGCGCCTTTAGGCACTTTTGAGGTATTTTGGAGTCGCCACCCAATTTACAAGAAATTGAGAAAGGTCTCTAACCTCTTATTGGTCTAGACTAGAGATTGGTGTTTAGAACTTCACTCTTATTTATGGTTTGATTAATTATAAATGAGTTTTTAACTTCCTAAAATTCTCTCTTATATCTCACACGGTTTATGCATTTAATTAAAGCGCACCATAAGAACTCAAAAGCAATAAAGAAAGCGATAAATAAAGCAATAAAGGAAAGCAGTAAACACACCAAGCACATAATTACAAGGGAAATTGGGGCGGGATACAACCCCAATAAAAGAAAATTAAAAAATGTAAATTGGGACGGAATACAATCCCATATGGAAATTAAATAATGTTGTCCCAAAATTAAATACAAGGGCCCAAAAGAAAATAAATGAATTTAAATTTAAAACGAACGAAGAAAGTCAAACATAAGAAAAAAATACATAAATCGGGGCATTTGTTTGGTTTAGGAACATTGGTTCCTTCGCGCTTATTTTGAAGAGGGATCAAAGAGTTAATTGATTGCTAGTTTGAAAAAAACCAGGATGAGTGATCCCATTTTTGGAGAAAATTTAACTCTTTGTTTTATTATGTCATTTTACATTACTTGGCAAAAATGAGGGACATTGGTCCCAATTTTATTAATAAAGATTCCAATTTAATTATAAAAATATTTTGTGATTTTTTATCTCACGCGTACATAAATAAAATATTTATTTGCAAATAAACGCAACACAAGGAGAGGGAATAGGAAATGTCTCACCGAACAACGCGGTCTCCTACGCGTTGTGACCCACCAGGGAGGTCACGAAAATGCTCACACAATGCAACTCAAATTAATTCTCAAACAGAAAAAATAATATTAAAAATATTAGTAATAATTCTAAACAAAATTAATCAAGTAAAGACAAAATAAATATAGGACATATTAGTTTAAAATACAAATGATTACATGGAAAGGAAATAAAACAAAGTTATGCCAAAAGAGAATAATGGCAAAATCATAACAACAATAAAATTATAGTGACAACAACGATTAATAATCATGGCATAATGGCGACAATAAAATAATAATAATAATAATAATAATAATAATAATAATAATAATAATAATAATACTCTAATAATACTAATAATAACAATAATAACATGATAATAATAATAATAATAATACTATAATAAAACTAATAATAACAATACCACAAAATAATAATAATAATAATAATAATAATAATAATAATAATAATCATAATAATAATAATAATGACATGGTAATAATAGTAACATAATGATAATATAAATAAACATGAAATAATGGTACCAGTAATAATAATAATCATAACATAGGATAATGGCAACAATGTTAATAATAATAACAATAATAATAATAACAATAATAATACTAATAATAAGAATAATAAAAGGAAAGAAGGAGACTGTCGACAGCAAATAAAAGGGATTAAAATGACCAAAATGAAGTTAAAACAAAACACAAGAAGATCAAATAAATAACTGGGCAAAAACATCAACAGTAGCAAATAACATTAAAACATGATAATAATAGAAAAAAAAACGACAATGTTAATAATAATAAATAATAAGTGAAAATAAAACGAGAACAAGGTCCAAAGTGTTTACCTTCAGAATTTTATAGATTTGAGGAAAGCGGTATTTAGATTCGTCCTCCTTGTCGAAATTTGTGTTAATAAATGCTTGAAGAAAAATATGAAAATATGTGTTTGTAAATAGGTTAACTCAAGAAAATATTTTTGATGAAAATATTTTTGGTGGATGATTGAGCCAAGAAAATTAATTTTTCTTGTTCAAAATCAATCGAAGAATGAAATATGTTTTTGAAGAAAAAAGAAGAAAGAATTTGAAAACTTTGAATTTTTAAGATTTTTGGAAGAACCTATGGCTGCTCTTGTTCTTTAGAGAAAGCTCTCTCCTTTTTTCTGTGAAAAATGAAGCCCCTTCAAAATGAAGATTAAACCCTATTTGATTCTCTGAATTGTCCAAAAATTGGAAAATATAAATTGTTCTTTTATTTTTGGTTACCCGAAAATTTCACAAAATCGTGAAAGAAACGGGAAAATAGACTAGAAATCGCAGGTGACGCAAAACGAAAACGACCGCGCAAAGGGGCAAAAATGCCAGCGTGTGGAGGGACGCGAGGCGTGCCCCAGGGGGCATGCGCGTCGCCTGGCAAGGCGCGTCCTAGGGGGCTCGCGCGTCGCCTGTCTAGGCCCTCGGCACCGCGCGCGCCGAGGGCCTCGGTGTCTGCACTAACTTTATTCTTTTCATTTCTATTATCAGTATTTTTATTATGTGCACTAATAACCTTAACAATTGCCACACTACACTCGGTCTATCAATAAACAATCAATTTCCATTAGCAATTCTTCTTGTATTACACTAACTCTTTTGCATTTTATACTTGCATTAATATTTTTCACTTTATTAAATCTTTCACTATGTTACTTAACTTTAATCAATTAGAAGTCGTATTATACTCTTAAATGGTTAATACTATAATTCAATTATTGGCTTATCTGAACATTTTTTATTCTATTATTATTTTCATATTTCTCTTTTAATTAATACTATTTCTATTATTACTGACATTAGAATCTATTAATATTATTATTATATTTATTATTTCCCATTATACTTAATTATACACTTTTAACATTCTAATTTAGCACATTACACAATCAATTTCATCAGTCCTTTTTAAACTTTCATTCAATAACCATACACTATAATTTAATTCACTAAAATCCTTTTAAGAATCTTACTATAAATAATTTACAAATTTAGTCCTCTGCCTTTACCACAATTGCAAATTTACCCTTTTATTTCACTTTATTAATATTATCATTATTATTCTCATTATTAATTTTATTAATTTCTATTATCATTCCCTAATTTATCAGCATTTATTCAAATCAATATTCTCACAATTTCACTTAATAGCAATTTCCTTATCAATTTACATTTAAGTCCTAACATTAACCTCATTATAATCAATTACATTTAAGTCCCTTCTTTTCCATTCATTTACAATAATGCCACTAATTTACCTTTCTATCCTTCATTGCCACTTATTTACAATTACTTCATTATCTTAAACTTTATTAAGTCACACACACATTCACAATCACCATATATATAAATCAATTATAACTATTATGCATTTAATAATTATTTATACAACAATATTCTATAATCCTTAATTATTTATTCACTAATTATCACTTATGCGATTAATACCTATATTATTAATTAATTACACTTTATTTCCTTAATTAGACTTACTATTGTAAATTTATAATTAGCTCCTTAAACTTTTATCAATTTACGATTTTATCCTTAATTGTCTCGTATTTACAAATTGCCACTTATTAATCTTATTCTAACATTTATTTATTACTTGACCTATAAATTATCATTTAATCCTTACACTATCATCTTTAGACTAATTTACATTCTAATTCTTACATTTAAATATTACCATTCAATTTCACTATAATTACAATTATGCCACTAGTTATTCTTAATTTCGTTTTTAATTTAATATTAACAACCAAATTTACATTTTAGTTCATCCAATCACATTTTTATGCCAGTTTTCACTTTAGTCCCTAGCACGCAATCAAATTACACTATTAATTATTTAATTGTACTTTTTTTTCTTTAATTACACTTAATATTTCAATCATACACTAAAATTATCATCTTACCCCTACACTTTTTATTTCTTTTAACTTAGTTCTCAAACCACTCATTAAATTCATTTATCCACTTAAATACTTACATTAGTCAATAATTACACTTTAGTCCTTTAATTTGCTATTCATTTGTAAAATTACACTTAGGTCCTTAACAATAATAGAAATTGCGATTATGTCCCCAATTTTACCTTATTTACTAAAATACCCTTATTCATACTTATATTTCATTTAAGTCATTATTTTAGCTTACAAAATTTCATTTTGGCCCCTAATTTTCTACTTTTATGCCGAAATATATTTTAGTCCGTATATTTTAATTTGTTTACACTATTATCAATTTATTTACTCTTTTTACTTAATTATCACTTATTTTCACTCATGAGTGTAAAATTACCGTTTTGCCCCTAATCTTTTTATTTCTTTCAATTTAATTCCATTTTCACTTATTTTTTTCATTTATCACTGTTTTAACTAATTTTGCTACACATTTACCATAATGCCCCTAGTATACATCTGGTAGAAATCTATGAACCGGATATGCGGGACGTGGATCCCACAGATCCACTACACTAAAGAATGATTCCAAAGGAATCATTTAATACTGCACTGCACTACACTTAACACTGAAATCACTGAACACTGCACTGAGATAGACCGTCATTGGCCTATAGAAAGCGAGTCGTCATGACTCGGACCGTGGTGTGGATTCCCTATTGCTAGCCAATTATATCCTGGACTAGATTTTACTATCGGACTATAACTAAGGGCATTTACTATCAAAATTCCACTTACATCACTTAATATATCAACGTATACTGTTCGGCCATCAAATAGACTTTACTCTAAAATTTACATATCACTTATAATTCACTTCCATTTTATATATTTAAGCATTTTAACACTTATTATAACATACTTCATAATTTTCATGACATGTAACAATATTTTCAGTTTTCACATAATAGGTTAACATACCAAAATATGTTCAAATTAAATCCATTTATTTTGATAAAGCTAATATACACTCAATTATCACTAAATAATCATTCCATGCCATTACACTTATCAATTTATCAAAATACACCTAGATATCCCATTAATTACCATTCGGCCTAACCATTAAATCTTCACTAAGATTATTTTCCATTCCATTACTTACTCAATTAACTAAATTACATGTTATACACTTCAAATATACCATTTACATTCTAAAATTACCAAAGAAATTCAACTTTTTCCTTAATGTTCAATTTAGCGCAAGTTAGGTTTCTTCATCAAGATTTTATTTTCTCCTTTTAAACACATGCATAACTATTTTTATCCTTCCTAAACATGTTTATAATGTTTGATTCAATTATACATGCATAAATCACATATATACAATGTGAACATAACCTAAAATCATATTTTTTCAATGGAAAAAGAAGGATATTGTATCCTAAGAAGAATATTCCTTAAGAAGGATATGCCTTAAGTGGCGAAATCTTCAAGGATACAAAACCATCATTTTCTTTGCTTCTAAATTCAATATAACATCATAAACATACTCTACATACCTTGAAATACCTATTAGAACCTTTAAATTAAATTATAGAACTCTAAATCACTTACCTCATGTTAGACACATAATCTTGAACCCTTGATTTATCCCACTTTAATCACCTCAAATGAAGATTAGAGGCTGCTACCATGTGATAGAGAGGTTGAACTTTACTTAGGAGGCTTGGATTTAGGGAAAGAATTGGATGAAAGATGAAGAAATTTTGGTGAAATGAAAGAGGGAACAATTCAGGTAAGAGAGGAGGAAGAGGAGTTGCTGGAATTCTGCTGATTTCTCTAGAGAAATATGATATAGCCTTTCCTAATGGGTCAAGTCATGGGCCAATCAATTGGGCCAAACCCAAAGCCCATTTAAGTAATTTAAGCCCATTTCCCAACCAAAAATAATTTCTCTCACTTCCCAAGTTCAATTTCACTCAAAACTAATTCCATAATTCTTAAAATATATAATTTAGTCTCCATGTAAAATTTTAGCTCAATCAAAGACCGTTCTCCGGTTCGGTACACTTAAACCAGTTCGATTAGTCAATTTTTGGTGTCACCGTAAAATTCCTTTTTCACTGTCAATAAATTCTAAATATTATTTATTTTGAAACTTCCTACAAATTTGGAGATTATTTGCAATTTTTAAACTCTTGGTCAAACTAGTCAAACTAAAGTAAACTGGTCCGACCGATCTGGTTTACTAGATGAACCGGTTCGGTTCACTTTTCATCCTTAACATCATTTTCACTCTTAGTAGCCCATTTGACCTTGGTTCCTTCTCAATCAGGGTCTTTATCCAGTTTGGTTCATTTGAACTGATCCGATTCACCAATTTTTCAGTGTTACCAAAAACTTTATTTTTCACTACCAAAAATTCCTTTAAAACTATTTTTAGAGGTCATTTACTATTTTTAAAAATTCGGTCAAACCCTTGGTTACTATTGAACCAAACTAGATGCTTTCTTCTGTTTGACTTTCGGGGACCTATTTGACCTCATTTTCACTTCAAATTATACCATCAGACTCCTTATAACTTGTACTTTCCAATGATCAAATAAAATATTTTTCACTTCTAGCTTCCCTAGAGGTCACCCATCAGGGGCTTCCCTAGCCTGAGCACATTTAACCTTTCTCCTCTACTGCCTTTTAAGTCACAGTCACTGATATTTTCACATGAAATTACACCATAGATTTCACAGATTTCACTGATCCCTACTGACCCGATATTCAGGTCATTACAATTATTCCTAGTCATTTATCACTAAAGGGCATAAAAATAAATTAAGACTAGTATGAATTTGATTGATAATCATGAAATGATTATATATGGTGATATAAATCAAACCTGTCGGTACTTATTAGAGAACAAGGTACGGGATAGACCTGTTATGAGATTATTACATGGGTTAGTGTCATAAATAATCTCATAATAGTTATGCTATTTAATTCTTAGACTTGAGGTTATCACAGTTTCCTATATAAGGAACATTATGCTTTGATATAATTAAACGTTATGTTTAATCGAATAATCATAAAGGTTATGATTGGGCATGATGGAATTTATCCCTCTTTTATGTGAGAGATACCTATTGGGCCCCTCAATAAGTAGGGCTATGAAATCAATGGCCGTGCTCAAATGAATTGATAGTATGATCAATATCATTTGAATTTATCAGTCTACTTAGTAATTGAGAAATTATATGTTTGAACAATATAAGTTTGATATGGACCAAAACTTAGGTTCAAATAAGATATTGTGTGACAAAAGGATTATAACATGTTCTATTGGTTAGGTTAAAATCAGACTATCGATCTTCAAATTATTTGGGTGGTCATAACGTATTGTTAGAGGCCACTTATGATTTGTGGGCTTATAATGGGATTGGGCCCATTGCCAACATAATATGAACCTACTGGGTCGCACATTAATAACGTAATGAATGGGCTAGGGTCAATTTGGGCATTTTGAATTTAAAATATGTCAGATATTAAATTTAAAATAATATTACGGAGATAAAAAAAATAATAAATATTCCTTATCATTTAAATAAGGAATATTTTTTCTAAAATTTCTCCACTTATTAAATTAGGGTTAGAGTGTGCAATATAAGGATATAGTTTAACCCTAATTGGCTAATAATTGTTTCTACCATTTTAGAAACATATAAAAAGAGAAAAATCATTTTTCTACCACATTTGAGAAATATACATAAAAGAAAAACCCTAGCCGCCAAAGGAAGCTAGCACTTCGTTAATCAGTTCGTTATCGTTCGCGTGTGGATACTGGTTGAGGGTATTCGTTCTTAGAGCAGCACCTATAGTTTCACAATTTTTATGGAGAAAAGACGTAGAACATATTTAAATTAAAGTGTTAATTTGTTATTTCTATGCATCAACAAGTTGGTAACCATGAACTCTTCTTTTTGAATTAATTAGATCGCATAGATCCTGTCAGGGTTTTTATTTAATTTCGCCTTGTAATTTTGAATTATTTTCACATAAAACCCTATAATAACATAAAACCATTACATGCCTGTCGACCAAAAAAAAAACCCACCAACCTAATGAAGGAAATATATCAAGGTAGTTAAATTAAGAAAATATTTAAGGGCATAAATTAAGAAATAAGAATTAAGCCGTTTATAATACATTATACTTGCATTAAATTATTGGAATAGGGTGTTATAGAATTTAGCCATACTTCATTCACTAAAATTACTCTAATATGTGTCTAGTTTTTGTAGAATTTTTATTCATTTCATTTGGAATCCTATAGAGTGAGTTACACTCAAAACAAAACAAGGGCAGCAACAGTTCCTCAACTTCAAGCCAAATTTCAAGGGTCATAAAAGCAGAATTAAATCATAGTTTCTCATATCAAAGTTATAGGTCTATGTCTTAAATTTTATCTACAATTAAAATCATTGAATTTAAAGGTCTATAGGCTGAGATATTGCCATTAAAAATAAACTGGTCCTAGTGAACCTTTAATAGAATTTCACCAAAACTATTCTTTAAGGCATTTTCAACCATTTTCAAGCAAATCAATGCTAATCAACTCTCCAACAACTATATCACACTCCTTATAGCACATATATCATCTCAATTCATATCAAAGACATGCAACAAAATTTAAATCAAGCACATGCAACAAAAGCTAAGTTTCTCCAATACCTTATTTTGGCCAATTTCTTCCCCTCTTGCATCACACCTTCACTTTCCCTTTGTTTTTGCTGAAATCACCCACCCTTTATGCCTTAATTTGCATTAAACTTAAGCTTGATTTTATGAGTGAAAATGAAGAAGTGAAAGAGTGAAAATGTAACACCCCCAATGAAAAACTAGGATACATACATAATAGGAGCAAGACAACATGGGGGTGTCCCATGAGCAAGCAGAATAGCTAATTGAATACTTTGATTTCTAACATGCATTCCCAATATATATATATATATTACAGGTAGTATATATACTAAGTATTTAGAATATTACAAAATATTTCAATAACTCTTTACATAGCAAAATAGATCATACAGGTTTCCTAAGTTAACATACAAAAGAAAAGCCTACATCAAAACTCCTACTCTTGTGCTGGCCTCGGCCTTCATTGCTGAACTTCAAAATCAACCTTGCTACCTGAACCTATATGGATAGAAACCCGTCCTAAGCATATAGCTTAGTGGGGAACATTAGGTTAATCAATGACCACACACAATAGTCGTTGAACAAGCATACATGTATGTAATTATCTCATCAAACATTATAACATAATCATGAAATGAATATCCTTAATGTAATAAGAACAAGTATAAATAATCATAAATTTCAAGATTAATCATGAAGTTATTAAGTCATGTCAAATTCATTAAACATTTCTTAAAATTAAATCACATATGCAAGTTTTATTCGCCTGCCTATCTAGAAAGTGGATAATTAGGAGATAACTGAACTTCTAGAGGAAAATGAATC